>OX465562.1:23287058-24537058 GCA_950022955.1 Xestia ashworthii
CTGGCCCGAAAGTCTGACAACCAGTCTTATCAAAGGGTTTATATTTTCTAAGATTTTTGAACGCTTAATTATTTCTCATTTAAGTGAAAGTAATTTCCCTATAAATAATGCACAGTTTGGTTTCCGAGAGGGCATGTCGACTGATTTGGCGATATTTAGCTTATAGAATACAGTGTATAAATACCTACAAAGAAACACGAGTGTATATGCGTGCTTCCTAGATCTTAGCCGCGCGTTTGATAGTATCAATTATAAGTTATTATGGGATAAATTAAGAAATCCGGATTCTAAAGTGCCGTCAAGAATTGTAGACCTTCTGGAATATTGGTATGCAAATCAATGTAATCAAGTAAGGTGGAATAGTGCCCTCTCGGATACGTACAGATTGACGTGTGGCGTGAGGCAGGGTGGCCATGATTAGGACAACTATTTCATTATATCAGCCTTTGCTAGGACTTCCTTTGTTTGAGAGGCCCCATTATCCACTACGCAGGGCCAGTGCGGGTTTGTGGGTGCCACATATTGTCTTGGTTGTTCTTGGACATTTTGGTTTCCCAATAAATTGTGAAAGAGGATAGACTAGTTACATAGAGCTATGCTCGACTCATCACTGTTCCTACTTGTCATCGAAAAGCAAAAGATCACGATTCACAACTTCAAATATTTTCATAGTTTCAATTCGCCATCGGCTACTAAAGTACAGAAAACACATTACCCTCCTTTGCGTCGCGCACTCGGGTAAAAAGAAAAACCTGTACAATTCCAGCGAACAGCTTAAATAATTCGAATTTAATCAAACATTAACTTAAAATGTCACTTATGGGATTTCTGCAGTAATTTTTATTTATATTGAGCTCCCGATATTTCGACGCTGGCACTTGCAAAAGCGTCGAAATATTGGGAAATCACGCAAGATATCCCGTAAGTGACATTTTAAGTTTAGTTGTCAACAGTGATAGCTTAAAACTGTGTTTAATCAAACATCTTAAATTCCAGTATCCATAGTCTGTTTGAAGTTTGAAGCAATAATGTTACATCAACAGGACTTAGCTTTTGCTTACTCAAAGGGAAAACGCTAATATTCATGAATCAATTGGCGTCGTTCAATCATTCATTCGCACATGACGCCGTGATTAATGTATTCATTCGTTCGTGAAGTGAGCAGGAATTGCGTTCTATGCGTTACGTGCTGATATTTTAATTTCTAGAATTGGTCATGGAACTTTTTTATTTTAATGAAGTTAATCGAAATAATTTTTCATTTCAGTAAAATTTAGTCCCACCAATATGACGGAACCCTCTGAATTCTAATGTTAATTTAGTTTAATCATCATCTACCTAGTCTTTTCCATTTTGGGTCGGCTACCAGTCTAACCGTATTTCCAGTATTTTACATGGAGCGACTGCCTCTGTGACCTCCACAACCTAGTAAGTACTGGGTAATACGATAACCCTTGGTAAGACTATTAGTTGTCAGACTTTGAAATACGTCAAAATAATCCTAAATTCAATCAATAAGAAGGAGACGTTGCGTTGGAAGGCCTCCCACTAGGTGGACAGATGACCTGATGATTTTGTGAAGGTTGCGGGAATCCGCTGGATGCAAATCGCACGCAACTGGTCAATGTGGCGACACTTGGGGGAGGCCAGCAGTCCAGCAGTGGACGTCTTTCGACTGAAATGATGATGATACTGTCTGGTTAATTCAAAACTGTGCCTGTATCTAAAAATTATTCTTTAACATTAACAGATAAAATGAATCGCTTGATGCCTTTCCGAGACGGGCTGCAGATCGCAAACTGCAACCGCAAACTGCAAGCGACACCACATGTTTATATTAATCTGTATGAAATTGATTCCGAGCGCGGCGATAGTGCGGCCAGCGGCCGCGGCGTGCGCTGCGGTCCTGTCTCGGAAAGGCACCTTTATGAAAGCATGCTGTTTGTAATATTGTTACATGCGAAATTACAACGATCTTTTACAGACATTTTGTACTTTTCGCTATTGTAACGCTCAAAAAAAAATGTATTAGTTTTATACTTACAGAAAAACCGAAAGCATATTTTTTAAAAGCTTGAATTTTTCTACCTGATGCCCCATATTATTGCGGTTCAAAGTCGTCGGAAAATTATTAGCTATCCATAAACGATCATTTTCGAGTTATGTATTCAAATCGGAAGTCAATAATAACTAACCTGAGGTGACTGAAATTTAATAATCTGAGCATGCAAAGTTTTACCAATGGCTGCTACGAGCGGAGATAAGCCAAAGATTTTTACATAATCCAAGGTTTATATTTTCCCTCCTCCACCGTTGACCGTCCAAGAAAATTCAATCTCCGGGTACTTTGGAAGCGCATCAAAGTTATCCAATACCAATCGAGAACACAGAAACATTTTATTTTTGCACAAAAACAAACGCTGGCCAAACTCCCCTGGGATTCCCAACTTGAATCCCACGCGAATAGGAAGTGTGAAGGGATTGTGCACAGGATTATAGACTTTCTGTACGCGACCGACACCAGCCAAAATTCCGACCAAAACCTAACAAGGGATTAAAAGTTAAAGTCAATCAAAAGCCCGTGATATTTTAGGCGCGAGACACAAAAGTTGCAAAACGATTTTGCGAAGCTGGTGGGTGCGTTGTTTTTGTTTAATTTTCTATAAAAAGCAACGCTGTTATACAAAGAGAGCTATCGTAAAATTGCTTCCGATGTGATTTCAGAAGTTTTCATGCGGATCACTTTGATAAAGGAAAATAAAGGCTGCAGCTGACGATGTTTCGTCGAGACTCTCTCAAAGGATTTTTCAAATTCCTCTTCCTCCAATATATTGTGTACGTGGGCTGTTATATACGGCCCTTTTCCCCTTATGAAGGTTTTCAAGGGAAGTACTACTTAACTTTAAGTATCAATAAAGATTAGAGTGAAGCTGTTACAGGGTTCTTAGAAAATATAGAAAAATCAGGTGGCTTAATAAAGGGTTCTTTTTTTTGTGTTTATTTAATTCCTTCGATCGTAATCAAATTTGATTGGAGCGTTTGAATACATTTCTTAACCTTCTTACTTATTAGTGACTGGGTTTGATATGATTCCTCCTTACGTTTTCAAATTCTAATCTACAATTTATTTAAAATTGAAATCGTACCCCATTTGCAGATCAAGGTATAGCCTCTACAAAATTTTATCTAAGTACCGATATAATCATTTCAATTTAATTGCTGGGGTCGAAACTGGCTTTAAGCCAGTTAGCCTATTAGCCCGATGCCCATCTTTATGACTGCCTGCTTCATAAGTGCTCGCATACCCATAAAAATGTTATGGCCTCTTTCTCGATGACTTCAGAATGAGGACTGCAGGGATTTGCTTTTATTCCTCCTTTAAGCTCTTTTACTTCATAAATAATATTTAACGCATTGTTTATTTTAAGCAGAAATTGGATATGGATTCTGTTTGACCCAGAAGTGTTCTGTGTTCTTTAATCTTGTAGAAAATATATTTATTGGGGTCTGGAAACGAAAATTAAAATAAGGAACCCTGAAAAACGTTGACATTATTTTTCAGCTCAGTTAAGAGCCGGTTGGTAAGATTGCATGTTCTACAGAAACTATATGGATACCTAAGAGAGTTTCTTGAAACTTAGGCAGCTATTTCTGATATACAGTTTTTTTTGACGTGACAACGTCTTATAAAATTAGGTTGCGGCTCGGAGTCACTCATGAAAAAGTGTAACGCCCGCTCACGTCTGTTACGATAAGTCACCGAACGAGAGAGAGGCCCGCCGGACCGGCGAATGCCTTGCGTCTCTCTCCCACTCAAACATGATCGGTCCGCCGCGCGCGCAGCACTAGAGAATTAAAAAAAGACGTTGTCACGTAAAATCTTCGCCCGTAAAACCGACTTTACAGGCAACCATTTTTTTTTATAATACCTACACAGGTATTAAACATTTTTACGGCACGCGACTTACTTTATATTAATTGCGGAACGAGTTTATTTGATTCCAAAATAAATACGTATTTACGTTACTACAGATTCGTATTACGTCATCGATGTTTTGTTTTCATTGTAAAATTCGATCCACACCTTTGATCTGTACGACTTCGTATAATGCATAGCCCACAAAGGCCTTTACTACACGTATAAACTCGACGCACGCATAAAGAGCATTTTATTTCACTAGGGACGGGTCCACGCGAAACAAAACCAAACATACTAAATGTTCGCCTTCTTAAAAATTCACGAGAAAATATCAAGCCATTTCATCAACACTACTAAAAATAAAGGTTATGTTTTTCTGTCTGCAATAGTTAGCGCCTGGCCACGAACTACACGATACAGCGTCACGCGTGTTGCCTCAGGTACAACAGTGTAACGCCAGATGTCGCTAGACAGCTATTAAGCCGCCTCACAAGCCCGCCACGGCCGCTATACGTCACTTCTCCACCACGGAACCTCTGCCCTGCCAAATTGCGAGCTGGGGGAGTTAGCCAGCCAGTCTTCTAAAAGCCCGGAGCAATGATTTTGTATAATCACCTAATAATAACAACTGTAAGGGAAAACTCTGCCCGTAAAGTACAAAACCAATTGGTGTTTATTTTTTTCCAATGTCGTTTTAACAGAGAAAAAATAATGAAATTCTGTAGAGCCTTCCTTGGGTCACCGTGTATACGAAATGCGGGGACCAGTTGACTATAGAGCCAAAGCTACTCAGTTGAAAGATACAATTGACATCGCTTGACGAAAGTCGCATCTCCGGGGGTCGTAAACCAGGTGTTAGGGAGCTCCAATATTCGGCGCACCAGGTGTCACAAGTACGCCTTTGTTCCAATTTGCTACATTCACATTGCGAGCAATCATAGCAAAAGGAATATATTGGAAAAAATTCACTCGGAGCCAGCGCTTCTTTGTGACAAATATTTTGAGCCTCGAGAAAATTGTGGCAATCAATTTTTGTTGGGTGCTTATATTGAGGGTCTAGGGAGGAATATTGGGTATTGGTTCTACAGATTTATTTTGTACATTTTGTTGGTATTGTTACTAGAAGCTAAGCAGTGATAGCCGCACAGCTCCATCTTATTAACATTAATAACACTACTGCACCTAAATGTACACTTTTGTAACATTTAAGTACTTTAAAAAAATTAATTATTCGTATGCTTATTCCAAGTGAACCAAAGCTTTCCGAGGACAGTCACTGGATGGGTGACAGTTCATTACATAACGAGACTTCTCCGTGTCTTACAGAACACCATAATCTGCCGGTCTTCAATATCAGTTGTAGATATTTAAAGTCGTTACGTTCTGTGGCTCGAAAGTATGACAACCAGTCTTATCAAGGGGGGTCGTATTACCCAGTCATTGAGTGGTTGAGGTCAGGTGAGCAATCTTTCATACGGGATTTACCATGTATGATGAGGTCAGATTTAGTCTTAACTAAAGCAGCCCTTATTACAGTTGGTAAAAGGCTAGGCAGACGATGATGGTGCTGCAATAGATAAGATTAAAATTACTTTGTGTAACTACGCTGAATTTAATGAAATTCGGAACCATCGTAATTGATTTATTTGGGTCACGTGTTGCAGTGTTAGTTTAATTTAAATAGCAATTACTGGCATCGTTTAGTGGAGCTGATTATTGGGATGAAAACTAATTTAACATGGTCAAAGAGATTGACAGAAGTTTATGAATTAGTAGTTCAAAAGTAAGAGGATTCCGTTGTAGCTATAGATACTGCGAAGTTTATCGAGCCATAAAAATAAATGGAAAAGTGGAAGTGGTGTGGATGAATGAGCAAAACATCGTGGGGAAGGTTTTGAGTAGGTCTGAATGTGGAAGACCAAAGACAGACGGATGGAAAATAAAAAACAAAAGTAACCGCGGTGATTTCTTAAGTAAGCACCCTAGCATCTTATAGATAAAGTAAACCTCCAAGAGAAAAAATGAATAAATTCTAAAAAAGAGGGAAAATTCTATTCACCTTTCTAAACTTCCCAAAAAAACTGTTTGCGATAAATAACTGACGATTCTCGCAAGAAAACGTAAACGTTATCGCGTTAAATTGATGACTGCCGTAATATCCACTTACATGGCTGCTGATGTGACGTCATAACGTTGACGTCATCATTGGGCCATCAATCATTGCGTAGTTTCCGGCCTCATGTGTTGCTATAGTAGTGGAATGGATGAGCGGGGCGAAATTACATCATTTTGGTATCTATTATGGAATAGTACGTTAGACGTAGTTCTTTTCTTAATAATAACAGGTGGATCTTGAAGGTTAAGCAGAGCTTGCAAAGGGTGTTTCGTACATGGGTGATCACCTATTACATACCGAGTTCCATTCGTGCCTTGGTTGGAAAGCACTATAATATGCCGTTGGCTCCGGCTGTCATTTTTAGATATGTGTAGGAGGTCCAGTGATACGAAAGTCTCATCACCAGTCTCATGTAAAGTGCTGGTCTTTAAAGACATCCGGATAGACTGAAAGCCAACTCCAACATATAGTTGCAAAAAGGCTAGCCGGTTTATGGTATGGAATAACAAAGGTGACTTTGATGTCATATAATACGTAATAGAAAGTACTAAGCTGCACTTTCTGTAATGAAGACATTCGTGTAATCATGTTTGTATTAGAGCTAAGATTTCACTTAGTACCTCCACAAATAATATCCGTATTAATCCATCGATTGATTTCCCTGTAATACTACGGTTTGATCATTACATTCGGTTTACCACAATGTTCTCTTCCTCAAGAATTCTAATGGTTACTGAATGATAATAAAACAGGTTGCATTTCTTTTTTATTTTCGAAATAGCATCTCGCAGTTCAACCTAGAGAGGTTGTCGTCTGCTTAACCGGACTATCCTGTAGGCGCCTTGAGTGTAAGGCCTACAGCCAGGACGAAAAACTTACAAACTAAGCGACTACACGCTAAGGGCACCACCTGCGGGGTACAGGCCTCGGCTTAGGGCGTTGCTGTGAGAGGACAGCAAGGGGGCAGTCTGGATCTGAGTGGATTGTTGCATGTCTTATGTGTTTTAAGTGTTAAGTACAAAAACAATTCAAGACAAAGGTTTACGGGATAGAACAGGTAATGACTAACTTCACATTCCCATTACATTGTATACAAGGTATAAACAAACCCTCCATGAAGCCGTCAACCAAGCATTCTGCACATCAAACTAAGTAACCCTACGCTAAAAAATATTGCTGGGAAACGACATTTTTTTGGGATGAAAAATAACGTTTTACGGTAAGACTCAATGTGACGCACTCAAAACATTGTGCGGATAGATGAATTAAATAGTACGGAGGTATTTTAAGTAAAGTAACAACATTTTAAGTAAAGAAAAACATGTATTTAAAAAAAAAAAAACTTATGAAAAAGTTCGACCCTCAATATCTCCGTAACTAGAAGATTCCCAGGTTTAGTTTAGAACAGCAACAAAAACGCAATGACGGGTAGAAGTGCCTTTCGGTTTCATTGAGGGTGCATTTACATCCAATAAACCAGCCCCATACCAAATAGATCTACTTACAGCACATAATAGCCCACAGGCCCTCTTTCTAAGCACAGTCGAACCCCCTATTCCCCGCCATTATCGACTCTCAACCGCAGAAAGATTTATACCACCATCGGTAGAAATTAATTCAGAAAATTAATTACTGCGCGTTAATTAACTTTCATATTTCCTACATTAATAACTTCTTGTGAGCTCACTGAACCATTTCGATATTGAAAAGGAATTGAGTTTTTCTTTCAAATAACGTAAATTGAAATTGTGGAGTAATTTATGTTGGTCGGCCAAGCATAGTGAGTTATCTGAATATAGTAAAAATAACAAAAGGAATGTGTATGATAAAAAATTGCTTTGATTCCAAATCTTATCTTTTCAGTTTACTCACTAATAACGTATTTCCTAATGAAAACCCCCAGTTCCGTTTTTATTTTTATTAGAAAAATGCGACTAACGCCGGTTTTTAGGGTTCCGTAGCCAAATGGCAAAAAACGGAACCCTTATAGTTTCGCCATGTCTGTCTGTCTGTCTGTCTGTCCGCGGATAATCTCAGTGACCGTTAGCACCAGAAAGCTGAAATTTGGTACCAATATGTATATCAATCATGCCGACAAAGTGCAAAAATAAAAATTTAAAAAAACATTTTTATTAGGGTACCTCCCCCAGACGTAAAGTGGGGAGCGATTTTTTTTTTAATTTTGACCCTGACGTGTGATATATTGTTGGATAGGTATTTAAAAATGAATAGGGGTTTTCTAAAATCATTTTTTGATAATATTAATATTTTAGGAAATAATCGCTCCGAAAGTCAAAAACAATGTGTCCCCCCCCCTCTAACTTTTGAACCATAAGTTTAAAAAATATGAAAAAAATCACAGAAGTAGACCTTTATATGAACTTTCTAGGAAAATTATTTTCAACTTGATGAGTTGAATAGTTTTTGAGTTATATAGCACTTTTTCAAAAAAACGCAAATGATAACTTTGTTTTTCATACAAATACTATGAAAAACAAAGTTATTTTTGCTGACAAAAAATGTTGGTATTTTTAATGGTCTGGGAAGCTACGGAACCCTACAGTGAGCGTGGCCCGACACGCTCTTGGCCGGTTTTTTACCTATATCATGGGGCTGCATAAAAATAACTAGTCTGCCATGTTTGCGAGTTCGCTACATTGGATTTAGAATGACGTCACTTAACTAACTATGCATTGTCATCCAAAGAGTTTGCTAAATTTTAGCTCGATCGGATTAGGTACTATTGTACAATTCAGTAGCAAGATTTGACCTAAACAAACAACCATATTTTACGTACTAACATTGCCAGTTAATTAAAAGCTTGTAAAAACATTCCAGTAACCGCCAAGGTAAGAAAAATCCTGCAACACTTATTGTGTTTGCCTAGCCACATATTATTAACAGCCACCAAAGCTACCTAAAACCGAAGACAAATGTCGCAGGTAGTAACAGACATAACACATTGTCGTTGGATTTTCTCTCCTAAGTAATTTCGTCACTAGTACGGAAACTAAACCCACGTTACACTTTTTCATATTTTCGTAAGCGATAGGCTTAATATATACTCGTATATCTACTTATGTAGAGTTTTACTATGTACGGTTTGTATGCCTTCATTTATGTATTACTTATAGGCTGCTTTTATTAAACCTTTTTGTGTGTACGATCATCGCTATGCTCATTATGGCGTTAATACTCCCATTTGACTGGGTTAAACCAATGGGTCTATTGGTAGGAAGCGTGACTGTTGAGCAAGGCGTCCCGGTTGATTCCCAGGTTGGGCAAAGTGTTACTGAGTTCATTCATTAGGTATTTATTAGTGGCAGCCACGGGGTCGGTACTTGTGCCCGGTTGATAGATATAGGATTGGCCGCAATAACTTAGGACTTAAACATAACTGGCAACATGTAAATATACATTTAGTTATTATTATTCTATAAAAGTTGTAAAATACCTCTTAACGAAGCCGAAATGTACTTGTTCTCTCCACCATCATTGCGATAATTTATTTTGTTCTACACCACACGTGGGAACCTTCTAGTTACGAAGACATTGGAGGTCAAAGTAAACACCTCCACGACCCCCGTACTATTCAATCTATTTATGGACACAATGTTTTTAGAGCGTTACATTGAGTTTTACCACAAAACATGATTTTTCACACCAAATAAAAAGGGGCGTTTTCTCGTGGTCCTACTATTTTGTCCTAGTCGTTTCCCAGGAATAATTTTTGCGTAAAGTTACTTAGTTTGATGTACAGAATGCTTGGTTGACGGCTTCGTGATGAGGTGGTTTACATACTGTTTATTAAATGGGATCTAAAAATTAGAGGTCCCAAATCATGAAATCAGGTTTCCGTGAGTTTTTGCTTAAACATGCACCGGGAGAATGATATATTACTAAATAAATAAATAAGTTATCTAAAATTCGTTCTATTATTAGTGACATAAAGGAAACGAACTATTTGTAACAAGTAATTGATATTTCAAACAACGAACGACATACCTACGTATAAATGTCATCTAGTAAATTTCACGTTTTTTGGTAACAAGCCTCTTAACAATTCGGGAAGTAAAATAATGAAGTAAAATGTTGATCATAATGATTTTTGTGAACATGCTATAAAGGCCGTAAAACACCTCTTCACGAAGCCGAAAGCCACTTGTTCTCCCTGTCATTGCGATCATTTTTTTGTTCTACACCATACCTGGGAACCTTCTAGTTACGGAGATACGGGGGGTCAAAGTTACAACTTTTTGACAAGTTGTTTTTCAAATACAAGTTTTTTTTTGTCAGATTTTGACTTTTAACACCTCCATGACCATACTATTCAATCCATCCATCAGCACAATGTTTTAAGTGCGTTACATCGAGTTCTACCACAAAACATGATCTGTAACCTCAAAAAAAAAAAGTTGTTTCCCAGCAATAATGTTTGCGTAAAGTCACTTATGACTTTGTGATGAGGTGGTTTACACCCTGTAGAATAAGGTATAACGAAGTAATCATTATTTTCATTTAACACAAATGTTGTTACTAATATAATGAGAAATGTCATAGTTTTCCGGGACAGTATTAATTTAGTTTACTGGGTTTTATCATCCAAATTCATTATGGCAGCATGCTAAAATTGAAGAAGGCACATAGGTACTCGTAGAAATGAACAATGTGTATGTAGGTGTGTCGTTGATGGTTGCCCATCGATAACACACTGAGACTCATCTGTGCCTCGACAAACCCATTAAGCACTTGGTACCGGTTATCATTCGTAGATCTTAGATAATCGTTCTGAGTAGTCAGAAGCCTGACAGTCTCGTCTTACCGAGGGGTAGGAATCGTGTTTCAGGATATGTAGGCAGTCGCTCTATGTAACAGACTGGTCTTGTACTCAAACGATGTTCGTAAAAGTTGGAGCAGATGATGCTGTAGATGTGATAAATAAATAAATAAATTTCGCTGGACATTACACACAGCACCATCTAGTGCCACACTAAGCAACGAGGCTTGTGCCGTGGACACGAGGTAGTTTATATACTACAAAGATACTTTGTGTTTGTAAATACATACTTATTAAACATATAAACATCCATGACTCGGAAACAAATGTCTATGTTCGTCAAATAAACATTTGCTCCTACCGGGATTCGAACCCGGGACCCTGAAAACGTAAGGCAGCCTCACTACTGCTGCACCATTCGGGTCGTCATTACTAGTGTGATTATCATTGTAGAACGTTGACAGAAAGGCCGTTTTTTGGGGCCCGCCATTTTTCTTTCATATATATCTATCTGCCTTTATATTCCTTCTCATCATAATAAAAAATTGGGCGTAACTCCAAAATGCGTATTTCCAAACCCCCATCACGTTTCGTCTATAACTTAAGCCGTAGAAACCCTACTACAATGCATCAGCGCACCAGTATTTATAACGTTCATATTTCAGAGCGGAGGTACAAAGCTTACCCATAATAAATGTATGAGTTACCTGTATCTAGATATGAACTTCAGACTATAAAGAGAATTTTCATAAAGCAGGTCGACTAAATCGCGGTTAGACTGTACATTTTGTTATAAATTTTGGGCAGAAATATGTAAGGCTGAACACCCTTTAGTTACTCAAAGAGTTGTGGTTTTACATTTTTCGGGGTGAAAATTACTTAATTTTCCACTACATTTTCTGAACTGTTTCTCAGTGGAAAATGTTCAAATAAGATAATAGGATAAGAATATAATAGGATAAGAATATACATTTTTTACATAATTTATACATACCACTAATGCCTTTTTTGCACATCCGCTCGGATATTTCTTTAGGTCAAGCCGTGTTTGCCTTGGTTAGTCTGTGGATGGGTGACCACCCATTACATACCGAGTTTCCTCCGTACCTCGAAAAGCACATTAAGCAGTTGGTCCCGGTTGTCATTTGTAGGTCTATGACAGTCGTTACAGGTGGTCAGTGCCAAAAAAATCTGACAACCAGTCAAGGGGTATTGTAATACCCAGTACTAACTGGGTTGTGGAGGTCAGTTAAGCAGTCGCTCCAAATAAAATACTGGTATTCAGCTGCATCCGGTTAGACTGGAAGCCGACCGCAACATAGTTAGGAAAAGGCAAGCATATTATACTACTAATGCCTTTTCCTCCGATTCCACTGATGACTGGACACTAAAATCTGTGAGGCCATATAAGATTTCTTCAAATATCTTAACCGAGATTGTACTTAACGCGGCTGTGTACTGTGTGTTTTTTAAAATTACCTCTGAACTGTATTTGTTTCAATGTTTCTTTTCAGAGTAGTCAGATAGGAAATATTGATTACATCTAATTTTATAAATAACTAGCCGATGCCCGCGGCGTCGCCCGCGTAAACTTAGATACAAAAACCTTCCTCTTGAATCACTTTATGTATTAACAAAACCCGCATCAAAATCCGAGATCTAAGCATATATAGGGACAGACAGACGCGGCGGGAGACTTTGTTTTATAATATGTAGTGATGTATAGTGACTAGCTGACCAACGCATTTTTGTTTGCGTTACGTAAGAGAGAAAAAGCTCACAAAAGGAATAAATTTCCCCGTTTTTGCAACATTACACATGTTACCTTATAACCTTCCTCGATAAATTGATAATCCAACACAAAAAGATTTTTTCAATTCCAGCCAGCAGTTCCTGAGATAAGTGCGTTCAACCAAACAAACTCCAGATTTATAATGTTAGTATAGACTAGCGGTTACCCGCCACGAACGAACGAAGAATGAACGAGGTTCCTTACGATTCGTAGTTGAAGAAACAATTACAACGAAAACCAGGAAACATTTTTGTCGGCGCCATTTTGGCTTTTCATTTTGACCTTATTTAAAAAAAACACGAACACGGCACAGTTTCGGAAAAAACACACGTTTAAAAGTGTTTGTGACCCAATTTACAAATTCAATATCATGCACAGATCGACGCGATTGTTAACGTACACTTTTTGCTTCTTACTGCGAAAATTGAAACAAAACTAACACTGATTAATTTACTCGAAGATCAATAATATAATCAATTATTTAATGCTCAATGAATGTATCTCATACTTCTCTTACTCGTTATATTAGTATCTATTACATATTTCCGTTAAGATCGATTGATATTGGATCTCATAGATATATTTTTGGGATACTTCGTATTTTTGCCGCAAGAAATTAATCTTGACAGAGAGCCTCACTTTCTTGTGATTATTTTTAGTATCACATCGCTGATGCGGGCATCAGTGATTTCGGCTTTGCCCGCGTCCAAATTGTATAACTAAAACTCTTATCGAGAACCACTTTATCCATTGGTGAAAACAGTTTATCGCGAACAGACAGACAGACGCGGCGGGGATTTTGTTTTATATTATAAAAAGTGATAAGCACTAGGTACTCTGAGTGAATCAGAAGTAGATTTCACCGCAGCCTAACTATAATACTCATATTCAAAGTAGACGTTTACGTTTGTTTGCTCTTTTTTTTTGTAAAAAAACAAATGACTGTAATTGTATTATGTCGCACGCAGGAGTCAAAGAATTTCACACCCCTAGTCCAATGTTTTATGACAATACATATTATATGTATATGTCGGGTTTGTCAGGATTTATTTCGTTAGGCTCGAGCATTATGTGGGCAGAACACGGCGATCCTTAAAACAACAAATGGCGTAAAAGCCATTTTGGCCAAAATGACTTATAAATGCCATTTTGTTCAGTTTTTGAAGCTCTATCGATCTGTATATTTGAAATGTTCAAATTCGCAAAAAAATGGCTCTTACATCCAATATTTTTTAAGAAAAAATTCCAATAATTTTATGATTTGTGTCGTTATAACCAATATTAAAATCGAAAACTGCAAATTTGGGGCGTAAAAGACTTAATTTCTTAGTGATGTGGTTAATATTACATTTTACGATTATATCGAAGTAAATAATATCAAAGACAACTTGTTTTAAAATGCAAGACTTTTAAAAATAGGCTTTTACTACAATTTAATAGAATTAAGTTTTACAAATATAAAACGTTAATAATGTCGTAAAAGACAATATTTTATTATAATTGGCTTGATAAATAGATACTTGTAAAAATATCAATTTCAAAGATATACGCATAGCTACTTTCAAGAAAAAGCATCTTAATAAAATTGATATAAAGTATTCCATGAAAGAAGATGCCGTAGCCAGGACAGTTATTTTATTTGAGAAACCAACAAAGAAAGGGAAAGGAAAGGGAAAGGCCAAGAGAGCGTCCGAAGCTAAAAATGAAGACCAAACTTACTTGGAAGAATTAAATACCTTTACTTTGCCAAAAGCTTATTCAGAAAAAATACCAATTTCTGCTCTGAAATATAAAGATTTGAAAAAATTATGTCTAGATGGGACAATACCGAAGAGGTTCCATAAAGACTACTTAGACTTACCTTACATCGGTGATAAGAAAGATACTCTGATTGAAACTGATGAAGAAGATGATAATGATGAAAATAATGATGTCGACTAATTATTAAACTTGTTACCTATTAGGTACCACAATTCTGTTACCTATTATATTTTTAACTACTTTTAAGCAGATAGTTTGGTAGAAAATACTCATTTATTTAAATATTTTATGCAGTAAGTAATTAATACTTAATTTTCTTGTACAACTGCATTCTAAGACTAATTAAAATTCTACCGCAAGGACTGATTATTTAGACTGATTCTAATAATAGTGGTATTTTAGTTAGTTTATATAAAATAATAATAATCGCAATTTAGTTATTAAAACTGTAATTGGTAAATTTAAGACTGATTTGTTTGTAAACATCAGTACGAGGTGAAAGTGTTTGATTAAGTTCGATCCAAATTTTAATAGTTGATGTTCAATTTTTTTTTATTTCGTCGTTAAAAAATAGCATTTATAGTACCGATTTAGAAAGTAAATTGATACGAAATTTCAAATTTTCTTATTTCTTTTAATTTTTTTCAAAATTTGTACTATTTTATTACAATATTTAATACTTTCGTTGATTTTTTTCAATTTCGTTGATGTTTGTTTAATTGATGTTGATGTTCATGTTGAATTTAATTTCTCAATTCATTCTTCGCTAAAAATAGCGTTCATGGCATAATTTAGATAACTACATTGATCCGAAATGTTAGATTTACTGGTACTTTTTCAAAATTTTGTGTTGTATTTATTGCAATAATTAATACATTCGGTAATTATATTTGTCTTTTATTTCTTCAAAAACCCAAACATAGATGTTCCCTAAGTCTTTTACTCCAAGTGCGCATAACCTGTTTAACTTGCAAAGTATAAAATTCACGGCGTAAAGGCCAGTTAGAGCAAAATTTTTTGTAGTAAAAGACATGCTATCTCGGAAACTAGCATAGGCCCTACAATATTAGGTTTTTATAATTATACACATGAAAATTCTAAGAAAATACAACTTTAATTGGTTATTATAGCTTTACTACTTTGAGAGATATTGAGGAAACAAAGTTACTCATTTTAGTTTTTTGGCTCTCCCGAAAAGTAGCTTTTTGGCTTTTACGCCATTTGTTGTTTTAAGGATCGACGGGTTTCGTGCTATGAAAATACATTGGATGCGATACACTGTTTATTGTCAGGTGCATGGTTCGGGTTGGTTGTTTCCATGGAGTAGAACCAGCAAGAAACTCCATGGTTACTCTTGTCAAACAGATACCTACACTGAGTAAACTAACAAATTACTTGACATTACACCTGGGCACAATGAATCGGATACAGTTTCAAGACATCTCAACTCCGCTGTGAGCCGACCCAGACTCTGTAGAAGCACGCCATGGCGGGGGTAGACTGTATTAGTTTAGTGTATAAGTTACTTTAAGTTTTTAACTCTATTGTTTGTGCACATAAGTTATCCTCTCCTACACATCTCTCAACACAAAAATGGATTGCTGTAAGAAAACCCATTTCTGGGTTAAGCTCTCCGTTGTACATAACCTAAATATTTTAATTTTGTGTATATTTTTCTTTATTTTTTTTGTGTGCAATAAAGAAAAAGAATAAGAATGACCGGATCCGACATAAATATGTTTTTGTTTGAGCTGTAGTCCACACCAAAATGATTGTCTGAATAAAGCTAACTGTTGGATTTTCAACGGTCTAGTTCAAACAACAAGGCTATACTGTTTTAGGGCATTCAATTAGGTGTCAACGAAATTTTTGACGCCCTGTAATTATTTTCCCATTTGAATGCTTTAACATATTTTCGATCTATCGGTAATTAAATTCCTAATTAGTGCTACTGAAAATGAAGTGTTCTTTGCCTATTTATAATTTTAGTCATATTAAATAAATAGTTCGGTAATAAATATGACCAAAGCCTGTCTTACTCCCACTTCTACTAACACAAGACCTAACCTACAACCTTAATGGCCAAAAACTTGCAGTTGGATTTTCAACAGTTGGCTCAGCGTTGAGAGTTAAAATTCCGACGATCTATTTATAGAAAATATTACAAATAACTGACTATTAATAAATAATAACTATTTATATAACATATAAATTGTTCGAACTATTTATTTAACGACTATTATTAGGTCAATGTACAATGTTGACACATTCAAATCAATTCACAGTTCAAACAGCACGTTTAGACGTGTTGGCTCTGACATCAATCAACATTTGACAACGTTCGTTTGACAAGCGGGCTAATTATACCAAAATGTGGAGGGAATATTGAATTATTACCGACTTAGTCTAGACTACTAGCAAATACATCGGAATAGATCTTGTTGAAATTTCATATTTTTGAAAGGTCAGGTGTGTACCTGTTTACCAACCGTAGACAAAATAACTTAAGGTAAAAGATAATAAATCTATTTCCAATTCGTTTCTCAGTAGGGATTTTGTAAGCTTCGTAATATTTTTGGTACTTTTTTGAAGAGTTAACACAGTTAGGAATTTTTTGTTTGAATTGTTCTTTTGCGCTTAATAACTTGTTACATTTGTTTTTGTAAAGTAAGTGATAATCTTAGATGCAAGCTCCAAAATGTAAGAAATATACATTTTCAACAGTCTTTCAGAGAAGAAAATTATATCAGATGCTCAAGTGAACGGTTCACTTCTGAGACCTTTTTTCCAGATTCCGTTCCCGTATCACCGACAAAATAATTTAGAAATGAATGATTATCTGCTTGTTTCAATTCTAATTTCACGATGCCGAGTGTCAAAATCCAACATCGTTTTTGTTCGATTTACTAATGAATTATTGTTTTACCTGCGACTCATTTTATGTTCAAACGCGTGAAATTCAACGTCCATAGATGAGAAAAAAAAAGCATTTCAATCTTTTTATTTTTATTAATTTTGTGTTCATACGTTTAGCTTTGAGTGAAAATCAAAAATGAATAAGTGAAGAAAATATCGACTAAGGTATCACAATATTGTGGCCACGTTTTAAAATGAGAATCACGTTTTTACCACGTCAACGCATGACATTCCTTTTGTGTAACTCGCGCCTTGGGGACATTAGATTTCTTTCCTTACACGCCGTGAATGGAACGTGTGGAACATGCATTATGTTTTTAATATAAGGAGGTAGTACCATACTGTCTTGGATAAATTAGCTGAGGTTCCTATCTTATGGCATACTGTCACAAAATTACACTCTTGATTGTCGCATCCCGAGTGTTTGATGAGCAAAGATTAGCCAGAAATTGTTTCCATTCCTATCTATGTAAGCGTTTACTGGCCGATGAAGAATGACCTGTCAATGTCATCTCTGAATGAGACACTAGTATTGTTGGAGCTGCTGAAGATTGTACAACTATCTTTGCATTGTATAAATCCAATATCTATAATATTATACAACAGGTAGGTAACAGAAAGGGTATAGTCATATGAAAGGGTGTGCTACAGACCATCAAACTGAACAACTTTCTCCATGGGACCACCATCGTAATCGCGAAAAAATAATCAGCGGGTTTTGAGAGGGGTCTTACAGAAATCCAAAACTTACTCGACCAAATGTATGAGACAACTGATTATTTTTTTACGATTACGATGGTGGTCCCATAGAGAAAGTTGCTCAGTTTGATGGTCTGTAGCACCTTTTTGAAACATTGGCATGGGCACCTTATTTCTGAAAGCAACAGTTTCATAAAGTGGGCATCCCTTACAAATTACTCTTAAAACAGATAGTATTAATGTTTCGTTTACATACAAGTCTTGGGGTTAAAACATCAAACACCATGGTAATCTACCTGGCAAGTCAATGTTCAATCGAGACGACTTTATTTATTAGTAGCGATACACACGAAAGTAAACATAGAAAAAGCCATCACTTTCACTTCGTCACGAAACTCGTAAACTCGTAACTATGTAGAAGTTACAACGAGTTCATAACAAGGTGGAGACACAACTTGTACATCAATAAGTTACTGAAACGTAGATGCCGTAAGTATGTTTAAGCTTCCACTTTATAAGAGAGAAAGTATTTCAATAATTGGAGTGAAGTTTGTCGAGATTCTTATGATCTCTAAAACGGTTTCAACGTACGGGTACATAACTCAGCCATTAGTACTGACACATTTTTTTTTTTAAATTGGCTTTAATTTTTGTAAATAAAAATATTTAGGTAATTTTAAACTTTATTCCATACTTAATAACATCACTTCTGATTCCCCACATTTTACCTTTGCCAAAAATTGGGAACAAATCTAAATTCAGAGTTAATACAAAAAAACTCTTAGGTAAAACCCAGCAAAACTGCGCCCGACTTGGGAATCAAACCAAGACCTAATCAAATCACCGCAAAATCAATGAAGAAGTTGTACTTTTTACCACCTATCCTAAAGAGAAGGTAGTAGGTACTTAGCACGGTCTTCGAACTTCGTTCCTATCGCAGTCAAATTGCCTGGTGCGCAACATTGGCGGAGATTTAAGTGCGCATTAGATCGAGAGTCTTGCTGCAATTACCGTTAGCTCCAATAACAGTAACTGTGCACTTACGTCGCGTAGATCGGTGTTTATCGGGCTAAAACTTTCCTTAACTACGATTTTTCCAAAGATTCATAGTTCGCGTTAGTTGGTAATAAGAATTTAGAGACTTTAACTGAAAAGAAATTTGTTTTATTTGTGTTATTTCTCAAATAAAAGAGTTTAAAGAAGATCTTGCTATAAAAAAACATCACGCCTGCTATCCTCGATGGATTTGGCAGTCTTTTGTACTGGAGCCTGGACTGATAGAAAAACCGAAAAACACCTGGCCTGACCTGGGACTTGAACCTCTCTTGCAGAGTAGCAATTATGATTACAACAATAAAAGATGTTTTAGATGTATGTCGGGCTGTTGTCCGTAATTCTACATACAAACGCATATTTTCCGTTCCACTATAATGTTACTTGAATTAAACTATAGGTATACTACATGTGAAAACATAACAACAAATAATTAAAAATCTCTCAAGCAACCGTTCCTTTGATCCTCCCAGAGTTTGTTGAAACTGTATATCAGAGAGCAATTCTCGTTTGTTTTAATATAAGATCTGTTTATTTTAACAGAGAGCAGTCTGGAGCATCGAGATTTAAGGCACGTGTAGGTTGAAGATCGTGTCGAATAATAATGAGAAGAAGTGTAAATTTTGTGGAGAAACTTCAGTAGTTGCGTGAGAAAGCCTGGGCATTTAGGTCCGCCATCATCCTTGCTGACTTGCCACATTTATTCACTATCTTTTATCATTCTAACCTCAAAAAGGTAAAGAGTTCTGAGACGGGTTGAGCTTACGCAGTAGTTTTTTTTACTAAGTAACGCGAGTCGAATTCATTATGAGTGGACGTGAGAAGACAGAATAAGAATCGACTGTGATAGGTTAAAACCACTCACTGATCCTTATTCGATAACAGAGTACAACCTCCATGGAGGGGGAGCGTGATTTATTGTGTAATCACTCCAGTACCCCGGCCATAGGTAGTCAAAGAACACCGTGTGGTTTTAGTCAGTTCGGCATTACATCCATCCCATGGTGGAGAATACATAATAATATGAGGATTTCCACATTACAAAAATATGAAATTTGCATATGAAAGTTTCCGTATCACCATAGCCCCCTTTAATATTGACATTTTGGGAAAATTTCAACTGTCTAACTATTACGAATAATGCGATACAGTCAGCTGACATACAGACAGACGGACGGACAGCGAAGTCATAATAAGTAAAGTAAAACCTATAAGTGTTAAAAAAATTCAACCATGTTCACCAAAAGTTACATCGGGTTCATGTCCTAGAAAGCCTAACATAATTTTCCAACCTTCTTCTCTTCCAACTAATTCATAACATAATGGAAAACTCGGTAAAAGTCGGCCAATTTCGTCCATCTTCGGATTATTCCACGATAAGAGAATAGCAAACTCGAATGTACGAAACTTGTTTCTTAATTGGCCCTTAAATTTTTGGAGGGTAGGAAAAGGAATTAAGGTAGATTGTGCAGTTAGTAGAGCAGGAATCAATGTGGCTATGTAGCTAATTAACCTGAATTTGGAATTAAGGAGGAGAAAGAAAAGTCGCTACGTGAATCAGAATTAGGTTGAAAATTGCATGTGCTATGTAAATTAATGTAAGTAGTAAATCTTAATACACTCGGTATTAAGATTTAGATACAAAACTGTTGCCAGTTTTTTTTTTCCAAAAAGATCAGCGCGATTGTACTATTAATTTAAATAACCAGTTTTTCCCCGCGGCTTCACTCGTGTTTTGTTCGGAAATTATCTAACAAGAACGTTTTGAATATAAGCCTATGACACTGACAAATAATGTACCTTTCTATTGGTAAAAGAATGTTCAAAATCAGTTCATTAGATCCAGAGATTAGCCACAAACCTTAAAAACTTTACCTCTTTATAATACCTATTAAAATTATTAATGATGATTAAAGGATAGCAAAAAAAAAACAAATTATCCTCTGTCATCGCATATTTATTTATGCTTGAAAAGTACGCTTCAGTTACTTTTTAACATTATCCTCAAGAATATTTCCTGATCGGAGAAGAAAAAAAAGTTTACCAGTACTTAACACGTGGGCGATGCCCTCAGGTTAGTCGCTTAATAAATTACCGTTATACCCGCTTCAGCAAGTTTCAAGCACCTCCGGCCGCCCTTCGGCTTGAATGGGGTAATCGATTTACAGGTAAACACCCACGTTAATCCATGCTTTACAACCTCCAATATAGGTACAATCCCATAGAAGGAACCAGATTTTGTGAATGGCACATTAATTATGAAAATGTGCACAAAACCCATGGTTTACAAATGTTATTCAAACGTCCTTTTGTGTATCTTACAACTTGGCCACACTTACGAGCTATTGCGACACGCATCTTGGGCAGGAAAACAAATAAAAGAAGTAACTAAGTACAGTGGACACTTATGAGCCATTTGCCACTGTTCATATTTTAGATTGTAATGCGAATTGGGTTAAGTAGGTAATGTTTGTACTCGTGAATGTATAAAAATGCTCTCTACATGCCACAGCGCTACTTGTGGAGTAATGATACTCAAGTGTAAGAAACAAGACAAGCGACACAAGGTACGTCGCAAATCGGAATCGCATCGTCCACAGTCCAGATCGTCGAGCGGTCCAAGCGTGTGTCCAAGAAAATGATGAAATTAGCGAGAAACCAGTAGATGTAGCAACTAAAACCAAGTTGTTTCTTTCACTGAGTTCTGGGTGGGAAAAGTCAATAATCAAGTGAGAGGGAAAAGAGACAGCTGTTTTTATTAATTCTATCATTTTTGTTTTCTTTAATCAGTCGCCTTATCGGGTAAGTCGTGGGCAAGCGTTTAAGCGTTGAACAAAAGCGGCCTAAATATGTTTAGCATATTTCCTTGCTCTCGGCACCTTCCATTTTGGCGTCGATACAGTTGCCATGTTCCATACATATTAATGGGAAAGTTCCCATTGCTGTGTGCTTACTCGCTTGTAAATATTTATCGCCCACCCTTTCATCGACAACATACAGACGGTATTCCAGAAGTTTAACTTAAGAGGGTTGGTGGAATGGAAGAAACGCGATTGTAATCTGTGGTAAATATTATAATCTTGTCTGTCTAACTGAAGCGCCATCTTTAGTTTTTTCATTGCAACTAATTTCTGTCATGGCTACCCTCCCGTGTTTAGCGCATCGTCACTGTTTGTCTTTAAAAGAATATTTAGTGTCTATTAATAAAAGTATACAATAATAATTCTGCCCTATTTATTCCAAACGCAAAACTTCACCAAACACTCCAATAATTACAACAACGTTCAAAGCTTAAAATTAAAAACATGGTGTAAAAATGGCCGAATAAAAGGCAAAATACACCACTGGTCATATCAACCAGTTATCTAGTACTAGAATATTGAAGTTTTCTTGACTCTCCTCTTTAAATGTCGGATAGAGTGAAACTTCTGTACTATGTTCTTAGAAATTGCTGTTATTGTAATGCATAAGTAGTTAATGAACAAAACCGTTTTCAGCAGTGTTTGCTTTAATTTTGGCATAATATTGTAAAGGTGTATGAAATGTTTTTATAGCATAAGCACAGTTTAGTTTCATTTATCTTCACTTAATCGGATAAACATGATAATATTATTATCAGGTAACTTTGGGCAACTTCAAATTATCACTAAACTTTACCTGCCTGAGAGACGGTTTTCATGAAGTTATTTTGCTTATACCGTAGCTTACAGAATTTAATCTCTAATCAAATATTCTAGAATAAAATAAACATTACCTGAGAATTAAAAAAAGATGCATGGATTGTGTGAAGAATGATAATTATGAAAGAGAAAGGAGTAAATGATGCCATGACGTCTGGCAGGGGGGAATGGAAGAAGAAAGCACGTTGAGCCGACCCCAAGTAGAATGGGACTGCAGGAAGATGACGGTTATCTGAGAATTAAAATGTCAACAGAAATCACGATTTACTTTTCTTTTTTATTTACTCATCCAAACTTTCTTAACTGATTACTAATTTTATCTTTATCTTTTGTTTAACTCATACCTGTTAACACTAAATGTATCGAAAACCACATTCGTACAGTTCAGTAACGCTCGCATGAAACAGCCAAATGTGGCTGTCCGGATTCACACATGCAAATCACTTTTCTCTCAACAGTGCTCGTGTACAACTCTGACAAAATCTAAGACGGTCAAATACCTAGGGGTTCTTTTAGACGAAAAAATATCCTGGCAACCACATATCGAGATGGTTTCGTCACGAGTTAGGAAACTTATATGGGTGTTTAAAAATCTGAGGCATGTAGCTGACAGTGATCTCCTCCGCTCAGTTTATCATGCATTGGCATAGTCAGTAATTGGTTACTGTATTGGGGTTTGGGGAGGTGCATGTAAACCGCATCTGTTACGCTTGGAAAGAGCACAGCGGTCCCTGCTTAAAACAATGTCATTCAAACCATACAGATTTCCCACGAAGACATTATACGAGCTGTGCCAGGTATTTACGGTAAGACAACTTTTTATTTTCCAGATCATTATCAAAAAACACGTATCCACCCCCTATGATCCAGGTAAACTTCGAAACAAGCGAACAACCCCAAACGTAATTGAATCTGTTAAATGTCGTAAGGCTTTTGCAAGACGACAAAACGCTTTTCTTTCTGTATATTTATACAACAAAATTAACAGAATCCTAAATTTGTATCCACTAACACTGCATGAATGTAAGCCAATACTAAAGAACTGGCTCTTTACTCTTGATTATGAGGATGTGGAGAAAATAATAATAAATTAATTAATATCACTCTAACTCGTACATTGAACATATTTTTCCTTCATACACCTACCCATACCATACACAAACACGAACGGGAACCCACCCACACGCACACGTACACACTTCCCACACACACACACACAAGGCGATATTAACTGAAGATTAGATTAGATTGAATTATATATTATTTTTAATTTTGTTATTTTTATTTTTCATACTTTTTGTTTCTTTAACTGTTTTGTATTTTTTCTAAAATTGTTTTTGTGGCACGCGTTTGTCTATTTCTATGTTGACATAGCATCTAAGCCAAATAAAATGGGAGAGGGCGCTGACTCCTGACATACAGGTAAACCTAGTTCCGGGGTCAGAGGCTTCAAACAATTAATGTATCATAAATTGTGTCAATAAAGAATTTGAATTTGAATTTGATACCTTTCACATTCGAATACCTAAACAAGCTAAATCAAGCAGAAACACCTACAATCAATATTTCATGTGAATTAAATTCCCATAAGAGCTGCGATACTTTACAAATTGATATTGTGATATTTACACACAAAACATACCATACAAGTCATACACGTACAACATTTCTAGTAAGGTGAAAAAAAGCGAAAAATGTTATGGTTATTGGTTCACCGGCAATATTTTATTTGCATATAATAGTATATAAGTTTTGCGTCCCAGTCAAAATTCAGGAGCTCGTCGAAAAATACATTTAATAAATAATCAATATAGCGATACCCAGTAGTATAGTCAGTAATTAATACAGCTGCAATTTTAAATTGTTTAAAGTGATAAGTTGTTAGTTAAGTATTTCAGAATAACACAAAAGTAAAAAACAAAATCACTCATCGCGCGACATGTCGCTGTGAATGTAAAGGCAGCCTGTCTGTAACTAGCCCTGTAACCGCACAGGGGTCGTTACAGACGGGCTGCGTTTAAATATGGGTGGTTTACTCTTATCGATTTCAGTAAATAAGTATAAAATAAACTACCTATTTATTTTAATATCGATTCGGGTCGTAAATCATTAGCATAGATATCTCTTTAAACGTAAAGTATGATGCTCGAAAAGCGTAATTAAGACATTAAGCAGTCTATTTTTGGACTAAGTGTGGGTTTGATTTAATTACTTCACAGACATGGTGTTTCTTAGTTAGCCTCCTGCTGAAGTTGTTTTATACAGATTCTATTTAATTCTAATTAATTTCATAAATGAAAATAGATAGATAAAATACTGCTTGTAAATCGCTAAAAGCGATAAGACCGCTCTTTTGTGTTTCTTTTTTGCACCCGAATATAAAAATAATAAATAAAAATAAGTTTATTGACACAAACACCTTAGGTAGTATACGACACAGATAAAATCCACAAAGGTTCTTTGAGTCAAGAAAGGCTGTACAAATAGTTAAAACCCTGCCTCCTAAACTAGGGGGACCTTGTGACCTAGGAGTCAGTGTTCTACTGTAGCTTCGTGTCTAAAATAAACCTTGATTTGTGTGTTAACCTATAATGACTTGTTTTAACTATACTTATGAATGTTTGAGATCGTTGGAAAATGGCTGTGTGAGTAGGATGTGGTGTAGTGTGGTGTGGTGTGTTGTGTTGTGGCGTGGTATGGCGTGGCGTGGCGTGGTGTATGAGAGGGAGGGGTGTGTTATCGTGTACTGTATGTTCGTGTGATGTGATGTTGTGTTTCAGTATTACTATTATTAGTTTTTTGTTATAACGGGCCTACATTATTTTAGAAATAAGATTTTCTGTACTACCGTACAGAAAATTTTATTTCTAAAATAATGACTATTCCCATAGTCCTGTTTATACAACCAATTTTGTAATTTTAATTTTACTTCGTGATTGTTTAAATTACTTATTTGGATATGTTTGTTGACCCTTCTGTAACTAAGTGAACTTAAAACATAACGCTGTCGGCCAGCGAAAGCTGTTTTGTGAGAGACAGATGGACACGCAGATTTGGCTTTACGAGTAGATGGATCTAGTGGAGGAACCTGTCTATGTTTCCTGAGGGTGGCATTGAGCACAAAGAGCTGCCGCACAGTAAGTACCTTGCATTCCGCATACAATTCACTTGTGGTAAATCTATACGGCTTGCCGAGCATCACCTTGAGCACAGCCCTCTGGGCGCGCTCCAACCCAAGTAGTTTAGTGTTGGCAGTACCACCCCAGACCGGAATGCAATAATTGATGACGGATTGGCAAAGTGCAAGATACACCATTTTTAATGTTTTGGAGTCAGCGCATTGCCTTAGAGACTTAAAGATATAAATAAGTTTCCTGACCCTTGATGTTAGGCTTTCAACCTGAGAGAGATATCCCAAAATATTTGTTTTTAACGGAATACAACACTTAGTTCTATGCATTAATTTTGTTGATTTATTAGTTGTACTACTTTCTTGTACCAAATTTTAGTTTCTTTTTTGTAGTCTTAAAACCAAGCAGCATTTTCTATCTTTTGTATTATATTTAATCTATTTCCAATAATATTCCCCAATAAACAACACCCCCCTTCCCACTATACTAAAACATCGCTTCGCCATGGTTTCCTATACAAAAGCAACATAAAATAAAGGCGATAAATCAAGTTTAACATAATAAATACCTTTACCGCCGGTTTAGTGGCTCTCGACAGAATCGTTTGGCTCTTGATCTTGCCATCATAAAGTTGATGCAGAAGGCACTTTTCGAGAATTTGTTTTATTGAAAGATAAGAAATTATTTTTATAATGGTTTTTTTAACACACTTGTGTAAGGGTTTTTTTTAATTAGGGTAGAAGACAGAAATAATATCAAATAAGTCCGTCAGTAAGAATAACAAAAAAATAGTTTTTTCTTTTCAAAATCAATCAAAATCAAAGCATTTATTTCAAGTAGGCCAGTTACAGGCGCTTTTGAATTGTCGAAACAAAGATGAAAATTAAATGTAGCTACAGTCCCACAGACATAAAAACTGTGAAAGTACTGTAGTTGCCCATTCCCTAGCGTAGATCTCTATGGAGAAGAACGGACAAGAAACTCCATGGACACTCTTTTAAATCATAATGTTGTTACAAAATCTTGGTTACATCATTCCTGTTGAGATGGTGCATTACAAACAAACAAAAACAATTCAAAAATAAAATAATTAATAAAATAAAAAAAGCCGTGGCAACCAAGAGCTGACCAGTCCCAACCGACAGCGCCCGTTCACGAACATGGCGCATGTATCAGCACCATTCAACTCAACCATTTTGAAGGGAACTAAATGACCCGACACACGCGCCACCATCAGCGGAACATTTGAGTGAGCATGACATACTCTTAACCGCCAGGGCACATTCAAGTCAAAAAATAAAACGTTGGTTTCCAGCAAATGATAGCATTCTAGTACATAGCACTCACACAATATGGGATATGAGGTTATATAAAACTAAAGATATTGAATTTATACAATGCAAAGAGAAGTTGTACAATCTTCAGCAGCTCCAACAACACAAATTAGCGCTATCCATTTATGCGCCCCTGTCCTTGTGGAGCAGGACCGGCATTGAGCCAAGCATTTTTATCAGCGATATAATCGTCCAATTTGTAATATGCTTGCTTACACAGTGTGCGTTTAATGCATGTTTTAAATTTGGTTTCATTTAGTTCAAGAATGCTTTGTGGAATTTTATTAAAGCATTTCAAACAGTACCCCATGAAAGACGAGTCTACTTTAGCGAGTCTGAAGCCTGGCTGAACTAATTGGTCTCTATTTCTAGTACTGTAATTGTGTCTGTCACCTCTTTTACCAAAAGATGCAGATTTTTTCTGACATACATTATGTTTTCGTAGATGTATTGACAATATACAGTCATGATGTTAATTTCCTTAAACAGTTCCCTTAGAGAATCGCGCCTACGAAGATAGTATATGGCTCTGATGGCTCTTTTCTGCAGAATAAATATAGACTCACAATAAATATAGACACAGCAAAATGCCGTAAGACATTATGCTATGGAAGTAACTAAAATAGACTAGTCTAGCGGTATCTACATCAGTGAATTGACGAATTTTCCTAATGGCATATGCTGCTGAACTTAAGCGCCCCGCAAGAGATGTTAAATGAGAACCCCATTGAAGCCTTGAATCAAGCGTAAGCCCCAGGAACACCGTTTTATCTACGAATTCGAATTGTAACGTAAGCCAAAATTGACGAAGATACTTTAAAAATTCTCAATACGTCACGCTTTGGTATAATTTTAGGTGTTCTGACGTCACGAGCCCCAACTCTCGTATTTTGATGCGTTTTATCTTTGTCAATATTCATTAATTTAAATAAAACAAAAAATACGTGTCCATTATTTTGCAATAGTCTAATCGACAGTCTAAATACATTTGCAATTTTTAGATACTGTCGTCATGTCTTTTCATCCACATACTTGGTGGTTTTACAAAACGGTTTTTCTGTATCTATGTTAACTGTGCCAACATTATTTCGTTCAAGATGTCTGACAAATATTTTTGTTACGTAATGCAAGTTTTATAGCGTTACCGTGACATAAAAGTTGTACATTATATTTCTTTTTGCGGCCTATTTAATAACGACGTGTTGAGGATCAGAAAGTATTTTTAGGTATGAGATATTTTGGATCGTAAAAGATTGGAGAATATATTGTATCTACAATAATTTATTGTACTATTAAAAATGTCAGACCTGGATTTATAAATCCGATAACTTTACTAATAAGTTCCTAATTCAAAAGACGCAAATTTTCGTGACACAGTACAGTTAAAGCTTTGCCGCAGCATCGAGTGAGCTACGCCGTAGCACAGTGTGAACTACGACGTAGCACAGTGTGAGCTACGCCCTAGCACAGTGTGAGCTGCGCCGTAGCGCAGTGCTTGCTACGCCGTAGCACAGTGTGAACTACGACGTAGCACAGTGTGAGCTACGCCCTAGCACAGTGTGAGCTGCGCCGTAGCGCAGTGCTAGCTACGCCGTAGCACAGTGTGAGCCACTTCGTAGCACAGTGTGAGCTACGCCCTAGCACAGCGTGAGGTGCGCCGTAGCGCAGTGCTAGCTACGCCGTAGTTCTGATTGTAGTTAATTATGTAGTGAGGTCCTTTTTTGAGTCTATAAAGCACGTCAGGTATATTTATTGTGTCATTTAACACTGTAATAATAGTCTACAGTAACAATGTGTATGTAACAACATTACTCTCAACCAACAACTTGTTATAACTACTTTTAAGCTGTGCTTGTAGACGATTTATTTTCTTCAGGATGGATTTTCTTCATTCAATATTGACAAAACACTGTGAAATATTTGGAATTTATTCATTGGAAATAATGAGAAACGTAAAAAGCCGAACTCACAAAGAATGTTTCCTCGTTTTGGGGAATGTTTTAATTGCATTGAATAAGAAAGGCCAACGGGCTTTGATGTAGGAATATTAATTTGTAGTATCTAAGCAAGCCAAAGTGGCAACATTTTTGGTAGTATTATTAGGTGACGGAACATTTTTCTCCATAGAGATCTACACTTTAGAATGGACTACTACAGTATTTTCACAAGGTATTTCACCTTATGACCGGGACTGCAGCTTCATCTTTTTGTTTATGACAAATAATAATAACATAATAATGACATTAACAAAAATAGAGGCACGAGACTTAGTGGTCGATTTAGTTGAAGAAGCTTTAAAGTTATAAATATTCATAGTCTTAGTCTATTTACAGCCAGGTCCAGACTGGAACCCAAAACCGGCCCAAGCATTTTAGAGACGGTCGACCCTCCACTCTCAATAGTAAGGAAAACTGCTAATGTAATCATATCAACCGAAGAAAACATTAAAATATAAATTTGAGCTAAATTGCTATGCTGCGACTTTGTTGAACAAGTGCATCGCCAGTTTTTGAGCCCAGCGGGGGGGGGGGCAGATAGGTGCAGGAAAAACGCATTTGTAAGTGTTTAGTTTACTAGTTACAGATGCAACTGAGACTTTTCTGACAATCTAAAATATTTATGTAGTGTGTGGGATCTCCAGGAAAAGTTAATAACGTCTTTTGGATGGCCTTTTACAACACGTCTTTAGCATTTCGTATTACTCGCCAGCTTTCGTTTTTCATTTTCACTCGTTCGATCACTCATCCAATCATTCTTTCAGAAACATGCCTTATAAACGTTTAGAAACGTTTGGTTATACAGCCCATTTACCAATTTTATTTTAATCCTACATTTATTTATTATTTATAGGTACATAGGCGGACTTAATGCCACAAGGCTTTCTCTACCAGTCAATCTTTGGGTGCTTTATAAGACAGCATTGTGATACAGTACAAATAGTTAATGAGAAAAATACTATTTTGTTGCTGCACACACCGCAATCCGATGGATGTGGCATTTGCGTTGAGCGAGATTATACTCCGGCATATACTCCTCCAAGCTGTCGCTGTCGCGGGTCCACTCACTGAGCGTGAAAGGTTACACAGGAGCGCAAATACCGAGCACCGCCCAAAACACCCTATTTCTGGTTCATACGCAAGAAGAGAAAGCTTTTCTCATCAGCCAGGGATACGGCTCCGGCGAAGGGTCGCGCACGCTAACCATCCACGAGGCCCAGGGTCTTACCTTCGACAGCGTGATTATCATCAACACCAAGTCTAGGAGACTCCAAATCCACGACAGCATCTCCCACGCGGTAGTGGCGGTGTCGAGACATACAGTCAGTTGCGTCTATTACACCGACGACGCCGATGACGCCACTGGCCGCTTTGCGAAGAGAGCGATGGATGCGCCAACTAAAACGGTCGTTGAGTACAACCTGAAGACGGCCATGCAGCATCGAGACGCAGTCGTTGTGGAAGCTTTGCTCAGGCTAGCGAAGTCCCTGATCAGACGACGTGATTAACAAAAAAAAAAAAACCCCCATCCTAACCCCAAAACCCAAAGCCAATACATCCCACTCCCAAACAACTCTGTTACCAAAAATAGATTATGTAAAACTGCATGGCAGGGTGAGTCTGTCATACTCACGTTAAAACAGTGCCGATGGTGGCGTTGCACATCTGGTCGCTAAGTTCCCTACAAAATGGTTGAGCTAAGCGGCGCGGATGTGCAGGTCATGTCCGTGAACGGGTGCCGACGGTTGCTGCCGGTCGACTCACATTGCCATGCAGTCAAAATAGCTTGGTGTAGATTTTTGTTAATTTTAATTAGTGGTTAAGGAAACATCAACAACTGTAAAGGTTAAAAAAAAAAAAAAAAAAATTGGGTGGACTCACGTAGATCATAAGTTACTAATAATAAGCCTAGTTTAATGTAACGTGTCCAATGATGGAGCACGATCGTAGTTTTAATTTTTTTTTAAATTCATCAAACAATTAATAAAATGTAAACAAGAGCGCGGACCCCCACGTCTGCGGTAGAAAACAAATTATAAAAAAAAAAAAAAAAAATACTATTTTGTTTACTAAAATCGAAATACACAAGTAGGTACATATTAAATAATTGATGAAATAGATTTAAGTATAATTTTCAAGAGTTATTTTTTATTTTAAAGAGTTACTAATTTTGAAGAGGTATTTGAAACGTCTAGGGAGTAAACACAAAATTGAGCTCATAACTCTAGAGAAGTCAAATTCTTTGGTCCTTCATCTCAGAAATAAATCTTACTTAATCGACATAGGGAGACATTTTAGAGCCAAAAAGAAGAGCGCGAGTGAGCTCGGAGATTTTAACACTCTAAATTGGATTCCTGAGGGTCTAACAAAGTGAAAATCGCATTCAAAGCACTTAATATTAATTCTACAAACGACTTTTTACAGAATTCGCAGAAGCATGTCAATTATCATCATCATCATTAGCCTATGATGTTCCCACTGCTGGGACACGGCCTCCTCTCAATGAGACGGAATAGGCTATAATCTACCACGTGGGTCCAGTGCGGATTGGTAGATGTCACATGCCTTCGAATTTTTGGTTCTAGGACATGCCGGTTCCCTCACGATGTTTTCCTTCACCGTTTTGAGAGCTTTGGTGGTGAAATCAATTACACAAAGTAATGCGCCTGTCTGGGTTCGAACTCACGACTTACTGTTCGTAAGTCGGGGCCGCCACCACTGGGCCACTGCTGCTTTAATTTATTTATTTTAATTTAAGCTTCACAATAACTCAAAAGAAAATAAAATGCCGCTTTTAACTTTCCACAAAGTAATACAATCTACTAGTACACTGATGCTCTCATTCAAAGAACGCGCACCAAATAGAAGTGGAACTATTTCTCGTAAATCACAGTTAAAGAGAACAAAAAACAACATCAAATAGCTCGAATCTCACCATCCCCGATTCCCTTTGTTCACGTTCCGTTTTAGCATTCTCGCAACATGCACTGAGATCCACATCTGAAAGAATTTGTTTTGTCTGAGGAAATAATGTGAATCTTTATTTTATCAACAAACTGTTAATTGGGAACGGGTCGTAACATGTGACGCTTGGTAAGCAATGGGAACAGCGCAACGAAACATGTTGTTTTTTAATATATAGCTTCGCCTTGCACCCTGGATCAAGCAGTCATCCTATACTATATAACCTCCACAACCCAGTTGGTTCTGGGTAATACGATACCCCTTGGTATATCTGGTTGTCAGATTTTCAAGCCACCACCTGTAGTCGTATCATAGATCTACAAATGACAGCCTGGACCAACGGCTTTACGTGCACGGAGGAGACTGGGTATGTAATGGGACGTCACCCATCCATGGACTAACCTAGGCGAGGTCAACTTGCTCTGGATGGGGCAGTATTCCCAATAATATCCTTCCCTGCTAAAATTTTTCAAAATCATGCTTCGTGAAACACCAGATAGGACCTTCAACATTATACATGGTAACTACAAACATTTCAAATTCCTCTCGTATGAATTCTTAAATAATTCAATAAAATAATACTGAATTATTTCCTATAAATAATAACTTCAAAAGCACTTGTAAATAATAAATTATACGTTATCTATCTAATACGGCTGTCTTAAAACGGTACATACTCGTATAAGAATATACCTATATACAAAGTGTATGCAGTATAACTTGAAGGAAACATTTTATAAAAGCCTCGCTTTGTTATGTAAGAAAGTTAATAAATGTAATCTCAATGGAGTTACTAATAAACGCTGCAGAAATAACTATACAATTTTGATGTTTGTAGTAGATAGGCAAAGCAAGCTGTTCTGTTCCAATAATATTTTCAAATAGATATACAAGTATTAAATACCTGTCAATAATTGGATGAACAGGTAGGTATGCAAAATAAACCAATACTTAGATGCGAAAGTTTGTGAGTATGGATGTATGAAAGTTTGTTACTCTTTTACTCAAAAACTACTGAACGGATTTGAATGAAATTTTGCAAAGAGGTAGTTTATAACCTGAATTACCAGTACAAACTAGGTTGTGGAGGAACGATAGGTAGTCGCTCCATGTAAAATACTAGTATTCAGGTGCTTCTGGTTAGACTGGAAGCCGACCCCAACATAGTTGGGAAAAGGCTAGGTAGATGATGATGACTAGCTTATTACTTGGCAGCATTTATGTTCGCAGTTTTCAGCACTAGATAATGATGGACCCTATGACATTAAGTGTAAATAAATTTTATTGTTAATACCAGCTTGCCAGTGACTACTCATTTGGACCAGTTAGCTAAGAAAGACATACATAAATCATACCTGTATTTCCCGGAGGATCAAGCAGAGGAGTGTCTAATAGTATACCGAAATTCGTAACAGAAAAACCCAATAACATTTTGCTCGACCGTATTTGAACTCGGAAATCGAACCCAGCCGGTCGATTCTGTAAAATTCAAACAACAACTCGCATATCACAACGCTATTCACTCTCACTTCGCATCAGGAACTTTTTATTTGACACTGAATCGGGTTCGAGTTCGAAGTGACCGTCGAAGTGATGGGGGAATTACCTTACAAAATGCCACATCTTACTTCATTTCATTCTTTACCTGCCAAAATCTGCCTGTCAATTTTGTTTAACCCCTCTGACACGCTCGCAATGGTGTAAATTCGTATTATCAACTGAGTTTTTAGAATGCCAATCAAGAAACTCACAGGATTCAAAGTTTAGAACGAGGTCTTGTTTTTTTTTTTGTAGGATGGGAAATCATCAAATGACTTCTCCCACTCTGGGCGGAGCGGGAGGGAGTGTCAGACTCTTACTGACTAAAACCCATCCATGTTCCTTCCTCGCCCTTTATGTTCCGGGGCCGCGGTATCTCTTTCGAACAGTCCCGCAACCCCGGCAGGCTTCGGCCCTTGCGGGCCCCTCTCTTCTGCTAACATCTCTTTGAGGCGCGCGTGGAACACGAACGTGCCGTCGACACGGCCTGTCGTCACTAGACGGACAGACGGCTAGCTAGCCCATAGCTAACCGTCCACAGGCCCGCATCTACGATGGCTGGTAGCCACCACGTGGCCCCCGACGCCCGGTGCGTCTCCCGCGGCGGCCGGGAAGAGAGGCTCTCTCCCTCTCTCGTTCCGCCACCTCCTTCGCTAGCATGACTGCTTCGCAGAAGGAGGTGACGGCTTCCCATTCCATCTCGCTCCGGACCATGGATTGAACCAGGGCCGGACGCGAGAGGTCGCCGCCGCCGATCGCCGCTACGAGGACACGGCGGTGCTCCGCCCACGCAGGGCAGACCTCCACCGTGTGCTCCACCGTGTGCTCCACCGTGTCCTCCGGTCGATCCTCGCAGTGGAGACACCCGGGCGTTTCCTCCCGCCCGATTCGATGCAGGTACCTCCCGAAACATCCGTGTCGGGTGAGGACCTGCGTCAGGTGGAAGGTGAGGACGCCAGAACGAGGTCTTACAGAATCACACCCCAGGTCTCATCCTGAGCCGTAGTGCTTGCTTGCTAGATTAATATTCGATTATAGACAACCATTTGTTATATTGGCTTTCCGAGGCATCAAAATTAATAACACTCAAATCTATTGGTCTGTGGTTACGACGCAAGTCGCCTACTACTACAGGCGTATGTGCTCAAATACACTGACATCAGAAACCGCAACTAATTGCAGAGCATGGCTGCTAAACCATGTCACAACGACAAAGGTGACGTCGAAACACGTCGACGTGGAAGTACGTTGACGCGGAAACACGTCAAAAAAGCCATTAAAAATCTGTAGGGGACGGATAACGTTACCAAACTGTTTTATGTCCGTGACATCACCATCTCAGGTCCAGTTGAAAACCAGCGTCGGGCACTAGCTGCTCGGCAATAATGCTGAACTGGGCCTTTTTGGTGCAGCCGTGAGACACACAATAATCTCTTTGTTTTCTGTACAGTTTTAAGTATTTACTTTTTATTGTTTAGTTTTAAGTTTTTACTTTATTTAATTACTATTTTTGTTGTGTTGTGTTCATTTGCGGCATAAGCCAAATAAATATCTTTTCTTTCTTTCTTTCTTTCTTACCTGCCCATTAGGAATATTAAGTTAACAATCCTAAAGTAAATGCTGGTAACATATTGGTATAGAATTATGAACGGTGTGAATGTATAGAAATATTTTGATTGTCCATCAGGAATTTGTTAGTAGTAGTTAGAAGTCTGGATTATGCCTGATTGATAGCAATAGACTCACTCTGTAATAAAGAGGTTTTTGGAACTTTATCATAATTGAGGATACGAGAGTGTACTTCACCTCTTTTTTTTATTTACGTATGGGAAATCATCAAATAACTTCTCACACACCGGGCGGAGTGTCAGACTTTTACTGACTAAAACTCATCGATGTTCATTCCTCGCCCTTTATGTTCCGGGGCCACGGTATCTCTTCCGAACAGTCCCGCAGCCCCGGCAGGCTTCGGTCCTTGCGCGTGGAACACGAACTGTCGTCATAAGACGGACGCACGGCGAGCTAGCCCGTAGCTGCCCACGGTACTTCACCTCTGCCGTATCCTTTGGAGATTGCAGGTGTGATATTATCACTATCACTGTATATCATAAAACAAAGTCCTCCGCCGTGTCTGTCTGTCTGTTCGCAATAAAATCAAAATCTCCTGCACCGATTTTCATGCTGTTTCCACCAATGGATACCGTGATTCTCAAGGAAGATCTGTTTATATAATATGTACACGGGAAAAGTTTCCGCCATCAGCTAGTGTTATATAATGTTTACGGATTCAGTCAGATTTCCCAACAGTATTTTTTGACGCCAACTTTTATTTGTACACAAGCTTTGCAATTTGAATTCCACCATATTATATTTTTCGTTTTTGTTGATTGCAAAATTGGCTTTATACTGGACATAAAAATCAACACCGTTTCATAGTAAAATTTGCAGTTGTGAAATAAATAACGCTTCAAAATGTTGTGCTGTATAGATTTGCAATTTATTTTGCATCAGATCTTGTAAAAAGAGTATTAAAACTACTGGTTTTTACGTTGCTTTATCGAGAATAGTCCCACTACACAAGGTACACTTTTCTTATTATTTTTTCATCCACTGGAATACATTTTTATATTCGTTGATCTGATATTAATAACGGGGAATTCATGCCATATTGAAACCAATCGGTAACATGCTATTTATTCACCAGAGAGATTTATTTACTTAATGTGCTAGCCACTCACTTTGTACTGAAAAGAAAAAAAAATGAGGAACTTAGCAGGTCTTAGAACCAATAATTTGGTTGGATGTAACTCCCATCAGCAAGCACTGGGCCAGCGTGGTAGAGTATGGGCAACTTCCTTTTGAACAAACTGTGTCCCAGCTATGGGAATATTATAAGTTTGTTGTGATACTAATATGTTTTGCGAGAATTAATCATTTCCGTAAATCCAAGCTTAATAGATGCAGAATGCAGTATCGCTTTTCCCTCTCGCTAAAATATGCACATACAGAAGATGAAAAGGTATTGGTTATCCAATGTAACTGCTGCATGAGCGACAAAGATTAAACATGAACAGCATTATAAAAGAAATACCAGCACACAACATCAAGGAAATGTGAACATTAACTAAAGTAATTAACGCAGCGATGGCGTCAAGCGCGTGTCCTCGACAAAATATGAATGGGGCTCGTTAATCACCAGTCAATGGAGGAATATACGGGGCTGTATTAGGAACTTGTCCCCGCGAGTTATTTAGTGAGGCGGCATAACTCATGGTGAATGGAATCGAAGGTTGTTGTGGAAAGGTGTGTGATTCAGAAGTATGAGCAGATAATAATGATGTTGCTTGTCAAAGTCTTCTGCTACGTAATCGTGAGCTTGTAATTTTTCTTCGAGTCGCTGGCACGACGGTACTGTATTTCAAAAGTAGCCCAAAACTTCGCCATTTCCAAGGCGTGGTCGATGGTATCGATAGGGGCTCAGAAGGCAGGATACAAATTGGAATGTAATTTTCATTACTCAAACTCGGAAAGAAGGTCTGAATTTGCCTGAGGAGCGGGTTAAAAGTAATCCTTTCAGCCCTAGGGAGAATCGCTTTCTACTGACAGCTTTTAAATTCTAAAATAAAAAAAGCGGCCAAGTTCGAGTCGGACTCGCCCATGAAGGGTTCTGTTGCAGCAAGTAACATAAAGGCTAAAGTCATTGCTCTTTGAAAAGTGTTATTATACTATCCAAGAATTTATGGAAGATAAAATGTTAAAATGGAGTCCAAATATATATGTCGGAGGAAGAGGAAGTAAACGAAGAGTTGATAGTTGGTTGCATACGATCAATTGATAAGATTGATTGATTGTTAATTTAAAATAACTTGTTAAATCCGAATTTAATTCGATTTAAAAAAAAACTACTTACTAGATCTCGTTCAAACCAATTTTCAGTGGTAGTTTACATAGTAATAATGTACATCGTGTATTTTTTTTAGTTTTATCATTCTCTTATTTTAGAAGTTACAGGGTGGGGACACACACATTTTACCACTTTGGAAGTGTCTCTTGCGCAAACTATTCAGTTTAGAAAAAAAATGATAATAAAAACTTCAATATCATTTTTGAAGACCTATCCATAGATACTCTACACTTATTGGTTTGATGAAAAAAAAATTTGAGTTTCAGTTCTAAGTATGGGAACCCCAAATTGTTTCTTTTCTATTTTTGTGTGAAAATCTTAATGCCAACTTTCTATATACAGCCACTCAATTACAGCGCCATGTAAAATTTATATTACGTAAAGTTAAGTATTAATTAAAGATTTTTTTAATAAATAATTTGGTAAAAATATTTACCATTTTTTAATAATGAAACATAATGGCTGAATAGCTGACCGGCTACGGAAAAAAACCTTGATGCCGTTCTATCGAAGCAGCCTGGGGAGACAGCCTGATGAAGTACTTCGCAAGATCAGAAATATTATTCTTTCTTTCTTGTGTAATTAGTACGATCGAACAAGCTATTTGATTTACAGTTTAACGAACAAATTACATTGTAAAGTGTAAACCAAATAGCTTAATCGACCGTACCTGGCGTCATAGTTTTATGCCACCCATGGGCTTCTAATTTGGCTTGAAGATGTTACTGCCTTAATGTCAAAACTATTTTATCAACACTTAATACACAGACTCCTCTCGATATTGTCATCTCCTGTGCTTATTTAACATACACATTCTTTATGTTTTTAAATATTTCTTAAAAAAAAACCTTTCTAAAATATCTAAAAATAGTAGTCCGCCGGTGTCGAGAGCAGGGTCCAAGTAACCAATGGTTAGGGCTGCAGAGACAGGAACCTCCTCACAATGCGAGCCGTATCGAGGAGTATTGCCTTCTGAATCACGCCCTTGATTCAACCGCCTAAAGAGAGCTTCAAGATGTTAATGCTAAAGGGCCTACTTTGCTATGACTATTACACCTTATCTATCTATATATGTCTTTAACGGGACTTGGTCCCAAAAAATAAGAATAGAGGACAATTGTGTTTCCTATACGTACGTAACAATACACTACATCTCCGAGCGGTCCTTTATCTGAGATCCCCCGGCTTCATTATCACTCAGTATCGGATTTCTTAATGATACAATAAGTGCTCATTAGTACCTAAGTGTTATACGAGTACTACTAGGTCATTAAACAAGACATTTTTTTTTCTTTAGTGAATTTACTTGAAAATGAGTTACCGAATTACTTCATTAAACAACGAAATAAAGAAACTTAGAAAAGTATATGATTGTTTGTAAACCGCGGCAGTAGTAGATACTACTGACCAATTTAAAACATTAAAATTAAATTTCAAGAAACTACAGTTACTAAAAATAAACCCAATATTGGGCATTTGTAAAAAAAAATCCTTTGCCTGTGAAAGAAACCAGTAACAAAAATAAACTTGATTGGATCACAAGTACCTATACGGGCGAGAAAAGCATTCAAAAAACGGCCAAGTGCGAGTGGGACTCGTGCACGAAGGGTTCCGTATCAATATAAAAAAAACACGTTTGCTGTATGGGACCTCCACTTAAATATTTATTTAATTCTGTCTAGCTAGTTCATGAGATATAGCTTGGGAACAGATGGACAGTAGATTCTTAGTAATAGGGTCCTGTTTTTACACTAAACCAACATCGGTGTCTATATCCACTAAGAACTACATTATACACATTCCTGTATTTCCTTCTCTGGCTATAAGATATGGCTGCAATAAATTCCACAATCCATTGTTCGATTCGCAATGTCTCCCTACGACACGATCCATTCATAAGCGACCCGACTCCGCATTCTAGGCCATGCATGCATGTGACATCACCTTGGTAGGCGCTGAGCCAGCCTTAGACGAGTATTATGTTCCGTAAATGTTTGCTTGAAGATGACCAAAATTCAGGTCAGCTGGACGTGAATAGAGGTCAGTTTTCCTTGGCAAGTCTGATGTGTTACGCAATTTGTAAGGAAAATGCAAGCGAGATACATAATATTGGAGTGAAAGATATTGATATTGATTTTAATGGACGACTGATGTTAGTTAACAAACTATGTGGAATGATGTGTGTATACTACAGTCATACTCAATAACATCATGCATGTAATACCGTGAGGGGTGGGTAACGATAGCCATGTTTTGTAAGCCTCATATAAAAAGGGTCAGCGGTCAATCTCCGATTTGGTGCCTTCACAGACGAAGGGTCCCTCCGTCTATGAAGCCCGACCGAATCGGTCTAACGCCATTTTTTAACTATTGTCTACTTCGCTGACTGATAAAGGTTTAATGTTAGTTACTGAATAATTATAATTTACATTTAAACTCTGCAATTTACTTTGCTATTGCAGGCTTCTATCTTTATTGTGTGGTTAATGATGAAACTGGTGTCAGAGTTTATGCCGCCAACGGGCTTCTGGCTTAGCTTTACATGCCGTGAGAAATATCTCTCAGGCATGCTGGTTTCCTCCCGATGTTTTATATTGCAGGCTACTATCCCATAACTACCCACTGTTTATCATCCAGGTTTAGGTTACAGGTTGCAATATTTTAAGTATCTGGATTTTTGAACATAAACGTTAAGTATTATTTTAATGTTAATATTGAATACCCATAAAATCGAAATTGAGCAAAAGCGTAAGACTCTGACCAAGTTATACGTAGCTACTAGTAATATTAGAAGCTAGTGGAACCCCGAAGCTAGATCAATAAACAACTGAGAACATCTAATCCACTAACCCTCGTTTCAAAAACTCTATACAGAAGCATCTCATAGAAACACTCCTAACTTATCTAAATTAAATTCTTCTTATGAAATCAATTTTCCGGTGTAGTTACTCTTGCAAGGCGATAAATTCTACAGTTTATTAAAAGTTACATAACTTTTGTTTGATTATTTTCTTCTATCGATCTAAAAGTTTGTCAGTTTTGAATAAATGGACTTTTTGATAAATAACTAAAACTAATTGCGGTTCTGGCTTTTTACATAAATTGGGTCTTCGTTTTTTTATCTGCCGACAGATACCAACTACCAACAAGCGTGTTTTTTTAATAATTTGACAGGTACCACAATTAAAGTGGTTAATCTTATTCTTAAAACATAAAATCAAGATAATAAGTGGCGCCGGTGACTGAAAAGTTGTGTGGGAATCGGTTGTCGTGGTATGGGCATGTGATGCGGAGGAATGAGGAAAGTGTCGTGAAAAAAGTTTTGAGGATGAATGTGCATGGGTATTTGAGTAGAGGAAGATCAAAGAAACGATGAATGGACTGTGTTAAGAAGGATATGGTAAGAAAAGCAGTGCCTGATGAGATGACGAAATATAGAGGAGTGTGGAAGAAGAAGACATGCTGCGCCGACCACAAATATTTTGGGAAGGGCAAGAGAATGATGATGATGATAAAATCAAGATAATACTGGTGGTAGACTTTTATTATTCATAAGACGGCAGCCAATCTACAAATAAACAACTTATCCGATAACTACAAATTGACAATCAATTAATATTGAATCGATAATCAGAAATGGAGTGTAAATCGAATGACCTGTCAACACAATTCCATCGTTTAAGCGTCCCCACTGTAATATTTGATTCGCTATTCGACGTCGACAATGAAATCAACATTTCACATGAAATTCTGCATTTCCGAAATAAATATTCACAAAGTTTTTATCTAGAGGCACCAGTTGTTGCGAACTTATTTTGCCGATGCAATGAATTTAATGTAACTGAAATTTGGATGATACTTCAAACTCAAACTCAAAGCATTTATTTCAACTTGACCATTACGGCACTTTTGAATGTCAAAATACAAATAAAATCAAAGCTACAGTCACAGTCACAAGGCATAATAACTTGAGAAAGTACTGTAGTTGCCCATTCCCTAGCATAGATCTCTATGGAGAAGAACGGGCAAGAAACTCCATGGACACTCTTTTAAATCAATATATTTTTACAAAATCTTGGTTAAATCATTCATGTGTGATTATACATATTATGTGAGAAAGATGTAGAAAGACGTGCACATTAAGAGCGTCCAGAGAAAAGATTAAATCAACAATATAAAAAAAATAAATTAAAATTAATCGTGGCAGCTAAGAGATGACCAGTCCCAACTGATAGCGCCCGTTCACGAACATGACGCATGTATCGGCGCCATTCAACTCGACCATATTGAAGGGAGCTAAATGACCCGACACACACGCCACCATCAGCGAGACATTTGAGTGAGCATGACATTCTCTCATTATATTCAAGTCAAAAAAAAAAGATAACTAAATGTAAATGGTGGCTTTACAGTACATAGAACTCACACAAATGTGCTATGCAATTATATAATACTACGAGATGGAATCTATACAATGCAAGGATATTTTACAATCTTCTGCAGCTTCCACAATAACGTGACCTGGGAATCAATTAGTTTGCCTATGGTTGTGGAGCAGGACCAGCATTGAGCCAAGCATTTTTATCATTAATGTAATCCCCCAAATTATAATATGCTTGCGTACATAGTGTGCGTTTTATACAAGGTTTAAATTTCGTCTCATTCAGTTGTAGAATGTGAGGAGGTATTTTATTGTAACATTTTAAACAGTACCCCATGAAAGTGTCTTACAAAGTGGTAGTGGTTATAATACGGATTTTGAATTGAACTTAATTCCACGCATATTTTTGAAGTATCGTATTTTTGCTAGTTCTAATTTTCCCATAAACTACAAGTAGGTATAAAGCAGCAATCAAGATCTACAAAAGTTGAAAATAACAAAAACAAAGATGAAGAAACCGATCTAATGCGGGCTTCAATAGAAATGCAACCACATCCGTAACAGCAGCCAATCTTGGCAAAGAACCTTCATATAAAAGTCATATAATATTGGGAAGCCGTATGTTTCCAGCTATTACTGTCACTTATCCGGTGCTCGACATATCGCATCATATATTTATGACGGCATTTTGTGGCACACTCGCACAGAGCATTACATTCAACATATTTCATTTCTCGCCCAACATGAGCTAAATGCACGTCAGAAGCAGTGACTGTTTAAGCTATCGTGGTGTGTTCAGCTTTGTGTCTCTCTTCATGAGTGACGTCGTTATTCCGTTTAGTGAGTTGATTGCAGGCTACGTATTTGAATATTGTGAATGTGGGGACAACGTGGGAACCATTTTTTATTATTGTATTTTTTTTTCCCACAAGTGTAGCAGTTTGAGTACTATAAGCGGCCTACCAAAACGTCCTTTCTTTAGTATTGTCCGTCGTTTCGTTGAGCTCCTTGAGTTACAAGTCGAGCTACACGGTAACTGACAAATGTTTGCACTGACTGGACAGGTCCTCTCAAATGATCAAATCTGTGTGGTTCTTTCTTTAAAAGAATCTCAGACACTATTAATCTTCGTGTGAATTGAGCAAGATTATGTCTTGACTTCAAAAGAGACTGTGACCTCTGAGTTTGTTTCGGTTGTTTCTTCTTAAAATAGTCGGGTACGAAACACCGGCCCCATCTAGTTTTAAAAAAATTACGTGTAAAAGTGTTTGCTACTTGCTAAATAAACATTTATCAATATTTTGGCCTGTCTGGATTTTAAATATTGATATCAGATCAAGTTTTTTACTTATAAGCGCCACCTGTAGTGCTACGTATTAATTATACTCGGTTTGCTACGTCCAAATTCATGTGTTCATTGACCTTTCTAACAATGCAAATTAAAGACATACCTGATGAAGAGATCTGCAGTATTATATGTCCTTTCACGGTTTATGTTTTTCAGAGGACCAATATTAAGTGGTTTAATTTGCGGCTATAGGGCAGATAAAGAGAAGTTCGATTCCTTCGCTGCTTTGTCTATTACTTCAGTTTGTTCTCTATCCCCATCTGTCTAGGTTTCATTGAGTCCTAATGAAAGCAACACTTACGAATAAGACTAATGTTACTAATTCTACTTTATTTCACCACCAATTACTCCAATTCTTTATCCTTGTCACAATAATTAATGATGAAGCTAAACTATTTCTACGCAACGCATTAATTTTAATTTAGCCTGTCCCCAAACAACCTTCGCAGTTTAGTTCCTCATACTATCAATATTAGGAACATTATTTATCTTTAGCTATAAATTATGGAGGGTAGAGGGTAACCCATAAACGGGAACACGAGTTTTCCCTAATAACTGAGAAAAACTTTACCCTACAGCTTTCCTGAGCGAGACTACAATTTATTTTATATCTTTCATAGTTAGTGATATATGATTTATAGATAGATCGGGTTCTTACAATAAAAATATGTGATATTAATAATGTATGAACGTGGACAAAACCAAAGGAGTAGGTATAACATCGTAGCAAGTAGCGGTCGGTAATTTCTGCTTCTGAGTTTTTTCTTGTAGGTATGTACAGTTGGTTTACGTTGCAAACCTTCACTTCCACGTCGAATTAAAGCTTATAAAAGCCCCAAAGTATATTTCCGTTTGTTTTATTTGCCGTTTTAAAACACTTACTACTGCTTCATCAATATTCATCTGCATATCAAAGCAGTTTTAAACTTTACTAAACTACTCAATTTAATCGTATTTCTCCCGAGTAAACAAACACAGAATACTCGTTCTAAATCGAACTCTCGTACAACTGCTCGCGTAGAAGTAAATGTTCAGAAATTACAGCGTTCATGCAAATGGGTCTGAGTACCTATTGCGAACTCAATAATAGGTTTCGTTCAGACTGTGGGAGTACCACCGCGCGTCGGCATCGGCTACGTGAATAGATTTGGAACTTGTCTAAACGTTTCTTACTTTACTTGTGTGGGGGTTTTGCTTTTGTGTGCATGCTAGCGGTTTGCATTGTAGTTTTATAATCACTTTTGTGTTATTGAAATGTTTTAATGGCAAACCGCTCTTTCAAAACACCATTTAAAGATATTGGAATATAATAGTTCAAGGGCAGTCACGTTTTTATAATACATAATTATATGATAGACGCAAAGGTAACGCTGTCTGCCGGTCTATTTTTCTGTATGCTACCTTTTCGCTTTTAAACTACAGAGCTAATACCTGCTTTTATCAGATGACTAGCCTCTGATTTGACTGACGTCATAGAGAACGGATTTATTCTGCGTATTTGTATTAAACAAATGCAAACAAAGTTAAAGTTTTCTTGGCCCTGCGATCATGGCGCTTGCAACAGCGTCGAAATATCGGGAGTAACTGACAGTGTAAGTTTAGTTATAAACTCTCAAAGCTCAAAACAGTATTTTCATAGTTCCTGCCAGTCAAGATCGCAGTACTGGTCACTGCCCTTTCCCTAATATCTCTTAGTACGAACCAAAACAAATAATCCATGTATAGTTTTTTATTAGAAAAAATATTGAAGATGACGATAGATGACGATTCAAGACTTGAACGGGCTTATTTTTGGATTTATTTATTTTACATTTCAAGCACATAGTACAGAGGTGCACTTAATGCCATAGGCATTCTCTGCCAGTCAACCTTTGGATGATGCAGAGACATGCAGTGGTAGGTGTACATCTGAAAATAATTTAATGAAAACTAAGGTTAACAAAAAAGGAAGATAAGAACTTAAATAAATGTAGGTGGGTCAATGACCGCTATTGTGATATTATCAACTGGCAGCTACTATCGTCAGTAGTGTTATGTACTAAATACATATTAATATTTATTTAATGTATTTAATATATTAAATTTATTAATTTAAATATTTAATTTTTATTAATATTATGTACTAAATACATAATTAATATCAGAGTCTAAACGCTAAAAGAAACTATATTATTTATGAACACATAGTTTTATATGAAGACTTGTTATTATTGCTAAAACATCATGCGACGTTATCTCCCACTTGCTGAATATCTATCTTATTATATTTAGCTAAACACTACGAAAGAATAACGTTGAACGTTTTCGGAATAACTCTGTATAAATTGGCTACTATGATATTGTTTTGTTGGCAGCTGTTGTCTGGGTTATTTATTTTATGGTGACTGGGGAAGAATGTGCGCATACGAAAGTTCTATCTACTTTCGAGAGTATTCCTATCAGAACTCTGAAAGAACTCCTTACCCTTTGGTAAAGTCAAGAATTACGTCGTCAAATAATAGTATTTGACGACGTAATTCTTGACAAAACAAATAATAGTATTTGTTAGTCTTTTACTACTAAAACAACGATGATTGTGCTGAAGAAAATAAACTAAAAAAGGAAAACAATATTATAATTATCATCAAAAGAACATTAATGTATTTACAAAATCATCATCTGCCTTTTTCCTAACTATATTGGGGTCGGCTTCCAGTATTTAACGGGATGTAGCTGAATACCAATATTTTACATGGAGTGACTGCCCATCTTACCTCCACAACTCAGTTAATATTAGGTACGTACTCGTTATACGATACTCCTTGGTGGTTGTCGACTTTCCGTATGTCTGTTAAAGATCTACAATTAATGACAGTTGGGGCATGGATGAAACTCGGTATGTAACGGGTGGTCAACCATCCACAGACCAACCCAGGCAGTCGCGGTTTAGCCTGAACATCGACCCTAGCGGCTGTTATTATTTAGCCCAAACAATTTTATCCCACTGATCTTACTCGTAATACTTCAAACAAACAAATTGTAAGAAGTTCATTTCGGTAGAAGAAAAGCAAAAATTGGGGTATTACAATTTAAAGAAACTCTTGACAAATGAGACGTCAGAGCTTTCGTTGTAATCCTACCAGTGACGCGCGCTAATATTGCAGTCTCTTTAATATCGCTGTGAAGAGTAAATGTGGAAGATTTTAAGGGAATATTTTACTGTTTAACGCCCCTTTCACGACCTCAGATTATGCAACTTGCGACAAGATTTGCGTCAACCACGCGCAAACCTCTCTTGTTTCTTTCGAGTGAGTACCGTCGCTGTCACGTTGCGGTGGCTCCGTGGCTTGCTCTGAGCAATCACTATCACACACTAATACCCAACACACACTTACACACACTCATACACAAACACACACGTGCAAGCACACGCACACTTTCACATACACACACCTACACCACGTAAGTAATTATTTTAAACTGTTTTAATCTTATAATACGAGTACTTTGCAATTTTATTTCTCTATTGATTCCTATTTTTAATTTTTGTTTCCATCTCCATTGGTACTTAACAATGATGCTGTAAACTTGTAATACTTATAATACTTATAGACTTATAATACAGGTGATTCACGACCATTTATTATTTATATAATAAATTTATTATCATTTCTTTTCTCCGTGGTTGCTGTGACAATACGCATGTCGCATGAGCGTGTAGCGTATGGCCAGGCAGTAATACCACTTCTTTCAAAAGTTAATATGGAGGATTTCGAGGGAGTATTTTATTGTTTAAAAGCAGCTTTAAGAAATGGGCCGTGTTTTCCAAAGTTGGTTTATTACAGGAATAATATAACAGGGATTATAATCAAAAGAACAAATAACATTGTTTTCCTTGTTCTTCTTGTAGGGTTATCAGATGCTATGAAGTATTTATTGAATAGGTTTAGAGAGGATTTTATCCTTACGTTTTTTGCACTTTGCAGGCCAGTGCTATGTTTTAGGTTGATTAAAATATCATTCGCAACTGTAAGACGCATGTCGCTACAGAATTATAATCATCAAAATCATCATTAGTCTTACCAAAGAGTATCGTGTACAACCACTATACTCCTTGCTAATACTAGTTGTCAAACTTTTGTGTTTCTAATTACGTTACACCTGTCAAAGATCTGCATAGTTCTCATGTGAATAGTGCAAGATTATGTGCTGAACTTTAAGAGCGACAATGACCTCTGAGTTTGTTTCGGCTGTTTTTTCTCAGAAGAAACGAAACACCGGCCCCATCTAGTTTATGTAATGAAAACTTCTTTAAGCATGTTGAGCACTTATTGAGTGAACAAATATAATGTAACTCGCGTGACCGTCACCTAACGCTTCGTAGCACTCGTAGCCGATCCACTACGTGGCGTCCCCAAAAACTGCCTCGCATGTTTCATTTTTTGTTTAAATGACGTGTTTGTAAAAACCTATTTGCAAAATAAACATCATAAATCATGTCATTTACAAATGACCGCTTACACCGATCCTGATCGCTTCATGCATCAGAATATATGTATAATGGACAGTCACCAATCCACGGACTAACCTCCAGTAAGTAGTTAAACTCGGATATCGAACCATGCCAATTCCATTATAGGCTAGCTACAGAAGCTGCAGCAGCTGTATTATATCGGAAGTCGTTACAAACAATATAAGACGGCATAAACGTTTAACAATACAAAAGGGTCTTGTTAAACGCTGAGTCGAGGGTTGGATGCAGAAAATGGTATTCCTAATAGACGGTACTCGTACTTATTGTAAATTCTATATGGATGGCCCTAGTTATTGGTCGTTCAGATTCTGTTCTCCGTGCCATATTATTTGGATTTGATATTATTGGAAGAGGTTTTTAAGTTTATTTTGAACCTTGTGTCTTAAGGTACAACCACTTTAACATAAACATAACGCCTCTAATTCCCGAATGTGTTACCGATGTTATAGGAGGCAATTAATCCTTCCCACGGCCATTAAAAATGCCAGACTCGGGTTAAGCACTACTGAAATATTCAGAAAATTAAAAAAGTTTAATTAAGACAACATTTTAATTTTTTATGTCATTGTTAGATTTCGATGTACGGTAATTAAATTTTCGGGTTTTTCTCAGTAACGTGCCTAAATAATGTGCATATTTCAGCCAAGAATTTTAATATGGCCATCGTCAATTTGGAAATTACAGTGGCAAATGATTTATGTCATAATCGTCTTGAACGAGAAATCACATCTATGGTTAGGTAAAGAACGAAGTAAACTCATAGAGCAAGGCAAAATTATGTTTTTTATAGATTAAAAAAAAAAACGTGAATGCTGATGTCTGATATTATAGTCAGGATAATTATATTTCGTTACACTCGAGCATTATGTGAGCAGAAGACGGGTTTCGTGCTATGAAAACTCACTAAATGCGATACACTGTTTATAATTATTGTCAGGTGCATGGTTCGGGTTGGTCGTTTCCATGGAGAAGAACCGGCAAGAAACTCCATGGGTACTCTTTTCAAACAGATACCTACACTGAGTATAATAAATTAATTGACATTACACTTTCACACAATAACACTGGGCCCAATGAATCGGATACAGTTTCAAGACGTCGTAACTCCGCTGCGATCAGACCTAGCCTGTCCTCCTCGCTGCGAGGACATCAGGACTCTGTAGAAGCACACCATGGTGAGGGTAGACTGGTAAGTAAGTCACGTGATGTCACCACTGGCGCGCTTTCGATTCATTCGCCTGTCCGTACCAATGACCGGATCCGACACATACCTATTTAGATTATTTGAAAATTGAGAATTATTTGAAAATTGTGTTTTAAATAATAAAAAAAATCTTCTGAGCCTAAAAGATACATAACTATAAGGTCTCATTAAAATGGATGGTCAATTTTTAACACAACATTCAGTACCTTTAACCAAAGATATTTCAATGGAGACGCACACTGTGAACTAATGGCGCTGGCATAGCTGGTTCCAAGCATCGTCATTGGTTGAAAATCAAGGAATGTCATTTTACATTTTAAATAAAATACCTTGACCTCATTGGTCAGATTGAGACCAGCTATGGTGGCGCCATCTACAATTAGCTTTTAACGGTCTTCCCCATTGGACCTTATATATCGAATTCCGCCTAATCCCAAAAAAGCTCTCAATCATCCCCAAGAAAATACATCACACGAGTCCAATATACCTTTATAGGCCTCCGAGCATCAGGTCACACTTGACCGATATTCGCTCATTACTATTCAACGCAACGCTTCGCAACCGCGGACAACCCTCGCTACACCGCATTGCTATTCTGTGGGTGAGCAGACAAATAAGTTAAATAAGTTTCGGCGAAGATGGCGTACTCAATGTGGATTGTGATGAGCTGTCAAATATTCGAGAGTGAGGTGTCGGAAAATGGCTGAGGAATCAGTGGAGCATTAAGCAAGTTTGTGTAAGAGGGTCTTACGTTTTTGAGTTGAAAAGTGTTTTAAATCGACCGTCGACTGGGACATGTAAAATTCAGATTACGGTCATTTGGTTTTCATTTCATTTTCATAGCATTAGCCTTTGACATATGGTGCTCCCTTACTTAGAGCATTCGCCTGTTATGTAACGTTACAAAGTCGAGCATTACATTAGTGAGGGAAAAGAGCATTACAACGCGCAATCCGTAATGTTGTAGATTTGAGAAATCCATTGAAGAAAGATAACCGAGTATTACAGGACGCAGCTTGATGATTCATATTGTAAAATTGATATAGCCGCGTTCAGCACAACGACCCCTTCGTCTGTCATTGTGGAATCTACTAAATGCTCGAAATCGAATCTGAAACGTAACATTACAGATGAATGCTTGACAAGTCAGGGAGGCAGTATTGTAATGTAATACTCAAAATCGAATCTGTAATGTTAAATTACAGACGACCGCTTGAGGTGAGGGAGCAGGTGCACAAAGGAGTGTGTGCAAACACAGCGGCAATCTGTATTGCGATGGAACGAGGGTTTCACACCAATAACTGCCGAAGTTCGGGCTGCTACCACCGTTAATTCCTAATAGATAAATTCAATAACACTTTGCCGCTCTGCAGTCATGCTGGCAAATACGAGAGTGACGGGGCTGTTAGACCACTCACTGGCAAGTAAGACGTGCATGAAGGAGTTTCCCACGTTTGCTGCGCGATACATTTACTTGCCAGGTACGTAACCGTGCGTAGTGTGGCTGCATATAGCATGATTTTTCAGTCGTTACCCGTGGTCCCGGTGGGTCGACCCAATACCGGGTCCATGGGTAATTTTAATTACCCGTGGTTCCATGGCATTAGGAATTGTTTCCTGGACTTCTGAATATATCGATAGAAAATACAAATCCATAATAACAGCATTTCATATCCCACCGGACCACTGGTAACGAGTGATTCCATAATTTGACTAAGTAAGGGTTTGTTTTTTTTATTTTTATTAATCTACCAACTAACAACTAGGAGGCCAGAATCATAAAGGAGACGCTTCAAACATATAACACCCCGTCCTTTTTGCGTTGGGGGTTAAAAAATTAACTAATAACAAAAAAATTAAAAAATAAACTTGTTTAATAAAACTTCTGTAGTTTCACTGCGAATCGAATCCAATAAGAGTAAGAGCACTCTAGCGGAATATGAAATAAAAAGAACGTGTATTCCGACATTGAACTGCACTACACGTGTATTCTATTATTTCAGCGAGTTTTAGCGGTCACACAAGCATTGAAAGCCAACTGAATAAAATACCTTTATAGGGCAAATTTCGTCAAAAGGATAGAGCTATTTGTATGGTATGAAATAATGCTTTCTAAAAAATTTCGTTCAAAAAATGGTCGACCAATCTCACTATATTTAATTAATTATTTGTGTGATTTATTTCATCACTGCTGCGTTCAAAACAGGAAAAACACTGCAAGGTAACTGACGTGCTAAGGAACCAAAAAATCTATCATCATTTCAGCCGAAGACGTCCACTGCTGCTGCTGGCGGACCCAAGTGTCGCCACATTGACCGGTCCCGTGCGCCTCGCATCCAGCGGATTCGCGCATTCTTCACTAGGTGATCGGCCCACCTGGTGGGAGGTTTTCCAACGCAACATTTTCCGTTTCGCTGTTGCCACTCCAGAACTTTTCGGCCCCATCGGCTATTCGTTCTGCGAGCATGTGCCCTGCACTGCCACTTAAGTTTGGCCATTTTTCGGGCTACGTCGGTAACCTTGGTTCTCTTGCTGTGTCGGATGTCTTCGTTTCTAATTGGAATTGGGATTATGACCGACTATCTCTCACAAAGACATGAGTCCTTAAAGAAATGGCTGGTTATTTTACAATTAATTTTAGACTTAATCAAACCATTGTCAAAACCTTTTTTAGCGCATTTCTGTCTCACTGATAGAATCTTTAATGGGCCAACAGCCAAATTCCTACTTCAAATAAGCACTTTACATTCATAGAGAGCGTTTCCTTCTCAATCCGGGCTCCCATTACACAAATCACTTGAACAGGTACATCGTTTCCGCCGAGTCACAAATGTATCGCAATTGTGTCGCCGTTTTTCGATACTAATCCCTAACCAAACGAGGTGCCTAATTCCGTAAAAAATGAGATTGGGGACGAAAGTTGTAATGGTTGCTATAAAGAATAAAATAACATACAAAGTTCGCCTGTGGTTGACTTTGGACTTCACGACTGGTTAAGTTAAAATCTGAAAGCTACTGCAGAACGCTAATCGACATAACACTTGTAGTAGTTAATTGATGCCCGCTGCAAATATGCATAAGACCATAGGAATACAACTCGCTTCCATGAATGGTACACTGCAACGGACAGCAATAGCGACGCGGATTTAACGCTGCCATTACTTTTTTCTATTAAATTGTACAAGTAATGTGGATGCTCCCTGCCACTCCCTTGACAAAAACAAGCGTGATAAACAAAGTTGAAACAAACCAAATTAATCCCTCAAGTTCACCAGGAAATTAAACGTGAACAAGGTTTTTTATTTACTCAAAGCCTGAACAAACTTTCATAATTACCCAGTCGCTCCACATAGGCCTCACTTCACAAATGAACACGCACCACACTGACCACATACAAGCTACCAGCGACCACAGACTAAATCGAGACTCATAAAAAATTTAAATGGCTCGACAATCGGTCAGACCTTTTTCCCTTCAAAGGTATCAGAGCCCAAGGGTATCGATACTATTTGAGTAGATAATGTTTATTGAAGGTATTTTGGTTCAAGGCAATTTCGTGGGAAGGGATTTTTGAATAACTTGAACGAATTTGGAAGACTAGGACTCCAGTCTCTTTGAAGAAAAGGAAAAGAAACGAAAACTAAAGGGGGTTAGGCAGAAACCAAGGATGCTACCGCAGCTACGATAATAAATTAAAAATGAGGCTTTATTGCTGTTTGACAATAATTAAATTAAGATTTGTTACTAACGATCGGTTTTCAAACAACAGCTTGTCCTTCGACAACGGCCGTCTCTATAGACATCCCCTATCTCTGTCTCTTGCAATTCTGGTCCAATCTGGACCAGCTACGGTACGATGACGAAAATGAAAGTGCGAAATGGAAATTGTGATTGAACTTGTTGCTCGGTAACTCTCATCTCGTACCACCCACCCACCCCACAAATATCGTTTCTTCACCTAACCCGAAGTATTATAATATCTGTGCCTAACCCGAGAGCGTCCTACCTTACATACGATTGCCGATTTGCGGTCGGTTTTGAGAGGACTCAAAACCATAATTATTACTACATGTCATCATTTCTATGATTTTGATTTGATTATTATACATTTTGTAGTAAGAATTATTCTAATAAGATATATCATTCAAGGCACATATTAGAATAAACATTAACTGAGGTAAACGAAATTAGCCCCCTGAAGCCACAACACCATTTTATTTAAATCTTTTCATTTCATTATTTCATACCACAAGCTTTTAGGCTAAGTAGGGTTTTAAGTAAATGAAATAGAGGTTTATAACAAGCTTAATAAAAATAGTAAAATATTTAAACAAGTGAATTTAACCGCTGTCATATTACTTAAGTACTGAGACTACTTTTATTAAATTGCCTAACGGTTCGGAGAGATAGTATTTTTCACGCAAACAACCTCTGTCAAGCCAATATGTGCTTAAACGGGAAATTATTGCTCCAAAGTCCAATCGAGAATGGATTTTCCAATAAACGACCAAATATTGTGACTTGGTAGAAGATGAAGTCGCAGCTACTAGTTATTGTCATAAGCTACCACAAAATGTAGGAATGAGGGAATTTCCCTGAGGATGGTTTTGAGTAGAGGAAGATCACGGAAAAGGGGTTGGATTGTATGAAAAGTGTTGTAGCTACGAAGGATGAGCCTACTGAGATTACGACTAGTCGTGGAGAATGGAAGTAGGAACCACTCTGAGTTGACCACAAATTAATTAGCAAAAAGATCAAGAGAATCATCATCTGCCTAGCCTTTTCCCTACTACGTTGGGGACGATTTCCACTCTAACTAGATGCGGATGAATGTTTGTATTTTACATGGAGCGAATGCCTATTTTACCTTTACAACTCCAGTGGTACTGGGTAAGACAGTCAGGCCACTGACTAGCTGCTACATCTGTCAAAGATCTACAAATGACAGCCAAGGCGTGACGTGACCTCGAGACCCAGTTGCCGGATCCTCTCAACGACTATCGCAACCCCGCGTGTCATAATTTCGGCCGCCGCCTCGTATGACCTTCCCTGTGCCAGCACCAGGGTGTCGTCTGCGTAGCAAACGACGCTGACACCACTAGGGAGGTCGGCGCGCAGCACCCAGTCGTAACCGATGTTCCAGCTTTTCGAGGAACGGGGGAAACTCGGTATGCAATGTTTGGCCATCCATAAACGGACCAATGAACTACGGACCAACCTAAGCTTTAATAGAGCTTAACCTAAAAAATTGACCCGAGCGGTTGTTATTATTTAGTAACGAGCTTCTCGAGATCATATGAATGATGATGTTAAATATCAAAGACTAGGTATTCTTATAAATTTATTTGCGCTACTCTATTTTTTTACTCAAATTATAATTATCCTTAACATAAACGTTAAAATACATAACTACTTACTTTCTGAGGGACTCTGAGAGGTATTTAAAGAAGGCTTACACAATACCTTTTCACATTTACCTTTAAGCATTTTCTTAAAAGAAAAATATAAGAGAAAAATTATTTTCTAAATTTAAAGCTTTACATTATTTTGTTTGTGATCAAAGATGTATGGGGCCGGATAATTTAAGTCTTGTACAGTCAGCAACATAATATTGGTGTTTATTTTCTATTGTTCTATTGCAGCAATGATGGAGAGGAGCTCGTGGCTAAATAATATCAGCTGGCCTAGGTTGGTCTGTGGATGGGTGACCACCCTTACATACCGAGTTTCCTCCGTGCCTCGGAAAGCACGTTAAGGTGTTGGTCCCGGCTGTCATTTGTCCATCTTTGACACTCGTTACCGGTAGTCAGTGGCCCAAAAAGTATGACACCAGTCTTACCAAGTGGTATCGTACTTCCCAGTATTAACTAGGTTGTGGAGGTCAGATAGGCAGTCGCTCCATGTAAAATACTGGTATTCAGCTGCATCCGGTTAGACTGGAAGCCGACTCACGTTTTTTCCTATCATTAGTTAGTAGTGTCTTATTTTTATTATATTTTGCGGTGGACGGTGGTGGGCGGTGTCTCACATTCGGTTTCTGAAAAGCTGATTAGTTTTTTGTTTGGTTTAATAACGCTCGCATACTAGCTGACTGCGAAACCAAACCAGCCGTGTATTTTCGGTAATTCATAGCGATTCTCATGGCGAAGTCAACGTGAGATTTGAAATAAATTGTTCTGACCAGGCTTTTAACCCAGTAATGTTTTATATAATAATGCAGCATTCTTGCAAATCAAGAAACCACATTTTCCTAGTGAACCTGTTTTTTGAACACCTGTATAACTTAAACAACTTTATTTTGATGCAGACTATACCTGTTTTATTTCTTAAGGTCCTCTTACGTTAAAGATAAGTGTGCCAAGAGATAAGAACAGTCTAAATAAATGAGTGTCTGCCTTTTACTGCGCTCTTTAGATTATGTTTTATTTTGCTTTTTTACAGGTCCTTAGGCTTTTGTTTAATTTGGATGGATTGGGATAGACTGTGCATTAGGTCACTGCCTTTTGGCTTTTGAAATTCAATTACTAGGGGATTTCAATGTTGTGATTGGGTATCAGGCTTTAGTCTTCATAAAACCTAAAATATGAAAACCCAAAACCGCGAGTCACTTTTAACAAATTTCGATTCGCAAACAGATGTAGGGTCTAGACTAAAACGACTTTCAGCGATGCTATCTTTGACTTTTCAAACATTTTAAATAACAGCTGCTCAGGGTCGATCTTTAGGTTAAGCCATGTTTGCCTAGGTTGGTCTGTGGATGGGTGACCACCCATTGTATACCGATTTTTCTCCGTGCCTCGGAAAGCACGTTAAGTTGTTGGTCCCGGCTGTCAACTGTGTTTTTAAATTAGGTATTGGCCAATGTCTAAATATATATAACTCAAAGGTGACTGACTGACATAGTGATCTATCAACGCACAGCCCAAACCACTGGACGGATCGGGCTGAAATTTGGCACGCAGGTAGATGTTATGACGTAAGCATCCGTTAAGAAAGGATTTGGATCAATTCTACCCCAAGGGAATAAAATAGGGGATGGAAGTTTATATGAAAGTCCGTCAGTTTTAAAGTTAGGATCTTCTAATTTTGTGTGTAGGCTGACGATTGAAAATTAATTTATACGTGTTTCAGCGTTTTTGATAATTCCACCCCGAAGGCTTAAAAAGGGGATGAAATTGTGTGTGAAAAATCTTTAATTTTCGACGTAAAAAGTACAAAATTTGTTATCTGGGCTTATGATTGGAAGCTAACGCAACGGCTTTATTAGAATTTCAACCCTTGAGGGGTGAAAAAAGACCATCATTTTGTTTTTAATTAAAGTATTTATTTTTGAGTTACTAAATAGTATCAAAGTTAGTAAGTCGTTGGTTTTTTTTTTATTTCAACCCACAAAGGGAAAAGGGGATGAAGTTTTGCATTGTATTTGTTCATTCGTTCACAAATAACGGCAGCAGGAGAGACCTTTTGCAGCAGTGTAAGTTAATAGTATAGGCCGTACTCAAGTTAATAGTACAGGTAGGTATAACTAAAAATTTGAGGGCGTTTCCATGCTAAACTCTTATGAGAGGATTTAAAAAGGGTAAATTTCCATTACAGGACAACGATTTTGAAATCATATTTTTTTTTGTAGATTGAACACATAAGTACAACTCTTTATACAAATTTTCAATAGTCGGACGCTCCAGCACCTTCTCCGAAATCTACCTCCTCCTGCGGCTTGCCGGAGGGATTTTTTTCTAACTCTTCTGCATTTCTGATCTTACTTTTGATGAATGAAGATAAAAATCCAAAATGGCGGCGACGAATATTTTTGGATTTTCCATCATGGTGTCGTTTCCGTGGTTTTTGGTGTCACTGATAATGAAAATCAGTTCAAAATTAACATGGTAAAAAAAGTTAACAGAAGCAAAAAAAAAAACAGTTCTCTTTTTTTTTCTTCGGCTTCCCCTGACACTATTTTCACCCTTCGCTGTTAGGTAGAGGTGTATCTAATCCTACACCCACATTTCGCACATTTAGCTTATTTCCATCAACCGGGCACAAAAATACAATAACACTTTGCCCGTCCCGGAAATCGAACCCAGGATCTCATGCTCAGTAGCGCTTGCGACAACTTGACCAACGATGCAGTCTCACACATGACCCATCAATATTTTCACGCGAACGAAGTCGCGGGCAACAGCTAGTGTTAATATAAAACTGAGGGTATTGGCCCAAAAAGCAACCAAGCTTACCAAGGGGTATCGTATTACCCAGTACTAACTGGGTTGTGGAGGTCAGATAGGCAGCCGCTCCATGTAAAATACTGGTATTCATCTACATCCGGTTATACTGGAAGCCGACCCCAAAAAATAATTGGGTAAAGGCTAGGCAGATGATGATCTAAAATGCAGACGGGCCAAAACATTCAAATACATAGCCTGCAATCAACTCACTAAACGGAATAATGACGTCACTCATGAAGAGAGACACAAAGCTGAACACACCACGATAGCTTAAACAGACACGGTTTCTGACGTGCATTTAGCTAATGTTGAGCGAGAAATGAAATATGTTGAACTTTTAGGGCCGGTATTTCAATGTCACCTAACTTATTGCTTAAGTTAATGCACTGTTTTAGACTTTCACGGTTTTTCACTACACTTAAAGTACTTACGGGATTATATCCGTGATTTTGTTTCGGTTTTTCGAGCACCCGATATTTCGACGCTGTTGCAAGCATCATGATCGCGCAAACGAACCATCTCATGCCGGATTAATGAGCACATCAAAGCAGTAAAAAACAATGAGAGACACAAATCTGCCATAGCTGAACATCTGCTGGACTCGGGGCCAAATCACTGGATTGAATTTCATAAGCCACAAATCTTGTCAACAGACCGATACTACATCCCAAGGTTAACCAGAGAAGCTATTGAAATTTCAAAACACAAAAATTTCAATCGTGAGGACGGTTTTAAACTATCGAGTACGTGGAATCCAGTGATAAATCTAATAAAAACTAACATGCGTCCCCATTATAAAGAAAAACCGAGTGATACTGTGAGTGCGTTCTGTCGTGAGTTACAATCGAGTTCCAGTAGTGCGCGTAATAAAAGACTAAGGAAGAGGGTAGACAGATTTGTCTGCTCATAATTAATAATTTTCGTCCCACCCGCATACCTCTTCAGTATTCCCGCGATCATGATGCTTGCAACAGCGTCGAAATATCGGGTGCTCGAAAAACCGAAACAAAATCACGGATATAATCCCGTAAGTACTTTAAGTGTTGCTTAAGTTAAGTCCTGCATTTAAGCTAAGTGTCATTTTTAGAAGACAGAAGTGTATTTCAATCCGGATCTTCCTCGCCTTAACTAATCTAGGATAAATCGCAATATTGCAACATAATAAACAGAATATGTCATTTGAGTATGGTTTCTGTTGTCATCCTACTACATTGTTTATTTTTTTCAAGTTTTAAAAAGTTCGAAGAAAAAAGTTTTAAGTTCACGACATTGTTGAGTTGTCTGAACAATTGAGTAATTTGAGTAGTATCACGTAAGTACCTGCCTACCGTTTTCGCTCTTTCTCTACGATTTTACGACTTGGCAATTACTCAACTCTAATATGTTTTTTGTTCAGTAACTATACTTTTAGCTCGAGCAGTGATGATGAAGATATGATTGAATTTATCAATTATTCAACGACCCCGCGACGTATACGAATTTATAGAACATGAGAGACTAATTTCCAGAAATGGAATGAAGGTGAATTTTACGACCGATTTCGTTTAACGAAACGTACAGCATATGTTGTGCTGGAACAGTTATGAGACCAAATCAAATGGCCTACTACGAGATAATATTTCGCAAGAATGTCTGTACCTACATTTAGGTACATAGGTTCCTCACAGCCTTTTTTATCATTTTATCAACTTACAAAATATTCTATATGCGGCATAAAAACCTTTTTGCGGGTCAGAATTATTAACCATAAAGCAACTTTTTTTTGTGGTTGACACACGCTAATCTCAGATCGGAACTTAAGCGAAAGTATGTTTTAATATCATTATGCGTAAATCAATTTATGCTTTAGGCTTAAAAAGGTTATGCTTTAGAACTTTATGCTTAATAAATTTATGCTTTAGAATATTATGCTTAATCATTATTATGGTTAGAGAAATTATGCTTAAAAAATTATGCGTAAGCTGTTATGCGTAATTATATTATGCAAAAATATAATTATGCCAAACAAAATTATGCTAAGTTAAAATTTTATGCAAATGGATAGGGAACCGTTGTTATTTAGCTAACAGATCCTCTTACTTAGAACATACAAAGTAGATTCCTAAAACTCCGAGCTCCCAAGACTTATTTCCTTACTTACGCCATACATGTGCGAGATACATTACATGCCTACCTACACGAATATACCGTAATATGAATAAAGCGTGGTACATTTGTAACAGAAGTGTTTTCCCTCGGGCGCCTACTTTTTTGCGGCCACCAACTTCTGAACAGGTTACATAAGTTCCGTCGCATAGTAAGCAACTACTAGCAACTAGTGAGTTGTATGGATAATGGCCGCCCCAGATTAGGGTTATTTCGTACATAATTGACCACATGACAGCTTGAAGCAAACTACGAGTATTATTGCCATTATGGTCTTGTAGGGAATTGCAACGATTATTAGGCATTTTCAACATTAGTTATTAAGGTTTTTACTTACAGTAGAATATAATTATATTACTTTTCAAGAGGTTAGCAGCTATTTAGTGCAAACAATCTTTTCCCCCAAACGCAACTTAAGTAACGACACCATTTTGCGGAATCGGAAAGTCCTAGGCCTTTTTTTTTTTTTAGGATGGGAAATCATCAAATGACTTCTGCCACTCTGGGCGTGCGGGAGGGAGTGTCAGACTCTTACTGACTAAAATACATCCATGTTCCTTCCTCGCCCTTTACGTTTGTGTCTTTTATTTGGGTTGCTTTTAGGGTCCGTTTGTCCGTCTGTCAGTTTATTTGTCTGACACCTCCGTTTTTCTCAGGAACAGGTGGACCTAGCAAGTTGAAATTTGTGCACACCGTTTAAATTGGACTAGCGACACTGCGTAAATAAAACGCCGCGAGCTCACCCGCGTAGACACGCGACGGTTGCTATCGGTCGCTGCTGACGTCGGCATCACAGTATGGTGCTATGAAGAACACAATTATAATTATACGCGACCGACCGTGCGCTACCGATCGTCTCCGTGACAGTAATTCAGGTGTTACAGGTGAGGGAACCTACAGAATTCTAACAATAGTGACAGACACCGAAACCCACAGACAAGATGTTTCTTTCCTTGACTTTAGTGAAAACGGGCACAAGTGTGGTAACCCAACGTTGTAACCCGATATTTTCTAAACAGTTTAACAACACCTGCGTGCGCGACTCGCTCGCTCGTTTCAACCATTTTCATTAACTCTGCAATCAACTATTTGCTTAATCAAAATACTAAGTGGAATTGCAAATTCTGGAGCTACGTCTCTTGATAACTATACAGACTTCTTGAGCACTGATTGGATGAGCGTTTAAACAGTTTTATTTTTTGAATTTGCTCTTATTGGCCATTAGTGTAACGAGGCCAAGCACATAGGTATGTTAACACTTACGTAGTTATTAAAAGTCTTCATGAGGACTTTTAGCTGTAAATAGGTCAACTCCACCGCTGACTGATTTCGTAATCATCACGCGTTTTATGTAAATATTTTTTCACGGGATTTCCATTTTAGATTCCAGCTAGATTTTTTTTCTAAATGTGAGTATGTCATTTAAAAATATTTAGGTTGCTGAAAATTATTAAAGTTGTTGCATCTAGTAAACTGTGCGATTTAATTCCAAAACTTAAACTAAATTATATCTTGGTATATAATATAGGTGTTTTCATTTGTGAAACACAAGTTTCAAATTTTGAACCACAATCCAAGAGTTTTTAAAGTAATATTCAGCGTAAGCATATCGTATTCAGCCCTAATGCTTAGAGACTACTATCTCTCAGTGGGAACAGATATGTTTTGATCCACCGCTCTGTGTGGTGTCTTCTACTTTTTTGGTTCCAGGCTTGCTCATTTCATGCCAAATATAATAAAAAAATAAAAGACTAAGAAAATAAATCTGAACTCAGCCAGAAATAATAAAACGACTTATTTTTCTTCTTTCAATATTAGGATATTTTTGGGTTCTTGTTGACGCAACAAGAGCCCAGAAATTCACGGCCTGCTTATCAAAATACAATCTATATATCCTTCATTATCATTAATATTTACCGTCTTAGCCGTGCCCTGTGGGTTTCCCTCTTCTCATTATCTCCAAGTGAATGGGGTGCTGTTGTTTAAGTATCAGAAAGGTTACTGATAACATTTAATGATATTGAGTTTAACAGCTGATTGTGGTAAGGGACGATTTGGGCTGTCGTTTGGAGTTAATGAACTTTTTCATTGCTAAGTAGAGTTAATAAGATGATATTATGTTGTACCCGAGATGAGTTGAATTGTTGGAAAAGAAATGTTACTTTGTCTTGTTGATAATGATTTGTTAATCTCTAGGTTGGAATTGTATATAAGGGTGAACGCCAACGACCTTGAGCGAGAGGTTTTTATTGTGTTTTATTAGTAGATATAGCACGTATAAATTCTGAAAAAAGGAAATTACATATTTCACACTTTGATCTAGTCGATATTTCGGCCGATACACGATTACATGCACTTTATTGCATCTAATTAAATAGCAAAGACAAGTCTAAATGATGGTCTAATTTTTATTTCGTTTGAGATAAATTAGACTAAGAACAATACAATTAATTCCATATGAAAGGCATCATCATTGGCAAGCAACGGCCTTTAATTGGTGCTTTGTGTGAGAAGGATTGGCCGTAAGATACACACAGCATGGTTTTGGACTTCACGTCTTCGAAATTTTGGTTCTAGGATATTCCGGTATGGTCGGTGACATAATAAGGGTAAAACCTTATAAAATCTAATTAGTCCGTCAGTCGTCGTAGATTTCCAAAAACTATGGGACACGTATTTTCTTTTTTCTCGTAAACAAAACATGAAGACAATACCGTGTTTTGAAAACTCGTGTGACGCCACAATATGGAGGTACCAGTACTACCACACTTTATACTAGTTTTTACCCACAAGAGACGTCACAAGCCACGATCTTTGATTGACAATACAAAAAATACGTAACCAATATTTTTTGATAATCTTACTGACGGAACAATAGAATCTTAGTTTTTTTAGTCAGGAGCATCCCCTATTATGAGGTAGCAATACATGAATTTCAGCAGAAGATTTGCCAATCAAAACAAATGCAATGAAAAATAAATTAATGATCGTTTTAAAACCGGATCAGCAAAATTCTCACTGTTAACTGGACAACTTAATCCCGCGACCACAACGGAAACCGGATTTCAGAACCAATCTGCAGTAACATCCGTTCTACTACCGTTACGTCACAGTGCCGATAGTTATGACATCCATACTCTATTTTATTATATTGATACTACTATAATTTGAAAGTTAAAGTAATGAGGTGTCTGACAAATTGTATGGTAATGGTATTGGCACGTGATGCGAAGGAATGAGAAAAATTGTTGAGCACGAATATGGATGGTCTCTCTAGCTAGTGGGGAAAGACTAATCACCAAAATCGTGGGATAATATAACAATAATCATCATCTGCTTGCCCTTTCACAACTATGTTGGGGGTCTGCTTCCAGTCTAACCGGATGCAGCTGAGTACCAGTAGTTTACATGGAGCGACTGCCTATCTGATCTCCACAACCCAGTTAGTACTGGGTAACACGATACCTCTTGGTAAGACTGGTTGTCAAACTTTTTGGGCCACTGACTACCTGTAACGACTGTCAAAGATATACAAATGACGTCCGGAACCAAAGGCTTAACGTGCTTTCCGAGGCAAGGAGGAAACCCGGTATGTAATGAGTGGTTACCCATTCACAGACTGACATCGATTGACTAAGCAAGCACGGTTTAACTTGACCCGAGTGGCTGTTATTATTTAGTCGTTATCATGGGATATTATACAACCAACTATTTATTCTTGTCGAGTGAATCCGCGGGCAGAAGTTTTACATCCCTAGTAGCAATTGCCGTTGGCTTCCTTATGCCAACAGTTGGGAATGTATTGGCAGACGGTTAGTTGTTCCGCCAACCTAAACTTAAAATAGGCCCATTGTCATAAACATGCACTATTTGCCCAACAAATAGCCAACAAAGGGCCTTCTGTTACTTTTCCTACTGTTGGGTGATTTTTGCAGGGATTTCAGTTATTATAACAACATTGGGCCAACTAACGACGGGCCTGCTGCATCTATTCCTACTGTTGGGAGATTTTGTAGGTATTTAAATTACTAAAACAACATTGGGCCAACTAACGACGGGCCTGCTGCTTCTATTCCTACTGTTGGGAGTTTTTTGTAGGGATTTAAGTTATGATAACAACTAACATCGGTCCAACTTAAACCTTTCAATGGGTCTGTTAGGGTTGATACGTATATACTGGTACAGGTATAATTACCCAGTATGAGCTTACTAGTACTCTCTTAACTCTCAGTAACTCTTAGATTTACGAAACATATTTTTTTATATTTTTGTTTATATTTGAGATTTATGGTTTATACTGTAAACAAAGTGAAAATTGAAAATTAAGGATAATTTAAGAAAGACATTCCGTCACTAAATGTCCTTGGTGGGCGGTATGTTCATGCCGAAACCGTAATGATAATATCGTAAAGGTTCAAAAGTTGTACCCCAACCTCGATAGATGGCGTTGTAGTCCAATTAGAAGTCGCTATCGTTGTGTTACCACGATTTGGTTGGGTTCGAGTGAATTTCAGAAAATATAAATCACCAGCTTAGGCGCCGGACCGACACGAGTGGCGTATGGCGGTGGCGCGGGTGCGCGGAAGGGCGAGTAAGAGGCGCTGGCGCCACTACCTTGCCCCCGCGCACCCGCACACGCGCCATCACCGCGCCACCGCCATACGCCACTTGTATATGACCCGCGCCTTAGATCAGAAAGCAATTTGGTTTTATTTCAATCCTATAAGTGTTCACACAAGGTTGTTAGTTCAACACTACCAGCTCGGTAGTAAACATTGGTAGTAGTTGAAGGCCGAAGTACTAACTTGGGCCTTCGTAGGCAAATCCACGTTGGCCCCATCGCAAGTTGGGCCTTCGTAGGCAAATCCACGTAGGCCATCAGTTTTGGGCCCAACCCACAAACTGCCCGCCAATTGTATGCTTTTGCCAACTAACCAGAGGTATGTGGCCCAACTAAATGCCAACAAAAAATGCTACTAGGGATAATTCGATGTCGGACCGTAACGGGCCGGGCAAGTTAACAGGAATCAACACCAGCTGTCCTTGGTCCTCATTTAAATTAATCTGACCGTGAATATTGCATGATACTGATATTCAGCTGCATCCGGTTTGGTTGGATGTTGATCCCGACATAGTTGTGAAAGGCAACGAAAATGATAATAACTATGATTGTGTTTTTTTTTATATATTTGCGCTGGAACCCTATTACTTCACAGTTAATAGTAAAGGGAGATCTTAAGTTAAAAAATAACTGCCATGTTTATGGATTATATGAGTCTTCTAATAGGCATGACGAAAGTATCAAAAAATTGCAAATCTATTTAGTCCGTCAATTAAAGTATTGGAAAAATAATGGCGACATATTTTTTGTTTTTGTTAATCAATGAATATTGACAAAGATAAAACGCACGTAAACTCAGGAGTGGGGGCTCGTGACGTCAGAACTCGCTAAACATTCAAATTAATATTCGTGTTTTAATAATATTGAAATTGTATATTGCTTTTGATGTGTGCGGCTAAGATTGTCATTTAATTTAAATCATAATTAATTATTTCACTTGGCAGGCTTGCTCAAAATTATAAAGTATTTTGAACGTACGGTTGTTTTTTCTGTTGAAAATATCAAACTAAATACACAAAGACCTCTCTTAAAATCAAGAGCTCTTCAACTGAGTGGTAAAATGATTATTTTCGTTGTAAAAATTAAATATGATATTTTTATCACTCCACGTAAACCCTTAAAATGGATTCTGAGAACCTGTAGGTAACCCAAAGGTACTCGACCAAATATTAAATTATAGAAACCGAATTGAGTTCAATAGTTTCGAAAACCGATATTTATTTGATTAAAGTTACAAAAACACAAGTCACAGAAATGTTGAATGGATCACACCAACTGCTAAATGGGAATTTTACAGTAACGTGAGAAATATCAAGTAATATTTTGTTTAGAAGACAGTCTGTAGTGACTCTACCGGATTAACATTAATTTTGACACAATATAAAGCCGCATGAGAAACTCGTGGCTAAATAATAACAGAGGCTCAATCTTTAGGTAAAGCCGTGCTTGCCTAGGTTGGTCTGTAGATGGGTGACCACCCAATAAATACCGAGTTCCCTCCGTGCCTCGGAAAGCACGTTAAGCACGTCTGTCGGCTGTCATTTGTAGATCTTTGACAGTCGTTACAGGTGTCAGTAGCCCAAAAAGTCGGACAACCAGTCTTACCCAGGGGTATCGTATTACCCAGTACTAAATGGTTTGTGGAGGTCAGATAGGCAGTCACTCCGTGTAAATTACGGTACTCAGCTGCATCTGGTTAGACTGGAAGCCAACCCCAACATAGTTGGGAAAAGGCTAGGCAGATGATGATGGAACCAATTCATGTACGTCTCTTTCAAAAGCCACGACCTATACTAATATACTTTTTAATATACATATATGAACATAATATACTATCGACACATATTACACTGAAAACGCCATAACCCAGTGTACGTTTTCCCTTTCAAAAGGCAGCTGCTAGTAAGTTATTATTTCTGTAAAATTGGCACCTACACCTGTGTTCTAATAACATTATATGTGCGATATACTGATCGTATATAAGCTCGGTGTATAATGTAATATTTTCCGTACAGCCTGTGAGAGAGATCGTTTATGGAAATGAAAGTGCACGTGTTGAACGGGTATAGTGAGGTAGCTACGTGGTTTCTTTAGCTGATCGATTTGGGTTATTGAAATATAAAATCTATGTAGATGCCTTTTGGAGTATCTAAGACTAGTACCTAGTTCCACTTCTTTTCCATAAAACTCCACGTGGCTAAACACTCAGTATACGACCTTTATTATATTCGTCACAGTGTAAGTCGTAGGGGTCAACTTTATTGCGGATATCATTTGACTGATGAGTTATGTTAATTATGACGATGTAGATCTTGAGATAATGTCACACTCGTGTGATAATGCCTTCCATATTTAACAGTTTTACCATCGTAAACTGAAACTGACTGACGAATGGCATCTCTGTCAAATTAATTATTTTGACGTGATCACGTCTTATAAATCGATGAACACCGTCTGCACGCAAGAACAAGTATCACACAGTCGCGCCGCGCGCCGTTCCGATCCGGCGATCAACGCCCAGCTGACTTAAAAAACTGAAATTTTGTACAGTAGTTTCCTTTATAATGTAGACAAGTAATATGGAAGGATTTTTCGAAATTCAACCTCTAAGGGAGTTAAATAGAGGATGAAAGTTTGTATGAAAGTCCGCGTCAGTTTTAAAGTTAGGATCTTAAAATTTTGTGTTTGCTGACGGGTTTAAAAAGGGGTTGAAGTTGTGTATGGAAAGTCCTAAGTTTCGAAGTAAAAATCACAAAATTTAGTATCTAGACGTATGGTTAGAAGCTAACGTGTATATATCTAATCACTAATATCATGAAAAATGACATCACGTAAAATTTTCGTCCGTAAACTGACATTACAGACAACCATTTTTGAATAACTATCCATCCATCGACTATCCACTAATATTATATATGCGAAAGTTTGTGAGGATAGATGAATATTTGTTACTCTTTCCACAAAAACTATGGTTAGAAGCTAACGTATATATATCTAATCACTAATATCATGAAAAATGACATCACGTAAAATTTTCGTCCGTAAACTGACATTACAGACAACCATTTTTGAATAACTATCCATCCATCGACTATCCACTAATATTATATATGCGAAAGTTTGTGAGGATAGATGAATATTTGTTACTCTTTCCACAAAAACTACTGCACGGATGAGGATAAAAATTGGCTCACATATACTTGGATTAACATATAGGGTATAAAACACCCCTTCACGAAGCTGAAAGGCACTTGTTCTCCCCATCATTGCTATGATTTTTTTGTTCTACACCATACCTGGGAACCTTCTAGTTACGGAGATATGGGGGGACAAAGTTACAACTTTTTAACAAGTTTTTTTTTTAATTCAAGTTTTGTTTGTAAGATTTCCTTTTACACCTCCACGATCCCCGTACTATTCAATCCATCCATCAGCACAATGTTTTAAGTGCGTTACATTGAGTTCTACCACAAAACATGATTGATAACCTCAAAAAAAAAAAGTTGTTTCCCAGCAATATTTTTTGCGTAAAGTTTGATGTACAGAATGCTTGGTTAACGGCTTTGTGATGAGGTGGTTTACACCCTGTATAGCATACTTTTTATCCCGGTAGCATAATCCCCTGGGACAGTAGTCGAACTCCACGCGGTCGAACTACCGAGCATAAGCTAGTATAAAAGTTAAAGTAAAGCGGTGAGCGAGATTTCCCATTGCTGATTTTTCATAAATACTTCCGTGATACTCGCCTACGGTATTTATTTATGAAATACGTATGCTTCAGTGAGTGAATGAATGGTTTATCGCATCGCCAGATATGTTATTCAGATCGCCAAGGGTGCAGGTGAACGGATATATCCAACACGATAATCTATTAATTATTAAACGAGAGATTTTATATTATATAAGACCTCTTTATAAATATTATCGCCACCAAGTTGAGAGATAGAGGCTTTTATGATAATACGCATCGACCTTCAGGTATTTTAGATTCTAACATTTCGTCATAATGGCAAGAAAAAGCCTGTCTATTGTAAATATTCATCTATTCTGACGACCCGAATGGTGCAGCGGTAGTGAGGCTGCCTTACGTTCTTAGGGTCCCGGGTTTGAATCCCGGTAGGAGCAAATGTTTGTGTGATGAGCATGGACATTTGTTTCCGAGTCATGGATGTTTATATGTATTATTAAGTATGTATTTACAAACAAAAAGTATATATGTAGTATATCAACTGTCTGGTGACTACGACACAAGCCTTGCTTAGTGTGGCACTAGATGGCACTGTGTGTAATGTCCATTGAATATATATTTTTATTTAGATTAGGTTTGGTTTCTTTGAAATGTCGATTCCTAGTTTCAGTAACAAAAACCTGAATTTCATAATGCATTGTGTCATTTAATCTTCGACATATAAAATAAATAAAAAATACCAGCCTATTACTGTCCCACAGCTGGGCAAAGACCTCTTCTCATTCAGAGAAGACATGAGCATTTCATCATCATCATCATCATCATCATCATCATCATCAGCCTATAATGTTCCCACTGCTGGGACACGGCCTCCTCTCAATGAGAGAGAATGGGCTATAATCTACCACGGGGGCCAGTGCGGGTTGGTAGATGTCACATGTCTTCGAATTTTTGGTTCTAGGACATGCCGGTTTCCTCACGATGTTTTCCTTCACCGTTTTGAGAGCAGCGGTGATGAAATAAATTACACAAATTAATGCGCCTTTCGGGGTTCGAACCACGACTTACTGTTCGTAAGTCGGGGCCGCCACCACTGGGCCACCGCTGCTCAGCAGAGCATGAGCATTTATCACCACGCAAGTCCAGGATTCCTCACGATGTTTTCCTTTACCGATGTCTGTGATGTCCAAGATAAACAGAGAAATTTCATATCAATTGAAAAAGTCACATTGGTACTTACCCAGGTTTGAACCCACAACCTCTTGGATGAGAGACGAGACCTTTGGGTGATCACAAAATTTTTCTACACTTTACTCATCTTCGAATCATGTCTCAAAAAAAAACCTTCTACAAGTATCGCGTCTTATATTTTGCAAATATGCTCACTTTAGTCCTATCAAATGAATCTAGATTGAAGACTACATTTATGTAAACCTAGGTCTCACAAATGTCACTTTAAATTCTAGATTCTAGACTGAGCTAGATCTAGAATACTAAGCTTTAGTCGTAGCGACGTGGGTGTTAAATAGAATGGACCCTTTCTATTTCTTTGTTGAGATGTAGATTTACGGCGTAGTAAACACAGCCTGTGGCGTAACAGGATTATGTCAAGAATCAAGCAAAAGCTTTCTTCAAAGCTTTAAATAAATTGCGGACGGAAAATGTGTTTTTGACAAGAAGCTCCTGAAGCCAGATTACAAGTAACTTAAACTTGTTGAGTGACGTCAGCCAAATCTTTTTTTAACGTTTTTGTTGCTTGGTCACCGCCTCTCTTTACAGGTTTCCACACACGAAGGGTAACCAACGGGACCCTTACTATGCTTCCGCTGTCCGTCCGTTTGTCTGTCAGTATCTTATGATCCGTAATAGGTAGAGGTCATAGAATGCGCATTTCAGTGACAATTAATAATTAAAATAAATTCAAAATTAAAGGAGCCCCCTTTAATCTTTTTTTTTACCCTGTTACGCTTGCACACAATCCTTCGTTCTACTACAAGCCATTTCAAGGTTATCCATTAATTACCGGACACCCTGTATGTTAGTAGTTCTCTGGTAGAGGGAGTGGTACTTATTCCACCATGAGGACTCGGTGACGGTTGATGAATGCCACATAATTATTTTCTAATTTTTGGATATTTACTTACCCATTTTCAATAACTTACAGGTTTCAGTAGATTGCTACATATCTCCCTATTTGACATTTTACTTAAGGCGGGCTGCACTCGAGAGCTATATGCTTTAGTCGCTTACCCCAGCCCCCGCACGGAGAGGCGATACGTAATGCGCAGGATTCGTGTGCGCTAAGTAGAGCAATGCAGTAACTTGAATTAATAAGTAAGTTTATTCACTAATTTGCTCTCATGCACATCACACATGCACATTGCCTGATGATAATTTTGTAAAATTGATTGGATTGTGGAATGGATTAGGTACCAACGTATTGTGTAAACCTATACTATTAATAATAATTAAAAATAAGTACCTATGTATACTTAAAAATCAGTAGGTATTACTTATTAGTATTTTTGTGAATACGGTACATTTAAAATCTGACTTACAGTAACATCATGCATACGGGTACTCACGAATTCAAAACTACACGCCGCCGTGCACTAGACGGTTTTCTCCAACATATTTCCAAAACGGTAGTTTAAAATCTGAACTACCATTTCATCTAAGCCTTAGATGAAGATCTTTTCTGGAAAGAAATTGTTGCTCTAGTGATTGAAATGTCGAAAACTAAGAGATGGTGTAAAAAAAACCCCGACATATCAAACTTTTCGTAGGTAATTGATTATTACCTACATGTTTAGAATTATGCGGCAGGGGTTATTAAGGGGGGCAAATTTTTCAATATTTTTGCGATAGGACACACCGTTTTCGCGAAATAAGCAAATTTAGGAGAAATAAAATAAATACTGTTAATGAAGTCGAAGTAAAGGGATCGATAGTATCAGAGCAGTGGATTCCCAGACACTCCCAAGGTCAGTTGACCTTGACTTCCAAGGTATTATAGACTTCAAGGTCACTGACTATAAATGACCTACCTATAACTTGTTACTGCTCCTGAGAATCGCGGATCTTCATTTCGGAATTTTCATCTTGACCTCAAGGTCAATGACAAAGAGGTCAAGGTGAATGCCCTTAAGGTGTCCCACGGTGGGTCCCCCACCCTAACCTACGCTACCTTGGGTATGCTTATGCTTAGGGGCAGGGAACAGCCTTTTCGGAGATTTTACTAATATGTTGAAGTCCATTTCCATTGCCATTTTTATTGCAGCACCTTATTCATACAAACCGTTCTGAGTAGCATAGCCCTATGATGCACCGTTTACGAATAATAGTCGTTGGTTTTTTTTAATATAAAACCTTTTTTATTTTCACGATTATCTCGAAAACGGTGCGACCTGGGCAAAAAATTACCATAATCCTGCCTAAGACAAAACATGTTCGAGTGGTCGTCCAAAATCGAGAGATCTTGGACGACGTGACGCACCGTTTACGAGTTTATTTAATTTTTATTTTTTAAATTCGTCTGATTAAAAAGCTAGGCGTAATTATAGTAACCTTATTGGTAACTACATATATTTTCGAGCCGTTTTGGTTGAAACTCTAGGACCGTGGGGTCCGAGTGCTCACAGCCTTTTCAAGGAAATTTCAAAACGCTTAGTTGACACTTCCCGTGACCCTAGGGCTGGCTTTTACCTCGGCCAAAGGTTTAGCGTTGCCATTCAGCGTGGTAATGCTGCCAGTCTCTTGGGGACATTACCAGTTGACAGCGTAGAGGAGGAGTTTTTTGACGCCATTTTTTAAGTTTTTAGTAAGTTAGTTTAGTATTAATTTTAGCAAATTGTAAATAATGTACATTTATATTACCTATTAAACATACACACATCAAAAGTGTCTAGGGATCAAGCATTTTTATGCGGATTTCTTGAGATTGAGATGTGGTTTTGTGTGTTTTCTGATGAGTCTCGTTTTGGTATGAGACCGGATACAAGACGTATACGACACTGGAGAACCCCTGGACGCCAACAGCGATTAAAATTCTGCCAGAAAGTCCATCCTTATAGTGGTGGAACCATCATGGTATGGGCGGGTATTTTGATCGGTGGAAGAACTGAGTTGATTTGGATCAGAGGCAACCTCAACGCTCAAATTTATGCTGAGACGATTGTATCAGACGTCATCGTTCCTCTACAAGTGCAAATCGGTCCCTTATTTCAGTTAATGCATGATAATGCACGACCGCACACCGCAAGAGTTGTAAGACAGACTCTCGCCGCAGCCAACATCAATGTCCTGCCCTGGCCTGCTCAGTCGCCAGACTTGAACCCGATTGAGCATGCATGGGATATGCTACAGAGAAGAGCTCTGCCGAATATGGAGGGTATCCAGTCGCAAGAAGACCTTTTTTTGTTGTTGCAACGAACATGGGCGGTCATTCCACAGCGTGATTTGGATGAACTCATTTTGAGTATGCCAAACCGATGTTCTTGTGTTGTTAGTGTTCGCGGTAGAAACACGGATTATTAATTGTTTAAGTTACCCAATAAAATTTTAAAGAAAACTGTTATTTCATTCTTTTTTTCGAACTTTAATGTTAGTGGTTCAAATGTCAAAAATCCCTTTATTAGGAAAATGGCAAATTTCTTTATTAATGCAAAGGTGACTTAGTTTATCGTTACTGTGACAAACGAAAACACTTTATTTGATGAATCCTTAAAGAAAATTTTAATTAATATCAATCAGGAGAAAAGTTATTGCAAAAATATATGTTGATCCCTAGACACTTTTGATGTGTGTATTTCTATATTTTTGATTTACTTGATTTCAATTTCAATTTTTAATTAGATCTTTAGACGGTCAAAAATCATTAAAAGTGCTATCACCTTGTCTTAAGGGACGGTTAGAAACAAAACGTGACAAAAAAGCTTATGATTTTTCAATGAATCGAGTCACATGTAGGTGACGCGGATAGGATATTTCAAGCTAACTTTGCTATAACGAGAGACGTAGGTGTATTAACTAACTGTTATACGTAACTTAAGTATAGAAAACGGACGTTAGTGTTTTTCTTGTTATGAAAGCCTGTTGCGGCTTCAGATTTCTCAATGAAACTCCCGTTGAATGAGGTATTGGTAATATATTCAGGAAAATACGTATTTTACAATGAAGTATGTGGAGCGAGAGGTTGCCGCCAAAATGACAGTTTTACTCATACAAACTAAATAAATGTAGGTGGAAGAATAAAAATAGTTTAAAGTCACAATAATTGGTTGAGAGTAGGTCGCGTGCCTAGCCCTTTTGAACGGCAACGCGTGACACAGCAAAGCCCTTTACAGGAAAAACACTGTAAGTGAGTGTCCCTAAGTTTGTACCGAAGACATTTCTGTACATTTCACTAGAATTCAAAACAATATTCAGAATGTAAATTACTTAACCGAATTAATTATGTAAATCTAGTATTTTCTTAACGAAACATAATTATCTATTGTCTCAAAGAACTTGATTTAGTTTTGTTTGCGCCAGTTCATTTTAAATTCTATCGAGGCAAACATTTTGGTTAAAGAATCTAGACTAAAGTTTTTATTTATATTCACACGGTGGTGTTTTTATAAGGCTATATTAAATCATTTTAAGTAAGATCTAGACATGTCAGTACCTTATTTTCAAACATTCAAAAATGACACACTATCGACTGAACGGATTTTGAGGATTCGACATCTTTTCTTTTTCGGAAGGGAAATCGTCAAATGACCCCTCCTACTCTGGGCGAAGCGGGAGGGAGTGTCAGGTTTTTAGTGACTACATCCATCCATGTTCCTTCCTCGCTCTTTACGTTCCGGGGCCGCAGTTTCTCTTTCGAACAGTCCCGCAGCCCCGGCAGGCTTGGGCCCTTGCAGGCCCCTCCCAGGATTCTACATCTGGATACTTTTTTGTGTGGCGAGGCTCATCATCTACCTAGCCCTTTTCCCAATTGTGTAGGGATCGGTTTCCAGTATTACCGAATGGAGCTGAATACCAGTGTAACAACTGTCAAATATCTACAATTGACAGTCGGGACCAACGGTTTAACGTGATTTGCAAGGCACGGAGGAAACTCGGTATGCAATGGATGTTCTCCCATCTACGGACCGGTCCAGACAAGCACAACTTTACCTGAAAAACGACCCGAGCGGCTGTTATTGGTTAGCCACAGGCCGATGAAGTTTTCAATGGAAATACATTTCGGCTTCCGCGCGGGCGTCGTCGTCGCGTGTGAAAATAAAATTAATATGTGCTAATAATAAAATTAAAAAATAATAACGTGTGTGTACCTTACTAAATACTTAATATGATACATTACATATATAAGACATCACACTAATATTATAAAAAGGAAAGATTTTGTTTGTTACGATTTAAGTCAAGAACAACTCAACTCCATCTTTCACTATTGAAAAGCTAATCTAGCTACCGAGTAAATTATAATTTGTTAATTGTAAATTATATAGATATCATGCAAATTAGCCGCGCTATCACAATTTCCGCGGACGAAGTCGCAGGCGAAGTGCTAGTGGAATAATACATGTATTTGTGTTTAAGGGTAATTAATTGGTCAATCTGTCAAACTTCGTTTGACCTGTTTGTGGCACACTCTAATTGCAATATTGTTAGGACAGTTTGACCAACTCATCATTATCATTAATATATTATTGTCTTTTATGATTGATTGACATTGTTGCTTTTATATATATATATATATCATCACTTTTTTGTGCTGTCGACATCCTCCTTGCATATTTTTAACCTGAGTAATGCCCTTTTTTATACAATTTAATTATAATAAATATCATTGTACTACTGGATTTTCAACTCTCAATTTTAATTTATTCACTTATGTTTTAGCTTTCAAAGTAAACATGTTTTTTGATTTACAGAATGAAAGTCAATGTCAAAAGGAGAAAGTGGGTAACAAAATTGTATTTATTTAATCCTATCCAACCAAGCGTTACCAGTGAATGACAACTTAATTCTTCGCCACCAATGGATGCCATTAAATGCAACTTCGAAGGTTAAGTCAAGAAGATCGACACTGAAATTGCGAATTCAGCCTATTACTGTCTCACTGCTGAGCAAAGACCTCTTCTCAACGGAGAACTACGCTTGCTCAAGACGGGTTGGCGATTTCAGAAGGAAAACATTGTAACATTGTGAAGAAACCTGGGGGTCTAAAAAGGCCACTTTAGCAGAATCATAATTTGAATCACGTTAAAATTAAAAATTCTTAAAATGGACTTTATAGTTGTGGTCATAAGGTCCATTTTTCCAATTTTTTTTTTTAAGATGATTCAAATTATGATTCTTCTAAAGCGGCCATTTTAGGCCCGCTGGACTTAGAATTAATATAAGTCTTCTTTATTATTTGCCAGCCATCTGGGCGCTTTTCCTTCTGTCAGCAATGTGGACGATTTTTTCGATGCCCTGTTACCCTTTTTGATACTTGTACATATTTTTATTTCTATTATAGAGTCAGAAACCAATAGATATCACAGAATATTTACAATGCTTGGCAAGTGCGGAGATTACGGATAAAACTAAAGTCAAACAGCCATCTAGGTATAACCACCTATGAATTAGCGACTGTAACAGTATTTTATTTAAAAGTCGGTTGAAAAACCATAATTTGGTGAAATTCTTGAAAAGGATTTTTAATATTTCAATCTTTTAGTACTGGGCAAAGACCGTGTCTGTTATCCTTAAAGTGATAACAGAAATATTTTAACTGTTAGTTAATTATTGAAACCGGTGTTGAAAAGGAGTGGTAAGTATTATTCTGTTTGTTATCCGACTATACAGTAAATCTTACGACGATAGTACCTAGTCATTAGTGAACCCTAGTGAAAGTTTTAAATATTTTAAAGACGACAGTTGCTTTGTTCCTAATAAAACTTCACAACGTGAAAAGTTTGAAATACAAGATATTTAATGCTAATAACAAATCAAAAACCTGTCACATACCTTTTAAATAATGTTCAGCATCTGAAGAATCAACCATCAGAAAACAACTGACAAAAAAAATCACATTCAAAAACAGAACCCACTGGCACTCGATGAACCGAAAATTCAAAAAACAAAACACAAATCCGATACTCGGAAAAGTTTCAAATATGGAATGTGTAGTTCGCGAATGTTCGGGCGGCTTCGGCAGGAGGTTCGTCCCGTTCGGCGGTCGGGTAGCTACTGGCGTAGGAAACTACCCCCAGCGCCCTAGCCCATTGAAACTCTTACAACCTTATTTTATGCAGTGGCTCAGTTTACGCTGCCGTGTGTCTTTGAACTTCGAATCTTTGATTGCACGCAATTTGACCATTTGATAGTGAGGGTACTGTTGAAGTATGTGGAAGTAGTGGGTAGTGTGGCGCGGAAACTTATCGCTGTCATGATTGAGTGCAGAGAGTAGGTATAGTAGTGTCTGCGTTTTATTGTAACATTGTAGCGTGTATAGTAGAATCACGATACTTCCTATACTTGGGAGTTATCTCTGTCATTTCATGACGGTTTTCTTGCGAGTTGGCCACGACGTAAAGCCGGAAACACACTTACGTGGCGTGGCGTGGCGTTGCGCGCCAGAAGCATCGGTTTCATACATTTAGTATTGTTAGAGACATATTTGTAGGTCGTGTCGTGTCGTGGCGCGTTCTGGCGTGGCGCTGACTGCTCACCACTGATTGCGCCAGAGCGGTAGTGGGTATTATGGCGCGATACAACACGACAGGCAAATGTGTTTCTACACCACGTGGCTCGTGGCGCGAGCTTGCCGAAGAAAACATTACGCACGTTTGAACGATGCAAAGGTTCAATAATTATGTGCTGTTCACAAATAATGCCAGAGCGCGCCACGACACGACATAATAGTGTGTGCGGTCAACGTCACGGCAGCAAGCGCCACGCCACGCCACGTAAGTGTGTTTCCGGCTTGAGTTTGTTAACGACGGGTTGTGACAGTTAGTTCTGAAGTGAGGATAGTTACGTATTATTAAGTAAAAGGCGTTTACTTCAGTTAATAAGTGTGGCATGGGATATCGCACAGTTAGATAGACCACCGACTGGTGGCTGGGATATACTGGTGCAGAAAGGCGGAGGACCGCAGCACCAGTCCTATTGCAGTGCGAAATCGGATTGCGATAAGCTTCTGTTGATTGATTTATTTTGAAACGCTAATGATGTGTAGAAATGAATATGCGCTGATAACTACTATCTGCCATTATGATGTTTCTCACCTTGTTCTACAATACTCCGGAATTCTTCAAATCAAGTTTTGCTTTTATTCTCAGCATTACATTATACAAGAAGGTATGTATGTTTTATAATCCGTTTTGACACAGAATAGATAATAGTACTAGCGTACAGAAGATTTATTCCCTTTATGACTAGTCCCGTTATGTCGAGTCTGGAAGTCTATAATGTTCTCCAAAGTATTGATATTTTTTTTATTACCTTTACGTCGAGTTTGGTGAACAAGTACAGTCAGGGATGTAAATTAAAAGCCAATTGCATAAAAACATTGTTTTATTATTTGTTCTATTACTTATTTTCAAATATACATGATTAAGTTGCACTCCTTTGATCTTGAAGAAAGCCGACATTTTAAATACCTAAACTGGGCGCGCTCGATCTAAACTGTGCCTTGACGCCACGCGTTAGCGTATGTTATTCGGCGTATCCCTGCTTAGTGGTCAATTGGTAGGGCTGCCACAAATACTAAAAATAAAATAGGTACTACTAACATTTTTGCATTTTAATGTATTATTATTTAAATGTTAATTAAAACTTATATGTCTCATTGTATATCTTGCATTCTCTAATTGTTTTTTCTACATTTATTAAATGTATTTAAACATCCATACACGCAACAGTTTATCCGGCTTGTTATTTTCAATAATAATTAATAATGATCAATAAATAAGTCAGTTAACAAAAAAAAAGTACTGGTATTCAGCTGAATCCAGTGAGCTAGAAGTCGACCCCAACATAATTAGGAAAAGGCTAAGCAGATGATGACGATGAAATCAGTCAGTTAAAAAACACGAAGTACGAATAGGTACGCGACGCAAGCAACCAGTCGAAAGAGCCCGAAAAATTAACGCGGCATACCTAGACCTAGGCTCGAGCGCGACAGCCCTACCGAACTTGTACATTCGATATGCGCGAAGCGGTAGGTAATTATCTCATGCCTACACACGGAGTGAGCCCTGGTTTTGGCCAGGTTTTAGTGCCTACTAAATTATAACCAAGTCTTTTCATGTATTAAATTACGTTTACCTATGTAAAAAGTAAATTGCCGTCATTTACCTCTCATGTGCTCCATCACAAAAACTTCATTTAACGCGGTTTATGTTAACTCAGTGAAGCTGATGTGGCTTTATATTTACTTTTATCGTTTGTGTTTTACTAGATTTTCCCTGTGGACCGTTTCTCACTCCGATGTTTTAATTGCTTTTTTTGTTAAACTCATTACATTCCTACACTCGTTTCAAATTAAAACTAAGAATTCAAAGAAAGGTTGTGTTAGTAAAATAATTTTTTTTGTGTTTAGTACGTATGCGTTAACATCAGTTGGAACAAGTCAGTTTTTCTTATCGTTGGCTTTAATCGCCGTCAAGAAACATCTCTCAGGCATGCTGGTATCCCGCACGATGTTTTCCTTCACCGAAGCAAGTAATAATTTTGCAATATGCCCATGAATTCGAAAAATCAGTGGTACATGTCTTGTGATCGAACACAAGACCTACGACTTAACAGTACGACGGTCCCATCACTAGACTATAGGTGCTATTTTCGATAATGCTGACTATCTGTTTTTTTTGTATCAGGTTTTTCGGTGTTAGTCAGTGTCCATGTGTCTCGCTTTCTACAACATGAAATTAACTTACAGTTTATCTGGCTAATTTAGGTGTTATAAATATCTCTGCCTATATTTATGACTAGCTGACCCACGCAAATCGTCTACCTCGGTCAGTGGGTCGTCTTAGGGGCTCACATAAGAGAGAAAAAGCTCACAAAAGGAATAAATTTCCGTTTTTGCAACATTTTTCATTTATGCTCCGCTCGTATTGGTAATTGCCTATAAAAAGGCCTTCCTCGATAAATGGACTTATCGTCACCGGTCCCGGATTCCCGCAACCTTTACCAGGTCATCGGTCCACCTAGTGGGAGGTCTTCCTTTCGTCTTCCGGTTCGCGGTCGCCAATCCAGAACATTTCCATGTGTGTACCTTAGTCAGTGGCCCTTAAAGTTAGACAACCAGTCTTATTATGGGGTATTACCCAGTACTAACTAGATTGTGGAGGTCAGATAGGCAGTCGCTCCGTGTAAAATACTGGTATTCAGCTGCATCCGGTTAGACTGGAAGCCGACCCCAACATAGTTGGGAAAAGGCTAGGCAGTTGATGATGTGTGTGTACCTTAACGTTAACTTGAAGATTGTAAAACTTCTTGTTCATTTTATTGTGCTAGAAGATTGCATACCAAGGTGACAATCCCACCACTATGCCCACCACCATACCACTTCAGAAAATGCTATCAAACTGCTTGAACCGACTGGCTGCAGACATTAACAAATATATGAGTACAAAGAGTTAAGTATGCAGACTAGCAATCTTCTTACTACTATGTCTTTTTTTTGTAAATTATTTTTTGTATATTTTTTTATTTTGTTAAATTCACTTCAAACTATTCATATTGGACTGAATGATAATTTAAAAATCACAAATTAGGTATTAATTATTAGTATTAAAATCACAATATCTCAAAACATTTGCACGCCATGTAGGTATGTGGCAAACATGTCCGAACGAATTTATTTATAATTATTATCCTACTTGCACTTTTTATTATTGTATGTGTTTACATGTTTTAGCAAATACATAATTTATCTTATGTTATCTTAAATGCGAAAGGATTTTAATTAATCTGTTTGCAATAGGCATGACGACAGTATTACATACAAATCTATTTTGTCCGTCTGTTAGAGTATTGGAAAATAATGGACACGTATTTTTTGACTTATGACGTCAGTACTCTCTAAAAATTATACCTAGGCGTGACGAATTTTACAAGCGTCGTAACATCGTCAATTTTGATTTACGTAACAAAAGAAAAAATACGGGTTAAATACTTTTTGACAATCTAACTGACGGACTAATTCGTTTTTTTTTGTCGTCTACCCTATTCATCCGAATCCGTTTAGGTTCTGAGTGAAAGGATAACAAAAATCGAGCCTCACAAACTTTCACATTTTAAATAGTAGTAAGAAGATTGCTAGCCTGCATACCTAACTCTTTGGTTGACTGTACATTATATCAGTCTTGTCACGTCACCTTACTTTTTTTTGTAAATTACGTAAGTTTCAAAGCTCGGCTGAATAGTTGGATGTTATGAACGAGGGATGAATGGATCTCGTGGCTAAATAGTAACAGCCACTCGGGTCGATCTTATGAATAAGCTGTGCTTGTCTAGGTTGGTTTGTGGATGGGTGACCACCTTTCACATACCGAGTTTTCTCCGTGCCTCGAAAAACACGTTAAGCTGTTGGTCCCGGCTGTCATTTGTAGATCTTTGACAGTCATTACAGGTAGTCAGTGGTCCAAAAAGTCTGACAACCAGTCTTACCAAGGGGTATTACCCATACCCAGTCCAACTGGGTTGTGGAGGTCAGATAGTCGCTCCATGTACAATACTGGTATTCAGCTGCATCCGGTAAGACTGGAAGCCGACCAAAACATAGTTTTTTTTTTTTTTTTTGTTTGGGCAGGAGTGGGAAATCCCCGCGGACACCTCGACTATTTCTCAGGAATTTCTCTTGTGAGACAGTCGAGGTAGTGCCGGACTCGAACCGGCTAAAAACCACTCCTGCCAAGCCAGTGTCCCTCTAGCATGGTGATCAGAGTCCTTAACACCTTTCGTTTTGGCTTGTATACGAAACTAGGTGGCCGGAGAGACCACTTGATTGCATTTTGGTTATACGTATAGAATACCTATTTTTATAACATCTTAAAAATTTCTTTTATATTTATTTTACTTTACGCTCTACTATCTTGTTTATGTGTATGAACAATTACAACTATTTCACACTATGCTTTTTATTTTACTAACGTCTTTTAATTTATTGCTGTAATCATAATTTATGTCAATTATTAACCCTAACATGTATGCCCTTATTCAGATTTCTTGTTCTACTTACTTTTGTTTCCCATTTTTATTTTTTGTTCTAATGGCTATTTCATTTTTAACTGTATGATATCTACAGTATAAAGGGTGTAAAACACCTCTTCACGAAGCCGAAAGGCACTTGTTCTCCCCATCATTGCGATCATTTTTTTGTTCTACACCATACCTGGGAACCTTCTAGTTACGGAGATATGGGGGGTCAAAGTTACAACTTTTTGACATTTTTTTTTAAATACAAGTTTTTTTTGTAGGATTTTTACTTTTAACACCTCCACGACGCCCGTACTATTCAATCCATCCATCAGCACAATGTTTTAAGTGCGTTACATTGAGTTTTACTACAAAACATGATTTATAACCTCGTTGTTTCCCAGCAATATTTTTTGCGTAAAGTTACTTAGTTTGATGTACAGAATGATTGGTTAACGGCTTTGTGATGAGGTGGTTTACACCCTGTATATTCAATATATAATTAAATATCATTATTATTTTTATATCTGTGGTTTTTTTTTAAGTTTACACATACTTCACGAAATGGGTTTATGTCTATGAAAGTGTTCAAATTCCAAAAGTAGCCAAATTCGACACAGCATGACATACCCACCCACCAGGGCTGGCACCGGCTCCAGCATAACTTGAGCCATTTTCTCATGAAACGGACTCAATTTACGTTTCCACATACTGCCAACGCTGGTGGTTGTCTCAACGCATCTGGTTCTTGGTTGGGACGAACTGGTTTTACCTGTGTGCTTGGTAGTGGACGCATCGCCAACTTTAGCAGTAAGCTATCGAAGCTCTTGCGAATGCGTCCCACTTCCTTCGCACTGGGCATTCGTTGCTGAATGCGTTGTGCTCGGTGGCCCCTTGTTTTTCTCTGGTGCAGTTCACGCAAATCGCTGCTTTGCCGATCTCTCTATCCGGGCAGTCTGCCCTGAGGTGAACTCCACCGCAGTGGGTACACAGATCGGCTGGCTCCGTGCACAGGCGTTTCCCGTGCCCGTATGCCAAGCAGCGAGTGCACTGCACCAGAGGCGTCTGGTCTTCGACGCGAACTCGTTGGAGGTCGATGCGGAGTTTTCCCTCCTCAATCGCCCTCCGCCAGATAATAGGAGAACCCTAACATAGTTGGGAAAAGGCTAGGCAGGTGATGATAATGATGATAATGTCGTAAGTTGCAAGCTACTGACATATTAGTTAAGAGGATCAGTAGTATGTTAAGTCAATCCGTGTTCAGTGTATTACATAACATAACATAAATATCATCACGCTTGTAATCCCCGAAGGGTTGGACAGAAGTGTACCTGAGCACACACACATTTTGCCAGTTATGTTTAAGCCCCATGTAATTGGGGGCGCGCCTATTGCCATCAAGCGGGCGCACATCCACACTCCGTGCACTAAGTATGTACTGGAAAATAATTCCTTTATTTCTTTAGAAAAAATCAAAATCAAAGCATTTATTTCAAGTAGGCCAGTTACAGGCGCTTTTGAATTGTCGAAACAAAGATGAAAATTAAATGTAGCTACAGTCCCAGTCACAAGACATAAAAACTGTGAAAGTACTGTAGTTGCCCAACAACAAGAACATCTGAGTAATTAGATAACTACTAGGAATAATAATGTAATTATTAAGAAGTTAAAAAGTAATAATAGGTAATATCATAGTAAAACGTTTGGTTTGGTGATAACAATCATCTAAGTAGAAAATTTGGGCACTTGCCAAGACCACCATCGTCGTAATGTTTCCTCTATAATGGACGCCATTTCTATTATCAATAAGTGACAGGGGAAGTGATGAAGGGCTGCGGGACTGTTCGAAAGAGATACCGCGGCCCCGGAACATAAAGGGCAAGGATGGAACATGGATGGGTTTTAGTCAGTAAAAATCTGACGCTCGAAGTCATTTGATATTTTCCCATCCGAAAAAGAAGGGGAAGTAAGCTTCTAAAGAAAGAAAGAAAGAAATAAAAAGCATTTGTTAGCCCGTACAGGACAAAACACATAAAAATTAACATTATTTACAACTATTGTGGTATACGACGGTAGGGATAACAATAAAACTGTTTATGTAAAATAAAAAAATGTCCCAATTAATCCGACCTTGGTGGCCATGGGAACGTAGAGGGTAAATTTTCAGAGAATCAATTATAAACTATAACGGAGCCATAGCATCGAAAATAAATCTATATAGTTCCAAAAAGTCTCGAGACATTTTGCATAAAACCTTTACTACGACGTAGTAAACTGGATGAGAGCTGAGGGATGGCGCTTTGAAAACTATCCCACTCCATACTAACCAACATGCATACAGCTCGGGTAAGTCCACGGAATCCGTCCTCCATCTAGTGGTCAGCTTTCGATAAAACAAACTTCTCCAGCATCAACATCGCGCTCTCTCGTCATGGAGTAGAACGGGTAGGTACTGATAGACTGGTTCTGGACTCGTTTACTTAGCATGTTCATGGTTCGACTTGAAGTGGAACAGCAAATGACCATGATAGCCAGAGGCTGTCCCCAAGGAGGAGTACTATCCCCGCTCCTCTGGAATCTGGTGATTAATGACCTCATCACGAAACTCAACGAGAACCACTTCTACACAATACGGTATGCCGACGACCTCGCTATCCTCATTTCGTGGAAAGTGACGGGGACAATCTGTGACCTCACTCAACGGGCTCTACGCATCGTTGAACGATGGTGCAGAGAGTTCGACCTCTCCTCAGTGAACCCCACGAAGACTGAACTTGTCCTGTTCACCCTAAAACGAACGAACTAGGCCCTTATCGCCTACCCAAACTCTTCGAGACGGAACTTCAGTTTGCCGATGAGGTCAAGTATCTGGGAGTCATCTTAGACAGTAAGTTAAACTGGAGCAGACATCTAGAAAATAAAATAAACAGGGCCTGCATCACCTTCTGGCAATGTAGGAGGATGATAGGTCAGAAGTGGGGCCTATCACCTAAAATTATACTATATTTCTACTATACTGCGCGGTGATCCGACTCATGATTATCTATGGGGCTGTGGCCTGGTGGCCCCGCACTACACTAACTACAGCATCCATCAAACTGCAACGCTTGCAAAGGCTTGATTGCATGCGGATCACGGGCTGCATGAGGACAACTCTGACTGCGGCTCTCGAGGCCATGTTGGGGCTGCCACCGCTCCATCTGTTTATAAAGCAGGAAGCGACAAAGACGGCTGTACGCCTTAAAACACTTCAACTCTAGTTTAAGAGGAAAACACAGCACAATACGGTACTGGAGGGACTCCATAGCGAGTTCTCCCTGGCGAAAGCAGTAAACGATCGGATACTAAAGCAATTTGTATTCGTTAAGACATACAAAATCCCGCTTCACGAGGATCACCGCTGCGAGGGATTAAACCCCGCGGAACTACGGATCTTCACAGATGGATATAAAACAGTTACTGGCGCCGGTGCTTTAGTCTTCTCGGAAGAACTTAACATCCACATAGCCATACCTCTTGGGGCCGACAGCACGGTATTTCAGGCAGAATGCATGGGCATTTCCCTGGCGGCATTGGCCATCATAGCCAGGAAGGTTGTGGACAACTCAATTCGTATACTCTCAGATAGTATGGCAGTGCTGCAGTGGCTCTAAACAACCACACAGTGAACTCTGGGTTAATACACGAGTGTCACCAACGCCTGAACCAGGTTGGTAATCTCAATAATATAACTATGCAATGTATCAAAGGACACAATGAATCCCGTTGCAATGATGCGGCGGATGAACTCGCTAGAAGGGGATCGAGCATGGCGGCAGTGGTGTTCAGAAAGCGTGTGTCCGCCTTTATCCGCCGTTATGAATGGCAACATGTGCAGAAAGTGTGTGTCCGCCTTTATCCAGATGGCAACACCTTAGAAAAATAAAGGCTTTTTGCCAAGACGACGTTACATCGAACATCATGTCTATATTGTTTTTTATTTAATTACCTTCGGCGATGGAATTTGAGACTTGAGTGATCCATCTCCGATTGAAGTTCAGCGGAATTTCAACAAGTGGAACCAGAACCTATCGTACCACTCCCTTCCCGATACCTACGCACACTGGTAAGGAAACGAACTAATGAACAACACCACAAGCTGTGGCTAGACCACAGCGAGTGTAGGCAAGCCCAGGAGGCACTTCCTGCCATCGACGGCCGCTTCACCAAACGCGCGCTTAGGCTAACCAAGCCACAGCTGCGCACAATTACAGCCGCCATCACCGGACACAACAAACACCTCTTTGTCATAGGAATCACAGACAGCCCCCTGTGCCGTGCATGCATGGAGGAAGACGAGACAGCAGCCCACGAGCTTCCACACTGCCCAGTGGTTGCAAAATACAGGGCACAGTACTTCGGTCACCCAGGCACTCTCCGCGAGATTGGCAGCTCCCCGATGCCTTTCTCGGGATCGGGATGGATCGACTGGATTTCCCACCCGTACGCAAAATACGCGCCTTGACGTGGAGTTGCGGACCCCAGCCTGTTATACAATACAATACACGCTGGGTGGCAACGCTAAGTCTTTGGCTAATAGTAAAAGCCAGCTTTGGACGTGTTCAGTAGATTGATCTGAACTACTCTGCAGAGCTGCTCGTCCCACCGTCTCTGGGAAAATGGAATTGATTTGGCAATATTAAAAATTTGGCGTTTTATGATAGACTATACCTCCTTGGTTTGGTGGTCGTAAGTGCGTCGGCTGAGGATAAGATCTCGGGTTCCGTTCCCAGGTCGGGAAATTGTTAATGGGCTTTGCCATCAGAAAAGTCTCTGTAGCAGTCTTGGAGTCTGAATTTGCGGCCTGTTATTGGCCCTCATCTTTTATGGACTACAGGAATGCTCTTAAGGTCTCATTCCTCAGCTATTTGATGATTTCCCAACCTAAAAAAAAAACAAAGGTCTCACACTAATATTATAAAGGCGAAAGTTTGTATGTGTGTAGGTATATTTAATACTCTTTCACACAAAAAAAACGAATAATGAACGGATTTGGCACACAGGTAGTTTATAACCTGAGTTAACACATAGGCTACTTTTACCCCGGTAGCAAGATCCCATGGGACAGTTACCGAACTTCACGCGGGCGAAAGCCAGTTTTAAATAATCAAATAACAGCTCTTTTTGAATAGTCAAGAATCGGTCAGTGAGTCAGAATCTAACCACTCCATTGACACTCTTTAAAAATCAAGTCCGGGGTTACAAAATCTAGGTTACATAATGGATATGTCACCGTAAAATTGTCAAACACGTTATATTACAATATAACGTGTTTCTCTCTAGCGATATTGTAATATCTCGAATTATTGTCAACTGAACACGGAAGTATCTCTGCCCCCATAATCGGGACTTGGGGCACCCCCCCGTTAGGCTAGTTAGGTTTCTTTAAACCCTGCACTCGGAAATACCCGAGATCCATGCCCTGCGAAGCGGGGCTCCGTCGACTTCGCTTTTTAGGGGAATATAAAGTGTTTTAAGGTTAGGTTATATTAGGTCGGTATTTCTCAGGAATGGTACAATATCTTTTCATCAGAGTTGTACCACTGGGCAAGGGGGACCCCTCCTTCCCTCCACACCGCGTGAGTTGACTACCATCGCATGCATTTCACGAAAAATAATGCGTTTTGTTGTAAGCAGTATGTTCATTTGACAATATTTCGAGATTTTACAATATCGCTAGAGATATTACAATATAACGAATTTGACAATTTTACGGTGACAGATATATAGCTGTAGTAAATAAACAAATAATGTTTACTGTGGAATTTCTTTTGGAACACTAAACATTATTTATTTGTTTCATACTAAAGAGAGATCACTAAATTGGGAAAGTGATAAAATTGATAGACGTATAAAATTTAGGATAAGTGTATGGATTCAGCCTACAAGGACCAAAGGTCACCTCTCATTTCAGACTTATTTATAGTTGACTTGCGTAGTGCGTCTACAATAAACAATAATTCATAATAAAGTACCAATAAAGATAAAATACAATAATCCATATTATCCACTCAAAATATAAATTTTGTTATGGAAAGAATACTGTGAGATTTATGTGAAAGACTTTTAAAAATAAAAGTTATAGCAAGACCCGTTATTAGGATTATGCTATCTTTAGATTTTTATGAAACATTCACTTTCAATTTAGTACAGTCGACCACACCACCACTGATATCACTTAGAGTTGGCTTAGCATAGTACAGCGTTCAGCAGAATTCAGAGGTCAGCTTATATTAGTTTGTTACAATTGTTATGTAGCTTACTGTAGGTACGTATTTTATTTTAAAAAATCCTATTGTAAATTGATGTACAATTTGATGTTTCGTTTTGGTTATCTCTACATACATACTCGTAGTTCACAAAAAGATTTGTCCCAATTAAAAATAAAACGGTTTTCTTGACGATTGTCTTTTTACCTGACTTCAAAGGAAGTGTTGAAGTTAAAGAAAAAGCAATTATTAGCCCGCACAGTACAAAACACATCAAAATTATTAGTATTTAAAACTTACTTATAAAAATTAAACAAACAAAATCATTAAAAGAAACGAAATGATGGATTCGTGGATGATGAAGGTGATTTAATTACCTACTTAATAGTTTACTTTATAACATTATAAAAAGGAAGGAATTGTTTATGTTTGTTTGTTACGATATAACTCAAGAACTATTTAATCGATTTAAAAAAAATCTTTCACCATTAAAAAGCTACATTTTCCTGAGTAACAGTAATAAATAGTATGGATATCATAAAAATTAGTCGTGCTATCACAATTTTAGTGGACGATGTCGCAGGAAAAGCTCTAGTTCGATACAAAATTCACAGACTGATCTAAAAATATCTAAATAGTTCCATCGCAAACTCACATAATTCGATTTACTTATTCATCAGAATATCTAGATCCAATATTTTCATAAGTCCATTCTGCGAATATTTTATTCAATACAAAAATATGATTACGAAACCTAATAAATATTTGCCTATAAAATACATAGAAAAGGCGTTCTTATGTAAAAAAAAACTTGTTTTCTGTCGCAGGATGAAAACGTGCTTCCAATGAAGTATGAAGTCGAATAGAAGTTTTATTTCGAAACAAAATATGAGACGTGTTTCTTTTTCATAAAATTGTTGCTTATGTTAAGAGGGCTTTTCGGAATTTATGGTATGAATTGGATTAGGTACTTATTTTATTTTCTCGTTGATTTAACAGCAATCATGTAAACTCACACACGCACATACAATTTCTCCACCCTCCCCGTTCAGGCTGACTCTAAGCAGAGCACATTTTGATCTGTGGCACCCTTACATATCGGGTTTCCTCCGTGCCTCGGAAAACACGTTAAACTGCAATTGTTCCCGGCTGTCATTTGTCCATCTTTGACAGTCGTTAAAGGTAGTCAGTGGCCCACAAAGTCTGACAACCAGTCTTATCAAGTGGTATCGTATTACCCAGTAATTAAGTGGGTTGTGGAGGTCAGATAGTCAGTCGCTCCGTGTAAAATTCTGGTATTCAGCTGCATTCGGTTAGACTGGAAGCCGACCCCAACATAGTTGGGAAAAGGCTAGGCACATGATGTTCCGTTCTGTCTTACAAGTATCATTATGTAGTTCTGATGTATTCTAAATATTTTTTAAATCTAAACGCGTTCTATGTTTATTGTTTATTTTTCCTGGTACCCATTGTATGCACGTTATGTCCTTGCAACGAATAAATACTTTTTCCTTTGTTCTTTCTTACCCTTCAGGGATAAAAGGCTTGATTTTAAGTAGAAAGCTAGGGCATATCTTACGAAAGACTTCAATCCAAAAAAGTATAAGAGGCCTTGTGAGCAGAGCAGTAATAAACTTAATCAAAACCTGTAGGTATTGACACTTACGACTACTAATCTAAAAGAGGTACTTGGATAAACTAGACTCAATATAACACGATTTATAAAGCGGAAATTAAGGATTTGGTTTCAATTTTGGTTAATTGTTTAATTAAAGTAATTGCAGTTTCGTTCATTGTTGCGTGACGTTGGTTATTAAAGTATTTGAGCTTTACTAAGCTTATCCTTATTAAAAAAGTCTATGATATGAGTGTGTAGCTTTACCTATATCCATAGAAAATCACTACGCCTCCCCTACCCCACGGGACCCTACTCGCATGTAGCTTTGGCTCGGCATTGGAACTTTAATGGATTAGTTTATTATTAATCTTTTGTTTATCTTCCGGGTTCGTTACTGTTGCTCTATAAAAGTTAGTTCGTGGTAGATGATCCGAAATATTTTAATTAGAATACTATGAATTTGAAGGATGGGTAGTTATTGTATTGTATGAAAAGTGACTAACAAATGGTACCAGGCATAAGTGAGTCGAAACGCTGAGAGAAGACGCCCGAAATGTCATCATCAATTCATCATAATTTCAGCCGAAAGGCGTCTACTGCTGCAATATTCCTCCCTCAAGTGTCGCCACATTGACCGGTCCCGTGCGACTCGCATCCAACGGATTCCTGCAACCTTTACCAGGTCATCGGTCCACCTAGTGTGAGGTCTTCCAATGCACGTTTTCCGGTTCGCGGTCGCCACTTCAAAACTTTTCGGCCCCCATCGGCTAGGTCAATGAAGGTCGGAAGGTAATACACCGGCTTTATTGGTGACGATTGATGAACTTCAGAAAGTTCAAATGTTTAGTGCTTGCAACCAGTGTGCCTGTATGACCAAATGCGTACGTGGACGAAGCAAAAAGAGTATACGTAAGGTTCGTAGCAAGTAGCGTTCTATAGTGTCTGCCTACCTCATGGGAAAAAGCCGTGAGTTTAGGTATATTAAGGGACACAACAAAAAAAAATTAGTCCGTCAGTTAGATTATCAACAAATATTTGACCCGTATTTTTCCATTTGTTATTTAAACTAAATTGACGAAGTGCGAGCCAGTTATGTCGTCACAAGCCCCCACTCCCGAAGTTTGATAAGTTTTATCTTTGTCAATATTCATTGATTTACAAAAACAAAAAATACGTGTCCATTATTTGCAAATAATTTAACTGACGGACTTAACAGATTTGCAACCTTTTGACTCTGTCGTCATGCCTATTATGTGCATGTATGTATGATAAACAGTGTATCAGAAAAATGTGGTCATACAAAACTTCGAAAAATAATCAGCTACTTCTGGTCAGCTGTTGTTGATCAGCTTTTGGTCTCATGTAGAAAGTAATTCGTTGTATGGTCTGTACCACATCATTAAGCATGACCACAGCTTTCCTATAAACATTGTAAGTTGCTAATAAAACCAGTGAAAATGGCATTATGTGAATGAAAATGGTTTTCTTGTTTTCGATTAGGAATTGAGAGTTCTTCGATATTCTAACCGAGTTCGAACTTCCTAGAAGTCGGGTCATGAATTTTGAAGCAAGATGAATTCTGTCTATAAACTTTGTTCTTGCGCAATAGAAGAATACTGAAATCAGTTTCAAATTGGTTTAAGTCTATCAAATATTAGTAATCACAAACCGTTGAAGAAAAATATAATAAACCACCCCCACATGTCCTAAAGCTAAAAGTTCAAAGATATCTGATCAGCCAATCCACACGGGGCCCACGTGGTGGTCCATCCTCCTATAAGGTTTGTACCCCAGCAGTGGGAATATCAGAGGCTCGATATTCATAATATAGTTTGTCAACAAGTTTGACGTACTTACGTCTACCAAAGCTCTTAATAATAGTTGGATTATAAAAAAAAGCAAAGATTCCTCCACAACGTGTAAAACTGTTCCATTTCCAAAAATAACAAAGACCACAAATTACTGCGTAAAAGATATCAATGAAGTCAACACGTCTGTTCCATTAATCAGTTTTACGGGTCCCTTTCACGCCATAAAGCGGTATTATCAATTTCGGGGATCAAAATTATCGCTTTAATACGGGAATATTGCTGGTTTTTTCTGGGAACTTATCACGGCCCACCCCTTACAGAGAGAAGACTTGTGATGCTGCAGTGGTAATTGTAATGTAGGTAGATGATTATTAATAAATGTAAGATAGGTAGGTTAGGCGCCGGCCGCTGCCGGCAGTCCGCAATATACGAACTAAGCGAGTGCCCGTCTTTCATTTTGCTCCGCCCGTACAAACATCTCAGTGGCGACGAGGATTAATTACCCGCGTGCGTTTAAGAAGAATAATCAAGATGTCGATTGGAAAGTTATGCGAATTTGACGTGAAAACGGGACAGTGGTCATCCTACGTGGATAGGTTGGACATGTACTTTCTAGTTAATAAAGTGGCGGAGGAATTGAAGCCATCTTCATTAGCGGAAAGATACCGTTTTCGGCAGAAAAGACAGGGACTGGACGAAAACGTGGCAACATACGTCACGGAGTTAAAAAGATTAGCTCGACACTGTAAATTTGCAGAAAATTTAAGCGAGAGCTTGCGTGACCAGTTCATTTGCGGACTCAAGAGTGACGTCATCAGGCAACGACTGTTTGCGGAGGATGACTCGATAACATTTTCACAAGCCGTGAAGATAGCTAACGCAATGGAAGCGGCTGAAAGAGACGCAGCGGTAGTGGATGGAGCGTCCACATCAAGTCCAAAGGCGGAATCGATACATTCGGTCGCATCAAACAAGGGGGACAGCTGCGGAGCGAGTCACAGCAGGAGCGGTGGCAGCATGCGGCCACGCGGCCGCCGCGGACCGGGCGGCGCGGCCGGCGCGGGCGGCGGAGCGGGCGGCGGAGCGGGCGGTGCGGGAGGCGGCGGCGGCGGTCTAGCCGCGAACCGCATGGCGCGTCCGACTAGCACGAGTTTCGCATCGGGACGCAGCAACTACTGCACAGCTTGCGGAGCCACTAACCATAGTGTGGCAAGCTGTCGCTACAGGGAGTTTGTGTGCAGCAAGTGCCAGCGTATGGGGCATTTACGTAGGATGTGTCCGGAGAATGTCGAACAATCATCGCGATCTATCGGTACTTCATATCGTCGTGGTCAACGGAATGGGAATATGTATTCCGCGGAGGTCGTAAGCGAGTCCGACGTGGACATCGAAGAGAGTTTAAACCTGATTGGACTGAATAATTATAAGCCAGTAAGTTTACCTATTTTTGTAGATGACACCGTGTTAAATATGGAAGTAGATACAGGGACGGCAATTTCATGTATAAATGATTTTACCTACGAACGTTATTTTTCTCATCTGTGTCTTATGAAGGACGATACAATTTTAAAATTTTATAATGGTACTAAAATAAAACCATTGGGCATAATTCGCCCACGAGTTCGATTCCAAGGGCAAGAAAAACAGCTGGAATTGTTTGTAATAAAAAACGGTACTACGTCTTTGATAGGTAGGCAATGGCTAGCAGACCTACAAATAAAAATACCCTTACTTACATGTACCCGCAAAAAAATAAGTAGCATGAACTGCGTGCAAATTAATGAAGGAATTGAAAATATTCTCGACAGATATAAGGAGTTATTCAGCGGCGGACTGGGTCGGTACAAGGGCGGCAAAGCCACGCTGCGAGTGCGCTCGGGGACGACGCCGGTGTTCCAGCGCGCGCGGCCCGTACCATACGCGCTGCGCGAGCGCATCGACGCTGAGCTGGATGCCATGCTGCGCGACGGCGTCGTCGAGCCCGTCGACTGCTCCGACTGGGCCTCACCTTTGGTGCCGGTGACTAAAGCAGACGGTACGTTGCGGATTTGTGCGGACTATAAAGCGACTCTGAATCCCGCCTTGCTGATTGATCGATACCCGCTTCCTAAGATTGAAGATGTGCTCGTAGGCCTAAACGGGGCACAGTTTTTTAGTAAAATTGACCTTTCACGTGCGTACAACCAAGTAGAACTAGATGATTCAAAAAAATACACTGTTATTAATACACATCGGGGACTATTTCAGTATAATAGATTAGTTTACGGGTTGTCGTCAAGTGTAGGTATTTTCCAACGTATAATGACCAATTTATTGGGTAATATACCGAATGTGCAAGTGTTTCTCGATGACGTCATAATTGGCGGGAAAAATAAAAGCGAGCATTTACATGCACTCGAACAAGTTTTACAGCGGTTATCTGAGAGTGGGCTAAAATTAAAGCAAGAAAAATGTGTTTTCTTGGTTGATGAAGTGACTTATTTAGGCTATGTTGTTTCTAAAGAAGGGGTCAAGGCTGACCAATCAAAAATAAAAGCAATAAGTAAACTAGAAGCACCAAATAATGTTAGCGAATTACGTTCCTTTATTGGTATGGTTAATTTTTTTTCAAAGTTTATCAAAAATTTCAGTTCCATGTTATTACCTTTACACAGGCTATTACGAAAAGGTATAGACTGGAACTGGGATGCACAGTGTGAGCGTGTATTTACACAGATAAAACAAGCGTTAATGGGTACCGAAGTATTAGCACACTACGATCCCAACAAACCACTAATCGTGACGTGTGACGCGAGCGCGCGGGGCGTGGGGGGCGTGCTGGCGCAGCCCGGGCCTAAGGGCGAGCGCCCGATAGCATATGCATCACGATCGCTAACCGCTGCGGAGAAAAACTACTCGCAAATACATCGCGAAGCACTTGCGATTATATTCAGCATACGTAAATTTCATCAATATATTTACGGAAGAAAGTTTATTTTACGCACCGATCACAAACCCCTAGTATCAATGTTAGGCCCGCAAACGGGGATACCTACAATGACGGCTAGTAGGATGCAGCGATGGGCAGTGATATTATCAGCATACAACTACGACATAGAATATATTCGCACTAATGAGAATTGCGCAGACGGCTTATCGCGCCTGCCGGAAAATAATAGCGTCAAAAACGTCAAGGAGGAGTCAATTCCAGAACAAACTTACCTGCATTTCGCACAAGACGGTTTGTTGCTTGATTATACCGAAATAAAAAAACAGACAGAGAGGGATCCGCTAATAAGTAGAATATTAAATTACCTACGAGACGGTTGGTCAGATAGGTGTGAAATCGTGAACTTACAACCATATTTCAATAGGAAAACGGAACTGTACGAGGAGTTAGGGTGCGTCATGTGGGGTCACCGGGTGGTGATACCGGAAAAATGCAGGGATAAGATTTTAAAAATCATCCATGAGCCGCACATGGGCATCGTAAAATCAAAGGCGTTGGCACGCAGCTACGTATGGTGGCCGGGCATCGACGAGGCGGTGGAGCGCGAGTGTCGCGCGTGCACTGTGTGCGCTGCGTACGCGGACGACCCCCCGCGCGTTGTTCCCCGCCCTTGGCCCTGGCCCGCCAGGCCGTGGTCTCGCCTGCATCTGGACTTTATGGGGCCTATATGCGGGAAAACTTATTTAGTAATAGTAGACTCAACATCCAAGTGGCTGGAGGTATTTCAAGTTCCCAGTACGGCAGCGAATCATACGATGGTCAGGTTGCGCGAGCTGTGGAGTAGGTGGGGAGTCCCCAGGCAGATAGTAACGGATAATGGCCCGCCGTTCACTAGTAGTGAATTTGCACAATTCGTACAAGGTGACGGTATCCAGCATATATTCACAGCCCCCTATCATCCATCCTCCAATGGGGCCGCGGAAAATGCTGTTAAGACTTTAAAAAGAGTTATTAAAAAGGCTAATTTAGATAACAAAAGTGTAGAACAGGCTCTGAACACATTTTTGTTATATTATAGGAATACGGAACACTGCACTACGGGAATAAGCCCATCAGTCGCACTTATAGGGAGACGGTTGCGAACCAAGTTAGACGTGCTAAAACCCGATATGGAAGTTAGAGTACAAAAAGCGCAGCAAGGGCAGGTTGATAGTGCGGGAGGGACGGAAAGGAAGGTGGAAGTAGGAGACAACATTTGGTATCGACAATATCTAAAGGGGGAGAAGTGGCTGCCCGGTACTATAGTTAACTCGACAGGGCCAAGCAACTATAAAGTTCTAGACAGTAACGGTAAACAGGTGCACAGACATATCGATCAGCTAAGGCGTAGGACAAGGAGTTCTCTAGTAGTCCCCACAGATTGGCCACGTTCGCCGGAAGCTTCTGCTCCTAAAGCAGCACCAACGTCGCCCCTCGAAACCCGATCGGAGCGGCCGGTGGCCTCGGTGGCGTCGTCGTCGCCTGCGCGGGATCCGGCGTCGTCACCGCCTCAGAACAACGATCAGACCGCTCGAGATACAGTGGCAGAAGAGTTCTCGACACCACCGTCTATACCTGTACCGCCCCAGTCTCGCCCCATTAGGAAATGTAGGTTAAATAAAGATGTTCATTTTAAGATTTAGTTAAGTATTAAGTAATGTTAAGTCTCCGTTAATAGTATTAGTTAATATTAGATTTAGTTAAGTGGGAGTTGTGTAATTATTGTGTTATTATTAAGTATATAGAGTAAGTTAGAGAGTTAGCAGTTATATTAATTATTAAGTTAGTCGTCTTGTTGTTAATTAGTGGTTGAGGGATGTAATGTAGGTAGATGATTATTAATAAATGTAAGATAGGTAGGTTAGGCGCCGGCCGCTGCCGGCAGTCCGCAATATACGAACTAGGCGAGTGCCCGTCTTTCATTTTGCTCCGCCCGTACAAACATCTCAGTAATGATTCAGGCTGGTGCTATATCTGCTCGTAAGTCCTTTAGGTCAGAATTGCCAAACTTAAGTGGCAATGGACAGGGCACATTGCTCGCAGAATGGATGGCCGATGGGGCCGAAAAGTTCTAGAGCGGCGAGCGCGAACCGGAAGACGATGCGTTGGAAAACCTCCAACTGAGTGGACCGATAACCTTGTGAAGGTTGCGGGAATCCGTTGGGTGCGAGTCGCACGGGACCGGTTAATGTGGCGACACTTGGGGGAGGCCTATGTCCAGCAGTGGACGTCGTTCGGCTGAAATGATGATGATGAAGTCCTTTTGACTCCAATGCCACCGTCTGTACTCCCAACAGTTCGGTTGCAAGGACATCCAAATTGTTTATGAATTACTCCTTGTTAGTGTACTAGTAGTAGATGTTAGTTTTGTGCCAAATATCGCTGTGTTGTCGGACTGTCCCATCGATCTACGAGAGAGTGCATCTGTGTTTGCGCACACACTTTTACATTTATCATCATCATCCCATTAATGTTCCCACTGCTGGGACACAGGCTTCCTCTCTATGAGAGGGAATGGGTTATAATCCACCACGAAGGCCCAGTGCGGAATGGTAGATGTCACATGTCTTCGGATTTTTGGTTCTAGGTCATGCCTGTTTCCTCACGAAGTTTTCCTTCACCGTTTTGAGAGCAGTGGTGATGAAATAAATTACACAAAGTAATATGCATGCCTGGGTTCGAACTCACGACTTACTGTTCGTAAGTCGGGACCGCCACCCCTGGGCCGCCGCTGCTCTCATCACATCTCACTTTTACATTGACATTATAATAGTATGTCCCGCATCGATGGCTAGTCTTCGCTGAGATTGGCAAGGACCGAAGAACGGTCAGAAAAACTTTGTAATTAAAATTTATTATTATCACGAGATATGGGGAAAATATTGTTTACTTGTGTAACTTATATCTTCGGAAAATACTACATACAATAAGCAGAATGCTAAATTTTGATTTATCACAAAATGCAAATTTTCATTTTTTTCAAAAAGTATCAAAAAGTCCCTGACAGTGCTTGACGTTGCCTCAACGTCTTGACGTCATCCAGTTACGTCTTCATAACAGATGTTGACATGAAACGGTGTCAATGAACTAGCAAAATAGTGGCAAAGTAGATATTGGTAAAGATTTTTGTCACTGAGATTGCTGGTACAAACATTATAACGTGAATAAATTACCTTAAAATATATTATATTTTTCATGGATTGGTTTGGAAATTCTTTTGGAAGTATTTTTGTAATAACCTAACATAAACTATAATGCTGCTGAAATTATGCTGAATTTTACCGTCAGTCATACATACGTTTTTGGAGGACGGTTAAAGATAAAGGAGGTATATTTTAATGACAAAACGTACCTACCTGAACCAGGAAAGACAGGAATAATTAGTTGATTCCAATGTAGTTATTAAAACTAACTTCACGCCCCTAATCATAATCATAAAATCTTTATTTTTCTTGACATCATGAATTACAGGCGCTGGTAAACATTATTTACAATATTAGATAGAGAAAGGTGTCTGGTGTAGGAAGATCCTGTGGTACAGATCACCTCTCCGGCTTAGATTTAACATTTTTATTAAATCTAAGCCGGAGAGGTGAATTGAATTTAAAATCAATCAAAATCAAAAAGATAAAACATTTACACATACATAATAGTATGAAACTGACATAAAAACAGAAGATTACTGAAATACTACCTATGTTACTACATTCTAATAGTTCAAAACTTGAACTTCAGTAAAAACATATCTAGAAACAAAAAAAAATAAAACAAATAAATATGTAGGTAAATTATGCTTGCAGGCATACATTGATTATACAAAAAGAAAAATAAGATTAAGAGGATGCATATAAGGAAACGGGGTGATGAAAGTGCATTGATACAATGCGTGAGTAGATGAGTGTGTATGTGTGAATATGTGTGTGAATCCAGGACGGGTTAAGCAGAGTTGCAGAAACATTCTACAAATTCTTTCTTTTTTTCACGATTAATAAGGTAGACGACAAAAAAAACTTATTATTCCGTCATTTAGATTATCGAAAAATATTTGACCCAACCAAAATATTTCACCCAAATATTGACCCTCGTTATGTAATCCAAAATTGACGAAGATACGACGCTACCAAAATTCTTCATGTGTCACGCCTTGGTATATTTTTTAGAAAGCTGTGACGTTATGAGTCTCCACTCTAGAGTTTTGATGCGTTTTAAATCTATTTAAATTTTCATTGATTTACAAAAACAAAAAACATGTGTCCATATAATTATGATCTTCCAATACTCAAACTGATGACGGTCTAAATAGATTTGCAATTTTTTGATAGTAACTCTCGTCATGCCTATTGTTTATGTATCGACCAATGATCTTTATTTCGTACTTGTGATAACCGGCACTGTTTTATTTTTGCTAACAGACAAGGTCTACAAAGTTACAAGACTGAGCGACCCTCTGGTTGACCGCAACAATTTTCCTTTGAACTGACAGATTGACCTGTCAGTTTCGAGATTCTGGGTCATTTCCTATTACGTTGATTCCATTTGGGTCAAACAACTCCGATCCCTTATCTCGATTGTAAGAACAAAGTATATGTATATTATCAATACGCCCCCGCTTCGCATGGTGTTCTTGTTTCATGGATTTCTGTTCATAGAAAAACATAACATTTGGTTATCGTTGTTGCAAGTAACAAACAAAGGGTGGTAAAATTTAAAAAGTGTTCAACATATCCTTAGTGTCAAGGTTGTAGGAAAAATAAGTAGAAAATAATACACCTGCCGGAATAAAATTACAAATGATGCTGAACACCCCATCAAACTTCTTTGTGGAGTATGAAAAAAAAAAAACAGCTGCGCAAACAGAAACTAAAAGCGTCAAATTAATTTATAGTACGTGCAGAGGATGTAAATTAATACTTTAAGAAGCCATCAATATTAACAAAGCACTTTGATACCAAATTCAGAAACAGTTCCCAAAAATTATTGTTAAAAGTCACGGTTACTCAAAAACACTGCCGAAAAATTATTGTCAAATGTCACAGTTTGCGGTCGCGCTCAATTTAACGCACTCAAAACATTGTGTTGACGGAAACATTGAATACAGGGTACAAAGGTCATGAAAGTACCTATTTTAAGTGAAGTTATAAAATTAAACTTTCATTCATAAAAAAACGTGTGAAAAAGTTGGAACTTTGACTTTCAATACCTCCGTTACGGAGATATTGAATACCTGGGTTTGGTCCAGAACAGAAAAGTTATCGCAATGGCGCGTTTCGGTTTTGTTAGGGGTATTTTGATAGATCCTCTCATCTATTTCAACACGAGTAATTTCCTCATACTTACCTGAAATAATAAATAAATGGGACATGAAAGAAAAGACACAAAAACTTCCAGGAAAACATATCTTCCCGATGTTATTTAATAAAAAAATATCGTGTTGGTATAGGACTGTTATTTCCGAGCCTTCTTATTGTGCGATGGTTTATGACGAAATACTTTGTTTATGACTCAGTTTTAGTAGGTAGGGCTGCCAGACTAACAGATTTTCAAGGTCAGCTGTTTAAAGTTAACTTCGTTTATTTAGACTTGGAATGTCACTTACGGGACATATTCGGTGATTGTTATTTATATTGAGCTCCCAATATTTCCATCTACCCTCATTTTCCAGTAAATTTTCATCTAATAATTACTCAAATATATTATTAATTTATTATTTAATTTAAAAAAATATCAAACTAAGAAAATACTACTCTTAGATAAATCTCGCGACAAGCTTTTATGTCGTACAAATTGTGTGAGTTGAAAGTTAAAGTTTTAAAGAGGAAAAGTTCATGTTATTATTTTTAAAGCATTTAAATAAAAGCTTGTTTTAAAAAAGGTTTTTTACTTTTAATTTGATTCTAACTAAGATACGAACGGCTGGCAGTCTAAACGGTGGCAGCTGAATACCAGTATATTATTATAATGTTATATGGAGCGACAGGCTATGTCACCTCCACAGCTTACTGTACGTGGCTGACGTGTCTATAAGATTTTTCCTTTTTTGGTCTTTTTTAAACAACCTACCACTACACATCTATCAGCCACAAAGACGACAAGGGCCCAAAGCAACCTGCATCAAGTACCTACTGTTTCTCGACCCTAACCTGACCCGCATACCTATTCGAGAGGACGACGTCTACTACGAGTATCTAATCTACCTACAGTCTTCCTCATTTCTTAACCTGACACCCCTAACTATAGTTTGTTACATGACCCTATCTTTTTGTTCGACTTTTTATTTGTCCCACTGATATCAACAAAAAGGTAAAAAGAAACAAAAAACAAACGGCCACGCTATTTACCGTCAAGGTTGATACTGTTGCAATAAACAATGATTTATTAAATTATGGTGTGCTCTATTTTACCGGTTATTGCAGTCCCTGCGGCAAGGCACCCGTTATAAAGGTGGAATGTCGAACGACATGACAATTTTGAGACCAATTATTTTGTCCTCGCTACGGCGTAGCAAACGTAGCCGTAGCAGCGTCTACGCTTCGTAGCCCGTAGCAATTACTACGTCGTAGTTAAAATGTTTGGTCATAGAGAGAGATTTTATTTTTTTTATATTAGTTTCAAGAGATTTTAAGATTTCAGATAATTATAGATTATTTTACAAGTTTATTTAAGCTTTATAACAAAAAAGAATTTTTAGAAACCTACTTAAATTTTCTAAAACCTCCTTTATCTTGATGGCAATGATCCTGATCCAACAGTTGTTTCCTGTGGTGGTCACTTACATTTATTCTATTTTATGTTGGCAGGAAAGCGAACTGTACTTAATTCATAACGACAACCATTGCCTATACAATGCTATGGTTAGTAAAGACTTGCGCACATCAGCAACACTGTCGATAAAATATATAGAAATATCAGGGATATGTCTGTTTCCATACATCAATTTAAAAATCAGGTAGACTTGTACTAAAAAAGCTAGTTTCAAAAGTTTGACTTTGACTTGCGAGCAGTAGACCGATTAAAAAAGGATAATTTTACAGTGCATATAAACACATATTATTCTTCAGATCAACAAGTTTAAACCCTTATCAAGACCTCTTGTATAATAAAATTTATCTAACTAAAACAAAAACTCGCTATTGAGCTCTGCCCCTAAGGGTATCAAAGGGCGGTGACCGAGAAATGCCATCTCAATACAGAATCTATATTTCTATAATTATGTACCTACGTAGACATGTACTTCTGTACAAAGATTTAAATTTTTGGATTCCTTATGTGAAAATATGAGCTTGCATTCAGAATTTTTAATTTTTATTCTTTAATGCACACAAAATAAATAAAAATATTATGCATACTTGCAATAACATAGCTTAGGTACGGTCGACCAAGCTATTTGGTTTACAGTTTAACCGACAAATTACATTGTAAAAGGTAAGACAAATAGCTTGTTCGACCGTACTATCACTTGTAAAAAGAAGGTAAAGTATGGGATACTCCAGATAAACTTCATTGGTTCCGGTAAATTTTACATTAACAGCTGTTAAAACACTAAGTACCCGGGGGGATCCCTTCTTTTCGCATAATGTTCTTTGTCCTAATATACTTCGGCACAACGATTTTGGCACAATTTGTTTTGGCATAATAATACTTCAGCATAATTTTTTTAGGCATACATTTAATGTTGGCATAATCATCTTAAAGACTAATTTGTTTTGGCATAAATTTGATTCGCATAACGTTAGTAGGCCTAATGATTATTAGCATAATAATATTTAGGCTTACAATTAATATATGACTATTAGCATAATAATATTTAGGCATACAATTAATATAAATAACAAAAACAATTTTCATGCAAATGATTTATTTAACATTAACATATTAATAATATTTAACATTATGTAACTTAAACGATTTTTCAATCGCGAGATACTTTTATCTGAAGAATATATTAGATGTTTATACAGTTTTTGTCAATCAGTTAATTCTGATCAAACCAATTTGCTATAGTTTCTGTAACAATTAAATAATATTGTTGGTTAAAAATTTGACATGCTGTGCAACAAAATTTGGTGACAGAACCGAATTGCTGCAAAACCGACTCCACGTAGTCTTGTTTGTCCTACCCTTAGAGTGTAATTTTAAATCCGGAGCCGTGACAGAAACCCTGCCTGCTGCATGTTGCATGCTCGCTTGAATGCTGCATGCTGCATGCTTGCTTGCATGCTGCATGCTTGCTTGCATGCTCGCTTGAATGCTGCATGCTGCATGCTTGCTTGCATGCTGCATGCTTGCTTCTTTGCTGCTTGCTTGCATGCTGCATGCTTACTTGCATGCTTGCTTGCATGCTGTATGCTTGCTTACTTCATGGAAGCATGAAGCAAGCGAAAAAAACCCACAAAATACAACAACAACAAACAAATTTATGCTTTAGGATATTATGCTTAAAAAAGTTATGCTTTAGAACTTTATGCTTAGTAAATGTATGCTTTAGAATATTATGCTTAATCATTATTATGGCTAGAGAAATTATGCTTAAAAAATTATGCGTAAGCTGTTATGCTTAATTATATTATGCGAAAATATAATAGTGCCAAACAAAAGCTAAGTTATATTAGGTCTTAAAATTTTATGCAAATGGATAGGGAACCGTACCCGGGTGCCCTCAAGTAGCGTTCTAACAACTCATGCAATTCAATCAAAGTCAAAAATATATATTATTTTTAATCTTATTATTTGCAATTCTAATGACTACATTTTAAATAGGTAAACTTCTTTTTACTCAATGTAACGGATTATGATAGTGTAATTTATACATTTTAATATTCTGAAATTTGTTCTTTTGAAATGCCTGAAAGAATTAATGTGCTTTTTAACCTGCAAGTGTAGAGGAATCTAACGATTTATTTTTACACTTCTGTACCGACATCGGGACTAGCTGGTTAGCATCATTGAATATGGAACAAGTTTCCGATGATATCTCGATCTCTTGTTGTACAAAACTGTGTTGTTTCGATTTCTGTGTGAATTTGTTCTCCGCTTTTTGGGTCAAATGGAGGCTGATTTTATGTTTTCATCCTTACGACTTTCATTTAGATTAGGAAAATAAAATAATGATGAAATGTGCTCGTTCAATTTTTATTTCAATAAGCCCTGGTATATTTGAAAACATTACGATATTAATAAATGACACAAAATACACTTAGGTACAATGTCTGGGCGCTTTTTAGGGTTCCGTAGTCCTGACAAGAAACCTTATAGGTTCGTTATGTTCGTCTGTCCATCCGTCCATACGAGGTTTTGCTCGGAGACTGATAGTACTAGAAAGCTATAATGTTTGAGTTGTAAATATTTTTTACAAAATGGTAAAATATTTTTTTGTCAAATTTTTTTTTTGGGTAGCTCCCCTACATGTAAAGTGGGGATGATTTTTTTTCGTCGTCTACACATGGTGTGGGGTATCGTTGAATAGGTTTTTCAAAATGACTCAGGGGTTGCTAGTACTATTTTTCGATTTAATGAAGTATTAAGCTTCAAAGTGCAAAAGTAAAGGTCCCCCCTCTAAAGGCTTGAAAAATCTGGCAAAATTCGTGACTAGTGCATTTCATGAACTTTAAAGGAAAATTATACCAGTTAAGATAACTTTTTTGTTTAGCAGTAATAGTCGTTGAACTTAGGTGTTGGATAATTATGTACCAAATAAAATCCTTAGAATAAATCCTCTAGAGTGACTAAGATGAAGAAGTTGCTTGTTTATAATGGGTAAAAAGTGCATTGCAAAACAAAATCTAAAATAAAAAACAAAAAAACCACAATAATTGGTCATGTGATAACGGGCTACTAAGGAACCCTACACAGCGCGTCACAAACCTGCCGGTTATTTCAGTTAAGTGGAACACAATGTAATATAAAATATAAACGTTTAGTAGTTTCAGAGAAGTTAAAAATTGACAAGAACTTCTGAAACTGAGCGATGTATAATAAATATCACTTTAACGTATCTCGCTGCTTAATATTGTTTAGTACCAACTTTGTACGTACATCATTGTTATTCTAGGGCTTGTACAGGCATGCCTTGAAAAAAAAGCAAAATATAAATGCAAGTTTTGCAGCAATACTTTGCCTTATTTACTATACCAAGTTCAACCCAACATCTTATCGAGTTGCTTAAATTCAAATGGCATTTTAGGAGAACTTGCATCGACAAAAAAGATAGTTCAAACATCGTAAAAAACTGAGAAATTACAACATCTCTGTTCAGTTCAAACAAATAGTAGTACCAAGAACTAAATAAAAACGAAGCACTTTAAGTTCTCACTGTTGGTTTTTGCCGGAATTTCCCACAAATATTTGGGATTTCACTCCACAAAAGTCCATCAGAAATTCAGCATAGTAGCCATGGGTTATTTCCATGGAGTCCGGATACATTGCATAGTTCAAATACATATCACACCAAAGCATTTTATGGTAACCTCAAGCTTTAGTTTTAAAACAGCAATTTTGCATAGTCCGCTGGGAGTAATAAAATGCTTTTTCGTTGAAAACCTTTTAGGTTTTTGGGTTCAACAGGGGCTGTTTTAGCGTGTACATAAAAGTAAAATAGAGAAGAAAATGCATGGAATTTATTTTAAAACAAAACAGGAATTTGAGTAGAAATCTATATATATAAAATGGTAAACTGACTGACTGACTGACTGACTGATTGACTGACTGACTGACTGGGTGATATATCAACGCACAGCCCAAACCGCTGGGTCTACAGATTCCAAATTTGGCACGAAGGTTCCTTATGTGGTTTAGGGGTGCACTAAGAAAGGATTTCTCAAAATTCACCCTCTAAGGGGTGAAACGGGCTCCCAAAGTTTGTATGGGGAAACAAGATTAGTTAGACTATTTTATTCGAAACTTCACAAGAGTACTCCTATTGATAAATGAAAAGAAACGGGTTTCAGTTTTTTTCAAAATTCAACCCCTAAGAGGGGTAAATGGGGTGACAAAGTCTAAAAAATCAACGCACAGCCCAAACCGCTGGGTCTATAGATTCCAAATTTGGCAAGTAGGTTCCTTATGTAGTCTAGGGGTGCACTAAAAAAGTATTTTTCAAAATTCACCTTCTAAAGGGGTGAAACAGGCCTCCAAATTTTGTAAGGGGAAACAAGATTGGTTAGACTATTTCATTCCAAACTTCACAAGAGTACTATATTGATAAATGAGTGGAAACGGGTTTCAGGTTTTTTCAAAATTCAACCCCTAAAAGGGGTAAATGGGTGACAAAGTCTAAAAATCAACGCACAGCCCAAACCGCTGGGTCTACAGATTCCAATTTGCATTGAAGGTTCCTTATGTGGTCTAGGGGTGCAGTAAGAAAGGATTCTCAGACTTAAGGAGGTCCTTAAAGCGTAGTCGACGGAGCCCCGCTTCGCGGGGCCCCTATTTCCGAGTGCAGGGTTTAAAGGAACCTAACTAACCTAACGGGGGGGTGCCCTAAGTCCCGATTATGGGGGCAGAGATACTTTAATATTTGGTGCACGATCAGTATTTTTCGGGGAAGAAAAGATTTTTGGTGAACACAAAAATATTATCCCTTTATTAAAGTGACGTGACAACACATGTGAACATTTTATGTTTGTGATATATTTTAGGTTGACATAATTCTACTCAGTTGGCTTTTGTAGCATTTGAAAGATCCTTAATTCACTATCAATTTGTCAAGTTGTACAGTTTGTTTAAAAAAATACTTTTAAACTCTTATTATTTAAAAGAAAAGATATAATACCGTTAAAAACCTCTTAGAAGACAGGTCAATAGAATCTGTAATCTGTAAGTAAGACTAATTGACATCAACGCCATGTTTTGGCAGGATATGATGAATTTAGTTTAATGCCCGCAGTATAGAATATGGTATTCTAGCAAACATATATTTTAAGTTTGATTGGATTTCTAATGTTTATTAAGAACAATGTTGGCCCAGTGGTAAGGCCTTGAATGAACCAACTATGTTCGAACACTGGGTTGTCACTTTGCTTTCTATAATTTATTTAAATACTGCTCTCAAAGTAGTATAGGAAAACATTGACAAAAAAGCAGTAAAACTTTTTGCTTATCTAGCATCTTTTGTTATAAATTCGTGCACTCTTTAATGGTCGATTGATCATTCCCTAAAGACCCAATTTTACGAGCTGTGGAAAATAAACAACTGCTTCCTTACTCTAGTCCCTGTCATTATCATAAAAGCTTAAATCCCTCATTTCCTGATCGTACTCAGGCAATAAATATGCCATTTCTTTCGAAAATTTATGCAAATTGCTATAAATCGTATCCAGATAGACAGGCCCTTATTTTATTGACGTCAACATAAGAAATAGGTAATTTGGGGTAATGAGATTCTTTTGAAAATGTTGCAATAAAGAGGGAATTCAATACTATTTTGGTATGGGTGGGTGGTTCTTTACCTTTGAAAAACTAGGCTAGGGGGTTCACACACGTGGTTATGCATTTTCAATGCTTTCGTATTTCTACTATGAGTTTTGAAGGATTAACATTAGTCAAATCACAGATGAAATCGATACTCATCTACTTTACTTATAAGTGTTGAAAAAAGCTCGAGTCTAAGCTCACAAATTCTCAATACATTTATCACGTATAGACATTTTTAGTTACGAGTATCCTGCTGGTGCGCATTCTCAGTCAAGTCTATTAAAGAGGAAATCAATCGGTTGGGTAGAACTGGTTTGAAATTCAGTAACAAGACTTAAGCAATACATACTAACTAACAAGAAAAGTTGGCTTAAAAAAGTAATGAATGTTTTATCACAAAAACTTCACTCCGAAACAGTAGCAGAAATAAAAACAAACTAACATCAATGTTACAAAATGAACAAGAAAGTATTGAATGAACCCTTTAATCCAAAACTAACGTCATAACAACATAATTCATACCAAAAACTTAAGTAGATATAACATAATGGAATACCGTCCTAAGGTGATAATTTTTCATTTTGCATCAAAAGCCTGACCTCGAGGAAATACTTTGTTGACGGCAAACAATTTCGTCAGAGGCCGATAAGCGGCTCCTAGAACCCTCTTACATATTTTTCTCACATTAGGTTCAGTCCACAGACGCGATGTGAAAAAAAAAAGCTTGATGCGTACAGCTCATTGGAAAACCACCAATGCTGGGCCTTACGCGGTGAATTGTTGTTTACAGAAAACATACTTATTATTGCTTGGCCGCGTTATCATAAGGGACGAGTCTATTATCATAAACCGGCCAAGTTCAAAATCTGGGAAATCGAACCCAGAACCTAAGCTGAAATGATTGCGACCACTGGAACAACGTTGCCAACAGGGTGGATGGCAAAAAAAAATCTAATAAGGCCGTCAGTTAGATTATCAAAAAATATTTGACCCATACTTTTTTTGTTGCATAAACCAAAATTGACGAAGATATGATGCATTCGAAATTCTCAATATGTCACGCCGTGGTATAATCTTAACCGCATTCTGACGTCACAAGCCTCCACTCCCAAGTTTTTAAAACGTGTTAAATAAAACAATAAATTGTAAAATAAGTAATGTTTTAGAAACTTAAACTAGTGTACAATAATGTTTTTATGCGCCAATACAAAGCATTTTTAATAAATAAAGAGAGTTTTGTATTTCTTGCCTATTCCCTATGGTGAGCGCAATATCGTCGCGACCTACTGCGCACTGTAAACGAACCCTAATATCATATTATCAGGTCTCAGGAAGGTTACGGCCACTTCGGATTTTGTAACGGGTAGTAATTTAACAATTTTGTGCGACATTTTTGGGGCAAAACTGTTGTTGTATTTTGTAGTGCAAAGTGGATTAGTTGGAGAGGTTTGGTACAATTTTGTGTATTTAGGTATGTTTATAAGTTACTGTATGAAACCTGAACTATTGATTAATATATTTTATTATATCATCATCATCTACCTGCCTTTTTTCAACTATGTTAGGGTTGGCTTCCAGTCTAACCGGATGCGGAGTTTCATCCCTGCACTGTTTACGCTGCCGAAATTTATACCGCTCGGCTAGAACACTTGCTTGTGGTTGCAAATGATTTTGCATCACAGCCACCAGTTCATTAAAAGTCTTGCTTGCCGGCCGGGCTGGCGTACACAGGTTTTCCATTAACTCGTAAGCATCACTTCCTATGACTGTAATTAACGTAGCCACTTTTATTGCTTCCTTGATATCGTTCGCTATGAAATATTGTTCCAGCCGTTCTACGTATGACTTCCAAGTGTCCTTGGTGACGTCAAACGGTCCGATCTTGCCCACTGACATTTTTAGCACTTTTTCTACGCGAAATACAGCTGCACTACGCGAAACGATGCACCACCTCGTCGCCAATGATAAGTCCAAGCCTAATCCAGGTGATCTAGGCTACTTATGAAAGTCTAGCAGGAGCACAATAAAACACGTCCGTACAGTACAAAGTATATTTTGACAGCAACGAAATGGCGGTAGGGTGGTAAAACTCTTATAATAGAATATGTGCACCTACCGCCTTATACGCATACATCACAAATACCAATATTTTATATGGAGCGACTGCCGATCTGACCTCCACAACCCAGTTAGTACTGGGTTATACGATATATACCCCTTGGTAAGACTGGTCGTCAGACTTTTTGGCCCACTAACGAGTGACAAAGATCTATAAATGACAGCCGGGACCAACAGCTTAACGTGCTTTCCGAGGCACGGAGGAAACTCGGGTGGTTATATCATCACATTGGCAAGAAAAAGCTTAAGCTGACTTCTTCTGGCTTCATATCTTTTTGTTCTATGTCTGTTCAAAGTTCAAGTACAAAAAGTACATATTAAACACATGCAAGCGACGCCGCGACTAATCACAAACCATTCTCATTATAATTGCATGCGGTTTTATAATAAAAAAAGCTTATACATTTTTAGCTATCATGTAACGTGTACTGAAACAATTTTGTGTAAATAAGCTTGCATGATAATAGAGAACCACCGTGTTGGCGCGTGTTGGCAATGCAAACAAAAACCGCACTAATTAAAAATATATGCAATTTATACTCGTCCAGTGTGGTTAACATGTGAAATATTAACAAAGACTTGTGTAAATAATAGTTCTATTTAGGACTATTTAGGAGGTGTGAAAGGGTTGATTTGTAACTAGACATTCTTTCAGAGGGTTTTTTTTTAATACGTAGTTGAAAATCCTCCTCTGTAAGCAAAACTTCGGACAGATGGAAATAAATGGGGGAGGTCTTTGTCCAACAGTGGGACAGAACAGACTAACAAAAAAAAGTCGAAAAGCTACTATATACCGGGTGGTTTTTGTAAAAGGTATTAAAAAAAAAAAGAAAAATCAAATTCAAAATATCATAACTTAAATATCGTTAGTTATGAATACGAGCATATTTCAACTAAATTATTCCTGAAGACAAAAAAGAAATGATTAGTTGTTTACCTCAAAAATAGGTACTATATAAAATACACGCTAGATTACACAAATCTTATGACATTAATTTTGGTAATATCATTTGCTTTAATAAAAATCTGTTCTTAAGATATTTTTTACATAAATGACATTATTCAAAGTGGTTGAATGTAGTTTGACAAGAGATCATTACTTGAATTTTTATTAAAACGTGTAGTCATCACATATTTTAGCTGGTAATGCTCGCTTTGTCGCACAAAAAAAATATAATATTAATGTCAAGTCATGCGATTGTATCTGTCAATTTATCGGTTCACCTCGGTTTGAACTCGCAAGTATCTTTAAAAGTGATTAAAGAACTTATGCAATTTTTGCACGTCATCAATACTTGAACCGCATTTTAGTTCCCTTTCTGGCCACATCATCTTTCACAGAGTTCATCCATCGTTAATTATAAAAATAAACTTCCCCTTCTTAGTCTGGAAATAAACTCAAAATGTTCTTTATGGGATATCGTCTGTGATTATCATTAATTTTGAGCTCCCGATATTTCAACGCTGTTACAAGCACCATGATCGTGGGTTGACTGAAGAATGCGGGTGGATGGAAAAATGTAAAAAAAAACATGCATTCAGTCTTTGGGGATCGCCGCCCGATAGAAGTGAAAACTATGTAATCCAAAATAAACTTTATCTTAATTACTTATGGTTGGTTTTGACTAACCGTTCTATGAAAGCGTTCGGTGACGATAGAGCGAGTGTTTTGCATGATTTTTGTTAACGAAAAAGGTCCTCTCTTAAGAAGTTTTCACTTTAAACATTGTTAGGAGCAGACAAATCTGTCAGTTCAGAATTAATGACAATCACTGAAGATATCCAGTTATAAAACCGTGAAAGCTTAACAGTGTTCGCCTGGAAATATTAAAATGTAATACTTTTCACCAGCAAAGCAGTTTTTTGACCAAATAAAATCATTACCTACCCTCCTTCTGGATTTCGTCACCGCACTTTAGATAGGAAATATTTTTCTAATAAATTCGTTCTCTGCCGACACGTTCTAAAAAGGTTTCTGGCAGGCAATTCATCAAGAAGAGTATGAAACCACCTAGTTTATTAGGTTTTTTTATCTTCATCAATCAATCAGTTTTAACGCGAAATTAGGACTCCACCTGAACTAGATTTATCAAAAAAACTGTACACTAGTAAGCTTATTTAAAATCCTTTCAAAATCAAAATCAAAATCAAAATCAAAGCATTTATTTCAAGTAGGCCAGTTACAGGCACTTTTGAATTGTCGAAACAAAAATGAACATTTAATGTAGCTACAGTCCCAGTCACAAGACATAAAAACTGTGAAAGTACTGTAGTTGCCCATTCCCTAGCGTAGATCTCTATGGAGAAGAACGGGCAAGAAACTCCATGGACACTCTTTTAAATCAAAATATTGTTACAAAATCTTGGTTACATCAATCATGTTGAGATGGTATATTATGTGAGAACAATGTAGCAAGATTTGCACGATAAGTGTCCATAGCAAAACAAAAACAAAATACAACCCAAAAACAAAATAATTAATTCAAATAAACCATGGCGACTAAGACATGACCAGTCACAACTGACAGCGCCCGTTCACGAACATGACGCATGGATCAGCACCATTCAGCTCAACCATTTTGAAGGGAACTAAATGGTCCGACACACGCGCCACCATCAGCGAGACATTTGAGTGAGCATGACATACTCATAACCGCCAGGGCACATTCAAGTCAAAAAAATAAATAAAATAAAAACGTAGGTTTCCAGCGAATGATAGCATTCTAGTACATAGCACTCACACAATATGGAATATGAGGTTATATAATACTAAAGATATTGAATTTATACAATGCAAAGATAGTTGTACAATCTTCAGCAGCTCCAACAACACAAATTAGCGCTATCCCTTTATGCGCCCCTGTCCTTGTGGAGCAGGACCGGCATTGACCCAAGCATTTTTATCAGCGATATAATCGTCCAATTTGTAATATGCTTGCTTACACAGTGTGCGTTTAATGCATGTTTTAAATTTGGTTTCATTTAGTTCAAGAATGCTTTGTGGAATTTTATTATAGCATTTCAAACAGTACCCCATGAAAGACGAGTCTACTTTAGCGAGTCTGAAGCCTGGCTGAACTAATTGGTCTCTATTTCTAGTACTGTAATTGTGTCTGTCACCTCTTTTACCAAAAAGATGCAGATTTTTCCTGACATACATTATGTTTTCATAGATGTATTGACAATATACAGTCATGATGTTAATTTCCTTAAACAGTTCCCTTAGAGAATCGCGCCTACGAAGATTGTATATGGCTCTGATGGCTCTTTTCTGCAGAATAAATATAGACTCAATATCAGCAGCCCGTCCCCACAGCAAAATGCCGTAAGACATTATGCTATGGAAGTAACTAAAATAGACTAGTCTAGCGGTATCTACATCAGTGAATTGACGGATTTTCCTAATGGCATATGCTGCTGAACTTAAGCGCCCCGCAAGAGATGTTAAATGAGAACCCCATTGAAGCCTTGAATCAAGCGTAAGCCCCAGGAAAACAGTTTTATCTACGAATTCGAGTTTCTCTTTATTCAATATTATCTCACAATCACTACTTTTAACATTCGGTAAAGCAAATCTTATGCATTTAGTTTTTTTTTCATTTAATACCAAATTGTTTGCTGTGAACCAATTATGGACTTCAAGTAAGGCATTATTCACGTCATCTAGATTTTGGGCTCGTCTATTTATCTTAAAAATTAAGGAAGTGTCATCGGCAAATAATACCATATTTTGTGGTTGGTTTTTCAGTAAATAGGGTAGATCATTTATATATACTAAAAAGAGGAAAGGACCCAATATTGAGCCTTGCGGAACCCCCATTTTTACTTTCAAGCCCTGTGAATTAACACCATTTATTTGAACATATTGCAGTCTATCACTTAAATAAGATTTTACCAAACTAAGTGCAAGTTTACCTAGTCCGTAATGCTCAAGTTTCAAAAGCAATGTGTCGTGATTTACACAATCAAATGCTTTGGAGAGGTCACAAAATATTCCTACAGCGTCTTGGGACTCTTCCCACGCCATGAATATGTGCTTTAATAAGGTTACACCGGCGTCAGTTGTACAACGTCCCTTGGTGAAGCCATACTGTTGATCGTGTAAGATTCCGTTGGTGTTGAAATGATTGAGCATCTGATTAAGCATTACCTTTTCGAACACCTTACTAAAAACTGGCAACACGGATACAGGTCTATAATTATTAGTATCTTTACTATCCCCGGATTTGAAAAGCGGTATGACTTTACTGTATTTCATTAAATCAGGGAAAACTCCTTGGTCTACGCACAAATTAAAAATTAAAGCTAAGTATGGAGCTATAGTCTCAAGTATGGAAGTACAAACTTTGATAGACATTCCCCATAGATCTTCGGTCAATTTGATTTTTATTTGCCGGAAAGCTTTAATAACTGTCATCGGGTTTATGTGTTTAAATTTAAATTCAGCCTGGCATCCAGATACATTCGCTTTCAATAAACCGATTGAGACTTCAGAAGAGGAATTTAGAGCCTCCGTAGTTTTTAACGGTATATCGGTAAAGAAATTTACAAATTCCTGAGCTACTTCCTGATTAGAGCTTTTAGGACCACATACTGTATCTAATGTATAGCTAGTATTACGTACTTTCTTCCTGTTAGTCTCGCTATTTATGACTTTCCAAACTGTCTTAATTTTATTTTCTGCTGTTTTAATCTTGTTGCTAATGTGCAGGGCTTTGGCAATCTTGCAAGAATTTCTAAAAATTTTTGAATACTTAGCAACATAGTTGTTAAAAGTTTCAGTGTTTACATAAGGCTTAAGGCCATAAAGCTCAAATAGTGTTTCCCTACTTTTTCTGATACCTCTAGTTGCCCAATCACTAAATATAAATTTAGGGCAAATGCTTTTGGTCTTCTTTTCAAAAGTTTTATTGAATTCAGTGTGAACAATTGAAAAGAAATGATCATAGAATTGATTTATATTAATATTGTCATGGCTCATAACACTTAGCTTGTTCTGTAGGGAAATATTGTACCTATTTAATTTACTAGAAGTTATAGGTCTAAATTTAATATCAACTTTTTGCAATGGTGTATTACACCTGAAAGTTACAGTTTGTCCGCTATGGTCAGACGGCAGACTATTTACTACGGCTCTATCTAAGTATTCACAATCGCAGAAAACATTATCTATACAAGTAGCAGAAGAAGGCGTGACTCGAGTGGGTTCTATAAAAACGTTAGTCAAGTCAAATGACTTAAAAAGATTTAATAACCGACTGCTATTTGAATTATCTTCCAAAATATTGATATTGAAGTCACCACAAATAATCGTAGATTTATTACTGGCTGTAAGTTTTGCCAGAACATCTTCCATTATTGATTCAAATAAGGAAAAGTTTTGATAGTTTGGGGGTCTGTACACACACACAATTATATGCTTATCTAGCTCAACACAGGACAGTTCGACGCAATGTTCAACCGAAAGACCTACTATGTCAGCACGTTGCTTATATTTAACACAATTTTTCACTAATATTAGGGAACCTCCACGCAGCATAGATTTACGGTTAAAACAGCTACCCACCATATAATTCTCATAATTAATAAGCATTTGGTAATCTTTTAACCAATGTTCAGTAAAGCAAACAATGTCAAACATACTTTTCTCTAAATACAATTCAATTTCTAATAATTTGGAAGAAATGCCTTGGATATTTTGGTGGAATAATTTTAAAGAGTTCTGCTGAGGCCCTTTTTTACGAACTAATGAAGTGCCAGAAGATACTTTGCTGTTGGTAGGATTAACAATATTGTTAATGGTACCTTCTGTTGTCTCACTTCCTAGTTTAAATTAATATTAAGATCTGGAGAGAGCCCCGAGACTCCCGATCCATCGCCAGACAACATGATCCTATCATTCCTAAGAGCTAATTGAGAAGTTTCCACGGTGACATATGGTTCCTCCTCAGTACAAAGTTTGTAAACATCAATAGCACTAATGCTATATTTATTTAAGGTCACCACCTGTTCATTAGTATTAGTACTAATAGTCGCAGTATCAATAATAGAACTAAACTTAGACATACTACTTATGTCTGTGTGAATATTAAAAGCTAATAGCCGAGCTATTTTGTGTCTACAACTAATAGGTAGATACACTTTACCCCGCGTCGATCTAAGTTTATCAACAAAAGTGTTAATATCAAGAAATATAAGTTTGTCACTATAGTGACCTACTAAAAAATGTATGTGTTTGTTTAACATGTGAATATAATCGTTTTTCCTACTACTTACATTTTCAAAATATGGAAAAGCACACAAAATGACTTTTTTACAATTTAACTTTAACAACTCAGAAACATAGTCAGCGATGTCTTCCTTTTTAACCTTTGAACTATTCCCAACACATATAGTAATGGTGGTACTAGGATCACAAACACTTTTTGTTACAGATGCCATGACCTGTTTGTAGGTTGACCCTGGCATACAATTGTTTTGGGTACAATAACTCAGGTTATTACTAATTAATTTACCTAGCCCCTTACCTATACTGTCAGAGAACATAACTGAATGATCACAAACATTACTATTTGATGAGACAAAATTACCAAACTCAGGCAAACTATCATATAACTCAGGCTGTACCACGTGTAAATCATCTTGTGTTATATTAATTGTTTGTTGATTTAGAGTGCTGTCCCGAGGCAAATTCTCAACCTGGTATGGGTCCTCCATTACCTGAGGCTGGATAATATCATGGTTGGTAACTGTCTGGCAACTACATTGACCCATTACCAACTCATTTGCCGCATAAATATGTTCCCTAATTTGGTTTTGAGAAATCTTATACCTACTAGAAAGGGAACTTAGTGAATCCTGAAGTACCTGAATTTCAGACTGCAACTGCTGAGTATCAATTTCATAAATTTTTATACTGTCCTCTAATTTTATTTGGTAATTATTTAACTTATTAACTAAATCAACACGCTCTTTCCTTAGTGGAATATATTTGGAAAAGCGTTTATGTTGTTTCCTAAATTGATTGCATTTTTTAATAATTCTGTTTAATCTTGCATATTTTTTAATCTTCCTATTGCTAACTATAAAATTCTGTTTGAGTAAGGAATCTTCAGTCAGGTCAATAGTTATTAAGGAAGGGGGGTTACAATTACTATTTAATAATTCATTATATAAGAGGTTTGTTTCTATAACCTGAGTACTTTCTCTTTCTTTCTGTAATTTAAATATACAATTATTGGCATGAATTAAGTCATTTTCCAGGTCCCTAATTTTAAACAAAGCCTCCTCATACAAGTTACTACAATTTGTGAAACCATCCGTGACCACCTTCAGTTGATCCCGTTCATCAACAACGTCCAAGTATTGCTGATGTAGGTCTACTAGCTCCCGTTTTAAGCTTGAAATTTTGCCATTAACTTTATCGACTTCCACCTCACTCTCTTCTCTCTCCTGTAACAGCTGTTGGACTTGGAGGTTGGATTCTTTGAGTTCTTGGAGGGCCGTTCTCAATTTTAGCTCCATATCCAGGGCAGTAGCCTTGCGGGTCATCACAGGCATGGTTTCAGGATTGGTTACTGAAAATTAGAAGTAAAGAAGCAGTGAGAACCTATAGAATAGACCAATAAAAGAAAGTTAGCGGTGAAAGGGGAGAAAAAAAAAAAAAAAAACTACTTAAAACAAAAAAAAAAAGCAGGGAGAAGATTGCAGTTATGAGATTAAATGAGGTAGGCTGCTCTATTAACTTTAAAAGTAATCTAATACAATGTATGTAATTGAATCTATGTAGATTTCAATGATTTTATTATCTTAGGTATTTACTTTTCATGTGGGTATGTTGCATAAAATAAATAAAAGTTTAAACTGATCTTATTATGTTAATAATTCAACACAGTAATCCACAGTAATGATCCTACGCGATCTATCTATGAACTCGTATTGATTATATCAATTTGAAAATAAGAACAGAGACGAAACTACTATGTTTTGTTGCTAAATGACCGGTTGTCAACAAAGAGATTTAGAACCAGTACAGGGTAATAAATCAGCAAAAACTAATACTAAAAATTGGCATGAAAGTAATTTAGAGTTAAAATGACGTTTGTGTGCTGTTTTTAAATAAAAGTAAACAATACTTCCCCTGAATTATCCGTGGTTGAAACGTCAGCTGTTGTTTTTAGGTTACCGGTATCCTTGTATTACCGAAAACTTCATTAATTATCAGGATAACAGTTTTCCTGAGTATTTACGCATTTAAGATGCGTTTCACATATTAATTACACCTTAATTTAACTTATTTACTAATTAAATTTAATTTTAAAATACGGATCAAAAATTTTACATGTCACTCGGGCAGTGTTGCCACTTCTTTTCAACGTCAGCCTAGCTCTCAATGAAACCTTTTCAAGGTAAGGTTTTCAGTCTTGCTTGATGTTTAAGGATTAAACATCAAGCAAGACTGCTTGATGTTTAATCCTTAAACATAAAGTACCCCTAAAATGCAGTAAACTGGAATTCATTAGTTCATAAATATGTTTGTTAACTACGAAAATCGCTCTTACTGCTACGACGTAAAGATGTTGTCTTACTCAATTTTATACCAACGAGGGGATTGTACCATCTTTCTTCACTTTTTTTTGTGAACCTCAGGATTATGGTAATACAAACTCATTCAACCTTATTTCAGCTTAAAAAAACTTTAATCACAAAGTGGTTCCTCGGCCCACTTTAATGAGTATTATAGGATTTTTTATTAGAAAAAGTTACATGGATTTTCGTTCTTGCCTCAGCCATACCTTTGAGTTTAAATTGCAACTTCACAAAGGTTAGAAAATGTGCTCCCGTCGTATTAATTTTGGATTTTCGTTTTTATTTACTTTCAGGTCATAAGCGGAAAAACGTGGATTGGAAAAGGACTGTCGAAGAGTATTAGGTGTTTATAAGATGGCGATGGAAAGGAGGTAATCTACTACTATGTTGCAAAGCACTCTTCTGGGTCCACAAGTATAATCTCACGGTTATTTAGTATGCGGGATGGGTAGACACTAAAGAATGCCACCTGATCTGTCTACGTTTATAAATCTGGTTATACAATGATTGGTGGTTAGTTTTAGGCATTTGTTTATGTTCACCAAAAATGTAACGGTATGATTATCTAAAACATTTTTTCAAAAAATAAAACCGACTTCACACAAAAAAGTGTAGAATAACTTTATCTTCAGAAGTCGGTGACCTTTGTTTGATTGATTTAGTTTTTTTATCAACGACTTGTAAATAACAACGACTTGTAGTTGAAATCACTGTCCTGTATTTACGTATCTTACAATAATCCACAACCTCGCCGTTCCCCAATCTACGCTCTCAATGTCACCCATTCGTCGATGGACTACCCCCTTTACATTTTTTTAAAACCCCTGGGTTGCTATACTGATCTAAATGAATTATCTTCTCAACAAAATATGAGGTTATCCTTAAACACTCTTATTTTAAATACTTACAAACAATATGTTTTGCAATATTGCATTTAAAAAAGGAATGATGCTAACAAGTGGTTCACATGTGCATATCCTTTCACAGCGTACCGGCGTGATTTCAACATTTCTTCAATACACACATACACAAACTCACGAAATTTACTCATGAAACCACAGAACGCCACTTGCTACGATCCTATTAAAATTCCACCGATTCATCGGATTCCCTTGGAGTAAATGTTGGCGAGAGAGGACGATGGTTTGGTGTTTCGTAATGGCTCATTTTTTATATAGAAGGGATGGAAGGGATCCAAGGATGGAAGCTCTTTTTTTCTTAATGGCACTTACGATGCCTTTACAAATTTTAGAAAGATTCGGCAGAATGACAGAAGAACTTCTTCGAAGAAGCCCGTTTCTACGGTGGTCATGCTACGCGGGCAGGTCATACACATACACGCCGGTTGCGAGTATCTGCAACGCACCAGACTTGTTCAGTAATTCTTAAAACAAAAACGTGCAGTACAAACACAGTTCCCGATATTTTCGTTATCACTACACATTTTGGTTCAGTTCACTGCTCCCGATATTTTCATTTCACCGCAACCCCTGCTTTTCCCTAAGGGAAGTGAATATATTTCAGATATGCATCAGGAACAAATAACCTACTTTCAGTTTATTCCTCAATGAAAATATCATAGAAAAAACAATTCGTGCATCTTCTTCATACCACGATGGATTGTTTGGTATTTTTTTTTTAATATCTATTATGAATTTGTATTTCCTAGGGGATGCGAAACTCGGTTTCGGTTCCATGCATGCAATATTTAGGTACATTCGTTTAGCATTGATTTTAATTCGAGTGCAAGACTTATGACCAAACGTCAGTTCAATTGTGTAATTTTTCGAGCAGTGACACGTTTTTATGTTAAAGAATTTAACTTACCATTAAAGCGACAACATGAGCTAAACACGTGTTTTATAATGCCTAAAATTATATGATTCACTGCAATAAACAAAACCAGAAAAATATATGATATTCTTCAGGATAATTATATGCTAGTATGATAGTGTTTTGAAAACATAACACAATTATTAATTTGACTCGACAAAAAAAACACGAACTTATCTCTAAAAATTTCTTTCAACCAAAAAAAAACATACTAAAATACATGCGATCATTCAGATTTTTTGGCAAATAATTCTACAAGCAACATATTAGCATTATAGTGTTTTAGTTTTTTAGTCCAGCAGCAGCGGTGGCCCAGTGGTGGCGGCCCCGACTTACGAACAGTAAGTCGTGGGTTCGAACCCAGACAGGCGCATTACTTTGTGTAATTTATTTCATCACCGCTGCTCTCAAAATGGTGAAGGAAAACATCGTGAGGAAACCGGCATGTCCTATAACCAAAAAATTCGAAGACATGTGACATCTACCAATCCGCACTGGGCCCGCGTGGTAGATTATAGCCCATTCCCTCTCATTGAGAGGAGGCCGTGTCCCAGCAGTGGGAACATTATAGGCTGATGATGATGATGATGAGTTTTTTAGTCCAATCAACAGATTTTTTGTAAATCGATCGAAACCACTCATTTCACACTATTTGGCCTGCAGTGACTGACGTTACAACCACTTTGAAGTGCAAGCTGATTTGAACTTTATTGTAACAGCATTTCAAACGAAGTTTGAACCACCACAAACAGAGTTGCTAATTTATTTATTTTATTTTTATTTTATTGTGTTTGGGTGGCAATCAACGAAAAGCCATTTACAAGCCACCACATTTAGCTCATCTAGTCCTCTTAAGGGGCCGGCGGAGCGTGCGTCGTTCATACAAACGTAATACCAAAATAATTCGTAAACCAAACATATTCTTAAGAAAGTGTGTATTTATTTCGATTGGATTACATAATATCTAGGTTCCCAAATATATATTATGAATGGACATTGATTTAAACAAGCGTTATGAGAAAAATAAGTGTTCTATAGAAATTTTAAATTAGTTATATCTCGTCTAAATATCATTGTCCCTTCAAAATATATGTAGGAATGGAACGCGACGGATACATGAGGTGTGTGAAAGAGATAGAGGTATGAGTGTGAGTGGGACAGGTGATGTATGCTTGAGATGACGTAAATGTTGAGGAAAAGGAAGGAACACTAAAAAGATGAGAGAACGATGTAAGATGTAAAAGACGTAGGGTGTTAAAATAATTTATTAAGGCGCTACCCCAGGCAAAAGCCGTTTTTTGTGCAGTTTTTTGGAGCCAACTCCTCTTTATCCAAAAGAAATACCAAGTAATAAAAATACATTAAATTTCTACATATTCTTAGACTGCAAAGTGGTAGTTTTATTTTTATTTTAAGTCTCATAATGTGTAATAAATCCCCTCACAATGAAACCACAAAAATGAGAAAAAAATATTTATAACATGCTTCTTCTCGTAAAGTTAACATTATTTTGATTTGCTTCTTATACTAATGGATAGACAATTTAATAATGAACACAATGCTAGTTTTTTTTTTTTCAAAAGACGGAAAATTGATTTTATAAAGAATAAAAATCACTAATTTCGCACTATTCGACCCGCAGTGACTGACGTAAAAACCACTTTGTAGTGCAAGCTGATTAGAACTTTATTCTAATAGTATTTCAAACGAAGTTTGAATCACCACAAATAGAGTTGCTAATTTTGCCTGGGGTAGCGCCTTAAGTTGTTTAAAATTAAACGAAAGTATTCAGCTACGCAATTTGTTTGACTCAGCCCCAGATCCCACATATATATTTGGAAACCTAGATATTATGTAATCCAATCGAAATAAATACACACTTTTTTAGGAATATGTTTGGTTTACGAATTACGTTGGTATTACGTTTGTATGAACGACGCATGCTCCGCCGGCCCCTTAACGCATTCATCACAATAACTAAAACGTAAATTAATGAGACCTTAGTCTGTTGGAGTGCCTTATTGATGCAATGGTTGCAAGCGCGACTTCTAAGCATGAAGTCCTGGGTTTGATTCCCGCGACGGGCAAAGTCATCATCTGCCTAGCCTTTTCCCTACTATGTTACGGTCAGCTTTAAGTCTATTCGGATGAAACTGAATACTATGGAGCGACTGCCAATCTGACCTCCACAAGTTAGATAGCACTGGGTTGTCCGAAAGTTTCGCCTGTTATGTTTGAGCCTATTGCCATCAACAAATCCAATCTCCGTGGCTGCTACTAAGAAATTCCTGGTCGAAAAGCCCAATAACACTCCCCGGTCCGAGAATCGAAACCTCGACCTCAAGTTCAGCCGTCGCCTGCGACCTGCGCTCAATCAACGAAGCATTCTCTTTAAATAACCGTTAACAAAATGAACGCGTCAAACAGATATGAGACCGTTTAATTTTAACAAGAAAAGTTTGGTAAGAAATGAATAAACCTTACTTCTGAGTTAACTTTGCAGCCGCAGTCATAACATACTGAATTTAAATTTGCAATACAGTTTAAATAGTAATAAGTGTGCAGTAACTTGATGCTAAGCAGGGAACTCGTTCTCGAGTAGTGTAAGTAAGTATTTTTATGGCCTTGTAGTGTATTCTGTATTCGTGCCGGGGAAAGCACGTTAAACTGTTGGTCCCGGCTGTCATTTGTAGATCTTTGACTGTCGTTACAGGTAATCAGTGACCTAAAATAAATGGTCCACCACAAAGTGGATGGGTGACAACCCATTACAGACCGAGTTACCTCCGTGCCTCGGAAAGCACGCTAAGCAGTTGGTCCCGGCTGTCATTTGTAGATCTTTGACAGTCGTTATAGGTAGTCAGTTGTCCAAAAGTCTACAAGTCTTAGCAAATGGTATCGTATTACCCAGTACTAACTGGGATGTGGAAAGGCAGTCGCTCCATGTAAAATATTGGTATTCATCTGCATCCGGTTAAACTGAAAGCCGACCCCAATATAGTTGGGAAAAGGGTACGCAGATGATGTAGTGTATTCTGGATTTATGTTTAAATAACGTAAGTTTCTAAATTATGTGTAATCTCTACGCGAAGCTAATGATATTGAAGAAATATTACATTTTGTCGTTTGATTTTTTTAACCCAGCCGTATACGGAGGTCAAAGTATTCAAGGAAAAAAATTCACACTGGTAATAAACGGTGATGTTTGCAGTGTTGCCATTCCTGGGTAATTTTATTGAAGATACCCAGCTCAACCTGGTCACTAGCTCATTGAGGTTCATTCATTTGTTTATGAGCGAATCAGGAATCTGCATTGCATAGGCTCAAACTCAAAGCATCCATTTCATTTAGACCATTACGGCACTTTTGTATATCAAAAAAACAACAAAAAAAGCTAAGCTCACAGTCACAAGGCATAATAACTTGAGAAAGTACTGTAGTTGCACATTCCAAAGCGTAGATCTCTATGGGCAAGAAACTACATGGACACTCTTTTCAAATAAAATATTGTTACAAAAACTTAATTACATCATTCATGTTGCTTATACATATTATGCGTGAAAACTATAACTAAATAAATAATAATTGTGAAGACTGCACAAAAATCCATTGTATTGTTTTTAAATCTAACCGAAAACACAGTTTATTGTAGGTTTAGTTAATATAGATGGGAAATGGTCCATTTATGAGCTAAATCATTTATTATCATCTTAACATTTTCAGAATATAAAATACTTCTGCCTCTTTTTCATATCATTACTGCAATCATGCCAAGAAGTACTTTTAACCATCCATTCATAGTTATGCAAGAGTAATGTTACAATTATTTCACAGTTACCTACCACAAAATTGGTATAGTCGGCCATTCTAGATAAAATGTGGCTGATAACTACGACAAATGATCATTTTATAGTCTCTTTTCATGGTTCATTTATCTTCAAAGGAAGGTTTAATATTATTTATCGAGTTCCATTCTAAATTATTTATTATTTTGAATCATCATCTGCCTAGCTTTTACCCAACTATGTTGGGGCAGGCTTCCATTCTAACCAGATGCAGCTGAATACTAGTATTTTACAGGGTACGTATCATAATCCCGAATTTTAAAAGACCGAATTTTAAAATACCGATGGACGAAATCCCGAAAATTGAAACACCAAATGGTTGTTTGACCGAAAGTTTAAAATCCTGAAAGTACATTTGCCCGAAAGTTTAAAATCCCGAAGTTTATAAACCCTAAGTTTAAAATCCCGAAGTTTAAAATCCCGTAGTTCAAATACCCGAAAGTTCATTTGCCCGACAGTTTAAAATCCCGAAGTTTAAAATCCCGAAGTTCAAAATCCCGAAAGTTCATTTGCCCGAAATTTAAAATCCCGAAATTGTCACCGTTTCCGTGAAAAACGATTTTGTGGTTTTTGGGTAACGTAAAAACACTTAAAAGTTGCCTAGCAAGCAGCACGCATGCAGCAGGCATGCAGCAAGCATACAGCAAGCATGCAGCAAGCATGCAGCAATCATGCAGCAAGCATGCAGCAAGCACGCAGCAGGCATGCAGCAGGCATGCAGCAAGCATACAGCAAGCATGCAGCAGGCATGGTTTCTGTCACGGCTCCGGCGCTGCGGGGCTCCGGCGGTCACACGCAACTCCGCGCCTACGCGGGCTTAAATTACACTCTAGGGGTAGGGCAGAAAAGACTACGTGGAGTCGGTTCTGCAGCGATTCATTTCTGTCACAAAATTTGTGCTTATATATGTCACCGTAAAATTGTCAAACACGTTATATTACAATATAACGTGTTACTCTCTAGCGATATTGTAAACTCAACTGAACATACGGAAGTATCTCTGCCCCCATAATCGGGACTTGGGGCACCCCCCCGTTAGGTTAGTTAGGTTCCCTTTAAAACCTGCACTCGGAAATAGATCCGTCGATTACGCTTTTTAGGGGCATATAATACAGCTATTAAATAAAAGTTTTCGTCCATTCGGGATTTCGTCCATTCGGGATTTCATCCATCGGTATTTCGTTCATTCGGGATTTCGTCGATTCGGGATTTCATCCATCGGTATTTCATCCATCGATATTTCGTCCATTCGGGATTTCGTCCATTCGGTATTTCGTCCATTAGGGATTTCGTCCTTTCGGGCATTTAAACATCGGTATTTTGTGTTTCGATATAATGACTATCGGTATTTAAACCTTTCGGTATTTTGAATTTCGATGTTTTGGACGTCGGTATTTCAATCTTAGGTATTATAAACTTTCGGGATTATGATACGTAAGCGTCAAAAACACACGCGTGCGTACAATCAACATGTGTAATGTCTTTATTTCAAACGTTGGTTTGAAATAAAGACATTACACATGTTGATTGTGTCATTGCAATAAAAAAAGAAATAAATTATTGTGGTTTCATATTATACAAGCACAAATTTTGTGACAGAAATGAATCGCTGCAGAACCGACTCCACGTAGTCTTTTCTGCCCTACCCCTAGAGTGTAATTTAGGCCCGCGTAGGCGCGGAGGGGCGAGGCGGGCCCCGCCGGAGCACCGCAGCGCCGGAGACGTGACAGAAACCATGCCTGCTGCATGCTTGGTGCATGCTTGCTGCATGCTTGCTGTATGCTTGCTGTATGCTTACTGCATGCCTGCTGCATACCTGCTGCATGCCTGCTGCATGCCCGCTGCATGCTTGCTGCATGCCTGCTGCATGCCTGCTGCATGCCTGCTGCATGCCTGCTGCATGTCTGCTGCTTGCTAGGCAACTTTTAAGTGTTTTTACGTTAGGTTTACAAAAAAACGTTTTTCTCGGAAACGGTGACAATTTCGGGATTTTGGACTACGGGTTTTTAAAATTCGGGATGTTGAACTTCGGGATTTTAAACTTTCGGGAAAATGAACTTTCGGGATTTTAAACTTTCTGTCAAACAACCATTCGGTGTTTCAATTTTCGGAATTTCGTCCATCGGTATTTTAAAATTCGGTATTTTAAAATTCGGGATTATGATACGTAGGTATCATAATCTGTTGGTTCTCAACAGACCAACCTAAACCAGCACGGCTTAAAGATCAACCCGCTAAATTCCCTACCCACCTTCCTCGGCAACCTCGCCTTCACCACAAGCTCAAGTTCTTGAGTTATTTAGATAAGTAATTTATGGAAGTAGACTGAATTTCCGAAATTTACGTGAATTCTCGAAACACAAATGATTTCAGAAATATTCATAATCACATTTTATTAAAGTAGAAAATGTTCTGGAAACTTATTTCATTGATAGTCAACTGTTCAAACTATAACATTTTAATTTTAATAGAGATTTGATTGGTGAAATTAACATTTTTTTTTTTAAGAATCCCTATCTAAAGTATAACATAACCCTTTACAAACAAAAGCACGTCTATTTATTAAAACAATGTGATTATCTGAAGACAAAGTAAACGCAATCATGCAGCTGTTCAGGTCATACTTATCGCTGAGAGCGTTTTAAATTTAAATGAAGAGAAACTTGAAACTTTAACACTAACATGCTATTTTTATAACTATTATTTTATAAATGTACTTACTTCGAAGTTAGCGTTGTCTGTGTGTGTCTTTGTGTCGGTGAAGTCGGAACGACCGTATTTTTTTTTTGGAACAAGACTTCCCCATTACCACGTCAAACATCCATGTCTTCCATGAAAAAGCAGCGGTCACTTTAGCTCACAAAGTGGAGCTACCGACAAGACGGCATCAGGGTGTGATTGTAAATTATATTATTGATCTCTGTGCATCAAAACATTGCAGATCATAAGAACTTCTCGATAAGAATTTGGCATTTTTAACCGACTTCAAAAAGGAGGAGGTTCTCATTTTTTTTTTATGTATGTTCCCCGATTACTCGACGATGGCTGGAGCGATTTGAATTATTCTTTTTTTGTTTGAAAGGGTATACTTCCCAAGTGGTCCCATAATCATCAAGTCGGGATCTGATGATGGGATCCTGGCGAAATTGAGAGAACTCTTCAAATTTTATAGGCAAACTTGATGTGATTTGGGTAGTTTTTCGAAGAGTACTTTCTTAAAGTAGTCCCATTTCAATTTGGTGAAGATCTGATTAAGAACTTTGGAGATAGGCAACGGAACTCCTCAATAAATGATAGCAAATGGACTGGGATTGCTGAAATCTCATGTCTATCTATTGTTTACACCAGTTCATAATATAACATCACGCCTCTACGCTGTGAAGGGGTAAGCACAAGTGAACCACTAAAAAGTGAAAAATAAAAACTTTTTTACTAAAAATAAAACCGACTCCAAAAAAAACAAAAAAGTGTAAAATAACTTTAACTTCAGAAGTCTGTGACAAAAAACTAAGTATATCGATCAAACAAAAGTCACCGACTTCTGAGGTTAAAGTTATTTTTCCCTTTTTTTTTTTTTTTTTGAGTCGGTTTTATTTTTTGTAAAAATGTTTTTTTATGATCAGAAATGGTGCAGAGTTATCAGACAGCAATACTCTATATCGTGGTCGTATACTCCTCCAAAACGGCTCAACCGATTTCTGTGAATTTTTAATTTGTATTTGGTAGGTATGGGTGTTCATAGAGTACTTTTATATATATTGGGTGTTTCACAAGATAATAAATATATGGCAGAACAACATTTGCGGGGTCAGATAGTAGTTACATATTTTTGGGGTATTACGATGTTTCTTAGATATTCTTATGTCATACATGCATTAAATCTCGCTAACAGTACAACCATAGCCTTACACGTGCACACACATTTCCTACGCTTAAGGTATGGTTCTCACGCACGCGACGCCACAACTACCGTACGTCACTCGCGATGTTACGAGGGAACCACCCTCTTAGATATATTACATTAGTTAATAAATTCAGTGTCTTTCGTTTCTTGTAAGCAGTGATTTTTGATGATTGAAATTTGACTGAAGATTTAGGATGTGAGTTTCGCAATTGTTTTGGGTTTGTTGTATTAAAACTGTACAAATATACAACAGTTGACAGTCCAAATGCCTCATTATTATATTGAGCTTAAAAATAGGGTCAATTTAATGGATCACATTTGATATCTTTCAGTTCCAAGTAAAGGTTTCCTTTTTTGCGATTTATTATAATAATTAGGTAATCGTAATTGAAAAATGTTAAGCAATTGTGCAGTTCTAACTTCGAAAAAAATACTAATATTTTATGCCAGCCGGTACAAAGTTACGTTGTTGTATTTTGATGAAATGACAAATGTGATCTATTATCTTGGCCCTAGTGTAGTATAGAGAAAGTGAAATAGATTTTAACCTAAGCAGATGCTCCAAAGAACTTGGATCTGTGTTTGCATGTAGAAAGCATGTTTGGAATAGACACAGTAATGACAAGATGAGGTGGCCGAGAGGTTAAGGCGTTGGACTGCTAATCCAATGTGCTCTGCATGCGTGGGTTCGAATCCCATCCTCGTCGACACAAAATGTTTTTTAAGTTCTAGTTTTTTTGGTTTTTGAAAGGATTTATCAACAAAATATTACTAAGTGTTTTAATATGACTTTGCTTTGTATGTAGTCAATTATTTAATGGGTGTATGACAGCGAAACCTTCTATTAAAATTTGTTACTGATTTATCATCATCTCTCTAGCCTTTTCCCAACTATGTTGGGGTCGGCTTATTTACTGATTAATCCCTATTTATCATGGCATGCTTTAGATGAATCACTTACAGAAAACATATTAATAATCAGTCTTACTCCGACAACAAACACACAACACTCCACATTCCATTCTGATACCTACTGCATATTATTACATTCCAAAACGTATCTACCTAACACGCAAAAGATTCTCAAAGCATTAAAGTAATCCGCGGAACTATCAATACTAATAGTTGCAGTAAAGTTCAGGGCCCGCCTCATCGTCGTCCATCCGTCACTTTGATGTATAGCGGAGCCGACCTTTATAAGGAATTTATTGCCCATTGACACTGGCCTAGCCTTATTTGTGATATATTGCAGGCTGATTTGTTTTGTGTTGATGCGGGAGGAAGTATTTGAATAAAAAGAAAAATAAAAACTAGACTGAAAACTACTTTTATTCAAGAATCCTAGGGGGCAGCGCCTAAGTTTAACTATATAATTATCAAATAGTAATCTGTGTATAAGGTGGATTTGGGAGAATTATTAGTAACATTAGCTGACCTACGCAACTTCGTCTGCGTTACTCATTAGAGAAAAAGCTCACAAAAGGAATACGTTTTCCCCGTTTTTGCAACATTTTTCATTTATGCTCCGCTCCTATTGGTCGTAGCGCGATGTTATATAGCATGAAACCTTCCTATACAACACTAACAATTTTTTTTTCAATTCCAACCAATAGTTCCTGAGATAAGCGCGTTCAACCAAACAAAGAAACAAACAAAGTTTTCAGCTTTGTAATATTTATAAGTAAATGTTTAAAAACAACGACCAAAATGATACCTTTTGATTTGTTGCGGCCGATCTACAAAGTACAGCAAGAATTTTCCGAAGCACGGAGGAAACTTGGTAAGTAATCGGTGGTAACCCATCCACAGACCAACCTAGGTGTGACCTGAAAATTAAACCCAGCGGCTGTTATTATTTATACACGACCTCGAACGAATATTAATGAACAGTAATTATAGAATAATTGAAACTAAATATTAACATAAACAAAACCGGCCAAGAGCGTGTCGGGCCACGCTCACTGTAGGGTTCCGTAGCTTCCCAGACCATTAAAAATACCAACATTTTTCGTCAGCAAAAATAACTTTGTTTTTCATAGTATTTGTATGAAAAACAAAGTTATCATTTGCGTTTTTTTGAAAAAGTGCTATATAACTCAAAAACTATTCAACTCATCAAGTTGAAAATAATTTTCCTAGAAAGTTCATATAAAGGTCTACTTCTGTGATTTTTTTCATATTTTTTAAACTTATGGTTCAAAAGTTAGAGGGGGGGGGGACACATTGTTTTTGACTTTCGGAGCGATTATTTCCTAAAATATTAATATTATCAAAAAATGATTTTAGAAAACCCCTATTCATTTTTAAATACCTATCCAACAATATATCACACGTCAGGGTCAAAATTAAAAAAAAAATCGCTCCCCACTTTACGTCTGGGGGAGGTACCCTAATAAAAATGTTTTTTTAAATTTTTATTTTTGCACTTTGTCGGCATGATTGATATACATATTGGTACCAAATTTCAGCTTTCTGGTGCTAACGGTCACTGAGATTATCCGCGGACAGACAGACAGACAGACAGACAGACAGACAGACAGACATGGCGAAACTATAAGGGTTCCGTTTTTTGCCATTTGGCTACGGAACCCTAAAAGGGATTCATTTAAAATACATTCAAGACGTATAAGATTGGTCTTTAGAATAGTTTTTTTTTTGTAATTTATCATAGCTTGTTATTTCTTTCGTAATAGTCTGGGCATTTTAGGTTATGTTTTTACGCCGATCGGTTGCCATCTTGTTCAATAGATCTCGAATGACTGTTAAGTAAACCCAGCGTCAGCTGACGCACCGGTGGGTGTAGGATTGGGAGGTTAAGTTAGGAAAAAAACTATAAGTTATAGTACGCCGGCTGAAACTTGTTTCATAAATAGTTAGTATTTTAAATAAAAATATAATAAATAATAAATATCGCTTATACGAGTACTGATATTCGCTTATTCGTTTATACTGAGCTTAAAAATATCATCAGCTGCATAGTGGATGGGGGGTTATGCGTGAACCGCTCGCATGAACTTGTAGATAATGAATGCCTTATAGAAATCTAAAAGCAATCTATCACATACTCTCTAACTTGGTAGTAGATTGCTTTTAGTTTTTAATCAGCAAAAATTTGTTTGCCGACACACCGTTAATGTAAATTCCATGTTATTTCAATTTTCAATTACAAATAAACTTTAAACTAAAACAATCTATTACAGCGATATGCCAAATAGCACCCCAATAATTTCAAAATTACATACATACATGCACATACATAAATATCGTGCATTTACATATAATATTAGGACAACCGAATGTAAACTACGTACAATTTATGTGAATATATTATTTTGTACACGACATGAGTTTTGGGATGCGCGTACTAACTAAAATGATTATCCTGCGAACAAGTCACACTTGTGTTCGTTTTGTTCGGTGAACCCGAACGCGTGGTCTCGCCGCCAAAAAGTGACTTCGGGATTTCCGAACAAATAGGGAACATAATTACATATGTGCCGATTGCGTATTCACAATCTATTAACCCCGTGTCCTAACCAAACCATTCGCTTTGGTTAGGACACGGGGTTAGAAGGAAATATTTGCTTATTTCGGTAGGTCTGACATGAAACGCTGCAGTCAAATATACCTGAGACTTGCTTCACAGAATTTGGTTTGTATTGTATTATATTGTACAACGGGCTGGTGTCCGCAACTCCACGTCAAAGCGCGTATTTTGCGTATACGAGTATATAATCCACCACGCGGGCCCAGTGCGGGTTGGTAGATGTCACATGTCCTCACGATGTTTTCCTTCACCGTTTTTGAGAGCAGTGGTGATGAAATAAATTGCACAAAGTAATGCGCCTGCCTGGGTTCGAACCCACGACTTACTGTTCGTAAGTCGGGGCCGCCACCACTGGGCTACCGCTGCTCTAGAATTTGGTTTATTTATTTGACATCTGTATAAACAACTGCAGGTATGTATAAATTAGACACGTACCAAAACTACCAAAGTTATACAGAGTGTAAACAGACTCATCACGAAGCCGCTGTAGAGTGTAGAACAAAAAAATATCGTAATAACGGGGAAAACAAAATTATTAAGTAATTTCGTCCAAGTCGAGGACTTTGCTAGCTTTATAGAGAATTTGGTTTATTTGTAAAATAAACATAGCTGAAGCTGTTGGGATGTTTGAAGATGGCTTAGTAAAGGATTCCGAGGAAATACTAACATTACAGTTAAAGCTATTTACACAAATTCGTCTAGCAGACGTAATTGGTCAGGTACAAGCTAGCTTATGTATCCCCTCACCCCCCCTCCCCTATTTCTAGTTTAAAACTACACATGAGACCTGCTAACATAGTCTTATTATAAAATTATATTGTCACTTATGGGATATCTTGATTATTTGTTATTTTTACGCTGTTGCAAGCGTCATGATTGCGAGTTGACTGGAGAATGTGGTGGTGGTTTTGTACCGTGACAGCTTAAAACAGTGTTTATTTATTTATTTATTTATTTATTGTTGGAATTGCAATGTTATGTGAGTAAACAATAGTTTTTTTTTTCATGTGTTTATTATTAATCACATTTTCATTTTTAAAACATGTCCAGTAGTGAGCAGTAGTAGATTGTTACACGAGGGTCGAAAGAAATCAATTCCAATACGAGTTATTTAGAAGCCCGAGTACAGCGAGGGCGGCTATAGTCCGAGTAGGAATTGATGTCTTTCACCCGATTTAAGCATTCTACTTCTCATTTTGAATATAAAAGGAAAGTAAAAAATAGTAGTTTGTTTTCTTAGCTGCTCGCCACTCAATAAAGTCATTGAATGATTTTTAAATTTCTGGCAAAAGATTTTCGATAGGTATCTGTTTTTGCCTCGTCATAAATAGAAACTGGGGTCAGCATTTCAGAAATACTTTAACTCATTTTTGATAAGATATTGGAAAAAAACCCAGACTTCGATACAACTTAGGGCTACCGCACACTACAGACAAGACAGACTTTTGCATTACAAAATATATGAAGATGCGCACACTTGAGACAAAACGTCTCGTAGACAAAATTGTCTCATACCTACAAGAACTACACCACGACAAGTCTGACTACCGATTGTCGGCTTCCCTTTTGTATGTATGCGGGCGCGCACATCTACGACAAAACAGTCTAGCGATAGGGCATCGAAAAGTGGGTAATCGGTTACGGGTTTTTTTTTGTCCAAAACCGGGTTTTCGGGTTTTTTTTCATTAAATGATAAATTATGTTTATTTTGCAAATAGGTTTTACAGAGACTTTTACACGTTTTTTTTTTAAACTAGATTTGGCCGGTGTTTCGTACCTGACTATACTCTAAGGAGAAACAGTCGAAACAAACTCAGAGGTCATAGTCTCTTTTAAAGTCCTGACATTGATCAATGCACATGAGGATTATGCAGATTAGTATCTGAGATGGTCTTTTCAAATACAATATTAATACTAAATGCTCTTGCTTCATTTATTAATGAACTAATACAGAGGTTATAATATTGACCAGGCGCTCGACCAAATGGTGGAAATCTTTAGGGAGGAAATGCTGGACGGCCCAGTAGATTCTTCAATACGCATTGGTCTCAGGGTGAACTTAGACAAAACCCAGGTTCCTCGAGGTTGCTCAAGAACATAATTTACCTCGAGCAAACTGTACAGTGTGTTAAGAACAACATTGAGAAGACTCAAGCTGGGCTGGGCAGCATTCGTCGTTGGATCTTGTCGTTGCGTATTCTACAGAGCCTAAAGACTAAGGTTTTCAATAAGTGCATCCTGGCTATTATGACTTACGGGGCCGAAACGTGGACACTCACGGTACGGCTAGTCCATAAATTCAAAGTCGCTTAGAAGCAATGGAGCGGGCAATGCTTGAAGTCTCCCTGAGGGATCGCATCGGGAACGAGGTGATCAAATACTTTTGTTTTAAAAACAATAAATATAATATTTTGTAATAAAAATTATATCTCAAAAGAATAAATTCACAATAAATTGAAGATAGAAAAATATTCAAATGAATATTTGGGTACTTTCGAATGAGAATTTTACCAATTCCACAACCCAAAAAACCCTGTAACGTATTTTCTAGAATAAATTATAAATAAGATTATTAAACTCGGGAGTTAGACAGTTTTTAATTACTCATATTTTATTACATTTTAAACAACCTACGACATGTTGTTGCGTGTTTGATCTGTAAAATTCACAGATCAATAATGATCGATTTAGAAGAGACCCAAAGACCCGGGTTTTCATACGGCAGAACCGGTTTATTATACAAAGGAAAACCCGGAAATTCCCGGGTCTTTGAGAACCGGGAAAAACCGGTTCGTATGTGACGGTGACGTACCTCCTCTCTAGTAGTCTCGTCCGAGCCAAAGAGGTTATATGGAATAGACAGCCCTCTCTTGAGAATTTTGAACACCTTTGCTGGACTGTGTCGCCCTCTGGTACTATATCCCCTGAACTAATCTCTAAAGCTTTAGGTGCGTACTTAGGTACCTATACATCCATACCTTATTATTGAATAGGTATTGCTATGGGTAGGCGGGTAATTTGAAATGTGGACCATATAAAATTTAGTTTTATAAACATTTTGTATTTGTTCGACAGCATTTCGTGCTAAGTTCCTGATGAACGTATAATAAGAATTCACAAAAAAAAAGCAAATACAGCTAATGTTACAGAACGTCACAGAATAAAAACTATGATTGTGTTAATATTTGAGTCATTTATTGGTCTGGAGACGTTTATTATAATAATCTTGAGCATACATTTTTGTTTCATCCTCACCATCGAATGTAAGCTTTCCTGCTAAAATTCGATTTGTTGACTTGCATCAACTATAAATCAAGATATTTATTGTTATATCTGTAAAGTATTCTTAAATCTTTTCTTTTTGTGTTTCACATTTGAATGGATACTGCACAATTGTTTTTGTTACTGCTTTTATTTATTTTTTATTTCAGCTTTCAGCACATCAGTTTTATATTATGAAACACATATGTCACCGTAAAATTGTCAAACATTGTTCCGTTGCATGTATTTCACAATATTACAGTTTCACTTCGATAGATTACAATCTACCGAAAAATAATGCATTGTATTGTAAGCAGAATGCTCAGTTGACAATATTTCGAGGTTTTAGGTTTTTACAATGCTACGCTGACACATATACTTTGTATACTAAGAAAACATTCTTCCAATTATTCTTCAGAGGGACAACGTAACAACGTTTTGTCAGGATTTTTTTTCTTTAAAGGAATTATTATCATTTTTACTGCGTATTACAGTTTTTCTGCATGCTTTGCAGTTTTTTATTATATTATTGAGAAATTTCCCCATACCATACACATAATTTCTGAAAACGTTTTCTCAATGTGTTTGTTTTGCTTTCAATGGGTTACTAATAATTTAGGTTATACTGAATTGTCTTACTATTCCTATTCATTCATAAAACTTTGAATCTTTGACAGCTTAACATTGGGTAAATGAGGGAATAAACAGTTCTATGAGGATAAGGGTAAAATTCTTTGAAAATATTTACAAAAATTATTATTAATTATTATTCTTGGCTCAATTTTAATTAAAATCAACAAGGCGTTTTAAGCAAACTGGTGATGATTGGCGTAAGCACCATCTATGCCATTATTATGTACTAAATCTCAAGTTTACGCGGATATCATACAAGATGGTGGTGACTTCTTGTCAATAATTGGACGCCTACGTCAAGTAGTGCAGTGCCCCCCCCCCTTGCTTCATCGTGGTTAGAGCATGCTATCCGGACATTAATTGCATTACTATTCGGAAAGTACGAATTAAACGGATATTTTTTGGTTTATTATTTTTTCGATTTTAACGTGTTCATAAAGGTCGATTGAATGACTTTTTCATGAAATAGTCATTCAATGGACCTTCATGAACTTGGAGGGTTGTATTTGAGTGTGATCAAGCAACTTCTCAGCTGCTTGAAAGGAATGAGTACAATGGGTTGGGGTCCAAAGGCGTTTGCGCTGGATCCCCTTCTGGCGTGCTCAGCAGCCTGCTGCATCGTTTTACTGTGACCTTTGATCCATTGTAGTGTCACCGTGTTGCGGTGTAGAACCGTAACTCGTTCTAGGGCAATAACCTTTGAGACGCTGCTAGTTAAAGGCTTTAACCACCTTCATTTTCCAGTTGCACGCTGCTGGTTAAAGCCTTTAACCACTCGCATTTTCAAATACCCGCCTTCAAAAAATGCATTAAAACTCGACTGTACTTACTATGGCCATGCATTTATGGTCTCCACTACATTCTCAACAATATTTCCCAACTCTATAATAATTATCTGTGCCCAAATGCATCGACAAACGTCAAAATGAAATAAAAAACTTTAGTGTAAACAAATCCGGCCATTTTTTTCCGTGTTGCGCCGGCGCCGTTTCGTATTTAAATTGTTTTCTTATCGAAATAGTCGTATTTTAGTATAGTATTATACATCAAAATGAAGGTGAAGAACCGTGCTACAATATAGTGGCTAAGCAATTTAGTTTCGGAATCTCAAAGTTGCAGTAATTTTCCTGTGAAAAAGTGATAGGTATGTATACCTAACGTGCTGTATGTAAACATTGAATATATAATTTTATGTGATTAAAACGTGTATATTATCCGAGAAATATCAATAATTGAGTATGGTGAGTACATTTTAGAATTTTAGAAACAACAAAAAGAGGACTCGTAGAGTTAAAAAGTTACGTAAACATGTGTGTTAAAAAGTACCAGCGGCCCAACTGCTACTGGTGATATAGGTTCCCCAGTAACTTTGGATTCTAATAGGATCTACATTCCATTTAGAATCTAATAAGATTTTGGTCTTATTGGAAAGGGAATATAATCTGGTTTCTAATTAGATTTTTTTTATTGATAAGGAATTAATAGTTTTTCGTAAAAAAAATATTTTTAATCGCGAAGTAGCCGTTACGTGACTGTTTTTCAAACTCAACATTTATTTTAGAGTATTAAATTAATATTATATTTCTTGGTTTTTGGTTAAATAGATTCCTTAACTATTCAGCTATTCACAGTAAATTTTATTTTGGTCTAAGTCTTGTAGTTTGCGATCGTCAAGTGTTTTTATATACAAGGGTCAAATTACACGAAATAACCCTTGACCTTGTAGCGTTAGCAGCGTTCTTTTTCCGCCCAGTCTAGCGTTCGGAGCGTTTGAGAGGTTATGGTAGTCTAGTTTTAGTCTCGAGTAGATCTGATTTCTTTTTAAGGATTGAAAATCTGAGACACTGTCGACGAGTATACGAATATGGGTATCCGTAACTTCCCTGTCCTCTATGACAAGTGTCGCTTGGATAATACCTACGCACTTAGCTTGGTAGACAGAGTTGAGCAATATAAGGGGTCGTTGCAGAAGACTTTGACATCTGTGCCGTCGTGGGTTCTTGATCTATCAGTTCAGATCCTTAGCTATTTTGGACCTGAGTAGTCACACGTCTCCGCTATGAGTTCTATGTTGTAGTGTTTTTGAAAGCAGTGGGTTCGGTCGCTGGGTGATGCCAACATGAGCTGTTGTTTCACAGCATCCCCTTTTATGCGTGTATGTTTGATTTTGTATTTTGGGTGCCAGATACTTCGAGCCTAATAGTCGTCAGGGCCACCTCCTCTCTTATGGGGTGAAGAGGTGCTAATCCCAGCATCACGTGAAGTGCGGGAATGGGTGATGTTCTCATGCTACTGGCGATTGTCACGCAGGCAAATGTTTGTAGCTTCTTGAGGTCCTTTTTGGCCGTGCTCAGGTTGGTTCTGGGGCCACCAAACTAAAGAGCCGTATGTGATGATTGGTCGGATGAATGTAGTGTATGGCCAGTAGGTGATTTTGGAGCTTATGCCCAAATTCCTTCCGAGCAGTCTTTTGCATTACCATAGTGCTATGCTGGCTTTTGTAGTGATGTAATCGGTGTGTTTTTCCCACGTCAGCTGTTTATCCGAACAGATGCCCACTTGCCCAGGTATTTGGTTTCAATCGATCGGCTCAGGGTGGTCCCAAAGAAACTTGGTGATTGTAGAGTTGCCAACTTTCTTTTATTTGTGAAAACCACGATTTCGGTTTTGGGGAAGGTTTACTGTCAGTTTATATTCCTTGCATCAGTCCTCTACAATATTTAGGGCTTTACGCATTTTATATGTTTATAATTATGTATTTATTTATTTAAACTTCATGTACAAGAGTGGTACATAGGCGGACTTCATGCCACAAGGCATTCTCTACCAGTCAACCTTTGGGTCAAATAAGACAGTATTGTGTGTGATAGAGTACAATAAAATTAAAAATACCATTAATTATGTTACAAGATGTCACTCATGTTTGCTATTTTATGACTTATTTCGTTGCCTACATAGCTATGATTATTTTATTTTTGCCATGGTTCGTTATACTGATTACTGAATATCAATGATTGACAAAATTGTGGTTAAATTTTATTTTTATCTATCCTATACAATCCGCTTTATCAGTATTATCCGGATTTATCCGGATAACGTTATCCAAGTATCTGGATACTAAAATGAGCGGATAATTGCATGCCCTGGTCGTGATAGACCAAACAGTTTCGTTCTAGGTGTGCGATGTGTCGTAGACAAGACTGTCTTGAGACAGACTTGTCTATGTGAAGCAAGTCTGTCTCAAGACAGTCTTGTCTGTAGTGTGCGGTAGCCCTTACAGAGTTAATAACCCGCCAAATTATTTATTCCATTTAAAATTTTAAATGTGGAACACACCGCCTCACTGCCGCGGGCATACCCGCTTAGTTTTTGTTTTTAATTCACACTGGCTGTTTATACACTCATTTTCTGGTACTCCCTTGATTGTCCTAAAATTGTTTGTCCAAAAATCATTATCCATAACACGTTTGCTATAAACTTCAGTAACCATAATGTTCAAAACACCGAAACTATGTTTTACATAACTAACTTTACTTCTAATACTATTTTGTCTTAATATTGTCTCCTAATTTTACATGACATAAAATCGTATGTCCTAAGTATTGTATCACATAATGTGTATGATTCCGAATGGTCATTTATAAACCTAACTTTTAGGGACTAACAGTCGCTAAAAAATCCCTAAAAGTTAGATTTTAGTGACAGAAACGAATTGCTGTAAATCCGACTCCACGCAGTCTTGTCTGCCCTACCCCAAGAGTGTTATTTAAAATCGCGTAGGCGCGGAGGGGCGAGGCGGGCCGCGAGTTGAGGAGCAGGTGGTTGTAACACTCGCCGCCGCGGCCGGCCAGCAAGCCGAAGCTGCGGTGGTGAGCGTAAAACCCATCTGCGACGTTAAGATAACTTTCCCCGCAAGCCCCGCAGCACCGGAGCCGTGACCGAAACCATGCCTGCTGCATGATGCTTGCTCGTTTGCATGCCACATGCTTGCTTGCATACTGTATGCTTGCTTGCATGCTGCACGCTTGCATGCAAGCTTGCTTGCTGCATGCTTGCTTGTTGCATGCTTGCTTGCTGCATGCTCGCTGGCTTGTTGTATGCTTGCCGCATGCTTGCTGCATGATTGCTGCATGCTTGCTTGCATTACATGCTTGCTACATGCGTGCTGCATGCTTGCTGCATGCTTGCTTGCATTGCATGATTGCTTGCTACATGCGTGCTGCATGCTTGCTGCATGCTTGCTTGCATTGCATGCTTGCTTGCTACATGCTTGCTTGCTGTATGCTTGCTACATGCGTGCCGCATGCTTGCTTGCATTGCAGGTCAACGCCTACACACGATTAAACATAATATAGTTAGAATAGGACTTATGACTTTTATTGAAAACGATTTTATGCCTTTTGTATATTATTGATTGTAATACTTATGACAAACGGATTTAGGGCTTATTATATTTAATGATTTCAACATTATGGCATATGATATTATGTGATTTAAAGTTCGGGTAAATTATCATTCGGACGTATGATGATTATGACAAAAAAAATATGTAATTTTAGATTATGGATTAAAAAGTTAGGTAATACGATAGAGAACCAGATTTTCTGTAGCCGATCGCCTGACCAAATTTAGTTCTATTTTTGAAATTTATTCCCACCCTAGAGAGGGAAGCAATTACTATGAGTCTTTCCCGCCCAAAGGTGGGAATTAGCACTTTCCACCTGCTACTCGGATCAAACAAACACTACTCACAAAAACAATGTTGTATGTGTTATGTTATTTAAAATAGTTATTTATAAGATAGTTTAATTAAGTACCACGCTAACGCATTAGGATTGCCCTGTAATGTTAGTAGTGTTTGTAATAAATACATAAAATAAATACTTTCCAAGTATGAGAAATGAAAAATAAATGTTTGTGTTATGATCATGGACATGTTTCCGAGTCATGGATGCAAGCCGCCAAGCACTTGTTCTCAACGTCCGTCATTGCGATTATTTTTTCTCATCACCATACCTGGGAACCTTCTAGTTACGTAGATATTGAGGGTCAAAGTTCCAGACCAGTATTTTTTATTTAAATACAAGTTAATATTGTAAGAATTTTACTTACACCTCTACGAACCCCGTACTATTCAATCAGCACAATGCTTTAAGAGCATTACATTGAGTTCTATCAAAATAACAAAACATGACTTTTCACCCCAAAAAAAAGTGGTTAACAGCAAAAATGTTTGCGTATAGTTACTTAGTTTAATGTACAGAATATTATGCTTGTTGACGGCTTCGTGATGAGGTTGTTTACACCTTGTATTTATATTAGTGTGTATTAAAAAAATATCTGTGTATGCCTAACTATCAGTTGTCCACGACACAGGTACTAGATTGCGCTGTGTGTAATGTCTAGCGATATTTAAATATTGTTTAGTAATATTTTACTACACGTCATCTTAGCAGGCACCTCCTTTCTAGCAATATCATCAATCACACAGTTCATCCATCGTGTTTTTGGTCTTGCCTTACTTTTTGGTCTTGCCTTACTTTCATTGCCATGATGGCGGTGATATTTTCAATCAGAACCTTTTAAATAAACACCATTCGTGTGTGGGCTATTTTCAAACCACTAATATTTTGTTTATTTAATCTAAATACATGCAAGTTATCTGCACTGTTTATATGCGACAGTTATGTTGAATTCATATTTATATTTTGTAAGTACTTCCGGTCCATTTCGAAAACTTATTATCTTGACTGAAAAAAATTAAATCAAAATGACAAGGTAGAATTTAGGCAGATGTCAACCAACCAACTCGTTTATCTAACAAGAAGACACTTTCTGGTCGAGTCATGAAGATATTATGGTCGATTATATTAAATCTTTGCTTGTTTCAGAAATAATGGTGAAAGTCGAAGCAGCAGCGGACGGAAGGAATAAAATAACTACCTCCTCCTCTTTCCAATGTTGGTTTGCACAAAACACCAAACCACATATTTTTGCACCATCAATATTCTTGGATTATCAGATCTGGAAATGAAATGAAAAATTATTTATATTTTCTTTCGAGGCAGAACATTTTTATCGTTCCTGTTTGATTCCGAAGTCGTTAAGGTTCACTGAAGACTATTTGCCGTTTATTATGCGACTTTCAGTTCATTACGGCTTCCAAATAGGAAAGAATGTTTAAATGTAACGAGATTTACTTTATATTGAGCTTCGATGCGAGTTTTGATTTTATGCTTTGAATAAATTTTATGGTTGGAAATACGGATAAGAAGATAAATGACGGTAGTTTTAAATATATTAACATGGTGCTTGTGTCTTTGTGTATAGTTGCGGTGTGTCCTGTAAGTCCTATTCAAGGAGTGGTCCTATTTGTTATCATCCATGCATGGAAAAGTCGGAAAAATTCGGATTTCGCCACCGCCTTCAATAAATCAGATATAGTATATTTCTGACACTTATAATTATATCAATCGAATGCCAATCATATTATTAAGTACGACTAAAAACTCGATGAATCCATTATTTATTTACCTGGGCTGTTAAAATCCCAGCCACTCTTTCAACTAAATCAAGCAAGAACAATAACTGACACAGAATATCACAACTAATGGATATTCGACAAGCTTTCATTACTCCGAATGAGTGCTATCGAATTACTGAACTCACTCCAAAGTTCTAGGCTTCATTATAACCAATGAAATGGAATTGACAGTTCAGTTTCATTAATCAATTTATTCAAAATGAATTCTGTACCAACTGTTGCCCGCTACCTCTGTACGCGTGAATTATATATAAGTATAAATAAAACAAGTTACAACATAAATGAATTCGATTAACCAAACTACGAAAGGATCGCGAATATTTGTATAAAATTGCTGAATCAGCGTCGGTTTGATTAAAAATTCACTTTGATTGGCAGTGTCTTTAGAAATGCTATGATTTGATGAGTTGAAATTGATTAAATGTGTGTATTTTGAGAGGCAGGGTATAAAATTTTTCATCCCTATAGAAAAGGGAATGACGCTGGACGGTTGTTGTGTCTGATGGGCTCCTACCCGACAGTTGTCACGCTCCTAATAGGGTAGACGAAAAAAAAATCTAATTAGTCCGTCAGTCAACAAATATTTTTTCTTAAGTTACATAAACCAAAATTGACGAAGAAACGACGCTTTTAAAATTCTCAATACATCACGCCTTGGTATAATTTTTTGTGAGTTCTGACGTCACGAGCCCCTTTCCCGAGTTTTGATACGTTTTATCTTTCACCGATTTACAAAAACAAAAAATACGTGTCTACTAATTTCCAATACGGACGACTACTAACGGACCAAATATGTAGATTTGAAATTTTTTGATACTATCGTCATGCCTATTATGTTTCCTTTATCTTTTCGAAGTCAGTGGAGATTCAATGAAATACACAAAGTACTACTTACTAACTGCCTGCTGGGTTCGAACATATGAAATACAACTCGTATAACGGGACTATTCGTATAACGGCTTCAATTTTGTTTTGGCTCAGCTTTAGGTCTTAATTTTCTAGATTTATGTGTTTTTTACTAGATGACAGCTAGCTGATTAAATTGAACTTAAAATTAATGTTTGACTTTTAGAGTTTTTGAAACTTACATACTTTGGTTAAAATTCAACATTTCATTAATGATATCTTTGATGATAAATGTATGATGATAATCCATTATTACTGGCAAGCACTACTTAAAGAATAAAATGAATCATATCGTCGTTCAATCTAAGGCTTTTAAATTGAACGTAAATGTTTATTTACATAATAAATGTTTGCGTTCCGAATGTAAACTACGTACAATTTATGTGAATATATTATTTTGTACACGACATGAGTTTTGGGATGCGCGTACTAACTAAAATGATTATCCTGCGAACAAGTCACACTTGTGTTCGTTTTGTTCGGTGAACCCGAACGCGTGGTCTCGCCGCCAAAAAGCGACTTCGGGATTTCCGAACAAATAGGGAACATAATTACATATGTGCCGATTGCGTATTCACAACCTATTAACCCCGTGTCCTAACCAAACCATTCGCTTTGGTTAGGACACGGGGTTAGAAGGAAATATTTGCTTATTTCGGTAGGTCTGACATGAAACGCTGCAGTCAAATATACCTGAGACTTGCTTCACAGAATTTGGTTTGTATTGTATTATATTGTACAACGGGCTGGTGTCCGCAACTCCACGTCAAAGCGCGTATTTTGTGTATACGAGTATATAATCCACCACGCGGGCCCAGTGCGGGTTGGTAGGTGTCACATGTCCTCACGATGTTTTCCTTCACCGTTTTTGGGAGCAGTGGTGATGAAATAAATTGCACAAAGTAATGCGCCTGCCTGGGTTCGAACCCACGACTCACTGTTCGTAAGTCGGGGCCGCCACCACTGGGCTACCGCTGCTGCTACATGCTTGCTTGCATACTGTATGCTTGCTTGCATGCTGCACGCTTGCATGCAAGCTTGCTTGCTGCATGCTTGCTTGTTGCATGCTTGCTTGCTGCATGCTCGCTGGCTTGCTGTATGCTTGCCCCATGCTTGCTGCATGATTGCTTGCATTGCATGCTTGCTTGCTACATGCTTGCTTGCTGTATGCTTGCTACATGCGTGCCGCATGCTTGCTTGCATTGCAGGTCAACGCCTACACACGATTAAACATTTACTTAGAATAGGACTTATGAATTTTATTGAAAACGATTTTATGTCTTTTGTATATTATTGATTGTAATACTTATGACAAACGGATTTAGGGCTTATTATATTTAAGGATTTCAACTTTATGGCATATGATATTATGTGATTTAAAGTTCGGGTAAATTATCATTCAGACGTATGATGATTATGACAAAAAAAATTATGTCATTTTAGATTATGGATTAAAAAATTTGGTAATACGATAGAGAACCAGATTTTCTGTAGCCGATTGCCTAACCAAATTTAGTTCTATTTTTGAAATTTATTCCCACCCTAGAGAGGGAAGCACCAAAGGTGGGAATTAGCACTTTCCACCCGCTACTCGGATCAAACAAACACTACTCACAAAAACAATGTTGTATGTGTTATGTTATTTAAAATAGTTATTTATAAGATAGTTTAATTAAGGACCACGCTAACGCATTAGGATTGCCCTGTAATGTTAGTAGTGTTTGTAATAAATAAATAAAATAAATACTTTCCGAGTATGAGAAATGAAAAATAAATGTTTGTGTTATGATCATGGACATGTTTCCGAGTCATGGATGCAAGCCGCCAAGCACTTGTTCTCAACGTCCGTCATTGCGATTATTTTTTTTCATCACCATACCTGGGAACCTTCTAGTTACGTAGATATTGAGGGTCAAAGTTCCAGACCAGTATTTTTTATTTAAATACAAGTTAATATTGTAAGAATTTTACTTACACCTCTACGAACCCCGTACTATTCAATCAGCACAATGCTTTAAGAGCATTACATTGAGTTCTATCAAAATAACAAAACATGACTTTTCACCCCAAAAAAAAGTGGTTAACAGCAAAAATGTTTGCGTATAGTTACTTAGTTTAATGTACAGAATATTATGCTTGTTGACGGCTTCGTGATGAGGTTGTTTACACCTTGTATTTATATTAGTGTGTATTAAAAAAATATCTGTGTATGCCTAACTATCAGTTGTCCACGACACAGGTACTAGATTGCGCTGTGTGTAATGTCTAGCGATATTTAAATATTGTTTAGTAATATTTTACTACACGTCATCTTAGCAGGCACCTCCTTTCTAGCAATATCATCAATCACACAGTTCATCCATCGTGTTTTTGGTCTTGCCTTACTTTTTGGTCTTGCCTTACTTTCATTGCCATGATGGCGGTGATATTTTCAATCAGAACCTTTTAAATAAACACCATTCGTGTGTGGGCTATTTTCAAACCACTAATATTTTGTTTATTTAATCTAAATACATGCAAGTTATCTGCACTGTTTATATGCGACAGTTATGTTGAATTCATATTTATATTTTGTAAGTACTTCCGGTCCATTTCGAAAACTTATTATCTTGACTGAAAAAAATTAAATCAAAATGACAAGGTAGAATTTAGGCAGATGTCAACCAACCAACTCGTTTATCTAACAAGAAGACACTTTCTGGTCGAGTCATGAAGATATTAATATGGTCGATTATATTAAATCTTTGCTTGTTTCAGAAATAATGGTGAAAGTCGAAGCAGCAGCGGACGGAAGGAATAAAATAACTACCTCCTCCTCTTTCCAATGTTGGTTTGCACAAAACACCAAACCACATATTTTTGCACCATCAATATTCTTGGATTATCAGATCTGGAAATGAAATGAAAAATTATTTATATTTTCTTTCGAGGCAGAACATTTTTATCGTTCCTGTTTGATTCCGAAGTCGTTAAGGTTCACTGAAGACTATTTGCCGTTTATTATGCGACTTTCAGTTCATTACGGCTTCCAAATAGGAAAGAATGTTTAAATGTAACGAGATTTACTTTATATTGAGCTTCGATGCGAGTTTTGATTTTATGCTTTGAATAAATTTTATGGTTGGAAATACGGATAAGAAGATAAATGACGGTAGTTTTAAATATATTAACATGGTGCTTGTGTCTTTGTGTATAGTTGCGGTGTGTCCTGTAAGTCCTATTCAAGGAGTGGTCCTATTTGTTATCATCCATGCATGGAAAAGTCGGAAAAATTCGGATTTCGCCACCGCCTTCAATAAATCAGATATAGTATATTTCTGACACTTATAATTATATCAATCGAATGCCAATCATATTATTAAGTACGACTAAAAACTCGATGAATCCATTATTTATTTACCTGGGCTGTTAAAATCCCAGCCACTCTTTCAACTAAATCAAGCAAGAACAATAACTGACACAGAATATCACAACTAATGGATATTCGACAAGCTTTCATTACTCCGAATGAGTGCTATCGAATTACTGAACTCACTCCAAAGTTCTAGGCTTCATTATAACCAATGAAATGGAATTGACAGTTCAGTTTCATTAATCAATTTATTCAAAATGAATTCTGTACCAACTGTTGCCCGCTACCTCTGTACGCGTGAATTATATATAAGTATAAATAAAACAAGTTACAACATAAATGAATTCGATTAACCAAACTACGAAAGGATCGCGAATATTTGTATAAAATTGCTGAATCAGCGTCGGTTTGATTAAAAATTCACTTTGATTGGCAGTGTCTTTAGAAATGCTATGATTTGATGAGTTGAAATTGATTAAATGTGTGTATTTTGAGAGGCAGGGTATAAAATTTTTCATCCCTATAGAAAAGGGAATGACGCTGGACGGTTGTTGTGTCTGATGGGCTCCTACCCGACAGTTGTCACGCTCCTAATAGGGTAGACGAAAAAAAAATCTAATTAGTCCGTCAGTCAACAAATATTTTTTCTTAAGTTACATAAACCAAAATTGACGAAGAAACGACGCTTTTAAAATTCTCAATACATCACGCCTTGGTATAATTTTTTGTGAGTTCTGACGTCACGAGCCCCTTTCCCGAGTTTTGATACGTTTTATCTTTCACCGATTTACAAAAACAAAAAATACGTGTCTACTAATTTCCAATACGGACGACTACTGACGGACCAAATATGTAGATTTGAAATTTTTTGATACTATCGTCATGCCTATTATGTTTCCTTTATCTTTTCGAAGTCAGTGGAGATTCAATGAAATACACAAAGTACTACTTACTAACTGCCTGCTGGGTTCGAACATATGAAATACAACTCGTATAACGGGACTATTCGTATAACGGCTTCAATTTTGTTTTGGCTCAGCTTTAGGTCTTAATTTTCTAGATTTATGTGTTTTTTACTAGATGACAGCTAGCTGATTAAATTGAACTTAAAATTAATGTTTGACTTTTAGAGTTTTTGAAACTTACATACTTTGGTTAAAATTCAACATTTCATTAATGATATCTTTGATGATAAATGTATGATGATAATCCATTATTACTGGCAAGCACTACTTAAAGAATAAAATGAATCATATCGTCGTTCAATCTAAGGCTTTTAAATTGAACGTAAATGTTTATTTACATAATAAATGTTTGCGTTCAGGAGTCAAATGTACTGTCTAATAAATCGTGCGTGGTTTTAATGCAAAAAATAAATTCTATTTTAGGGAATATTTAAATTGTTAAATTCAAAAGCTTTAACTTTTGTTTTCTGGTTGATGATGAGGTAATTTATAAGTTAAGGGTCAGTCTGTCTGCCGGGGTTGTGTTGTTGTTATTGCAGAGTAGAGTGATAAACACAGTTGGAAAGAAGTGAAATATTTAATATATATTATTATAAAAATTACACATGACATATGTACAAGAAAAATAGTTGCCGAGTGACAAACAGAACAAACACCAGCTTTCACATTTGAATCTAAAGTCTATTCTCTAGATGGCCAGCGTTAAACTTACAACACCCCCCCATAACGTGGGCATCATGATGGCTTCATACCACACCAAGCTGACGAGTGAACACCTCGTGCTTGACACAGCCCAGGGGCTTAGTGAACACATCTGCTAACATCTCATCCGTAGGGATGTATACAATTTCTACGTTAAACCTATCTATCATATCTCTAACGTAATGAAATCTTATTTCTATATGCTTGCTCCGTCTGTGATGAGTGTGATTGATAGCAAGCTGTATAGCAGATTGATTGTCACAATACATTACTATTTTACAACTAGTCGTCATTAGCAATTCCTTAATTAAAGCTTGTAGGAACACCGCTTCTCTACTCGCTTCGCTCAAGCTGCAATACTCCGCCTCGGTGGACGAAAGCGATATGCAAGACTGTTTGTAGCTACCCCAAGATACCGAATTACCGCCGTATTTAAACACATACCCCGTGTACGACTTACGGTCAGGATCTGCCGCCCAATCTGCGTCAGAATAACCCTCAAGAACGGGAACTACATTCGACTTCTTAAATACCAAAGCCTTTTGCTTAGTACCTTTAAGATATCGCAGTACACGCTTAGCTTGATTCCAATGGAATTCCGTATAACAACTGTTAAATTTACTTAAATATGACACGGCAAACGAAATGTCAGGTCGCGTAGTTACACATAAATACATAAGACTACCAATCAACTCTTGATACGGAAACTTTGTTATAACGTTATTTGTAACATTATTAGAACTCTCAATGATCGAACTAACATTAGTTATCATGGGAGACTTTACAGGCTTACAGTCTGTCATGCCAAAACGATCTAACATATTGTCAATCCGCTTTTCCTGACTAAGTTTGATGGAAGTTGCATCACGTTCTACCTTTATACCTAACATGTTTCGTACCGGGCCTAAGTCTTTGAGTTTAAAAACATTTAACAAAGAACTTTTTAACGTCTCAGCCAGACGTTTATCATTATAGAACACGAAAAAATCGTCAACATACAGAGCGATAAAAACAATCGATTCACCTGATCTCTTAGTGAAGATGCAGTCCTCTTGTTTACACTGTCGGTATCCCAAAGAAAGTAAGACATCTTTTACCTTTTGGTACCAGGATCGCGATGCTTGCTTCAACCCATAAATAGCCTTTCGTAATCTATAGACTTTGTTCTCACTCCCAGGGCATATGAAACCTTCCGGTTGTTGCATAAAGATCTCCTCCTGCAAATCTCCATTCAGGAATGCTGTCTGCACGTCCAAATGATCAATTTTAAGTTTCATTTCTACTGCCAGAGATAGCAACAATCGTATAGAACAATGACGAACGACCGGTGAAAAAGTTTCTTGGAAATCTTCACCATATCTTTGAGTAAAGCCTTTAGCTACCAACCTTGCCTTATAACGTGTAATGTTCCCATCCGAGTCTCGTTTAAGGGTAAAAATCCACTTATTTTTAACGACGTTCTTGTCAACCGGTTTATCAGTAAGCTCCCAAGCTCCGTGTAAGACAAAAGAATCGATTTCCTCTTTCATGGCCTTCTGCCATAACTCTTTATCTTCACATTTCAAAGCTTCTTTGACAGTACGTGGCTCTATGGGCTCTGTCACATTACACACGTTAGTTATGTTACAGGTTGTCTTAGGCATACGTGGACGTAGGTTATATCGTGTACTAGTAGACTCTGGTGCCAATTCAGGCGACGTTACCGAATCTTTACTAGCCTCGCGTTCACACTCCAACTCAACAGGATGATTTGGTGATTCTGCAGGAACTGTATCAGGCTCCGCCTCAACCGACGTAGTCTCCAGCATCTCCCTCTCATCATCACCTCCTGTAAGATAAATAGGTTCAAACACACGTTTTGGCCCTCTTTTAGATTTTCTCCCTGGAAACACAGATTCGTTGAACACCACATCACGTGATACAACGATCTTATTGTCATCAGGGTTGAACAAACGATATCCTTTGACGTTATCACAGTAACCTAAAAAGATAAGCCTTCTACTTTTGGGGTCTAACTTTTTACGTTTACAATCATCTACATGAGCAAATGCCTCGCAACCAAAGACACGCAGATTTTTAAGGCTCACTTTCTTACCACTCCACACTTCCTCTGGTAATCTACCAGAAAGTCTCGAGCTTGGCGATCTGTTGATCAGAAACGCCGCAGTGTTTACAGCCTCTGCCCACATCTTGTCATCGAGATTTGCGTTATACAGTAGACATCTGACCTTGTCAAGTAATGAACGATTCAGGCGCTCGGCGGATCCATTCTGCTGACTAGAATATGGTACCGTCAGCTGATGTACAATGCCTTTCTTTTTAAGAAAGTCCGTCAACTCAGCATTAACGTACTCAGAGCCATTATCTGTTCTCATTACCTTGACTTTTGCACTACACTGATTCTCTACCAGTCTAATAAAATCTTTAGTGTACTTACACACTTCACTCTTCTTTGCAATGGGATAGACGAACACCTTCCTGGAGTAGTCGTCTAGAAACGTGAGGACGTAGCGCTTGCCTCCGAGAGAAGTAGTCGGCATCGGCCCCAAGACGTCACTGTGAATGAGCGCCAGCCGCGCCTCGGCCACCTGTTTGTTATGATTGGTCACGAAGGGAGCGCGGGATTGCTTACCCTTAAGACACACATCACAAACTTTCTTCTGAGTAGTAACCTGAAAGTCAATGTCATTAGCTACCTTCCTAAGTGATGCCAAGCTGTCAAAATTAATATGAGCTAAACGTTGATGCCATAACATCATATCCTTAGACGTAGATGACGTTGTCAGATTGACTTTACCCACAGAATCGAGCCTGTAAACTCTCCCAACTTTCCTAGCATGTATAACTAATTTACCAGTTTTAAATATGTTACATCCATTTTTATCAAAAATAAATTTAAATCCCTTTTCTGCAAGAGTAGATACAGATATTAAATTAACAGTAAGGTCAGGTACAAGCATTACATCTTTTAAAGTAGTATCTATCGTATGTCCACGAGAGTTAACCGTAAAATGTACGTCACCTTTCCCATTCACATCTAACTTCTTGCCGTCAGCAACACAAACCTCCTTAGTCGACGACTCATCCAGAGCTTGAAACCATTCTTGGCGTCCTGACATATTATCTGTCGCTCCAGAATCAATAATCCACGAACTGTCAGTGTTAAGTGCAGACAACACCATGGAAGTCGACGTCGCTCCATTACGGTCCAATTGAGGACAATCCTTCTTGACATGTCCTTTAGAACGACACTTCCAACACCACAACTTGTTCGTACTTGACGAGGTACTAGCGTGTTTTGATGTACTTGAGGCATTTTTCTTCTCGCCTCGAGAGCCAGCCTTTTCATTACTACGATTCCGTGTAAATAAGCAGCCATCGCCATTATCAGCGGCGCTCCCTTTCCATCTCTTATCTTGAAGAAGTTTTGTTTTTACCATATCTGTAGTTATGTCTATACTAGAATGCTCAAGAGCCATTATCATTGGGTCATAATCTTGAGGCAACCCTTGGAGCATAATAGCAGCCAGAAATTCATCATCAAGTGGTTTCTTCATACTACTGAGTTGTTCAGCTAGTGACAAGATCTCGTTGACATAAATCTCCATGCTATCGAATTGTTCTAGCTTAATAGAGCATAAAGTTCGCAGACACGACAATCTCCTATGCAACCCGGTGTCATCGTAAGCCTTCTGCAAGGCATCCCATACATCCTTTGCAGTTTTCGCCTGCACAATGTGAGAATAGCACGATTTTTCAACACTCAAACATAGCCTCGCTCGAGCTTTCTCCTCTCTACGAGCTAATTTGTTAGCGTTCTCACCTGAGTTTTCGTATTTTCCAGTAATACATTGCCACAAATCCTCGAATATAAGTATATTTTGCATTTGAAATGCCCAATCGCGATAGTTGATGGTACCTTTCAGCTTTTCCATCGTAACTTTCGAATTAGTATACTCATCCATATTTCGAGTAAAATAATAATATTTTCACAAAATATTTACACTTCACACATGTAGCACATAACCTGTTGTTGTTATTGCAGAGTAGAGTGATAAACACAGTTGGAAAGAAGTGAAATATTTAATATATATTATTATAAAAATTACACATGACATATGTACAAGAAAAATAGTTGCCGAGTGACAAACAGAACAAACACCAGCTTTCACATTTGAATCTAAAGTCTATTCTCTAGATGGCCAGCGTTAAACTTACAACAGGTTGCGGGCCTGTTCGAAAGAGATACCGCGGTCCCGGAACATAAAGGGCGAGGAAGGAACATGGATGGGTTTTAGTCAGTAAAAGTCAGTCCCTCCCGCTCCGCGCAGAGTGGGAGAAGTCATTTGATGATTTCCCATCCGAAAAAAAAAGGGTCAGTCTCTCAGTTTGAAGCTTTAAATAACAAAATATACACACTTAAATGTCTGATTCATTGTAAACAATGTAGTTTATAAATAAAAAAACAATAAAGATGAAAATACGTTGAGAAAGGTTAGGTAGATGATGATGTACGGTCTAAAAAGCTGTTTGGTTTACAATTTACAACGTTAGTTATGGGTTTAACTGTAAACAAGATAGCTTGATAGACCATTTGAAAAATACATTTTTATTAGACCACTACAAAAACATTCTATCACCATCTTTATAAATACCCTAGACTTATGTAGTACATTTAGGTTTTGCTCAAAATTAAAATAGATATGCATAAACCTGGGTTCCTTCTATGATGGTTCTTGATGCTCCGAAATTTATTAACATATATAACATTCTTGGCGTAATCTTTAACCGAATATTATAAAGGTATAAAAAATATTTAATAAACTTATTGTTTGGCCGTATGTTTGTGTGTACGAATTAACAATGGCATACTTTCCTGGTGGCAGAATTTTATTTGGCATTATTATCTTTTGAATAGTTAAAGCAGCGCATAGTTTTGTTAAGTAACGTTTACTAAGAGCGACAATTTGACCTTTAATTAAAATTAACCTTTTTTTTTGCTACAAAAGTTAATGTCAGAATCGAATCGCTGCAAAACCGACTCTACGTAGTCTTCTCTGCCCTACCCCTAGAGTGTAATTTACAGATTCAGTTTTCTAGAGTGTTATTTGGTGCGGAGGGGTGAGGTGGCCCGTGAGCAGGTGGTTTCAAGGCACGCCGCGGCTGACGGTGGCCAGCGAAGCCGGCCAGCGAGCCGTAACGTCGGAGCCGTAACGTGGCAGAAACCGTGCCTGCTGCAAGTTTGCTGCCTGCAAATTGTATGCTTGCTTGCATGCTGCATGCTTGCTGCATGCATGGTGTGTGCTTGTTTGTATGCTTCTTACAGAGACTATGAATTTTCTGTAATAAGATAGATGAGTCTTTCAATTAATATGAAATGTATGCCAAAAGACGATTCTTACTGTGAACTTTCTGCGATATGATAGTTCTACGTTTTAATTCTTATGGGTGCGAAATAATAATATGCCTAGAGATGATTCGGACTTCCAAAATTACGAGTTTTGAATGTATGACAAATGAGTGTCTGCTAAACGATTTTCTGCGAAACGAAGTTTATGCTATCCTGTGCTATGCAAAGTAGAATTATGAAATAAAAAGTTCTGCTATAAAGAGTAGACCCCATAGTCATGCATGCTCTTTTCACTATTTAAATACGGAGAGATGATACACAAGTTTCAGCTTATATGAACAAACTAAAATATTATTTTAAGTTTGTAATTAGTACCCGGAAAACCTAAAATAGAAATTCCGTGAAAGATTTAATTAACTTGCATGTCCTCTTTTCAGTTTTTTTTTACGTTTTAAAACGAAAATAATACTTTGGGTTGATGAAGAAGTGGATAATAAACTAAAGAGGTAGCTACAACAAATTTCATTTGTTTGTTGTTCATTCCTAACAATAGAAAGCAAACAAATTCCTCTCAACAATATCTCAGAAACAATTACTGAAATGAAATTCATAAACGTTTAGAACAAGTTTGTTTTTCATTTGACCTAGGGCTGCTACACGAAATTTTTTCATCAAATTCGACAATGTTAGACAAACTTTACAGAGCGTTTAACGGTGAGACTTGGCCTAATTTTTCTTTGTAAACAACCTTAATTTTTCATTAAGCAGTAACAAAAAATGTAACAGATCCTGAAGATTTATCGTTTAAGGCTTCAGGTTGAGGATGAGCCATTTGTTACTGTTGAGCTTTGGCAAATCAGTAAAAAAGGGTTGTTAATTATAAATAGTCCTAAAAATTAAAGCTTTGCAAGTACCTATAAATACAATGAATATTATTATTAACTGTTAATGTTTGTATGATGAGCATGGACATTTGTTTCCGAGTTATGTATGTTCATATGTATAATAAGTATGTATTTACGAACAAAAAAAAGGATATAATTATGTAGTATTTCAACTATCTGGAGTCCACGACACAAGCCTTGCTTAGTGTACCACTAGATGGCGCTGTGTGTTAATGTCCAGCGATATTTATTTATAACTTGAATAACTGTGGGAGAAACATTTGTCTGAAAAATTTGTAGTGCGTAGGACATAGACTTTTTCACCTGGCCGCTATGCACAACTCATTAACATAAATCATTAAGTTTATCAGTAAGTACCATCATCAATATTGTATTTGAAATTACTAATGAACACAAGACACCTGAATACTTGAAATACGATGCCTTTAGATGACTTATTTTTGTTTTTAATTTCTATTTGATTTTTGTTATTTTAAATTTATTGCTATATTGTTCTTTAATTACTTAATTTTTCGTTATTTTATGAATATGTTTGAGTTAATAATACTTCTGGACATTTGCACATCACATCATGTGGCAAACATGCTGTACCTAATAATGTTGTTTTTGTTACCATCTTGCATGCATGTATTTCCTTGTATGTATGACACATGTTTAGCAAATAAATATTATCTTATCTTATCTTATCTTATCATATCACGTTTGTTACGTATGTATATGATCCTTTTTTTTATTTTTCTGAAAAGGTGAAAGGGTGAAAATGCATGCTAAGCCTCCGCATAAAGGCTATGCAGTTATTCGGAAAGAACGTATGATACAATTTTGGATTACAGTAGTCAAAAACGTAAGTACAAAAACACAAACATTACAGTTGGTGGGTCTCACAAATGTTTTTTTTTTGGGTTTAAAAGGACTACTGGTAATGAAATGATTGACGTTAAGTGGATCATGGATCATTTAAATCAATTTGTAATCTCCAGAATAATCAATTCGCTGTCTTCCTTGCCATAAAACGCTGAAACTCCATTTCGCAGGGAGTACATATATGAGTTTACCATTTAGATATACTTTCAGACGCACTTTAAATAAATAACGTATTATCATCATATCTCATTTGATATTTGCGATTTCGGTTAGTTAAATACGAGTAGCATTGACCTAAACTTATACTCTAGTTTTAGTAGGTATTTTGTGAATCTATATAGAAAATTCAGAAGTTATGTGGTCCAGCTAGATTACTATATTGTTTTTAAGTTGATGTTCCCTTGAAAGGTCTTATTAATGCTAATGTGTGTCTGCCATTCTAGGCCCGTATTAATAAACGTAACTCAGCCCAAGATACCGCACTTGATATGAATGTTGTGATCCTAATCGTATTAATAAACGTGATTGTTTATGTTCTCAAGTTGCGGATTAGGTTTACGTCATCAACTGAGTGATGGACTGATTAATAAACGAAACTCAACCCTCAAGCTTACATTGAGCGCGGGTCCCTGAGATTCTATATCGTGAGTGCATATAGTCCATGACTTGAGGAGTGATTAGCGTGGCGCGAAACATGGAAATTGAAAATATTTTGAGTGATATTAATTATTACGATGAAATAGGTTACTAGAAGATATTTTGTGGCCTTTGGGATTTTGTTTATCAAAAGTTTATTCTATGCGATGCTTTTGTTAGGTACCTAAAATAAAAAAAAAAACGATCTAGATTTGTTCAAATGTCAGTGTTAACTTTAATCAAAAACTCATTCGTAAATTAAAATAACAGAGGTCTTCTAATTTCTCCGGAGATAGCCGTACTTTTTACTTTTAGGTTTTATGCAACAGCATCATTTTAGGTTATTATGTAATTTCGTAAATAATTAACTACATAGTACAATTTTACAAATGCTTTTTTGTTTTGCAAATAAGTTTTTTATTCTTCCTTTTTAGTTTTTTTTCAAACAATTATTTTCCATGAATTTATGTTACATTGTGAACAATACATTTCATGTAATAAATGGAACTTAACATAACTGTCGAAATCTGGGTGTATTGTACACATCTGCGTACTGCGTACAAAGCATACAGGCGTGATATTACGTCATGATGTTGTTAATACAATAAACATCCAAGCGATTACACCAATCACGACAGGTTTGCCGTCTATTTCTGAAGAGTATTATTATAGAAAACCGAGAAGTACTCGTATCATTCAAAACTTCGGTCAATGTGACGACATCGTTCACGAGATCAAGCCCTCAAGTACAGCTAGTTGAGGAGCTGTCTTGGTAACTGAGATACTGTACTTATGCGTCTATAATTAGCATCAATCTTGAGGTATTCAATGTATGTAACTCTGAGTTGTTTCTATAATAAACACTATCTACGAAAAAAAAATCTTGAGGTGCTGATGACGTCATAATGGCGTATCAAATGATAACGTACTTGAGTACGGTGTTGAGGGACGTTTATTAATACGGGCCTAAAAAGGTAAAGCGTGATACAATAAAAAGGACTATCTGTCTATCAATTACTCTATGCCATCTGCTGAATTCTTACAATCACATAGAGACAAGTTTCCTTTAAACCATAACTTTTAAAATTTATTCCATTTATTATTCCAGTTACCCTGAATGTAAACTTCGAAAGTAAATGAGTAAACAATAAAATATAAAAGATAAGCTTCATCGCATAGTACTGAATTAATTTAAATTAGAAGTAGGAATAAATTCTAAATCTTAAATCTTAACGTTAAAAGCGAGAATAACTCGAATAACATTAAATAAAGTATTTCAATTAGATTTACAGTTTTCTTCTAAAACTAACGCCTCGATTTCCAAAAGTATTTCCTTCAGATTAGAGGGTAATTTAATACTCGTAAGATCTAAATTGAAATGGGCTGAAACTTGTTGAGATTTATAACCCGATTATAAATGAAAACTTGACCGTGTTTCAGTTTCGTTTTCTTTTTTTAATAAATAATTTGAAATAAGTGACTGGTTTTATCAGTGTATTTTAGTGCTGTTTATAACTACAAAATTATATTAATACACAATAAATACAACTTCCCTTTTGCAGGTCAGGTTAATGTAATGTCCTGTTAAGTATTTTGTGTGTACATAAATTAATAAATTATTATCTTATGAACATTTGCTTGGAGCAGGGCATTTAGTCTCCCGTTAACCGCACTGACTGCAGCTGTTTATATTTCAGGGTTGTTTGAAGATGGGACGATGCGTAGGAAAACAAACCTAAGGAACCTTTTTTATTTTCGGATGGGAAATCATCAAATGACTTCTCCCACTCTGGGCGGAGCGGGAGGGAGTGTCAGACTTTTACTGAATAAAACCCATCCATGTTCCTTCCTCGATCTTTATGTTCCGGGGCCGCGGTATCTCTTTCGAACAGTCCCGCAGCCCCGGGGACCTGAAGACCCTGACACAGAGATATTCTATTGGCAAAATCAATGCTGTAGAAGTCAAAAATATATAAGAATTACTTGCTATCGAACAGCTTATGATAATCATGTAAAAACCTGTTGTAGAAATACTAAATATTGTTATTGTTGTATTAATCGCTAATTGCCATGACTGTCGGAGTAGAACTGAGATAATAGAATAGAATAGCTAACAGAAGTTAAGTCTATGCCATGTTTAAGTCAGGTTCCAAAAATTATGCAATAACCCCCCTTTTGACCCCCATCAATCCATTTAAATAAATTGATTTGACCCATTCATCAATATTCTTGGCACGTAATCGTAATCTCGTCTCTCTCTGTAATCAAAACTGTAGTTTAAGTTGTTTCAAAGTTCATAATTTGTTGTGTTTAGTTGATAATATCCGGGTTGTGTCAACATTGGACTAAATTGATTGAATTTAGCTTTAGTTTCAACAGTATGGGGTATGGGAAACATATTATTATCATGGTTATTAATAGAACTTTTGTAATGAATGTATCTGTGAATCGAAAAAAATATCCTTCTTTACTCTCACGATCGACGAATCTTTTTATCAAATGCATATGAGGTTCTATATTCGTATAGATTTTAGTTTTGTAACGGTCTACTAGCTTCAACTTTCTAACAACTGACCGACTTCTTGAAAATTGAATTAGATATCCAATAGAAGTTATAATTGAAATAAAAACTTTTAGTTTCAGTTTTCTGTAATGTACACAGGCAGGCCGAGCGTATTATAGTAAAAATTTAAATTTAACGACAGTTCTTTTTATTACGATGTATCAATATTTCACTAACAATTCAACGAAATGAACACACTTGACCCTCAAGATAGATAACCACGAATTCTCACATAGAAGAGGCCTTTGTCCCAGCAGAAGGACTGTTATTGGGATTATAATAATGTCACAAGAAAAGTTCTGCTAAAGTAAAGAAGTCCAACAATTGCGCCACTTTCTTCACTTACAATATACTCCACCTTTTAGTATAGGTCTGCGAAAACATTTCCTTTGATTAGCTCATTTTCTAACTTTAAACATTATTGGATCCATTAATTGACGTGGTGCGAATATAATGACGTCTTCGATTGTCGGCGAATTCCGTCAAACGTTCATTAATTTAAAAGTTAATAATGTACGTCTTTTGATGTGTTACTGGTAATTAACAGAAAATTCGTAGAAATTAACGGAAAATTCGCAGAACATTTCAGTAATTAAATTAATAGATTTTTGCAACACGGAATTTTCATTAATTTTTCATATTGGGAAACAAATTACCTACATGGTGATAAATTCTCATTAAAATTTATACATAACTTTGAGATTTATGTTGATGATGATCCGGATTAATAATTGTTCTCAAGTGTAGTGCATTTTAACACGTAGCATAATGAGGTCCGAAATTGAATTTCAGAGTTTTATGACCTTTAAAAATAAAATATTTTCTTGCGCGTTATATGTACAAGCGAGCAGATGGGGCATTTCTGTATTTTTAAAAACAGCTGCTGTATTCAAATTTAATTCTCAGTCAAATTTTTAGTTCTGACGTTCGCTGAAATATTAAATTAAATCAAACTTTATTTCAGACTAAATCTTAGTTTTGTTATCATTTTAGTATTAGTAATAGTGCTGCTTGGGTATTACGTTAGTATTGTAAGTATCTTAGTAAACATTTTATCTTGGACATGATATATTTGTTCGCAACGATGAAAACTTTTAAACTATGTAACTAATATTTACTCTAAGCTGGGTGAGGCACGCTGCGCCTGGGGAATGTCTAGTTCACTGCATGCAGTCGTATCCACCACTCCAAGATCGGAGATCCAACGTTCTCAGAATGATGTTGGGGCTGGCGTGAATACAGCCAAGCAAAAGATGCTAATCTCTTGTGCATGATGGCCGAAAAACCATCAACATCCGCGTCTGCAAACACGCGGTAGCCCCATCAACACCCGGAACGTGATGTTACATTGTACGCGCAGACAAGGTGCATACTTTTTGCGTAAGGTTCACCCACAGTCTGCACGTGTAAAAGGATTGGCAGTAATCTTTGAAAAGCGTCACCTTAACCTTAACCGTAAATAATACTGCGAGTAGATTTTGAACGTTTTAATATTGACCTTCTGATAACATTTAAGCAAACGTTTACCATGGTCGACTTTTCGTTAATTTCTTCTGTTATTTTGTGAATAACCTTTAAAATTATGACTTCAAATTGCGAGTTATTAGAACACTGAAATAGTCTAACGGCCCTTTTCTATAACTTACTTACGGAAAACTGTCGGTTAATGTGCCTTCATCTGTAGCTATTGGTGTTTCTATTAACAAAGTTAGCTTGAATTATCCACACCACCTACCTGTCACTTGATCCAAAGAAAAATCTTTTCTGTCACGTTTTGTTTCTAACCGTCTTGCGTCTGTAAGCAAAATGTCTAACAGACAGAGGTCCTACCGAAACCGAACAGTAAGTTATTGAAAATGGCCGTAAGTCACCTCATTATCATCCAGCCAGCATCAGCATCAGCTTCAAGTCTAACCGGCAGTACAAATGTGTTTTTGACTCCATAAAAACTCATTTTATCGAGAATAACTGTCAAATTTATCTTTTCGAGTCCTATCGAATCCTACGTACTTGCACTGCGGATGTAGTTAAAATAGTCTAACGGCCGAATACTGAAACGCCACTTAAAATTTAAATAGCACTTATATTACAGATACTCAAAAATGACGTTTAACCATACAAAAGGTAAAGTTTTTAGAAGCGGCTCAAATGCAGCTCAGCCCGGTTAGATTAGATCAGCTCAGCCCTTAAATTTTGAGTGACGTTTCAGTATTCGGGAGACAGTCTCCTGAATATTTTAAATATACGAATATAACTCTGTCTGGCTGTAACCACTTCTTATCGACTGGAAGTATTTGGATAAAAGCTCATAGGTTTTTTGCTCTTTATTTGTTTTGGGGTTTTTATCGTACCTTTTACCAATGTTACATTAAGGGGCCGGCGGAGCGTGCATCGTTCATACAAACGTAGTACCAAAATAATTCGTAAACTAAACATATTCTTGAAGAAGTGTGTATTTATTTCGATTGGATTACATAATAAATATCTAGGTTCCCAAATACATATTTTGAAAGGACAATGATATTTAGACGAGATATGAGGAATTTAAAATTTCTATAGAAAACTTATTTTTCTCATAACTTTTGTTTAAATCAATGGCCATTCATAATATATATTTGAGAACCTAGATATTATGTAGTCCAATTGAAATAAATACACACTTTCTTAAGAATATGTTTGGTTTAAGAATTATTTTGGTATTACGTTTGTATGAACGACGCACGCTCCGCCGGCTCCTTAAACCTTACAAATAACACTTATACTTTAACCAGTGTAACAAGTATTAAAAAACCCTTGGGGTAAAGATAGAAGTCACCGATGAAGGACTGTTATTAAATGACATAAATGACTTTTTGGCACCTTCTGAAGTTGGTTGGACGTGCAGCATTTGCATGCACGCTTTGTTTCAATCTGATTACATTCTCTGGAATGCGGTGAATCAGAAGTTCATAGGTATACCGTGAGATAGCACAAAAGGTAACTTTATCCTTGGTAGTACGTTTCCGCGGGATTATTTCTGACCGCAGCAGGGTTGTTTATAAGCTTATGCCTGTAGCTTTACGTAATAAGCAAAAGGTTGTATATATACAGTTTATATATACAAATTATCTTGTAAACCTGAAATAATGAAGTCGCAAAATGTGATACTTTGCTAGTAGGTTCCTTTAAGTGTTTTACATATAACGAGGCAGACGATACTATTGACATGAAAACACGCATATAGCTGATCTATATTTAGGTTTATTTTTTTGCTGGGGAATAGGAAAATATGTTTAGGTATTTAAGTACTAAGTAATCATAATTAATTGCGAAAAAAAGGCTACGGGTCTTATTTATATTTTTTATTATTGATTCGTGTAGTACATAAATTAATTTTTCATAATATTTCGTCACCAAAATGCAGGAGGATGGATATATTGCGATTGAAAAGTCATTCGGACTTACGTTATGTTTACGTCACCCGTTTGTACATGAGCCTCTGAGTTCTAAAAATAGATAAATCATTTATTTTGTGCACACAAAAGATATGTCTTTTGTCTTTGTCTTTTTGTCTGTGCTATGGCACAACACACTTAAATGATATAGTTAAAACAAAATGATATAGTAAAAAGTAAGGTGCCAATCAAATCAAATCAAATCATAATTTATTTGTTAACATAGGTAAAAAAGTACATATTTACAAAATAATTATAGCAACACCGTGACAGACTTCAAATTAAAACAAAATAAAATAATAACAAGTAGAAATGCAAGGTGCGGTGTGTGTCTCAGGGTTGCACCAATTGGCAGTCCAGCTCAGCATTTGTCAGGCGTACACCTGACGCTGATATTCTGCTGGATCCCTGTGCAGTGACATACGGACGTCGAGTAGGCGATATAAATTGGTGTTGTGCACAAAGTGTTTCATGCGCGGAATGAAATTATGTAAGTACACCCTCAAATTAAATAAAGTATTTTACAGTATGCTGTGTTCGAAACGTTGTTGTTAGTTGACGTGTGTTTTAATACGTATTATGTTGTATTATATAATAAAATGCTTAAATAAATAATCTTAATATTCTAATATTGTAGTTGTGTAGGTATAGATGAAGAAGAATAAATGATTTGGCTTGACTGAATAACGTTTACAATAGATAAATATAGATTAATGTCATGTGAAGGTATTATCATCATCATCATCATCATCTCAGCCGAAAGACGTCCACTGCTGGACATAGGCCTCCCCCAAGTGTCGCCACATTGACCGGTCCCTTGCGACTCGCAACCACCGGATTCCCGCAACCTTCACCAGGTCATCGGTCCACCTAGTGGGAGGTCTTCCAACGCATCGTCTTCCGGTTCGCGGTCGCCACTCCAGAACTTTTCGGCCCCATCGGCCATCCGTTCTGCGAGCAATGTGCCCTGCCCACTGCCACTTAAGTTTAGCAATTCTTCGGGCTACGTCGGTGACCTTGGTTCTCTTGCTAAACTCCGAGCATAGCCCTCTCCATTGCCCTTTGGGTGACTTTAAGCCTTTTGATAAGGCCCATTGTGAGCGACCACGTTTCGGTCCCGTATGTAATTACTGGCAACACACACTGGTCATAGACTTTCGTCTTGAGACACTGCGGTAAGTTGGACGAGAAGATACCGCGCAGCTTCCCGAACGCTGCCCAGCCGAGTCGGATTCGACGATTGACCTCTTTCTCGAAGTTAGAGCTACCTAACTGGACCGTTTGTCCTAGGTATACATAATCGTCTACAATTTCGAGTGTAGAGTATCCGATCTTGATAGGAATGGGTGTGACATGGGCATTCAACATGACCTTCGTCTTGTCCATGTTCATTTTTAGACCCACTCTTTCGGAAGCTCTACTGAGGTCATCGAGCATTGTACTGAGGTCCTCCATGGTCTCAGCCATGACCACAATATCGTCGGCAAACCGAAGGTGAGTGATGTACTCGCCATTGACGTTGATGCCTAGCCCCCTCCAGTCCAGAACCTTGAAGACATCCTCCAGTGCAGCGGTGAACAGTTTCGGAGATATGACGTCTCCCTGTCTTACACCTCGCTGCAGAAGGATAGGTTCCGAGGCTTGGTCCTGAAGTCGGTCTGACATGGTGGCGTTTTTGTACAAACACTTCAACACCTCGATGTACCGATAGTCAATTTGGCACCGTTGGAGAGACTGCAGTAGTCCACAAACGCTAAGCAGAGAGGCAAGTTATACTCTTTGGTCTTCTGTATAACCTGCCGAAGCGTATGTATGTGGTCCACGGTGCTAAAGCCTTTTCGGAAGCCGGCTTGTTCGAGTGGCTGGAAATCGTCAAACCTGCGCGCGAAACGATTCGTGATGACTCTTGAAAACAACTTGTAGACATGGCTTAGAAGTGAGATGGGCCTGTAATTCTTCAACCGGGCATTGTCACCCTTCTTGAAGAAGAGTACCACCACACCCCTGCACCATGCCTGTGGCGTTTTCCCCTCGAGTACGACGGAATTAAACAGCTTCTGAAGGGCCTTAAGTACCAGTTTTCCACCCGCCTTCAGGAGTTCGGCCGTTATTCCGTCATCAACCGGTGCCTTGTTGTTTTTGAGCTGTTTCAGAGCCATCCTAATCTCGTACAGGCTGAAGTCTGGGATGTCTTCGGTATAGTGTCGGGTTAGTCTCGGTGTCGGGTAAGGTATTATACTTATAATTTATTGGCCAACAAAAAAATTCACAAACAAATATGCAGTCACTAAGTACCCCCTTGTTCACAGGATTCGGCACGGATACCACAGCCAGTTATATAATGGACGTGTTCGAAACAGAGATGCCCAGTTTTTCTGTGATTGAACAAGAAATTTCCGCAGTCGAACTCTGAAGGTACCAAGACATTTAAGATTCCTTATTGGCCGGAGGAATACTGTTCCAACATTTGGATGCGGCGTATCTAAAACTTCCTCTAAAACGGCTGTCTTGTGGGATTGAGTGGAGAGTTGCTGCGAGCACTGCCTCCTTGTGCATTCTCTTCTGCTAGCGATCCAGCTCAGTTTATTGTACAGGTAGGTCGGCTGCCTGTACTTTATAACTCCAAAATGTATGCATGCCAGGTGCGACTTCATCGGATAGAGTGCTTATTTCAAAATGGCGTTACGTGAGTTCTTGGTGGAATTGAGAAGCACAATCTAGCGCAGGCATTTTGCACCCTCTGGATCAGTCGCTCAGTTCTAGCCAGTATCCGAGGGCCAATAACTGTATCTGCGTAGTTCAGGTTAGATAGCACGAGCGACTCCACCAGCTGGATACGCAACTCCTCGGGTAGATAAGGCCGTCTTTTATAAAGGACTTTAAGCCGATAGAAACAAGTGCGCACTGACTCTGCCACGTGCGCTTCGTATCTCAGCCCCACGTTCATGTTCAGACCCAAATTACGTGCCTCACTGACTCGACTGACCAACTCACTCAGCAGGGTAACGTTGAGTGATGACAGCACTGCGCTGATTTGGTTCTGGGTTCCAAACAGCATGTATTTGGTTTTTATGGGGTTAAGTACTAAACCGTTATTTTCCGCCCAGCATGCTATTCTGTCAAGATCTTCGTTTATATCCTTTATAGCAGTGTCATAGTCGCTTGGCTTAAAGGAGATAATATAGACTTGTACGTCATCAGCATAAATATGGTAGGTACCTACATTTTTTCAGGGAATTTATGATATCAGCACAATACATTGTCAATACATTTACGAAAACATAATGTACGTTAGAAAAAATTTGCATCTTTTTGGTAAAAGAGGTGACAGACATAATTACAGTACTAGAAATAGGGACCAATTAGTTCAGCCAGGCTTTAGACTCGCTAAAGTAGACTCATCTTTCATGGGGTACTGTTTGAGATGCTATAATAAAATTCCACAAAGTATTCTTGAACTGAATGAGACGAAATTTAAAACATGCATTAAACGCACACTATGTAAACAAGCATATTACAAGTTGAGCGATTATATCGCTGATAAAAATGCTTGGCTTAATGCTGGTCCTGCTCCACATGGACAGGGGCGCAAAAATTGATAGCATTAAATGGTATAGTTGGAGCTGCTGAAGATTGTACTTAACTATCTTTGCATTGTATAGATTCAATGTTAGTATTATATAATCGCATAGCCCATATTGTGTGAGTACTATGTGCTAGTAAGCTATCATTCACTGGAAACCTACGGCAGTTCTTGACTTGAATGTGCCCTGGAGGTTGAGAGTATGTCATGCTCACTCAAATGTCTCGCTGATGGTGGCGCGTGTGTCGGACCATTTAGTTCCCTTCAAAATGGTGCTGATCCATGCGTCATGTGCGTGAATGGGCGCTGTCAGTTGTGACTGCTCTTAGTCGCCATGGTTTATTTGAATTAATTATTTTGTTTTTGAGTTATATTTTGTTTTGGTTTTGCTATGGACACTTTTAACGTGCACATCTTGCTACATTGTTCTCACATAATATACCATCTCAACATGAATGATGTAACCAAGATTTTGTAACAATATTTTGATTTAAAAGAGTGTCCATGGAGTTTCTTGCCCGTTCTTCTCCATAGAGATCTACGCTAGGGAATGGGCAACTACAGTACTTTCACAGTTTTTATGTCTTGTGACTGGGACTGTAGCTACATTAAATGTTCATTTTTGTTTCGACAATTCAAAAGCGCCTGTAACTGGCCTACTTGAAATAAATGCTTTGATTTTGATTGATTTTGATTGATACAAAATAAAAATAATGGGGCCCAATATTGTGCCCTGCGGGCTCCCCTATAAAAAGAAGTGAGTGATGAAAGAAGAGATGAGCCATTGCTCAGTCGTATTTCCATACGCTGCCGACGGTTAGTAAGGTAGCTTTGGAACCACTGTATCGTATTTTTGGTCAAATCCATAGTAGTGCAGCTTTGATAGAAACAAGTCTATATTTATGCAGTCAAAGGCTCGCGAAAAATCAAGTAGGACAAGAAGTGTGCATAGGCCCTTATCTTGTGCTGACAGAATGTTATCTGTCACGTCCAAGAGTGCCGTAGAAGTGCCACGCTGCTTGCGAAAACCTGACTGTAGCTCCGGCAGTATGTGGTTATCTTCTAGATACCTTGACACCAGTTGACAAACCGCCTTTTCAGCGATTTTAGAAAGGCAAGGCAGAATACTGACAGGCCGTAGGTCTTTTAAATCGGTTGGATTTGGTGTTTTAGGCAATGGCCTAACGATAGCAATTTTCCAGATGTCGGGGAAAGTTGCTGAGACAATTGACCTGTTCACAATGTCGGTGATGGATTGTAATGTATGTGGGAGTGTAAGCAAAAGCATGTCCATGGTGACTTGATCACAGCCTTCAGCGTTGGATTTTAGCTGGCGGAAGTATCGCAGAATTTGATCAGACGTTACTGGCTGTAATGAAAAAGCGAGACTATCATCACCGTAACGATGAGATTCAAAAAAGGCGCGTTGCGATGTATTGCAGACAGGGTTACCAGGAACGCTCAAAAAGTGATTATTTATTTGGTTTGGATCTCTGAAGTGAGTAGGAAGGTCATCAAATTGTTTCTTTTTTTTTAAATTTCCATAATGTTTTAGGATCCCTGATTTGGCCATTAATATTGAACTTGAAATATGCAACTTTTTCTCTAAATATGGAAGTTACCACCAGCTTGCACCGGCTTGTAGTATGCCTTTTTGGAGTCTGATTTCGTTTTACGGTACTGGGTCAGAGCGTCATTCCGCAAGCGCATCATAAATCTTATTGTATCGGTTATCCATGGATAAGACGGTTCCTTAATTAAACATGTCTTGACCGGACCGTTAAATTGTTAAAATGTTTTCGTTTAACTCTTCAACCATGTCATTACACATTATCACATTATGCAAGGCGCTAATGTTGTCCCAGTGTATTTGCGATGAATCACTATCTAACACTTCTCTATTTATTTGTTTAATGGGTCTATAAATAATTGTACGGGGTTTATATTTGCTACGCTTAATATTAAACTCGCACACAACTTACAAGTGAGTGACCATTTATTGAGCCATAAGGCTCAACAGATATCCCTTTGTGGTTGATATTCGTACAGATAAGGTCGATCAATGTTTCGTTATGGTCTGTGAAATGGGTGGGCGAAGTTACCAGTTGTTTTAGGCTCATGCTATTCAAAAACTCACAGACTTACTTAGTTTGCCCATTAGCATTTAGTAAGTTGACATTGAAATCGCCGAGCAGTACGAAGTGATCACACTTGACAAAGGAACTAACAGAGTCAGTTATAGCGTCGAGAAATATGTCCAAGTCGAAGCGTGGCGGACGATACGCTGTGCCTATTGCAATATACATACATCCCTCCCGATACGTCACAATGACGTAGACATTACGACGTGACGCTATTATAGCGTCATTCTGACTGAAACAAGTTCTATTTGAAGCTGTACCGGGCTGATACAATGCAAGATGAATTGCTACCTCGTTGACGACTCATGCGAGAGGAATCTTTGGAGAAGGATCCGTTATATTAAAGAAGCAGTTTCAGTGAAGTATATAGCCTCATGATACATATTATTATAAAAATCCACAAATTTAATTTCCTAATAAAAATCCTGACCCAAGATACATTACACTACATTATCATATTTTTTTTTCTTTTTATATTTCGTATAACGCAAATATTACTTTACAGATTAATGGGGAAAAAAACTCGAAGGTCGACATAGATGTCGCTAGCATCGACTCTGCCTTGCCAGCTAAATGTTGACGATATAGTGAATTTGTTATTGTTTTTTTGTAATTATTTATGATGTATCCTTTTTGGACTGTTCCACAATTGATCGTGGAGTTACTCAAAAGAAATGCATCAACAACGGGGAAAAAGGCACTGTTGATAGAAAGGTATTCAATAAATAATTTTAAGGTTTGTTTTTAGGTTTTTGTAATCTTGAGCTAGATGCTCACCGTATTTGTAAGCCTGCTACTGGCATAACATAGCGCTCGGTTTTATCAATTACAAGATCTGTATTTCTGTACCTGTGTTAACAAATAAAAAGTGATTTGATTGATTTTATTTGATTTGAAGGTTATATTGATAAATAATCGACATTCTCATCGAATCTATTATGATGTAAGTTTTTGACTTTCAGATTCGAAGCATACGACCGAAATTTTAATTTTAATGTCAACCCAGATCCCGGCACAGCATCTCTCAGTATAGAGTGAATATGAATGGTAGGATTTAAAACTATTATCTTACTTATGGTTTCTACTCAAACTATAATAATAAATAACAATAATAATAAATTTATTTATTTCTTTCACAAAACAGTACTTACAATATATTACAAATAAAAATGCTTTGAACAGCTGTACACAAAAGTTTTAGCATCTGTAGCCGAATTAGGCAGAACCTGTATTTCGGCTTACAGCGCCAACCCCCTCGCGTTACATATCATGATTTTTGTATGCTTGCATTGGACAATACTTTTGAATGTTATGTACTCATAAATGAAAAAAATATTATATTAGTGGTGTTAGTGGTGTGATCCTCTCTTTGTATATTGTGGCTAGGTGAATGAGTGAGTGTGAGAGGGTGTGTCTATAGTTGGGTGTGAGTGTGAAATGTGGTAGTGTATGAGTGACCATGTTAATGATAGATACGCTTTTATGTGTATAAATAATAATGTATAGAAATATTTAACTGCTGTCTATCTTAGTACGGTTAGAAGCTGTTCGGTTTCGTCGTAAGTGAGACTTTGTAGGTATTCCAACACTTTTCTCCTGCAACAATCTGTATTAAGTCTAATGAATTTGCCGTCAGTTAAGGAAAAAAAGGATCAATGTTAACTTTGATCCATTGTCTAAGGAGAATGAAATAAACAATGACAATGATTATGATCGCAATTTATAATAGCAATAGACTTTGGAGACAATTATTTTCGATTGTTGTTTATTTATAAATCGTAAATTAGTATGGATTTTGACAGGTGACAGGACAAAATTAGGCAAAGTTGATTATGCGACATCTGGTGGGATAAAAAGGCAGTTTTTCAACCCATTCCTGAATCTGTGCCCGGTTGATGATAACAGGCTTGCTCCCTATTACGAGTAAATAGGACTAAAATGTAACTGGGGAAATGTGAGTGTACTATAACCTCAGCCTTTTAGTACTTTTTATTTTCAGTTTTAGCAGATATCTATAGGTATATTGTGGGTTCACCATATACCTATACTCTGCTAAAACATTGCCACGTGACCGTCCCCATCCATCCTCCAGAAGTCGTGGGCAATAGATCCGTGAGAAGCCGTTTCGGGTCACCATTTGAAATTAAATTGTGTTAAAATGTTGAAAGCGCACAAATAACTATAAAGCTTTAAACGTAATTAACAATTACCGGTACACAAACATTGTGGTTAACGTTCTGTGAATATTGTTATTATAATTACTACTGTGAACATTATATTTAATGGCTACGAAAATAAATGAGAGGAAAGTGCTGGGGTGAGCTGTTAAGATATTGAGAGTCAGCTTTTACTTAGTGGGAGTATTTCTCAGATAATCATCTTATAATTATAATGGTTTTGTGCTAAATAGGGCTTTCGGGCTACCGTTAACAGCTGCACAGTTCGACTTTAAAGGTTCTGGATTTCAAGGACTGGAAGCAACGTGTTTTTGAGTTTTAAAAAATAGAATGTCATAATGTCCACCTCAGGTCTTATTTGACTTGCGGCGGTGCCGGTGACCTCTCGCGTCCGGCCCTGGTTCAATCCATGGTCCGGAGTGAGACGGAATGGGAAGCCGTCACCTCCTTCTGCGTAGCAGTCATGCTAGCGAAGAAGGTGGCGGAACGAGAGAGGGACAGAGCCTCTCTGAAACTTCCCTCCGCGCACTCGTTCGGCTTGGATGCAATTTATTTCGCTGTTGTTTTTAATTACGATTTTCGTGTTCCGTGATCGATTCCCGGCTCGTGAGTTGTTTCTAGTTGTGTGCTATTGTGCTAAGTGCTGGTATCGTAAGTTTTTTAGTGTTTTTACGCCGGTTATTACTGGTAATTAGTTCATTTCGTTTACTTTCGGTGAGTACATTTACTTTCTTTGGTGTGTGGGTACCTCGAAATAATTTTATCGTTTGGTAATTCTGTTACTTTTCTTACGTTTTAATAGTTTGTGTGAATTACATAATTTATAATATGTTGTCCATTAATGATGACCCGCCTGACCGTGGCAGAGATGCATTCCATACACCCGGGTCGCCGACGACCTCCGCTAATATCTCTACAAAACGTTTGTTTCGCGAAATGTCACCTGCGTACATCTCGCCCGAAGATAGGTCAAAACGGCTTCACACATCCAACTCAATTGAGAAGCCCTCGCCTATTTTAAACGTCAGTACTGCGAGCAGCGACCACTATTGCGATTTAGTGTCACAGGTGTCTGCAGTTTTATCCAAAATTAAAGACCTTGTTAATGATCAAGGGTCCCGTATTAATGTCGCAAATAAATCCGCTATCATGGACATGACTCAGCGCGTAACGGCCATCGTTTCTTTGTTAGCAATAAAATCATCCTCCAACGAAACTAAATTAGCCAATACGGAACGCGAATTAGATAAAATTAAAGTCAATTCCAATACTGTAAATAATCTTAATAATGTCAATACTTGTGATTGTAACAAATCTTCGTATGCGGATTCGTTGAAACTTCGTCTACCTAAAGTTGTGCCAGCGGTTGAGTCGCGCGCCCCTCTCCCGTGCGTCGTCGCCTACCCTACTGCTGAGCGGTCAGCCGATTACTCGTCATCGTCCGCGACTAAACAAGCGCTTATGAAAGCGATAAAGCCTAGTGACGACGGATCTCAAATAGTAGGCGTTAAGAAAACCGCGAAATCTGGCGTTGTATTACGTGTCGCTAATGACAACCAAATTAAAAAATTGCAATCGGTCGATGCTATTAGATCCGCCGGTCTAAGACTTGAAAAACCGAAAGGCCGAAGGCCCCGTATATCACGTCAAAGACTTCACTCGTGATGGGCTGTCAGCTGAAGAAAGTGCTGAAATTATGTCAGACACCTTCACTTACTGTGCTGACATCGCTATTGGTCGCGCATCTATGACCAACCTCCGTAGTTGTGATTGGTGGTGTGACTACTTAATTGAACAACGTAAAAGCTATCGCCGAGCGCGTAGACATTTAAATAAGCTTAAAAAACAAAAAGCCACCGGAGACCCATTTACCATTGCTTTAAATGCGTTTAGAGTTGCCAGGTCCCGCTACAGAGCATCGACGGAAAAATCTAAAGGTAATTTACTGCGAAAAATTGTTGAAAAATTAGATAAAGAAGGTCCGTGGTCTCCTTTGTATCACGAGTTCAAGGCTAATCGATCGGTCGACCTAGCATTTATCCAGAACATTAAAGTAAATAATAAACACACCACCGGTATTGAGGAAACGACCGAAGTTCTATTAAATACTCTGATACCTGATGATTCGCCGGTAAATGACAATGACTACCATCAACAGATCAGAGCGTGGGCTGCTGTGCCACCTGAATCACCAGCGTCAGACCTTCCATCTATTGACGAATTCATTAATGTCGTCAGGAAACTGCCTCTTAAAAAATCAGCAGGTGAAGATAAAATATCTAATCGGATGATAATAGAAGCGTGTAAAACAGCGGGCGACGCCATTCTATCTGTTTTCAACCGATGTATTGCGGAAGGCGTTTTTCCTCGCGTATGGCGTCGTGGCTTTATACGAATAATTCCAAAAAATGGCGATAAGCCACCGGACGACCCTAAGTCGTACAGGCCCTTAACCCTACTACCAAATTTGGGAAAACTCCTGGAGCGCCTTATCGTGCCGCGTTTGCTACCGGACGGACCAAAGTTTCATAACAACCAATTCGGTTTCACCGTGGGTAAATCTACTGTTGACGCGGCACTCTCTGTTAGAAAAATTGTTAATAACTCTGAACATAAGTACGTGGTTGGAATCTTTCTAGATATTTCCGGGACTTTTGATAACGCTTGGTGGCCGATGCTACTACTTAAAATGAAAAATCGTGGCTGCTACAAAAACATATATAATCTTGTTTATTCATTCTTTTTAAATGGTACCGCGCAACTAAAACTCGGACATCATTCTATGTCAAAGTCCCTTACCATGGGATGTCTACAGGGCTCGGTAATCTCTCCGTATGTATGGAATATAGGTTTTGATGATTTCCTCGCGATCCCACTTCCACCCGGCTGTTCATTAACCGGTTACGCGGACGACGGCCTGTTGCTCATTCAGTCAAGTACCCGGGCTGGTCTCGAGAATTTAGCTGACACTTGCCTACGATTAATATCTCAGTGGGGCGATCGGAACCGTCTGACCTTTGCACCGCATAAAACTTTTCAACTAATTTTAAAAGGTGATCTTAAATCGTGGCCGAGTATTAAGTTTAATAACGTTCCCGTGAAAAGAAAGCAGTCCGTGTGCTACCTTGGTCTGGTCTTGGAGCGGAATTTTTCATTCGTAGATCACATTAAAAATGTCGGTGAAAAAGCTAAAAAGAACTTTTATTCCTTAACGAGGATATCCAAATCTACGTGGGGACTGTCATTTTTAACTTTAAAGACCATCTATGTAGCTACTTACTTGGGTTGTATGTGCTACGGGGCACCTGTTTGGGCCGATAGGGCCACCATAGGAGCGGTACGACGTAAATTGCTTCAAAGCCAGCGTTTGGCGTTGATATTCTTATGCAAAGCGTATAGGACGGTTAGTACCGAAGCTTTACCGGTGCTTGCGGGTGTACTTCCAGTCGATCTTGAGGTGCAGCGTGAGGCTGCAATGTACTATAACGCGCGTGAGACCACGGACGCAGACTTTTTAACCATACGTGATCGTGCTAAGATTTCTAGATTATTCAAACCACAGAACGACGTCTGGGAGGAACTTTTATCTGAATGGCAATGTAGGTGGGACAATTCCATCAAGGGCAGACACCTCCACCAGTTCTTTCCATCCGTTCGTGAGCGGCTGGACAGGACATGGCTGGAGGTTGATCACTGTGTTGCCCAATTTCTCACGGGTCATGGCAACTTCAAGAGTAAATTATTTTCCTTCAAACTTGTTGACTCGCCTTTTTGTCAATGTTCAACATCTGACTGCGAATATGAACAATCTGCACATCACATTTTGTGGGAGTGTAGTCTTTGGCAAAATGAACGCAATATTATGTTGGATAGTGTACAGTTTGCATCCGGAGTTATTTACTATACGGACCTTGTAGAAACTAGAGCAAATTTCCGTGCGTTCAAGCGTTTTTGCCATACCTATTATTGGAATCAAATATAACAGCTCTCAACTTAGGACCCATTAACGTTAATATTTATCCGTGGTGCTAGGCAACTGGGCCTATCCCAGTTGTAAACGTCCCTTTGTGCCTATTGGCCTTGTTTCGTTCTGTCTCCTGCTGATATGGAGGGAAGTGGAAATTACAGTTTTTTTCCTACTCCTCCGCTATACTTTCTGATTAATTTCGTTGCGGGATCCAAGACAGTTAAATTCATTCTCTGGGACTTCGTCGAGCTTCATTGTCTCGGCGCTTTTCTGGTGGTCGCCACTGTTGATTCTGGCTTTCAGGAGTTACAGTGGTTTGGGCGGGTGTGGCGGGCTTGTCCCAAAAAAAAAAAAAAAAGCCTCTCTTCCCAGCCGCCGCGGGAGACGCACCGGGTGTCGGGGGCCACGTGGTGGCTACCGGCCACCGTAAATGCGGGCCTGTGGACGGTTAGCTATGGGCTAGCTAGCCGTCCGTCCGTCATAATGACGACAGGCCGTGTCGACGGCGCGTTCGTGGTCAAAGAGATGTCAGCATAAGGGGAGGGGCCCGCAAGGGCCGAAGCCTGCCGGGGTTGCGGGCCTATTCGAAAGAGATACCGCGGCCCCGGAACTTAAAGGGCGAGGAAGGAACATGGATGGGTTTTAGTCAGTAAAAGTCTGACACTCCCTCCCGCTCCGCCCAGAGTGGGAGAAGTCATTTGATGATTTCCCATCCTAAAAAAAATAAATGTCTTATTTCACTTGGGTCTAATCTACACTAATATTATAAAGAAGACTAAAATTAAATCGTAACAAACAAAGATTTGATTTTTGTTTGTTACGATTTAACTCAAGAACTACACAACACATTAAAAAAAATCACAGTTAGAAAACTACATCTTTACCAAGTAAAAAAGGATATAAACTATATTGATATCTTGCTAACTAGCGGAGGTATCACAGTTTTTTTGCTTTTGCGTCTCTTTTATTGTTTCAAAGTCAGCAATGATAAAAAGAACAGCATAAGCTGGCATCGTATTCGAAAACGCTAAGCCAGTTAGTTGGTCCCAGTTATCACACAAACCATAACAAACCTTACTTCTAAAAGAGCACAGCAAAATAAAACAGGTATTTTCTCCTTAAAACGGATGCCTAAATTAAAGGCCGATCTGATAAAAATCCAGGCTTGTAAAAAGTAACGGCTTTCATTGATGAGTCTCGTGACGCAGCACTTTGAATCCTTTTCATTACGCCATCAACCTTCAACCTGAAAGTAGATAAGAGCAGAAGGCCAGCTATATAATACGGGGTGTAAACAACATCACAAAGCCGTCAACCAAGCATTCTGTACATCAAACTAAGTAACTTTACGCAAAAATTATTGCTGGGAAACGACATTTTTTTTGGGGTAAAGAATCATGTTTTGTGGTAGAACTCAATGTAATGCACTCAAAACATTGTGCTGATGGATAGATTGAATAGTAGGGGCTCGGTGACGTGTTTAATAACCTTACATTATAAACAGGTATTATGAAAAAATCACTTGTGGAAAAGTTGTAACTTTGACCCTCAATGTCTCCATAATTGGAAGGTTCACAGGTATGGTCTAGAGTCTAGAACCAAACAATGATCGCAAAGACTGAGAGAACAAGTGGCTTTCGGCTTCATTAAAAGGATTTTTACACCCTTTATGAACGGGCGCCTGTGCTTGCTCGTTGGTACGGACTTCACCTTCTGTACAAATCTATCCTATACTTCAGAATGTTTTACCCTCTTTTAAAGTTTTACAAAAAAATCTTTAGTAGAAAGAAATGCAAAAATTTCCCTGCATTGAAATATTGCGTGTGAAAATGAGGGTAAATTTAAATTGTGCTGTTATTAATTAACAGACATTAAAAGGGAGGGTTTCTGTTTGATTAATGATTTCAATTTGTTTACTGTTTTGTTTTGTGGGTGAAGAAAATTAAGTTTTTCTTTATGCAATAGATTAGAGTGGCAAAATAATGTGTGAAATTATATATCCCCAGCACAATTTTGTTCTGTACAACTGAAGAGTCAGCAAATGTCATTATTTGTTTAAACTCGATACTCTTGAGCTCATCTGTTTTCCTAGTATCGCTGTCGTTAACCTAAAATGATAATAATATGGAAGGGTGAATATGTTAATGTTATGTATTTTTGGAATGGAACCTTGTGTTTAGGGTTAATACTAAAAATAGTTTAAGAATCGTAATCTTAGTCTTTTGTTTTTATATAGAAAACGTTTTCATAGCTGTATTTTACAACATTGAGACTTTTTATCGTCTTTTGTCCTGTTAAAGCGAAAACGCAAATCATTTTTCGTTGTTATAAAGACAATTTTCTGACAAAAAGATTCTAATTGGGCAAAGATTCAAAAGACGGATCATGAAAAATTATCACCTTTTCTCACACTGAGAAGCTTAAAGATTCCCATTTGGCAAGTAAAGCCACAAGTTCCAGCTAGTATAAAGTCATTATATAATCATAACAGTTTGGTTACAGCTAACTTCTAGCTTCAATAATACTTTAAGTTTCAATGTGCTAATTATAGAGGATAACCTCAGCCAATGAGCTTGTTAATAATGATTTGAATAGTTAGATGTGTCGCGAGACAGAGAAAAGTGAAGGACCAAAATATACAACACGATACGTCATCAAGGCTCGATGCACGACGCGAAGTTATCGATAAATTTATGTCGTTGCCTTTGAATTAGAATGATTGATTCGTCAGTTTTTGTGACATGACGTCTTACCATGCATCGCTATTACCATCTAGAATGTAACGATTTTCATAGTGAGTAAGCGAGCCAAATACTATAAAAATGGCATTGTCAATCAAACATACTTGTTCACGAGCCACGACCAAGTTCTGCCTTTTAAACCGCAAGATTACTCCAACCAAGCTATGGTTAGACTAATCTTGCGGTTTAAATCTTCGGGTTTGATTGAGCCCTACTCCCGAAAACAGTCTTCATTCATAACAATTACTGCCTAATGGTAGCATTGAATTCTTTGCTGTAAGACTGCTCATTTCCAGGAGTATTTTGATTTGTAAACGTACAGATTTCCACAACCTAGATTTACCAACCTAAAGTTTACAGAAGAGGACAAGCTATCAACTTTTTTTACTAGCCTTTATTATCCCACTGCTGGGAAAACTGCTAAACTTGATAAAATTCACATACTGCCTAAATGATTGGTAAATAACTATAAGCATGTAATTTTGCACAAGAGTTTTAAATTCATAATTACTCTGAACTGTATTAACTAAATAGATGAAAATTTGTATGGAAGTTCATCATGTTTACAGAACTTATAGTCGGGCTGTCCTTGGGATACGATTCTCGTTAAGCCTTTTCTTTATGACATTGAGTCATGAAATATTATCATGTGAAACATGGCTGATAAAACGTTTTGCGGTCTTTTGTCCCAAGATAGGAATTAAAGAAAGAATACATTTTGATTTAATTAATGTAATTCGAACTTTGGTCCTGTACTTTACGTAACGTGATTATGAACTCTTGGTTTTTAAGATAAATTTATTCCCGGAAAAATATCTTGTAAAACCAATGTCAATTTTTCGCAGAAAATTCAGACAGACGAGCTTAATATAAAGCAACAATCAGTCATGTAAAACACCCTTTACTTATAATAGGATACACCTATAAAGCCTACACAGTACCTAAAACTTATTCTTTTATCAAGCACAGGTTTCATATAATTTCCGCATATTTCTTGGATAATACAGCATGCATTTTTTTTAATTTACGAACTCTCGTTATTCACAAAGCCCCATAGAAAAAAACTTTACAAAAAACTAAAACTAGAATTTTAAAATCCACGAACTACAACCCGAAGCTCGTTCGGAACCATAAACCATAAGTCATAATTTTGAAAAAAATCTGTCCAGAGCGCTCCAACATACAGAAAAACAACACCCTGTACACATTTTTTGTGCCATCCAGTATCAGAGTGCAAATATAGACGCCTGTCGGATCCATTTCTCTATTACCGAGAAACAAAGGGTGGACCTTGTGGCACTCCAAAACTTAGCATGAACCTTATCACAACAGCCTAAAGTTCACTTTCGTTTGACAACAAAAATAGATTTGACAGAAGCTTCCGGTACCCTCGTGACATACAAAATATGTTATTGAATCCCGCCGAAAAGGTGAGTTTTCAGTTTTGGCTCAGGAAACGATGCCGGGCCGAGGTTGGACCAGAGTTAATAAATGACAAGTCGTTTCGGGGAGATCTTTTTTATTTGATCAGATTTGTTACGGGAAAGCCTGTTGATATAGACCGATTGGTTTTTTATTTATTTATTTTTGTTGGATAATAAGCTGTTAGTGTTGACGTATTCTTGTTTATTATGGTTTTGTGTATTATGATAGTGATTTTCCACCAACACAAAATGAACTCCCACTGAGACTTTAATTTTAAAAACGTTATGGGGCTGAATTTAGAAAAAATGATTAGTGCTCACACCTGAATTTTGAAATTGATTTATTTGCCAGATTATAGGTGCATAGAATACATGGTAAAATAATTTTAGTCTCACTATATTCGACTTATCGGTTGTGCAAATATTTCTAGTAGGTACCTACATGCAATCATTGGTCATACACATCATAGTCATTATAGAATTTAGTCTTGCTTCGTTAATACGTCTTTTTAACTCGCTCTTTTGCAAAAGTTGAACAAAAATCATGTTTCTAGGCACAGTGGTTTTATCTTTGTGATCTCTGTTATACTAAGAATATTTAAGCTACTGAATATCAAAGCATTTTCATATTAGGTAGGTTTAGTTATTAATTAATCATTTTGTAATTAATAAATCTAGATGGCACACTTAATAATTTATCAGTTTAATTCACGTGTAAATCCGTGTGATTTATTATGCAAATATTTGTACACGTACAACTTAGCAAGGCTCATTAATTTCCTTCCACCTCGTTCGTTAGTCATTACGTGTTTTACTTATAGTTAAATAAAAACGTTAATTTATTTGAACAAGGTAGGAAAATGTTACTAAGGCAACTAGTAATTCTATTTTCTCGACTGTTTTCAATTGTGATTCTTGGGTGTGATTACGCAATTTCTTTCATTAATGTAGTTATTTAACTGCTGGTATTTTAAAGTAAAGTATATTTACATCGTTTATTTCGTTTCGAACACACACGTCACCTCGTTTCCAACGATGACCCATTATTAAATGGGTCATCCTTTGTTACATCCTATTTTATGTACACCTGCATAGAATAAGATCTAATTTAATCTAATATCATTAAACTTATTCTTTTTAATATTGATTGGTTAATTATGGTTAGGCAAACACGTTTTAGCTAGATTGGAACATTGAATCCGTAACTTATGCTTCGTTACGGATAAATTAGTATTCTCAACATTTATATATCCTTTTTTCATTTTATATCATACATGGCATGAGGAAACAACTGAACAAATTATAAGCTTCATAAATCAGGGCTGACATACATTTGGAATAAACCATTTATACTGATTCCAGAAAAAATAAACAAATGAACATTGCTTTTACGATATCCAAATGATAAAGGAGAGATTGGGGAGTTTCGTCGATGATCACTTTGCAACTGGTTTTGTTGATGACAAAAATTAGTGATTGGTTGCAAAGTTGACTAACAAAAGTGTGACTGTGATCTATTTTAATCTTTATCTATCTTTAGATAAAACTTTCAATAAAATATTTCCGTTGAAGTTTATCCCCCTAATAAATGTAAAGACCAGTTTTTAGTGTTAATGAAAGTGCCTTTTTTTTCGGGATGGGAAATCATCAAATAACTTCTCCCACTCTGGGCTGAGCAGGCGGGAGTGTCAGACTTTTACTGACTAAAACCCATCCATGTTCCTTCCTCACCCTTTATGTTCCGGGGCCGCGGTATCTCTTTCGAACAGTCCCGCAGCCCCGGCAGGTGGGTGACCACCCTTACATACCTAGTTTCCTCCGTGCCTTGGGAAGCACGTTATGCAGTTGGTTCCGGCTGTCATTTGTCCATCTTTGACAATCGTTACAGGTACACAGTGACCCAAAAAGTCAGACAATCAATCTTACCAAGTGGTATCGTATTACCCAGTACCAACTGGGTTGTGAGGTCAGATAGGCAGTCGCTCCATGTAAAATACTGGTATTCAGCTGTATCCGGTTAGACTGGAAGCCGAACCTAACGCAGTTGAGAAAAGGCTAGGTAGATGATGATGAGCATAAGTGCCTTGGTCATGTTTAAAAATACATAGATACACAGACAATTTTAAAATTAAGTCGGTCCTAGTTTTGGTAGGTAAAATAATGCTGCAGATTAAACTAGGTTTTTAAGGGTTCTGTACCCAAAGGGTAAAAACGGGACCCCATTACTAAGACCACTGTCCGGTTCTCTGTCTGTCACCAGGCTATATCTCATGAACATCTCACAGATGATGTAATTATGTTGCCACTATAACAACAAAAATAATAAAATAAAAAATTAAAGGTGGCTTCCCTACTATAATGGTACGGACGTTCAATGTCGCAAAATAAGGGTCATTTGCAATACTCCGCATGTAAGACAACACACGGGTCATAGGTCCGGCAGACTAACGCTGACAAATTACAGTTTTACCTTTATTTAATGACGTCATTTCGGCCGCCATTTTGTGGCCAAGAAATTAAACCGGGTAGTTTGAGGTTTAATTAATTTTAGTCATTTATTTGTGCCTATGGGGTATTTAATGTTGTGGCTGGTTTGTATAACTGACAATCTGTTAGGTTTTACTTTTCATTGGCTTGTTTCCTATCATTTATCTTCGGTAATTTCCTAATGAATGTATGTATTTAGATAACGTTTACCTACCTAAGTATTATAGAAAATAGGTAACATTTTGTTCATACTTTTTCATTCTTCATTTCCGGTATGCATCACCTGGCTACAGTTTGCTATTAATCTAAGTAGATACTTCATTAATAACAATAGATACTCGATTAATAACAATACTCTATACTATTGTTCTCTCCAGTATATGAACTAGACGAAAACTTTGATGATTTTTAGTAAATCAATTGCACAGCAATTGCAGTTCACTTTTCATGTAACCCTCGAAGTAATGTGCCTATTAATTGCATTCTATCAATTTTATTAAGGCTAGCAACACAGAATACTACAATATAGTATCTAATATACTTTGTAGGCAAGTAATGTCGCAAAAACTTAATCAGGCAACATAGTTGATTTAATTTAGGCGTTATTTCACGTTGTCCTATATTTTTAGCCTACAATGCTAGATGAAGACACAAGTCTGTGAGAAAAACTCGCAATTTCCCAAGAGCCCTATTATGTTTTCTTGACAAATACACGCAAAAATTTTACAATAACTGTTGATTTTAGGCCAAACCGTTTATTTCAAAAGCTTTTTTAACGCGTTTAGGGAAATTATTCGTTTACAGAGCAGTAAATATAATAAAGTTCCGTTATCTAGAAGATTGCGTCTGAAAGTAATAAAAAGGAAGTCTTTAACATTATTGGATTTTACTGCGAATACTGATTGACTTATTTTCTGCCCCCGAGCCGAATAAGGGAGGGCAGACGAGAAGTATCGACATCATAATTTTAACGACTCAATCAATAACTTACTTAAGTATTTGTGTGGGTTAGCAAGCAATGCGGGAAGTGGTAATCAACACCTATTGGCACCTGGAACTGCCTAACTTTAGACGGCGAATGGGAAATTCTAACATTCTTTTATTTTATTTATTTATTTACTAGATATAAAATATAATATAAATATAAATATCGCTGGACATTTACACACAGCGCCATCTAGTGCCACACTAAGCAAGGCTGGTGTCGTGGACACCAGATAGTTGATATACTACATATGTACCTTTTTTTTTGTAAATACATACTTATTATACATATAAACATCCATGACTCGGAAACAAATGTTCATGCTCATCACACAAACATTTGCTCCTACCGGGATTCGAACCCAGGACCCTTAGAACGTAAGGCAGCCTTACTACCACTACGCCATTTGGGTCGTCTCACACACAGATAAGGCACACCAACAACATGTTTACAATATTGGTTCCATATGGTCATTATAAGTCTACTGTGCGTGTAAATAGACGTATTTAATGAATGTTTAATGAATGTTTGTACAACAAAAAATTAGATTAGATTAAATAAAAAAAATAACAAATGTCAAACTATTCATACTGAAGTATGATCAGATCTTAGCTTGGCACTAATAAAAGCAATGAAAGAAATGTTTAGGCACAGTTTAACGCCAATTTGTAAGTTTTTAATTTTAGAAGCAGCATTTAAACATGTTGGATGAGAATTTACTCAGAAGTCATAAACTCTTTTGATACCTACATACTCTTTGTAAAGAATGCTGTCATGTCACTTTGATCAACAACTGTGGTAACTAGGGCTCGAATATAGCCGATTATATTTTACGGGTTTTACAAATACCAATCTTATATTCACATCTCAACAAAACATTTACTTTTTACTCTTCGATAAATGGTTATTTTTGCTTTATAATTTACTAGCGGACGTCCCGCGGTTTCACCCGCATAGTTCCCGTTCCCGTGGGAGTACGGGGATAAAATATATCCTATGTTACTCTTGGATAATGTAGCTTTCGAATGGTGAAAGATTTTTTTAAAACGGTCCAGTAGTTTTTAAGCCTATTCATTACAACCAAACAAACAAACAAACAAACAAAGTTTTCCTCTTTATAATATTAGTGTAGAAGAATGTGTAAGCAAAAATATTTTTTGCTCCTTTGTTATTTTGTTCTGTTCTGCCAGTAATACTTCCATAGATATTTTCCAACAAACAACATTTGCAAATAGAAATGCAAAGTCTAGTTTATTCAATGTAATATCGTGTTCCCTACATCAGCATCCTTCCGCAGCCATCTCGTTGAACAATATTCGCATTGTTACCACATTACTGAAAATTGAACAGTGCCTGCTTTCCATTACTTTTAAAACAAAATAATAACCAGATGTTCTTCATTTTAACAGATTGTCAATTTATTTGGCATAGAATTTGGAGCAAATCAGGCAATGAATAGCTTACTTTCCTTCGTTTATACGAATAGGAAATGTAGAAAACTAAATAGTTTTTATGAAAAACGAATGAAATGAAATTTATTTATTTGCCAGAATATAGGTGCTTACAATACATGGTAAAAGCAGGCAGCATGGCATAAAGGGTTATAGTATTTTATATACACTAGTAGTTTACCTTAGATTTAATTAAATTGTTTTCATAAATTAATTATTTACTGCATCAATATATTATGTTTGTTTTTTTTTCTGTGTAAGTTTTATTAGTAAGTTTTAAACTGATATTTTTTATGTGTTGTGTCCTGTGCGTGCTAATAAATGCTTTTTCTTTCTTTCTTTCTTCTTTCTCTTTCATCACCCAAAGGTTGACATGTAGAGAATGCCTATGGCATTAAGTCCGCCTCTGTACTCTGTGCTTGCAAGTGGTCAATTAAATAGATAATAAATAAATAACAAGTAATACAAAATCAAAATCACTGGGGCAACACTGCTCTGCATCGCACATGGCAGTAACGATAAAACCTTAATTCAACAAGCAAAATTGAGTTCACTCGGTTAATGTTTGTGTGATGGATGAGCATGAGCATTTGTTTCCGAGTCATAGATGTTTATATTTTTATAATAAGTATGTATTTACTAACAAAAAGTATCTATGTAGTTTATCAACTATCTGGTGTCCACGACAGAAGCCTCGTTGAGGCGGCAGTAGGTAGCGCTGTATGTAAATTCCAGCGAAATTAATTTATTTATTACTCAATAAAAACTTGAATAACTTTGAAAACATACAACCCATACAAATTCGAAATGATGACTAAGGGCTCATTTCTGGAGACGCGGCGCGTCGGGCGGCGCGTTGAGCGGCGCGTCACGCGGCGCGTCGAGCGTTTTTTCCGTTTACGGAGAGGCGGCGCGTGCAGCGGCCTCAGTACAATATTGTATAGGGAGACGCGAGGCGTGCTGCGACGCGTTGCCCGCGGCGTCGCACGCCGCGTCCGACGCGGCGGTGCACGCGGCGTTGTGTCATCATGGCACGTCACGGATGTCAAACAGACATAAGCTCTTTGTGTTTTTCTTCTCGCGAATAAATAAAATAACAGTCTATTATTCGCCTAAGTTTAGTGAATAAATACTTCTGCAAGGGCAACTTACGAATAACATTATTATCTAGTGTTCATGTGCTGTTTAAATATTTAAAAAAAAAAACAGTAAATAACTATAGGTGAACCCCATCAATACACAAGTACCCAAAACCCACAGTTTATAGAAGATAATTATTCGGGGAACGGAAAACCAACTTGTGGCTTAACGTCGGCATGTGCGGTCCTGTACTCCGTTGCTGTGCTCAACCTATGGTGTTTGTCTGAACTTCTGAAGCTAGAACAATAGAATGAGGATCTTACAAATCAGTTGAGCGACATAAACGACCGTGACCAGGACTTGCTCGCAAATGATATCCTTAGATCTAATATTCCAGAGATAAGTGGAGAAAACACCACCTACACTGCCATGTTGGTGGCCGCTAAGATTGGCGTCAAAATTAAAGCGCGCGATTTCGTGAGCCCCAAGCATGGAGCAAGGAGGCTGGCGCTTCAACGCAACGCAGGCGACGGCGCCGGTGGAGACCCGCCCCCGCTTCCTCGTCGTGCGGCTCGCGCGTCGCGACCTACGGGACGAGCTGGCTGGGGGGAGCGCGAGTGCGTCGAGGCATGATAACAGCGGATCTCGCTCGATCTGCCGGGCTCTGCAAATAGAAGCGCGCTACATCTACGAGTGCTTAACTAAACTAGGCCTAATTGGCGCAGCCGTGAGACGCACAATAATTATTTCTTTCCATTTTTTGACTGTGTAGTTTTAAGTTTTTTAATTGTGTAATTAAGTTTTTATTTTTTTCTGTTCTTCTTGTGTGCACTTATGGCATAATTATGCCAAATAAATATGTTTTCTTTATTTCTACCTTTCATCCTATCTTACTCGGTCATAACAAGCATTAGATTAGAATAGAACGACTATTTTAGACCAATTATCACTGGGGCGAAGTAGCCCAACGGTTTAGTGGGCACTTTATAAACCTAGGGTCTCAGGTTTGAATTCCAGACAGGTACTCATTTTTTGTCTAAAATAATCACGTTTCGCGAGCAATTTTATACAACTGCTACCTGATAAGTTTCATAGGAACCGTGATCAAAATTAGGGACATACACAGACAAACTTTTCGGTTTTATAAAATAGCGATGGGCTGATCGTCACGGCTCTTCCTCTATTACGCCGCGCTGTTTACCACGGATCTTGTAGCGTGTGAGTTTTGCCTGCAGTCGACAACGCTGCGGCATACGCGTCGTTGCAGTAGGAGGGAAGGAATACGTGCTGCACATCCGCACGAGAAGCATGTCGATTTATTTTAATTAATCGATCTCTGATTCGATAAAATCAAGTTGGAATTATCCACATCATCTATGCAAACTCTTTTGATGTTGTGGAAGTCTCAGTATTGTCAATTGTCTGTAAAAAAATACAGCACAGAGCATCAAGTAGTCTTTGGTTCCAATGCCAACTCGAGAGCTTTTTAGGGTTCCGTAGCCACATGGCAAAAAACGGAACCCTTATGGATTAGTCATGTCTGTCTCTATGTCTGTCCGTCCGTATGTCACAGCCACTATTTTCCAAAACTACAAGAACTATGCTGTTGAAACTTGGTAAGTAGAGGTATTCTGTGAACCGCATTAAGATTTTCACACAGAAACTAGAAAAAAAACAATAAATTTTGGGGGTTCTTGATACTTAGAAACTATACATTTTTTTTCATCAAACCCATACGTGTGGGGTATCTATGGGTATATCTTCAAAAATGATATTGAGATTGTAGTATAATTTTTTTCTAAACTGAATATCTTGCGCGCGAGACACTTCCAAACAGGTCAAATGTGTGTGTGTCCCCCTGTAACTTCTAAATTAAGAGAATGATAAAACTAAAAAAAATAAATGATGTGCATTACCATGTAAACTTCCACCGAAAATTGGTTTGAACGAGATCTAGTAAGTAGTTTTTTTTAATACGTCATAAATCGTAAACCGCAATTTACCTTTCATTCAATCAACTCAAATATAAAAAAAGCGTTATGTTACTTGCTGCTACGGAATCCTTCATGGGCGAGTCCGACTCGCACTTGGCCGCTTTTTTTAGTAACCTCAAACAAAATCTTTTTGATAGACGGCCTCACAACATTTGTTTTCTCTAAACAGCTAATTTGTTCTCTATTATCATCACGAAGTTATGATTGGGTAGGTTGTGAACGCTCGTCTCTAATTGGCTAAGCAACGCATAGTAACAATGGCATCATTGGCGCTGGCAATGTGACATTTGACGGGCAGCAAGAATTGTCAAAGTAGACGATTTATGTGAAAAAGAGCAATGAAAGATTTGAATATTTTTGATTATGTATATTTATTTCTTTTGCGTGTGATGTCAACCGTTTTTTCTTTAATATCGAACGTAATTCGTATTTCAAAACTAAACAATATTCACGTATGATCTAACACAAATAACAAATGCGTTTTCTCAAAATTTCCACGTGTCTGTACAACACTGTTATGAGGTTATAATTATGATAGTCAATTTAAAAAAAAAAGGTTGCACTGCGGGAGTGGGGTGCATTTTTTATAATTTGGAATGGTTAGGGAATAATTTCGCACGAATTGCTTTAATTACCAGTATAAAAGTACTATAATTTATGTGGTTAAGTAAAATATTCATTTAATGCGCTATCGTACACAAATATGACATTTTATATTAACTACTGTAGTGTTTAATAAATGAGTTATGCGTTCTGTGGTGGGGGATGCATGTTGGAGGGAGTGCGGGGCGATGCGCCGCGTTTAGTCTAGTCCGAGCAGCCTTAGCGACAGCACGCCTAACCCAGGAATATTGGAAATAGTGTTTTATTGTACAACCCTGAACAAAGACACCACAGTAATATACGGTGGTTTTACTCTAAACCCTAACTAGTGTACGAGTGAACACCACATCTACCTACATTATGAATCTCCGTCTTACAAATTTTCGATCAGATCACGTGTCCAGACGCGAGTTTAACATTTTTTACCCATCCCAAAAAGTGCACAACGTCGCTAAAGAAGTTTTCACTTCCAAATTATTTGTGAAAACCTATGACAGAAGCAGAGAAAGATGACAAAAACGTTGGATAGAGAAACATTAAGAGTTAAATCAAAAATGATTTGAAAGTTGAACCCCTCACTCGATAGATGGTATTGTAGTCGGATTAGAAGTACGTAAAACGCATTTAACGAAACCATAGCGGTTTCGTTACCAAGGCAAGATGGTATTTTACTCGATATGAGCTTACAGCAAATATATATGTTTCATGTCAATGTTAACAGTTTCAAGTGTTGTATTATATTCTTTGCCATTATAGGGACGGACCCTCGTTCAGTGTTTTACGTGGTAGTATACAGCAGGCCGCATACAGCATTTCATAACGTGACGTTTTCTACTAAATCGCACTATCTGTAAGACGCGTTAAGAAATTTTGTTCCAAAAAGTACACGTTTATAATTACAAAACATGGCTCATACGACTATGTATAAAACAAATCTGCGACTAAATTTTGGAGGAATTATGTTTTTTAATTTTTTTAATAAATTCGTGATTTATAGCTATGCAATATACAAATAATGCTATATGAACTACGACTGCCTCAAGCAATACGGTTGGATCTGTCATCACAGCAGCACACCATCGATCACAGCAAGTTAGCACGTTTTGACGTTCCAGATTTATTTTTTCTAGCAGTTCCAAGCGAAAACCATATTATGTTTTTATCTATTTTAAATCTGTCAAAGTAGAAGAGTATTTTTTTAATGTAGCAAAAGGAAACACAAACATATTTTACTTCATACTGTTATCATTCAAAACTAATTTACTTAGTCCATTGGGCATAACATCATCCTCCAAAAACTGGCAGAAGTCTCCATGACATAACGCCGCGTCGCACGCCGCGGGGGACGCCGCGTGCACCGCCGCGTCAGACGCTGCGTCCGACGCTGCATCTTGAGCAAACGCGCGTAAAAACGCTTCTCCGTAAACGCTCTCATACATTGACATATGTTTGAATTTGAAGCGGCCCGCGCCGCCCGACGCGCCGCCCAACGCGCCGCGTCTCCAGAAATGAGCCCTTAGAAACAAACTTAGTAGGCAATTCCCCACTCGTGGCACACATTTGATTATTAGGTCAAAACATGAATAATATTACGATATTACCAGCCTAAACGTGCTGAACAAATACTAGAATAATTATCTTCCTAGTTTGAGTACATAGGAGAGCAAAATGCAGTCCGACAATATTCAAATTTCTGGATTTGAGATAGAGGGTAGTTGCTTTTAATCAGTTTGACTTTAAGCTAAGGGGCGTAACAGAGTAAAAGAAACTTGAGCACTTTAAAGTTTTCACTTAAATTGTTTCAATGAGATTGCCTTAATGGCGATGCATTCATTTATCCGGAGGATTGAAGTCAAAAAGTTTTATAGATCGTAAGAACTAACTAGAAGATTTTTCAAAGTTATTTAAATTAGGTACTTTGAATGCTTGGTTGATTATGTTTGCTAGCCAATTTTTGTTACTTACACTGCTGGCAGTGTGACAAAGAAGACTAAAAGCCTTCCCTTACTCATTTCAAACCTATCTTTGTTAGGTATCTTTATTAAAAAAGATTTAGAATTAATTCAGTGATATTTTATTTGTTTGAAAATGGAAGTATAATTGGAAACTCATGAAAATAGTGGTGACAAAATTTTTCCATACTTGCCTATGCCCACGATTTTACTCGTGCAGAACTCGGCCATGATGATGCCATATTTCATCCACACACGTTCAGCAGTTTTACGTGACGCAATATCCATCCTAGGCTTGTCATTGTCATCTGACATTACAAAAATAAACAAAGATTGAAAAGACTAAAATCTACAGAAAAGCTTAAATAATACAAATAACAAGATACAAGGTATGATAAACCTCCACGTAATGGCCATGCAGATACTTGGAAAGAACGTATATTAATATTTCATTTAAAATTGTAGTAGGACTTCAATTTTCAATTCACTGTTCCTACACTGTGTCACAAATTCCTCCCGTGCAATAGAAGGCACTCAGTCTTGATATATCTACAGACTAAACACTCTTCTGAATTCCGCCGGGCGCTTACTATTGTCAGCGAAACTGTAGTTTCACTCATAACACATTTCTGCTGAAATATAGTGTGGAAATTGTTGGAATATTTGCTTTTTTTTTATTAATGGTCTATGTGTTTTTTGTTTCCTAGGATATGTTAGTACTTTTTTAGTAACCCGGAGTTTTAACATCGGTGGGAATTGCTCCTGATATCTCTGCGGTCGTGTTTGATTGCAAACCTGTCGAAGTTAGAACGTCGGAAAGAAGTGTATCCTGCGTCTACGAAGAACTTATCTGGTGCAGTATAACTTGTCTTAAGATGACCATCATACCCTTTGTTCTGTAAGACTACTTTTTTCCTGTTTGTTAATTCCATTCGAGTTAATTCTGCGAAAGAATATATGCGGACAAAATAATTATGCTGGTTTGGTGCGCAGATCCTTGATATACTTAAACGTACCTACAAGTAATTATAACGTATGTAGTTGTTTTTTAAGATAACATCCAAAACGTTGCTGTATAATTTAATTATACGAGTACAATGTTTATGAAATCTGCAGTAATGAGTATTCTCCGAGTACACTAAATCCTTGTGCTAAGTACACTATAAATTAAAAGGAAAATAATTAGGAAGAGCAATGCAGCAAGTCCCTGATTAAATGCAAGCAGCACTTGTGAGCGTAAACCGAGTGAGGTTGCAGGGCTGCTGACAATGGGGACGAGCCAAATAACTGATATTAATTATAACATAATTCACACGACATCCGAACACGGATGTGTGTGCAAGGACTCACGGATGCACGGATGTACGGATGCATGGATGTCCCTTACACTCGGAATTGTGAAATCCGTTTGCAAATTATGTATGAGTGTGCTATGCAAGCGATTTAGCTGCGTTTGTGCCGCTATAATTTAAGGATTTGTTATAGGGAGATTTGTGTAATAGTCACTGCGGTGTACACAGAATAATTGCTTGGCAGTAAATCACAAATAACTGCACTGTGAGATGCTTGAAATTACTATGCTTTCACGCTAGAGTTTATTAGATCCCAAGAGAGGAATAACTGCCATTCTATTTTGACTATAAGTTTACTCTTTACAACCGCGCTAGTCAAACAATCTTATGAATATGTGGCATAGGCTCCTGTCATAGAGTAGGCAGGAGTAAAGTAAAGAAAGAAGATGTCACGCTCGACCACACATCTAAGTACTAGGCCAGTATGGGGTTTCAACGATATACGAGGTCATTTTAAATCGGTTTTACTCGAATAGAAAATAGAAAACAGTTGTAAATTGAACCTAGAATTAGAAAATACTCAGTCACTACAAAATGTGTCGTCAGTGTTACACCATTAGATCATTAATAACTTTGTTAAAGCGCACAGTACAAATATAAATTTCTTTTAACACGTTATTTTAGCGTTTATTTCAAAGTGTTTCTCAGAATAACGCATTACATTTTCCGTGTTCCTTAATATACCCATTAAGTCCAACGTTCGAAATAAGTGAACTTTATTTTGCACGCTAACTTAAACAACGAGCTATAGTTTAAGTTAAAAGGCATTTACATTCACTTAGTGAGTAAAACTGCTTTCTTTGTTTCAGTAATCAAAATCTATTACCATGCTTCTTAAAGTTAGACGTGTTGTATTATGGGTTTTATTACGTCAAATATGAGCTATGTACTACAGTTAAGTTTTTCTTTCAAAAAAGATCTGGAAACCCAGTTAGGTATTACAAATTGCCTATGTTATTAACATAAACAGTTTATTTATATCTGCAAATACCAACAATTTTATGACAGAAAGACGTTCACTGCTGAACACGGATTCTCCAAGAATGGGTTTTGACATAACCGCCACGCTTGGCAGGCGGGTTGGCGATCGCAGTACGGTTGTTAAAAAGCACAGAGAACGCTACTGCCCATTCTCTGGTAAGTCCCTTAGTCGTCTCTTACGACACCTACGGAAAGATATGGAATGGTGCTATTCTTTATAACGTCCGACACCATACATTACATCCACTGTTTAGAACAATGATACGATTGGCTTTAAAAACTATCAACTCACCCATCCACTGGTGGACCTGTGGCCTGTTTCAAGCTCTGTCCCTCTGCATCCAGGTCGTCAGTTCATCTAGCTGTGGAACATCCCACAATATGCTTGCTGATACTCGGTGTATACTCTAAGACTCCTCTGCTCCACCTATGTACATCGGTCGTACGGCAGACTGGCCCACTGCCACCTCAGCTAGATAACTCTGTAACTTATTCGGACGATCTCATTTTGATCATTATTTTACTGATACTTAATTTACTATCCATTTCAAAGCGTACACGTAACAACACACCTTTAATTCCCGAAGAGTTTGGCAGAGGTATGACTATTGTAAACTCACATTTTACAGTTTGATAAAGTCCCATGCAATTAAGGCTGGGTCTATTGCCAGAATTCGGCCAAAAATCCTGACTCCTAGCTCATAAAGTCCTAAAAAACTGTTTCAAAAAACTGAAATCAGGTACTACTTACTAAAATATTTCTTTTCTTGTACATCCGGAACACACACATCAATAGTTTTAAACTAAAAATTCTTCCATCCTGAGGGTATAAATTCATACAGTATGCTTAGTTCAAGATATAAGGTGCATTTACACTCAACTGGCTTCCCAACGGGACGCGAACGCGACGGCTTGACGGGGGTAACACTCAACGATGCGTCACCTATATTATACAGTGTGTTAGAATGTTCACATAATATTTTCCCGTCACTGAGTTGTCAACGCGAAGACTCGCTCATGTGTGACGTGCTCTGGTTTGGGATGCAGTGTATTTATTTATGTTCATAGTTTGCTTGTGTGACTCATGGTTTTTAGGGTTCCCTAAAAAAGGAACCTATATAAGATCACTTTCTTGTCCGTCTGTCACCACTGATTTTCTCAGGAACTTGTAAACCTAGCAAGTTGAAATTTATGCCAGATACTGAGGTCTATTGTCCCTACTAGGTGTATAAAAATGGTTTAAAGATATTAGCAAATTTTAGATTTTCGCGAAAGCCGGTAAGTACCAAGAATTACCTTAATTTTACGGTTTTAGGTCGAAAATCTATATAGTAGTTCCCGTTGACCTAGAATCTTGAAATATTATGTTTATTAACACTAGCCCACGTTCCATTGCCACCCGTTAAGCATCCATGCCTCGAATGCAGTTTTCTGCACCGTAAAAAATTAAATCATCAAACAATGTAGTTAAAAATGTATGTAAAAACGCACTATGCAGTTAAAAGTTGGTGCAAAAAGCCCAGTTTTTTAAATCTCTGCTATGTACAGCCAAATACACGGTTGTTATGATTGGCTCTGGTCTTCTGGTCGTATGCGCGACTGATGGCCTTGGGGTCCGAGGTTCGCTTAAGCATAATTGAGTTTTTTGCCTAGGAAAGCAAGTGGAGCCGTTGTTTCACTGCCTGTCCTCACTTCCGTTGTGTGGGATTGCCATCTCTTTGAACTAGTGAGTAGTAGAATGACGGAAGAGATTAAGGTAGATGACAAAAAAAAACAATTAGGGCGCCAGATCGAAAAATTTCAAACATTATGGACAAATGTTTTTTTTTTTTTACGTAAAAATAAATGAGTACGATACAGTGCGTCGGAAACTCGAGTGACGTCACAGTTGAGTACATTTTTTTACCGAAAACTGACATCACAAGCCCCCAGTCATGATCTTTGACGCGTTTTATCTTAGTCAATTTTTATTAATTTGATAAAACAAAAAACACGTATCTAATGTTTTTCGATAACCTAACTGGTACTCTGAAACCTACCCGACATTGAGGCACGCTCAATATCAAATTGTAACCACAAACGCGAGGCTAACCTTACTTTGTATAAAAAAGTCTTATTAGTTTGATTTGTCGTTTTTATGAGAATTTTTAAATTAAACCCGTTGTCCGATGTTAGTGATATGTGCCCGTATAACTGTCTGCCACACTTTTAGATATATAGCCTGAAAAACGTAGAAATGAACGAGTTACGAGTTCTGCTCTGTAATCAAACTGGATTCTGTTTGTAACTAGCTACAATTTATGGCTTGAGTGGAAATTTATTTGATTTTTAATACTGGTTTTTGTTATCAAAGATGGACAAACTTTTAGAAATCATTCAGACCACCAAAATAAGGATAATGTTGAAAAATTGATAAGAAAAACGCATTACTTACTTGCAAGAAAAAATGTCAGCAAACGAAAATACACTAAAAAAGTTGTGTACTCAATGCATAAACACATTCATGTCATTATTAAAATCTCAGTGTTTTTTTTTTTGCTTGGATATCTTTAGACATACTGAACGCTGTGTTATTCATCCATCTATTTTAATGGAACTTTAAACAGGGTTATTTGTAAAACACTAACAACCTCGCAGGTACACGGAAAAAAAAAATTGTTTTAAACTAAGAATATTTCACTTGGTCAAGACATTGCGTGATTCATATATGGGGAAAACATTTTATTCTTAAAATTAGTAAATATTTGTCTTGTTATTCATTTTTCTTCCAAGTATTTATACTCACTAACCAAGGCAATATCCTATTCTTGCAATGAGAAAGAAACGTTTTCTTTGCATAAGTAAGTTTTTTTTTTTAAGTCTAGAATATTAAATTCTCAAATTTAAGACAATTATGTCTTAAATCTAGATTGTACTCCTCGAAGTTCTCCGATTACTCCTCCGACTATGAAGAGCAATATCTTTTATCAAGAATATATTTATTGGACAAGAAATGTCATTGTTTCTGATCAAGAATATATCTATTGGTCAAGAATTTCCGTGATTCATATATGGGGAAAACAATAAATGGTTGTATCAAAACACAATTATTCTCAATGCTAGTAAATAAATAGTTAAGTCAAGATATTTGTCTTCCTTCTAGAATTTACATACTTGTGATTAAACAATATATTTGAGAATAATGCTTTTCTCAGTTGAACACTTTGTCAAACGGATCCCGGAGTTTTCTTACAAGAAAATAAATTCTCAGTATGAAAAATAAATGAGTTGTCTGTATGCTACGGCATATTTCAGTGAAGCAGCTTTAACTCTTGCATCAATTAATTCTATTTTCACACTGAGAAAATTTATCTCTAATGAAAAATACCAACAATCTTAATTACTAGTAGATGCTCTTCAGTGAAGAAGTTTATGGTACTAGTTCAATAACAATAAGTTATTCTCTGGAGATCACGTTGTTTTAAAAAGATAGTCTCAATGTTCTTAGTTCAATAATCATGCGTTTTTAGTGAAGAAGTTTTATTTCTTAGTTTAATAATTTAATCGAATTTAAGCGGAGATCACGTTGTCTAGAAAGAATATTATCAATGTTCTTAGTTCAATATTTATAGCGTATTTCAGTGAAGAAGCCCAGTTCTTAATTCTAATCAATAAGCAATTGATACGGAGATCAGATTGTCTCCAATCAATAATGTTAATATTGTTGATTTAAGAACGTGCAGGACTGCAGGTACTTAACTGAAGAAGTTATAGTTTTTGATCTAATTCATTGCATGTTTCATTCGGAGATCAGAAATCTCTTAGCTCAATATTAGTGTATTTCACTGCAAGAAATCTCAGTTCTTGGTTCAATGCATGTCATGTTTCATACGAAGATCAGATTGTTTCCAACAAATAATGTCATTATTATTGATCTAAAAACCCTGTACTTCAGTAAAGAAGTTTTAGTTCTTGATCTAATTCATTGCATGTTTCATACGGAGATAAGAGATCTCTTGGCTCAATAATAAAGTATTTTACTGTAAGAATTTTCAGTTCTTGATTCAAATCATGGCATGTTTCATACGAAAGTCAGCTTGTCTTATTTAAAGAATTACAATAGTCTTGGTTCAATGGTTGAAATGCGTTTCAGTAAATTTTTTTCAGTTCATCGTTCGATTTTTCAAGTTAAAGTTTAGTCAAAATGTAATTAAACAAAATGTTCACATTGTGACTAAACTTTAGCTTGAATAAATCGAACGATGAACTGAAAAATATTGACTGAAACGCATCTTAAGCATTGAACCAAGACTATTGTAATTCAATTAAGACAACCTTAACTCCGTATTTAACAAAGCACTTGAATCTGTACATAGAACTGAAACGGCTTCACTAAAATACCATGATTATTGAGTACCATTTGAAACATAAAATGAACAAGAAAAAGCACTAAAACTCACTTACAGAATTTCGAGTCTGATGCACCATCACATCGTTCAATCTGATCTCCGCGTGTTATTTCATGCCTGTAAATAGAGGTAGGTAAATAAGTGGGAGGTACTCAAATTAATAATAGATAAAATAATACAATGGATTTAATTCTATGAAATCATTTATTAAAAAATAAACTTCCTAAAACAAAAGTATTGATCATTTTATTTAAATATATTCTAGGTATTAATCATATTACCTAATGTTATTACTGTGAATATTACTTAAGGGGACATCGCAAACTATTGCTTACATTAGCTGCCTAGCTGCACTCGTAAGAAGTATAAATTAGCGCCGCCATTTAAGATTTGTTTCTTTATTGGACCTATACCATCAGATTCTTATACGTAATAATACGAGTACCTAGTAATTCAGTAATTATCATCTTAAATACAATACTTAATATCTTGATAATATCGCTTTATCATGATCATTCTTAATCTTAAGGTGCTGGCAACCCGCCTACTATCACATTTTTATAGTCATACAAAATATTTGTCAAATCCTATCAATAGCAACTGAAATATAATGTTAATATCTTAATTTAATCATAATCGCTTATTCATAATATTTTGAAGTTATTTGACAACTTTATACATTTTAACATTATTTTGTGTGTTATTTGGGTAGGTATTTGACAACTTTATACATTTTAACATTATATTGCAGTTTAGCAAAAAAAAATATTTTAATCCAAACACGTTTTTCTACCAAAAAGTTTGCCTTACTGATTTTCATACTTTTGCAAACTTTTTGGAAGGCAAATTTGTTTGGATCATAAGTATGTTTTTGCTCAACCGTGTTGCACACAACATCGCTACTTGCGATTTTTTATAAACTGATGACGGTAATATTATGGCCGCCAATAAACATACTTATGATCACTCATTATGTGAATTTTACTTTATATAACCCGCCTCAATAAAGAAACGAAACTTAGTTCGTTCCTCTATTGGCGCAGGTTATTATTATACCATCAGATTATTATGCAAAAATTGGTTAGTAAATTTCCACCCCTGAATATTATTTACACATAATAAGCTTTAGCTATAACCCACGCACGTCAATAAAAAAAAAACAATCTGAAATGGCAGCGTATATCATTACCTCTCACTTATACACTATTGCTTACTCTAGAACTTTAGAGATAGATTAACGTCGCTATTTAAGATTCGTTAATTGCTTTATTGGGGCGGGTTATACCATCAATTCTTATAAAAAAATGAATTCAATCTTAAAATTGTAACAAACAGCTATTCTCGTTCATATCTACACAAGATACAATACGGCCGGCTGATCTTGGCCGGGTCTGAAGTTAGCCGTTTTGCGAATCTTTCGTCAGTCATTCATTGGCCATTTTCGCACCAATGACTCACTTCAGAACTGCCAAGATCCGCTGGCCGTATTGTATGTTCCATTTTGTATTGTTAATAATCATTAATAATGAATCAACTTCTCAAATCAACATATTGATTCATACCTATTTTATGAATTATATTCGGTGTTGTGCTATAGCAATCTTGTAAGGAAATAACTTCAAAACTACTTGTACAATTGACCAAAAACGCCATGTAATGAGGAGAATAATTAATTGTTTTAAGAACTCTACACTTAAAGTAAATTTTACTTTTATCAGATTCGTTAAATAACACTTGTTCAATTTTCAAAAATAATGGTAGATCTTGGACTGCATACCTATACAAGATAACATTTTTTTCACAATATGTTATACCATTAATCTCTATAAAACCAACACAATTATAAACATCACCATCAATTTCTGTCATATTATTTAGTTTTAATATTTTTCCGTGTAAATAGCGATCAGTAAGTCCAGTGTTAACAAGTAATTTATGACTATTCGTCAATTGATGTCTTGTTGCAAGTGTTAGTGGCAAGTTTTTACGGCTAGCTATTGATTGTGCTATTTTTTTCAACTCTTTGTGCTTAGCCTCAAATTTAAAGGCACTTATTAATATTGGTGGACCAACTTTTTGTATTATTCTTGGGTAATGTAGGAGAAAATGATGTTTCGGTTTTAATGTACAGTTAAATAATTGAATTAAATTTTCCAAGTAAGCTTCGATTGAAGTTTTCAAGTAATCAATCAAGTGTGAAGTGAAAATCTGAGATGTTAATATCTCTGTAATTTCTAACAGAGTTAAATATTGTTTCCATACTGGATCATGCTCCGCAATTAAGTCACCAATTATGTACCTAAAATTACGAACAAGACACAACATCTCAGAAGCCGAAAACATTATTTTGCCATTTAACAAGTTTTGTTTTGTGACAGGTGGAGGACAATTTTTTTCAGACTTTAAATAAGTATAGTATTTTATTCTTGAATTTAAGTTGTCCAAATCAAAAATATTGCACATGTCATAACGGTGTATGCCCTCACACAAATCGTGCATAACATCGCACGTGAAATTGTTGTAAACATGGAAATAATTTAAATCATGCCATATGCATTTTTCTTTAACGCCAATTTTGTTAGTATAATGTGCATTATATTCTTCTTTTTTACGAATGTATTCAGATCGCTCTTTGGTGTCAGTTTTTGTTTGCTCTTTTTGTACTGTGCAAAATCTACAAAAATTATTGGAAGAAAAACTTTCGTGAAAACCTAAAATTGAATGAAGCCCTAAATTGTCTCCTGAAATATTGGCTACACAAAAAGTAACACATATACTAGATTTCTTAGATTTTACGTTTATCCCTTCCTCCTGTAAAAACTTTAATTCTTTAAGTAACGGTCTGAAAACAGGTTCATTACCAAAAGTGTTTCTATCTTGTGTATAAAACAAAAGAACTGGTAAGACATTATCTAAACGACTGCAGAACTGTGGTGGTATTGTAGATATAGTTACATATACAGCACCTATTTTCTGATTTCCAGCGTGACTGCCTAGTGGATTGCCAGATTCAAAATCATCATAATACACTGTCAAAGGTAGAATGGTTCCGTGATTACATTTTTCTTTTGTATCCTGCCAAGATGTGCCATTTATTATGTTTCTAAGGACATCTTTCTCTTCGCTTACTTTTTTCTGGTAGTTAATTATAATTTCTAATGTATTTGCTGCTTCGAGGAACTCCTTAAGAGTGTCACGCAAAGGTATAAAATAAGAAAATCTATTTTTGATTACCATTTCAACAGTGTTATTCCTACGATTACTATCTTCGGAAACACCAATGGTTTTTTTAATAGGTTTGACATACGATCTTAATTTTTTGAAATGTTCTATTCTTTTATAATCGGTATTGATGTTTTTAAACGAATCTTGAAGTATTGATAACATCAGCAAACTATCATTATTCAAATCATTCTTTGACATTATTAGGGATTGTCTAATAATGTTAAACGGCTCCGATATAAACAGCTCAGACACGATTTCAATTATATTTTGGATAACACTTCTTGGCAAATTGGACATGTTATATAATTTTGCAATAAATGTAAGTAACGCATTATCGACTTCTATTTGAAAATCAGATAAATTTGAGGTTTCATTTCTAGTATTATTATTCAATTTAGGGGCTTCATTCAAAGGTGTTAATTCAGACGTTGAACCGGAATTACAGTTTGCTTTACCACTAACATCAAATACATTGGCATCTGAGACGAGATTGCTACTCGAGGTTTCATGATAATGAGTTAAATGCTTCTTTAGATCACTCTTAGAGTGATATAACCTGGCACAATTTTCTTCAGGACATTTAAAATAATTAACAATATTATGCGCGTAACGCAAATGCACAAAGTATTGCTGAAAATCTTGATATTCGTTGCGACATTCAAGGCACTTCATCGTGCAATTATTTATAGTTAATTTCAACAAGATTAAACAACAATTTTGTTTACATTTTCGCAAGCGACAACAAATCTGCGATGTATGGTACTATCTTATCGTACTTTGTTTCTATTTGATAGACACAACGCTGAATCAGCACGTATAAATGCGCAGCAGCTGCTGGATATGTGGCGTGAAGCGCATGGTATGATTTGAACAATGTGTCAAAAGCTTTCATTGGCGAGGTAAACTTCCACATAACCTTGTCTATTACCAAATAATAGATATCGTTACCATCATCGGCAGCACCACATTTAATTACGTACGGTTGAACACTTTGCTTGCTGCGAAGAGCCTTGTCTTTTACTTCATCAATTTTCGTTTGTATATCTCCAGGATTCTGAAAATAATAGCAAACATATAAAAATTGCAAAACTGATGAACATACCTACAAAGCACGCGTGTTTACTACTAATATTATAAATGGGAAAGCTTGTGATTGAATCTGATCTGAAAATTTGGATGAAATTTGGTATGAATGTAAATTATACCCTGGTTAACAGATGTTACTCTTTATCCAGGAAAAAACCAAAACATTCCATAAAATTACGTAACCGCGAGTGAGTCCGCGAGGTATAGATATTAAATACCATACCATTCAACTTAATAAAATAGTACCCCAATATATTTACCTGGACGTAAATTATGAAGTTTTCGACGCATTCTAATGTGGAAAATTTTCTACGCTTGTTCAGTCTTCCTCTCGGGGGAATCAGGTAGGACAACAGTTTTATTTGATCTGGCACTTTTAGATCTGAAATGTATAAAACAGGTGATTTATTTTGAAGTAAGTAGGTACCATGCGAGCGGAGCCACGAGCGGATGCTAGTAACGTAAATAATATAAATAAGAATAGTGACGGTGACGCTGAAGGTAAACCTAATAAATGAAAATTAAACTGTTTATTACCATCATCAGGCTGCTCTTGAATACTTTCATATAAAGTACTCAACGTGTCATCTTTTGATTCTCCAAATTTGAGGCTGATGATTTTATTAATAAACCATTTCCAATTCCTGAAAAAGCATGTTGATCTTTCAGGATACAGTCTTTCAAAGTCCAGGTTTATCTAGAAACGTAAACAATTTTTCAGAAACGTATTTGGCATGCTGGAGTTGGACCAATCTAGTTACAGCCAACATAAACAAATAAAAATATTTGTGGGCAATCCACACAACACTATCTAGCCCTAAATTCCAGTAAATGTAGATTCAAATTGGCTAGTGAACAGTGAAACATTGAACAGCTTTAGATAACAATAATGAAAATGTGAATCTAAAAAGAAATAAACATAAACAAACTAAGCAAAGCTCTGATATTCATATTATAGGTACTTTTTTTGTAAATACATAACTACTTTTATTTATTAACAAAACCCATAGCTGTACAAAATGTATCTTATAAATACAACTTTAAGCCAATAACGGTTTCAAATAGGTACCTACTGTTAAGAAAATTAAAAAAAAATGTGAAAGAAAATAAACTTTTTGTATTTTTTGTAAAAAAAAAAAAATACTTACCAAACTATCACTCCTTGGATCATTTAAAATGTTCCACTCATCAATAAAATCCGAAATGTTGTTGTTGGTGCTACACTGCCTCACTTTGAATGTTTTGTTCCAACAGTCCATGATTTCACTCCAGGGCTCATTGTTATTCTTAAGAAAAATTATTTGGTCTGTGTGATCTTCTGTAATATAGAAAAATTATGTTAGCCAATATGTAAGACATATAAATAAATTGGTTGTAGGTATTACTGAAGCAAACTACCTGACAGGGCACTACTGCTTACCCTATAACTTTTATGATCTACAAAGTACTTACCTACTTATTAAGTACCTAACTACCGACTACATAATAATTAGATATTAATAACAATATTACACACATTTTGCAAAAATTCGCCATCTCATGTATACAGACAAGTAACTACTCTAGCTACTATTTATGTAGGTCAAGTAATCATTTAAAACCTTTCAACTCCTCATATTTTTTTGTTTTATTTGGAATGACATTCTCTTCTGATGTTGATTTTTTTCTCTTTTCACCAGACTTATACAGGGTATTCCGAATTTTATCAACCAGCTTGCCTTTAGCAAATGAAGGTTTACCGGATATGGACTGTCTTTTTTTAATTGGTGGTACAAAGTATGTGCCAGTGTTTTCAAATGGAAATAAAGCTATTATTTTTGCGGTTAAAATGTTGTATTCTTCATATGTTATTTTACTGAAATAGGTAAAAAATAAATCTAAGTATAAGGGTTCATTGTTCATTGTTGGACTTCGGAATCTTAAGAATGATAAAAAATATTTTTTAGATTAGAACTTATTAGTTTCGTGCTTTGCAGGTCAGCTAGCATACAACATAGTATTATCATCATCAGCTAGTGAATACATACTGCCTTCCCGTTTATCTAAAATGCCACAATAAATGATCCTTAGGCCCTCTCCATCCACAAGGTCCATTAAGAGAAGGGATATGCTTTTATTGCTTCCCCCAGTTTGTGCTCAAAGAACCACATAAAAGTATAGTGGGAAAATGAATGAACGAGTATGTACTGGTAGGTACTTACTAATTTACGACACGTGTGAAGAGATGTCTAACAATGATATCAGTGAGTTGATTTCGGTGCTTGTTTGTCAAGGTACTATTTGCAGTGTAATAATTTAATATACTCTTGCCACATGGTGTTACTGTTAGAAGCGTCTTGAGGTCAAAATCAGGGAAATTTGGTCGGACATAAATATCGCCTGTAAGGATATCTTGTAAGTCTTCCAGGTCCTCGTTCTCCGTGAATAGATAAGGAGCAGTGATGCTGCTATTTGTTACTGTATTAGTCTGAAAACATTTAAGTAATAATTGTAAGAAAGCCGTTCTTCTCCATAGAGATCTACGCTAGAGAATGGTCACCTACAGTACTTTCTCAAGTTATAATGCCTTGTGACTGTGACTGTAGTTTTTTTTTTGTATTGTTGACATTAAAAACTGCCGTAATGGTCTAATTGAAATAAATGCTTTGACTTGGAGTTTTTGCCTGTAGATCGGCCTTGATGTTTTAAATCTAACTGTTTTAAACTTAGGTAGGTACTTAATTTGTTACAAAAAAAATAAACAAGAAAAAGCAAAGGACCTGGCCGACCAACTGAAAAAATACCTCTCGACCTCTCCCCCCCCCTCTGACTTTTGACGAAGTTTTATATTTATATGTATGTACCTACATACATACAAAGATACGATGCCAAATTGTCCCCTTAGAAAACCCCATAATATAAACAGGATAATAGAATATTCAATAGGTAGGTAACTTACTGTGCTGGTCGCTACTAAATACTCATCAATTTTTTTTTTTAGTTCTATTCTTAGTCCAATCTTTGGGCACAGTTCTTTCAGGATATTGTCATTGATTTCCTTTAATTGATCCACAGTTACATCATTTTCTAAAACAAAATTTCCATAATCACTAGACAAGTTTAAACAAAATACTAATTACCTAAATTTTATAACATTCAAACAAGCCCTAATGCTGATGTATCTGAATGTATCTTAATTATACCGGCTGTTAAGCAGCCTAAAGTTCATTAACACATTAAAATTGTGTTTAAATGAATTTATATGTTATTATTTACAACTTTGTACATTTCTTTTTGGAATAGTAATATTATTAGTACAGTTAGAGTACTCACTTGATGGCCTTTTCCGGACAAAATGTTTATAAGTATAAATATTCACCTACCGTTGAAATTTGTAATTATATCCTGTGGGATATTCCATTCCCTAAGAAGCAACTCCATTTTAATATCCTCTATATTATGATAATAAAGATAGTATGGTATGCTGATACAGGTTTTGATTTAAATCTGCAAATAGACAGAACATAAATTAGTGATTATTCTAGTACCTAACTAAGTATGTAAAAAACAGCCGGGTAGGATAAACATTCAGCAGGTTTAGCATTGTAGCTACGGTATAGCCTTTATTAAAGTAACAATAACCTCATGCTCATTAAGTTAGGTAGTGATTACATTTTCCATCACCCAGAGACATACCTAACGTGAAAGGCAGTCCAGCAGCCTTTTCTACCATGTTTGGTGAAGTTCACCGAGCTTACACACCTCTGATTCTGACCTACCAGATTGGAATCAGAAGTTGCATAGGCTCGGTGAACTTCACCAAACTTGGCGGTCAGGCGGCTGGTGGTATTTTCACCAGCTAGATGCCTACATCTACCGGCCGGGTCTGCCTAGATTCTGGACGTAAAAAGCAGCTTCCTATCACAGTGAGAAGAGAATGCCGGGAATGCGGTTGCGTGGTAGGTAGGTACCTACCTACCGGTAAATTTGAACATTGAAGCGCAAAGCATTTTTTTGAGCAGAATTCGTAAGGGAACCGCGAAATGTCTACCGCTTCGCATATCTACCTACTACCAGCCTATCATTTCACAATTAGTGCACCCATAATCGAACCGAATAGGTAGGTACATTGAGTTATTTAACTATGGGTAGGTAAATAGGTAGTAAAACAAGTAAGATGATTTTTGCTCACAACATGGCGCCTAGCCGGCCCCGGTGCCGTCATTCATCGTGTGTTAGTCGATCTTTAAAATGCAATAACTTAATTAGATGTATATTCCAATAATTAAACACTTACCTAAGCACACACAACACAACACAATCTCCAACAACGCAAAAGAATCACTCGACAGAGTCACCACGAACGAACTGACACTTTGCAGAAGACGTAATGCCGGTAGTGCACTGCGCCGGCACATCCAAATCCAAGTCCACAGAGTACACAGACAAAAAGTGTGTTGCCTGCTACGAAATGTTATTTACCAAAAATAAGGCCGAATCTGTCACGTCCACTATTTTTCCTGACATTGACTTACTACGAAATTTATTATTAATAACATTATGCATACATAAAACCTATTTCACGGTGTCTGAGTAACGTTAATCATACTCCACGTTTACTTTAAAAATTACTTTTAAAATAATGTTATGGCAAGATTGCTTAGTAGTTTAGAAGAGCACCTACCAGCATTATTTTATTACCACAATGCCATGAATAATCTTGATTTCCATTTTGTAATAGGTAATTTATTTTTGTAATGGTGATAAAAATAGTTATACCTACATAGGCTATAACTATTATGCTTTTATTGATAAAAAAACCTGGAGTAGATAAGGGTAGGTAGAGTTTAATGATAGTAACGTATGAAACTACTTATTATTGTTTTTTTTTGTCCATGTGGTGTTTACCTCTAAGTAATTGTTGCGCTTTGTAGAGTTTAAAGGCATGTTTTATTTTTGTTTGTAAATTAGTGTAAACAATTGTTGGTAGATCTAATAAATAAAATAAAATAAAAAATAAAACCTATTTGGAGAACTTGGTGGAAAATACTAAGGTATTTTCCACTAAGTTCTCCAAATAGTTTTTATATTATTTAAGTTCATTACAACCAAACGGAACGAATGGCTTTTGTACCTACTTTATTTCATACACTACTAATGATCGAACATCGTGCCTCTAAAAACAGATTGGTACCTATAAACATACTCCCAAAAATTGGGGAAACAATTTGTGAAATTGCAACCTTTTTGTTGACGACGGTTGTGACGTAGCATATTTTCAAAAAACGCGAATTTGGTTTAAGAATAACGAGTCTTAAATCAAATTCGTGATTCTTGAAAGATGTAGGTACTGTTCTGGTGCTAATTGGTCGCCCAGTTGTCGAAATTCGACCATAATTTTAAATTATAAGTTTGAACATTGTTATGGTTCTATTATCAAAGACTATACCTACCTACTTCTATAATCTCAGATTTCGCTTTTCGATTTTTTTATAAGTAGGTACATATCTTTACTTTATAAAAATAGGTATTAGCATTTTGCACTGCTTCTCTTTAAAAACTTTAAGTGTGCGAAATTCATACTCCTCCGTCCGCGCAATTTTCGTAAAAAGGGGTAGGTAGGTACCAACCTACCTAAGCAAATTTTTTGCTTCACGTAGGTAGGTATTAATTAGGTATATGTAGATTAAAAGTCTTGTACGAGTTTGTTGTCTTTCCTACGACTTGTAGGTACCTATAAAATTTCGACAATATTACAGGGAATAAAATGAGGGTTTATTATAAACTTTAAAACCTATTTCCGTTGTCTCCTTATGTACCTTTCTAATTAAGTTTTGGTCAGCAATCAGGCTTCACATTTGATAATCATTTTTATATTGTTATAAAATTAATTAAGTAGGTACTTAGGTAGGTAGTTAGTTACCAACATACCATAGGTAGGTACTTAGCACTGCCATAGCAATAAATATTACGTAGGCTGTACATAATATCAGATGTTTAAGTAGGCCTGGCTGGTAGGTACCTAATTCTTTTTGGATTATGGAAGGGAATAGGTACCTGCTATTAGGATTTTTCGGTCCGTCCATTTGTCACAAATGTGGCTCTCGAAAAATAGGTAATTATGTAGATACGCGGCAGTGTAATAGTTTTATGTAGGATATTTATAGATATTAATAGAGGTACTTGCACGTTATTGTAAAAATATTATTTTTAAATAAAAATAAGTAAGCATGTACCTTTTGACTTAGGTACATACATAGTATTAATTCTTCCTTACCTAATAGGTAGATAAAAAACTTTAGTAAAGCTGAAGCAAACTAAATACTCGTTACTGTTAGCCTGTGTCATCCCACTGCTGGGCAAAGGCCTCTCCCCATGACTTCCAAATTTTTCGATCCAGGGCCAATGTGGGCCACTGGTCGTTGGTTTTGTCTAGCTCGTCCCGCCATCTCCTGCGAGGTCTACCGCGTCGCCTTTTGGTTGTGTCAGGGCTCCACATTTTGGTTATTTTGGCCCACAGCTCGTCAGGCATACGGCAGACATGGCCAGCCCAGCCCCACTTTAGCCTGCGGCTTTTTGAGCAGTGTTTATTACCTGCCTGCCTAGTCGGTGGCAAAAAACTAAAAAAGATCAAAGTTCCAATAAGGCACCGACGTGATTACCTAGTGTGCCCTCCCGAAAATAATTATTTTGCCGTGAATAACCACCATTTATGTATGTTATTTTTCGTTTGTAATGTGTTTAGGTATGCTACTATATTTAAATTACATGTAATTCTGTTTTAATTTAATGGTTCTGACTAATATTAAATTAAATTACTGGATAATGGTTGCAAGGATATTGTTATATTTCCAGATGGTTGTACAGCACATAATAGAAATAATTTTGTAACGAAACTGATTTCGATGATAAATAAGTACATAATATTTTTGTTAGATTATATTGTTTCAGGTTTGATTTTTCGAATAATAAATACAACACTCGTAAATTATTTTATTTCAAAAACACGTACCTTCAATAAAAATCTACTTATTTTGTAATCAGTTAAAAAAACCGCGTAAGTGACTACACAAAATGTAAGCCAACTACGAGTAAATTTACGTTATTTTCCATTAAAGACAGTTGTAAAGAACTAGCTGTTAAGTTCAGTCGGTAATAAGATTTGAAATCGCTGAGATATTAAGTTTTTTCTTCCTCCTGTAAAATGACCAAAAAGTAAATACGCGGTCTTAACAAGTTGCTCTTACGCGGATTCGCAAGCGCAGCGACGAAAGGTGAAAACTTGGTGAAAACAAACCTATAAGTTTTGTTGGCAATGCCATAGGCTACGGCTACAATTGAAAGGTCATTCAAAAGATGATCGAAAACAGATTAGATTAGGTATTATGGGCTTTCTTTGCTCACTGCCTTACTAATAAACGTTGCATAGCAGGTGAATAATTTATAGTTACACACTGATTTCTCTCTTTCAGTCGTCAGTAATTTGACATTCGAGAGAAGAAGACAAATCGTTGTGTAACTATTAATACAGACGCTATACAACGTGTATAGGTACGGCTGTCAGTGTAAAAACTTGTTGACAGTAAGAATGTAACCCGGCATTAAAAAAATCTGATCAAAACATTATCGTACTAAAAAACGTTAGTAAGTATATCTTATTTTGAAACAATTTATATTCCTAGTTCAACACCATAACTTATTTCCACTAAACAAAAATGTCTTATTCGAAAACACTTGAGTACCTACCTTTACTTGAATAATTTAGTGTCTACGTCAATGCAACTATTTAATACTTAACCAGAAACAAACTTTTCTTAAGGCGCTTATTACGAGCTAAATTAGCAACTCTATTTGTGGTGGTTCAAACTTCGTTTGAAATGCTGTTAGAATAAAGTTCTAATCAGCTTGCACTACAAAGTGGTTGTTACGTCAGCCACTGCGGGCCAAACAGCGCGAAATGAGTGGTTTCGATCGATTTGCAAAAAAACTTTTGATTGGATTAAAAAACTAAAACAGTATCATGCTAATATATTGCTTGTAGATTTATTTGCCAAAAAATCAGAATGATCGCATGCATATTAGTATGTTTTTTATTGTTTGAAAGATATCTTTAGAGGTAAGTTCGTGATTTCTTTTTCTCGAGCCAAATTAATTGTATTATGTTTTCAAAACAGTATCATGCTAGCATATATCCTGAAGAATATCATATATTTTTCTGATCTTGTTTATAACAGTGAATCATATACTTTTACTAATTATAAAACTCGCGTTTAGCTCGTGTAATCGTCTTAAACTAAACATATATTTTCATACCAGAAAACGTTAGAATATCTTATTTTAAAACAATTTAGATTCCTAGTTCAACACCATAACTTATTTCCACAAAACAAGAATGTCTTGTTCGAAAACATTTGACTATCTTTACTTGAATAATTTAGATTCTTACGTCAATACAACTATTTACTTACCCAAAAACAATTTTTTCTCAAACCAAGCATATTTGTTCTTACTAAAACACGTTAGTATATCTTATTTTCAAACAATTTACATTCATAATTCAACACCATAACTTCTTTCCTCAAAACAAGAATGTCTTGTTCGAAAACATTTGACTACCTTTACTTGAATAATTTCGATTCTTACGCCAATGCAACTATTTACTTACCCCAAAACAAACTCTTCTGAAACCAAACTTATATTTTCTTACTAAAGCACGTTAGTATATCTTATTTTGAAACAATTTATATTCCTAGTTCAACACCATAACTTATTTCCACAAATCAAGAATGTCTTGTTCGAAAACATTTGGCTGCCTTCACTTGAATAATTAAGATTATTACGTCAATACAACTATTTACTTACCCAAAAACAATTTTTTCTCAAACCAAGCATATATGTTCTTACTAAAACACGTTAGTATATTTTATTTTGAAACAATCTACATTCCTATATCAACACCATAACTTCTTTCCTCAAAACAAGAATGTCTTGTTCGAAAACATTTGACTACCTTTACCTGAATAATTTAGACTCTTACGTCAATGCAACTATATACTTACCCAAAAAACAAACTCTTCTTAAACCAAACATTTATTGTATTATTACAAAATGTAAGTCTTTCGTGTTTCGAATCATTTTAGATTCTTCTTTCAAATCCGTTATTTTCTCACATTAAATGGAGTTTTTTCTTACTAAAACACGTTAGTATGTCTTATTTTGAAACAATTTAGATTCTTAGTTCAACACCATAACTTATTTCCAAAGAAAAAAAGGCCTTGTTCGAAAACATTTGACTACCTTTACTTGAATAATTTAGATTCTTACGTCAATGCAACTATATACTTAACCAAAAAACAAACTCTTCTTAAACCAAACATTTATTTTATTATGATAAAATTTAAGTCTTTCTTATTTCGAATCATTTCAGATTCTTCTTTCAAATCCGTTATTTTCTCACATTTAATGTTTTCTTCTTAGAACAAAAAATATTTTTCTCCATCGAAAACGTTCCTGCTTTCTGATTACGAGAATAGTAAATACTTCTATGAAGAATATAAAACTTTTGTCACAATAATATTATTGTTGAACGAATTTACACATTTTCTTGAACCAATAATTTATTTTTATTGTTGGCCCTAATCTCTGAGCTTCTTAAGCTAAAGCCTTTTATATTCAGAGTAAGAATTCTTAATGACTTGTTTCAAAATGCAAATGTTTTCTACAGTCAAGAGTAAATATCGTCTTGATCCAAAAAAATATTCTTGATGTAAATAAATAAATGAAGAATAATATTATATATCTAGAAGAATTCCATTTTATTTTATTCAAGATATTATTGTTACCTTAAGTAAATATATGCTTGAGATTAAACAATATACTTGAGAATAATTTTATTCTTGAATTAAAACTTTGCCAGACCCCATTTTTTTCCGTGTATCGATTAATAACATCAGTGCCGGTTTTAGCACTACCAGCGCCCTGGGCGAGATTTATACGGCGCCCCCTAACTGCAATTCAGACCCATATGAAAAAAGGAAAACGATATAATCAAATTACCATTTATTAAAAGAAATAACCATTTATTAAAAAAAAAAACTAATAAAATTTGACTTTTCTAGCCTTTCTGTCGGCGAACTCTTTTATTATTTTATCAAAATCGAGGTTTTCAGCAATTTCATTCTCGATTGACAAAGTTGCCAAGTTTGTCAATCGGGATTGCGATATTGTCGATCGCAGATAGGTTTTTACCAGCTTAAGCTTAGAAAAACTCCTCTCCCCACTAGCAACCGTTACAGGTATAGTTAACAATATACGCATTGCTATCCATACATTTGGATACAGTTCTTGTAAGTTGCGATCTTTGATAAAATTTAAAACAAAAACAGGGGTAGCCACATTCTGATCAGGCAAAAAAGATTTCAGACTTATGAGTTCATCACACAACATACACCCATCTATATCTGATTTAGAGTCTACTGTTAATTTCAATTGGAGATCACCACAGAGTTTGACAAGATCAGGTTTTTCCGGAATCTGTTTTATATTATACAAAAAAGACCAATATTCCGAGTACTCATTTAACTGTTCAAATCTTTCATTGACTGAAATTAATGTAGTGTCCAAAAGACAGTTGAAAAATTCAATCTCAAATTTTTTTTCCGGAGAAGCTATAGGTTCATCGCGGGCAGTTTCACCAGCTTGACGCTTAACATATCGAATTCTTGTCGTGGCTCTAAACACAGGTTCAATTTCCAGTTCTTCAGCCAATCCCTTCGCCGTTAAAATGGCGCTTTTGAAGCCTGTTTTTCTATATTCTTCCAAGAAAGTGCAGCATTTTTTCAACAGTTCTGTGCATTTACCGAGATCTGTGTCTATTAATTGCAGAGATTTACTAACGATATTAATTTGAAAAAGTATGTCATACCAAACGACCAATGACACTATGAAGCTAAAATCTTTTAGCTGTTCGGTTAGAGTAGTAGCCTCATGAGAGACTTGAACATCAGTTTTCTGAGTTTCAATGGCTAAAGTAATTAAAGCGTCATGGATGGCACTAATTTGATAACGGACTGCTTTAACACTGCTGATTCTTGCTTCCCAACGTGTGTCACTGAGCTTTTTTATAGTATATAATCCCAAGTGATCGGTTAGAATTTTCCATCGATGAACAGAAGCTGAAAACAATGTGAACAACCTCTGAAGTACCCCAAACAAAGTGACTGATTTTACGGATGACTTAGCGGCATCGCAGAGTACGAGATTGTAGCTGTGACAGCCACACGGTACGTAAACAGCTAAGGGATTTATATCCAGAATTCTCCTTTGAACCCCAATATTTTTTCCTTTCATGTTAGCCCCGTTGTCGTAACCCTGACCCCTACAATTGTTCAATTCCAGTCCATATTTATTTAAAACATCAATAATAACTTCAGTCAGTCTTTCACCAGTCGACTCATTGACAGGTATAAATTCTAGGAAATGTTCTTTTACTAATATTTTATCGTCATCTGATGATAAATCAACAAATCTTATTGTCAGTGAAAGTTGTTCTACATGACTAATGTCTGGAGTACAATCAGCTATAATGGAATAATATTTTGATTTTTTTGCGTGTGATATTATTTCTGACTTCACTTTTTCACCCATCAACTCTATTAATTCATTTTGAATATCTTTTCCGCAGTAGTGATCTGAAACATCACCCTTCATAGCTAAACGTAAGTGCTCCTGCATAACTGGATCAAATTTGGCTAGCAGTTGTACTAAGCCCAAGAACTTTCCGTTATTTGGCGTATATAGTTTGTCGGAAGTACCTCTAAACGCCATATTGTTTTCAGCTAAATAAAGTGTAATATGCAGTAATCTAGATAAAACATTATTCCATCTTGCAGTTTCCTTTCTAATCAAATGTTGCTCTTGGCAATCTATTGTTTTTCCTGTTTTTAATCTTAGTTCAGCATCAATCCATGAAAGGTAAAACTTCTTATGAGAAGTGCTATTCTCATGAATTATTAACATTTCAGACAAGTGTTTCCAGTTGTTATATCCTTCAGATACTAAACTCGACGTTGAACTACTATCAAATAGCCGGCAACAAAAACAATAAACTCGATCCTTAGAAACAGAGTATATTAACCAACGACGCTGAATTGTTTCATTGTTTGCAAGTTTTTTTGTCAAATAAGAATTAGAGAAATGTCGCCCTTTATCATTCTTCGGATAATTATCAATGTGAGTTTGCACTAGGCCACTAGTTATTATATGATCAATAATTTTGTTATTTCGATTGAGTGGCCAAGTGGCTGGATCCGATATATTCGGGACAACAGTACTAATGCCATCTAGAATTTGTTTTTGTACATCACCAATGGAGTCATCCTGAGCAGCATTTGTTATTGTAGCACAATTTGTCTCCTCACTTCGAGAAACATCGACAGCAATGTCTTCAACAGCTATCTGATCAAACTTGTCAGACAGAGGCTTCACTACTGATGTATTCGTTTGTATTCCAGATGTAGATGCCACATTCAGGTCTTGATTTTTTGTTGTGATATATTTATCTATATTCATAAACTTTTTTGTTTTTTGAAATTCCTTTTCTTTTTCTGCTTTCCGTTTTCTATATTGGGATCCAGATTGTTTTCGTTTGATAGGATCAACGTGTTCGGACATTTTGTACTATGTATGTTCGCATTAAAAGTCAACGACAAACTGACAAAAATCCGCTAAATTCGGTAGGTAATGCAAAATAAATGATATGAGATGAGAGTAGGTATATACGATACAAATATACGACCACAGAACAATAATGGACAGTAAGGAAACTACGTACTAAAGAGGAGGATGTTGTAAAAATTGTTCAGTGAAAAATTGTTCGTAACTGTTTCGTGTTATAAAAATATTCACCGATGCCATGAGATTATGCCTACTTAAATTTTATTTGTAAATTAGTTATTTCAACTCGATTGTTTATCTATACAGAACACAAATAAAAAAAAAATTGGATGTAAGAATCGTATCGTAGCAGGTGGCGTTCTGTTGTTTCTTCCTATCTCCATGGGAAAAAGGCGTGAGTTTATGTATGTATGTTGTAAACTAGTAATATCAACTCGATTGTTTGATCACTACAGAACACAAACGTTATAAATTTCAAATTCAAACAGCTCTACTAATTATTTTTGCAACTATGCCTAGTTGAAATACTGACTTATTTATTGTGTTATTGTAGTGCAGAATAGCGGGAATAGCGGCTTCTTTTGAGAAAGCACGCGCAAACCAAAATGTTCATAGTGGCGCAAAAGGAAGTAATAGATTTCCGTCCTTTTATTTATGTCAAAAATTGGTAATTTCTTTTTTTGTAAAATTTCATTTTCGTTTGAAGGTCAGCGTTCTTTGGCGGCGCGGCGGCGCGCGGCGGCGCGCGCGGCGGCGTGCCTTTGAGTTTTGCCGCCTCATAAAAATGTTTTTAGAGACGCAAAATTAAGTAATCCATTTCCGACCTTCAGTAGTTAGATTAATGTCGAATATCGGTTATTTCGTTTTGTTTAGATTTTAGCTAGGCGGTACGAATAAAGTGCGCGGCTCGCGAGTCGCTCTTGAGGTAGGTACTACAGGTAGGTACTGTGGTACGATGACCTTTCATTTGAACTTTTATAAACAGCTGAGAAGACACCATATTTTCTAGTTTTATTTACATTGCTACTTACGGCACTTAGGGCTACTTAGGGCGCCGGATATAAAGGGGTGCCTGCGGCGCCCCTTTATATCCGCCGCCCTGGGCGGTCGCCCAACCGCGCCCTACCCTAACGCCGCCCCTGAATAACATTATATTAACATATAACATTATAAACAACAACATTTGTTCTACAAACTTCCGAAAACAGACAAAAAAATCAACTCTCCATACATTTATATGTCCGAACAGCTGATCGAGTCTTGTAAAAGACAAATTAATAAATAACGAACGTTACAGTCTTCACGCCGGATCCTATGTAGACTACCTACTTACCTAAGCAGAAAGAATAAATGAATAGTAAATCTCAACAAATGGGAGGAAAGACACATTAATTAGTCGCTGGATGATGGATTTGTTAAGGATTAACGTTTTACTTGGAATTGAAAGTAACATAGTTGATAGAGTGCCATGGCAGAAACGTGTAATCATTTAAGAGGTTAACGCACTCAAAAGGAAGGTGTAATGAGCCAGTTTGGGTGATTGTGTATAAACCAAAACATCGCGAGGTTATGGCTGGAAAATGGGTACTATCCTCTTGGATCCGATGTCAGAAATGCGACTGCTGATATTGATTGGGGTCCTGTGTCTTATTTCCAGGTTGGAGTGATACCTGCCTAGGAAAACACGCAGAGCTGTTGTACCTACGCCTGATTTCCCCCCAGTCCTGTCGAGATTGGCTACTGTGACCGAAATGTCGATATGAGTAGAATATTCGTAGTTTTCTGAAAAACGCTGTAACAGGAATTGATAAGAAGGTCGAAGGTGATAAAAGGGTTGCAGGTAGCGGTATACAGGGTGTAAACCACCTCATCACAAAGCCGTTAACCAAGCATTCTGTACATCAAACTAAGTAACTTTACGCAAAAATTATTGCTGGGAAACAACTTTTTTTTTTTTGAGGATATAAATCACGTTTTGTGGTAGAACTCAATGTAACGCACTTAAAACATTGCACTGATGGATGGATTGAATAGTACTGTGGTCGTGGAGGTGTTAAAAGTCAAAATCTTCCAAAAAAAACTTGTATTTAAAAAAAAAAACTTGTCAAAAGGTTGTAACTTTGACCCCCCATATCTCCGTAACTAGAAGGTTCCCAGTTATGTTGTAGAACAAAAAAATGATCGCAGTGATGGAGAGAATAAGTGCCTTTCGGCTTCGTGAAGAGGTGTTTTACACCCTTTATAGACACGATTATTGAATGCATTTAAAAACATATACCGTCACATACGGGATGTCTTCCTTGATTATTCATTATTTTAAGCTCTCGATATTTCGAGTCGCTATTGCAAGTACCATGACCGCGGGATGTCTGGAGAGTACGGGTGGAATGGTAAATTAATTGCTTATAATATATTCAAATACAAACTAATAAATAACAGAAACTCGTAAAATGCATAAATAACTTCAACCATTATCTTATGTATAACTCCCAACATTACTCCCCTGAAATAACCGCAGAGTTGCAACATTCAAATTAGCATACTCTGATGTAGCGCGGATCGAGTCCCAGTGCAATCTCAGCCGAGAGAGATTTATACGATGCAATGTACAAGTATTTCTCTCAATATTCAATAAGCCGGTATCTCTGATTGGAATGAAAATTTACGGTTGGTTATCATCTAAAAGCAGTATAAGGGGAATGGAATATCAAGAAAGTGACTACCCTTTCAGACGCTGCTAGTTAAAGGCTTTAACCACCTTCATTTTCCAGTTGCACGCTGCTGGTTAAAGCCAGCAGCGTGCAACCAGTCGCATTTTCAAATACCCGCCTTCAAAAAATGCATTAAAACTCGACTGTACTTACTATGGCCATGCATTTATGGTCTCCACTACATTCTCAACAATATTTCCCAACTCTATAATAATTATCTGTGCCCAAATGCATCGACAAACGTCAAAATAAAATAAAAAACTTTAGTGTAAACAAATCCGGCCATTTTTTTCCGTGTTGCGCCGGCGCCGTTTCGTATTTAAATTGTTTTCTTATCGAAATAGTCGTATTTTAGTATAGTATTATACATCAAAATGAAGGTGAAGAACCGTGCTACAATATAGTGGTTAAGCAATTTAGTTTCGGAATCTCAAAGTTGCAGTAATTTTCCTGTGAAAAAGTGATAGGTATGTATACCTAACGTGCTGTACGTAAACATTGAATATATAATTTTATGTGATTAAAACGTGTATATTATCCGAGAAATATCAATAATTGAGTATGGTGAGTACATTTTAGAATTTTAGAATCAACAAAAAGAGGACTCGTAGAGTTAAAAAGTTACGTAAACATGTGTGTTAAAAAGTACCAGCGGCCCAACTGCTACTGGTGATATAGGTTCCCCAGTAACTTTGGATTCTAATAGGATCTACATTCCAATTAGAATCTAATAAGATTTTTGGTCTTATTGGAAAGGGAATATAATCTAGTTTCTAATTAGATTTTTTTTATTGATAAGGAGTTAATAGTTTTTCGTAAAAAAAATATTTTTAATCGCGGAGTAGCCGTTACGTGACTGTTTTTCAAACTCAACATTTATTTTAGAGCATTAAATTAATATTATATTTCTTGGTTTTTGGTTAAATAGATTCCTTAACTATTCAGCTATTCACAGTAAATTTTATTTTGGTCTAAGTCTTGTAGTTTGCGATCGTCAAGTGTTTTTATATACAAGGGTCAAATTACACGAAATAACCCTTGACCTTGTAGCGTTAGCAGCGGTTTTCCCCCGCCCAGTCTAGATTTTAAACATCACCACCAGATAGTGAAATCAATACGGAATAATATGATGATACAAGATACGAGTAGTTAAATTGAATGATTTGGTATTCATTATATGCAACATTCTCTAGTGTTTTTGGAAGTAACTCTTCTTATAAGAATGAATTTATGTTTTCATTGGATAACGGTTTTGGGTTTTCCGGCGTGCTCGAAGCATGATAACCTTAGTCCCATTTGGTGCAGCCCGGGCAGTAAATTATAGTACATTGTTACTCTAGGAGTGAAATTAACTTATTTAGTCGCGAGACGGGGTTAGGCACACGAACGTAGTGAGGGCGCCAATAGTTCGAGGGACTAAATAACTCTTTAACCCGAGGTTAACACTGTGTTTTTTATTACGAATACAAGGAAAATAAAAACAATCAATCGAAAAAACAAATCAAGTTCGGATTGCCGCTTTCCGGCCATTCAGCCATTATTTTTAATTGAAAAAATGGTAAATATTTTGCATAAATCTATGTATGTGTGTGAGTAGCTGTATAGAAAGTTGGGACATGGTACAAATGTGAAAATAGAACTAGGTTTTTTATAATAATTTGAAGCTGTCAGTTGAAAGCGATTCTCCCTAGGGCTGAAAATTATTACCTTCAACCCGCTCCTCAGGCAACTTCAGACCTACTTTCCGAGAATGAGTAATGAAATAGTAGATTGTTACACGAGGTTCGAAAGGAATCAATTCCCATAAGAGGTATTTAGACGTCCGAGTGCAGCGAGGGCGGCTATAGTCCGAGTAAGAATTGATGTCTTTCACCCGAGTTAAGCATTCTACTTTTCATTTCGAATATAAGGAAAGTAAAAAATAGTAGTTTTATTTTCTTATCTGCTCGCCACTTTATAAAGTCATTGTATGTATTTTTAAATTTCTGGCAAGAGATTTTCGAGAACTATATTTGCCTCGTCTCAATCAGAATCTGGGGTCAGCATTTCAGAATTACTTGAACTCATTTTTAATAAGATATTAGCAAAAAAACCTAGATTTCGATACAGCTTACAGAGTTAGTATCCCGCGGTATTAGTATCCGCTTAGTTTTTGTTTTTAATTCACACTGGCTTTATTATTTTATTTATATACTAGCGGACGTCCCGCGGTTTCACCCGCATAGTTCCCGTTCCCGTGGGAGTACGGGGATAAAATATATCCTATGTTACTCGTGGATAATGTAGCTTTCGAATGGTGAAAGAATTTTTAAAAACGGTCCAGTAGTTTTTAAGCCTATTCATTACAACCAAACAAACAAAGTTTTCCTCTTTATAATATTAGTGTAGATTTATACACTCAGAAGGCCTCAGCTTTTTTTTTTTTAAATTATGATAGATTTTCTGCAGCCGATTGCCTGACGAAATAAAGTTCTATTTTTGAAATTTATTCCCACCCTAGAGAGGGAAGCAATTACTATGAGTCTTTCCCGCCCAAAGGTGGGAATTAGGACTTTCCACCCGCTACTCGGATCAAACAAACTCTACTTTCCGAGTATGAGAAATGAAATAGTACATTGTTATCCTAGGGGTGAAAGTAACTTATTTAGTCCCGAGACCGGGTTTGGCGCCCAAGCGTAGCGCGGGCGCTAATAGCTCGAGGGAATAAATAAGTCTTTAACCCCAGGTAAACACTGCTTTTCAATACGAATACAAGGAAAATAAAAACAAAAACACGAAACCACTCCAAAAATAATTAAAAACAGATTGCCGCTTTCCCGCCTATTTTGTTTTTTTTTTCTGTGGCCGGCTATTGAGCCTTTATTTTCACTATTGTCACTGAAAAAATAATAAATATTTTGCCCAAATCTTTGTTATTTTAAAGAAATATTTGTGACTAAATTATAACTAAGTTATTTAAAAAAAGCATATTCTTTAATTAATACTGAATTTTATGTTATCTCAATTTTACATCGCGCTGTAATTTACAGGCTGTATAGGAGTCGGAACATGGTTCAATAGAAATGTGAAAATAGAACTAGATTTTTTTTAATAATGTGACAGCTGTCAGTTGAAAGCGATTCACCTCAGGCAACTTCAGACCTACTTTCCGAGTATGAGTAATGAAAAATATATTTTTTGCCGTCAGCTTGCGCGGATTTTTGCCGTATCGGGCCACCTCGAAATTATAACTACCAGTGTAGGTATTAATGCAATATCTAAAACCAAACAGAGAATGTACATTAATCTTGATTCCCAAGACATACACTTCAGAAACCAGCTCTCCGTCAGCACGTTAACAGTTGAGATTAAGGAAATTATTTGAGATGGCAAGACGCACTCAGTCGGCGCTCAGCGGATCAACGTAATCCGAAGATTAACTAGCTGATCCGACTTCCTGCTCCAGTGACGAATACATACATGGAAACAACTCTTTATGCCTTTTTTAAGTCTTAAGATGTTTGTTGGTATTAAAGTAAGCACGAGATATTCGCCATCATCTTCATCAGCCTATAACGTTCCCACTGCTGGGACACGGCCAGAACGGAGAGAACTCAATGAGAGGGAATTGGGCTATAATCCACCACGCGGGCCCAGTGCTGATTGGTAGATGTCATATGTCTTCGAATTTCAAGATATATTATGTGAAAATATTTATGCTTCGTCAGTCGTTGAAACATAATTTGGATAGGTGAACGAAATTAATAAATGTAATTTACATGTTGTACTGCCTTAATGGGACATGCAGCTTTGGAAGAACAGCGGATACGAGAAGCTGGCGGTTTGGTATGGCGACATGTGGTGGTGGTCTATGTGAGTGTACACCTTCCGGACTGCTATCTCTAAAGTACTGGTGACGCATGGTTTGAAAGATAACTCAGAAAAAAAAAATGCATTTATATTTTTAACAGTAATGCGAACATCACATTTTTATATTTTCCGATACAAAAATGCAGGTTAACTTTTTGAAGCGAAAAATTTAGTATAAAATAATATTTCAGCTGTAATCACATAACATTTTTTCACCAGTGTAGCATTTAAAAAATTTCAGCACTTATATCCTAAATAATATATCCAATTTGCATAACCAACATTTAGTTTTATAAAAGCAGCATTTTTTCGTATGAAAAATCTTTTATTTTCGCAACTGCACGTAATGGCTCCAATTATTTTATCAAAGGTTTTTCAACATTTTTTGTTCAAAATGAAAGCCGCGGGTTGCTTTTGTTAAATAATTATGTAATATAAACAATCATTTGGACTTTTAAAAGTTTTAACAACCATTTGTGGCTTAACATTTAACTATGTGTGGAACAATGTACAAGGAAAATGAATATCAAAAAGGTGCGTAAAGCGCGTGGTGGGCGTCAAAATATTAATCTCGCAACAGGAAAATTACCGAAAAGGCAAGTATTAAACTTACAGATGGAGATATTTACAAAAATTACAAATGTTTAACATGATAACGGTAACTAATGATCCATTAGTTATGATGCTAGATTAATTTGTAAATGTCGACATGTGTCCATCACTAATGGAAATAAATCGATGTTAATAATAATAATATAACTGGACATTTCACGCAGCACCATCTAGTGCCACACTAAGCAACGAGGCTTGTGTCGTGTACACCAGATAGTTGATATACTACATACTAGCTACTTTTTGTTTGTAAATACATACTTATTATACATGACTCGGAAATAAATGTCCATGCTCATCACACAAATACTTGCTCCTACCGGGATTTGAACCCGGGACATAAAGCAGCCTCACTACCGCTGCGCTTATTATACACCCCGTATGTTTTATAAAACGAATCACTGTTTAAAATACCATGTTACGTACGCAAAAACGTGAGAATGTTAAATTTCTTGAACTACAACGAAGGAGTGAGGTTGTGTGTGAACACTCGTGTTTGAAGTTACCAACTTCAAATTCTCAAATTAAATACCGACAAAACCTCAAAAATACTAATTTTCCTTCCTAAGGAAATATTTATCTTCACGTAATGGCATCACGGAATTAACAAGGCAGTCGTTTGCAGTAAAAGTTTGATGTTAGGTCGCACCTGCTTAGAATGGATGCCGACCTCGATAAGAGGCTAGCAAGATGTTACCAAACGTGCTGCATCGTTATACTACTTTATTTGGAATATTCAAAGGATCTGAAATGATATGAAAACATTTCGGGGAAATCACTCAAATAGAGTGGAGCACACCTGTTTCTATAGTCAAGTTAGAGTAATTACTTGAGTTTTAGTAATTTATTACGCATCTATTTCTAAGCAATAAAGACAAGAATTTTAACGAAGAAAGAACTATCAAAGAAAGGTAAGCCGAATTCCAACTTTCGACAATTCTAAATGTTATTGTTGTTTTCTAGTAAGCAGTGTTGATAAAGAGGTTTGAATTAAATGGCCGGCCTGACATCTGCCAATTTTTTTTTTAAATAGCATCCGTGTTTAGAACATTTAAAGTAAAACACACTAGACCATAATTATCTCGGAAACGTGACAGTTTGGAACATTTTGTCTTATAATACAAAACTTGTTTCTATTGATGTCAGCTATCGATTGATATAAGTTTTATGCGTGACTAATCAAATCAAAGTTCTGATAAAGATGCCAACAGTGAATAATGGACTTTAACTTTAGCTCATTTCTGAGACACGTGACACTTTGGGCCATTTGGTCTCATACCAAACTTGTTTATGTATTGATACCAGCTATCGATTAATATAGATATTCTGAACAGCCACAACTTTGAAAAAAAAATATTGCGGACCTTAGGCCGGCCAGGCTTCATGCAAAAATCTTTCAAGCCCCATAATTACTCGAAGAAAGGTCCATAGGCAAGTACTTTTCTCAGGTTACAAGACTTGCAACTTATAAGTTGCGGCCGTTCGCACCTTTGCTCTCATTGGAGTATAAATCACAGTTATTATGATGTAGTTAAAATAAGGATATGTAGTAATAAAGAAGACATTATGGTAACATCATTTATTTATATGTACAAAATTTACAAATGCATAACAATATATATATAAGTTGTTTCTTACACTACTTTCTCAGGCTTCTTTTCTTCTCCTGAAAAGGAAAAAGAGACTAAGTTAATTAATCTTGGTTGAGTATTCGAACCGGTACGGATACATTGCGGATGTGGCTTTACGAAATCTGTCATCTCTCATCAGTTTCTACAAAAAGTAGCAAAAGTCTCGAATGAAAACGAGTTTTTGTATTTATCGCGAACAGACAGACAGACAGACGTGGTGGAGGACTTTCTGATACAGATTATAGAACTACGGGTAAATAAGAAAGCGCTGTTGGCAAATATTTAACAAATTAAATATTATTAACGTAAAATTGGATCGAAAAAGCAAGAGGGCGTCGTTAGGTCCGTTCTTTGCCTCGCATCAATAGATACACGTTACTTTTAGTCCCATTCTCACCTGATGTGACTTCTTTGGTGTCGGGTTCGTTCCAAGTTTGTCTCTCACTGGTGCCGAAGATCAAAAAGATTGTGTTGGTGATGATGTAGATGGCAGACGACACGAAGAACACTGTGCGCCATTGGTTTACGTCCGTCTGGAACAATCAGATTTAAACCCTGTTTATAAGTTATGGAATCAGGCGTTACTTTGCGGAAATCCATGGCATTAAATGCTATGAAAAATATTTAGTTAATATTTTTCATAGCATTTAATACCCTGTTTATAAGCTTTCACGGTTTATAACTAAACTTATACCGTCTTACTGGTGTACTGTTATCCGGTATTCTGACCTCCCGATATTTTGACGTTAGAAGTTTAGTTAGTGTGTTTTAGTTGAGACGTTGGAAGTTTAGTCAGATTTAATTTTAAGAGCCAAACTAAATCAGATCTTGAAGAGAAGATCAAGAGGCAGTGCTGGCCTAGTAATAACGGCCCCATGTTACGAGGCAGAGGAAATCACATAGTTGCTTTTGTAAAATTTATTTCACAACAACTGCTCTCAAACGGGAAAGGAAAACGTCGTGATGAAACAGGTATATCTTGGAAAGAATAGTCAAAGACATTTTGTTCAACGGCTCCCATCTCACACAGATGAAGTGCAAGATGGGAGTGTGGTACATGCTTCTTACCTCATCCTGTAGTATAAGTCCAGCGACTAGAGGAGCGATGATGGATATGATGTTCGCGACGAAGTTGGTGATGCCCATCATGGTACCCGCGAAGTTCGGAGCCATGTCTATGTGAACCAGCTGTTGAAAAATAATCCTAAATTAGTTCAAGTTTCTTAAGAAGCTCGTGACTGAATACAGAACAGCCGCTCAGTTCAATCTTTATATTAAGCCGTGAGTTCCCTCCGTGCATCGGAAAGCACGTTAAGCTGTTGGTCCCGGCTGTCATTTGTACATCTTTGACAATCGTTACAGGTAGTCAGTGGCCCAAAAAGTCTGAAACCAGTCTTACCAAGTGGTATCGTATTACCCATAACTGGGTTGTGGAGGTCAGATCGGCAGTCACTCCATGTAAAATACTGGTACTCCGCTGCATCCGGTTAGACTGGAAGCCGACCCCAACATAGTTAGGAAGAGGCTAGGCAGATGATGATGAGCATAATGTTCCTTACCAGATATCCGGTCAGATGTCCAGCATTAAGTCCGACCACTAAAGTCAGCAGAGCGACAGCCATCACGACGTCGCCGGCGGGTACGTAGCACAACGCTATCAGGGCTAACCCGGGACCGTATTCACCTGGAAAACATACATAAACATATAATAATACTGTTGCTTTTGATGATCGACTCTCTGGTCTGTTTTGACACAACTCCGAGGCTGATTTCTGCATCAAGTTCGAGCAAATGATAACTGGTTAAGGCTCAACCCTTAATACATGCAAAGTATGGTACACTTTTGAAGGCGTGCCAACCGCAGCGTTAAAGCCGGAATTCTGCTTTAAAGCGTAACTGGTGAATTGAGGGAGGTGTAACTTTTCTTTATTTATGCAAGTGATTCTTCGTAAAAATAACAATATATCTTTCCTTTCTCTAATGCTTAACTCTTCACAGAAAACATAAGTGGCTTCCTATTTTTACTTATACCAGGTGGACTAGGTATAAATGATGTTACCAGGATACTTACCGATAGAACTTGAGAGTTTTCTGCACATACTGATGCTGAGCCACTTCTTCTTGAGGATGTAATCAGACAGGAATCCGAAGGGGAAGCTCAGCAAGTACATCGCCAAGTACGGAAGGGCTGACATCAGGCCATTCTGTGAACATTGAAACAGAAACACTATGGTAAAGTACTCGTAGGTAATAGGCTAGTCAACTGAAAAAATCTTCCGTCAGTCAGATTATCAAAAAATATTTGACCCGTATTTTTTCTTTTGTTACGTAAACCAAAATTGACGAAATTCTTGTTAATAATGTAACAAAATAATATGGTAAATGTAACTACTAGCGCCATCTGTGTTAACTCGTGTTACTTATAAAGAAATAAATATCAGTCTATGGCAAGCGTCACTCTCTGTATTATTATCAGGTTATGGGCGAACGCGATTAAAAATTATTTTTAATAGACGGAACGTATATAGTACTGTTTTTAAAGTGTGAAAATGACGACAAACTACATCGCATGTTCAGGCCTAAACGCCTTCAGGAATAGTAACTGCAATCACACGATGCGTCCTATTATAACTCTAAAACTCTAGAGGGCGCATCTTTCATCTGTTAAAATGTAATTCAAAATGTCATCATTCACTTGCCTTTCAACCTCACCCATGTCACAATCTTTTTTTATTGAATATATGTAATTATCGATTCTTGGGATTTTTAATTGGCACCATTATATCCTCCAAAGATATAACATGGTGGCCCATGAGGGGAACAAATATTAATCCGCGGAAATAAAGAAATTTCCAATTAAATTGGTACGAGTTACGAGTACGACACGCGCTCAGCGGCAACGAACTTCAAGATCTGAAGCCTTGCAGTGGAAGAACAAAAGCCACGGGTTCCAGCGTATGGAGCACTGCCTTCCTGGTCAATAGAAGCAGCCAGGATTCGAGCAGTGGTGCAGCCAAAGCATCACATCGAGCAGGGCGTCAACGTGTCGCCTCAAAGTTAAGTGCCCATCCTTCGTCTAAAATCCATCCATTCATCCAAAATACCCATTATACCTATTGGAATATTGAGAATAGCATTCCATTTGTGTAAATTAAAGATTTTTCGTGCATATTATTGCCGAAATTCCCAAAGAATTGCAAATTACATCAGATACCAACATTTTTTTTCATGGTACCTTCAACAAAAAATAAAATTGTTAAAGTTTAGGATAACGTTGAATTTCTTCGTTATATTATAGCGAAGTCGAATCATACTTTATATTATTATTTCCTTTCGTTATTATTATTTTGTTGAGTGCTTTGAAAGGTTCAGTCAACGTCCTAGGTATTTATTTCAGCTCTTCGCGCTGGCTTTTTAGGCATTTAGTTTTGTGTACTGTGCCGACTATTCCAGATCACGCCCCTTCGAGCGACACCGACCATCCGGCACGGTCAGACGAACTTCCCGACCGTCCGGTAGGCGTGCAGGTGATCGTGCGCACCCGGCTTCCATAACGTCAGGTGACACCGAAACGAGGAACGTGAGCCCATTCATTTTCTTAATTACTGTGGAAACTGTCCAATATCATTTTTAAAGTCAATTTCTTAACACTTCACTATGTCTGAAGCAAATAAGCAGCGTTATAAAGAATTGTTCACAAAAAGAGCGTCCGCCAAAGGACAGATTACTAAATTTAAAAATTATTTAAGCAATATTGCTAATGAAAGCGACTTAAATGACATTCAATTGACAGAACTAAATTTAAAGCTTGCTAAGTTTGAGGCATTAGCTGATAAGGTCGATGATTTGCAAGGTGAAATAGAGGTTCTGAGTCCTGAAAACATTGCGGCTGAAATTGATGAGCGCGATAATATTGAGAGAGAAATAATAATGAACATAGCCACTGCTAAGAATTTAATTGCCATGTTTTCTCGAAAAGGTGAATGTGAACAAAAATACAATTCTGCTCATAATGCATCATGTTGTTCAGATGATCATCACAACGTAGGGTTGAAACTCCCTCAGATTCAAGTCACAAAGTTTAACGGTGATTATTTCCATTGGTTAGAGTTTAGAGACACTTTCGAGAGCTTAATTCATAACAATGATAAGATTTCCGAAATTAATAAATTTTATTATTTAAATTCATACTTGCAAGGCGACGCCGCCAGAATCATTACTAATCTGGAAGTGTCTGCAAAAAATTACTCAGAAGCGTGGAAGCTGCTTTGTGATCGTTACAATAATAACAGGATATTAATAGATCATCATCTTAATTCATTGTTAAATATAAAGCAACTTCCCCGTGAGTCAGAGAAATCTTTAAGATATCTGGTTGATCACTTATCAAAAAATCTACGCGCTCTGGTCAGCCTAGGCCAACCAACTGATAATTGGGATGTTTTAATTATATTCATTCTGTCATTTAAGCTGGATAGTCAAACATTGTTGAAGTGGGAAGAATATCGTAGTGACATACCAAATAAGAAACTAAAGTTAGAACAATTCTTCAAATTCCTCACAGACCGAGCAAACGTGTTAGAGTCTGCAAATCGCAGTAACAACCATTCTGACAATATTATGGCTTCGAAGGCTCCTACGAATCCTCAGCGTTTTGCTCCTAACAATAAACAGTCAAATCATAACAATAATCAAAATGGGCAAAGAAAGGGTCAGGATAGTACGGTTAAATCATTTGCAAGCACTAGCAACAATAATAAGAATAAAGGGTCAAAGGGTTTTTCATGTATCATTTGTGACGAAGGTCATAGAATCTATGATTGCCCAACATTCAAAGCGAAGGGTATTGATGAAAGAATGAAGGATGTTACAAACTATAAATTATGTACTAACTGTTTAAGACAGGGTCACTCCCTAAAGGACTGTCGCTTCAGGTCCTGCCAAGAGCCTGATTGTAAGGAAAGGCATAATAGCTTGCTACACCGTCCGCCAACATTGGCAAGCCAGGTCACCACGGTCGAAGAACCAGGTGAAATAATTGCAAGTTATTGTAAAAACACCAGTCAAATTATATTATCAACTGCCATGGTCGAGGTAATGAATCCGTTTGATCAGCAAAAGATCAAAGTTCGTGCTTTATTGGATTGTGGCAGTCAATCCTCTTTTATAACCGAGTCCCTAAAGATCAGGTTAGCATTAAAGCCTTATCCCACTGACACTATAAAGGTCATTGGTATAGGCAATACAACTATAACTAATATTGTGGAAAGCTGTAATATCAAATTACAATCAATAAGTAATAAGTTTAGCATAAATTGTTCATGTTTTGTTTTAAAAGAACTGACTGGTCGACTGCCAAAGATCCCCATAGATGTCAGCCTATTAAAGCTACCTGAAAATATTCAGCTGGCTGATCCCAAGTTTTACGAGCCAGCCAGCATAGATGTTTTGATAGGTGCGGACCTATTTTGGGATATTTTAGGCAATGAGCAGTGTTCCTTGGGAGTGAATAATCCTAAGCTTAGAAGTTCACAATTAGGATGGATAGTATCTGGCCCCATTCATTCAGTGATGCCGCAAAAAAAGGTACACTGTAATCATGGTATAATTTCCAGAGACAATGATAAGGACGATACTATTGAAAAAATGTTAAATAAATTCTGGGATCTGGAAGAAATTCCTGGAAAAACAATTATGAGTGAAAACGACAGTAAGTGTGAAAAACACTTTCTCAATCACACAACAAGAACCAGTGCAGGTAGATTTTGTGTAAAATTACCGCTTAGGGATACTGCTGATTGCTTAGGCGATACTTACAAGTTAGCTAAGAGACGCTTTATCAATACAGAAAAACGGCTAAAACGAAACCATTACTTAAAATTAGAATACGCTAAATTCATTAAGGAATACGAAGAATTAGGACATTTATCGGTCTTAAAGGTTAATTTACGTGATTGGTTGGGCCCAAGTTATTACCTGTGTCATCACGCAGTTCTGAAACAGGAAAGCGAATCGACTAAGATTCGTGTGGTGTTCGATGGTTCCGCTCCCTCCACTTCCGGTTGCTCTCTGAATGATATATTAATGGTGGGTCCAAACGTACAGGAATCCCTGTTTTCTATCTTGATACGGTCTAGGCAATACAAGTACTTACTCACTGGAGATATAGAAAAGATGTATCGCCAAATATTAGTGCATGAGGATCATAGGCATTTACAGCTTATATTATGGAGAGGAGAGGAATCTGAACCCATTCAGACGCTTATGCTCAATACTTTGACCTATGGTACAGCGAGCGCAAGTTACTTGAGCACACGCTGTCTGTGGCAAGTAGGGCAAGAACAGAATAATGACCTCATTAAAGAGATTATTCAAAAGGACTTCTACGTTGATGATTTGATAACGGGTTCGAATGATTCAGAACAATTAATATATATACATAAAGCTGTATCTGAAGCATTAAAGTCAAGTTGTTTCAATTTGAGAAAGTTTAAAACTAATCACCCTTCCATTTTTGATAATGTCATTATGAATGAACAAGACAAGTTAATTTTTAGTGAGTCTTCAAGTACACTAGGGTTGGGCTGGACGCCTACACTAGGGTTGGGCTGGACGCCTTCAACTGATACCTTGCACTTTCCAATAAAGGGATTTTCACATGATAACAATCAAATAATTACAAAACGATTTATCATGTCTAACGCTTTCAAGGTATTTGATCCATTGGGTATATTAAGTCCAGTCGTAGTGAAGCCGAAGATAATGTTGCAAAGACTGTGGCAACAAAAACTGGACTGGGATCAGCCAGTCCCTCAGGAGATAAGAGATGATTGGCTCAAGTTTTCTGAAAACATAAAATACTTGTCTTGTTTACATGTGCCAAGGTTAGTTCTAGGTGATTCATACAACTACATCGAGTTACATTCATTTAGCGATGCATCACAGAATGCTTATGGTGCGTGTATTTACATGAAAACGATTAGCCTTAATGGTGACGTAACGGTTAGATTATTGTGCGCAAAGTCCAAAGTTGCGCCATTGAAGCCGTCCACAATACCCCGCTTGGAACTGTGCGCGGCCTTACTTGCTGCTAAACTTACAAAATCTGTAATTACTTCTCTGCGGTACAAGCCGGATAAACTGGTGCACTGGTGCGATTCGACAGTTGTATTGTGTTGGATTCGTGGCGATGTCAGTAGACTAAAAGTGTTTGTAGCCAATCGTATTATTGAAATTAAGGAATTAACGTCCACTAAAGCGTGGCGATATGTTCCAACAGAGTCTAACCCTGCGGACTTGATATCAAGGGGAGTAGATGCTAAACGTTTGATATCAATGTCACTGTGGTGGACAGGACCTAGTCTTTTATTAAAAAATGAATCGGAATGGCCTAAGCTCAACAATATGGTCCATGACCATGATTCGGAAAATATACCCGAGTTGAAAGCACATTCAACAATAATTGAGCAATCCGTTATTGATTTTGATAAATATTCGTCTTTAACTAAGTTGCAAAGATCATTTGCTTATGTTCGCAGATTCATATTTAATCTTAAAAACAAACTTAATAAGCGTGTAGGTATATTGTCAGCTAATGAGCTTCGTGACTCATTCTACTCGCTATGCGTTATCTCTCAAGGCCAGTCATTCCCTGCCGAATACGAACTATTAGTGAAAGGTAAACCTTTAAATAACAAAAGTAAGTTATTATCGTTGTCGCCGTTCTTAGACGAGCATAAATTAATTCGAGTCGGTGGACGATTGGACGCGTCAGTTCATTCTTTCGAAAAGAAACATCCAATTTTACTTCATTCGTCACATAGATTAACTAAATTATATTTCAATAGAGAACATGTAAGTAAGATGCATGCTGGCCCGCAATTATTGTTGGCATCTGTGCGAGAAGCGGTATGGCCAATCAATGGTAGGTGTCTTGCGAGGCGCACAGTCAATAATTGTGTAAGATGTAGACGATTACGAGGCGTGACGTTACAACCTAAAATGGGTAATTTACCGCCCCAGCGCATAACACCTGACTATCCCTTTATATCAGTTGGTTTGGACTTTGCTGGCCCTTTTTATATTATCAATCGTAAGGGCCGTGGTAGTCGTGTAGTTAAATGTTATTTATGTCTTTTTGTTTGTTTGCGTTATAAGTGCATCCATCTGGAAGCTGTCAGCGACTTAACGAGGGAGGCATTTATAATGACTCTCAGGCGGTTTATAGCTCGTCGAGGTAAGCCAACGGAAATATTCAGCGATAATGGAGGCAACTTTGTAGCTGCCGCGAAAGAAATAGGAGCGTTCCTAAAAGATCACCACGAGCCTCTGTCTGATTTTGCAAGTCAGCAATCAATTACGTTCAAATTTATTCCGGCTTACACTCCTCATTTCGGTGGCATATGGGAAGCCGGAGTCAAGTCGGCAAAGTACTTTTTAAAACGTGTTATTGGCGATAGCCACTTCACTTTTGAAGAACTTTCAACTTTGTTTACACAAGTGGAAGCGATTCTCAATAGTCGTCCCTTGTGTCCAGTCTCATCCAGTCCTAACGACCTCCTTCCCCTCTCTCCAGGGCATTTCATCATTGGGAGGCCGTTGACCGCTCTGCCAGCACCCAACCTTGTGGAAGTCAAAGAAAGTCAGCTGCGTCGCTATCAGCGCCTGGAAAAGACACAGCAACACTTCTGGAAAAGGTGGCAAAAGGAATATCTGTGCGAACTGCAACAGAGGACAAAATGGCGTACAGATACGTCAAAGCTGGATGTTGGAGATATGGTGCTCTTGGCAGATGACAATGCGCCCCCTCTTGCATGGAAACTGGGCCGCGTTCTTCGCCTTATATCGGGATCTGATGGGATATCCAGAGTGGCAGACATCCACACCAACAAGGGCTGCGTGCGACGGTCGCTAGTGCGGCTCTGCAGACTTCCCACAGCAGAGGAGCTTAAGTATTGAAAGAGAGCTTTCAATGGCCGGGAATATGTTCAGGCCTAAACGCCTTCAGGAATAGTAACTGCAATCACACGATGCGTCCTATTATAACTCTAAAACTCTAGAGGGCGCATCTTTCATCTGTTAAAATGTAATTCAAAATGTCATCATTCACTTGCCTTTCAACCTCACCCATGTCACAATCTTTTTTTATTGAATATATGTAATTATCGATTCTTGGGATTTTTAATTGGCACCATTATATCCTCCAAAGATATAACATCGCAAACATTCCAAAGTTAAAAGGGCGCGAGAACTACGAGGATTGGTGTTTTACAGTGCAAAATGTGTTGGTGTTAGAAAACATGGCATCTGCCATTACTGAGAGGTTACCGGTTTCTCCTACGACAAGCCAGACAAATGAAGATGCAAAAGCTAAAGCGAAACTAGTGTTAACAATCGACCCATCACTTTATGTACACATAAAACATGCAGCAACAACCTATGATTTATGGAACAAGTTGAAGAATATGTTTGATGACACCGGCTATACAAGAAAGATTGGCTTACTGCGTAAACTCATTAACATTCGACTTGAAAATTGTGACTCGATGACCCAGTATGTTACTCAAATTGTTGAAACAAGCCAGAGACTTCAAGGTACAGGCTTCAAAATAACTGATGAGTGGATTGGTGCATTAATGTTAGCAGGATTACCCGAAAAATATGGTCCGATGTTAATGGCCATAGAACATTCGGGAATAGATGTTAGTGCTGACGTCATTAAGACAAAGCTGTTGGACATGTGTAGTGAAGTTGGAACTGTCTCGGATTCGGAGAATGCTTTTGTTGCGAAAAGTAAACAACGTATGCAATATGGTCAATACTTTAAAAAAGACCAAAAACATGTGACGGGAGAAACATCAAAAGCTGATAAAATCATAAAATGCTATAAATGTAAGCAAACGGGACACTACAAAAACCAATGTCCTGGTTCCGAATCAAGCAAAAGAAAACAATCCAATGCCTTTAGTGCTATTTTTTTAAGTGGAAAATTTAACTGCGAAGATTGGTATATCGATAGCGGGGCCAGCAAACACATGACAGCGAAACAGAAATAATAAATAATAAAAAAAAAAAAAAAAAAAATCTTTATTTATACAAAAACCTTCAACATTGCTTACAAAATAGGTCACATGAATTTTAGTGAAGTAAAGGTCATACAGATAGAGTAACCCTGACTCCCAAACTAGGAGATCCTGTGACTTAGGAGTCAGTGTTCTGCTGTCATTATGATACAAAAACCTCTTACTAAAAAGTGTGTTAGCAAAATCTTGGCAAAAAGAAAAAAAAACTGATTTGAGAGTACAACTAAATTATTTTAACAAAAATTAAACTAAATTAAACTAGGAGTGAAGGTATTTATTAAAAGGAGTTGTATGATTACGAGCATGCATGTGTAGGTAATTGTGTGTGTAGATGTGTATGCGAGGGTGAGCGTGTTCATTTGGGGGGATTAGTGTGTGTAAGAATGTGTGTGTGATTGTAATTGTATATGTTAGTATGTATATGTGTTGTAATGTTAGTATATTTATGTATCTTGCTGAAAGGGTGGGGATTGTAAATAGTTACAATAATGGGTAGAAATACTGCGCGGCTACTGCCGGATGTGAAGTAGTTCTTCTGTCCGGACATAGTCCTGATCCTGAAGCCAACTTTGTAGTTTAGCCTTGACTTCATGGTGACTTAACCCAGTTAATTGAGCAGTTTTTGCAATGTTTCTGTAAATGAAAGAGCTCACAACGTAGAACTGGCGCCTAGCAAATGCAGTCTTGTGGCTTATTGTTGGGAATATCATTTTTGCTCTGCGCTTAGTGCCATCTGGTGGAGGAATAAGTTTATGCTTCCTAAGTGTGGCTCGGAGGACAAAAAGCTGTCTCACCGTAAGCAGCTTGCAATCTGCATATAGTTTTGTAGTCGGAAATCTATATGGTTTACCAAGCATAACCTTGAGCACAGCTCTCTGGGCCCTTTCGACCTCGATAAATTTGGTTTTAGCGGCCCCTCCCCAAACCGGGATGCAGTAAGTGATAACGGACTGACAAAGAGCTAGGTAAACCATTTTCAGAATATGTTTGTCTGCACAGAGTCTCAGAGATTTGAAAATATATATAAGTCTTCTGACTTTTGAAGTAATATTGTCTATTTGGTTGTACCATTTCAGTCCGTCATCAATCACTACACCCAGGTACTTCATTTGGCTGACGCGAGTAAGTGTTGTGCATGAGCAGTGGGTGTGATTAAGACATGTATGTGCTGTAATTTCAAAATCCGGAGGTGCTTTGTTCTTATAATTAATAAAAAACGGAATGAAGTTAGTTTTAGCTACGTTGAGTGTGAGAAGGTTTAGTCGCAGCCACCCCCCAACAGCCCTCAAGGACTGTTCCGCAGTACACTTGACGTCGCTCCACGTATTACCATAAACGACAATCGCAGTGTCATCAGCGTATGTAAAGATCTGCGATTTAGGCAGGGACAGCGTGCATAAATCATTTATGTAGATTTGGAAAAGTGTTGGTCCTAACACGCTGCCCTGCGGGACGCCGTATGTCACAGTTTCTTCGTCACTTTGGCATGAGTCGATTTTGACAGTCATCTTTCTGTTTTGTAGGTAATCCCTGAAGAGATCAAGAGGCTTACCACGAATACCTATACACTCCAGTTTGTAAAGAAGAGTGGGAACAGAGACTGTGTCAAAAGCCTTCTTCAAATCAAGGAAAATACTAGTGCATTTTTGGTGTTCATCCAGTTTTTGTGCTACAAATTGAGTTAGATTGATAACTGCATCCTCGGTGGAGACTCCCTTTTTGAAACCGTATTGGTTGGATGCAACAATGTTGTACTTGTTCAGGTAGTTTACAAGGCGGCTGTTTATCAATTTCTCCATTACTTTGGAGAGAGCCGAGAGTACCGAAATTGGCCTATAATTGTTGACACAGTCTCTGGTCCCGCTCTTGTGAATCGGGTGGACTAGTGCCCTCTTGAATGGTTGTGGGAATACTCCTTTTGCTATGGAGATGTTAATAATATGGGTTATTAGAGGCACGAGAGGTTTCCGACAAACCCTCAGAAGGTTAGTCGGTATTCCATCCCAACCTGTAGCACTGTCGTGCCTCAGGCCCATGATGGTAGACTCCACCTCAGATTCGGCGACCTCAAGAAACACAAATGAATTTACGGAAGTGTTTGGTATATCGGGTAGTTGTGAAGTTGGAGGAATTTTTGTGGCCAGGTCAGCACCAATCGTGGCAAAGAAATTACACACACTGTTAATTGCTGCCTTTGGATCAGGTTTGGTGTTCAGCAGTTCTGTAGGTGATGGAGATTTCTTTTTTGTGTTAGTGATGTCTTTTATTTTATTCCAGAGTGATTTTGGATTTTGTTTTGCTTTTTCAGAAATATGTAGTGAATCAATCATATGAACATGAAACCAAAGAGATTATTATTGCTAACAAAACATGTGTCCCGGTGCTGTGTTCTGGTGATGTAAACATCATTACAGTTGCAAATGGTGAAGAATATGACATCACAGTTTCAGATGTATTGTGCATACCAAGTTTAACTACAAACTTGCTTTCAGTGAGCCAGTTGATTAAGAATGGCAATAATGTAGTTTGTAATTTGCTATATTTATAATCAACGAAAAACTCTAGTTGGAATAGCAGAATTAGTAGAAGGTGTGTACAGATTAAATACTAAGAAAACAGAACAGTTATTGGCAGCTACAGCGAAGGCATCGAGTGAGACTTGGCATCGACGCTTGGGACATATCAACAGTACTAGTTTAAACAAAATGAAGAATGGAGCTGCAGAAGGTATCTCATACACAGATATAGCAGACATAGATAAATCTAAGTGTACTGTGTGCTGTAAGGGGAAGCAGGCTAGACAACCTTTTCAGCCTAGTTTGACAAAGTCACAGGATGTTTTAGAATTGGTACACTCGGATGTGTGCGGTCCTATGGAACAATTGTCCATTGGAGGATCCAGATACTATGTATTGTTTGTGGATGACTACAGCAGAATGGCTTTTATATACTTTATGAAGACAAAGTCTGAGGTATTTAAGTTTTTTAAAGAATTTAAGTCAATGGTAGAAAAACAAAAGGACAGGAAAATTAAAATTCTAAGGACAGACAATGGAGGTGAGTTCTGCAGTCAAGAGTTTGAAAAATATCTAAAACAACAAGGAATAATACATCAAAAAACTAATGCCTACACGCCTCAACAAAACGGTGTGTGTGAAAGAATGAATAGATCATTAGTTGAGAAGGCTAGATGTCTAATATTCAATGCTGCTTTAGACAAAAAGTTTTGGGCAGAAGCTGTAAATACCTCTGTATATTTAAGAAATCGGTCAGTTGTTACCGGTTTAAATAATATGACTCCATATGAAGCCTGGACAGGGAGCAAGCCTAACTTAAGTCATGTGCGTATTTTTGGAAGTAAGGTTATGATGTACATTCCAAAAGAAAAGCGATTAAAATGGGATATGAAGGCTAAAGAACTTATTTTGGTTGGCTATGCAGACAACGTGAAAGGTTATAGGGTTTATGACCCAGAATATAACTCTGTCACAACTAGCAGAGACATCATTATAATGGAAACAGCAGAAAGTACAGTAGATATTCCCATTGAGTGCGCAGCTTCAGCGGAGGAAGAAAAATATGAGGAAGAAGAGGAAAACAGAAACACAGATACTGATGTTGAATGTGAAGATAATGATACCACATATGTTCCAGAGGCTTCTTCGGTAAGTGACTCATTTGACAGCTCTTTCGAAACAGCATCAGAACCAGAAGTTTCATTAGAAAATTTAAATGTGCCAAACAAAAGAGTGAGAAAAGTAACTGATAGATTTGGCTATAACAACTTATGTATTACAGAGTCAGAAGATCAAAATCTAACAGATATTACACTTGAGGAAGCTTTAAATGGACCTGAAAATAAATTTTGGAGAGCAAGCATGGAGGAGGAACTGGAATCATTTAAGAAAAATGATGCATGGGAGCTTGTAGATAGACCTCATGACTCTACAATAGTGCAGTGCAAGTGGGTGTTTAAAAAAAAATATGATAGTGCTGGTAATGTGCGTTATCGTGCGAGACTAGTAGCAAAAGGTTTTTCACAGAAAGCCGGTATAGATTATCATGAAACTTTTTCTCCTGTGCTCAGATATTCAACTTTAAGATTATTATTTTCTTTAACAGCAAAACTTAGTTTCGACATTCACCATCTAGATGTTACTACAGCTTTTTTGAATGGTTTTTTGAGTGAATCTGTATATATGCAAAAACCTGTAACTTACAAAGAAAGTAGTGATGATAACAAAATATTAAAGCTTAAACGAGCCATCTATGGACTTAAACAGTCATCACGTGCTTGGTATCAGAGGGTCAATGATTACCTCATGGCTTTAGGATATTTGAAATCCAAATATGAACCTTGTTTGTTTACAAAATTTGAAGGAAATGTTAAAATCATAATAGCATTGTTTGTCGACGATTTTTTTGTTTTTTCAAACTGTAAAATGGCAACTAATCAGTTAATACATGAGTTGAGTTGTAAATTTCAAATTAAAGATTTGGGTCAAATAAAGCAGTGTTTAGGCTTAAGAGTAAATATGTCTGAAAATGTAATAACTGTTGATCAAGAGCAATATATAGAAAGTTTATTAAAAAGGTATAAAATGACACATTGTAAAACTGCTGAAACTCCAATGGAGATTAATTTAAGGTTAGAAAAATCTCAGAATAGTAATTGTGATAAAAAGTTTCCATACAGGCAGCTGATAGGTAACTTGATGTATTTAGCTGTTCTAACCAGACCAGATATTGCATACAGTGTTTGTTATCTCAGTCAGTTTAATAATTCTTATGATGAAACTCATTGGAAACACTTAAAAAGAATTTTAAAGTATTTAAAATGTACTAAAAATTATGGTCTTGTTTTTACTAAAGATAAATCTTGTATTGAGGGATATGTTGATGCAGACTGGGGTTCAGATTCAAATGATAGAAAATCTTTTTCTGGGTTTTGTTTTAAATTGTCAGGATCAGTTATTTCATTTGAATGCAGAAAACAAAGAAATGTGGCATTGTCCTCAACAGAAGCCGAATACGTTGCTATTTCAGAAGCCAGTAAAGAGGCTATTTATTTAAAGAATTTATTGTTTGAAATTTTAGGTAATTCAGAAACAATAACTTTATATAATGACTGTCAAAGTGCACAAAAACTAATTTTGAATCCAATTTATCATAGAAGGTCTAAACATATAGACATTAGGTATCATTTTGTGCGAGAAGCAGTTGCAAATAAGTTTGTAAAAATTGATTATTTAGAAACTACTGAAATGCCAGCAGATATTTTTACTAAAAGTTTGGGATCTGTAAAGCATAAATATTTTGCAAAAAAGCTTGGTATATTACCTGTTTTAAAGTATGTATGATTTTGTTAAGCGGAGGTGTTAATAATGTAACAAAATAATATGGTAAATGTAACTACTAGCGCCATCTGTGTTAACTCGTGTTACTTATAAAGAAATAAATATCAGTCTATGGCAAGCGTCACTCTCTGTATTATTATCAATTCTTAATACATCACGCATATTAGGTATCATTTTAAGTGAGTTCTGACGTCACGAGCCCCCACTTGACTTCTGAGTTTTTTTTTTACATTTTCATTGACTGACAAAAACAAAAAATACGTGTCCATTATTTTCCAATACTGTAACTGGCGGACTAAATACAATTGCATTTATTGATGGTGAGAACTAGCGTATTAAGGTGGAATGTAGAATTAATAATTATGCTGTTTTTCGTCGCTGTAGAAATACTACCAATGACCAAAAAGTAATATTAATCTTCCAGAAATAATGCAGTAAGGCCCGGTGCACGACCACGGGCGATGCAAATAGTGCCCAGTGACGGGCGTGCATTCCGTCTTTTGTGTTAGTAACCTCACGCATCGCTACGAAGGTCAAATCACAGAGACCCACAGCATGCTCTAAACAACTTCTTTCTACTGCGTTCACCGCGGCGTAGTTACAACTGTACAACTGTACTGTCGCAACACGCGTGTCGGTTTGAGCGTGTAGCTCGTGTCCACGCTGGTAAACAAAAAGATTCCTTACTCACCGCTTTAATATCAACTCCAAGGACTTGCTTCATGTATGACGGCATCTCCGTCATGAGGGTCCAGAAGCCCCAGTTGTGTCCGGAGTGTAAGATTATCAACGAGATGAACGACAAGTTCGTGAATATCTTCTTCCATGGAGTTTGCAGTCTCTGGAAGAAAGTATAATGGATTGAACGAGATCTTTGTACTGCGGAATAGCACCCCAATTGCGTCATTACAGTCGGAAGGCTTTCAAAGAAAATTCTTAATCTATTGCTTCATAATGGTGCTTAAAATAATTCATCTGCTCGACAAGGACCATAACGCAATAAATATTGTTAAATTGTCAATTATGAATTGCATGGCCCAACTTCAGTGGACCATATTCACGAAGCTCCTGACTGTAAATAGTCGTGAGGCTCTCAGCATTCTTTCAGCTTGGTAAGCATTGTAATTCTATTTTCGGTTTCCTGATTTCGAGCTGAAAATCACGCCGTCTAAATTGGCATTGGCTTTTGTTAAGGCGATTATACGAGCTAAACGCGAGTTTTATAATTACTAAAAGTATAAGATTCACTACTTTAAACAAGACCAGAAAAAATATGATATTCTTCAGGATATATGCTAGCATGATACTGTTTTGAAAACATAATACAATTAATTTGGCTCGATAAAAAGAAATCACGAACTTTTGTCTAAAAATATCTTTCAAACAATAGAAAACATACTAATATGCATGCGATCATTCTGATTTTTTGGCAAATAATTCTACAAGCAATATATTAGCATGATACTGTTTTAGTTTTTTAATCCAATCAATAGTTTTTTTGTAAATCGATCGAAACCACTCATTTCGCGCTATTTGGCCCGCAGTAGCTGACGTAACAACCACTTTGTAGTGCAAGCTGATTAGAGCTTTATTCTAACAGCATTTCATACGAAGTTTGAACCACCACAAATAGAGTTGCTAATTTAGCTCGTCTAAGCGCCTTAATACAGCTATCTTACCCCAAAACTACTTCAGTAAAGTTCCAGAAAATTGTTTGAGAGAGATGATTGCGTTTCACCGTTAGATATAACAAAGGTCATCACGGTTTAAGGAAAAAGTAACCATTAGACAAACGAGAGCTTTTCAATAAATTCAGATCCTAGACCCCATTCTTCAGTTTAATCTAGAAAATACTGAAGTGTTTCAATAATTCGATATTCTCCTTACCTATAAATCTAATGGTTACGGCTGTACCTGTTCTAGACCCTTGTTATCGCTCCTACAAGCCAGATGGAATGTTCTGGATAATTTATACACCTGATGATAACTCAACGAGGTGCAAAGTGTCTATTGGAAGATTTAGAGAGATCTGGGTGACCGGTTTTATACTAGAGGTTCTTGGAGCAATAGGATTTATTGCAATTGTTATTTTGCACACAACGACAGAATGGTATCGTGAGTTTTTGTTGGACCGACCACTGCGTGGGTCAAACAGTGGAGGTCCTTTTGTTTATATTTTTTGTTTGATTTACTTAGACACAAGTTTCATAAATAATATTGAGAATAAATTCGACAACTTGTAACCAGATACTTAAAATACAAATGTAGAGAGCTAGCTGAAATGTTTCATTGTATGCACGCTTATTTTATAACCAAGCATTTGGTAAGAGGGTATGTTCTTTGGTAGTTCCAGAATTTTGACTAAAACGCCTAAGTACCTATACCTAGAAGATGGAAAAATCGTTAACTCTATAGGGTGTCAAAAACCTCTTAACGAAGCCGAAAGACACTTGTATTCTCCGTCACTGCGATAATTTTTTTGTTAGAAACCATACCTGAGAACCTTCTAATTACGGAGACATTGGGGGTCAAAGTTCCAACTTTTTGAGAAGATTGTTTTTTTTTTTTTGGAAAGTTCAAAGAAGGTTAAACACCGCTACGACTCCCATACTATATCCATCCATCAGCACAATGTTTTGAGTGCGTTGCTTTGAGTTCTACCACAAAACATGATTTTTCAACCCAGAAAAAAAAGTTGCTTTCCAGCAATAATTTTTGCATAAAGTTACTTAGTTTGATGTACAGAATGCTTGATGGAAGGCTTCGTGATGAGATTGTTTACACCCTGTATTGTTAAAGAATAAACTACCGAAAAGTTTTTGTTCCGCTTAAAATTTATGTAGAATTACACTTTATAAGTGAATAGCTTATTAAGGTTAGGACCTCAAGTTATGTGATTATAAGACAGCATTTCCATCTAAAACTTAAACTGAACAAAAAGCTACGAATTTATTAACAAACCTTCTGCTCTCCAATTTGCCCCAGAGACGTCTGTATATACAGTTTTTCTTCCTTGCCGATCATCTTGGACCTCTGCGGGGAGTCAGCGCCCAGGAATACGTAGGCTACCACCCAGACGGCGCCGAGGGCTCCGTCCACATAGAAGATGGATGGCCAGCCCCAGGAGTCCGCGATGAAGCCTGATACCACCATTTGCAATGCAGTTCCGAGCATGGCGCCTAGGGATAAAAGAAAGGTTCAAAATAACATGTTACACGACACAAATCATTTAAATAACGGGTTAATAATGTGGATTGTGGTCGGACCACTATTATCCGTAGAAATACTAGGGTGTACATTTCAAGTTAACTGTCTTATTCGTATTATTATAGGTACGCTTTATCACAGTCGCTTGTTGAAATATGAACATTCATTTTATGCATTTAAGATTCATTTTAGGATGAGCCAAGTCCAAGTTTGCTCGATAGATTTTTGTTTTAGTCGTCAAATTGGCTATCGCTTCATGTGAATACCTATTGACATAAGTAGGAAAATAAACATAGTTGGAAAAGTTTATGCTGAAGAAGTTCTGCCGCAAGCCAACTTTACTTTGTTCTAATTTGAAGCAAATGCAGATGTTATTGGCACTATAGTATTTTTTGCACTCTCTGTTGGAAACTACCCAATTGTAAAAATGGCAATTCCCTCGGTGTTGCAATTCACTGCAGATGCCAATTTTAAAGTCTAGTAGAAATATGTCGATTTAAGCGAATAAAATTCAATTATTCTCATATTTAAAGTCAACCTTTTCCAAATATTCTTCATATCCTGCTCAATCTACTATTAATTAAAAGCTTATCTCAGATTTAAACGTGTTTTTTCTATCTAATCGTGAATCGATGTAATCCGTTTTCTTATCAGCTGAATATGTACGAGAGCTGATGAAAACTAATAATATTCAAGGCCACTTTATTATTCGTATTAGGAGATAAGACTAATGGGGTCATAATGACCGCTTATAGAGAAGTCTTCATAAGGGGAAGACTTTTCTATAAGCGGCCACCTACGTCCAAGATTGCGGTCAGTCCTACTACAAGTGTTGATAGAGCGCAAATCCTTAGCGTAGTAACATCAGTCTGAGTGGGTGCTCAATTTCAAATCAAACAATAACACCAGATCAACATAAACAATATTATTGAACTGAGAAAGTACTCTTGTGTAATAACAATAAGAACCACGGAAGACCTATTAATAACACACCTAATAAAAACAACAATAATAAAAACGGAACGTGTAACGGCTTACCTTTAGTATTTGAGAAAAATATGTCTCAAAAATACAAAAGATAATCCAACATAATTAGGAAGCAATTCTTTTTCCCTGCCGGTGCTTATCCATCAATGTTTTTCCTTAATTTATTTGTATAAATGTAGTAAAAGAAGCGTGGGTCGTCCGGCAGACGACATAGTTGCCGTCGGGGGAATACCTGGATGAGGCTGGCACGGAACCGTGGAGATTTGCACAAGAAAAGAGAGGCCTGTACCCAGCATAGTTCTGGTTGTGGATGATGATGATGATAAAGATAAGATTAAGATAAAGAATGAAAAGTAATTACAAGTAGTAATTTCAATAATTGCCGAGAAGAAGCACACCGTCCTGAGAAGTGGTGGGAGGCAAAACAAATCTAAATATAGACTCGTATGTATAAATTACGTGTCACGTTGTTTGTCCGCGATGGACTCCTAAACTACTTAACCGATTTTAATCAAATTCGTACACCGTGTGCAGTTTGATCCAACTTAAAAGATAGGATAGCTTACATCTCAATTTACGCAGACGAAGTTGGGCGGGTCAGCTAGTAGTGTATAAAACTAAATAAATGATAATTATCGAATTCTGCTTGGTTTTTTTTTTCTATACAAGTCGTGTCGTGTTAGTATTTAAAAACTTCATTGAAACAAACTTTACACATCACTATTGTACCATTTCAAGACACTTACAAAAAAAAATAAACAATCTCGCCATCCTACGCCACAGGCATTCTCAAATATTACGAGGTTGCTTGTCGGAAGTTAACCCAAAAAATGTCCAACACTTAACTATTCCCAAAACTTCGAAGGCTACTAGTAAACGTCGTTTAATTTCCGTTCATCATAACCGTACCTCCATATATCAGGGTCCCGAGGCGGCTTTTTTCTTGGACCGGAACCCATTTGCCTATCAGGTTGTGCATCGTTGGGTACAGGCAGCCTTGAGATAGACCCTGAAGGACACGACAGGCACAGAGTACTTTCCAGCCTCCCTGAAAAAAAGGTTTTTTTAAAGGATCAGACAAACTTGTTTGATGAATTACGAACAGGCTGCGGTTACGGTGTTTGTATGAAATCATAAATCAAAATATTTTATTTCATGTAGGCCTAGATGGGCACTTATAAAACGTCGAGAAAGGTGCACGGTTTGCGTTGATTGTTTCCATGGGGAAGACCGGAAAAAAAATCCATGATTCAAATCATTTGGTAATATGGCACCTGCCAGGCTACCGTACCGTCACCTGCCGCCGTGCCGTCGTCCGTACCGTTTGATTGAAAACCTTTAAAGCCAATTTAAGCCAAACTAGCGGAGACATAATATTCTATCCTCACTCTACCTAATATTGTTGTGTAAGTACGGATAGAGCATATTTTTGTTGGTCAACTACCGTGTTGTGACAAAAATACTTCTGATTTTATTAGTGATTGTAGTTTCAGAATTACTTTCATAATAATAGTAGGCCCGGGACAAATACAAGAGGCGTCGGGCGGAAGTAAGAAGTCTGTGCAGTGCGGGCGAGGTGCACGGTTAAAGACGTGTCTTTAAAGTCTATATTGTCACGCATTTTTCTTGTTCTCTCCCTGTGCATGCCACTGCTAACTACAGGTGCGTCGAAGGCGAGGAAGCGGCGCCCGCACCGCACCCGCACCACACCGGCGTCACGCCGTCTCAGTTTTTATTTATTTAACACTTCAAGCACATAGTACAGTACACAGGCGGACTTAATGCCATAGGCATTCTCTACCAGTCAACCTTTGGGTGATGCAGAGACAAGCAGTGGTAGGTGTATATCTGAAAATTATTTGATTAATACTCAGGTAAACTACAAAGATATATAAAGTATCAGTATGTCTCGCGTCACACCTTTTCTATAAATTTTGTATGAAATATCAAAGAAGTTGGGCCACGACCGCGCTGTGCCTGCGCCACAACGCCGCCCGACGCCTCTTGTATTTATCCCGCGCCTTAATCTTTAAAATTTTATTTCTTATTAATTTAGAACTGATTTCAAGCTCTAGGTAACAGGTGTGGACCTAGACTTGAATACTACGTAAATAGAAATTTGTTTTCTTATAATTTAGGATTTAGATCGACTCGCCTAATGTTTGCATGGCCTTTACTAAAACTTAAAATGTTCACAAGCTACATTAAATTCGTGTTAAGAGTAGACCTTGTGTACTTATAATCTTTGATTAGCAATTTGTTTCACGTAAAGTTTTAACCTATTGGTAAACAAACGGCTCACTATGTTTCAACTTTTTTGCGCCCTGATAATTAAATGTTCTCTGGTATTCAATTGTTTTAAGATACTAGTTTCTCTGGGCTTTGCTCGCGTGAAGTTTGATAACTGTCCCAAGAGATAAAAAGGATAAAAAGTATCCTATGTGTTGATTCAGGTTATTAAACTACAGCGTTTAGTAGTTTTTGCGCAAAAGAGTAACATACGCATACATGTGCATTTGCATTTATAATATTACTAGGATTAACTCATCATTCTACGACCAGCACTTTTCAATGTGCCTAATTCCTTGAATCAATGGTTTTCAGCCGCCCCAACAACCAATGTTTCAAGTTACTACTTCTTCCATAATACTCACATAATAAGCTCCAATGGGTATCAACAGCGACACAGCCGAGTTGACAGCAATACAGATTGTGATGAGGATCATGCCGCCGTACCGCGCAGCCATCTCCCCGCTGGGAATCTGAAGCACGATGTACCCCCAGAAAAAGGAGGACAGGATCACGCTCTGGGTCTGCATGGACCAGTCGAATGACTGAAAGAAAAGAAAAAATGTGATACATTTTCGGTAAACAAAACATCTAGCTTAATTCAATAGGGAGAGATGAATATATTTGTTGATAGGTACTACAGCCCTCACTGAGGAGCTCTTAGCTAAATAATAACAGCCGCTCGGGTCTTGCCTAGGTTGGTCTATGGATAGGTGACCACCCTTACATACCGAGTTTCCTCCGTACCTCGGAAAGCACGTTAAGCAGTTTGTCCTGGCTGTCATTTATAGATCTTTGACAGTCGTTACAGGTAGTCAATGGCCCAAGAAGTCTGACAATCAGTCTTACCAGAAGTATCGTGTTATTTATTTATTTAACACTTCAAGCACAAAAATACAGAGGCGGACTTAATGCCATAGGCATTCTCTACCAGTCAACCTTTAGGTGATGCAGAGTCAAGCAGTGGTAGGTGTCATTTCTGAAAATCTGAGAATAATTTTATTTAATAATACGATACACTACAAAGATATATAAAGTACTATACATATTTATCGAATACTATTAATATATATTAAAATAAAATTAAATGGATTTAATTAATATTTAATGGATTTAATGGAATTTAATGGGTTGTGGAGGTCAGATAGGCAGCCGCTCCATATAAAATATTGGTATTCAACTGCATCCGGTTAGACTGCATGCCGACCCCAACATAGTTTGGAAAAGGCTAGGCAAATAATGACTACTGCACTCCCCGGTCGATTGAACGTCAGTACCTACATATGATACACGTTTCCTACTGTTGGGGCAAAGGTCTCCTCACATTTCTTCGAATTCAATTCATGATGAATGGGATTTTTGTTTTGATGTTTTATATAAAAAAAAATCATTCATTTAAATGTACCTGACTAAGCAATTAATCATAAGCAATGAATTTGCGAAAAAAAAATTGTGCCGGGACACTTAGTAGAAGTGAAAGTTCAATGGACCAGTGGAAAACGAATTGCAAGAAAATTTTAACTTGAAGTTTTACGGGCAGATTGTCAATGTACTGGTCCTATTTGAAAACCTGCGCGTAAAACTTTAAATTTTGTTGCGATTCGTTTTTCCGCTTGTCCATTGTTTTAACTTCTGAATAGTTAAGAATAATTTCAAGGTTAAGGCCACTTGTGGATACAGATTCTTCGAATCTCTTATCATCACCGTCATCTCAACCTTTTCTGTCGAATACAACACTATCTAACCTACCTAAAGCTAGTCATAGATAACAGCCTATGAAAATACTTGAATCTTAATCTTGATCAGATCAATGTCGGATACAAATCAATTCATATCTACCCCCGATACATTATTATCTAATCCATAGATAGTACTTAGGTACAGGTTTTATTTATCTCTGACATATCCATAATATTTGCGTAAATATAGATAAGGCACGTGCCGTGTTTTTATATGTTGTGTTTCGCATTATGTAAATAGAGCCGACGTTATTTTTTCATGCATATTTTTTATTCATCCATGTGTTTTTGTTCATTCATGTGTTTTAATTTAATAATACTTTTATATTTTTATTACTTTTAATCGTCTTTCATTCATTAATTGAAAAAAAAAAATAATTTAAAAAATATTCGAACAAGTTTCTTAAAATTACACTTTAGAAAAGAAAATCTTCCAGACCCCGCGTCCTACACAAAGCAGTGGGTTTTTGAGGCACCACCTCATTTTGTTCTAAAACCAGAACTCATCTTCCGGTAGTTCAATATCTTATTTTCTGATTAACAAAATGTCAATCAAGTAGTGTTGTGTACTGTGAACGTATGTATTTGTGCTATTTTGTGCTGACATCCACTTGTTAAATACCTAAGACATTTGTTTTGAAGCCTGCGTACTATTTTTTATATAAATACTAGCTGATGCCCGCGGCTTCGCCCGCTTACAAATTATTTACTAAAACCTTCCTCAAGAAGCACTCTATCCATTGGTGAAAACAGCATGAAATTCGGTGCAGTAGTTTTTGATTTTATCGCAAGCAGACAGACACGCGGCGGAGGACTTTGTTTTATAATATGTAGTGATGTCGAAGTCTGTATGTTTTTGTAGAGTAATGTAAAAAAATAACCAAGTATGTTTTTTTTTTTTAAATTGTGCTACATAAATTCTAAATAAAGGATGTGGAGCAAGCACGTGCATCAGTAAGTCACACAATAGAGCACCGTAACAAATTACTAAGTAATTAATGACTTGCAGATCATAAACGTGACGCTTGACGACTTGTTACTTACAATATTAAAAGAAAAAAAAAAAAACAATGTAAGAGATACCGTGGCCCCGGAACATAAAGGGCGAGGAAGGAACATGGATTGGTTTTAGTCAGTAAAAGTCTGACACACTCCCGCTCCGCCCAGAGTGGGAGAAGTCATTTGATGATTTCCCATCCTAGAGTCAACATGATCATACAAAATAAGCGTTTGGCGATTCAAATGAAATTAAACTATAACATTGTTTGCAAATAAGATATATTCTAAAAGAGTATTTATGGCTTGCTGTATCTTTGTCGCGTATCATGGTTTCGAATAAGATTTTTTTTAAATAGTAATACATTGTTACACGAAGGCTTCGGACTAATTTAGATATTATTATGACAAATAAAAATCTGTACAAATAAAAATCTTAGTCATCAACGTTCGGTTTAATATCAATTTTTTACGAAACAGATTCTGATTATTATTAATGGACAAACAATTCCCCAATTCTCCTAATTTAATTTATTTGAAGTTCTCACACAATTATTTTAGTCCAAATGCACTGGTTCAAGTATGAGGTCAGCGTTAACGCTAACGTGAATGCTATGTTTAAACATAGCATTTGTTTTCTGAGAGAGAGAGACAGTTAATTGTTTTAATTTTAGTCAAATAATTTAATTCGAACCAATCGCGATTATGACTTGTTCTATCATAGTTGGTAATCTAAATAACAATGATTGTGAAGGACATAATTATATTGTAGTAGGCTGCCCGTACGTGGTAGCAGAAACCAGTATTGGCAGGCCTTTCATTCCCCTAAAACTTCGCATTATTGCAGGCCAATTCAAGGTAAAATTGTGACTTGTAAATCCGAGTTCAACTCTGCGGTTTACTACAACTAATAATACTTAAGTTTGTAATGTGTTCAAATATTTTACGCCTTTAAATTAGTTTTTTTTTTCGTGACCTTGCCAGAACTAGTTTCACTTGTACAAAACAAATTTTAGAAACAAATTCATGACATTGTGAGTTATTAAGTGGCAAGAGAGCGGGTAAACATTTGTGTATTGAAAAAACAAAAATGGCGGCGAAAATTCCGTGTGCCAAAAGAAGCACAATATTTCATTTCTCTATGTTCCTAAATAACTAAACGAATAATAACATCACTAAGAAGCATATCCATAATTTCCAAAACGAAATTACCTGACAAATTAAATAAAAACCTCTTTGTATGTATTTTTGTATGCAAACTCCGTCCGTATAATTTTCTCACGTTTCGTATAGCATAATTGTCAGTTAAAACAATGTTTTAAAGGGTCTTCCTTACTGTTTGCTGAACCCGTATCTGTCACAGTTAGATAGGTAGGAAATTTTCATAAATTAACATATTTTCAGTTAAAAAAAATAAGTGAATGTTTTTTTTATTCCCATGGTAATACATTCACCTCCTTCTGGGTCGTTATAAAGGTGTTAATTTTATGCTGCAAATTTTTATTTTAGCAAAGCAGGCCATCTATGTGGGACGGTATACTTTTGAGGCGATAATTGTTATACTACATTTTAAACTATGTCATGGTGGAATCTACAACGATGCATAGGAACGCAAAATCCTGCACCTCACTAGTAAAGATTCGTGCGATTAATATTGATATACCCTTGACAACAATGGTTTAGGCCACCAAACACAATACCCGTCTAGAAGGATGGAAGATGAGGTGTGTATCACCGTGTTTCTCAAACGTTCTAAGAAAATATAATTTTCAACACACTTCCTCGAAAACTGGTTCTTTTCGCACTACGATTAGGTTAAAAATGCAGTGTATTTCACACAATCATGTGCGTTTTTTGTCATTTTTTCCGCACGTGGTCGGAAAGTAAAGTTGCCACAGATAACTATACCTATACTTAGTCCAAATAGGCTTGTTTCCACCATCAATAAATTCCAAATCTATTTAGTCCGTCAATTAGAGTATTGGAAAATAATGGACACGTATTTTTTGTTTTTGTAAATCAACGAATATTGACAAAGATAAAACGCATCAAAACTCGGAGTGGGGGCTCGTGACGTCACTGTTCGGTATCAACTCACTAAGAATGATACCGAACAGTGACGTATTGGGAATTTTAAAAGCGTCGTATCTTCGTCAATTTTGGTTTATGTGACAAAAGAAAAAATACGGGTCAAATATTTTTTGATAATCTAAGTGACGGACTAATTAGATTTTGTTCAGTTAACAAGCCTATTGGTTCAATGCCTATATTCAGAGGTGATTGTTTATTTTTTTATTTCGACAAAGCAATATGCGTCTTTACGACGTAAACTTTTTTGAACATTCAAATTGTGTTTTTAGATTCAATATCATTATTTAAAACTAATATTTACTTTTATAAACCAATTCACATTTATTTATGTTCTTAATTCAAAAATACGAGTAAAAAAAAAAACAATTTTATATATTAGGCTGTATAACGGCTCCATTTCTCGATTTTCCTCTATGGGGTTGAGACGTGGACAATCCAAACAGGAGAAAGACAGAGGATAGACGCTTTCGAAATGTGGTGCTGGAGGCGGATGCTCCGAATTCCATGGACAGCCAAACGCACAAATGTGTCTTTTCCCAACTTAATATCAAGACCCGATTGTCTACAGTTTGCCTACAGCGTATTTTGTCCTATTTCATCCACATAATGCGAAGAGGAGGTAGCAGCCTTGAAAAACTGGTCATTGTTGGTAATAGGCAAGCGAGCGCGAGGCCGGTCGCCAACACGATGGTCCGACCAAGTAAAAGAGGCAAGCAAATTTCAGCAGGTGGTGATGGCAACTTTGGACCGGAGTAGATGGAGGCAGATTGTCTGCTTGAAGGGGTCCAGTGACCACGATCCTCAGTAATAATGAGGGACCGACTGGCTGAGGGGCTCCATACCTTTGCATCTCCTTCAACATGGCGAAAGAAAAGCGTGGAAAAAAAATTAAATCATAGTCTCGTAATAATTCATGACACAAATATATTACATTTTTTATTTTATTTCTTCAACATTATGATACAAGTGAAGAAAGTTTGTTACTGTAGTTCGAGGCGGTATTAACACACGAGCCGTAGGCGAGGGTGTTTTCAAGCCGAGAACTTTTATCAGCATTTTGTTGATGTCCACATAGTTGTGAACCATAGAACCTAAAATAACCGTATGCAACAAGTCCCCTTAACAACTTATCAATAAAATTACAACCTAATCAATGATGATCGCAAATCGTTTTTAGGGTTCCGTAGTCAACTAGGAACCCTTATAGTTTCGCCATGTCTGTCTGTCCGTCCGTGTGTCCGTCCTCGCTTAATCTCTGTGACCGTTAGCACTAGAAAGCTGAAATTTGGTAACAATATGTGTATCAATCACGCCGACAAAGTGGTAAAATAAAAATTGGAAAAAAATGTTTTATTAGGGTAGCCCCCCTATATGTAAAGTGGGAAGTGATTTTTTTTTAATGTTAACCCTAACGTGTGATATATTGTTGGAAAGGTATTTAAAAATAAATAGGGGTTTACTACAATCATTTTTTGATAATGTCAATAATTTCGGAAATAATCGCTCCAAAAGTAAAAAACAATATGTCCCCCCCCCTCTAACTTTTGAACCATAAGTTTAGAAAATATGAAAAAAATCTAAAAAGTAGAACTTTATAAGGACTATCTAGGAAAATCATTTTGAACTTAGATGGAAACAACAGTTTTTGTACAAAAAAGACAAAAAGTTGAACAAAATAATTTCTGTATAATCGTATATGCAAGCATTCTTTTTTAACTTCGTTTACATATTTTATTATCCTGAACGTATCTTTTTTCAAACAAAAAAAGAATTATTAAAATCGTATTGGATTGAACACTTGTTGTGACGGACGGGAAACTACGGAACCCTACACTGAGCATGGCCCGACACGCTCTTGGCCGGTTTTTTTCACTATTTCTTAGTTTATGGAGTGTTTCTGGGTTGTGGAGGTCAGATAGGCAGTCGCTCTATGTAAAATACTGGTATTCAGCTGCATCTGGTTAGACTGGAAGCCGACCCCAACATAGTTGGGAAAGGCTAGGCAGATGATGTTAGTTTGTGTAACTATTTGTTTTTCGGATGATGATAATACAATATAGATTTGATTCGAATTTAACTATTTGTTACACAATTTGCGATCATCACCGATTAGGTTGTAATTTGTAGGTAATAGACAGGTATCTAATTAATACTAACTCTATTATGATATAGATATGTGAGTAATTGCATTGTATCTACGTAACAGATCCGTCTGAAGCAACGAAGCCAACGATATAGCTGTGCAGGTGGCACGGTCATACTGGTTAAATATAATTTGAGTCGATTCCACGCAAAGATGAAGAATAACACTGACAAATTGACAAAATTTTGTTGGAATAAAAGCCTGTAGTGAACAAAAGCATAATATATACACCGCGTCCTAGCCAAAATGCCGCACAGCGCCAAATGTCAGTACGACGTGAACGACGCGACGCGACGCGGCCCATAAAAGATAAAAGGAAATAAAAACAGTATCTCTTTCGATAGCTTTATCTGCCTTTTGTACTTCTCAACTTCAAGAAGATTGAAGATACTAATACAAGAATAAGAGTGGATCGCTATCTTAAATTGATAGCCGCCTGCATCCAAAATCAACTGAAAACTGGTTCGATAACATTGATACCTGATAAAATCATTACCCTATATTAAGATCAATGATGCCTAAACCTGTATCAACAAACGGCATTTTGATAACATGACAATAGTGGTTTTATGATAAATGACATGTTTACGGTAGTACCCTTGTTATCACATCGGGATAGACGACTTGCTTCGAGCTCGAACGAAACTCTTACCACAGTATAAAAATGGACAGTACCGAAACTAAACCCAGTTGATGCAATAATTAGCTACGCTGCATTGAAGCCATAGGGTTGTCCCTTTTAATGTTGTTGATGTTGTTTTTTCTATTAAAACATTTTTACTCTGTTGTGATTTTATCAATTTACATATTAGGTTATATTATGACGTCGGTAAAACTCTACAAAAGACGATAGTTTAAAGGTTTGAACACGGAAAACCGGCCAATATTAACACACAACAACTTGTGGAACTATAGATCTATAACTTTAACCTTTTACAAGCTTTGGCGAGAGCGAGCCACGGTTGGATGATAACTATAACCCGAAAATGCGTGTGATACCAATGAATAAAAAAAAATCCATTACAATAAACAGAATATCTTTATTAGGTACTGTTTCGTGCCGTTTGGACTGTCACTGTTATAACAACTGTCATCGCTTGACGTTTATGCTCTCTTGTCTTTTTGATTCCTTTCGAGATTACATCGAATTTGTTGATTGATTGAGATAATTGGAAAATCCAAGTGAATATTTTTTGTTTGCAAGATTTTGGTTGTAATTGAGTGTTAATTGGACAAAACGCCCCCATTTGTACCAGAAAACGGGTTTATTTGTTCATTGTAAAAGCACCGGTGTTGAGGTTATGCTTAGCCCCGCGTGCAGGTGAAAATTTAAGGGACCATCTTAATTATTGTGAAAAAAGTGTTAACGGTTGTGCCTTGAACTATTACCAGTGCTGCATTCTGACCTGTTACGCGCTACTGAGACTAGCGTCTGTTGAAACATAGTCGGATTTGCTAAATCTGCTATCACCCGACCACATACATAACACTATACACACACACACACACACACAGACATACAGCAGACCCGGCGTGATCAAGGACTCGTCATCCTCTTCAGCCCACCGGCACCAGGTAAGTCACTTTTCGTAAGTGCAACTTTAATTTGATTGTCTCCGCGAATCGCGGACAGTTCGGTCACCACAACTTGCCCTGGTTGTAGATCGAACAGGTACTTAAAAAAATATCTTCGTTATTAAAAATTATTTACAGAAAATATTTTCTTCTGCTACGACACGTTCAGAATTCTTTATTAGAGAATTTATTTTGTAAAAAATGTCACTCTAATGAACAGTTTTTTTTAAATAAACTATTGTAGCGTATACCGCGCAATACGTTAGAGACATTTCTAAAAAGATTGGGCGATATAAACTTATACGGACACGTCACGCACTACTGACAGCACCGCTATGTCCGCTTAGGCGCCCAGTCGATGCGCATGTTTGTGTGTTTGTGCGGTTCCGAGCGTTTGTAGGTAGTTTCCGTACTGCCCATATGTATACTGTGCTCTTACTCATAGGCTTACGATACGCTGACCTGTCAACATAACACAATAGAGGTTTATGATAAAATCAATGTTTAAAGATATGCTCTTGTTTCCATTTCGGGATTGCCCGACTTATTTCGAGCTCGAACGAAGCTCTTAGTCATAGGTTTGCGATATGCAGATCTGATATCTTAACAAAGTAATAGTTTAGGATGTTATAAAATAAATGGCTAACGATATAGTCTTGTTATCATTTCGGGATTGCCCGAGTTGTTTCGGGCTCGAACGAAGCTCTTAGTCATCAAAAACAGACCAGACAAAAAGCTATATAAGAATTTTAAAAAAACTTATTTTTTTAGTTAATTAGTACACCAAAGCCATAATTGAATGAATTCTTTCATTGTATTCTCCAGAACTATAAATATTCTAACATCAATGTCTTCTGTTCAAACAAGTCCGATCCTGCAGGGGCTGCAGGGTCGGTGTTCAAGACGTACGTTGAGCATCGTCTGCGTAATAAAGGTGATGTGGTGATAGTTATAAGTGATCGTTAAAACAAAACTTGATTGATCGCGTGAGTACATACATACATACATAATATGTTGTTAGGGACAACGATGCGGGCTGCGGGACTGTTCGAACGAGATACCACGGCACAGGAACACAAAGGGCTAAGAAGGAACATGGATGGGTTTAGTCAGTAAAAGTCTGACACTCCCTTCTGCTCCACCCAGAGCGGGAGGGGTCGTTTGAAGATTACCCATCCAAAAAAAAAAAGGGACTATTTACTTTAGTACGAAATTATCAAAAGCTAGCACTTCGCCCGTGACTTCGTCCGCGAAAATAGTGTTAGCTCAGCTAATTTGCATGATATCTATATAATTTGTAGCCTATGTTACTAGATAAAGATGTAGCTTTCTAATAGTGATAGAAATTTAAAATCGGTTGAGTAGTTCTCAAACAAACAATCAAATCTTTCCTCTTTATAATATTAGTTTAGAAAATCTACACGGTTTACTCTATCTTAAAAAAAATGCAACGGTCAAAGTCTATGGAACGGCTGATTTTTGCCAATGATAATGAAATAGCTCTCAAGTACCGAACTTATTTGCTAATATGTACCGTTGTGTCGTCTAAGCATGTACGCTGATAAAGGTACATACGCAAATACAACACAGTTGGTACTTATCGCTAATCTTGGATATTGATTATAAAATAAGAGAAACGCGAGCCACTTATCATTTCACGTGAGCTCGTTGTGTAATCCGAGGGAATTGTACTGTTATCAAGTTATCTCGATATCAATGTAGCAGTCAATATTATTACCTAGTCGTTTGTAAACCTAATAGGCACACTGGATGTAATACATACAGGGTGTAAACCACCTCATCACAAAGCCAACCAAGCATTCTGTACATCAAACTAAGTAACTTTACGCAAAAAGTATTGCTGGGAAACAACTTTTTTTTTGAGGTTATAAATCATGTTTTGTGGTAGAACACAATGTAACGCACTTAAAACATTGTGCTGATCGATGGATTGAATAGTACGGGGGTCGTGGAGGTGTTAAAAGTTAAAATCTTACAAAAAAAAACTGTTTAAAAAAAGTTGTCAAAAAGTTGTAACTTTGACCCCCCATATCTCCGTAACTAGAAGGTTCCCAGGTATGCTGTAAAACAAAAAAATGATCACAATGATGGGGAAAACAAGTGCATCTCGGCTTCGTGAAGAGGTGTTTTACACCCTTATAAAACCACGATTCACATTACAAAAAGTTTTAGGTCAGCAATTCTAAAATATCTAATATTTCCTGCTAGTCTTTACATAATATTATATAATTCAATTTTGTTAAATACTTATGAGAATCAAGTTTTTGACATACTACATATTTTGTGGTGTATACAGGACATGGATTGGAAAAAAATATCACGCAAGTGCCTTTACAATTCATTAATAAATAATTTTACAATCTATTATGAGGTAACTCAACTTCCAATCGGTCAATGCTATTGCTTCTAAGATAATAATAATATACTATAATAACGTTTATTGTGTCAACTTCAACGTGAAGGCACAATTACCAAAAGCATTCACAGATCGTAAACCTCAACGGCAGAGCCGCGCAGGCGTAATGATAATCTGACAAGATTGTTTTCTATGTCATCATCATCATCTGAATAGCCTTTTCCCAATTATATTGGTGTCGGCTTCCAGTCTAACCAGATGCAGCTGAATACCAGTATTTTATATGGAGTGACTGCCTATCTGACCTCCACAACCCAGACACACTCCACAAACTAAGAAATAGTGAACTGACTTTTTAGGGTGCTGACCACCTGTATCGACTGTCAAACGGGACCAACTACTTAACGTGCGTTTCTATGTACGAGTAGCTCTATGATAACACGTAAGTAGGTAACAACATTGCAATGGGTCCCCTGCCTTACCAACAGTCCCTACATCTAAGACATAACAAACATCTGAAGTCGCGATAACGTCACCTACTGGCTCCAAATAAATTTGACAAAACGTGCTATCGATACGATAAAAGAACATAGGTTGCCTTTCTTCATGTAATCGAAAGTACTTACGCCTTCATTGTCCCTGTCTGTCATTGCGACGATAGCCATGCTGATGTTGACTCTCATGGTGTAGCAGATCACCATCGCGAAGAACAGCATGATCACCTGGAGGTGCCGGATTCCCAGGATCGGCCCTGAAATTGTCAGTGAAATGACGTTCATGTTATTGTTCATTGTCAAATTAGCTTACCAAGGCCGCAGATTAACTATTGCAGTAAAAGTAATTACCTTTTGTTAACATGGACAGCACGAATTTTCAACTACATTTAGAATCGCCTTTATTTTAATCTTTTTGAATCAATATTTATTCATATGTCAAAATGACTACCTATTCATACCACTTAATTCATACAAAACACAAACAAAATTATCAACGAACAAAGCTCTTAATTCAAAACCCATCTATACTTTACAGCAAACAATAAATCATAACAACAGTTCGTTCTGACCCGACAGAGTGTCGAGACACTCACGCAACGTCGCGATTCAACCCCGGTCCTATCATGGACACAGCATAGATAAATACAGAAGGCCAAAAGCCCGTGAGCATCTGACATTCCATGAGCGATAACGATGATAAAAATGGTCATTAAAGTTCAAGAAGATTTTCAGTACTGCAGTCAATCCAACAATTTTATTGACTACTGGAAAGTTACTTGAATAGGACGTCAAAAAGTATAGAAATATACGAAATACTTTTGAAGTTCTTGCACTTTTGTGGACCCTCAGTTCCATAATGACGAGACAAGACACATTAATAGGCATGCTTCTACGTCTGGCAAATGTAACACAAAAAGCTCTCTTGCAACTTTATTTGTTTGAGGTCACCTTATGCAATTGTCGACACATAGGTAAAATATGAGTTATCGTTAAATATCCGCCTAAACGAGTACCTAGTGATCTGTGAATCACCTGACAGACATAATATTTCAATCAAAATGACAACGGTAGAACACTACTACAGGAAAAAAGTTAAAAGTTTGGCTCTGTATGTGATTTATGATGTTCGTGATAAGCTAAACATACAATAATAATAATATTTCTGGCTCTTGTGATACAGGAACTCCTAGTACAAGAGCCAGGGCTACACTGATGTTTGAGCAATAATTTGTCAATAAAGATTTATTTCATTTTATTTTTTTCTTGCTAAAGCGTAACTTCGCGCTTTAAATAGACTCGAACTTCTGTGCGTATCTTTTTAGTGTCATCGGTGTCAGAATTTAATTAAGACTTCGCCTTAAACTGAACGTTATTAAATCGACTTCATATCAATATCTGAGTTAATGAGTTTTTGCAATTTCTGCATAATATTCTCGAAGTGCGATCAATTCTTGGGTGGAAGTACTCGTATTTTGTTAGATTTTAATAGGATTTTTATGGCGTCTTTGTTTAGTTTGCTGTTTGTTATCTTAGTTAACAGTTATAACAGTTATACTAGCTATTTACTACGAGTATTAGGATTGAAGGAAATAATCTGGCCTTACCTTTTCTTTTAGGTATTTCAGGGTCATAAGTAGCCCAAAACTAATACCTAAATATTAAAAAAAAGACATGCAACGCGGACGCTAAATAAATTGGAATAAGGACAAGAGAAATATGATTATGATGATGAAGATGATAATGATGAAGTATCCCGAAACTTGTCTGAACAATTAGTAGTGAAAACCCCATTTCATCATCTGCCTAGCCTTTTCCCAACTATGTTGGGGTCGGCTCCCAGTCTAACTGTATGCAGCTGAATACCAGTGTTTTAGTTAGTGACTGCCTATCTGACCTCCACAGCCCACTTGGTACTGGGTAATACGATACCACTTGTAAGGCTGTTTGTCAGGCTTTTTGGGCTAATGACTACCTGTTACGACCTGTTTGGAATAAAAACCCCACTTATTAAGGTAAATTAAAACTAAAGTTAGAAATGCAGTTAAAACGTGTTGTCAAAGAGTAATGACATATTCATACTGTTGTAGCTAGTAACTTGTGAAACTGACCACATTCATGTTCAAGCTGCTACATAATAAAAACGTCGTTAGTACCATCTATTTATCATCAACATAAGATACACATATTATGACGTATCGTTAATGTGAACATAATCGTGGACATCATTGTGTGTTTACATATCGGAATGTCAATACTTAGTCCCACTATGTGTTTAATAACATTATAACGTTCTAAAGACATGTTTGATAAATGATGTTTATTATGCCAATAGGTTTTTGCAAACACTTTTACGCGTCTTTTTTAAATACTAGCTGATTATTCTGAGAAGAAACAGCGGAAACGAACTTAGACGTCATTGTCTCTTTTAAGGTCCAGACATAATCTTGCTCAATTCACACGAGGACTATGCAGACACATATTTTTTTCCCTCAGTAAATTGTTAATAACAAAACGAAAATTAACAATTTTTTAATTTTATCAACGGGAATCTATTCTGACCTTTGAAAAATAGCTCCACGAAAGGAAAAAAATCTCAGATTAATAGTTTAACAATTATCGCACTTGCAATGTTAATGTTCATGCTACAAAAAAATGTTAATTAATTAATGGACAACTTATTGAGAAATCACGATAAAAATTTTTAAAGTACCTACCCGTTTTCGAGCGTATTTTCAACCCTCTGGGAAAATTATAAACATTAGTCCGACAATTTCGGGAGTCGAGAATTTTTTTTAGGAAATTTCTTCCTCTTTTTGAATCTTTTTTTCAAATTTAAAATTTCTCAATTAGTATTTGAGATATTAACGAAAAACCAAACCCCCTTTTTTCACTTAATTGTTTATAACTATTGCAATTTTTGCGAGCGGGCTTAGCATTTTCTCAAAAACTATCTACATGCCATTCCGAATCGAATGACACCTCAATCATAATTTTCGAAGAAGGCGCAAAAATTTTGACCTAAAAGGCACGTGATGACAAGACTAGTAAAGAGTGCTTGCTACACACTTGCTCGGCTCGCCCTGATGTGCAAAACTGAATGTGTATTTTGCTGATCGGTATAGCCGAATCAGGCTAAGCGCACTAAATAAAGAGTCACACACATCCTTTTCCTCAAAGCTGGTCGCTGTGACAATTGGGAGAAGCCTATGTATGGATGAGGACATACTTTTCACTATCTGGTGCTAACAAACCGCAGGAGATTTATGAAAGACAACGCACTACATAACAGAGCCATCAACCGATCACAAAGCAATACTCGGATGTTAGAAAAAAATCTGATGAACAAAATCAATAGAAAGTTATTTGCGAGGAAACCGATGACTATAATTATCTTGAAAAGTGTTTGTCCTATCATCTTCAATATTGTTTCATAATTGAAATATTCATAACATTTTTCGGATATTGTCATGCTGCAACGAAAATTAATTTTGTTAAAACAGGTACCTATGTCTTGGTATGTAAAATGATTGAAAATGATCTTTTTTGTTCGTTTGTTAACATTTATAGGACTACTAATCTTATGCTGGTGAATGATCTTTTCTTATATAGCCAACATTATCAATCCTATATAAACTTTCTGACTTTTTTTTCTGGTAACCGCATGTGATGTTGACTGTGTCATATTCCTGCGATAAATGTAAACATTCAATAACTGCACTAACATGGAAACAAGTCGTATAATTCCATACTTCCATGATTTGGGTAAACCGAAGCCCAGGGGAACAGCGCAAAGTATCAGATTGACAATTATTTTGACAAGAGGTTGACATTTCTAACTAGTGTTTCAGCAAATTATTTTGGGATCGTTTAATTTTCTATTTTACTGAGGAGTACCTATCTGTTCATTCGATTTATGTTTCTTACAAGTCTTGCATTGTAAAATGAGACCATCTTTTGATGCGGTCGGGCAAGTCCAACAATTGAAATCACCGAGAACCATCACATATTCACACATGATGCACTTACATCATAAAGTTAACCACTTTGATCGTCCAATCTCTGTAATGAGATGGTTTCCAATTGTTTACCGGCTTATCTTCACGCTCGTGTGGGTTCATGGGTGAGCAGCTATTGTGTGCCTACACAGTGTTTGTGTTAAGCTGCTTCAATTAGTGCGATGGCGTCATGGTTTATTTGACTGAGTTAGCCAACAGGATAGCATTAAATAGCAGATAGCAAAATATTTTTAGTAATCCCTTTTCGCTTTTCCTCTGTCCTGATCGCGTCATCTCAGCAATATCCTTTCTAGTCATAATATCATCCTTTTCACTGTCCATTCACCGTTTCTTTGTCTTCCTCTACTTTTATCGCCATTCACATTCGTGCTCAACACTTTTCTCACGACATTTTCTTTATTCCTCCGCAACACATGTCAATTGTCCATACCACGATAATCGATTGCCAATAATCTCCTATCGCTTTTATGCATCATTAAACACTTTTGACTTCCCTTACAATGCAACCTCCAAATTATACGTATAGGTACGATGATTCCACTGAAACGTTGAACACTTTTGGTAGTTGCTTTGTCGTCGCCAGTTTCATCTGTGTGTAAGTAGTATTCCTGGAGGAGTAGTCATCATCATCATCATCATTTCAGCTGAAAGCTCCCCCAAGTGGCGCCACATTGACCGGTCGCACGGCCACTTTTGTATGGCAATTTGTTTGTTTGAGGAGAACTCTAGAGACGTAATTTTATGAGTTAAATAATAAAGAAATACTTAATTAGCCCTGATTGAGCCCTGAGACAGTTAGACGGGGTCGTGGCATACGATGGAGGAGATGGCGGGATGTCTTGGATTGTTTCCTCATTAATTGGCGACAAGAGGTTCACCCCGATGCTACAGTACCCTAGCGGCCATAGAATATGTTCCCCAGCAAATACGAACAGTGCCAGATTACGGCATCATCATTTTTAATTTGGAATTAATTAACTTTCTATTTTTTTGACATTCTCTTTTAACTTTGCCCAAAAGATAAAAAAATATTTACAGTACTGGTACTGGGTATACGGATAATATTTTTCTGTTCACCAAAAATCTTTTCTTCCCCGAAAAATACTGATCGTGCAACAAATAATACTGATCGTGCACCAAATATTAAAGTATCTCTGCCCCCATAATCGGGACTTAGGGCACCCCCCCGTTAGGTTAGTTAGGTTCCTTTAAACCCTGCACTCGGAAATAGGGGCCCCGCGAAGCGGGGCTCCGTCGACTACGCTTTAAGGAGAATATACAGTGTTTAATTGTTAAATAGATGCTCGTTATGACATATTTTAATTAACATATTTTGGTGCACATTCAGTATATTTGGTGGAACACAGGCAAAATTGGGTAAATGAAATGGGAATAAATTGAAGAATACCATCCCTGGTTATACTAACAGTTAATTAAGATATCCCATATTATATAATTTTCGTAATCGGATCAGAAATAAAAAAAAGATAATTACCTACCTCATACACAAACATTAGCATCCTCGCATTTTACGCAATCAAACAAAAATATATAATTGTTGGTTTGACAATGTTTATGTTCAGATTCTGATATTTATTAAACTACAAAAATAAACGTGTAATGATAATCTTTGAAGATTGATGTAAAAATGAATATTTATTAGTCTTATTAGTCGTTAGTCGTAAACTATCGTGTCAAGGAAAATCATAACAAACCAAACAAGATGTTTCCTTTTTCAAGAAATGAGATAATTAGCGAATTACAAGCGAAGCGTTTGTCATTGAATCCGCAGAGGCGAATTAATTATTTCCATGAATACAAAACCTTGTAGGTACTACGCACTTGTGATATTTTTGTTGAAGTCATTGATCTTATTGGAGGATAAGAATAGAAGAATAAGAATGATTATTAAAGTCAAAATACTGTGTGCAAGGAAACCCTGTACAAGATATACCACATCAGAACTTTTGTTCTGCCTATACAACTACTTGGACCCTTCAGGACTTTAATAAAGATAACAGAGCTCCAGTCAGATAGAATTTAAGTCATGGAAGTGGCGAAGCTAAGCCAATAAAATAAACCGTCATGCCAAGTACATAAACAAAAGATCTAGACATGAGAAAAAGCGGAATGGTATTTCTAGGTGTCGATTTTATACCCTTGGACAAAGTAGGTGCCTTGTTTCATACAAGGCACCTACTAAGGTGGTAATAATAAGGTAGTCAAGAAAGAAAAAGGCATCGTATATTATTAATAAAATTTCCTTGACCGCTAACATTGGCAAAGGGATTTACTGCATCGACATTGTAGAAGAAATTAATTTTAGATTTTTGAGCAAAGTAAAATAGTAATTTAATGCATAAAAATATTAATAAGATTTAACCTTATTAAATAGACACAGTTGCTTTGAATTTAAAATTATAATTTAAACACAGCTGTTGCAAAATAATTTAAACGTTAGTATTAAATTATAAAAAGTAAATTGATTTTATTATTGAATTTATAAGCCTAGTTTGTCTTAGCAGAAAGTTTTTCCAATAAAATAAAATAAGACTTACCTTTGCTAAGTTTAGATGATTCTTCTTCACTCATTTTTATTTCTTTTAAATTAATTAACTATACAATATACTATTACAAATTAAATACTGAACGTTTCATTGACTACAATTTATAGTCTTTTGATTACCTGTATTATTTTACCATAAAAATAAATAAAACAGGTTTTTTTTTCAGTTTAAATGTCGAACGCGCGGTCGACGCGCTTGTGTTGCGCGCGCGCTACCTGTCGATTGACTCGATCGATTTTTTTCTTAATCATAGGCAAAGGCATCTCAGTCAATGCCACGGACAGTTATGCAACAGCGAAACCAATCCACTCTGTATTGTTTGTTTATGGTTTATGGGAAAACAATGTTGACGTTTTGTGGTTGGCTAGTCATGACAGTTTAAAGGCCGCTAACTATTTTTTTTATACAATTTTGGCGCGTAATGAACCGAGTATTTTTACTATAACTGACTTTTCCTTCTCAGCGTGTCTATGGATCTAAATTGTGTCGGCCCAGAACTGATAATTTGGCGCTATCGGTAGCGCCCATCAGTTCCTGTAGTGAACAAACAACAGGACACGATAATAAGTGCCGTATGGTTTGTGGAACAGCACCACATTTACATTTACTTACTACTGACGAAAATGCATCTTGAATAATTGATGGTATTATCCATTTTTGAAGGAATAAGCTTGCAGTTTGGACGGAACTTGTCCAGTTCATCCCGCCATCTCCTTCGTGGCCTATCGCGACCCCGCGTCACTGTGTCAGGGCACCAGTTTCCGGCTATTTTGGCCCACAGTTGGTCCGGTATGCGGCAGACGTGTCTTGCTCAGTCCCATTTGAGTTGGGCAGCCTTTTGAGCCACGTCAGCTATGTTTGTTTTGGAGCGCAGTATAATTATTGTGTTTCGAACACGATCCTTTAATTTAACACCTAGTATACTGCGCTCCATTGCTCACTGACAAACCATGAGTTTGGACTTCAAGGAGAGAAGAGGTGGAAAGAGTGGAGGGAGGCCTTTGCCCAGGAGTGGGAAAGAGAAGGCTAGAAAAAAAAAAGCTTACAGTGACGTGGTATAAAAAGACAAGAAGATACTGCTCTGCATTCGTAATCAAATGAGATTACTATCGTACGACAAGAAATTCACAAGTTATTGCCAAAACGACATAAGAAATTGAAATTAAAATAACATAACAAACCCCTGTAACCCCTGAAGGGTTAGGCAGAGGCGTACATAATAGGTACACACACATTTCACCACTTAGGCGAGCCTTTTATCTATCTATTCTATTATCTATTATTACAGTAATAATAATAATTACAACAGTAAAAAAAACTGTGTCTGTACATTGAATATATTAAAAAAAAATAATAAGTGACCCCCCGGTTTAGAAACAGTAATAGAGCACGAATCCAAAAAAAAAAATCAGTCTGTTTGTTTGTACACGCTAATCTTTGGAACTACTGGACGGATTTGAATGTTTTTTTTTTGTGTATAGATATTAAGTCTGGGCAACATATAGGCTATAATTTATCTTGGAAACTTGAGCACCTGATGCAGAACCGCAACAGACCGGCTAAACTATAACAGACACAAAAATGACGCCCTAGCAAAAATTGTTCCACGTGATAAGCATTTTCTGCTGAAAGAATAAATTTGAAGATCTGGAACACCTGATGTGGAACTCCAAGAGCCAAGCTACACCATAACACATATAAGAATGACGTCTTAGCAAAAGTTGTTCAATCTGATGAGCACTCTCTGTTCACTTATAAAAATCGAAGATCTGGAACACCTGTTGTGGAACTCCAATAGCCCAGCTACACCATAACACATAGGAATGACGTCTTAGCAAAAGTTGTTCAGTCTGATGGGGAAAATCGAAGTTCAGAAACATCTGATGAGAAAATTATTGCAAAGCTATCAGTAATTTCACTGTATAATTATGAAATAACATAAGCTGGGACATCCACGTGGTGAATGCGGTTACAGTTTAGGAATGATTTTCGATGACGGTGGTATATCATTGAAAATTTGACTCTACTGACCAAAACTCCCATTTATTATTTTATTTTATCAAATAAATATGTCTTCGGGCTTATGTTATTTGATTGTGTTTAATTTCCTTTTCATTTATCTTTGTGACTCGGGAGCCTACCCGGTAACGCAGGGGAGCAGTCACTTAGTTTTGAATTGATCAGGTAACTTCACAACAAAACTATAACCATGTCTAGAAAGAGGTCAAATCTTCCCCAATGTTCCAAAGGAGCTAAAAGATTGAGGATCATAAGATCCCAAGAATCTACCGAAGAGCGTCAGGAGAGATTTGATGCTGTTCGAGAACTTTAGGCTGCAATTTGCTCCGTGGAAACCTCTTCGGATCGCAAACCACGCTGAGAACGCGCGTATTTACGCATCTACATCCAGGTCTCTAGAGACCAGTGAAGACGATAGCGGTCAGCTGATCGTGAACGAAATGCATTGTCTCGCGATAGAGAATTGCGCTTGAGTACCAAGCGTATCTACGCATCGACTTCTAGGTCTCTAGAGACAAGTGGGGAACGTGATGCGCGACTGACCGCTGATCGTGAACGTCACGCATTGTCTCGCGAGTCGGAGACGTTCACGGATAGAGAATTGCTCTTGAGTTCTCAGCGTATCTACGCATCTGCTTCTAGGTCTCTAGAGACAAGTGCGGAACGTGATGCGCGACTGTCCGCTGTTCGTAAGCGACATGCATTGTCTCGCGAATCGGAAACGTTTACCGATACAGAATCACGCTTGATTTCTCAGCGTATTCGCACATCTACTAACAGGTCTTTTGAAACGAGTGATGAACGTGATGCGCGACTAACTGCTGCTCGAGATTATCATACATTGTCCCGAACACGCACACAACAAAATGTTCATAATCAGTTAGAAAGTGAGAGAGAAAGAATTGCTGGAGTACGGCATGAAGAGACAGAAGAAGAGCGCAACGAACGTTTGAATTCTGATCGACTTCGACATTGTCTGAACAGAATGTCGATATCATCTGAAGAATCGGATGTGTCTCAAGATATAGCCGTAGGGCATGGCGACCTTTCTTGGGTTGATAAGGAACGGAGTGCATTTACGTATACTCCAATGATTGTATACGCCACATATTCCGCCATCGGAGGTATGGTTCAAAATTGTACTTTTTGTGAAGCTGTTAAATGGCAAAAAGAAACAAAAGGTATGTGTTTCTCAGGTGGTATAGATCTGTTATTTTCCGATCCCCGGGCTCTTAGAATTCGACATCAGACGTTTCAGATCTTCGATTTTGATGACCCCGTTGTCGCTGGCATAAGCAACAGGATCCGCGTACGAAGTCGCGGGCAGAAGCTAGTATTGAATATAGTGGGTAAGATTTGTTCGAAAGGAGGGTAACTGTGTAGTTGTTATTTTTAGATTGTTGTTGTTATAGATTTTATAGTATCCAAATGATGATCCTAGAAACACCAAATTATAAATGTTTCCATGAAAATGGCAGAACATACTGTGTATTTAACACCTTTTTTTTTTCGGATGGCTCCCACTCTGGGAGCGGAAGAGAGTGTCAGACTTTTACTGACTAAAACCCATCCATGTTCCCTCCTCGCCCTTTATGTTCCGGGGCCACGGTATCGCTTCGAACAGTCCCGCAGCCCCGGGTGTATTTAATACCTTAAAAAATAAGTTTTCTATAGAAATTTTATTTCCTCATATCTCCCTTTCATATCATTGTCCTTTCAAAATATATATTTAAGAACATAGATATTCTATAATCCAATCCAAATAAATAGACACTAAGTACCTTAAGAATATGTATGATTTACAAATTATTTTGGTATTACGTTTGTATGAACGACGCATGCCGCCGGCCCCTTGAAGCATTTCGATAGCAACATCGAAAACATTTACCAAAAACTTAAATTGCCACTACTTCAAACGTCCCCATTTGTTCAGCATGTGCCGTAATGACAGCTGTTAGCAAACACATGCATCACATCTTCCCACCCTTGCTTCAGGCATAATGAGCGTAGGGGTTACGTATACGTAGGTAGGTATACGAGTACATGACGTAACCATCAAGTATACGTCAGTATACATGTATATTGCTTAGGGTGTACGTAAGTAAGACTCGTGATATATCGCGTCAGTACTTTTCCCGGGTTTATTTCCTCAACCAGTCATGATGGTTAATGAACGTAACTAATACACTTGTACTGTTGTTTTTACTCTGCCAAACATTTTTTTTTTTGTAAATATAGGTCGAAGATAGTCATATGAACTGGTTTTGTTTTTTATAATGAAACACGACTTTTTTTTTCAAAGTGAAAAGTGGTTTATTTAAGTACAGCATGGTTTCGGTTATCAGACAATTTTGTCAACCCTTTTTTCGGGAGTTCCATCTGAAACAAAATCACAAAATAAGAGCTCGAATTCGAAGTTTGATGATGTTATGACTGCCATGAAACAACTAATTACTAATTTAAACTCTGCCTAACTCTTAAGAAAAATACAAGCGTAATGTACTGCTATTGTACTAAAACTTCGTAATTTCACCATTTTCTTACCGTCATCGTCAGTCAGTTCCGGTGGTTCGTTCCATTTCTGCCTCTCGCTGGTGCCAAATATAAGATAGAATGTATTCCCAATAATGTACACCGCGGATGCTATGTAGAATACTTTGCGCCATTCGTCTGGGTCTGTCTGTGTGAGAAAAAATGGTTATAAAAACGTGGATGCACTTAACCTTGACCTAGACTAAAGTAGTTCGCAGTTTCAATAGAATAAGTGTCAACTCACAACGAAGTGGCAGCGTGGTAGCCGAGTTTTTCCAGCGGTAGGTACGAGTACTATGCATTTCATAATGGATAAATAGTTTGATAGTGAAATTACCAGCCGGTGCGCTGCAACTTCGGTATAATTTGCCCTAAGATGCAAGTTTAATACTGATTTGTTACCACTAACGTGCTTACTACCTCGAGTTCAAATACACATACACTTGACTACTAAAAACATACTGTTCAAAATCTTTTTACAAAAACTAAAGTGACATTAGCAAAAAGTTTGAGAGTTTTACTTACAAAACTCATTCCTTAGAAATTACCACTCATTACATTTATATTCGTAGATTATGATGATTCGTAGGTATACTGACCTCGTCTTTTAACACGGCTCCAGCAACTAGAGGCGCTATGATAGATATGATGTTCGCGGCCATGTTGGTGATGCCCAGCAGTGTGCCAGCATAGTTAGGCGCCATGTCCAAGTGCACCAACTAAGAGAAGAAAATGACAAAAACCTTCATTTTACTAAGAACTTGCTAAAAACGTTCTTGAAGCTTTGCAAGAGTGATCTAGGACAAGATCAATTTGCCCTGCCATTAGAGTTTCATTGTAGGAGGGGCCCTTTTTATAAGTTGGTAAGTTCTGTGATTAAAACCTTCCAAAAATCACATTCAAGTTGCCTTTACTTTCTTTCCTCACCGGACCATCTGAGATCCAAACTTAACTATGTTTGCGATATAAGTTCCTTTGTACTTTGTAGTGACATTTTGTAATAGTACAGTAAGAGCAAAAGAAGTGAAAAGGACGATCATTACCATAAGTCCAGTTATGTGTCCAACGTTGAGGCCGACCACGATCGTCAGTAGAACGACAGCCAGTGTCACGTTACCAGCTGGTACATATGACAAGCCGATCAAGGCTATAGCTGGACCGAAAAAACCTGGCAAAGATATTTCATTCTGTTAGATTTCCTCGAAGTTAACATTCTTATCATTCTACTTCGAATCCATCTATCATCATCATCAGCCTATTATTGTTCCCACTGCTGGGACACAGGCCTCCTATCTATGAGAGGGAATGGGCTTAATCCACAACCGAGTTGGTCGATGTCACATGTCTTCGATATTTTTGGTTATAGGTCATGCCGGTTTTCCTCACGATGTTTTCCTTCACCGTTTTGAGAGCAGCGGTGATGAAATAAATTAAACAAAGTAATGTGCCTGTCTGGGTTGGAACCCACGACTCGTAATTCAGGGCCGTCACCACTGAGCCACGGCGGAACTTAAGTTATCATTGTCATAAATTCTACTTCGAAATCATATACTCGTATAATTGCAGAATATTGTGCTCAGGTTTATTTGCTTATGAAAATCCCTGATAATTCTTCAAATGCAAAAACAATCAGTCAATAACTTAAATCTATGTTGTGAAGATGGCAATTTTTGCACTATCATTTCAATGGGAAGTTTATTACCTGTTTTGGGTTTTTGTGTTTTATTTGCGAATACTTTATCCTCAACACTTTGTTTACCTTCCTCAACTTTTTGCCATACCTCCACACATTATTACCTCCATCAGGTGTGGGGAAGGCCCTCTGAGAAACCTAACTATAACGCCCCTTTCATGACCTCAGGTGCTGCGACTTTAGTCGTTGAGAGGATCCGGCAATTGGGTCTCGAGGTGGCATTGCACAAGTCCGAGGCCATGTGTTTTCATGGGCCTCGGAATGCGCCACCGTCGGGATCCACACTGACGGTAGGAGGGATTTCCATCGGCGTCGAGTCGACGTTGAAGTACCTAGGACTCGTCCTCGACAGCCGGTGGAACTTCGTGGAGCACTTCCGACGTTTGGCCCCCAGGCTGGAACGGACCGGGGCTGCCTTCAGGCGGCTCCTGCCCAACCTTGGGGGCCAAACGCCTCCTGCCGCAGGCTCTACGCGGGGGTCGTGCGGTCCATGGCCCTCTACGGGGCCCCAGTGTGGGCGCGTTCCTTGAGGCGGCGAGCCGCCCATTATCTGAACGCGCCCCAAAAAGTGGTGGCCGTAAAGATGGTCCGTGGGTACCGCACGATCTCCCGCGAGGGCGGCGGGCCTGCTTGCCGGATTGCCGCCATGGGATCTGGAGGCGATAGTCCTCGCGCGCCTGCACGACTGGCGCGCGGAGGCACTACGCCGGGGGGAAACTCCGCTGCCGCGGCAAATTGCCGCTCAGCAGAATCGGGCGGGAGGACACGCCCGGGTGTCTCCACTGCGAGGATCGACCGGAGGACACGGTGGAGCACACGGTGGACGTCTGCCCTGCGTGGGGGGCGGAGCACCGCCGTGTCCTCGTAGCGGCGATCGGCGGCGGCGACCTCTCGCGTCCGGCCCTGGTTCAATCCATGGTCCGGAGCGAGACGGAATGGGAAGCCGTCACCTCCTTCTGCGAAACAGTCATGCTAGCGAAGGAGGTGGCGGAACGAGAGAGGGAGAGAGCCTCTCTTCTTAAAAAAAAAAAAAAAGGCTGCGACTTGCAAGCGACACTACTGGTCTCCTTTGTGTGAGTACTACCGCAAGTTGTGTCGCGGCGACTCGCGGCTTGCTCTAAGCAGTTTCTATTATTTGTTTTCCGCAGCACGCGATAACCTTAGCGTGTGGTTTGTGGCCAGGCAGTAGTGACGTCATTTTGATTAGGTGCATCAAACTTACCTATAGAATTAGAAAGTTTCCTCGTGGCTGTAACACTAAGCCAATTCTTGTTTGGGAGGTAGTCAGACATGTAGCCGAACGGGAAACTCAGGAGGTAGATTGCCACGTAGGGTATAGCTGACATCATGCCGTTCTGAAGTGAGAAAAATATTATTGTAACACATGGGCACTAAATGATTCTTAGTTGGTAAGAATGTTGCTAGTTTCCTCGTAGATTTAGTAACAGGTCTCGGTTTCAATAACGAGACTTTAAAATGCAGCCCGGGTTCTGAGTCTTAGAACAGGCAACATAACATAACATCACACCTGCAATACCCGAAGGGTTAGGCAGAGGTGTCGTCGGTTATGTTTAAGTCCCATGGAATAGAGGGCAATCTTATTGCCATCAATCGGGCCCAAATCCAGACTCCGTGAATGCCACTGAGAAATTCCTGATAGAAAAATCCAATAACCAGGAATCGAACATTTTTTTTTTTCGTATTTAGAATCATCAAAAACTACTAAAAGACTAATACCCATCCATGTTCCTTCCTCGCTCTTTATGTTCCGGGGCGACGGTACCTCTTTCGAACAGTCTCGCAGCCCCGGAGAGTCTCGCAGCCGCGGAGGAATCAAACCTACGACCTCATGTTCAGCATTCGCGATTGCAACCATTACACCAACGAGGAAGTTGTCAAAAAAAAAATTAAACGCAGACTAATTATTTACATTATTTGCTAAAAATAACTTTAAACATGGCATAAATAGGGGTTTACCTTTCACTCTATTTCCTACCTACTATCTTTCTGAAACTCTGACGACGTGATGTTTCATTGTAATAACATTATGGAAATGACTGACTTACCGCTTTGATATCAACCTCCAGCACTTTCTTCATGTAGGAAGGCATCTCCGTCATGAGGGTCCAGTAACCCCAGTTCTGACTGCAATGAAGCACGATCAGGGATATGAATGGAACAGACGTCCATATAGCCATCCATGGGGTTTTGAATTTCTGCAGTGAAAATATAAATACTATATGCTTAAGTAAGTAAGTGTGTGTATACAAAATGTATGTCTGTATCAGGAGCCACGTTTGCATTATTTTTATCTTCATTAAGATCGTCATCATCATTTCTGCCTGAAAGACGTCCACTGCTGGACATAGGCCTTCCCCAAGTATCACTCATTGACTGATTCCGTGCGATTCGCATCCAGCGGATTCCCTCAACCTTCACCAGATCATCGGTCCACCTTGTGGGACGCCATCATATCCTTAAAGGTATTTAATTTGAGAATAACGATTCCACCTTAATGTGGTTCCTAGTGGCAGATAGACAGACAGGATTGACAGCAAATCTGACTGTCTACTCCAAGATCTGATACCTAATCAAGTATTAACACTTCGTCATGTTGTAACAAAACATAATACTATAAGAAAGGGTCGTACCTTTGGCTTCCCAATCTGCCCCAAAGAGGTTTGTATATACAACCGTTCCTCTTCACTAATTAACGTCGAGTTTTGTGGCGAGTCAGACCCCACAATACAATATACCACCACCCACACTGCACCTACTGCTCCGTTCACGTAGAAAATCGCTTCCCAGCCCCAAGCATCTGCTATGAACCCTGATATTACTAGCTGGATGGCGTTGCCGAGCGAGGATCCTGGAAAAAGCTTAATATTAAATATACTAAGTTGTAATTAATACTAAATTAGGAAAGGCATAGGTATACTGATCTAATTAGAGATGTTCATCAAAATGGTCAGGTGTGTAATATTAGTGGTGTGCGTGTATGACTAGATGAACTACAAAGATTGACGAAGCAAAGGGACGTTGTAAGGATCGTATCATTTCTACCTATCCTCATCGGAAAAAGAGTGAATTTATGTAAAGTGGGTGGATCATGTAAGGCCACGTTCTTTTGAAGGCCAACTATTAAAAAATTGTAGTTATTAACAACTACGACTGCAGGCCAACTATTAAAAAGTCATAGTGGTCAACATCGAGCGCGGTCTTCCATGGTCCACCCACCATAAGTGCTGCTCGATTATTTGCGAAATTGAGCTTATAGTAGCAAAAAAGCAAGTTCTGCAAAAATGTTTGAACGGGCTTCCTACTAAAGTACAGTCACACAACTAAAATCTTGAGGTAGACATAAACAATCAGATGGACAAATGAACCGACAGCACAGGGTAATGGAACTCTTTTTAACCGACATCCAAAAGGATTCTCAATTCGTCGGAACCTTTTTTTTATGTATATTCCCCGATTACTCGAAGATGGCTGGACCGATTTGGATTATTTTTATTTTGTATGAAAGGGTATACTTTACAGGTGGTCCCATAATCATCAAATTGGGATTTGACGATGGAATCCTGGAGAAATTGAGAGAACTCTTCAAATTTTATAACCACACTTGATGTGATTTGGGTAGTTTTTGAAAGAGAACTTTTTTAAAGTGATTCCATTTGAATTTGGTGAAGATCTGATGAAGAACTTCGGAGATAGGCAACGGAACACCTTAATAAATGATAGCAAATGGACTGGGATTGCTGAAATCTCATGTCTATTTATTGTTTACACCAGTTCATAACATAACATCACGCCGCTACGCTGTGAAGGGGTAAGCACAAGTGAACCACTAAAAGCGAAAAATAAAAACTTTTTTGAAAAAAATAAAACCGACTCCGAAAAACACAAAAAAGTGAAAAATAACTTTAGCTTCAGAAGCCTATGACAAAAAACTAAGTGAATCAATCAAACAAAGGTCACCGACTTCTGTAGCTCAAGTTATTTTTCACTTTTTTGTGTTTTTTGGAGTCGGTTTTATTTTTTTTGTCAGTAACCCTTATCAGCTATACTGACCTGAATTGATCATAGCACCAGTCCGGCTCTTCTCTTCAACTGGTGTCCACTTGCCAATCAAGTTATAAATCGAAGGCACCACAAAACCTTGAGCTAAACCTTGCATGACACGGCAGGCGCATACCAGTTGCCATCCTCCCTGAAAGGAATCGTGGTCATAAGTACGAGTAGACTGGCCTAATACATTGAATGGCCTGAGCCTCGCAGTGTGGGTGAAGTTGATGGTGATGGTGATAAAGGCCTCCTTGTACTTTGTTATTTGAAGTCATCGTAGATTTATTGTCTTCTTTTTCTTCTTCTTTGATTGAAGAGAGTGTATATGGAGTTTCTTGCCCATTTTTCTCCATAGAGAACTTTGGAATGTGCAACTGCAGTACTTTCTCAAGTAATAATGCCTTGTGACTGTGACTGTAGCTTCGCTTTTTTTCTTGACATTCAAAAATGCCGTAATTCTGTTATTGAGAAAAATGATTTGAATTTGACTTGAGTTTGAGTTTTCTCATTTAATGCAACCAATTTATTGAAGAATTGTGGCATTTTTAAGTTCAGGTAGTGGGTAATAGAGTGCTCTGCGACTGACTAGAGCCGTAGGCAGAGAAGCCTATGTCCTGCAATGCTATGCTTTTATATGTTATGCTTTGCATGATAAAAATAGGTAGCAATAATTTAATTGTAGTTATCTGAGTAATTTTAAATCTTTAAATAAGGCTTTGAATACTTACATAATTAGCAGCAAAAGGCACCGCGAACGACACAAAGGCATTGATACCGATCGCAATGGTAACAAGGACCATGCCGCCGAACTTAGCGGCCATCTCGCCCGCCGGGATCTGCAGCACGATGTAGCCCCAGAAGAAGGACGAAAGGATCACGCTCTGAGTCTGCATGCTCCACTCGAATGACTGTGGAACATTTATTATTGTTACAGTGTGACCATACTATAATGCCCTGTCCAGGCAATGCGTACCGAATTTCAAAATCACCACCGTCAGTCTTCAAAAGCAAGAGTGAACAGGCCATCATATACCTCATCCATTGCATTCCATCACGAGAAAATCTAGGAGACCTGGTTCATTTAAAAAAATAACAGAAGCGCTGTATGAAGCAAAATCATGCAAAACGTAATTAAATTAAAAAAAAAATCTAATAAAACAATCTTTATATTTAATACTGGCTTTGTTTTATGATCTTATACCTGTTAACTTATCAAACGTGTTTTGTGTTATTATTTTGGTTATAAAATTATTTGATAACAAGAACATAAATACTTTTTTAGGATTTAATTTATTGTGGGGTAAACAATTGTTATAATAATTTACGCATTTCATTCAATGAAAGCTGATAGGCGGTAGTCTTGAACACAATAAAAATCTTTTCATTGTTGAGACTAATGTTTAGTCCAGATTTACAGTATTGGGCAAATACCCACACTCATTAACCGTTCGCCAAATCCTGCCAAGGTGGCCCTAGCATTATTGTCTCGAGCGCGTCAAATTCCATCTTTCCGTTTCACAGGGTATTTTTAAGAGTATCGCTTCTAGTGAGTACTTACATTTTCAAGTGTGTTATCTGTCATTACAACTATTGCCATGCTCATGTTGACCCTCATGCCGTATGCTATCACCAGAGCGAAGAACATCATCAGTGTTTGAACATGGCGGATGGCGCCAATCGCTCCTACAAATAAAAGCTAAGTGAAATTATGGGGAGTGGATTTTTTTTTTTTTTTTTTTATAATTTGTTTTCTACCGCAGACGTGGGGGTCCGCGCTCTTGTTTACATTTTATTAATTGTTTGATGAATTTAAAAGAAAAAATTAAAACTACGATCGTGCTCCATCATTGGACACGTTACATTAAACTAGGCTTATTATTAGTAACTTATGATCTACGTGAGTCCACCCAATTTTTTTTTTTTTTTTTTTTTTAACCTTTACAGTTGTTGATGTTTCCTTAACCACTAATTAAAATTAACAAAAATCTACACCAAGCTATTTTGACTGCATGGCAATGTGAGTCGACCGGCAGCAACCGTCGGCACCCGTTCACGGACATGACCTGCACATCCGCGCCGCTTAGCTCAACCATTTTGTAGGGAACTTAGCGACCGGATGTGCAACGCCACCATCGGCACTGTTTTTACGTGAGTATGACAGACTCACCCTGCCATGCAGTTTTACATAATCTATTTTTGGTAACAAAGTTGTTTGGGAGTGGGATGTATTGGCTTTGGGTTTTGGGGTTAGGATGGGGGTTTTTTTTTTTTTTTTGTTAATCACGTCGTCTGATCAGGGACTTCGCTAGCCTGAGCAAAGCTTCCACAACGACTGCGTCTCGATGCTGCATGGCCGTCTTCAGGTTGTACTCAACGACCGTTTTAGTTGGCGCATCCATCGCTCTCTTCGCAAAGCGGCCAGTGGCGTCATCGGCGTCGTCGGTGTAATAGACGCAACTGACTGTATGTCTCGACACCGCCACTACCGCGTGGGAGATGCTGTCGTGGATTTGGAGTCTCCTAGACTTGGTGTTGATGATAATCACGCTGTCGAAGGTAAGACCCTGGGCCTCGTGGATGGTTAGCGTGCGCGACCCTTCGCCGGAGCCGTATCCCTGGCTGATGAGAAAAGCTTTCTCTTCTTGCGTATGAACCAGAAATAGGGTGTTTTGGGCGGTGCTCGGTATTTGCGCTCCTGTGTAACCTTTCACGCTCAGAGAGTGGACCCGCGACAGCGACAGCTTGGAGGAGTATATACCGGAGTATATCTCGCTCAACGCAAATGCCACATCCATCGGATTGCGGTGTGTGCAGAGCAGCTCCTGGGTGATGCCAGCCACCAGATTTGGACGGGTATACCTTAACTCGAAAAGGTTCTCTCTGTCCAGAAATGGTAGCTGGTTTATGTCTCCGATGAGGACAACCTCGCTTGCTCCTGACAACTTGACTGCCATTACTATGGCCCCAAAATGGTTCATGAGAGCCTCATCCACCGTTAGGCGGTAGCATTTCTCTTCTTTCTTGAACCCGTTGGCTAAGATTGAGGCCATAGTGCGCACCTTTGTCTTTACTCGGTCTCCTAAGCGGTGCGCGAGCTTCTCTCTGAGGTCTTTGGCAGCTTCGGTCGTCGTGGTGGCGACAACTTCATTCTCCTCATCGAAGTGTTTCACCACCCAGGTTGTCTTGCCGCAACCGGGAACTCCGTTTACCCACCTGATATTGGGCACCGTCCAATTTCCCTGAGATGCTGTGTTGTCTGGGATCCCCAAAATGGACTGTGCCATTTCAAGGATCTTATCGTCCAGCATGATCTTGGTACATTTGGCGGTAACCACTATTGGGTCGTCATTTGGTGTTCTGAATGTTATTTTTCCCACGCGTTCCGTTTCCTCCTCGTCAAGGGTCACAAAACCGTTCTTTGCGCTGTAGGCTGCCATGTACGACCCTGTCATTTCCCCTTTGATGACTTGGGATTTAACGTTGTCGTACACCGCTGCCTCTGCTTCCTTGAGTAGTACCTTTAGCAGTCCTTCTGTGTTCCTTTGAAAGGTCTGCAGGATCTTCTTGCATGTCATAAGGTTGACCTCTCTGGTCGCCCTCACGATTGCTACGTACTCGAGGAAAGCGCTCTTCACGTGATCTGTGGTGCCCGAGTTCATTGCGAGGACAGGCGGGCTGACTTGCCCTTTGTCGGCTCTCGTTGGTGAAGGCTTCCGTTGGGTTGGTTCTGATGGTGGCTTCCTGAAGAACCTCTCCACTGCTGCTTCTTGTTTCTCGGCCAGTAATGCGCGGCTGGTGCTTGGGAGCAGTGCTTTCAGGAAAGTGCCGAAGGCTTTCAGGCGACTCCTCGACCTGGCTTGGTCCTCTGGGCTGGTGGGGGCACTCTGCTTCTTTGCAGCTTTATCGGCGGCTGCCTTCTGCTGAGCCCTCTCTGATCCGCTTTGTGTGGTCGTGCTAGTTGTGGAGCTCGTCGCGATGGCTGTTGGGTCTCTGGGGGCTTTCAGGAAACTTAAAGTTTCCCCTCTGTCCTCATAGACGACAACCTCATGTTGTTCCGAGGCTTTTAAGCAGCCGAAGCGGTCTGCGACGTCTCCTCTATCTCCTCCGACCTCCATCGCGTCAACGCTTATTGTGCGGGCTGTGACTGGCACGTGTTCTCCGGCCTCCCTGATCTTTTGAAGCAATGAGCTTGCCTGAGCAAATGAAGTCTCCTCCTGCCACTCGAGTAGTGCGATCGTCTTTCCTTTGAATCGCACTAGACGGCATCGGTGGGTGGCTACTTCCACTTGAGGCAGTGCGACGTACTTACTGCCTTTCATGCTCGTTTTGGTGGTGCTTCCGTTGATCAAGGCGGCAAGGCCTGGTGAGATAGTAATACGGGCTGCAGCTCGGCTTGAACCTATGCAGAAGCTTATGCCTAGCTTTTCTGTGTCTCTGTTCATGAACAGAGCGACACCTCTCAGCCTGACACCTGGGACTCCATCTCCTCCACATGCCAGGAATTCCGTGATGGGCATGGCGCTGGGCGCTGGTTGTAGGCTAGCTTCGGCTGTTGCTGCTTCTGCCGCTGGCACTGGCCGCTCGTTGGTGTTTCCGTGTGTGTCTCGTGTAATGGTGAGGCGTGTGCGTGTTATGTTTTGTGTGGTTGTTGACTGTGTTGCAGTTGTTGTGGTTGTTGCTGTGGTCGTGACTGTTCGCCTAGCAGATGTTAGTCGGCTTCGACTTTGTGAGGTTGCGTCCGTTTTGTTAGCCTCTGCTGCGACTATGGCGACTTTGCTTGCAAATGCCAAGAATGGTTTTCTGGTAGCCGGTCTCCCCATGATGGTGTGGAGTATGGACTGGCTCAGCTGGGTTTCGATCTTGACTTCCAGCTCCATTCTGTCGTGACTGAATCTGGGGCATTCAAAGAGTAGATGCCAGACGGTTTCGTCGCAGCTGGGGTCACAGACGCACGAGGGACTATCTTTGAGGTGAAAGCGGTGGAGATACGCAGAGAATCCTCCGTGTCCTGTTAGGACTTGTACATGGACCGGTGTGAGAGCTGCGTCTCTGAGTGTTCTTTTTGCCGCTAGGACGTCTGGAAAGAACACTTTCGTGACCGATCCTGTACTCGAGGATTCGTAGCGCACCTGCCACTTCTTTATAGTCCCCTCCCGTATCTTCCTTCTCACGAACGATACGGGGACCTTGCTGTAGTCTGCTGTATCTTTTGTTAGGGCTGCCTCCTTGGCTAGCTCGTCCGCTCTCTCATTTCCGGCGGTTCCCACATGGGCCTTGAGCCAAAAGAGCCTCAATTGTCGGCCTTCTTCTCTGATCTCGCGGACGCATCTCTTGATTTGTAGTGCCAAATGGTGAGTGACGGACGGACTCCTCAGCAGGTCAAGTGACGATCTTGAGTCACTTAAGATGCTTACGGAGTCCGCACTGGATTCTCTTGCCATCCTCACAGCTCTGAAGAGAGCGTACATTTCCGATTGGAAGACCGTGTTGTGGGGCTCCAGGCCAAATGTGCTGGACTTCGACTCTTTTCCATTTTCCCACCAAGTTAGGGCAGCGCCGACTTTCCCCTCTATCTTGCTGCCGTCGGTGTATATTTGGGGACCGATTACTTGATGAGTTTCCAGGGTCTCAGGAGTCAATTCCTCTAGGCGTGCATAATCTGTTGTTATGAGTAGCGCTGGGTGGGGGTTTTGAGAGTGGTGCACGTTGCACTCCAGCTCGCGGCCAGGCGGTATGAACTCTTGGGAATGCCCCTTTTTGATCTTGAAAAGGGTTGCGGCCTCGATTACCCGGAGGTCTAGGGGGAGTTGGCCTGACAGAACAAGTGCCGATGTCAGAGACACTGTGCGGTATGCTTTGCAGATCTTCTGCGTGAAACCTCTCTGCAGCGAGTCAAACTTTTTCCTTGTCATCAGTTTCTCGGCTGCGGGGGCCCACGCGCTCGCTGCATACAACACAATGGGCTCTATCACCGACACGTATATCGTCCTTATTATCTCTCCGTTGAGACCCCAAGTCACCTTTGCCGCGCATGCAAGCTGCTTGTAGATATCTGCGGCCCTTTTACAGGTCACGGACACGTGCGCGTTGAAGGTGAGTTTGGCGTCTATTGTGAGACCCAGCAGCTTGACCTCTTTGACAAGGTTCAGCCGAGTGCCCGACATGCGGAGTACCGGATCATCGTATTTAAGCTTTCTCGTTAGCACCATCGCATTGGTCTTGTGCGCGGCGAAACGTAGCTTATTTTGGACGCCCCATTCCGATACTATGTCTAGCGTGTCATTGGCTGTTTGCTGTAGGGGACCGGTTGAAAAGTCCGAGAAGACAAGGACGACGTCGTCTGCGAAGGCTTGGCAGTATACTCCCATACTAGCCATTTTTTGGAGGAGTGAGTCTAGGATAAGGTTCCAAAACGTCGGTCCGGCGATTGAGCCCTGGACGCATCCTTTCGTGGTACCCTTCTCACTAGTCGCTCTGGCGTAGTTGACCCTGATGTTCCGGTCTTCCAGGTATGAGGCGACGAGAGCGTATATGTTTTTGGGACAGTTTTTGACTACCATCTGTCTTTTGAGTGCTGGCCACCACGCGTTATCGAAGGCCCCCTCTATGTCCAATGATATCAAAAGCACGATCTTTTTGGCTTTGATTTCGGCACGTAAGTGTCCTATTAGAGCATAGAGGGCGTCCTCAGTACCGCGCTGCGGCATGAAACCGTATTGGTTCTTGTTCAGTGTTGGGAGGAAGTGCCACTGGAGTCTGCCTACCAGGAGTTTTTCGACAATTTTTCCTAGGACCGGAAGCAGACCTATTGGCCTGTAGGACTTTGGGCTGGTATAGTCGTCCTTTCCTGGCTTGCGGAGTATGCACACGTGGGCGACCTTCCACTGCTTCGGGAAGTGTGACAGTGACAGGCACTTGTTGGCTATCGCTAGGAACACCTCCCTGTCGCAGTTTATTGCCGCTGTGCAGATGTCTGCTGTTAATCCATCGGGGCCGGGAGTTTTTTTCGGGTTTTGGTTTTGGAGAACCATTTCCAGCTCCGCGGTTGTGAAGGGTGGATCGTCGGCAGACAGTCCTTGAGGGTTTTTTTCCTCCGCTAGCCTCCTGAGTGCTGTGTGGTATGGCTGTTCGGCATCTGTTGAGTCATCGGGGTAGAAGGTTTTTGCCAGAAGATTCGCGGATTGCTCTGGACTGAGCGTCTCGCCTGCGGTGTTTCTCAGGAGCGCATCGTCCTGTCTTCTGGCTGTCCTCCTTAGTACCCTGTAGATGCCATCCCACATGCTCTCTCGGTTCTGTTTCGAGCAGAACTCCTTCCAGTTTGTTGTGGCCGCTTCCGTCGCTGCTGTGGTGTATGTGTTCTTAGCCAGTACGTACTCTTGGATGGTGAACTGTCTCCGACTAGCGGCTGCGTTCCGGATCCTTCTCTTCTTTGTCAGCGCGTCTTTTTGGAGGCGGTCTAGAGAAGAGGTCCACCATGGGGGCTTGGCGTTGTGTTTGGGCAGCCCCAGCTTTGGTATCGCTTCCTCGCATGAACGGTGGATGTTGGCTACGTATAATGTGATGAGAGACTCCAGATCCTCTGGGTTTGAGACGGCTGAGACTGTGGCTGGTGTTATGTTGTTTTCCGCAAGGCTGGTTTTGAAGTGAGTGCTGAAGTCGGACCACTTTGCCTTCTTGGTGTTATAGATGCGTGTCGAGATTGGCCTTAAGGGTTCCAAGGCCTTTTCTAAACGCATCGAGAAGGTTATCGCATTGTGGTCCGAGGTTATCAGACTTCTTTCTACCCGCCACTCTTCGATCTTGCCTAGAAGCGGCAGGCTGCATACCGTCACGTCGATGTGACTCGTGCACAATCTGTCTCCTCTGTAGGTCTCGAACGTCGGTGTTTGGCCCGTGTTTAGGATTTGGAGGTCGCGCTCGTTGAGGAACGAGTTATACGAGGCTCCGCGATGGTTTTTGGAGACACTTCCCCACCACTGGCTCCAGGCGTTTACGTCACCTCCCACAATGATGTTATTTGTGTGTAGTTTTTGAAGTGTGTTGTGTGTTTCCGAGAGGTAGGGTTCAATTTCTTGGTCACCTTCAAAATAGACCGATAACACCCCGAGACTGAGCTGGCCCACCTTCAGCATGACGGCGGAGATGTTCTCGGTCACAAGTTGGGGGTCGTGGATGACCTCCAGGTTGTTCCCGAAGACAACGATCGCCGCCTTTACTGGTTTTTGACGGTTCAGGCTGCACTGGATGACTTGCGTGCCTGGGTTTTGTTTCATCACACCTGTTCTTCCGACATAGGGTTCTTGGACAAGTGCTACAGAAATTCCCTTTGCATGAGCCGCCATGTGGAGTTCTTCTGTGGCCAGCTTGGAGCGCTGAAGATTAACTTGGATGAATTGTAATCTTGCTTTCGGACTTGTTGTGTTTTGAAGTGTGACTGGTTGATTTGTTGTGTGCTCTTGGTCGCCCTTAGCAGTAGGAAACGCGCGACCTCGCTATACCATCCCATTTTCGGCGTTCATGGCAGTCTTCGCTGAACGCTGTATGTGCCAGATCGCTGTCCGTCCTGTGTGCATTCTTGCAGTTGATGCAAGTGGGCAGTTTGCCTTCAGCCCGAGTGAGGCAGTCCCTACTGCTATGTGCTCCGCTGCAGTAGCTACATGCTTCTTTGCCGGCCTTGCACAAGGATCTGTTATGTCCATAGGCAAGGCACTTTGAGCACTGTACCAGCGGGGACTGGTCCTCAATCGAGCAACGCTTGATGCCCACGTGCACCTTCTGCACCTGCGTGTAGCACTTCCAGAGCTCCGGGGAGAGCTCCAGGACAGGGTGGCACTCATGGGGATTTCTCGCGCGCTTCCTGTAGCGTACCCTTATGGTGTGTCCATCCACAGCGACGTCCTGCAGAAGGTGCTTGTTCTGCGCCGTTAGGAGATCGACAATCTCTCCGTCGCTGTAGCTGGACAGCACTCCTTTGATGCACACGAGTGGATTCTGGGGTTTTGGCTCCTGGACCTTGAGCCCTGCGTTTGACTTGAACTGATCTCTGATCTTATTCAAGTCCGACTTACTGGCGCACCTCAGAACCACTTTCTGGTTCCGCGCCTTCCGGACTGTGTCGACCCGGGCTCCGCTTGTTTTTAGGTCCAGGGCAGTCCTGATCCTCTCGATTACGTTGTCTCCAGTGTGCTGGGGGTCCGTTGATGAGACAATCAGGGTGTGGTTGGGTTGAGTGGGTGGTTTCGATGGCTTGGGTGTGCTGGCAACCTGGGCAAAGGTTTTGGAGCTCTGTTGTTGTGGAAGCGGTTTGTCCGCTTTGCCCAATTTCGCTACTCCCTTCTCTATGTTTTGGAGGGTCTTTTTTACCTCCCCGACTGCTAGTTCCACTTCCAGATTCAGCGCCGGTGGCGCCTGGATCGTCGGTTCTTTATCGCGCAGTTCACGGAGGTCTGCTGAGACCATCTCCAGCCTTTCGGTGAGTGGTTTGAGGTGTGGTGTTAGGTTCAGCAGTGGTGGTTGCGGTGGTGGAGGGGAAACTATAGGCCTGTTGACGATGGCCTGCAACTGCGCTTGGACCTTCTGCATTTCCTCTTCAAACTTTGACGTCGTCAGCAGATCCGTCTCTGCCTCTGGGCTTCTAGGATCCGGCTGCATAGACCTGGGCTGGGAGAGTTCTTCCTTAAGCCTTTCCAGGGACTTTCGGAGCACATCCAGCTGGTTCGAGATGCTGGAGACATTTTTATCGAGGCGCGAAAGGCCAGCCCCCATGGAATCCCACTTTTGATCCCCCGGGGCTCTTGCACTTTCTTGCCTGGTGCACGCGTGCTCTTTCTGGTTTTGGAGGCTCGCGGCTGTGATCTCGCTTTTCACCTCCTTGATGCCGTTGAAAGCTTCAAGGGTCTCGTGACCCAGCCACTCCCGGATCCCTTTGGCCTCCTTTTTAGTCTCTGACACATCCGTTCGTATTAGGGAGAGCTCGACCTTCAGCGCCATCAGTGGAGTGCCAGTGGAGTGCCTTCAGCCATCAGGGGAGTGGAATTTGAACAAGTTTAGTTGTAAAGGTATAGTGATACTCGTATAATGATTATTTGCTATTGATCTGCCGGCTGGGTTGGCTTTCAGTCTAACCGAATGCAGCTAAATACCAATATTTTAGATGGAGGCACTGCCTTCACAATCCGGGTACGGGGTATTAAATACCCCTTGGTAAGAGTGGTTGTCAGATTTTCAAGCCACTGACTACCTTTATCGACTGTCAAAGACGTACAAATGATGGCCGGGACCATCAGCTTAAGGCGATTAGACGAGCTAAATTAGCAACTCTATTTGTGGTGGTTCAAACTTCGTTTGAAATGCTGTTAGAATAAAGTTCTAATCAGCTTGCACTACAAAGTGGTTGTTACGTCGGTCACTGAGGGCCAAATAGCGCGAAATGAGTGGTTTCGATCGATTTACAAAAAAAAATATTGATTGGATTAAAAAACTAAAACACGATCATGCTAAATATTGCTTGTAGAAATTATTTGCCAAAAAATCAGAATGATCGCATGCATATTAGTATGTTTTTTTTTGGTTGAAAGATATTTTTAGAGATAAGTTCGTGATTTTTTTTTTTGAGTCAAATTAATTGTTTTATGTTTTCAAAACAGTATCATGCTAGCATATATCCTGAAGAATATCATATATTTTTCTGGTCTGGTTTATAGCAGTGAATCATATACTTTTAGTAATTATAAAACTCGCGTGTAGCTCATGTAATCGCCTTAACATGCTTTCCGAGGCACAGAGGAAATCCGCCCCTAATACGACCCACTGACCGAAACTTGGTAAGTCATGGGTGGTCTCACCTATCCATAGACCAAGCCGCCGCCGCGAGCCGGCTTAACCTAAATAGACTCGAACGGCTGTTATTATTTATTCACGAGCTCCTTAATTATTTTTTTGAAGTGAAAACTTCTTTAGGCGCGTTGAGCACTTTTTGGGTAGCAAAAAACATGATACTCGCGTGACCGTCACGTACGCTTTTCGTAGCACTCGTAACCAATACTTTACGGCGCAGCACCACACCCGTAGCAGTGCTACGACTGGGGTGGGGCCTGAGTGGGTAAGGAGGGTAGGGGAGCGGGAGGGGGGAGGAGGCAATAGAAAATGGACATATAAATAAAAATAATGAACAGAGCTCGACGATACAATTCACAAGTTAATTAGTTTTTACTTCTACTGGCAGTTTCCATAGACAGCCACGAGCGTTATTTTTTGCTATTGTTATGACATGTAATATATCTATCTTCTTATAACCAAAAACTGTGATCACTTATCTGTATAACATTTATTATACTTATTTTTGAAAAAAGATTATTTCAATAAATTGTTTCTGTTACGAATCGTACTGTTCAATAAAATTAAGGTATTTAAAGAGTGCCTTTTTCATAAACAAGAATGAAAAGATGACACTTCAAACATATACACTATACAGGGTGTTATTGTGAACACCGTTATCCTTGAAACCAGTGGTTTGGTTTCACTAATACTCGTAGAACCTAAAACCAATAAAAAAAACTTTTTATTGAGAAAATCCAATTTGTTCCTCAAGATCTATTAGGATCTATTAGGATAATTATTTATCTCGCGTATTAGGGTGAAATCACCCTAATACGCGCAGAAACAGCTGACGCCGACAGCTTTTACTGGTCTTGGTTACCACTGACATGAGGCCTATTATAGAATAACTACTTGACCGCGCGTTGTTATGGTAAACAAAATCAATTCGGTTGCACAATCCAACAAAATTCCATCCATCCCTTCGAACAAAAAAATGATTGGAAAACAAATTAAAATCACTTACTTGGCTTCTCAACTTCCACATCTTCGGCACTCATTTTGGATTTCAAAAGCAGTATGCTAACTAAGCATAATATAAATAAATAACATATTGTTAGCTAACTTTTCGTCGGGTATTTTTGTTGATAACAACTTGACACAATCGGTTTAGTGCTGCGATAGTGTCAGCAGATCACCCCGGGTGATTGGGTGTGATAAGTTGTCTTAAATATTTGACCCTGAAGTGATTGTGGCTATTGACTTGGTCTTATTTCTATTCAAATTCAAGAGATTTTTAGTATTGTGTAGAAGTGGATTTTATAGAAACCTGAGTGTACCTTAGTGTAGGTACGTATCTGTTGGTTGGTTCGAGGCAAGTGGATTGTAATATTACGAATGATTTTACCGACAGAATAAAGAACAATGACAAAATAATTTTGTCTATATTCATAGTTTCTTTACGAAAAATAAATGATACAAAATACAACTTTTATAATGTGGGTTTCTACAAAATGAAGTAAGAAAAATAAAAATTTTCTTCTTGTTTCGTACTATTGCTAAAATTACATTATTTTATCCAAAGCTTATACTTCAAAGTTTTTGTAGAGTTTTATAATATTTTATCTGGAGGCACGGCAGTGCCCCCGCCAAGTCAAGCGCGAAGCAAACACTGCCGTACCATCCTTTACTGGAACCATTTCGCCGCATTTTCAGGCCCCTATTTGAGAACCTCTGGATAAGACCAGAACGCAGAAATTTTTGTCATCTAGTAAGCCATAATCACATACTTAAAATCTAAAATGTCAAGTCTGTAGGTCATTTAGTTCCGAAGTTAAGCGAAAGCAAAGTTTCGCATTTATGACACTCACTCACTCACTCATGATCATCAAAATAGAACTAGTACTTCCCATAAACTCAGAGAGTTGAAATTTGGTACAGAGTTAGGGTTTAATGGCCTATAATGTTACATAAAGGGAAAACTATAAAAACTAGGGTAATCGAAGATCTGGAGTACCTGGTGACCCTGATTAGAAAACACAAGAGCCTAACCAAACTATTAGAGAGATCGACATACCGCCTTTACAAAAAATATTCAACTTAGTGGGCCGCTTCATTTGATGTCAAAAATCGATGGTCTGAAGTATCTGATGAAGAACCCTCAGCTGGTCTCAGCTGTATTAGAGACTAGCTTCTGCCCGCGACTTCGTTCGCGTGAATTTCCCGCTTGCAACATTTCTTATTGCTGCTTCGCTCCTATTAGTCACAGCGTGATGTCATATAGCCTATAGTCTTTCTCAATAAATGGACTATCCAACTCAAAAATAATTTTTCAATTCGAGCTGGTAGTTCCTGAGATTAGCGCGTTCAACCAAACAAACAAACAAACTCTTCTGCTTTATCATATTATTAGTATATTAGTATAGACATGGTAATGCCCCCTTCTACTATTGGTACATAAAAAAAATCGACTGTCATTGCAAAAATCCAGCGTAGTGGGACATATCTTCTAATTTAATCTAGCCTATAGCGTCTCCTCCTCTCTATGCGAAATATTAATTTCGCATAGAGAGGAGGCCTGTGTCCCAGCAGTGGAAATATTAATAGGCTGATGATGATGATGATTAATTTCGCTCGAAATGTTGACAAAATATAATGCATTGGACTAAGAGTGGCGTTGATACTCGCAAACGTCGCTAGATGGCGGTGACTGTATTTTAAAATGCGTTTACGTTTGTTTTTCCGATAACCTTATATGGCAAAGTGGCAACCGGCCGCGTTACAGTCGTTTACGACATTCTTCTAGTGCGCTTGAAAACGTTTGCTAGGGATTAGCAGGGATTATTTGCATTTCGTTGATTTCGCTTATTATTTCGTGAGGTTTGCTAAGGTTAGCAGGTTGTTATTATAACAATTCGAAGATTTGAATAGGTTAGGAATTTTATGAAGAAACAGTACTTCGAAAATTCGCTAATAATTTGATTCACGAATTATTGCCTATTAAGTCAAAATTTGAGATCATACCCGGGGCATGCGTGTACAGAGAAAAATTCCCAATCTGTGTGGCGTATGCCCTAACAATTCACAAGAGCCAAGGTCTAACTCTAAAAAATGCCCTCAATTCATGGACATTGGCACCTCCATATTCTCTTGTGGCCAAGCCTGCGTGGCGCTTTCACGAGTAACCAATCTTCATGGGGTGCACCTCATAAATGTTGACTTCAAGAGTATAAAAGCTCCAGCTTCAGCGATCACCGAATACAACCGGCTTAGGCGTAAATACCGCGCCGATCTTTCAGAAATGAAACCGTCTAAACCTTCTAAAAGAATTAATAATGAACGCGAATGGGCAATACGAAAAACTGTTGCTACTATACAAGACTGAACCGGAAAAAAAGAAAAGAAAGATTTGTAATAATAAAAGAACTACTACTAAAAAGAAAAAAACTGTCAAATAAGAAATCTTATAAAATAAATCAATATGCCCACGTTTCTACAAAAAGAAGTGAAATCCCACCAAAAATCATTCTGTAAAAAACTAGCCAAGTCTCGATGGAGCTGCTTGTTTATCTCTAAAAAGTAATGAAATCTAGACAAAGTCGTGCCAAGTCTAAGGTTCCTTACTGCGATTTCTTTATTATTATAGTTAATGTTGTGTGACTTGGCCGTTGAACATATTTATACGTTAGTGGGTACAAGTCAATTTTGTAGTTACAACAGATATAATATTACGTGTAAACAAAATTAATGTTCAACGGTCAAGTCACACAACATTAACTATAATAATAAAGAAATCGCAGTAAGGAACCTTAGACTTGGCACGACTTTGTCTCGATTTCATTACTTTTTAGAGATAAACAAGCAGCTCCATCGAGACTTGGCTAGTTTTTTACAGAATATTTTTTGGTGGGATTGATTCTAATTTTTTAGAATTTAAGCCACTAAAGATGACGTATTAGATACTTACACGAAAGTTTCATACTGATAGAAAATTAATGAAACTCTAAAATTTAAAACACAATATTTATGTTAATACAGTTTCTAAATTCAAAGAGATGTCGACAGTTTACGATATGAGTTATGTTTATTTTATAAGGTACTTGTATAAGTTTTATGATTCCTAATCAAAATGGGTCTTTCTAAATAGTTGCTTTCTAGACTTGTTTTTAATATAATAATTGTCTCTGTTCAATTCGTTAACGAGAAATTGCTATAGTTTCACTAATTCAAGTCTTCTAAGAACTGCTTTGTTGTCTTTGTTATTTTCAAGGAAAACACTTTTATCCTTATTCTGTATCCTTGTTTTGTACCATGCGTGTTTCCGAACGCATTTCTTGTCGTCCGAGCATCTGACAGTTTGTTTGACGTTTGGACTGTCACTCTTATATCAACTGTCATCGCTTGACGTTTTGGCTCTTGTCTTTGACTCCTTACGAGATTACATCGAATTTGTTGATTGATTGAGATAATTGGAAAATCCAAGTGAATCTTTTTTGTTTGCAAGATTTTGGTTATAATTCAGTGTTAATTGGACAAAACACCCCCATTTGTACCAGAAAACGGGTTTATTTGTTCACTGTCAAGCGCCGGTTTTGAGGTTACGTTTAGCCCCGCGTGCGAGGTGAAAATTGAAGTGGACATATTTTGTGCAGTTTGAACTATTATTGTGCTGCATTCCGACCTGTTACGCGCTACTAAGACAGCGTCTGTTGAAACATAGTCGGATTTGCCAAATCTGCTATCACCCGACCACATACATAACACTATACACACACACACATACATACAGCAGACCCGGCGTGATCAAGGACTGGTCAACCTCTTCAGCCCACCGGTTCCAGGTAAGTCACTTTTCGTAAGGGCAACTTTAATTTGATTGTCTCCGCGAATCGCGGACAGTTCGGTCACCTCAACTTGCCCTGGTTTTAGACCGAACTATCCTAAATCATAGGAAGGCTTATAATCGGTACTTTTTGAACGTCCAAGTTTACAAGAGACAGTTTCCTAAAAAGCCTGTGAATCGCCTTCCACATAACATCATCACCATCCAAAGCCCGACTTCACCCATTGCTGGGTATAGTGTGATGTAGTAGATAAGTATATTATATTCTACCTGTGTGAGTACACTATAAAACCTATTTACACACCAAATATAATCAGTATTTACTCAGCATCCGAGATGTTTCATTCTCCTTAGTCCCGTCCTTATATGGCGACCCTGCCACTTGAGCCAACATTGCCAATCATGTGCGCATTATTTTAATCTAAATCGTTCTCTAAGCGAGTGTCATCGAGTTGGAAATTCATTGAAAGAAAGTGTCATCATGTGTCAATCAAAAGTAAATTGGAAAGGAAACTTAAATATGATGAGCACATAAGGCCCACAAAATACAAAAAGGGCGATAGTATACTGATCAAAAGTGAAACTGGTAATAAACTCACAAACCTTTATACTGGACCATACAAGGTCATTCAAGACTTGTCGCCTAACGTTGAGGTAAATATAAACGGGAAATCAGATATAATTCATAAGAATCGAACGAAGTTGTATCATATATGATTAATTGCTAATTATAACGAAGGTACCAAAACAGGTAACTGACTATTGCAAATTAAACAGATGTTCTGAATTGTAGCGAACATAATAATGTGTTAGCTAACTTATGATGCACTGGATAGTTATAAGTAGGTACTTATTCGTATTACAGCCAATGTTATTGTTATAATTATGCTCGCATGAATGAGATGATAAGACAATACAAATGACGTAAGCTTGTAATTAGTTTTATAGATTACGCACTATGTACTAAAATGTATTTTCAAAATGTATCCTTTGTAATGCTAATGTATAACTAAATGCAATGCAAAAAAAAAAAACTTTTAATCGTTATCTTTTCTTTTTTTTTTAAATACCGTGGGGGGGGTGATGTAGCAGATAAGTATATTATATTCTACCTGTGTGTGTACACTATAAAACCTATTTACACACCAAATATAATCAGTATTTACTCAGCATCCGAGATGTTTCATTCTCCTTAGTCCCGTCCTTATAATAGGCCTCTCTTTGTTTGTGCCATGATCCACGCTCTTGTGCCAAGCTCCACGCTATTGTGCCAAGCTCCACGCTATTGTGCCAAGCTCCACGCTCTTGTGTCAAACTCCACGCTCTTGTGCCAAATTCCACGCTCTTGTGTCAAGCTCCACGCTCTTGTGCCTAGCTCCACGCTCTTGTGCCAAACTCATCCAGGATATTCCCACAATAGCAACAATATCGTCTACCCATTATCATCATTATACATAACAACATGCATGTAATTCCCGAAGGGTCAGCTAAGTATAAGCCCCATGTAGTGAAAGGCGAACCTATTGCCATCAATTAGGCACTAATTCGGACAATCCAGGCTGCTAATGAAAAAATCTAAAATTAAAAGCTAAGTACTACTTCATCAAATATCTTTCACTCACTTTTATGCTCATAGTTACATACGTAATAATTATAGCAGCATTAAAAATGGTATTTAAAAAAGAAGCAAAGCGGGAAGCTTGCACAGGTTCCATATTACTAATACCTACCATTAAAATACCACAGCAAACACACGTGGACAAACAAAACGATGCAAATTATTGTGTGCAGATGTTCTTTTAAAACCGTAGTAGGTAGTTAATTACAAGTACCAATGGTGAATTTCTGGTCGTTTCGTCTGGTCGCTTACTGGAGTTTCTACCAACCCCATGGAAAAAAGTGGTTTTACGTATTTATGGTGAGTTTGAAATGGTGATTTCCCCGAAGCATCCACGGAAATCTACTGCTGGTATAAAAACTATCCCATGTCCTAACCCAAGTCGTGGTCTATCCGTGTGCCAAACCACCCTTCGACTGCTAAAGACGGTTGAGAGCCGCTTTCACCGTTATTAGGATGTTGAGTATGAGACCTTTAAACGTGATTTTAAAGAAAACAAAAATAGAAGATTTTTTTTCATGTTGCACTTTCAGTTCATGACCATGTCATGTAGACGGCGCCTTAATCAATTTAATATGACGGACAATCAAGATGCTTCCAACAAAATTTCAGTAAATTGTAAAGTACAATGATTAGTAATTTAGCAAGTATGAGAGTACAGATGAATATTATGTCCAAAGATCATACATCTGCCTAGTCTTTGCCTAACTATATTGGATTGGCTTCCAGTCTAACCGGATCCAGCTTAATATCTGCTTTTACATGGAACGACTGCCTATTTGACCTCCACAGCCCAGTTAGTATTGGATAATACGATACCCCTTGGTAAGACTGGATGTCGAGACTTAAGCCTCACTGACTACTTGTAACGACAGTCAAAAATCTACAAATGTCATCCAGAACCAACAGCTAAACGTGCTTTCCGAGACACGGAGGAAACTCGGTATGTAATGGGCGGTCACCCATGCACGGACCAACCTAGGCAATGGCGGCTTAACCTGAAGTTTAATGCGAACAGCTATTATTATTTAGCCACGAGCTCCACATAGGTACATATCAGATAAAATTATAACCCTCCTTTTTGTTTTGCCGTAGTCCAGTAAAAAGAGACAATTGCCCGATTTTAAACAAGTAAACAACAAAAAAGTCCAGTTTAGTACAATAAAAAAGTCATCACGCAATGAATACTTGTTAAATCTGTTCACTTCTCACTAGTAATTGCTACGGTTCTCAAGTTATCTATTTTAGCTGCCCATTGAACCGGCCTACTACGTAGGTATAAATCACTTTTTGTTGGCACGAATCTGCATTTTTCTATCGATAATTCAATTGTTTTTAGAAGACAATACGGGTGCTTTTTTCCGTTTATCGTATTTTTTGTGTAGTTATAGGCTAACCTGTGTGAGGTCATGGTCATGGGTTTGAACTCAGACAGGCACTGTAACATTTACCTGCTAGTAATTTATTTCATCACCACTGCTATCAAATTTGTAAAGGAAAAAATCGTGACAAACATTCGTAAATAATGAACCATCCAGTCCACCCGTGTGTTGAATTGTAGCCCGTTCTTTTTTACAGAGGCCTGTGTCACAGCAGTGGGTACGTTGGAGGCAATGACTATACAGCCTCAAGTCGTTATAAGTCTACACTCACGTGGCTCGGCCTCACGGAGCCATGTGGCCCATGTGGGGACGCTGCTTTATTACACCAGCCTCGAAACTCCGGGCGGGGTCCAGTCATCTTGACATTCATGCCTCTTATGTGGGTGGGGTAACTCTAATTGATATAATTCACAATGCCTGAATGCCATGAAGAAGGCGTTCAAAATAGGCGTCACCTCGAAAAATACTCTGTGCATTGGTTAGAGGGTACTTTTAGGTTATTCTGAAATATCCTTTGCGCTGATTTCTTCAAATTTAAAAACAAAAATATCGATCTTAGATCTTATCAATTCTGACTACAAACAATTTTATTTTTAAATGATTTTCTATATTTGATTTTTATTTATGTCTACGTTCACACTTCGTACATATACACAAGAAGACCTTTGATTCGCATTTGTTTCTACAAACTTCTTACTCATGTCACTGCTTGTCCCCAAGTACGTAAAGAGTAAATTGGATTTTGTTCGCAGTGATTTTGTTCAAGTATCAAGTTGGATGAGGTCTCGAGAGTCAACACTGAAAGTTAGTAATGGCGGAAGTAGTCTATAATTGATGGTTAAACGAACTTACCTTAAGTGATGTTCGACCATAATTATACGAGACGTCACATCCGAAAGATTTATATAATTCACTTTGTAGTCCACTTCCTAATGTACTAGGCATCGCACAATATTTAGAGCTAAAAAATAAAATATATTTAAAGAAAGTAAATTGACTACTCGACTTAATACCTTCCCCACTATGTTACCTGCGCCCACGCCGCCATTACTCTTGTCATTATTTTCAGAGTGAAAGAGCCTATTTCGCGACTTAATTTCAGGGAGTTTTATGATTGACCTTGCAATCATAGGGTTCGGGTGGGTTATAAATCTTTCGGATGTGACGTCTCGTATAATTATGGTCGAACATCACTTAAGGTAAGTTCGTTTAACCATCAATTATACTACGACGTCACATCCTCAGATTTATATAATTCACTTTGTAGATGTTTAGAACCAGGAGTGAAATAGGTGAAGCATAAGATAGGAGCGCGGAGGAGGTAAAAAAAAAAGAAACTTAGTTATGTTTCAAATCAACAATATTATTCATTTAGGATCATTATATTTTAAGGTGGTATAATTACGTATCTTCTAAGTAACATTGTTTAGTAAATCAATCACAAATAGCCATTGCAAAATCCTCATCATTGTCATTATTTACAAGTGGTCTGTCATAGAACTTTGCAAACGTTAAGGAATTCCCAGTCCAACCCGCTGATTTTTTAATAAGGTCTACAGATATGCCTTTTCTTTTGGCCGCAGAGGTAGACGCGTGGCGCGTACTATGCGCGGAAAATATGGTCGTATCTACCCCGCTTTCAGTAAGAACTACTTTAATCCAGCGGCTAATAGTCGAGGCACTCGCGTTGTGTATGGGTTTTTTAATAGTGAGTATGAGTCTATCGGTCTGTAAGGAATTTCTAAATTTCTTAGTGGCTTCTAAATATGAAGATAAAGTTTTTCCGGGACAAGTTTCTACTTTATGAGGGAAAAAAGGTATGGTTAGCCGAGGCATGGTTCGTCCGGGTGCTGAAGTTTTAGTAAGATCGGTAATAATTATTTCATATTTTGAATCGGTGGCTCTAACATTACACAAGCGAATTAAAGATAGCGTCTGCACGCGTTGTCCAGTAGACAACGCAAGAAGAGCTACCAGCTTTTTTGTGAGTTTCTCAATTGGCAAGTCTTCGTTTGGATACCAGTTTGCGATATAATCCAGAACTAGATTTGGATTCCAAGTTGCCTGATATTTAGGGAACGTAGGGTTCTTTTTAAACACTCCTTTAAAGAACCGGGAAACGCGATCATCATTACTTATCTGTCTGCCCAATATTAGAGCCAACGCTGAACGAGTGGAATTAAGAGTGGAATAGCTAGCCCCCTCTTCAATTTCTACTGTTAGAAACTTTAGTATTAGTGGTATATTTGTACTATAACAGCTAATATGATTAGTGGTGCAAAAATGCCACCACTTTTTATATGCACAGCTGTATTGCTTTAAAGAATTTTTGGCCAAAGACGCAATCATAATTTCTATAGTTTCAGGTGTTAAGTCTTGTCTTGCATATGCTTCCCTGATAATAGGGATGACACCAGGGTAAGTCGTGTCCAGAGTGGGTGTCTGGTTCTGAAAGGAGACAGTAGCAGATTAGGGTCAGGTTCAAAGTAAACAAGGTCACTTTGCGACAATTTCAAAAAGAGTGGGTACCAAGGCTGGCTAGGCCAATGTGGTACTATCATTATTCCCGTGGCTTTATCGTTGATTATTTTCCGTAGACATCTTAAAATCAATGAAAACGGAGGAAACGAGTAAAAAAATAATGGACCCCAATCGACAGTGAATGCGTCGATGTTAAACGCTTCTGGGTCACGTTTCCATGAAATGTACCTGTCACACTTGGCATTAACTCTAGTAGCGAATAAGTCGATTTCAGGACAACCAAACGTATGAACGACTTTCTTAAAAGCGGACGGGGATAGACTCCATTCGGTATCGATATTATTTCGCCTCGATTCCTCGTCTGCCTCAACGTTGTCTCTGGACTTTATATATGACGCAAATACATGTAATTGCCTTTTTTCGCACCATTGCCAGATCTCGCGAGCTGATTCATTTAAATTCAAAAATTGGACTCCGCCATATCTATTTATATAAGATATTGCTGTTGTATTATCGATGCGCAGCAATATCTCCTTGTTGCGTATTTGTTTAGCAAAGCACTTAAGTCCGTTAAAGGCGGCTTTCAATTTCAACACGTTTATGTGATAATGTATTTCTGTATTATTCCAGAACCCACTTGTTCTTTCACCATTACAAAATACGCCCCAGCCAGTTAGAGAAGCGTCCGAAAATATTTCCAATGCATAACGTCCATCGCGTATTAAATTTTTTGTACGCATAATGTTGTCCATCCACCAAACAAACTCTGTTTTAAGACTAATGGGCAACGTCATAGTTTTATCATAATCATTGTCAGCGTTTTTCAAAGCTAAAAACTTTTCGCGTTCAAAGAGTTTAGTATAAACCCAGCCGTAAAAGACCGCTGGACATACGGAACAAAGTATTCCGAGAAATTTAGCAAAATCTCTAATAGATATTTGTTTTTGTTTCGAAATATTTTCAAGACACTTCTGAACTTTGACTCGTTTCTCCATTGGTAATTTTAAACAATAATCCTGCGAATGCAATTCGAAGCCAAGGAAAGTTTGGACTTGTTTCGGTTGTAATTTACTTTTGCCAAAATTGATGACGAAACCCAAACTTTCTAATAATGACTTCGTATTGTTAACACATTTAGATGTGTTAACAATACAAAATATGAAGACTGCCTTAGGGCAGTCTTCATATTTATTGCCGATACAAATAATATCATCTAAGTAAATTGCTAGTATTAAGCCCATATGTCTTAGTGTGGCCACTACCGGCTTCATAAGTTTAGTGAAGATATACGGGGCTAGAGACAAACCGAATGGTAAACATTGAAATTCAAAGATTTCCCCTTCGAACAAGAATCGTAAATACTTTTTACTAGTTTCATCGATTTTTATTAGAAAATACGCATCTTTAAGGTCTATTGTGGCCATATAGCAATTTTTTGTAATTAATTTTGTGACAGTGCGAATATCTTCCATTTTAAAATGTTGAGTAGTAATAAAATTATTTAAGTTCTTTAAATTAAGAATAAATCGAAATGAACCGTCATTTTTGTTAGCCAGAAATATTTTTGACAAAAACTGGTCAGGTACGGCGACACACTTTACGACAGCACCGGAAGACTGTAATCTAGATATCTCGACCTTTATGTCGTTTATTTCAGAATTACTAAGATTTTGATTTTTGGGTATAACTTTTTGAATGACTGGGCTTGTGAAAGCAATTTTTAAACCCCTCACGTAACTTAAAATGGTAGGATCGTCGGTTAAATTACACCATTTATCAAGAAAGAAGCTCAGTCTACCCGCATGGGGTATTGTTACCTGATTTAAGGTTTGTGTGTTTTGAAGTTGGTCTTCGATGACTGTGTCTGGCGATGTGCAGCTGGCGTTGGCCGTTTGTTCGTTTGAGCCTGGTAGCGAGGTCTCTGCCCACCCTGTCTGCGTGCCTGTTGACCTTGAGATCTGGGTGGGCCCCGCCAGTTTCCCTGCTGCGTGTATCTCCGGAATGTAGTTGCAGTGTCACTACGTTTAATCTGAAGCCCAGACCTTTCGGCAGTTTTAGACGCCTTTATTTTCTCGCCTAAATTGGATCCAAAAAGGTAAGTATCCCTTTTTACGTCGGTAATCAGCTGTGTGAACTTTTTATCGAGAGATGTAATCACCAGTTTCCTCCTAGTTTTAGTATTCTCATAATGCAGATCCAGCAGTATTTTATTAACGTCTGATATTTTCTTTAGGAGTTCTATTTTGTCTGTATCGCCATCAATAATGGAGCACGCCAGATTCGTTAAACCTGCAATTCCATAACCAAGGTGGTTTTGAGCCTTTTCTAGTAACTTGTCTCTGTTTTTTACAGAATCGCTTAGAACCGGGGTGATTTCTGGATTTAACAGAGGTGCTTTGGCAAGCTTGAAGTTTTCTGGTACAAGTGATTTTTCCAAACCTTCTTGCTTCTGTTCCCGCGTCAGGCCATCAACTAGGATACACCCCCAGCGTTTAGCAATCTCGTCAGGAATCGGCGGTCCAAAGACTTCGTCCTTTCCTTTTAATTCGCCGAGTGCTTCTAATATTTCCTGTGGGAGGGATTCCTGGGTAGCGGTAGCTATTGCCGTATCTTTACTTGTACTGGGACCTGGTTCTGAGAGCGGGGTTGGTACCCCGATTTGTGTTTCGTGTTCAATATCCCTATCCAATAGGGGGGACCTGTTTGCGTTTCCAAACGTGAAACCAGGAGCTACCGTGGACCTGATTTGTCCTGTTGGCACATCCGAATCGTCTGATTCTGAGGGGCCCACTCGCACTTGTTCAAATGGCGGCGAGTCCCCTGTTGATAGTGGCCAAGGGTTAGAGTCTGTAAAGAACAACGCGGACGTTGTTTTTAAATTACACGAAACAATCGTATGCTGCATTTGCAGCTGTGTATTTTAAAGTCATTGGTTATAATCACGTTATAACACGAGACTGTATGGTTATCAGCCATGATCACGTCATGGAGAATAACAGTGTCACCTCATGAGCTACATGCCATAGTTATCTGTTGCGATCGGATCGCTAAGAATAACCGGCAGGTAAGCAGGAATCTATCAGCCGCGATCGTGTCGCGGAGAATAGCATCCGAAAAAATATAAAGTAATATAGTTTGTACTATACTTCATCATTAACGTATGTCTAAACGTTAACTTGGTACCTTGGGATAGAATACAAGCACAAAAGAAAAAAAAAACAAATAGTAACAATAATTCAATTGACGGTAGGTAGGTGTATAAATTATGACAGCATGTTTTTTAAAACATCTGGTATCAACATTAAATTATTATGGTTGCATGAATCCTGCGTTACAATAATTAGGGATAATTCTTAATTAATGTAAACAAGTATGACTCACCTTCGCTCGTTTCCGAGAAGCGGTTAAGTTGTTTTTGTAACCGTTTTATTTTCTTTCGAATGCGCGATTCTTTATCCTCGTGTTTTCGTTTACCCATAATGGTAAACCAGAGTCACACTTTTCACTAACTTCACTAACTAACACAATAACACTTAGTTGTACATGAAAAAATAAAAAAATCCGATGTTGCGATGCCCGCACAAAGAAAGCGAATGACAAGAGTAATGGCGGCGTGGGCGCAGGTAACATAGTGGGGAAGGTATTAAGTCGAGTAGTCAATTTACTTTCTTTAAATATATTTTATTTTTTAGCTCTAAATATTGTGCGATGCCTAGTACATTAGGAAGTGGACTACAAAGTGAATTATATAAATCTGAGGATGTGACGTCGTAGTATAATTCTGTTTTTGCCGACTTGTGTTTCTACGGAATGTGGTAGAACCACAAATGAGACCTTCATCAACTGAAATAGACTACAAGTGATCAGTGCGTGGCTATAATCTATAAACATCACGCCTGTTATCCCTGAAGGATTAGGCAGAAGTGCTGGTTGCCACGTATGTTGAGTCCGGGTTATTCCACCATCCCCCTTAAGAGAATCCTCCTTAAGGGGGAAAACTGGACCCTAAAGTCCCATGAAATCGGAGGCGAGCCTGTTGGGCATGAATCTAGACCCCGAGCTGCTACTGACTCCCTATCATAGTGAGTAGGTTTTTGCTCAGCAGTGGCAAAATTATGTGCTGTACAGTTCGTACTGTACTGTAGGTTGTATATTTTCCGACAAAGACAATTAGACAATAATTCTTAATGTAAACAATAACAACAATCAAAAGTCTATTCAAAACTTTGTTCTAAGCTAACCAATAATAAAATCTATATTGTATCTGATACCTTTAAAAAAAGCTACACTAAAGTGCTAAGCTACGTATTAAGTATTTAATTACCTCGTTGAGACCAAGTCACAAAATGCCAACCACCTATTTAAAAAGAACCCCTTCAGCTTATTGACTCTTTTGTTCTAAAAGACTGATTTATCTCCTGATTTTTTTGCTACACTGTTTTGAACCTTAACGGTTAAAGTGTATGGCTGAATGTTTTTTGTGTGCAGTTAAGGTTGGAAAGTTGCTTCCGAGGGTTCTTCTATCAAAGAAAAGGGAAATAAAGGTAATGAGAAATATTGTCCTTTATAGTAAGACAATAGAGGTGTATTTCAAAAATCTGTGACATTGAATTTCATACAAAAAATGGATTTCAAAGACTTTCTTGTCAGCTTCTACGTTCCTGCTTTGAAGGTAATTAAGGAGCTACCTGTCTTAATATTTTTGTTTTACTTACTTGAAGGTTCTTTAATGAACAGCAGTTTATTTTTCAAGAAAAATCGGCTACTTTTGTATCAGAGGAATGTAGTTTTTAAATTGTTGTTGAAATTCTTTTCATCGTTCGTTTAAACATACTGTCACAGTGTAAAATAATGTCTGATGTAAACAGATACTCATTTTACAATATTAAAGCTGAAAATATATTAGTAGTAATTTCTAATAGAAGGTCCAGTTTGGTCACCACTAAACCGAAACCTACATAATTATAATAAAATCAGCTAATATCTAATTATAAAAGTGTTGTCGAATAACCTAAAATAAAAATTGGACTCGATTTCCGATTACTTACCAATCTATTTCTGAACCTCAATTACGGTCAACATTTTGCAGTTATAATCCAACAATTATTCCTGTGATACGCTACCAACAAACACTAACAGTATTTACTTTACACAAACAAAAAATCTACCGCTTTGATTCAGTAATGGCAATACTCAAATATTTGAACAGGCAAGCCAGAATAATTTGCCAACAGATTAACAAAAACTTGAAAACGCAGCATAAAACTTTTTCGATTTAAGAACAATAAAGTTTTGTGTGACTCTCTCCAATTAAAATGCGTAAATTATGAGTATGGCAACCCAGTTTGAGTTGGCGACCAACTTCGGACCCCCGGGTGGAACCCTAAATCTTTTGGGTTCATGCAAATACACAGACGTAGAAAGAAGGACAACAATGTAAAAAAAATCGTTTTGAAAATAAACTTTTTAGAAAAAATCCTTCGAATCACTTGCCCTTTGAAACATAGATCCATTTCCCGTTTGTAATGAAATTCTTTCGTCGAAGGAAATTAATCGCTTTCCGAGTATTTTTCACTGGTTTTGGCTTTTTCCGGGTATAAAATTTTTGTGTTGACTATTAAAAATCCCGAAAACGAAAAGTTTTCTAATTAAAAATTCTCGATTGTCCCTGTTAATGTCCTAGAGTCAATGCCAAATCCGACGGATCAGATAATATCCAACTTTTTCTAAAGATTTCGGTGAGATTGAAGAAGTATTAATGTCCGTTTAGAGTTTGTTGCAAACAAAGGTTTGTTTTTATTATGGCCTTGAAAATATTGCGTGGGATATTTAAAAAAATATCCAGATATTTTTAAATGATTATTTAAAGGACTTTATGATAATCTCTTCTTCTCTCAATATGTCTTTTCTAGGTCCTAATAAGGTCAATAACTTAAGTCTTTCTTAACTACAGTCACCCAAAATACCTTTTATGATGCAAAAACTAAACAGCGCATTTGCCCCTGTTTGATTTTGTATTCGTTTGCCTACGTCACTGTGCCCTAGTGCTAGGTAAAGGCCGCCCTCTGTTCTTCTAAACGTTTCTATGTCGTGCGTTTCTGGACAGCCCGGTAAACACAAGGTCACTCCGTCACACCACGTCGTCGCCGTTGACCTCGATGCCGATGTCCTCTCTCAGGAGTTAAGTGATTGACAGTCTTTGCCTACTTCCGGGTGCACGACGGCCAGCCCACTGCTACTACGGCTTAATGTTTTTTTCAGCATAATACACGACTTAAGGTAGGTATGTAGATACCGCTAGACTGGTCTATTCATGTTACTTCCATAGTATAATGTCTTACGAATTTTGGAACGAAGTTCCTTATCGCGCGTTGTGAAAGGGGGCTAGACGGAAAAAAATCTTACGAAAAAGTTGTCACGACACTTTTAATAATAAATGAAGGTTGCAATGCGTTTGTTTCATTTCTATTTCGCACTGAACAGTGTGGTGTCGCGACGATTATTTTTGTTGAGTGAACATTATATTTGTTAATAATAAAAAAAATATTATTATAACTTAAAAAAAATAAAATTTTATTACAATTCCTTCACTAGTTAATCGAAAGAACTTCGTTCCATCCGGGTGTCCCTTGACACCTCTCAAGTTTTGATGCCAAAGTACCTGCGAGTTGTTAAATAAAAGTAGAATATTTGCTATGGGGACGGGCTGCTGATATTGAGTCTATATTTATTCTGCACAAAAGAGCCATCAGAGCCATATATAATCTTCGTAGGCGCGATTCTCTAAGGGAACTATTTAAGGATATTGGCATCATGACGGTTCATTGCCAATACATCTACGAAAACATAATGTACGTCAGAAAAAATCTGCATCTTTTTGGTAAAAGAGGTGACAGACACAATTACAGCACTAGAAATAGGGACCAGCTAGTTCAGCCAGGCTTTAGACTCGCTAAAGTAGACTCATCTTTCATGGGTTACTGTTTGAGATGCTATAATAAAATTCCACAAAGTATTCTTGAACTGAATGAGACGAAATTTAAAACATGCATTAAACGCACACTATGTAAACAAGCATATTACAAGTTGAGCGATTATATCGCTGATAAAAATGCTTGGCTTAATGTTGGTCCTGCTCCACATGGACAGGGGCGCAAAAATTGATAGCATTAAATGGTATTGTTGGAGCTGCTGAAGATTGTACTTATCTTTGCATTGTATAGATTCAATGTTTGTATTATTTAATCGCATAGCATAAATTGTGTGAGTACTATGTACTAGTAAGCTATCATTTACTGGAAACCTACGGCAGTTCTTGACTTGAATGTGCCCTGGCGGTTGAGAGTATGCCATGCTCTCTCAAATGTCTCGCTGATGGTGGCACGTGTGTCGGACCATTTAGTTCCCTTTAAAATGGTTGAGCTGAATGGTGCTGATCCATGCGTCATATTCGTGAACGGGCGCTGTCAGTTGTGACTGGTCATCTCTTAGTCGCCATGGTTTATTTGAATTAATTATTTTGTTTTTGAGTTGTATTTTATTTTTGTTTTGCTATGGACACTTTTAACGTGCACATCTTGCTACATTGTTGTCACATAATATACCATCTCAACATGAATGATGTAACCAAGATTTTGTAACAATATATTTTGATTTAAAAGAGTGTCCATGGAGTTTCTTGCCCGTTCTTCTCCATAGAGATCTACGCTAGGGAATGGGCAACTACAGTACTTTCACAGTTTTTATGTCTTGTGACTGGGACTGTAGCTACATTAAATGTTCATTTTTGTTTCGACAATTCAAAAGTGCCTGTAACTGGCCTACTTTAAATAAATGCTTTGATTTTGATATGAAGCGTGTTTTCTGATCGCATTTTAATTTAAAAAAAATACGAAAATGTCAAACTAAACTAAACGGTCTTAAGAGGTTAGGTAGTAGAAATACATAGGTTAAAAATTAGGTAACCGCTATTTTTATTAAAAGACATTCCTTGTATGCAGCATTTATTCTTAGATGTTAAGTGCCCCATTTATTTTCCAGCAGATGAAAAATGCAACGCTGTAGTTTGCAACGATGCAGTATTTTAGTCTTTACAAACCCTCACTAAGAGATCCTCTCATTGAGAGGAGGCCGTGTCCCAGCAGTGCAGTGGGAACATTATAGGATGATGATTATGAAACTTTCACTCTTGTGTTTAATACTAAACAAATAATCCTTTCTGAAACTGAGAATAATAGTTATGCTCTGAAAACATCTATTCAGTCATAATAAGTTGAATGTACCTATTTTAAATTGTCTGCAGTTCGGAACAGGAGAGATTTCACTCCCGAGTATAAACTCGGGAGTGAAATCTCGGGAAATATAATTCATTCTCGGGAACATCCGTTAATCATGTCTTCCGAACGCTGTGACGTCCCCATTTATGTTGAACACTTTTAATTCCGACGTTTTTGTGTTTGATGTAACGTCTGAAAATCTCGGTTTTCTCGTCTGCAATTTGAAAGCGGATTTAAAATATCGCTGGTTTGTTTTTTTGGAGTTCGTACTTTTATGTGTTTTCATTTCGGAAGTAGAGAGAATTATTTATTTATCATCTGTTATTAGACGAAAATAACTCACGACACGGCGGAGGACTTTGTTTTTATAACATGTAGTGAAGTAATAAAACGTCATTAAAACAAGTAAACCTTTACTATAACTCCCTCATTTGCCTTTGTACGTACATTAATTTCAGCTAATAATTTTGTTCTAATTTTCCTCTTATAACTTAGGTTTCTCTATCATAGGCTGGCCCTCTTCTTCGTCAATCTCCTCCGGAGGTGGATCGTTCCAGTCGGCCTTCTCGGCTGTTCCGAAGATCACGTAGATCAGATTGGTGAACAGATACAAACCTGCAGCCATGAAGAACACCTGCCTCCACAGGTAAACGTCATTCTGTGAAAAAATGATAAGAAATCAGTTTCGCGCTAGCATATACTCACACAACGGGTGTCGCTGAAAGCACTTTATACCGTCATCATTTTTGTTAACAAATAATTCAATGGCTCATTATTTTTAACAACGGCATGAGTTAATTCATAGTTCAAAGAGTGGTAATTGCGGAGTTCTAGATGATATTGCAGTACTTGCAAAGCTTTAATCGAAACAGGACTACGTTTCAACATAACGCTGTGTGCAACTCTAGCTAGTAATGAACGGTACTAATATAAATATAAGTGACGGCCATTTTCAATAATTAGGTTGCTATCTCTGTCTGTTTGACATTTTGCTTGCTTCTAACCAATCAGGTAACGCTTGTTTCTAACCAATCAGGTTAGAAACAAGCGTTACAGAAAAGGTTTTTCAAGTTTCAGGTAGGTGACGCGAATGGGATTTTCTTTGTTTATAGAAACACTGATAGCTACGGAAGTAGGCATATTAACCAACAGCTATTATTTACGTAAGTGGGTTAAAGAAGTAGTAATGGTAGATGGGATACGAAATAGTTTACATACAACATCAGTAAGTATGAAGCCAATCACTAAAGGAGCGATTGATGCACCAATGTTTGACATGAAGTTGCTGATACTAATCATTGTTCCAGCAAAGTTTGGCGATATGTCGATATGGTTGATCTGAAAAATAAAGAAGAATTACTTGTCATAAAATATGAAATAAAATTTTTGAGATAACTTCAGCAAACATTACTCATCGTTTCAATCATGGTTGAAATAAACATATTCATTTAAATGTCTTATGTTTTTTTAGCCTAGCACATACAAGTAGCAATTTGTTGTGAAAGATAAGCAAAACAAAAAAGCAGGCGTTGTAAATAGAATCATATTTTACCTGAAATCCCAAGTGAGCTGCTATTTTGAAACTACATGTGAAAACTAGTATTGATTCCACAATGTAAATGTTTTTGGGTGCAAATGCTAGAGCTATTAGTCCTATAGCTGCTGGTATATTTCCTGAAAAACAAATTCTTTAAACAAAGCAGTTTTTTTTTCAGGGTCTAAAGTGTAATAACACAGAAAACATATATTTTAATGTTCATGAAATTGGCTTTATTTAACTGATAATTTTATGCTATTTATGTATTATGAGTCCGCTTTTTGGTATGAAGCGCCGTCTTGTTGAAATCACATGACATATATATTTATTAGAGGCTATGGCAATGTTGCTGACATGTGGTTTCAACGAGACGGCGCGCGGCCTCATGCAGGCCACGATAGAGTTAATATACGTAAAAAAACCAATCGTGGTGGCTATATACCCAACCTTAGGATCAAACGTTAATTACATTCAAATTATCAGCCAAATAAATCAAATTTTTCCCCTAAAAAGCACCCGTTATTTACCTAAAGAATTTGCAAATTTTCTGGTGTTTGTGGGGCTGAGAATATTCTTCACAATCAACATATCAGTCATCCAACTGAAGAAGAAATTCGAGAACCACATCATCAAGAACGGCAGAGCAGTTAGGAGGCCATTCTGAAAGTTCGAAATAAAAACTGATGAAAATAATGAATAGGTATCGCAGATAAACACGGAAGAACACGAGTACTTTTCATGGTTGGTTTGGTGATCACAGTGAGTAAAACTCTATCTGAAGTTTTTAAATAGCATTTCATCATCTGCCACTGACTACCTGTGATGACTGTTAAAGATCTACATATGACAGCCGTGACCAACAGCTTGACGTGCTTTCCGAGGCACGAAGGAAACTCCGTATGTAATGGGTGGTCACCCATCCACAGATCAACCTAGGCAAGCTCGGCTTAACCTAAAGATCGACCCGAGCGACTGTTATTATTTTGCCACGTTTCTAATTAGCTTATTAACTAAAAATTAAATAGAATCACTTTTCCTGGAGGGGAAAATGGGACTTTAACACGTAACTACAAAGTGTAGTTACGTGGTTTACACCTCGAGGAAATCCAGGCGTGATATGATGTAATCACATAAAATACCTCGTTGGTTTAGTGGTCGCAATACTCGCAACAGCGACTGTTGAGTATGTGGTCCTGGTTTCGATTCCCAGACACACACATTTGTTTCCGAGTCATGGATGTTTATTTATGGATGTTTATATATGCTTTTTGTTAATAAATAAGTATGTATTTATTAACAAAAAGTATATAATTATGTAGTATATCAACTGTCTGGTGACCACGACACAAGCCTTGCTTAGTGTGGCACTAGACGGCGCTGTGTGTAATGTCCAGCGATAATTATTTTTCCCGGGTCGGGCAAATCGTTTTTCCATCAGGAATTTCTTAGTAGCAGCCACAGAGTCTGAATTTGTACCTGGTTGATGGCAATAGGCTCGCCCCGTATAACATGAAACTATAACCATAACTAGCGAAATGTTAGTAGTTGGGTGTAGACCCTGGCCCTTCGGAGATTACAAGTCGACAAGAGGTTGATGTTACAATTACTAATTTTATTTTTTAATGGAACTCCTGGCTAAATAATAAAAGTCGCTCGGGCTAATCTTTAGGTTAAGCCGTGCTTGCCTAGGTTGGTCTGTGGATGGGTGACCACCCTTACATACCGGGTTTCCTCCGTGCCTCGGAAAACACGTTAAGCTGTTGGTCCCGGCTGTCATTTGTCCATATTTGACAGTCGTTACAGTTAGTTAGTGGCCCAAAAATCTGACAACCAGTCTTACCAAGTGGTATCGTATTAACTGGGTTGTGGAGGTCAGATAGGCAGTCGCTCCGTGTAAAATACTGATATTCAGCTGCATCTGGTTAGACTGGAAGCCGACCCCTACACAGTTGTGAAAAGGCTGGGCGGATGATGATTTTTTTTATTGCGTTACTAACCGCTTTGATATTAACTCCCATGATTTTATCCAAATAAGCTGGAACTTCCGAGTAGAGAGTAAGTTGTCCCCAAGTTTGTCCAAAGTGTGCTAATATTATAGCGTACACTCCTTTATGGCTGAAGATTTTCTTCCAAGGCACCGGCATTTTCTGAGAAACAGAATAGGTAAATTAATTAATTAAATATTAATAAAAAAAAATAGCTAATAGCTTCCTTTATTAAATCCTCAGAGCAAAAAGGGTTCGTTTCTTAGAATGGAAAGTACAAAAATATTTTTTAATGTTCTTTTTTGCAACAACATAATATCTGTGATTTCAAAGATTTTTTTTTTTTCATTCTTCTTTATAACCAAACTGCTGACACCCCTTGTTCGTGGGGTTCATTGTAGGTTAGCTACAAATAAAACATTAGATATAAGACTAACCTTTGCTTCATCGCCTTTTCCCAGTTCTTCTTCTACGTATTTCCTTTCAGCTTCAGAGATTTTTGGGTGTTTGGCTGGAGTATCAGCCGCTAACCAGAATAGCAAGACTCCGATTATTCCCGAAAGAATCCCGTAGAACCGGAATATACCTGGCCAGCCCAGAGCTGATGAAGATATGAAGCCAGTCATCGGTAGACCGAAAACTGTGCCTAGAGCTTGCCCTGAAAAGTTTTTATGAATGAAATTTAACTGCTTTAGATATACAATGACGTAACGGTTCGTGTGTTTTCCTCGAAGAATAAGGTACGTACATTTAGCCGGTATGTTTAAGTTTAATGTTATTGGGGGGCGACCCTGATGTACTAGAGATAGCACAATCATAAACATTATTGGCATATAATATAATGTTGTGTTTACACACAGGCCTTCTATGGAAGACATTATGACACATTATTAGTATTTTGATCATCCATACAACTGCATTAAAAACGCCCACAATTTGAATATTCCTTCAGTCCTACCTCCGTAAACAAAAGCGGCCATTCGTCCTCTCTCTTGCAGAGGTGCCCATTTTCCAAGCGACGTATGTAGCCCAGGTACAATACAGGCTTGGCTTAGACCCTGCAATACTCTACATACTGCTGTGCAGATCCAACCACCCTAGAACCAATAACAAAAATAACAGACTAAGTCCAGTTTGATAGGCCTGAATTACTGTCACGCTGACGGTCGGTCGCGTACGGTCGGTCGTGACGTCAGCAAGAACCAGATATGGCTGTCGGTGGCCGCTGATATTAGCGTTGCAGTCTGGTGCTATTTAAAACAATGTACTAATCATAACCATAATACGCGACCGACTTGCGCGACTAGAATTCAGGCTTTAGTATGAACTCACTGACTTTCCTCAAGTATTCTGTCATCTCAAGTATTTTTCAGGAATTGTTTTTCATTGCTTCATAGTTTTGGAACATTTTTATGTTAGACAATGTATACATTGCGTGGTTTTTGTTATTTAACAGACGGATATTTTGAACAATGTCGAATAATTATTTAAAAAATGGCATTGCCAATCATAAAACGTAACTTTGTGAAATTGTAATTTTAACCTTTTCATTTTTCTATTCGATGTCATCTAACTTACATAATAAGCAGCCAAGGGCAGCAGTATGGACACCACACAGTTGATCATCATGGCCCCAGTCAGCAGGTACCTGGCGCCGAACCTATGGGCCAGCTGCCCACCGGGAATTTGCAGCGTCATATAACCCCAAAAGAAAGAAGCTATTACCGCATCCTGGGTCTTCTTATTCCAGTTGAATGTTGGATACTGGAACATTGATAATTTGATTAATACTTTGATTGTACGTTGCTGTGTTTATACTCCCGAAACCAGTTTGATATCTGTTGCTGTTTTATACTCCCGAAACTTAGAAGCCAAAATCCGATGCTTTACTTCAGTGAGCTAGTGAGCGGTTCACTCGGAATCTTTGCATGTGGCAGAAGGAAATTGTCTTTGTTTAACTCAAACGATTTTTTTGTAAACAGATTAAAAACTTTGTCCAACTCTGATCCGGACATAACTTGTGTTCCGTCCTTTTTTCGTATCTGGTATACAGACGACCTCGACGTTATATTATGGTTTTACCACCCTAAGGAATAATGACTATTCTTCTCTTAACTACGGAAATTGTGTCGATGTCCATAAACCTTCCAATGTCAGTTATGAAGAAACGTGTGGGGTTCCAGGCCACTTACTCTCCAAAAATAATATGGTCTGGACGGACATCTAGACAAAAGTCTAGATGACATTTAGATAGCTGGGATCCCATAGTAGCTTTTATCTTGGATTAGCATGTAAGCACGAGGTAAACACGAGGCAAAACGATCTACTATTCGTATAAAGCAAAAAAAAATTGGATGGATATTTTTATCTTCCATGACTAAACTTTCTGTTCATTACGTAACAATCGTAACAAGAAATACACAGTAGCACGCAAATTAAGATAAAAATACTATCTGTGTGAATGACAAGCTAATCCCTTGGCAGTAAAAACTAAATAAAAAATATCATTTTATTTACCAAGAATAAAAGGTTTTATGGCGTCATAAAACTTACTGGTGGTATCAACATCAAAGCATTTAGTATCCCTTCTGGTTTGAACTGGTTCTCGTCAGCTATACTTGACGCTGTGGCATTTGTGACAGGTTCTCCATACTTTGTCATGGCAACCAGAGATACTCCCATGCAGGACCTCATGCTGTAAGCTATAGTCAGGGTGCAGAACAGTATGAAGCATTGCTGATGTCTGTAGCCCCATGATGAAACTGAAAATGAGGATTGCAATATCAGGGCTACAGTGAAAAAGTGCCGTAACTATAAAAAATATACAAAAATATAGGGTGACTGGCAATTAGTACGTGATTGTACTCATGATAACAAACAACTTTTTTTTTGAGACCAAACCTGAAGTCGCGAAAAAAAAACAGGTGTTCAGTACACTTTGACCAGATATTAAAATAATTCAACAATTTCAAAATAAAGCAGGTACTCAGATGCTGTAAATGCATTACGGTACATAACAAATGACGACCTTTACCACGACCTTAAAATGAAGCTCGTCGCAATCATTTGACTACCCAAAAGTTTTCTGCTTAAGCCCAAGAACATAGGCTTTATCGACATGTGAATGTTTAGGCAATCCAGCTGCTAGACAAAACGGACGTAGTAGTGCATAGTCTAAAGAGAACCAATTGACTTATCTATACTTGTAGTGAGTATGAATAGAATAGATAATAGAAATAATGGTTACTTGTTCTATACGTGAACAGTGTTTTGCACCAAACGTAGTGTTCGGGCGCCTAAAAAACGCTCATGGGACATCATGAAGGGCGTTGGTCGCTCATGACAGCAGGACGGTGGCCATGGAAGTCGAAATCCGCTAAGGAATGTGCAACTACTCACCTGCCGAAGCAACCAGCCTTGAAAATGGATGACGCTAAAGCGTTTTGCCTATACACTACCGTTACGTGTGCGACCAAACGCTAAAAAGTGCTACGAAACTGTGCAAAGGTGTAATTTCGCACTATTTTTAGTCATAACATTATACAATATTATAGTAAGTTAGGTTAAATTGCTTATGAGTCTATTTCGGCTAGATTGTAATCGACGTCTCGAGAGCTTCAGTTTTCTATCTACACCAATACGAGTATTATAAAGAGGAAAGATTTGCATGATACGAATTAACTCAAATAACGTAGGATCGTTTTCAAAAACTCTTTCACCATTAGAATCCTACATTATCCCTGAGTTACTTAGGCTTTATTTATTTAAAAAAATATATATATTTTATAAGATTAGGGGAAAATAAATGTCCACCCGTGCCAAGCCGAAACAGCCCGCTGGTTATTAGTATAGTAAAAATATGTTTTATTATGGTTATTATCTAAGGCATGGTCTTTGGGAAAAAAGGCAAGGACAGAGAATTAGAACTAATGCAGAAAATTTTTACCCAGCAGTGAAATAGCATACAGCAAAAACATAGTTATTATTAAACTAAAACAAAAAACGAAAATAAGCAGTTTTTGCACAAAAACTCCAACAAACTCATTTAACTATTAAATTAAATCTGACCACCAGCGGCTTTACAGATTGCAATGAAATCTAATTCCAAACAAACATTGGAGTTCGAAATGTATTAATCAACAGGGTTTAAGCGTAATGAATCCATCAGGTGCTAAGCCAAATAGTTTCTAGAGTGTCCCCGAGCCTGTGACTCTAAACTTTTCAGACACACTTTGGACATTAATCAAAAGTTTTGCACTTACCTTTGAAATTATTTTCAGAGCCTTTCTCAGTAATCTCTTGCTTCTCCACCATATTTATTTTATTTATTAGTGTTTGATCTTCATTCACAATATTAACAGTAATATTAACTATACCACAACTACTTCTTAATACTTATTCTTTAAGCTCCTTGTCATTAAGTTCATCCTATCAAACTAGAAAATCACCAGAAATAAAAACCAAATTTTGGTGCGATAAATCATCAATGCGATCATGGGAAATAATAAACTTGCTTTTATATCACCACTTTCGTTTCCGTTATTTCTGTAACTGCAATGTTTGTTTCTAGATATGTACCAAACTGACGTACAATATCTTTGAATGAATGCGTCTTTCATGCTAGTTGAACAATTATCTAATTGTCTTGTATTATTCTTGTGTGCATTTGTTATCTTATGCAAATACTATACCAAGATCATTGCTACTTTATGTAGGACCCCAGCACGGAGGTTTTAGTCTGAGTTCTAATCAGCTGGTACGGTGGTTCCAAGTTTTACACTCCGAGTTTTACGCCCCGGGCCTACGCTACGGGCTGATTAATTCTCCGAGCGACCACGCTCGTGTGCCCGGCTTATCGGAGTCCTTTTGGAAAATTCCACGACACATTGTCGCCGACGCACCGTGTACAACAAAATACCCTCATGCAACATCACCGTACCGCGCTACACAGATCTTCAGCCTTCTACCATCTCCGGCCAGCTGCAGGATTTCGCCTGCAACTGCAGAGGAGTACCTATCCCTCCAGTAGTGACTACAGACAAATTAATTGTTACCTACGACCCTACAAATTTGTGTACCTCCGGCTCAGCTTGCCTGTAATATACTTTTAAACGGTACACACCCGACTTTTATTCCATTGCCAGTTATTAGGCGAGAATTGGACGGGTAGAGGCTACACTGGCGCTATGATTCCTGAAGAACATACGTACTTCAGGAATCATTTGTATCATTGTCATCTTAATTTATGTAATTATTAGCTTACACCCGAGGAGCTCATGGCTAAATAATAATAGCCACTTGGGTCGATCTTTGGGTTGACCCATGCTTGCCTAGGTCTGTGGTCTGTGGATGGGTGACCACCCTTACATACCGAGTTTCTTTTTAAAGGAAGTTTTGCGGTTGGTCCCGGATGTCATTTACACATCTTTGACAGTCGTTACTGTTAGTCAGTGGCCCAAAAAATCTGACAACCAGTCTTAGTAAGTGGTATCGTATTACCTAATACTGTATTGTGGAGGTCAGATAGGCAGTCGATCCATGTAAAATACAGGTATTCAGCTGCATCCGGTTAGACTCTAAGCCGACCCCAACATAGTTGGGAAAAGGCTAGGGCAGATGATGACTAGCTTAAGCCCGTGGTATCAACCGCGTGGATTTCGATTGTTGTTCCACGGGGGCTTTCTACCAAAATATCCAAGCAAGTATCCTATGTGTTAAATAGGTGTATCTGTTTTCCGCAGGTGGGACCCATTTGAATAGAAAATTATAAATAAAACTTTTTTTGCAAAAAATTTAACCGACTTCAAAAAAAACAAAAACGTGAAAAATAACTTTAGCTTCTGAAGTCGGTGACCTTTGTTTGATTGATTTAGTTTTTTTGTCACCGACTTCAGAAGCTAAAGTTATTTTTCACGTTTTTGTTTTTTTGAAGTCGGTTAAATTTTTTGCAAAAAAAGTTTTTATTTTTCACTTTTTAGTGGTTCACATGTGCTTGATATACATGGAAAGTGCATACCGTAACAATTACAACAAGCCCAAACACGACTAGGGTACATTGTCTCATTATGGAGTTCCGTGACTCTTGGCTTCATCATCAGATCTGATGGTAGAATGGTTCTTATCAAACGCAAATGCTTCACTTGTTGTACAAAATACCAAAATCGCAACCCGTTTTCATATAAAATTTGAAGAGTTCCCTCGATTTCGCCAAGATTCCATCATCAGATCCTGACTTGGCGGCTATGGGACCATTTGGAAAGAAAACCCTTTCCAACAAAAAAAGAATTTTCCAAATCGGTTGGCAAGCAACGGAGTTATGCCCGAACAAACATAAAAAAAAAAAAAAAAAAAAAAAAAATAGAAACATCCGAATTGAGAACCTCCTCCTTTTTTAGAAGTCGGTTAAAAATTGGTCACGCATTTAAAATGTTTTTATCCCAATCCCTTCAGTACTTTTTTGTGAAAAATCCAGCCATGTATCAAACAACCACCCGTCCCTACAAACTTTCTCACACTATTAAGATAAGATTAATTGTAACAAGTTGCTTGTGGTTAAAATCAGTGGAAATGTAATAAAACCAGAGTAATTTCATGTTTTAAAATTTTACTTTAAAGTAACTTACGACAAATTTTATAATGAATTACAATTATGTACATATTTACACGGTAAAATCAAACAAATAATCCCGTAAGTGACACGATGGTAGTTTCACGGTATTTTTATTTCATAAATATTTATTATATTTTATTTCTCACTGGTCTAATAATAATGACCATCATCTTGAATAACAATTCCAAAATGAATTACCAGCATACCCATGTCTGCGACGTAATTCATCAATTTAAAGACAAATGGAGCACGGTACATTTTATTCTTTATATATTTCTATATGATGGTAACTTGGTAACACGATATTTTCTTCTAATATTTTATACCACTGCGGAACTGACTCTCAATCACCTCGCTACCTTAGAATGGGATGGTGATTCGAAACCATTACAAATCCAGGTGTTTTCTCGATGATTTTCTTCACCGACACCTTCTCAATACTTGCTCGGTTCAAACCATGCTGCTCGAGAGATAGTATCATCAACGTCTCGGTCATCACAAAATTTTACAAGACTTTGACATTAACATACTTAGGTATTATGTAAATTAAAACTCAAAAACTCAATGAATATTTTAACCACACCGTTTAGCATCATTAGGTGTGAATATTCATAGTTTGAAGCCGACTGACTTTTCTTTGATATTAATTTGATGAGCCAAAAACTGAACGACTTCAAGCAGTCCCTATAAGCTTTCAAAGCTTTATTTCTTCATTTCTCCTACTGCTTTCTCCATCTACACTTTGGGTTTCTCCATCATTGGTTGACTCTCCTCGTCGGCTGTTTGCTTTTGAGGTGGGTCATTCCATTCAGCCTTTTCACCAGTTCCAAGTATCACGTAGACTAGGTTTGAGAAGAAGTAGATTCCAGCAGCTACTAAGAATACCTGCCTCCAGAGATATGGGTCAGTCTGTAAACAGAGATAGTATTTTTTCAGATTTTCTTTATCATCATTGAATTATTTAACTATGACACAATCATGCTATGTAAGATTTTGCAAAACATTCGAGATTTGATTTTATCTTGCCGCTATCATAGAACTAAACAGCAAACGGATTAATATTACGTAATATTAGCGGACGTCACGCGGTTTCACCCAAGTAGTTCCCATTCCCGCAGGAGTACGGGGATAAAAAGAATAGCCCATGTTACTCAATAAAGACGTGGCTTTCTAAATGGTGAAAGAATTTTATTAAAATCGCTCGAGTAGTTTTAGAGTTAAATCATAACAAGCACACAAACAAACAAATAATCAAATCTTTCCTCATTATAAACTTATTTCACCTATATTATATTATTATTATACATAGTATAGCTAAAACAAAACTAAAACTACAAATTATGTAAGAATTAATATTCGGAGTTCTCAACTTTCTCCAGTAATTGGAGATGCACCAGAAAAAGGAAAATGAATTTATTTCTAACCTAGAGCTAAGAGCTCATGCAATACAATATGTATAGCAATAGTAAATGTGAACAAAAACAAACTAATAAAAAAATCGGCAAGTATTATCGCCTGAGGTCGCAAATTCAATGATTCTTCTTAAATAATTACCCGAACTAAAACTTACCACATCAGTAAGAATGAAGCCGGTCACTATCGGCGAAATTGATGCTCCGGTGTTAGAGACAAAGTTGCTGATACTCATCATAGTTCCAGCGAAGTTCGGGGCTATATCAATATGGTTTGTCTACGAAAAAAAAAAAACTAAACTGTAAAACAAGTCAATTCAAAATCAAATTCAATATTTCAAATTAATTAACAGATTCAATAATAACGAAAACCGTGATAAAACAAAATATTAAAAAGGCATACAATATCAACAAAAAACCGGCGGGGCAACTCAACTCAAATCATTTATTTCAATTGATGAGCTTGAACTGTAATGGTTTCATTACGGCACTTTTGAATGTCAATAAAACGAGAAAAAAAAAGCAAAGCTACAGTCACAGACACAAGGCATAATAACTTGAGAAAGTACTGTAGTTGCCCATTCCCTAGCGTAGATCTCTATGGAGAAGAACGGGCAAGAAACTCCATGGACACTCTTTTCAATCAAAAATTTTGTCACAAAATCTTGGTTATATATAATTCATGTTGAGATTATACATATATGTGAGAACGATGTTGTTCACTCAAAGAAGAAAGAAAAGAAGTTTTCACTTCAAAAAGTAAAAAAGTCTTACATGGAATCCCACATTAGAAGCTACTTTGAAGCCGCAGATAATGACCAATATTGTTTCTACGACATAAATGTTCCTGGGTGCGAAGGCTAACGCAACGAGTCCAATACCTGCTGGCATGTGACCTGAAAAAATGTTAATGATTTTAATGATTTTGTTAATACTTTATCAGACGGTACCGAGAGAATTTTCCGAAATGATTAAAAAAAAAATCCACTGCGTAAAAACAACTAATAATTAATTAACTAATAACTTTAAATAAACATAAGTTCAATCAAGAAGTGTAGAAACCAATTTAATTACTACAATACAATTATTCCGTTCCTTGGCAGGCGGGTCAAAATAAACCACAACAGTAATCGAATTAATCAAAAAATCTTAGTATCAAGTGAAAAATGTAATGCTCATGATACTCGTAGCAATTTAAAAACGTTAACTAAAACCGTGTGATAAAGCCAAAACATACCCAGTGTATTTGCCAATTTCCTAGTGTTGGTGACGTTGAGTATGTTCTTTACAATCAGCATATCAGCCATCCAGCTCATGAAAAATCCTGTGAACCACATCACCAAGAATGGCAGAGCAGACAGGAGCCCATTCTGGTAATGAAATACAAATCGATTAATACTGGTCCTTCAATCGGAAAACAGTTCACTTCAACATATTTAGTCTGTGACCTTCCAACTGCTTGAGACCCAGGTCTGCTCCCTGTGAGAGGCCGGTTACATGTTGTTAGATGTCACACGTCTTTATTTTCCGGACGTGACATTTTTGTTTCATTTGAATTTAGTGATTTTGAAACAAATGACAAAGTGCCTTTCTTGGTTTAAATTCATAAGTTGCAACCGTTACCACTAGTCTAGTCTACGACTGCTGTTAGCCTGAGGCTTTGATAAAATAGCCTTAATAATGCATTTGTAATCATATTTACCGCTTTAATATTAACTCCCATGATGTTGTCCATGAACGCAGGCACTTCCGAGTACAGAGTCACTTGTCCCCACGTCTGTCCAATATGGGCGAGTATAATGGCATACATTCCGGGGTGACGCAGTATCTTTCCCCAAGGCACCGACATGTGCTGTAAGTACAACGAAAATTTGAAGCCTGCTAGAAACACCAACAGTCGGACATGACCTGTAGTACCCGATGTGGAAAACACTACTACTGTAAACACAGTTTGGTAAAATGGAGGAAGAAGGATCCTTCGATCCATAACCTTACATAACTTGCTATGATAAAGTGTGCAGACGCAAATAATGTCCTCAAATCCATAGAAAATAAGAAAACCCTATTTATTAAAACCGAGATACAAATTATTTTTTAAAGTTTTACGGTTGTGCAGTTTGCTTTCTGGCCTCAGAACCAGATTAAAATAAAATAAAAATGGTATATTCTGTGAAAGTAGGTAATTTATGTTATCTTTGCGTCTCTGCTTTTAAATTTAATAGAGATAAACTTTTTAGTAGTTTTGTTGACAAAACTTTACGTTGTGTGTAGGTACATTATGTGCATTTAAAAAAATACTTTTATAAAAACAAATTTGTTCCATATGTGTAGATATTCCATTGAAAATTACTTTGAAAAGTGTGGTCTCGCTCACTGCTACTGAAAATTCTATGCATCGTTCAAAGCGGATGTGCGAAGTCTATCTATACTATCCTCAGTATGTAAGAGGCTTTTTGCGCCATTTAAGTTAGGTGAAAATTAACGATTTGAATCTTGCTAAACACATAATTTACTAATAATAATAACTACCTTATTCTTAGTTCCGTTTCCTAATTCATCCTCAATGTATTTTCTCTCGCCGTCTGAGATTTTGGAATGCTGTGCTGGAGCATCAGCAGCCATGAACCAGAGCACGACTCCAAGGAGACCAGATACGGTCCCATAGAACCTGAAGATGCCAGGCCAACCCATCGAAGACGCTGCGATGAAACCTGACATCGGTAGTCCAAACACTGTGCCAAGTGCTTGACCTGAAATAAGTAAAAGTGAAGTAAAACAACGTGTATCAGAAATGCATGTTTATACATGAAGGTGTGGATATGAAGCGAGGGACCATCAAACTGACCCATTTTCTCGTAGGAAATAATAATAGCAATCGAAGAAATAATCAGTTTGTCTTTTATTGGCAGTAGAGTGATGTAGTAGATATTATCAAGTTGACAAAAATTACACTAGCGACATCTATGACGCAAATGAAGACAAAATCAAAATTCTGCATCGCGATATTACATTTCTTCTCAAGTTAATAACATAGATAGGAAAACCGCTTCCTTTTAGAAGTCGGTTAAAAACTCGTCAAAAAATGTCGGGCAGTAGCTCTTCACACTACTACACCCGTCTGGTCAGTAGATCTTCCATTTGCTTGAGAGAAGAAGAATGAGGAACTTTAAACCCTGTTCCTCATATTCCTAAAGAGTCGTTGAATAGTTTTAAAAGCTGTTTCTTTTACCAGATACTCTATAAATATGACGAATTTCACGCGATTAATTAACTAAATACATATAATATATACAGTTCCACCACGTTGCAAAATACAGATTGATATAAATAGTAAAAATACATAGCAAACACATTGTTATTCGTTTCTACATATATTATTTGGGTATGAACCTAAATAAACAAAGATGAAGGAACTAATATTTACATTAACTTTTTTTAAGTGTTTTGATCGAGATCAAAACTGGATTCACTGAAACAAAGCTCTATTTTGTTGTACCTAAAGATGTTTATTGAACCTAGTAAACAAATTAAACACTTATGGCCTCCGCAGACTGGAACGGCATGGATGTAAATTTTTGCCAATGAACATTTAAACGTATTGATATAGAAATATGACCGTGGCGCGTCTCTCCATGCAAATCCATTTCGATGCCACGGCATCATTTTAAAGCATCCCATTTTAGGTCGTATATCGATATCAATACGTTTGAATGAGCATTGGCCTTTATATGATAAGCTTAAGTTAACACTAAGTGGCATCCAAATGATAACCTAAATAAAGAAGAACCGGTAGAAATTAACGCTTTGCTCAGCACTGAGCGTTGAAATTCCAACAAACTAAAATGAAGTTAGTGATAACGAACATTATGAATTTATCTGCTATGATTTACCTCCATAAACGAAAGCAGACATCCGGGATCTCTCATGTAAAGGTGCCCACTTCCCAAGAGCTGTGTGCAGACCAGGTAGGATGCAGGCCTGACTCAGACCTTGCACCAGTCTGCATAATGCTGAGCATACCCATCCACCCTGGCAAGTGAAATGCAAAGATTTTTGTTTTTATTTGGAAGAATGAGACTAAGTAAGTACTATAAATTATATTCAATACTACTCGTAATGTTGCTTACTAGGGCTACCACAATCGTTTGACATGAAGTAAACACTTTTGTATTTCATTGGAATGGTCAAGTTCAAAATTGTTTTACCGCTTTGAATAAGTAAATATTTTAGTAAATATTTTTTGCTTGTATTGAATGGCATTCTTTCGTGAAATGAATAATTTTATAAATGTGAAATAACACAAGCGCCCCAAAAGATTAGGCAGTGGTTCTTCATCTATGTTTCATCAGTCATGTTGACGACTTGCCATATGAAAAAGGTCGAACCTATTACCATCAACTGAATTTGTATTCAGTTCAGTCCTAGCAAAATGTAGCTACTCAAAAATCCTGAAATCAAAACCCAATAAAACTATGCCCGACCTATCCTACCCAGGTACTCACATAATAAGCAGCAGTAGGGAAGAGGATGGAGGCCAGACAGTTGATGATCATGGCACCAGTCAGCAGATACCTGGTACCGAACCTGTGGGCCAGCTGACCAGCCGGGACTTGCAGCAGCATGTAGCCCCAGAAGAATGACGCTATCACTGTGTCCTGGACTTTTTTAGTCCAATTGAAGGCAGGGTACTGAAATGAAACAAATTTAGTGTGAAGAAACTATTAATTTGTAAACAGTGTTTATTGAATAATAAAAGATTAAAAAATACGATGAAATGGACACCTCCCAAAAACTAAATGTAATTAAACAATTATGATAAATAATTCCAAATTTATTTCAAAATAATAATATTTCACAAACACTTACCGGAGGCACTAACATCAGAGCATTCAGAATTCCTTCAGTTTTAAATTCCGTAATATTGTCCGCATTGCTTTCATTTCCGTGACTCTCGTGGTAAGTCATTGCCACTAATGACACCCCCATACAAGCTCTCATGCTGTAAGCTATAGTCAGGGTGCAGAAAAGTATGAAACATTGCTGATGTCTGTAGCCCCATGATGAAACTGAAATATTCACAAAATTATAACATCATAAATTAAGCTTGTATTTTTTTGAAGAATAAGGCAGTCACCCGTAATCTAATTATGAGCCCTCATTTTGCCAGTTGTACCTACTTAAGGCGCTATCATCACCAAAATGCGCGCTGACTGTCTATTTGTTTTGTAGTAAACGAGAGCCCACTATTACTGGGCGGCCAGGTTTTAGAAGATAATATAACAAATAGGAAAAAGTGAACTAAAAAAAGTGTGGATTGTTTGTGAAATATGACTCGCGGTTTTGGTGTGAATATGTTGACTTCATATTTCTAATTGCAGACAAGGAGGCAATTATTTTCTATCGAGCTGATTTCGTCCAATAATGTATCGATTCCGTCCACGGTCTTTGAAATATGATAAATATTAACATATATTTTATTTGAGGTGCTAGAAGCAACAGTTTTTCGTAAAAAAACTGCTTAAAAAACATCAATTAGGTCTTGTCAGCCTCTAAGTCTCATGTAATAGGACTGAGCCTATCGTCACTTATCTCAAAAGATAAGAATTATTTAACTCCATCTTTACGCATGCCGTTTTGTACATATTTATTCAAAGTAACTAGACCTACATTATTTTCATAGAAAACACAAGACACTTATTTCCCCGAACGAATTAGTTACTAAACAAATATAACCATTATAAATATTGTAGTGTCCTACGTTCTTGGTGTCCCACGGGAAGCCATGTTTGCGTCGCCTAATCCAAGGCTGCAAATACTCAAGCGCTTAAAGTTCCATGTATAACTAAAGCAGTAACGATATTCAAACAACTCATTTCCGACTAACGGACATTCATTGCTAGAAAGTGACAATAGTGCGCTTCTATGACGAAGAAACACGTGATTATTAAGATTTAGTACTGGAACAAAAATTTAATGGAGCATTAAATCAAAAAATAGTATTAGCTAAGTCATTTTAAAAGATTTATTCAACGCACCACACAATGGGGTTGATGACGATAATAAATGAATCCCCGCTTCACATGTAGGGGAACTCCCCTAAAAAAGATATTTTACAAAATTTTATTTTACTACTTTGTCGGTGTAATAAATTGATTTAAAATTACAGCTTTCTAGTACTAAAGGTCTCTTAGCAAAACCTCGGACAGACAGACATGACGAAAATATACGTACAAGCAGACAGCTATAAGTAGTTTTTTATTATTGTTCTTGGTTTCCATTTTTTGATTTATTTGGTTGTTTTTTTTTTTTATACTGTGTGCGCTACTTGTAGCGTGTGCCAAATAAATGTATTTTCGTTCTTTCTTTCTATTTCTTGTCAGGACTACGGAACCCTAAAAATAGTTTCAAATGTTTTAGAGTGACATCTATGCTTCAACAAAGGAGTTAAATAGCTAGTATTGATCACTACTAGATGGGCACTAGTGGGAATTCTAGATCGCGCAAGTGATGTTGGACGCACACGTCTAGTATCAATTTTATTATAGTACTAGCCGATACCCGCGGTTTCGACCGCGTAAAATTATGTACTAAAACCTTCGTCTTGAATTACTCTATCTATTAAAAAAAACCCGCATCAAAATCCGTTGCATAGTTTTAAAGATCTAAGGAAACATAGGGACAGACAGACGCAACGGGTGACTTTGTTTTATAATATGTAGTGATAGTGATGTGCGCACTTAGCGGTTCCCCGAAGTTCCGTCATCTAAGTACCTATACAATACAGTCTGCCTAAATAAATAAATCCATACAAAATTTTACCAAAAACAAAAACAATTTCTAACTCACCCTTGAACTTGGGATCCAGGTCCATTTTTGCGAGATCTTTTTTCTCTCCCATATTTAGTTTCTTTTTGTTTTGATAGATCAATAAGCGAAGAAATAGAAAAACAGACTTTTATGTACAGTTAGGTTCTTTTTGCATTTAAATTTATTTTGTTTGTGAAGGTTTATTTTTGACGGCTTAATCTTGAATGCTGCGATAATATTTTATTATAAAGCCACAGTGTTTTAATCGCAAAGTGTATCGATTCAGTAAAACAAATCAGTGACTTGATACAACGGTCACTCTTAATATCTCGCTTCGAAATTGTTGTTTGCAGCTTCTCTTTTAAACTAAAACTCGAGATGTCAGTACAAAAATTATCTTAAAAAGCATAATTATTATTTACTCATCTGACAGCGCTATCTCAGAACAAATATTACGGCAAAGTTAATGCTACTGTTTGATTTATAACCAAGCCTACGACTGTCGGTTTACTTTGACGTAATTAGCCTACATCCTCATTTGATTGAGTCAAAATCGGATATTAATAATCAAATTATGGCCATAAATGTCCCGAAGAATTGCCACCACGGCACATTGCTCGCAGAACGGATGGTCGATGGGGTCGAAAAGTTTGGGAGTGGCGACCGCGAACCAAAATACGATGCGTCGGAAGACCTCCCACTAGGTGGACCAATGACCTGGTGAAGGTTGCAGGAATCCGCTGGATGAGAGTCGCACGAGACCGGTCCATGTGGCGACACTTGGGGGAGGCCTATGTACAGCAGTGGACGTCTTTGGACTGAAATGTTAATGATGATGATGACGAAATGTTAAATACAATTATAGAATCTAATTGCATTCATAGATATTAATTTAAACTCAATGAAAACCGCAATTGACTATCTGGATTAGTAAATAAATTCTATTAATTCAGATAATTATCACAAAATTAAATTGAATCACAATGTTAGTAAAAATACAGAACTTACTTAGCTGTAACGTATTTGAACTTAAATGTAGGTTGCTCCAAAACTTATGTTACTGACTGTCCAGTCAGTCACTAAACATCGCAGGAATGCCAAGGCAGCGCACGGCATCGCATGGAAACCATTCACCTGTGCATCCGCAAACATTCCTGATGCATCCCGCTGCATGCCCGCTGCAACCGTAACAACACCCTAAACGCATTATTGTATTGGACGCATAAAACATTGAACGATCTTTGCTTAAAGTTACTCCAGAGATAGCAGGTGTACAACGATGTACAGTAGGCTCGAAAAAGTGTAACTTTGACTTGAGCTGTACACCGATTGAATCTACTGGAGATCATATTCGCGCTTATCGCCAATGATCTATACGCTCCCGTTCAATATACCAAGTATTATCAAGTGCCCAAGGTATTTAAACATTTCAACCCTTTTGAGAGGTTTACCATTAAGTGACACGTTGGGTATATACCATGGACACTTGGTACCAGACTTAAAAGCCATCAGCTCACTTTTACCGGCATTATGTTTCAGACAGTGATCTGCAGCATACCGTTCACACACAGTCAATAAGTCCCTCAAACCACTGATTGACGGACTCAGCAGCACCAAGTCGTCTGCGTAACTTAAATTATAGACGCTGACACCGTCTATTCGACATCCAACACGCATTCTGCTCAGCTCGCCAATCAAGGTATTCATGTATGTAAAAATTAAAAAGCTTCGGTGAGGTCAACCCGCTCTGTCTAACCCCACATTGTAGCCCATACACGTCTGACCTGGCATCACCACATCTTACTGTATTAAGAAAGAAAGAAAGAAAAATCATTTATTAGCCCGACAGGACAGAACAAAAAAAAACGGTTAAATTGTGATTAAGCTGACGACGCAAGTACCAGCTTCTAAATATCCGTATAAGATCCCTAGGCGCATTGGCCCCCTCTATTCTTCCGCAGGATTACATAATAAAAATGACATGCTAAACATAATTATCATCATCATTAGCCCAGTTGAGAACATCGACTATGTTCGGCATTCAGTATAATCGGATTTAGCTGATTACCAGTCTTTACCATGCTATAATACCTTGGGCAACAGATGCCAAATACATCATCATCTGCCTAGCCTGATGCAGCTGAATACCAGTATTTTACATGGAGCGACTGCCTAATGACCTCCACAACCCAGTTAGTACTGGTTAATACGATACCAATTGGTAAGACTGGTTGTCGTACTTTTTGGCTTTTTGGACTTTTTTTGCTTTTTGCGAGTTTCTGGGCCGTTTTGCGCCAGATGCCAAATAAAATAACCAATACACCATGTTAAAATGTGTAAAATGTTGCGCAATATAAAGAAATTGTTAAATTAGTCAGAGGGCCGCGTCTACAAATTATCTTTATATGTAAGATTATTGTACACAGTGTAAATAAAGAATTATCAGTTAAAGTGATACATGACTGATACTATCTCATTCAACTCATTTCTATATTTATTATGTCAACTTACTGCTTAGCTAAACTCACAATGGGCCTTATCAAAAGGCTTAAAGTCACCCAAAGGGCAATGGAGAGGGCTAAGCTCGGAGTTTCCTTGCATGATCGAATCAGAAATGAAGACATCCGCAAGAGAACCAAGGTCACCGACGTCGCCCGAAGAATTGCGAAACTTAAGTGGCAGTGGGCAGGGCACATTGCTCGCAGAACGAATGGCCGATGGGGCCGAAAGGTTCTGGAGTGGCGACCGCGAACCAGATGACGATGATGCGTTGGAAGACCTCCCACTAGGTGGACCGATGACTTGGAGAAGGTTGCTGGAATTAGTTGGATGCGAGTCGCAAGAGACCGGTCAATGTGGTGACACTTGAGGGAGGCCTATGTCCAGCAGTGGACGTCTTTCAGCTGAAATGATGATGACTGCTTAACTAACTAAATAATTAAGTCCTTTTCTGCTTGTTCGCTTAGTACTCCTAAATTATTAGATTGATTATAAATTCACTATTTAGAAGATTGAGTCATTCAGTACTACATAACATCTTAACATAACATCACTCCTACAATACCTGAAGGGTTAGGCAGGTGTAACTAATAATACACCCACATTTCGCCAATAATAGTGATCGATCCTATTGCCATCAACCGGGTACACTCTGTGGCTGCTATCGAGAAATCCCCGATGGGAAAACCTAATGACACTTTGGCTGACCTGTGTATCGAATCTAGGACCCCATACCGAAAGTCGCGCTTACACCAACGAAGCAGTCAGATAATCCTGTCCATTTGAAAATGCTTGCAAAATCTGCAAGCATTTTCATTAGCAGAATTTTGTGACATCCAGAAATAAATTGGGTTCTAACCCAATTTATTTCTATTCATTTTTAATAATGTCTCTACATTGTAAATTTTTAATAATTGGAGGAGCTCGTGGCAAAATAATAACAGCCGCTCGGGCCGATCTTTAAGTTAAACCGTGCTTGCCTAGGTTGGTCTGTGGATGGGTGACCACCCATTACATACCGAGGTTCCCCGTGCCTCGGCAAGCCAGTTAAGCAGTTGGTCCCGGCTGTCACTTGTCCATCTTTGACAGTTGTTACAGGTAGTCAGTGGCCCAAAAAGTCTGTCAACCACTCTTACCAAGTGGCATCGTATTATCCAGTATTAACTGGGTGGTGGAGGTCAGATACGCAGTCGCTCCATGTAAAATACTAGTATTCAGCTGCATCCGGTTAGACTGGAAGCCGACCCCAACATAGTTGGGAAAAGGCTAGGCAGATGATGATCTATGTTGTAAATTGAAACCCATGGAATGTTGCAAGGTAACCCCAGTACATACTTGTACCTTATAACGGGGCTGCCTCAATTTAGTGCTGTAGAACAATCGTATGAGAAACAATAAAACGTTTTAGTTTTTTATTTTTCAAGTCTAACCCAAAAAAAAATTAACGGTCAGAGTGTTCTCAAGTGTAATCAAAAACACTTGTTAATTAACTGAGATCTGATACACAAACCCGCGGAGCAGTTAACATACGAACGTACCACACACTTGGAAGGCGCCAACGACTTGCTTATGTGTTGGCTGCTTTAGTTCACACTAGCGCACGTCACGTGGTTTCACCCGCGTAGTTCCCGTTCCTGTGAGAGTACGTGGATAAAAAATAGCCTGTGTTACTCGCTGATAATGTAGCTATCAATTGCTGAAAGATTTTTTTGAACCGTTCCAGTACTTTTTAAGTTTATTCGTTACATACAAAAATGCAAATCTATCATCTTTATAATATTTATAGATATTTATTACATCTTGCGTAAAATGTCCACCTTATAATGCTAAAATTCCACTCCAGTTCAATGGCCTTAACTCATACAAAGGATGCACGACCATTGACCATTTTAATTAATAATAATAATAATAAATAATAATAATAAAGCCGTTTATTTCCCAAAATACAACATATTACACTATTATAACATTTCTTTACTAACATCTCATGCAGTATTAGAATCTCATGCAACTTATAGAAAAGAACAAAATTTTACAAAATTATACATAATTATTGACCCTTTTCATTACGTGTTGATAAATTGAAACAAGGTCCTACTGTTTTTTTAAGAGGCGTAGACAAATAAGACTACGTGTCTAATGGCGGGTGGTCTAATAATTATGTTCTAGTATTTCTACATCAGTTGCAGTATCCAGAGAAATAACTCTTACCTGACAAGCTTTCGTGAGTGTACCGGAATCACAAGTTCTACCTCGTAAGGCCTAGGAGAAATATTCGGAGTTAATGCAGACTAGAACACTAGAATAGTTCTTGCAGACTTGGAGAAGCATGAGAAAAATATTGTAAACGTAACGTTATCACTTTTAAAAATGTTTCATATTATATTTATGCATTTTGTCTTGTCCAATCCATATTTTTTCCATCCTCATCAACTTGTGCCATGTAAATGTCTGAATTAGCTGCGTGCTTACGTAATGTCTACGTGGAAAACATGTGACGTCTACGTAAATGTAAATGCGTCCTTATGTGTAGGTGCCCTGAACCCTTTCTAAATAAACTGAGGTAAAAACTTTTCATAGCAAGTGGGTCTAATGTCTTGCCTTACAGTATAACACTGGAAGTTATTACTTTTATGGCTTGAGTTTACGAGTTTTATATAAGTACGCAAGGTAATTATAAAGTTTTTTACTGTTTTGTCTAATTACTTGGATGGATGCTTTCAGCGCTTTCACCTGTTCTGATGGAATACGCCTTCCATTTTCAAATTAAATAAATAAATATCACTGGACATTACACACAGCGCCATCTAGTGCCACACTAAGCAACGACGTTTGTGTCGTGGACACCAGATAGTTGATATGCTACATATGTAGATCAGATACTTTTTTTGTTTGTAAAAACATACTTATGAAACATATAAACATCCATGACTCGGAAAAAAAATGTCCATGCTCATCACACAGACTTTTACTTCAAACGGGATTCGAACACGGGACCCTACGAACTTAAGGCAGCTTCACTACCACTGCGCCATTCGGGTTTTCAGCCAAAGTATTGGCGAGTGAACGGACTGGCTAGTATTAATTACCGCAATTTCTGGGTGTTGATATAACTGTGTTTTCCGTTCCTTCCAAAACGGCCCATCATACAAATTCATAAATATCTTTGCCTAATTCTGTTGCCTCTTCGTTTTAGCAAGTCAATGGCAATCTAAATGAAGCCTAGAATTGGGTTAGTTCAGAGCAGCCAATTAAGTGTTTGGTCAACGTGGCGTCAAAATTTATTGACAAAAGTTTAAGTTTAAGGGTTACATTTAAGGTTTTTTATTGTCATTTTTTGCCATTTTGTACAATTGGCCGACTTGTCACTCGACTTTGATATATTAAAAAAAAAACTTCATTACTAACAGCGCAGAGATAACGTTAAGCCACGTTTACAGCTAGTTACGTTTAAAACCAAAGAAATAAAAACATTGTTTTTCTTAAAATACTTTTTATTGATAAAATTATTTGAACTTAATTACTATTTACTTCCTTTTCCTTTTCATCTTTTGATTCAACTTCTTCAATAGACCTATCTGAAAATATATAAATAAAATCTTAATAGGTATCTACAGTTTAATTATCTAGTTGTTTTCATTGTCTCTTCTTTTCCTCATAATGAGTGAAATAAGATCAAACAAAGTCTCATTATTATTTACAGTAAAAAAAAAATTACACAAAGTTCCTATTTGGTTTTGTGAGCTATCAAGTTTTTGAGTTTATCGCGAAAAGCCAGACAACCGCAGGGGAGGACTTTGTTTTATAAATGTAGTGATTACCTTTCTGCCGGCCCTCGTTCCAAGGTTGTAATTCATCTGACATTAGAATAACGAAGAGCGCATTCGTTGAGATGGCCACTCCAGCTACTGTTAGGAATATGGTCCGCCATTGTGTCTGGTTATACTGTAATATAAATAGGTGTGATTGAGTAAGTAATGAAATCATCTACTAGCCTGTACTCAAGTTTATTAGGATCGGCTTCCAGTCTAACCGGATACGACATTTTCTCCTTATAGAAATCGTGGCTAAATAATAACAGCCGCTCGGGTTCATCTTTGGGTTAAGCCATGCTTGTCTAGGTTGGTGTGCGAATGGATGACCACTCATCACATACCAAGTTTCCTCCGTGCCTCGAAAAGTAGGTTAAGCAGTTGGTCCCGGCTATCATTTGTTGATCTATGACAGTCGTAACAGGTAGTCAGTGGCCTAACAAGTCTGACAACCAGTCTTGCCAAGTGGTATCGTACCTATTACTCAGGACTAAGCTGGATTGTGGAGGTCAAATAGGCAATCGCTCCATGTAAAATACTGGTATGCAGCTGCATCCGGATAGACTGGAAGCCGACCCCAACATAGTTGGGAAAAGGCTAGGCAGATGATGATTTCATTCTCTCCAGAGACGTACAATCTAGTTTCTGGGGTACACGACATCCTTTGATAAGACTCGTTGTCAGACTATCACAAGTAATAAGTTGGACGTTTCATTGTAATAGCATTGAAAGATTTTTCCTTAAACGCGAATCTTAAACGGACTTATTTAGATTTAATTAACTATATTTCGTTACTAGCCCTGATTCCTTGGCTCTTATTCTCTTGTATAATAGAGATAGGTACCCACCACATCAGTGACGACGTATGAGACGAGTACAGGCAGCAACACACTGCAGATGTTCATCAGCGTGTTGCCCAGCATCATGAGAGTACCGCTGAAGTTCGGCGCCAAGTCGATGTGGTTCACCTTGAAGAACAGAAGTTAGTTATTAATGTAAAGCAACGAAGAACAAACTTTTAAAAAGACAAAAAGATCTCATCAGCATCATCATGATTTTAGCCGAAAGGCGTCCAGAAATGTACATGATTATGTTTCAGTACTTAGTTACCAAGTTTTCTGTACTGAATAAGCTTGCCTTTAAATGTTCTAGGCTCTCTTACCAGTAGTTTGTATTCCGAAAATTTATATTTCATGCTTATAAGATTCATTATATAACTGATGAAATATTTAGCTTCTATAAAAAAAACTCTTACCATCCATCCAACATGCATTGCCATGTGGCATCCCATTGAGAAGACCAGGCATATAACTGCCACAGTCGTGCTTGTAGTAAATGTAACACACACCAGTGCCACCGCTACGCCACATTGAGCTAACAACAGATTATACATTTAAAAAAATGCACTAACTTCTGAATCAGGAATTAAAATCATTGTGACGTATGATACGAAAGATAAAAAAGTGCATTATAGAGTAACTGATGACAAGAAATAATGGAAGGAAAATACTTTTTGTGTCAAACCCCAGAAAAACTAAGCAAGTTCAGGAAAATTATGGTGGTGATGATTATTGCGATCTATGACGAATTTTTTGTTTTTGTTCAAACATGTTTCGCTATAGTAATAATGAATAAAATGCTTGATTTGATTTAGATGCTAGAAATTACGGCGATTGCAATGGCGTGCTCTCAATCCTAGAAAGTGTTAAATAACCGAAAGCATTGTATACAAGCATACTTACATACACTATTAAATACTCTTCGTGCATTCTTAATACTAAGAATTTTTCTATTTGTCAAGAAGTCTGAAAATATTCCAAAGGAGATGCTTGTAAAGAAACTGACCACGTATGGCAATGATGACAGGAAACCACTCTGAAAGGAGACCATAATAATTACCTATGATATGTATGATGACTAACTAAACCAATATAATTCTGTTCAGTCTGTCAGTAAGATTATCGAAAAATATTGGATACGTGTTTTTTGTTTTATCAAATTAATAAAACAGTACCAAGATAAAATGCATCAATGATCATGAGTGGCGGCTTTACGTAAAAGAAGAGAAAATATGTGTCTAATATCTTTTGAAAATCCATCTGAAGGACTAATTAGATTTTACTTGTCGTTGTTAAATTGATCGTTTAGCGTTAAACCCGTTTGCGGTATTTGTATGTCTTAGAATTCTTCCTAAATTCTTTTCTGGACATGAGCCTTTTTAATTTGCTTCCATCCTGGAAGCAAATTAATTTTAAGTTTTAAACAATGTTTTAATTTTTCACCATTTAAAACTAAACTTACATTGTCTCGATCATGGCGCTTGCAACAGCGTCGAAATATCGGGAACTCAAAACAATAAATAATCACGGAAGATATGTCACATAAGTGACAATAATATCAGGTTTTTTTTTGTTCTCAGCAATTAATTTAATCGTGTTTTATTCAAAAAAATATTTTATTTACAGCCATTTTCGTATCGTAAAACTTCCAAATGGATTGACTATGTTTTGGTGTGATTTGTAACAATACAGCCCACTCTTTCTCACAAAGAAGAGGTGTCCCAGTAGTGGGACCGTTATATGCTACATTTATTCTTTAAATATTTATTATGCCCAATATTTATCAGAATCAGCAACGTCGCGCTCGTGTCGCAAAAGATGCAAATGAAATGTAGTAGTAGATACGACTATTAAATACAAAGAAGCCAATACAAGGCAAGCTACAAAATATACTTACACTTCTTACATTGACGCCAAGGATATAGTGGATGTAAGAAGGGACTTGCGTGAAGAAGAACACGAAGGCGGCGCCACTACCGATGTGTGTTGCTAGAGTGCCCCACATCGGCCTTGATAGCATGATCGCCTTCCATGGTGTCTTGAGTCGCTGAAAGTTTACAAAAAGATGATAAATGATGTTTATTTTGCAAATAGGTTTTCACAAACACTTTAAGAAACAGCCGAAACAAACTCAGAGGTATTAACAACCTTCCTAAATCTTCCTGTTTAATAATCAAGCGAAAATTAGAGAAAGAAAAGAAAAGTAGCTAAGTAGGTATAGTTAAGAAACTATTTCACATAATGAGTATCTAGGGTGGATACTTTAATCTTTTTTTGTTTACTGGAACTAAACCGAAGATGTTGATGTGATGTCATTTCATATTACCGCCAGACCAATGCCAAATATTAAAAAATATAATAATTATGTATGGGGGTATTTCTGTGCAAAATCACTAAGTTATTTAGCGTTGAAATGAAAATATGCAGTAGTCACTGACAAACAGCTTAAATCTAATTAAACAACATGTACTATAAAGTACTGAACGTTTAGATCAAGTTATTGACTTAAAAAGTTAAACTTAGCTAAAAAATAACTTTTTAACACACTTGCTCATAAAGTGGCTCCAATTTCACCGCAATTAGGCTTTTTCGCCGCGCTTTTTCATTGCTATTATTCACAAGTGAGTTATAGGGTTTTTTTTTATTTTATTGGTTGAATTGCTTTGTTCTTAAAAAAGTTTCGATACAAAAAAGATCGTGTTCAATAGTACAAATAAATTAATGTACCTATTGCTTGCTCATTTCATGCAACTTCGTATCTACATAGATAATTTCAACTTATAAGTTTTTAATAAATAAAACTTTCACTCAAATGTAACTTTTGTTTTCTCTGTATTAAATAAAACTTTGAATTCCCCATTTCGTACGTGGCTAAAACGCTATCCGCGAAAAGCCAAAAAAAAGAAACCTGATTCTTTTAGTCTATGGCCGATCGCCATTGTTAGATGCGCGCGCATAGGTAAACTGATTAATTATTCCCGCCATTGCGAAAATTTATATTATTTTTAGTATTATTTTATTCTCAAGTGTGTTGAAAAACGTCGTATGATACACGTGGGTGTTGATGATTACCGTCCTCGGCTCTCTTAAGACCCTCGCCTACCCTATTATACACCACTACACCATCTCCTTTGAGTAAAATTTGCTATCTCCAGTATTTAGAGTACTTTCCCTCCAGGTGGCATTGTAAAATTCCATTCTGTATAATTATGTGAAGTCTCAATAAATAATATTATTAGCGTTTGTGTATATACCAAAATGTCACTCAACTTATGGAAATATTGTGTACAATATTTCCATAAGTTGAGTGACATTTTGGCCATTCTTAAATTCTTATTATTGTTCTTCTTAAACGTTTTTGCGACCATCATCCGTCATTCAGTCATTCATCCGATCATCGTGGCGTCATTCAGGAGTTTAACAATTATGACAAAGTTTCGTAGACAATTTTGGGATTTCGTTTTTTTGGCTTGTGACTACATAATTATGACTAGTAAAGGGTACGGATACGGCCCCATTTTTTTTGTACTAATATAAAATTAGTGGTGTATAGCCCAGGACCTTGTTTATGCTCAGCAGTCGCATTTGCAACCCTAGTGGTTGCAAATGCGACCAACAAGGCAGTCCATCAACCAGAAATTTATCATTAAATTAACTTCAACACCTACCCTGACTGTTCCATCATCAACTCGTCCCATTATAAAAGTTTTTTCTTCTTCACTGATAGTCTTGTGGACTGACGGTGATGCTGCTCCAAATATAGTCAGGATAGCGAACAACCCGAGGCATATGAGACCAACCGCCCAGAAGGTAGACGGCCATCCCCATTTACTCTCACTCAGGTAACCAGAGAGTTGAAAAGCTACAATTGTACCTAATGTTGAGCCTGGAAGAAATAAAAAATGTTAGTGAAAAATTGTATAATATAAATATCTCGACTTGGCACATGAGGTTCGCGACATGTGGAATATGAACTCGGTTATCATTGTGCCGATTGTCGTGACGGCCAATGGCTTGATAGCCAAGAGCCTCGACGAACATCTGTCTAAGCTCTCTTTAGGCGGTTGGATCAAGGGCCTGATTCAGAAAGCAGTACTCCTCGATACGGCTCGCATTGTGAGGAGGTTCTTGTCTCTGCAACCCTAACCACCGCCTGACTTGGACCCTGCTCCCGACACCGGCGGATCCCTATTTTTAAAATTTTAAATGTTTTTATATGTTTTTTAAGAATTATTTAAAAATGTACAAAGTAAGATGCTTAGTGAATAAAGGAGACAATAATAGTATTGCTGGACATTAACACACAGCGCCATCTAGTGCCACACTAAGCAAGGCTTGTGTCGTGGACACCAGATAGTAAATTCATTTTTACAGAACAGGAATCAGTACGTTTTGGAATTCACTGAAGAGTGAAAGAACATTACCTACTCATTTCGTCATAGTTGCATAAGTATTTATTATAAGTTATTTTATTGTTTTTATAGTATATTATAGCTTAGTATATATTTAGTATTTATGAGTATGTATTCTTATATTGTATAATTATATTTAATCTGTTTTATGCTGTATGTATTCCATTTTGTTTCCTTCTTTTACACACTATGTCCACATCTCTTTTTTAGTATCTTTTTTCACAGGTATGCTGGAAGAGATTTCTTTAGAAATAAGCATCACCTTTGTACTATTTTCAGTTCCTTTCTTCTTCTCTATATTCAGTGTGTACATAATTTGTTAAATAAATAAATACGTTGAAGTAACCGATATAGATCCCAATAATAAATACCAACGTACCTAAAAGTCTAGTCATCGCACAGTTGTTTATGGTGTACCCCAGGGCTCTACGCTGTTTATTCTGTACATAAATGATTTTCCAAAAGTAACAAGTCACCCTATGTCACTGTTTGCTGATGACAGCACGGTGACCATTAAGAGTACTGATGATCGAAACCACAACGACGTTGTCACTCAGACAATAACCTCCATAGTAAAATGGTTAAATAATAATAATCTTAAAAATAAATATTGATAAGACAAAATTAATGATGTTTAGCCAACGTGCGAATCCCAATATGACAGTATATTATGACAATAAAATTATAACACAAGTAGAGACATCAAAATTCCTAGGTTTAATTATTGACAAAAAATTAGACTGGAAAGCACACTTGAAGGAGTTAACTAAACGAATTAGCAAATCAGCCTATGCCCTATTCAAACTGACCCTTGTGATTAACGTCGATGCATTAGTCACAGAAAATCATGCTTTGGTGAGTTCAGTATTGAAGTATGGTGTCATTTTCTGGAGTTACTCGACCAACAGGGAACTAGTTTTAAAGCACAAGACCATTAGATCAATGTTCAGACTCCACAATTTAGGTTCTTGTAAGCCATTTTTTATTAAATACAAATTGATGACATTTCCGTGTTAATATATTTTTGAGGTAGCTGTATTTTTGTTAAGACCAATCTAGACCTTTTTGACAAAATATCATTTTATAACACACGAACTTGACCACAGAACAATAACTTGCGAAAGAGGTCCCACACAGCGTTGATGGATAAAAGTGTTTTTTGTATGGCATCAATCTTATACAACCACATACCTAGTTCAATTAAGGATTTGAACATAGTCTTATTAAATCTTTGCTGTTGATTAAAGCATATTACAGCAAAAAAACGTAATGACTGTTTTTGATCATAGTCGGAACTCATTGACAAGTATATAATATTTTTAAGTTCAAAATTTTTGACATTGTTGCACGTGACCTTTTGTATTACTTATTTTTATGTTCTTTTTTATTTTTGTTTTGTTTATACTTTATTTGAATTTTGACGAAGCAAAGCGACACTTAGTTTTGACATTTATACATTTTTTTGACGTTGTTGCAGAGTTGCTTAACCCTGGGAATTGACCCATGTGGCTGTTATTTTTAGCTTCAAGATAAGAGAGAAGGAAAAACATATAGAAAGAAAATATTAACGTACCTGTGTAGACATAGCTCGTTAGAGTTCCACGCTCGCTCACTGGCACCCATTTCGCCAGAAGAGTTTGTATGCTTGGATAGACTCCTGCTTGAGACAGGCCTTGAGCAATACGGCAGACACAGACAGCCTTCCAACCACCCTGAAAACATTATTCATATTATTATCATTTTGGTGATGACTTGCATGTGTTTTTTGGATTTTGGCAAAAACATAATACACGCCTGTAATCCCCGACGTGTTGGGCAAAGGTGTGCCTAATATACTATATCATCATTTCACTAGTTACGTTTATGAGGCCCATGTCATAGTGGGTGAGCCTATTGCCATCAACCGGGCACAGATCCGGACTCCGTGGCTGTTACTGGGAAAGTCCTGATGGAAAAACTTATAACAATTTATCCGACCAAGGTATCGAAGGCGTACTTCATGCTCAGTAGTCGCTATAATGACAATCATTATTTCACCATATTACATTAACAACACCTGTGGAAGCCTAAGTAAGCTGAATGTGGGAAACACAGGACTTGCTATTATAATAATGCTTAGGAGAGGTCACTTAGATTTTACCTACAAATAACATAATCAAAAGGAGGAGGGAGAAACTGAATGATAAAAACTTACCCAATTAACGAGCCATGGTGTTAAAATTGATACTACACCATTAACCGATAAAGCAATCTGCAATGGTATCTTTCCACCAAATCGTTGGACCACCAGGCCCATGGGGAAAGTCATGATACAGTATCCTAAGAAAAAGGATCCTAAAACCATTTCTTGCGTCGATTTTGGCCAGTCATATGTCTGAAAGAAATAATGTGCAAAAGATAATTAATTTTGCGAAAGTGATTTTTTTGGTGTGAATGATATTGAAATATATGGATGGCTATTATAGTTACTATTGTGCCACAGAGAGTAGCGGTAGCCCAGTAGGGGGCGGCCTCGACTTACGACCAGTAAGTCATGGATTCGAACCCAGACAGGCGCATTACTTTGTGTAAATTATTTCATCACCACTGCTCTGAAAACAGTAAAGGAAAACATCGTGAGGAAACCAAAAAAAAACTAAAAAAAATATCCTAGAACCAAAAAAATGGAAGACATGTGACATCTACCAATCCGCACTGGGCCAGCATGGTGAATTGTAGCCCATTCTCTCTCATAGAGAGGAGGCCTGTGTCCCAGCAGTGGGAACATTGGGCACTCTTGGTTACTCTATAATTATGCCTAAATTGAATTCCTCATTTTGTTATTTTGAATTTCTATTGTACAATATTGCTGCTTTTGATTTTGAATATGCTATTTAGTTATTATTATCTTCTTTTTATGTTTATTCGATTTTGTGTACTCTTTAGGGATACTTGAGTCTGACTAAATAAATTAATTGATTGATTGATTAATAGGCTGATGGTAAAAAAAAAATGTACTACAAATTCTTTCTGTGTGAAATGTGAATGTCACTTACTTTATGGAAACTCTCAGTAGAATTCACTAACGCGACTGTATCAAGAGTTTGATTGCTTATGACGTAACTATCAGTATCTGCTACGGTCGTATTTGCTTTACCTACATGTTGGATATTTGTATAATTTCCAATATTTGTCTGTTCTGTATCGTTCTTATGTAGGATTGAGAGGTTTGCTTTAGAAGGACTAGTCATGGAAACAACCGTGACTCCCATATGACCTCTACCTATAAAGTTTACCATAATGCATAGGAAGCATATCAGGAGTTGAATATGTCTGACCCCGTACCCATAATGTGTAGGTATTTCTTGCTTTTCTGGAACAAAAAGAGAAGGAAAACTAAAAATAATGGACAAGACGGCAGGAAGCTTAAAATCTGAAGCTGAAGTTAAAGTGTGAAGTGGCTGTCTGTGGTGGCCAGAGATCAATGGCAGCAGGTGCACTTAATGTAGCCAGAGAGTAGGTGACAAAGAAGACTCCAATATCCCCCATTATGCTGCCCTCTGCGTTCCAAAACATGAAGTCACAGTGATCTATCTCTGCGCTGTTGGCGAAGATGGTGTGAAAGAGGCATAGTTTTGGACCCACAAATAAAAATACGGTCGAGCAACACGACAAAGACGATTCTTTTTTCTGACCATGGCATGAATTGAGCCACAATCGTGTTCCTCAAACCATTGCTGACGTCAAGCAGGTGCACATCGCTGGTTGGGTGTCTGTCGGGTATCTAAAGTATGCTGCATGGTGACGGTTCCGAAGCCTGGTGCTTATTCGAGCGCCGGGTACACCTACTACCTAGTAAATGGTAGATACACTCGGGTCTCTCAGGCCTTGTTCACGGCCTAGGGCGTTGCGACTAACTACGTGACTTACGTAAAGCGTTTTCACGCAGCTAGTCGTGTCACCGTTATCCGTGTCTAGCTCTAAACTACTTCTTTAATTTGTTTTTTCCTCTGCATATAGCTCGTCGTGAGCTACATGCAGCGGAGAAAATAAATTGAACAAACAAAGAGTTAGTTATGCACCTCATTACTTTAAATTCTAAACTTACCAGCTATGACCTGCTGAGTAGGAACTTTACTGTATTCATATTCCGATAACTTTTCGTCATTTCCCATTTTTACATTAATTTTAACACCAGTACTGCTCAAAGTTAGAAGCAAAATGAGTGATATTTATAATATAGAAATAATGCAGTATCATTTGTATTGTTCATCAAAACGTTTCGATGACATAGATCTAGAAGGTGAATAGACATACCATTTTACAGATAGTCTGGTTGAATTAAAATTAAAATGTTGGGAGTTCGACTACAGTCATACGTTCATCATTCATCATCATTTCAGCCGGAAAACGTCCACTGCTGGACATAGGCCTCCCCCAAGTGTCACCATATTGACCGGTCCCTTGCGACTTGCATCCAACGGATTCCCGCAGCCCTCACCAAATCATCTGTCCACCTAGTGGGAGGCCTTCCAACACAACGTCTTGCGGGTCGCGGTCGCCACTCCAGAACTTTTCGGCTCCATCGGCCATACGTTCTGCGAGCAATGTGCCCTGCCCATTGCCACTTCAGTTTGCCAATTCTTTGGGCTACGTCGGCAACTTTGGTTTTCTTACGGATGTCTTCATTTCTGATTCGAACACGCAAGGAAACTCCGAGCATAGCCCTCTCCATTGCCCTTTGTGTGACTTCAAGCCTTCTGATGAGGCCCATTGTGAGCTACCACGTTTTGGTTCCGTATGTAATCACTGGCAACACACACTGGTCATAGAATTTCATCTTGAGACACTGCGGTAAGTTGAACCAGAAGATATTACGCAACTTCCCGAACGCTGGCCAGCCGAGTCGGATTCGACGATTGGCCTCTTTGTCGAAGTTAGACCTACCTAACGGGACCGTTTGTCCCAGGTACACAAATAATCGTCTACAACTTCGAGTGTCGAGTCTCCGATCTTGATAGGAGTGGGTGTGACATGGGCACTCAACATGACCTTGGTCTTGTCCATGTTCATTTTAAGACCCACTCTTCTGGAAGCTCTACTGAGGTCATCGAGCCGTATACTGAGGTCCTCCATGGATAGCGGTCATGGCTGAGAAGCCATGACCACTATGTCGTCGGCAAACCGAAGGTGAATGATGCACTCACCATTGATATTGATGCCTAGCCCTGTCCAGTCCAGAACCTTCAAGATATCCCCCAGTGAAGCGGTGAAAAGTTTCGGAAATATGACGTCTCCCTGTCTCACACCTCGCTGCAGAAGGATAGGTTCCGAGGCTTAGTCCTGAAGTCGGACTGACATGGTGGCGTTTTTGTACAAACACTCCAACACCTCGATGTACCGATAGTCCATTTGGCTCCGTTGGAGAGACTGCAGTACATCCCAGGTCTCAATCGAATCAAAGGCTTTCTTGTAGTCTACAAACGCTAGACAGAGAGGCAGGTTATACGCTTTGGTCTTCTGCCACTATATTGAGTATACGTTAGATTATTAAGGTTCATGAAAATCATTAACAGTGTACCCTGCTTTTTCCCAACAATGTTGTTTTTTAATCTAAATCGGTAATTTTGCTAAACCATTGAGAATAATGTCCAAATTAGTATCTTTTTGTAAGTCAAATATATTTTTAGCCTTGCTACCATTGGTACTGCATTTTATTTCTAATGGATATTTACCACAGTGTTTACTTGACATGAAGTGTTTATCTTGTTATCAGATACGACCAGTGAACAATTTGTAAATCGTTCACTGCAAGAGATTATCCTGACACGATCTAACGATTATTGATAGACCTGAATAGAGTTCATTATAATTTGGCCAGACTGTTTCTTCTCTAGTCTTCAACGCTATGGTATCTTATCTTAGTTAAATTTGACTACTTCAGCAGTAGTGTGCCTTATTTGAGCTACAATATAGACAAAAGACCTGTTTAACCAAATATTCAGTCTCGAGTTCTCTTGTTTGGTTTTCAGGTAAACTTTTCGCTGTTAGTAATGATGATGCTGATATTGAATGACAGTGCTAATCGTACATTTTCATAGTAGTGTGCAAAGTTTGCCGTTGCATTCGCAGCGGGATTGCGGTCTATTATGGGCTGTTTTAGATTAGCGTATTGAGGGTATTAACTGGTTTTTGGAAGCATATGTAGGTACGTATATGCCTTTTGCCACAATTACCATTGACGGGCTTGTGACGTCGTATAAGCTCAAGCCGCGAGCGACTGACATAAACTTATAAACTAACCAATTGAATTGGATGGGGTTTGATTTGAGATATTTCCCATTATGACCAGGATCCTTTTAAAATTTCTGTAATGGTCCGTAATTGAGTGTTAAATATTCGAATCAAATTAAATTTAAAGTAATGAAAACATTGTCTGAAAATTCCTACTTTAGGAACAACATAATCCTAGCGCGCGGCGGTGACCGATTGGGATTCGTACGAGAGTTAAACGAACGACAAGAAAATGGCACGCGCTAACGCATGTAGGTCACGGTCACAACAGCAGGGAAAAAAAAAGGCTCGCGGGTGGGTTCGCGCCATTTGGGTGGCCGGCAGAGGGTTACACAAGAAAGGATACATGAGAAGAAAGGAAGCGTGGAGTGCACGACTGGTGCACCGGCTAATCGGGCTAATTCCAGTTTGTGTATGAGTTGTCAAATAATGTAAGAAGTAGGTACTTATGCAAGTGCAGTCTAGGTCGTTGAACTGATTGTATTGATTCATATGTAATGATTTCCACACGTTCTATTTTAATAACCAAACAGGACTAAAATCAAGGATAAAAATTAACATAATTTGTTACTGACTCTGAATATGCAATGAATATGCTTTTTTAATTTTGGCTACGGTTTAAATCCAGCTCAGCTCACATTTCGACTAGTACTTATATCAAATACGCGCTTTGACGTGAAGTTGCGGACACCAGCTCGTTGTACAATACAATACAATAGTACTTATATCGTTCTATTCCACACTAGTCCGAAAAACTAAAATAAAAAGTGCCAAACACTCTTGCTTTTGACTATCATCTCCGCTGAATGAAATCTTTATTCATTCGTCCAAAAATCCAGATCAACATCATTATCATCATCATCATCATCTGCCTGGCCTTTTCCTAACTTATTATAAAACATGGGAACGGGTATGTATCGCAAACATTACCTTTAATTTAAGCTTTCGACTGCACCAGCCGTGGTCGCGGGAAGACAGAAGTATTGGAGGTCCATAGCAAAGCGAAGGCCCAACTTTGCTAGGGTCGGCTTTCAGTCTAACCGGTAGAAGCTGCTTTGCCTGGCCTCCGAGACACGAAGAAAACTCGGCACGTAATAGCTAGTCACCTATCTACAGACCAGCCTAGGCATGCACGGCTCAACTTAAAGATCGACCCGAGCGGCTTTTATTATTTAGCCATGAACTCCTCCAATTAATCCAGCTATCAGTATTAAACCGAGGTGAAAACAATTGCATTTCTTTACAATATAATTGTGTTCACCAAATTGCACACATGTAACTAATGTTCACAGCATTTGGGTGGAGTAAAATAAAAAACAAATACTAACACTAATTTAATTACGGTTAATTTTTGGAACGAAGTTCCTTATCGCGCGTTGTGAAAGGGGGCTAGACGGAAAAAATTCTTACGAAAAAGTTGTCACGACACTTTTTGCTTTTTAAAAATAAATGAAGGTTGCAATGCGTTTGTTTCATTTCTATTTCGCATTGAACAGTGTGGTGTCGCGACGATTATTTTTGTTGAGTGAACATTATATTTGTTAATAATAAAAAAAAATATTATTATATCTTAAAAAAAATAAAATTTTATTACAATTCCTTCACTAGTTAATCGAAAGAACTTCGTTCCATCCGGGTGTCCCTTGACACCTCTCAAGTTTTTTTATTACAATTTCGTTATCTTATGTGTTTGCTTCTTTATCTTTCTCATTTTCGAATTCGGTGTCTTCAATACATTTATCTGAAAGCAATAAAACAATGTATGTACAGTTTCATGATCTCGTAGAAATAATGGTCATTTTATTCGTCAAGCTTTGTAATAGTGTATTCCTGTAACCTTATCAACAGAATTGATTTATGTTTTCTTTCTTACTCGTGAATCATGTCAATAAAATAAAAAAAATACTTTTATTATTCAGGCATTTTGATGACCAAACGATTTACATCACAAAATATTTAAATAAATCTCTAGTACGTGTATCTATCTATTTTGTTGAACGGCCACAACAGCTCGTTCAGGCATTAAACAAAAATCACGCCACATCAGCTCAAGTAGGCATAGAAAAAATTACACAGATAAATTACTAAGAGTATGGCAAAGACAAAGAATAGAAGTATTGTATTTATTTATTTATTGTGAAAAATGATAAAAAGAACGAAAACCATTGTCTCTACTGATATGACGACTCATAACAAACTACGGAAGAAGAAGAAATCATCAAAAAAATGTGGTAGAGGTAAGTGAAGAAAAGGATGATGATGATTACAAACGGAGAAACTAGTTATTCACCTTTCTGAAGACCTTCGTTCCAAGGTTGTAAGTCAGCTGACATCAGAAAAACGAAGAGAGCATTCGTTGAGATTGCCATCCCCGCTACTAACAAGAATATGGTCCGCCATTGTGTCTGATTATACTGTAACAAAAAAAGTAATGTTGAATGAAAGAACTTTTTGTAAGGCTGTATTTTATTATTTACAAGAAGTTATTATATTGCCACCAAGCCAAAAATAGCCATAAATAAAATATACGGGGTAGAAAGGACATCGGCACACAAACCATTATTAGCGTATTCAGTACATCAATGTGAACCCCCCACATAGAAATGTTTCATTGGAATTAAAAAAACCGCTACTCCTTACATTTTGACCGAGTAGGAATTGCACTTTTGTGAGTACCAGCAGTTTTTATTTGGGGATTTGGTATGATGTACACGTGGTTACCGTTGTCGATATCTCTTCCAACATTTATAATAGACTGACAACTGCAGCTACCCACCACATCCGTGACGACGTAGGAGACAAGGACTGGGAGCAGCACGTTGATGACGTTCATCACCGTGTTGCCCATCATCATGAGAGTGCCGCCGAAGTTCGGCGCCAAGTCGATGTGATTCACCTTGAAGAAGAGAAGTTGCATGTGAGTGAATACCTTGTCGTGTCTTGGTAATCGATGACCTGTCGTATTTATAAATTCCCGAAACGACGACGCATCTAAGCTGGTTGGGACTTCGTGAATCGATGTAATATCGTGTTGTGGACACCTTCGACAACTTATCTTAATCACAATACAACGCTGCGTCTATTGAACATCAAGTGCGGCACCAGTCTAGGGTATAAATAGCATCATCAGTTTGGTGACCGTGGCGTTTTTAGGACGTCAGCAAGTCGTAGATTTTTTTTTTAATTTTAGAAACTCGTGGCTAAATGGCAATAGCCGCACGGTTCGAATGGTTAAGGTACGCTTTCCGAGGTGAACCCTTGGATGGGAGACTTATGTCTTAACTAATTATTGACATTTCTCGGTGCTTCGGAAAGAACAAAATTAAATGTTTGACCGTCTTTACTGGTAGTCTGTGGCCGAAAGTCTGGCAACCAGACTTAGCAAGGGGTATCGCATTGCCGAGTAACTAGGAGGTGAAAGTAAGATAGGCATGTATTTCTTATTATATTATGACTTTCTAATGTACAAAAATTACTTGCCATCCATCCGACGTGCATAGCCAAGTGACATCCCATAGAGAATACTAGACAAAAGACAGCCAGCGCTGTGCTTGTTGCAAATGTAGTACAGACGAGAGCCACAGCCACCCCGACTTGTGCTGAAAGACAGAAATATACTTTTCAAGATTACATAACATAACAGCTGTTACGCCCGAACTGTTGGGCAGAGCCATACCTATAGAAATCCAATGTAAATACGAGGTTTCGTCATTATTACCACGGAATCATCCATTTTAGTCAATATAACATTTGCGTCAATACAGTGATATCAAGAAGTAGATATTTAATTCAAAGTTTTCAGGAATACTCACAGATACTATTGAATATTCTTCGTGCATTCTTAACACTAACAATTTTTCTGTTTGTCAAGAAATCTGATAATATTCCAAAAGAAAGGCTTGTGAAGAAACTGACCACGTACGGCAGAGATGACAGCAAACCACTCTGAAATGTTATCATAATAGAAAAGCACAACATTAAGTAATTGATGGTACCTAAAGTAGTATTTAAAGAAACAGCAAGGAAGAAAATGATTAATGAGAGACACAAATCTAAATGAATACCTTCGCACATTTAAATAAAAACCTATGACAAATAATTAAAGACACTTACGCTTCGAACGTTAACACCAAGTATGTAGTGAATATAAGAAGGGACTTGAGTGAAGAAGAACACAAAACTGGCTCCACAACCAACGTGGGTGGCCAGGGCACCCCACACCGGTTTCGAGCAAAGTATGGCTTTCCACGGAGTTTTCAGTCTCTGCAAGTTGATGGAGAACACGTTTAATAAAATTATGACAATAACTATTTAAATTCTGATCAGAGGCCTGTTTGACAGCATGTACATTTCACTGTTGGTTGGCCTGAGGAGATTGTTGCTATTCCGGTTAAAACCTGGAAGAAGCTATCACAAGAACGTGGTAAAAAAGCAAAAAGGGGCCTTTGAAAAATTAAGATGATGGGCACTATTCAGCGGATACACTCAGAAGTGTTTCAGAATTAGTGAGAAATGATGTACTAGACAAGTTAATAGGGATGTATTTGAAAGTGAAGTGGACCATAAAAATATCAAAAGAAAAGCATCAACGGAAGTAAAACCTTCTGAAGAACAACTAACTATAATATTAGTACCTACCTTCGTATTACCATCATCAACGCGACCCATAATATAAGTCTTTTCCTTCTCACTTATAGTCTTATGGACTGACGGTGACGCTGCACCAAATATAGTCAGGATAGCGAACAAGCCAAGGCATATAAGACCAACCGCCCAGAAAGTAGACGGCCATCCCCATCTGCTCTCGCATAGAAATCCAGATAGCTGGAAAGCTATCACAGTACCTAAAGTTCCCCCTGGATAGTAAAACAAAGAGAATTGGTTATCGTTCTTTTCTTTTGTACAGTACTTGAAGGCCAAAAGATGTATAGCTATGAAAGGACGATTTCTGGGACGATAGCTAGTGGAGATCTTTGCAATAAGAATTCATACTGCAACAGCCCTGAATAAATTGGAGTAAAGGTTGGAGGATGATGATGATGATTCTTTTCTAAAATACGCCCAATAATTTTGAAAACTTGTGTGTTTGGTGTGTGTCTTCATTTCTGACTTATTTAAAGCAGATGGCATAGGCCTAATGATTGTGAGTGTAGCACGTGTTTCTTATCATTCGAAAAACAGTCTGCCCTTATCAATATTGTATTGCGTTGTGACAATTTATTTTATTGTAATCGTTATTGACTCCTTAAAAGCATCACAAACATTAAGAGTTATTATATTTTAACTTTTGCAATGTTTATGGATGGATAGGAAGAGACAGGCCAAAGAAGAGACGGATGGATTTTATGAAGAATGCGCCTAACAGGATAGAATAGAAGAAAAAAAATTGTTGGGCCGACCCCAAGTAACATGGAACAAGGGCAAGACGATTTGAATTTGTTTATGTGTCACAAATTGTTTTTCTTTACAGTGAATAATATTCTTACCTGTATAAACATAGCTAGTTAGTGTTCCACGTTCGCTTACAGGCACCCATTTTGCTAACAAAATTTGACAGCCTGGAAAGACTCCTGCTTGTGACAGACCTTGAGCAATACGAACGGCACAGACAGCCTTCCAACCACCCTGAAAATATTATAAACATTTCAGTGTAATAAGTTTCTAACAATAAAATGATTTTTTTTAAACGCATATTCCCCGATATCCACACAATTCGCAAGTTTGCCATTTCAAACTACGGAAAAGAAAGATTGATTTTGTGAATAATAAAGCAATTCAAATACTGTTTCTTAAAAAATATTAAACTTACCCAATCAATGAGCCATGGCCCCAAAATAGATACAACGCCATTGACAAATAAAGAAATCTGTAGCGCTATCTTTCCACCCCAGCGTTGGACGACCAGACCCATTGGAAACGTCATGATGCAATATCCTAAGAAGAATGAAGCTAGCACCATTTCTTGCGTTGATTTCGCCCAATCAAATGTCTGAAATGAATATTGTGAAAAAGTAAAAATCATGTTTCAAAATGTTTGGCTATAACAGTATAGGAAGACCTCAACAAATTTCAAACAACATGATAAAGAAAGTTACTCACTTTATGAAAACTGTCTGTAGAATTCACTACTGCAACTCCATCAATACTTTTATTTCCTGTTAAGTTACGAGTACCATAACTATCTTCTATAGTAATATTTGTATCTGATACATCTTCGACATTTGTGTAGTCGCTGTATTTTGTGAGGTTTATGTCTAAAACTGCTATATGTTCTTTAATTGGACTCGTCATCGAAACCACGGTGACTCCCATGTGACCTCTGCCTATAAAGTTCACCGTTATGCATAAGAAACATATAAACATTTGAATATGTCTGACCCCGTATCCATAATGTTGTATTTCTTGTTTCTCTGGAACAAATAAGAGGAAATATCAGCATGTTACCACAATCAGTGCCAATACTTGGACACTGACATTAGGTTTGGAATGAATCGATCTATGCCCGCAGGTCCTTATAAGGATAAGAGTTGTATTAAATGAGTCCTGGAGTTAGAACCGCATATTGGCAAGCGTATGTAGAGTTAGATACCTCCCAGCTAGATTATCTGAAAGGTAGGTAGCACAGATATCCTTGTAGCACAGTTTGGCAGAGAGTGGTTTAGTAGTGGACTGCGGCAGTTATTCACATCATTACTTTGGTTCATAAACTTACCTGCAATTATCTGCTGTGTAGGAACTTTACTGTATTCACAAACTGGCCATTTTTCGTCTTTTCCCATTTTGCCATTAATTGTTTTTACACTATCTATACTGTTGAAAATAAGAAACAAAATGAGTAGATTAAAAGTTAGAAATTATGCAGTAGGTATAATTTAAAATTTACGTCAAAAGTTTTAGATGACACAGATCATGTAATTCAATAGACAGGTCATTTTCAGAAATGATTGCTTTATATTCAAAAACCTTTTGTTGGAAGTCTGTTTATGGGAGATAATAAATCTAAAGTACCAGGAGCAGAGGTGCTATTATTTTGTCTTTGACCATAACTATGGCATCACTGCACCTCTGGAATTAATACTACTACTTAAATTGTGCCTGCAGCAGATCAATGTTTTCAATATGAAATCGCTGCCAGAAAAGATACTGCAGCTGCATGATATGACGACCCATTCAAAATGCCAGGGTACGGGCGCTAAACGTAGATGAAATTGTAACTCGCATTATGAATCAAATCTTCTTGCCAAGTCTGTTTCGTCTCTATTCTTCAATGCTATGGTATCTTATCTTAAATAAATTTGACTACCTCTACAGTAGTAGGCCTTATTTGAACTGCAGACTTAGAAGATAAACTTTTCAACTAAAAATTCAGTCCCGAGTTGTCTTATTTAGCAGTATAAACAGGAACACTTTGCGCAGATAGTACTTACCTATGTTTGATGATGACAATGCAGTTATAATACGTTCAGCAGCACGAGTATGTTCTTCTTATTCTATATCGCAGAGAAAATTTAAAGACGATACGAATTGCAATGGCTTATGTACAAAGGCGACTCTTATTTCGATTGCGAGATTTGCAAACTGTACTAGTATAAGTACACTAACAGAAGATGTAAAAACATAAAATTAATAAGTTAATGTAATTTTTGATTAGCAAGCAACACTATTTCCATGTTTTCATATTCAGTTTTTTTTGTGCTGACTGTATTTGGACGTAAAACCAGGTGGACGACTGGTCACATAGCAACATGTAACATTTTCTTCTTCAACGTGCCCTTACCTTTGCTGTATTGGATTGACACTAAATGTTAACTGCTTCATTTACTCGTTAGAGGTTATCATTCCACTTAATTATTCAGTCATCATAAATCATCCCTCACAACAACTCATCTGTACATATTTTTTTAAAATAAAACATTCTCTTGGCCCAAATGAATTGCATCCCTTTTCATCGCGTCATGTCGTCGAAAGAAAAAAAACGGGTTTTTTTCTAACTGAGTAACTAGCTTCTGCTCGTGGTTTCATCCACATGTAAGAAACATATTATTATACTACAAAAGTGTAGCTTTCAGTGAAAGAGTTTCTGAACTATGTAATGAGAATCGATTGAGTACTTAGTGTAGCGCTAGACACACAGAAAAGACGTAAGACGAGAGCGGGGCACGGACAAGCGCAGACGGGGCGCCGTCGTGACTTTTTAAAACATCATAGAAAAGTCGAGGCACAGGCGTGATGCTTGATCGCCACGAGAAACAACAAGCGACAAGCGCGCCGCGCAATTCCCAGCATCCGCGCCCTCCCCGCCCGCACCTCCGTTTTCGCCCGCCTTTTGTTCGCTCGCGCCCGTGCCCCGTCCTTTCTATTTGTTTTAGAGCAGGGCGCAGATGGGCAAGCGCCGTGTCTGCGCCCTTTTCCTTTCCTATATGTTTTACGTCACGACGCTTCTATACATTTTGTATGAAATAGACGCAGAGAGACATTATGTCTGCGCTCCGTCTGCGTCTTACGTCTTTTCTGGGTGTCCTGCGCCTTAGATATATAGAATGCTTGGTTGGCGGTTTCGTTAAAGGTGTATTTACACCCCTTAAAGTGGCCCCACTTCCAAGATTGCCATGAAAATGTGGTTCATTCCCACTAGTTCTATTATACAGTTCTGCGGAAGAACTAACTGGATTTTTTTTCCCACGAGTCCTACGATTTAAGGTGGTATAAAATCGTAAAACAAGTAGGAACAAAAAGTCCCATTCGTTCTATTGTTCTATTACACAATTTACGGTAGAAATATTGGGAGTTTTTGTTCTTATCAATCAATCAATCAATCAATCAACACACAAAGGGGTTTGAACTTATTGGCCAGATTTTTTTCCGTTATTTTTTTTTTTTTAAAGTAGCGTCCTATTTACGCATAAGACCTATATCAATCGATAGCTGGTATCAATGCAAACAAGTTTTGTTTGAGAAAAAATGTTTTATGCGTGCTGAAGATTCCATCAGTGAATGGATTTTGACTTTGAAAGCTCATATATCGGAAACGTGACACTTTAGAACATTTTTCTCAGACCAAACTTGTTTGTATTAATACCAGCTATCGATTGATTTAGGTCTTAAGTGTGGCCGCTACTTTGAAAAAAAAAACAAAATGGCGGAAAATAATCCGGCCACGCTTCATACAAAAATGTACCAAGCCCTTTCCCATTATTTCTAGCTGTTCCATCATCACACAGCTTACGGCAAAACTATAAAAGGAGGCACTGGTCGAAAACAATAACAAATATGTTTGCCCATGGCACCATTTATTTTCCTTTGTCTGGCCACTGCTCACGTCATTTATCTCAGTACTCGTATTGTATGAATTTCATTTTCATCCGTCATTTAGCATTCCGATGCATTCAGAATTACAGGCTTTTTATGATGAAAAGGTGGCTTTCAGTGTGGTTTACTACTGTTTTTGTGGACCTGTAATATATTATGTCACCATTTTATCAAGTCTAAGACCGCGTACCCACTATGTCCTGACGATTAATTGATCGTTGAGTTTTAATTGACAAAAGTCGTGGACGACAGTAATCGCACTGTGCTCTAGGCAAATACCTCCATTTAAATACACAAACCACGACACTTAAAACTACACGATTATAACGTGGGTACGCGGCCTTAGTTGTTTTGTTACGTCTACATCTGTCATGAAAACGAAAATGTTAGGACTATTTTAATTTTCTATCCAAAAACAGTTTGTACCGTTTATTATCCTAAAAAGTATCAACATGTTTGTTTGTCATTGTTCTTTATTTAGTTATTTCAATTAAACTTAGACCATGACTTTACTTTTTTTGTTCTCAATTAAAGGTACAAACATACATTACATGTTTGCATTTCATTGTTTGAAAGTAGTTTTCTAACTTGATTTACTTAGTTCAAATATTTAGCTAACATCGTCCCATTACAATGAGGAAATGACGCAAGTTACTCATGAAATGAAATCACAAAAGTCTGTCTCATTTTCAACAGGATTGACCTACGCATTTCGATGGTTTACATCAGTCCATTAAATAAGTACAATATTGTTTTTGCTTTTTAACCGGCTTAAAAAATAAAACTTTTTTTGCAAAAAATAAAACCGACTTCAAAAAAAAAACAAGTGAAGTCGGTGACGTTTGTATGATTGATTTATTTTTTTTGTCACCGACTTCAGAAGCTAAAGTTATTTTTCACTTTTTTGGTATCTTTTTTTTTGAAGTCGGTTTTATTTTTTGCAAAAAAGTTTTTATTTTTCACTTTTTAGTGGTTCACATGTGCTTGGTACACATGGAAAGTACATACCGTTACAATTACAACAAGCCCAAACACGACTAGGATACATTGTCTCATTATGGAGTTCCGTGACTCTTGGCTTCATCATCAGATCTGATGGTAGAATTTAGGTTCTTATCAAACGCAAATGCTCCACTTGTTGTAGAAAATACCAAAATTGCTGTACGTTATCCTATGGGACCAACTTGGAAGTATACCCTTTCAAACAAAAAAAGAATTTTTCAAATCGGTTCAGGCGTCTTCGAGTAATCGGTGAACATACATAAAAAAAAAAAAATACATACAGTCGAATAGAGAACCTCCTCCTTTTTGGAAGTCGGTTAAAAATTATCAATACGACCCACATTAACGTTATGGTGTCAGAATTGTACATTTTTTGTATACTCGTGTGTACGGTCGAAAAAGCTATTTGGTTTACATTTTACAATATAATTTGTGGGTTAAATTGTAAACCAAATAGCTTGTTCGACCGTACTTAGCTGGTATTGACTACAATACCAGCTTCTAAAAATGTTTATTTTTTGTCCGCGTATATCTGAAAAACTATTAGTCAAATTGCAAAAAAAAACTTTATTGGTTGGAGTAAGTAACGTCCAACTTAGAAAACAGTGCAAGTTTCGTTAAAATTGGTTCAGTAGTTTTTTTCATAGAGTTATATCTTCTTGGCCTATTCATATGTTGACGACATGATGGTCCCGTAATAACTTCTAGTGACAATAGTTGGTGTGGTACCTATACTACAACTACTTTTCGGAAGTGCTTATCTGCTAGCTGTGACGTATGAAGGCTTTAGCAACGTGAGCCCGCTACGAACTACGGCGTAGCGGGGCTACGCGCTACGAGGTTGTATTCGTTTTTTTTTTTTTTGCAAAATGTTTTTCATCGCTGACAGAATGTCATTTTGTCCAAGCTCAAAGCAAAAAGTACGTGCAATGAAATAGATCGACACTCGTCCACAGGTTGAAGAAAAAAAGAGAGACCCGTGAGAATTGTAGTATTTATATTTATTTCCTAAAAGTTTTATTTACACAATATTATTCTAATATTAATTTCGTATGACATCATGTAGACTTTCTTTTTCCTTGCTGGATTTCTTGTCTTCAATCGCTGTCAGTTCCTTGTCATCATCTAGAAAAAAGATGTTTTTTAATTACTTTAACAAAATTGTTGCTTGTGTCATGTTGGTCTGTGTGAACTCATCTAGTTTCATAAAATTACTCAATAACCTCTAAAACGACATGCTAACAATGTTTAGAAACATGAATTTCAAAACGTCGATCCTAAACATGACTTTGGTTCTGGTTGTCAGCAATACTGGATCTATACTGTTTTATCAGGTTATGATATCGAACCACAATAGATTTACCATTTCCCTCTTCGCCATAGAAGTTCCACGGCTGCACGGTTCCCTTGCAGAACACGACGAATATAGTGTTGGTTATGAACATGATGGCCACGAAGATTATGAACACATACTGCCACTTGCGATGGTTGGTCTGAAAACAAATCAATTATTTTTAAAAGGAAAACCAAGGAGAATGTCCCCTCCTGAAAAAAAAACGAGTAGGGCCCAAGTTATTTTATTTCAAGTGTTCTTATTCTGCCTTATACCGGGTGTCCAGTAATTAGTGGATAACCTTGAAATTACTTAAAGTAGATCCTATGGAATTTCAGAAAAAAATACGAAAAAAACAACAATCATATAAAAATGTCATCCTCAGAAGAATGGCGGGCCACGTTTCGTTTTTTTGCTTCAGTAATGTATTCTCCTTTTCTACATTAATAGCAAAAAACACTATTTAAGGCACATATAATTATGAATTGTACCAATAACAAATCTACTTGGAACCGACATTATTTTAAAATGATTGGTCACTTATGTATGTATTCAAGATACACATTGTTTAAAAAATAATAGATGCTATTTTTTCAAATTAATGAACTTATCTTGGATACTTATAATTATGATAGATTTCTTTCTAAATGGCCATAAGTTCTACCATAAGCCATTTCAAGGTTATCCATTAATTTCCGGACACCCTGTATATTGAAAACCTTGGAAACGTGGTAAAATAACAATGATCTTTTTAAGAAAAAAAAAAAAAATACAAATAACATAAGCATAATCCCACTAGCGTCCACTAGACGCGTCAAGGGATAGCGACAAATTTAGTCAAACTTGCGGGTGACAAAAAAAAACCTTATAGAATAGAATAGAATAGAATAACCCTTTATTCGTTAATGGACATCACAACACAATAGAGCAGCACATACAGATACATTATAACAGCAGACAGCATAACAATTAATTAAAAACAGCTCAACTGCACTGAGCATGCCCATGACGAAAGGGTAGCCAACTCAGCATATGCTGGGTGTAAAACACTCAGCGCTGGTTTTCCCCCCTGCATTGAACTAACATAGTTTTCCCAACAAATTTTATCAAACGGGTTTAACAAACTTACCACATCATCCTTCACGACGTTGGACACGATCACGGGCACCAGCAGACTGGTCAGATTGGCGAGCATATTGCCCAGAGCCATTATGGGGCCGGCGAAGTTCGGAGCCAAGTCTATTTGGTTTATCTGAAACAAATAGATGGTATTAGTGTGCGAGTACTACGAGTATGTCTTTAAACTTGAAGCTTAGAAACAAGTGTTGGTGTAAAATATAGGGGAATGTAGGGAGAAAAATGCCGTAATTTGCCGTCTAAATGTATTTGTTGTAGTCATTTTCTGTTTTTTTGACAATTTCATACTTTTATCTATGTTTAAAATCTTTGATCTTTTTGATTTTGTTTTGATTTGAAACTTATTTCTTGGCATTATAAAAATGTTACATCTAAGCCGGAAAGGTGATCTGTACCACAGGTCTTTCTTACATCATGATGTAACCAGCGCCTGTAATTCATGATGTCGAGAAAAATAATGATTTTATGATTATGATTACGTGATAGATCATGACCAAAACTATAAACTTAATAATTTGGTAGAGAACCAGAGTGTGAATGCGGTCGTTTTAATATCACTTGAGGTTGCCCCCGTGAAGTGCCAAAACACTTTTCGAGTACATAAATACAGTTTGAAATTTAATACCAATTTTAGTTGTATATCAATAACCTGTATGATGTAACAGCAAGATGAAGGTTTTGTGAACAAATAAGTAGGAAAAGAAAATCAGACAAGTTTTAAATAAAAATCAAAAGATATTTAGGTATTCAAATTAGGCTGATAATAACGACCGCCCTTCGCAGTCTATAATGATAAAATAATTATAAGCAGCTAGTTTCGACAAATCTCAAAAGCTTCTTTATTCCATGTTACGAACAGCGCCAAACTAAATAATGGTGAGGTTGGTTCAAATCGTTTGGCAACTGATCTAATGTTGTTATGTGTGAGTCAACCAAAATTGTGGATTTTATTTCTTGCAAATAACATAGGTACACCCGAAACCTGACCTCTCAAAACATGAACGAATTTTTCTTCAGCATTAATTTTATTTATCTATTTATTATGATATTGTCAAAGGACGTTACACAAATCCAAGTCAATCATGTTGAAATTAAATAAAATAATGTATGTAGTGTGCCACGTACAGCCAAAATAAAAGGGTTCGGAAAAAAATTGCAGTATTTCTGACACGTAAAAACTGATCATAATTCTTATTTTCATCTTACGACTATTACAAAAGCTTAACTTTGGGTGGATGGATACTTGTTACTCTATCACGTCAGAACGGCTGAACAGATCTGAATGGGAGAAAGCCCATTTTCATCTTTGGGCCTAACATAAACTAGCGTTACAGTCATAAAATTGGGGTCGTTTTTTAGAGAAGTACACCAGGGATAATCTGACATAATTTCAATTAAATTGGCAATAGCATTTCTGAGATTTTTTAATTTCAATGTATAGGTTAGTTAAGTTTGGTAAGGTTAAAAACAAAGGTCAGGGCAGTGTTTCTAGTGGATGCAAGCCCCACATAACCAAACCGTGTTTCCGTCGTGTATAAGTGTAGCAACTTATTATACTTACATGGAATCCCACGTGAACTCCAGCATGTAGACCATGCGCTATGATAAGCAGAGACACAGCAAGCGTCGTGTCGTACACGAAACAGAACGCAAATAGGAACACCCCAGAACCTGCCATAGCTGAAATAGAAATAAATTTATATTATAAAAGTTCATTTTAGGCAACAACTGCACTTGGTCCACGTGGTAGCCTACACCTTCCAACAGAGAAGGATTACAAATATGTGTCTCAACTATATGACTATTGAAGACAGATAAATTAAAAAGAGAGTCTTGCCAATCAAGAAGACGTATGCATAATTACCGATACTATTGGCTGTCCTCCTAATATTAACGATAGACATAATTTTCCTATTTGCTGCAAAATCAGCAGCATTGCCGAACATAATGGCCATGATATACAAGGCAATGTAGGGCAGAGATGAATACACTCCATTCTGAAACAGAAAGATTTTTTATGAAAATTCTTTGGTATGAAAACAAATTAACACTAATTTCTTGTCGGAAACTCGTGGAAGTTGGCGTCATTAAACTCAAATTTAACAATACATGGCCATGTATTAAAATAACACATCTCATTAAAGATCTTGGGTAGTCATTCATATTTTTTTAAGTCAAGATGTATGCTACTACTACTAATCAAAGTTAACCGCTGACCTACCCTTTTCAGGTCTACATGGAGTATATGGTTCATATATAAAGGTATCTCAGTGAGGATCAGAAGGTAGCTAGCAGCACTGCCCGCGTGTGATGCAATCAGCCCCCAAACAGCCTTGGATGTAAGGATGTGCTTCCAAGGAGTCTTACGTTTCTGAAAATAAATATATCATAAAATGAACCAAGTATCTTTAAACAGCGAAGGACTGACTGAGGAAGAATTTTTGTTAAGAGAGATTTTTCACATTAATTCCCTAAAATGGTTAAATAGATCAACATCAGATAAGATCTGGACCCGCCATAGCAAATTCGCATATAGTCATAAACATTGGTGATTAAAATACCTCGGCTTTCGTCAAACTAGGTTTCGAAACAAGATAGTACGCTTTTTAACGAAACTAATGCCAAATCAAAATCATTACCATCAAATAAAAAAAAAGCTAGGGTGTTTCAATAATTAATTTTCATCAAATTTGTTCTCTAGTTTATAACCTTTCCAATGGTACCAAATAAAAAGTTTCTAGTTTAAAATTTAAACAATTCAGTATAGGTTTGTTGAAGCTAATTGTGCAAAGTATTTTTTGCAAATTTATGACTAGTAAGGTGGAAATTCTTAGTGGATTTACATTTTTTATTATTAAAAAAAATTATTTTACACTGTAAAACAGAAAAAAAAAAAAACTTGAGAGGTGTCAAGGGACACCCGGATGGAACGAAGTTCTTTCGATTAACTAGTGAAGGAATTGTAATATTTTTTTTTTTTTTTCAAGTTATAATATTTTTTTTTTATTATTAACAAATGTAATGTTCACTCAACAAAAATAATCGTCGCGACACCACACTGTTCAATGCGAAATAGAAATGAAACAAACGCATTGCAACCTTCATTTATTTTTAAAAAGTGTCGTGACAACTTTTTCGTAAGAATTTTTTCCGTCTAGCCCCCTTTCACAACGCGCGATAAGGAACTTCGTTCCAAAAATAAAATACATAAATAATTATAATGGGGATGCACACTGTGGAACTAATGGCGCTAGCATAGCTGGTTCCAAGCATCGTCATTGGTTAAAAACCAAGGAATGTCATTTCATATTTTAAAATACCTTAACCTCTTTGGTCAGATTGAGACCAGCTATGGTGGCGCCATCTACAATTAGCTTTTAACGTTCCTCCCCATTGCATAAGTTGATAAAAAATGGTTACAAAGAAGGTCTAACATCAAATGTATACAACCTACAACTCCTAGTTACTGTAATATATTAAAAAGAAAACTAGCTTGTCAAAAAGTGTCGTGACAACTTTTCGTAAGAATTTTTTCCGTCTGGCCCCCTTTCACAACGCGCTATAAGGAACTTCGTTCCAATATAGGAAAAGATATTAATAGACACCGTAGCTTTTTTTTATTTGAGGTTGAATTTGATCGTAATGATTTTGATTTCTCATTATTTTCTTTAAAAAGCGTACTATATAATTTTTTTACACTAGTTTGAGGGAAGTTCCGAGGTATTTTAATCACCAATATTTATGACTACCTACAAATAGTAAAAAAACCCACAAAAATTAAGCAAAAAGAAAGTTATGAATGCTTGAAGGTAAAATTTTGGAAAAATTTCAATAAAGTATGAAAAATTGACATATCTCCTAAACTATAAAACTTTGGTTGGGGAAAGTACAGTTCAGTAATTAGAAAATGACCTCTTCTATATGCGAATTTGCTATGGCGGGTCCAGAGACAGTTACCCTGTATATAACTTAAAATGTCAGTAACGGAATATCTTAATATCGAGAGCTCAATGTTAATAAAAATCACGGAAGATATCCTGTAAGTGACATTTTAAGTTTAATTGATTTATTTTGAAAAGTTTTGAAACAGTTTTAAAAAGCTAGCAAAATGTTTATCTCCTGCAGATACATCTCTATCTCACCCCGTAATATCGTATGGTATGGTAGTATTTGGTTCTTACGTTTGGTAGAAAAAAAAAATAAAGCTCGCTAATTGACTACCAAACTTACTTTAGGGACAATATCAACGGCAATATTCTCCATGATATACGCCAGCTCCTCAGTCTTGATAGTAGGATGATCATGAGGACTTGCGACTCCCAGCCAGCCGAGCAGACCGCAGCTGACCAGACTCAGGGTTCCAAACAACCAAAATGATACAGGCCAGCCCAGGATTGGACTACCGGCAAAGAGGCCAGATAGCTGGAAGGCTATTATTGTTCCTACTTGTGACCCTGGAAAATAATACAGAAAACTTCTGTTTTTGTACTAACTCGAGTTTATTAACATTAAAAAAACATGAAGATCTATTAAATTTCTCAGGGATTCATAGTCTACATTCGGAAATAACACGCAATTATGAGATCTGTTATAAACATGAAAGTATTTGATAGTTGAAATTTATTGTTGGAATTGCATAGGGTTCATCTATGCAATTCCAAGAATAAATCTCTTGAACGAGTATACCTACTGCATAGGTTCAAATATCCTAAAATCACATGATAAACGAATTTTGTCTCTCTGTTGTAGAATCTGTATATATAAAAATGAACCCCTATTTCCCTTGGTCACGGCATCACGCGTGAACGGCTGGACCGATTTCACTAATTCTTTTTTTGTTGTGTTTGTTATTGTCAGGAGAAGGTTCTTATGAAAAAAAAAAATTGAAATTTAAAAAAAAAAACACGAAATTAACCCAGCATGTCCAAAGTCTTCAATTGTTTCACCGCATGCATGTCTATAGCTTTTTGGTCAAACTGTCAGTGGAACAGATAGCCTAATAGATTCAAGGCCGCCTATGACCCTCTGATCGAAGGCTCAAACCCCGACCCCCGTAGATTACTTTTTGTGATTTTTTTCGATTTTTTATTGGTCTAAGATTTTATTCGATCCCCAACCGCTTTTTACTTTTAGTGTTTGTATCCATATATTTTTTTGATAGCTGTAAGATTTTAAACATTTTTAAATACATACTTTTCATTTATATAGTTTACTTATCTTCACATTTTGTTGACGTTGAAAAGTTGCCATTATTTATGGTCGCTGGCGAGAATTTAGAGTCTTGCGATAATTTGATTCTGCGTATCAGGGAAACTCATAGTGCGTATGATGCATTACTACCTGCTGATATTTTGATAAACGAGGTAGTCTAAATGATAATAGCTTTCGTCACGACATTACAGCACGAGTATTCAAGCAGAAACTCAATGCACTCAAGAACTTCATTGTAATGTATGATTTCGGAGACGTGTGATGTCCATACCAATATTATAAATGCGAAAGGAACTCTGTTTGTCTGTCTGTTTGCTACCTTTTCACAACAAAATGGCTGATCGGATCGCAAAGAAATTTGGCAAGGAGATGTATTTCAAATGTATTTTTTTTTTAACACTTAAACGACATTTTGGGAATCATTTATTTCAAATAATAAATCTGTAAACATGGCGCTTAAGCCGTTAAAGAATTTCTTAAATTTTCATCTGTCTCTACGTAGCCCTTTTGTTATAGCATCACGTGTAAATTATAAAACCAATGTGGTTTGATTCAATGCTCAAATTAATATTGTGCATAAAATTAAAAACTTAGAGAAGGTTTTATTTCTTTGTAATCGGTGCTCTCCATCAAAAGATATAATTAATATGACTTCATCAAAAAAAAAAAAAAGAAAAAGGATTCATGCAATGACATCTATTGAACCAAAATGGTACTAATGAATAAAAATCACACGATAGAGAAGAAGAGAATAGTCAACATGACCCTGCTTTAAAAATCTACATAGTCGGTAGAGTCTCTGTTCGACCGCTTTCCATGCATATGTTTTAGCAGTTTAACTTCGTGCTCTATAAATGGCGTTGTTCATTTGACTCCATTTTCTGAATCGTGGTGTTATGATTTTCCGTGAAAGAATGATACTGACATTCGCCCGTGTCAGATGGCTCATGTTTGGTTTTTGGGAAGAGGTTCGCAATTCAACGCCTGTTTTCTTTATGTAGGTGTGCAATACTCAAATGACCTGATGAAAGTTGCAAGAATCCGTTGGATGCGAGTCCCACGAGACCGGTCAGGCGGTCAATGTGGCGACACTTGATGGGCCTATGTCCAGCAGTGGACGTCTTTCGGCTGAAATAATGATGAATGATGATAATTCAAATGGAGTAGGGCAGGACACCTAGCAAGGCGCGGTGCTGTCAGGTGGAGTAAAGCTGTGACCAAGTGGTGTTCTAGAAATCGAAACAGAAGTTTTGGTCGTCCAGCGGTGAGATAAGCAGACGATATTGTTGCCATTGCTGGAATATCCTGGATGAGACTGGCACACGAGCGTGGAGCTTGGCACAAACAAAGAGAGGCCTGTACCCAGCAGTGGGTGAAGTCGGACTATGGATGATGATGATGATGATGATGACGCATAACTTTTTCCAGAGAAGTCCGATTTTCATGATTATTTTTTATTGAAAAGCGTGTATCGCAAAGTTTGTCCCATTTTACGTTGAAAATAGTCGTGTTCGAATCAAAGTCACGCACTTCTGATTTTTCGGATTCATGTGCGTATTGTATAATCATCGCTTGCTGAAACATCGTGAGGAAATCAGCATGCCTGAGATATATTTTCTAAGAGGCCCATGGGCGGCATAAAAACTCTGATACCAGGTTAGGCAACTAACCACACGATAAGGAAGGAAGGATCGCTTGCTTCTAGGTCTAGCGGTGGAAATAAAGGCATTCACAAGAGGTCCGCAACACTTCAAATCTGCTCTATCGTGTTTAAAGCTCATTTCGTGCACCTTGATGAGAACTTTAAACCTAGCTGGAGTAAGACTGTCATCGATGGTCTAACGATGGAGACTGAAGGCACTTGCAAGGGATCCTCAACAGTTTACAGCAGCTATATCGTCATTGGGCTCACTTAATGCACCTTGATGAGAACTTGAGAAATAGCTGGAGTATGACTGTCATAGAAGGTCTCATGATGGAGGCTTGGAGACGAAAAAAATTTGCAATAGGTTTTCAAGAGTTTACAGCATCTACATCATGTTGTGTTGACCTGCGTGGAGTATGACTACCATCGAAGGTCTGTCTTTGGAGAAAGAAGGCAGATGTGAGAGGTCCGCAACAGTTTGAAGCAGCTTTAACGTGTCGCCGCTCAGTCATGCCACTTGATGAGAACTTTCGACCTAGCTGGAGTATGATATCGTCGAGTACCCAAGGATAGAAACGTAAGGCAGTCGAGGGAAGAGCCCTTATTTGGAAAAACATAAGTAGAATATTTGGCGATTAATGTAAATTGTTACTTACTTGAATCTGTACTTCTGTACTAATATTATAAAGCTGCAGAGTATGTTTGTTTGGTTGGTTGAACGCGCTAATTTTAGGAACTGTTGGTTCGTCTTACGCAGACGAAGTTGCGCGGGTCAGCTAGTCTACAATAAAATTAACTGCAACTGTAGACGATATAATAAATCTACCATCATCTCAATTTAATTAACACAAATATCTCAAACTCATTTTACATTAACAAACAAATCTGTGCATCCATAACCACACACATTTCACATTCCATCTCCGCAGACGTGAATAAACACAACTAAATCAACATCAACAAGAAGTCGTCAAAAGATAAATTAATTTCGGTATACACGTCAAAAAGATTACATTCGTCGTATCTAAAATGATGCGTCATAAAAGTTATGTAATTTGACGAGACGAGAGGGACTGGCAATATGAGCTTATGACATGGTTACCTTGGGAGGATACGTGATGGTAAATTGGACGGGACTGATGTAAAAGGCTTGTGGGAAGATTAGGGGCTAAGTAATGAGGATGTTGGTCATAACAAAACTTGGGTTGACCTTATTTGGATGCACCTTATTTAGAAACTGACATGGCTATGAAAAGAACCAAGTCAGAAAGTAAAGTTATTTAGTCATGTATGGGTGTTTACAACTTACAAGAAAACTAGGCTAGGTTCACAAATTAACAAGGCAAATGCATGTTTGGTGGTTAATCCTATAACTCTAATAAACACTACTATAAGGTACTACTTAATGAGAACCTAAAAGTATTAATGGCCATTTTCAATAACTTACTAGCTGGTTTCGGTAGGTTGCTATCTCTGTCTGTTTGACATTTTACTTACTGGACGGTTAGAAACAAAACGTTACAGAAAAGCTCAGAATCAAGTGACAGGTAGGTGACACAGACAGGATATTCTTTTTTTTATAGAAACACCGATAACTACGAAAGAAGAGCACTTTGACCAACAGTTAGTATAAGTAAGTCACAGAAAGCGGTACGACCGTTTTCAAATAGTATCGCTAAATTAAACGACAGATTAGTCGTTGAAGTCCTTATAAGATTACTTCTGTACCCAGACAAGACAAGACGTAATCCAGAAGCACTATCCAAATCAAGTACTATATCCCAGCGAGATACACATGCTGTCATGTTATAACAAGTATACTCGTATGGCAGAAGTTCTCACGCTCCTAACTTACTTGCCCATTGTTCCAGACACTCGCGACCGGATTGCTTCCTTCCGACACAGTTTATGTTTTACTATCTTGCAACTTGGACTTGTAATGTTATGAAAATGTTAACCTTAGAAGAATACAATGTATTTTATCAGCGAAAGTGTTATAAATAAAGGCAATGGACGGCTGGTAGATTTTTGACTATAGAGGCGTTTTGTTTTTTTTTATAATTTTTCAAAAAAAAAAATTGATATACGTGAAAATTTAACTTATAATTATTAACAGCGACACAGTCAATTTTCCAAAATGAATGAGAACCATAAATGTCAACATAGAGAATCAGTGAAAATTGTATACAGTATATCCTACAGAAGAAACCAAAATTAAAGAAATATCTAGATAAAGTTTGAATGTACCGATGCATAAAGAGGCTTTCAAACTTCTATGCAAGAAACTCACCAGTATAAATGTATGTGCTGAGTCGTCCCCTCTCACACAATGGTGCCCACTTGGCCAGCATGGTGTGAATGCTCGGGTACATCGCCGCTTGCGTCATGCCCAGCACCAGTCTGCTACCTGATACAGCAATCCAACCACCCTGAAAGAAAATTATAATTGTGTTTTCTTGATTTCTTCTTTCAATGGGTATCGTTGAGATTTACCTCTGCGTACCTTGGATTTTTCAAATGCACAGCGATAACAAAGTTTTGTCCAATAGATAAACATGATTCCATTTTTATACCATTATTTACGTGTATCCCGTTTAGTATTAAGACCGTACCCTTGTTATCACAAATAGACACACTTTATTCTTATGTCGATATAAGAATAAAAGATAAAAAAAAATCGTCCCAAATAGCTACTCTCAAGATACTTACTACTAGTGCTATCCACGGTGTACAAATAGAAATGACTCCATTGACAGCCAAAGCGAACATTATCGGTAGCTTGCCGCCATACTTCTGCGCTAGCAGCCCCATAGGTAGCATCATACTGGTGTATCCCACGAAGAAGGAAAACGTTATCATCTCCTGAGTCGATTTGTTCCATTCATACTTCTGAAATGGTAAATATTAATACATATCTTTGAATCTTCTTGTATAGCAAATATCAAAGTTTATTCTAGATGTTCTGCAAGTAATACTTGATGGTGGTCTTTACCCATCCGTGGGACAGTTTCAGCTACTAAAATGATAAAACCTAGTATTTACGTCACTCACAAAAGTATAGAGAAATCTGAGCTGGTTCAATCTATACTAATATTATAAAGAGGAATTATTTGTATTTTTGTGTGTAACGAATAAACTTAAAAAGTACTAAACCGATTTGAAAAGTTATATCAGCATTGGATAGCTACATTATCAGCGAGTAACATAGGCTATATTTTATCCCCGTGATCCCGCGGGAACGGGAACCACGTGGGTGAACGTCCACTGGTACATTCTAATTTGGCCTGATGTTTCTGTTTACAAAAATGAATACCAAGAATTTTTTGACGCAATCAAGGAACACGATTATGAATTTCTACCACCTAGTCACAAGCTTTTTAAACAATTAGATGATAACGAATAAGAACACGCGTTGCTAAAAATAACAAAACAAACAACACTTACGCGATAAATGTTCCACCTGCTGATATTTACATTAACATCTTCACAACCTTCAGAGTAGTGCCTAGTCCCATTCACTTCACAGCGAGGGTCGGGTACCTCAACCATAGCAACCATAAGGACGCTGAGTTGGGACCTGATCGTGTAAGCAATGGTTAGGCATATGAACAATATCAACGTTTGTACATGCCGAATTCCAAGGCCTTTTGGACGCTCCGGAGATCTTGGAGGCTCTAAAATTTTGAAGGAATATAGTTGCATGTTTATTAATATTGTTGATAGAAAGCCTTGTTTAGAATGCGATGTTTGCTATAATAAGAACAGCACTGAACTGATAAATGATGTGTGGTTGATAGTCTCACATCGTGAACATAAAAAGCATTGATCAGTGTCGATACAACGGCGGTTTGTGACAGATCCTACAGGTCAACGTTTAATATTGTATGGACCACTTGTAGAAATAAATTAAAAATGGTTTTTTGTCCATATATTTGTTTGTGAATAAAGAGCAAGCACATTCCGTCGAAGTCAAACCCTTATTTATAGAAAACCGAAAATTTCTAAAAATCGATGTATTTCAGAGAGGCTGTGGTTCTATTGTCTCTATTTCGTTCTTCTATTCCATGAAAATGCCGAGAGTTAATCGTGACTCTTAAAAAAAGCTAGGGAGCTTTATGGCACCAAGCAGACATTTCTTCGGTTTCTTCACATGCTGCTACTAAATCAATATCATCATTTTAACAAATAAATGAGACAGCATTAAACCACTTACCTTCATTCTTCGCGTGTTTGGGCACAGATTCGTACACAACCTTATCGCCAGCCATAGCTCTTACCAATGACAGCTAGGTACCGAACCTTCTGCCACCCATCCGAGAATTCTTAGATAGTTCCATTTGAACAAGGATAATATATTTGTCGTAATAAACAATAACTGCGTGCCATGAGCTATTTTGATTTCCATTCTTGAATTTATGAATGTACTCAGCTCTATTTGTTTGTAAAGGTTTATTAAAAAAATCTGATGCGGTCTTTTTCATGTCTAGGTGACCGACACTTAACTCATTCAGAAATTTTGTCCTATTTAATTAAATACAGGCTGTCATAATTATTTTGATTTTCTATATTCTGTACTAATTAAACCTTTACTAATAATATTTGGATGAGGTAAAGTTTGTAAGTTAGGATGTTGAATGTTATCTTCGGAACTACAGAGCCGATTCCAATTTTTTCAATACTTGGATGCTACATTACATCCCGAGTGTCTAATGCTATATTTAAAAATGCTCTCGTGGCATAATTCTTGATCATAAAATGAGCGAAGGCGCGGGAAATAGCTAGTAGTAGATAATTTAAATTTCGCGAATCATGTCAACTGGTATTCATGGGCAATTCATGGGCCCTATCAGAATACCAGCGCTGTGACGTTTTTTAATGTTACAGCACCATGCTGAGACAGAAACCTTTAGGCCTCGTACAGGACCAGTTTCGTTTCTTTTAATTTTTATATTTTTATCTACGTTTAATTTTTATTAGTTTTAAATACTGTTAATTTTGATGTGTTATGTCCTGTGCGGGCTAATAAATGCTTTTTATATCTTTCTTTATTCTACTGTATCTGGTGAAACTGGAAGCCGACCCAAAAATAGTTGGAAAAAGGTTAGGCAGATGATGATGATTATAATGATTGTAATATTAATGATTTGAAACGAGTAACCATGGAGTTTCTTGCCAGTTCTTTTTATAGGAAACGACCAAACCGAACCGTGCACCCTTTTCAACGTTTTCAACGTTTTTTGCTATCTAAGCTTCATTATCAACTGCCTATCCTTTTCCCAACTATGTTGGGGTCGGCTTCCAGTCAAACCGGATGCAGCTGAATACCAGTATTTTACATGGAGCGACTGCCTGTCTGACCTCCACAATCCAGTTGGTACTGGGTAATAAGTAAGTAAGCAAATGAAAAAATCTAGGCCTATGAAAATTAAAGTATATAAAAAAATTCAACAAAAATATTGAACAGCCTGTGAATTCACATAATTATCTAAACATAGTAATCTATACAGTACTGCGGTTCTTTTATCACTTATATGTAAATAATAAATATTGTACTTTTAAATTACGTCCAGTATATAGAAGTAAATTTTATATGTTCGTTATTATTAAATTAGTTATGTAAATATGAAATAGGAAGTGACTTACCAACCTACTATACATACATTTCAAAGAAATTTGTCATGCCGTCATACTGCTGTTACATACGAGAATAAACTTTATTTTGATATAAACTGGCTCGATCATTAGTCAAACTGCTACCCTAAGTTACAATTTAGTTCATTTGGTGTATTGTCCGTGGTACTAACAGTATTACTACCAGTAGTACCAAGGGAAGTTTTATTTTTACCCGTGTTAGGCCCGGTTTCCACCAACATAAGAAGAGCAGAGTGGAGAGGTGATGTACAAGATTCAACTAATCACAAGAAAGACGAGAGACGCGATGTAGACTTCAACCAATGTGATTGGTCGAATTTTGCTCATCTCCTCTCCGTTCCGCTCCTTTCCGCTTTGGTGGAAACCGGGCCTTACAATGGGGATTGGTATAATTAAGTATATGATCAATAATCACAATCTCAACATTGAAAATCAGAACACCATAATCTCAACTTGAAAGTACTTAATTATAACTCCTCATTTTATGATTTAATTAATTTTTATTTATTTTAATTTATTTGATGAATGGACTCTGTGTTAAGAATGATTTGGCAAGAAAATAAGTGTCTGATGAGATGACGAAAAATAGAGGAGTATGGAAGAAGAAGACACGTTGCGTCGACCCCAAATAAATTGGGATAAGGGAAAGAAAATGATGATGATGAATTTTATAAATTAATCCATAACATTTTGGTATCCCGATAGTACGTTGTACAGGCAAAAGCTACAAAAAATAAATATTTATTAATTCGTAAGACTTAATAAATACCACTAAATCTAAAAAGTAATGCCAGGAGCAGATTCTAGTGTTTAAATACAGTAGCGCCACAATTAACATTTGTGCAAACGAACAATTAAACAGTGTTTGCTTTGGGCTGCTCTTATCAACGTCACTAAGACGTGATATATGTATAACGACATTCATGGAAACATTATTTACGAGATATTCTTGATAGGAAGCTATTGAGTATAATAAAACATCACACCTATAATCACCGAGGGGTGAGGTAGAGTGTATCTGTGTCGTGTACATAATAATATGATGTACACCCACATTCATAGGTTATGAAGTTCCATGTTATAGCCTATTGCTCAATCCTATTAGCCTATTATCAACTGCCTCATAGATCCGTTAATGTCAACAATATGATGCGAACTCATCACTGATGGTGTTACATTTTAAAAGAGAAGCCTTTGTCCAGGTTTGGGACGATTCAGGCCAACAAAAAAAGAGGTGTTTGTTGGGTCAGTGTTCGATTCGGTAGTATTCGTTGTTGAATCTTAGCCAAATTGAAACTAATAAGCAATCGGCTTTCATATGGTTCGTGCCGATCGGCAAAACGTTCTGAATGGTTTTGTAGTTTGGACATTTTCTTACAATATTTGATTTTGCAGCCTGACTTACTCGAATGTGTGTAGTGCCCAAAAGATGTTCAAATATAGGTTATACTATTTACCTATGTTTCACAAAATAAATGATTAATTCATTGATTTTTTTTAGTGCACCAGTCTGTTATGAGTGGACTGTATTATTTCTTCTCACCCCGGCTCGTATGGACCAAATGCTGGGACTCCACTGCTTACCCGGCTCGTATGGACAAAATGTTGGGGTGGACTGTATATTGTTCTCTTATGTGTTTAGTATATCAAACGCGAATACTTTTAACACTATATATTTTATAGGTTTACATAGATTACATTTGAAGCGGGGGCACAAGACTTTACACTATTAATTGTTCCCGTAACCTAAGAACGTATTTAACGAATAAACTCTTAGAGCGCGTGGGACTCATTTACTTATGATAACTTGTTACGACACTTGGTAACTCATTGAAACTGTGAATCTACTTAACTTCTCATGACTATCTGTCTGATATGGAGCCCTTCCTTGACTTCTTGAAGACTTCTCCTTGATTGACTGGTAGAATTACTTGATTACTTGGTTCTATTTACTACTATTTGACTCGATTCTCGTGAAAATAAATCGGTCCCCCTTACATAAATAACTTCGTCATTGCACCTGTGCGTCTTTCAGGGATCTTTAACCAATCAGAGCCCGTAAAAATGGACTTTCCCTCTTTCTGATGCAATAGTATTTCTTATTGCGTAATTTTCCAGGTCGGACAGGTTTCGACTTAACCGATATCCCTCCCACAATGACTGATGCAACATCCTAAATCATTGTGCAATGCTTAATGCCTTTCGTATACATATAATAGTTCTGGGGTAGACAGACATGTAGGCCCCCGTTATTTTCCTAAAAACTACTTATACTAAAATTACATTTTTATGCAGGGCTCGTCGTCCATTACACAGTCTACCACCATGTTATCTTTCGGTCCACGCCAGGAAAACAAGACTCTAAAGCCTGAATTCTTGTCTTCAGTCGCGTACGCTAGGTCGTGACGTCAGCGAAAACAAAGTACGGTTGTCGGTCGCCGCTGACGTCAGCGTCGCAGTATGATGCTATTTAGATCACAATGTATACTCGTACGCGACCGACCGTCAGCACGACAAGAATTCAGCCCTAATCATTATTAAATCAATCATTTCTGCGCAATGACCTCTCCACTGGTCCGTATGAGAGGAAATTGAATCTTACTGTAATTACATTAACGATCGATACCAGGAAACTTGAGACACAATCTGATTAGGAATAAGATTGAATATTGTACCCAATACATTATTCTCTTCGGTTGGCATCTGAGGTTTATTTGTAATAGGTATAAAAATTGGTCTTTTGATATAATTCCCGCTTGGGTCACGTGAATTTGTATGTATTATTTGAACTTATTTAGGTGAGTTGAGACTTGCAGTAAAAGTATATTAAACGCAAAGAGTTATTGGTAAAATACCTAATGACATATCATTATCACTTTCGGTAATCAATATTTAAACATTATACATAATATAATATATTACATTATACACTTGACGTCACCACCACTTAACTTCGTCCGCGTGGGAACTTTGATGTATACCTATGTGTGAGAAAATATACAGATCCGCTCAGCTGTTCTGGCGTAATTGAGTAACAAACATCCGTTCATCTAAACATTCGCATTTGTAATAGTGGTGACATCGTGGCAGGCGCAGGCGAAGATTATGGGACGAACTTGACGCCTACAAACAGGATTGAAAAGGAGAAAGTAAGGCCAATGCTCTGATTGGAAACGAGATATGGTGAAAACAAATAAATAGTGAGGAAATCACTCAGGTTTAAGTTTTTATTTAGCACTGAAACTAGAGAGAAACGTTGAGTGGATATTGTAGGCTCTCTAGATTTCCAGATGCTGTTTAACTTTTGTATTAAATATTTATATTGTTTTACATTTTTTGTATAATAATAAGCAACGACCTATTACCGACCTACGCAGTCCCCCATACTAAAGTACCAATGCTGTAACATAATAATAATGTAATACCAAAGGATTTGGTTCATAAAACGTTCTATACATAAGTGCTGCTACTTTGTTCTTCTTAAAGAAATTATGAGGATCTTGACTTTATTGGGGATTGCCCTGTGTGAGTGCCCAGTCCTTTAGGACGTAGTACATTGAACTGGCAAAATATTGTTTTTCTCTCGGACACTACTCGTATTTAGTCCGTCAGCTAATGTATTGGAAAATAGTGGACCCGTATTTTTTGTTTTCGTAAATCAATGAATATTGACAAAGATCGCATCAAAACTCGTGATGTCAGAACTAGCTAAAAATTATACCTAGGCGTTACGTATTGAGAATTTTAAAAGCGTTCTATCTTCGTCAATTCTGGTTCACGTAACAAAAGAAAAAATACGGGTCAAATATTTTTTGATAATCTTATTGACGGACTAATTAACGGATTTTTTTTTTGTCGTCTAGCCTATTTGCTACAGCAACATTTCGATTCTATAACCATGTTGTAAAGTTCATTTTTGTTTGATTAGAGGAATATTGTTCTGAGGCCTATTAAACCGAATACTGCGCTAGAACTAAGAGCGATATAATTTTATTTCAGGAAAATGAAGCTTACAAAACTTAAGGCCCACTTGCACTGCAAGTAGCTAAACACATTTAATTCTCAACAGATTTAGAACATTATTGTGTTTTTTGTACCGCTTGAAGATGAGAGAGATAAAATGATGTTTTAATCACGTTTAAGTAATATTTAGTGATTGATGGTGTAAACGGGCCCTCAATTTAAGACGCCTGCGGAGCATGCGTATTTCATACAAACGTAATACCAAAATAATTTGTAAATTAAACATATTCCTAAGGTAGTGTGTATTTATTTCGATTGAATTATAGAATATCTAGGTTCCCAAATATATATTTTGATTAGATACTCATTTTAACAAGAGTTATAAGAAAAATAAATTTTCTATAGAAATTTTAAATTCCCCATATCTCGTCTTTGTATCATTGTCCTCTCAAAAAATACATTTGGGAACATAGATATTCTGTAATCCAATCGAAATAAATACACACTACCTTAAGAATATGTTTGATTTTCATATTATTTTGGTATTACGTTTGTATGAAAAACGCATGCTCCGCCGGCCCCTTAAGACTGTAATAAAATTATTCCTAGATGATAGTAGTTTGGAACCAATTACAAATTTAGCCAATTTTGACGAGTAATAGTGTCCGTAAGCTTTACAATTGATCCCTAGTAATTACAGACGCCAATTAAACTCAATAAAAGCTAGCTAGCTATTTCAAATAGGTACACTATTGGATTTACTAAGATTTGTAGAGTCTAAGGTGAGCCTGAACTAATCCCATTATTATCATCTGCTTAACATTTTCCCAACTATTGCGATCAGCTTTCAGTCTAAGCGATTGCAATACCAGTATTACATGGAGTAGCTGCCTATCAGACCTGTAAAATACAGTTACTGGGTAAATCAATTTCTTTTGGCATGACTGGTGGTCAGACTTTTGCTTTACCGACCAGTAACGACTTTCAAAGATTTACAAAAGAAATAACTGCCGGCATCAAATTTCCGAAGAAAAACAACCAGTAATAACTGGGTTGTGGAGGTCAGATAGGTAGTCGCTTCATGTAAAAATCTGGTATTCAGCTGCATCCGGTTAGACTGAAAGCCGACTCCAACATAGCTGGGAAAGGCTGGGCAGATGATGATGATCAACTTTCCGAGGAACGAAGATGACTCCATGTGTAATGGATGTTCACCTATTAATAAATAAATAAATAAATAAATATCGTATCGTATATAAAATAAATATCACACACTACTATACTATTGATACACATCGTAACATACAATTATAATTATATAGAGTCATTGGAACAATATTGGCAGGATTTGAAAATCGACGACTCAAGTGGCTCTTATATTCAACCAAGATCTTCTCAGCCCTCAATGTTCAAAAAGTCAAGGAAAACATTTTCCTATCAACTTAATGAACCATAAACATGCAAAAAAAACCTCCTACTGACGGCATTCATTAAAGTAAATCTACCTGAAGCAACAGTAATTAATGTTATCTTCATAGCCTCACAGCCTTTGAGCCGGCTTCGTAAATATCCCGTCCGTTCAGTCTTTACAGATACCTTGCAAATTAAAAGACTAACTTCAGCTGCAGCAAAAGGGTGAACGATTTTCAAAACGGCACGTACTTTGAGTTTTCTGTTTCTTCGTTGTTGATTTGAACTTGTGATTGGGAGTCACTGAAGTAGATAGTTTTGACGCAGTCTAAGATTTTTACTTATTTATTTAACACTTTAACACAAATTGCAGAGGCGGATGTACCCCACTGGTAGCTATTTTCATCTATGTGAAAAATATACCAAACTATTTATATGCCAGTTGTTGTCTATTGTGACCACTGACAGTTAACAGTGCGACCACTCCATACTTTGCTACAGAACTCAAATGGCTGATGTTGGCCTTACAGCTGCTAGGTTGAAGTGGAACTGTGCTGGTCACATGAGCCGCATGTCGGGCGAGCAATGGGCAAAAATGAACACTCAGGTTATACCAAGTAACAGGCAACGAAAATGCGGCAAGCCCAGAAGGAGATGGCTGGATTAGCTAGACTCTTTCGTAAAGGATTGGCCTACAATCGCATTAGAATGTGAAATGTGGAAGGAGGGAAGGGAGGCCTTTGCCTTGCAGTGGGACAATATATGGTAATAATAATATAATAAAATAGTAACAGTGTGCAGTGTGAAGTGCACCAGAAGTATATGCCTTCAACCACAACAAATAACAGTCCTTGTAAAATTTTCATAATATTATAATTGCTTAATATAAAAGTAGTCAGTATCACATTGCCCAAAATAAAATTACTGCACTGTCACAAAGCTGTGTCGATGTCATGTCTCTGTAGAGCCAAGTTTGTGTGGCCATACTCCTCCATCTGCACTTGACGATCATCAACTGAAAAACAAAGAAAACGATTGTTAGTTTACATCAAACAACGAAATAAATGAATGTGGAAAAAAGAAATGGACCGGTCAAAATGTATGGAACAGCAGATCATAGGTACAATGTTTGTCAAAAAATTGCAACGCTACGGGGAGGAGTCTAGACTCATGCTCCGAATGGTAAGAGTTTGCGTCGATGTCCCTTAAGACCTATGTAAATCTATCTAAATTCATTGTAATGAAACCTAAATTAGAATGGATAGGGTCTGGAGCAAAGTAATTGTACATTTGTCTAGCTCGAGCTTTTGAATTACCAAGAACATAGAATGAACGATGTATTACTATGAGAAGGGTCGTCTCAGGTGTTTTTAAATACAAATGTGTCTGTGATTTAATTGATTTCGTACATCTACAATTATAAAATAATTTATAGAGGTTCAAGGTGTCAGACAATTGATATTCTATAAGAATTTCAAGACCTAATGCCAAATTATAGCTGTCCTACCAGTAAGGCCTAAGCTTTTATCAATTTGTTTCAGGACTGAAAGTTTACATGTGATTTACGGTAACATACCCAATTTAATTGCTATCTCGTCATTAAGTCTCGTATCGTTCATATTACTTAAAAGATTTATTAAAACGACATTTCAAATTTCTTTTGTGTTCGGACGTAAACACACAAATAAAGTAATTTCCTCCACTCACACTACTTGTGCCCTGTGCATTGTAATAGTGTTCAACATAACATAACGCCATACCTGTTTTCTTAGAAATGTACGGCAGACGAGTAGTATTTATGGGACAACCACATTTTACCAGTTATGTGTAAGTGCCAAGTTTTAGCGTGTCAGGTTTCCATCAACGGGACAGATCTATTATTAGAGCTGCTACTGGAAAATTCCTCAAGAGGAATCCAACAAGTGGTTGAACTTACAACAAAATTATGTCTCACCTCTAACACCGTTGTAGTGTCTGTACCGCCGCTTGTCGTTGTTACTGACGTGGTCCCAGTTCTGTCGCTCGTTGCTGCCGCACGTGGTGTAGATCACTGTGCTCACAATGTACAGGCTGTCGAACTAGTAACTAATAACGCGGTGCTTACCTTTAACACCCTTGTAGTGTCCGTACCGCCGCATGTCGTTGTTACTGACGTGGTCCCAGTTCTGTCGCTCGTTGCTGCCGCACGTGGTGTAGATCACTGTGCTCACAATGTACAGGCTGTCGAACTAGTAACTAATAACGCGGTGCTTACCTTTAACACCCTTGTAGTGTCCGTACCGCCGCATGTCGTTGTTACTGACGTGGTTCCAGTTCTGTCGCTCGTTGCTGCCGCACGTGGTGTAGATCACTGTGCTCACAATGTACAGGCTGCTGAACTAGTAACTAATAACGCGGTGCTTACCTTTAACACCCTTGTAGTGTCTGTACCGCCGCTTGTCGTTGTTACTGACGTGGTCCCAGTTATGTCGCTCGTTGCTGCCGCACGTGGTGTAGATCACTGTGCTCACAATGTACAGGCTGTCGAACTAGTAACTAATAACGCGGTGCTTACCTTTAACACCCTTGTAGTGTCTGTACCGCCGCTTGTCGTTGTAACTGACGTGGTCCCAGTTCTGTCGCTCGTTGCTGCCGCACGTGGTGTAGATCACTGTGCTCACAATGTACAGGCTGTCGAACTAGTAACTAATAACGTGGTGCTTACCTTTAACACCCTTGTAGTGTCCGTACCGCCGGTTGTCGTTGTTACTGACGTGGTCCCAGTTCTGTCGCTCGTTGCTGCCGCACGTCGTGTAGATCACTGTGCTCACGATGTACAGGCTCGCAAGGGTCAGCATTATCACGCGCCAGCTTTCACGGTTACACTGCAAAAATAAGATAGTAAATCAATATAGTAATATGTATACTAAAAAATAGGGCGAATGAGCAACGGTTTCAATATGGTCTTAATTCGCCAAAGATTTTTGCGGATACTTGTTTACGGATAATACCTTTTTATACTATGTCTCTACAAACAAAATAAATATTTTTTCGGATGCAACATAGTATTAAATTTAGAAGAAGAATAAGATTTTTGTGCAGTGCGAAACATGGGTTTAAAATGGATTCATAGTCATCAACGTAATTTTTAATAGTTTAGGTAACACCTGGATGATGAGATGTTATCCAAAGCCATATTTGAGCCCTTTTGTGATGTTTTAGTGCTAGTGACTTCAGAAACTTGATTATATTTAATCGTTAAATGAGGTAAACAGCTAGGAATGCTTGCTAACTCAACATTATTAATATCATCTGTTGTTATCTGTAGTATACGTACCATATCATCACCAAGAACTAGTCCTGACACAAAAGGCACAGCTGCTCCTACAACACTGCTGACCGTGCATGATATCGTCATCAGGGTGCCCGAGTAGTTCTCTGACATGTCCTTGTAAGTACTCTGGAAATAATATGTACAGCCTTTAAAATAGCGTAGACGAAGAAGAAAAAAGGAAAATCAACTGCTGCACTTTAAAAACCGGCCAAGAGCGTGTCGGGCCACGCTCACTGTAGGGTTCCGTAGCTTCCCAGACCATTAAAAATACCAACATTTTTTCGTCAGCAAAAATAACTTTGTTTTTGATAGTATTTGTATGAAAAACAAAGTTATCATTTGCGTTTTTTTGAAAAAGTGCTATATAACTCAAAAACTATTCAACTCATCAAGTTGAAAATAATTTTCCTAGAAAGTTCATATAAAGGTCTACTTCTGTGATTTTTTTCATATTTTTTAAACTTATGGTTCAAAAGTTAGAGGGGGGGGGGGGGGACATTGTTTTTGACTTTCGGAGCGATTATTTCCTAAAATATTAATATTATCAAAAAATGATTTTAGAAAACCCCTATTCATTTTTAAATACCTATCCAACAATATATCACACGTCAGGGTCAAAATTAAAAAAAAAATCGCTCCCCACTTTACGTCTGGGGGAGGTACCCTAATAAAAATGTTTTTTTAAATTTTTATTTTTGCACTTTGTCGGCATGATTGATATACATATTGGTACCAAATTTCAGCTTTCTGGTGCTAACGGTCACTGAGATTATCCGCGGACAGACAGACAGACAGACAGACAGACATGGCGAAACTATAAGGGTTCCGTTTTTTGCCATTTGGCTACGGAACCCTAAAAATGAGTTTTTTCCTGACTGATTACTCTGGGACTTAAGGTGTATTTTGGTGGTGTTCTTGTGTTATGGTGGCATACAATTAATTAAACTGCACAGAAGTGTAAATATTTTGTCCTTGAGCGGGCCTATCATATTATTATCACGGAGATAACATACATTAGGAGGCCAAATATTTATTATAATATGATGATTATATTATTATTATATGTGAATAACTAGCTGTTGCCCGCGACGTCGTCTGCGTGAAGGCTCTACAGCACCAAAAATACCTAAGATGCCAGTGTCGCTATAGCATTATAATTAAACAAGTTTTAAAATAGCATTAAAATTTAAGTTTTTTTTTGCAAGCCAAGCAAGTGAAGAGAGTTATATGGGAATCCTGCCGAGTTCAGTCATAAGATGTGACTGAAGGAAATAGAGAAAATAATGCTGGAATACATTCCAGGACACAAAAGAGTAAAAATACGTACAAAGGTATCATACTTTACAACACTTCCCTATAAACTGCCAGGAGCCAAAATGTAAAGAGAGTCAGGACTGGTGACGCGGGAGCAAGCGACGTACAGTTGCCCGTGTGAGAAGCAGCTCGTCCTGAGGTCGACACTCGCTGCCCTCAGTGTCTACCCCTGCGACATATTGATGGTCATCGCGAAGCAAACACTCACGGGGAACTGTACGCGCTTGAACTGGAATGGAAGTTATGAGGTATAACAAGCTGGAGCTCGCTGTGCACCTACTAGAGGGCACGGCAGGCGGGATATGGGCAGCGCCCTTTGTCCCGCGGTATCTATGTTGTGCCCGTACGCTTACGGGCACAACATAGATACCGCGGGAGGGATGGCCTTGTAGGCCACGGCCGATGGCGAGCGCGCAAGCGCCGCTCGCCTGTGGGTTAGTGTCATAAAGTGTAGGTAGAGGGCGCCACGGTGTTAACGTATCTTCACGCCGCCTCGGTGGTCTGTCACCGCCAGGTGGAACTCCCGGTGCCCCGGGTGAAGCCTAGCGGATGATGACCAGCCAGAGGCGGCTAGGGCTGCCCCCTTATGAGGTATGAGGGGAATGCGTGGTATAAATACTGCTTCGCCGACGCCACAACCCGTAAGAATTTCCGCCTCAATGGTATGTCTGTGGAGCGAGATGACTTTAAGGCGGGTCCCGTTACACAACTTCGGAGGAGATAGGTTCCGAAGAAGCATAATCGGGACACCGACCTTCAGCTTGATGGTATGCGCTGGAAGTCCACTTGCTGACAGGGTGTTCTGAAATTCCACGGGATAATGTGTGGCGTCATCTTGCTCGACAACAGTGTTTATCGAGGTGTAGACCACTCCATTCTCCTCAATTTCCGAGAGAATGCAATCGTTAATTGCTGCAGCCTGATCAGTTTTGCCGGCCCGCTCACAAACGCAGCGTACGAATTCGTGACCACAACGAAGATCGTTTCAACGATCACCTCGTCAACCCTCGATGTCCGCGTTACCACGGGAAGCGTTTGCCGGAAATCTCCACTAAACAGAACTGTGACACCACCCATTAAATGTTCGTTCCTGCGGATGTCCTGCAGGGTTCTGTCCATGGCCTCAACTGCCTTCCTATTGGCCATCGTACACTCATGCCATACGATCAGAGAGTAATCCTTGAGCACGTGTCCTTTATCGCTGTTACGTGACTCACCACAAACAGGCGTTTCGGCGCTCTCTAAGGTCCATCATCATCATCATCATCATCATCATCATCATCAGCCTATAATGTTCCCACTGCTGGGACACGGCCTCCTCTCAACGAGAGGGAATGGGCTATAATCTACCACGCGGGCCCAGTGCGGATTGGTAGATGTCACATGTCTTCGAATTTTTGGTTCTAGGACATGCCGGTTTCCTCACGATGTTTTCCTTCACCGTTTCTTCTCTAAAGTCCATGTTCACCAAAAAGATGACGGTCTGATTATCCGAAAACAGCAGTTTAAAACACATTTTTGTTTGGGAACATGTCACAGTCACAGCTGTTTTTAGATAATCAGACCGTTATCTTTTCGGTGAACATGGACCTAAATCTTCATCATCTTTCCACCCGGAAGTAGTGTGGCGGCGATTCCCGACGACGCTACAGCAAAAGCAATTTTGTCTTGCCTCCTGACCTCTGCAAGTATGCCAGTGGTAACAAATGTTTTTCCTGTTTCACCAGGAGCATCCAAGAAAAACATTTTACTCTGGTTTTGCCCAACGCTTTCAAGGACGGTGACATAAATTTGTTCTTGATCTGAAGAGAACAAAGCGACATGGTAATTTCGTATTTAAAGTTTATAATTGGTATACGACATGAAAATATATTAATTACCAAGCAGTAATCACACAGATAAATACCGAACAAAAGTATTAACAGTCAATGTTGATTTTGTAGGTACTAACAACATGAAATTGATGAAGAAAAGAACTAAACTTTTTTGAAATACTTAACACCGCATTTTTTTATTGGCTTCCTCAACTCTGCTCAAGATTTTGAGGGTTTTGTTGGAACTTGAATTTGTCAAAACGAACTATACGATACAACTTTTATAAAGAAAATGCACATTACCATCTATAAATTTTCAGAATAACTAACTATTAACCTCGCCAACATGATCAAATTTAAATTATTACCTAATTTCCAAAAAGTGTTAACATGGAACTTGATTTGATTTTTATGAAATCTCATAGATGGCGCTGCTTCAAATTGTCTTTATACTACTAACATTAATTAAACTAAGTTTTGTCAGCCCAAGTTACTTAAATGGCGTAGTTTTTATAGTGTAAAGCTAGATAATAGCATGGCTTAATCAAAAACAACATTTCACTCATATCGTCGACCGTAGGTTCAATTGAGGTAAGGGACAAAATACGATTTTTCAGGAGAGGCCGACAAAGTTTTTTTTCGGACTAAATCGCCTATAACTTTTTTTCTTATTAACCTTTTTCAGGTCTGATTTCACACATAATCTTGTATTTTAGTGGTCTATCTACACGTGTAACATTTATTCAAATAAATTAGCTATTTAAGAAAATAGATGTCCCTTACAACAACGTATTTTGTTAGTAATGTCCCTTACTGACCAAGTATCTTGTAGTCTCGTCCCTTACATTAAATTGACCTCTGTGTTGGATTCAATTTATTAATGAAAAAATAGTGTAAAGCACTTGTTGAAAAAAATTATGGAAAAAATACAGTGTAAAGAGATTTTTGACATAAAATGAAGTACACACTTTTGACGTACGAATATCATAAATTTGGAAATCGTTATTATTGTTACAAGAAATCATTTAAGAGACTTAATATTGTAATGGTGGTTTTAATTATATATACATACATAATTATTGAGAAAAAAAAAAAAAAAAAAAAAAAAAAAAAAAAATTAAGAGACATGAAAATGTATTAGAAATTAGAACCGTGTGTCTGTTTTTTGTGTGTTGCTTACATAGTACAATGAAGAATTGATAGTTGGAGGTGATTTTAATGGACATGTGGGAAGAATGAGAAGAAGTTATGAAAGAGTACACGGGGGATGGGGATATGGTAATCTCAACAATGAGGGGGAAACTCTACTGCAATCGGCTACTGCATTTGATCTGGCAGTGGTCAACACTTGGTTCCAAAAAGCCGATGGACATCTCATAACGTATAAAAGTGGTTTGCATAACACACAAATCGACTACTTCCTCGTCATACGCAACAACCTTAAGCACATCAAAGACTGCAAAGTGCTACCGGGAGAAGACTTGGTCTCACAACATAGACTCCTGGTTATGGAAGTAGTCGTTCAAATAAGGTTTATTAAACAAAAAGAGCGACCTCCCTCTAAAATAAAATGGCATATGCTAGAGAAGTATGATTGTGCGAAGAAATTAATAGAACGAGTGGTGGATAAAATGATAGAGATGGGTGATATGAATGATCAAAGTGTAAATGAATGTTTGAATGAGATGGCTCGGTGTATAAGGAGCGCAGCAAAAGGTATTTTGGAAGAAACGAAAGGAAAGGGCACGATAGACCGGGATACATGGTGGTGGTCGCCAGAGATACAGAATGTGCTGAAGGATAAAAAGAAGAAGTTCAAAGAATGGCAGAGTGTTGGAAATGAGAGTGCTAGTTTGAAAGCTGAAAAGAAGCGTGAGTATGATGCTCTCAAGAAAAAGGCTAAGAGATCTGTGGCTATAGCGAGAGCAAACGCCCAGAATAAACTCTATGACACACTGGATAGTCCAGCAGGCCAAAAACAGCTATACCGGCTTGCTAGAGCTAGAGAGAGAAAGGCGAAGGATGTTTGTCAGGTCAAATGCGTTAAAGACGAAGCTGGAATGGTTATTTCGGATGATGAGAAAATTAAGGATAGATGGGTTACTTTGAAAGACTAATGAATGAGGAGAATTACTGGAGTGGGGTACTCGAAAATAAACCAGTGAATGAGGGCCTAGTGAGAAAGGTTAGCGAGGATGAAGTAAGGATTGCAGTAAATGGAATGAAGAATGGTAAAGCATTAGGACCGGACGGAATACCGGTTGAAGTATGGAAGTTATTGCGGATGGACGGATGGACGTGGTTAGCTCTATTCTTCAATAAATTGTTGCTGGAAGAAGCCATATCTGACGAATGGTTTAACAGTTCGCTGGTGCCCATTTTTAAAAACAAAGGTGATGTGCTGGAGTGTAACAATTATAGAGGAATGAAGCTAATGTCACATAGTATGAAAGTTTGGGAAAAAGTTATTGAAAGGCGACTGAGAGAAGAGAGTGAAATTTCACAGAACCAATTCGGTTTTATGCCTGGTCGGGGAACGACGGATGCCATTTTCGCTATCCGCCAGCTGTGCGAAAAATATAGAGGTGCACATAAAAACTTGCACATGGTGTTTATAGACCTCGAAAAGGCATACGACCGGGTACCCCGTGAGGTTTTGTGGTGGGCCCTTAAGGAGAAAAGTGTGCCTGGGAAGTATGTGCAGTTGATCCGTGCTATGTATAGTCGATGTAAAACCCAAGTACGGTCTACAGCAGGCACTACCGCCAGCTTCAATGTTTCAGTCGGCTTGCACCAAGGGTCGGCTCTAAGCCCTTACCTCTTCCTGGTGATAATGGACGCTCTTACGTTCGACATCCAGGAAGAGGCTCCCTGGTGTATGCTGTTTGGCGACGACATTGTGTTAGTTGCCGAGAGTGGCCTAGAGGTCCAGAGCAGATTGGAGGTATGGTGGCAAAGACTGGAGAATGTTAGCCTGAAATTAAGTAGAACCAAAACGGAATACTTGTTTTGTGATTTCGGCGGTCTCTCCAGTCCTGTGCCCATAACCCTTGCCGGAACGCCTATACCGGTCTGCTCCGATTTTCGGTACCTCGGGTCGCTTATTCAGGGAAATGGCGAAGTAGACCGGGACGTAACGCACCGGATCAACTCAGGATGGATGAAATAGCGACAGGTCACTGGAACAACTTGCGACCCACGGATGCCCCTCAAGTTAAAGGGGAAAATATACAAGTCCGTGATTAGACCTGTCGTATTGTATGGATCAGAATGCTGGACTGTGAAGAAGATGGATGAAAAACGATTGCATGTAGCGGAGATGAGAATGCTGAGATGGATGTGTGGAGTGACAAGAATGGATAAAGTAAGGAATGAATATATTAGAGGAAGTTAGAAAGTGAAAGAAAAATTGAAAGGAAGTCGTTTGGCTTGGTATGGACATGTAATGAGGAGGGATGAAACGCATGTGACTAAAAGAGTGATGGATATTAGTATTGATGGATGGAGAGGGAGAGGAAGGCCAAAGAAAAGATGGATGGATTGTGTAAAGACTGATATGAAAGAGAAAGGAGTAAATGAGGCCGTGACGTCTAACAGGGGAGAATGGAAGAAGAAAACGTGTTGCGCCGACCACAAATAAAATGGGACAAGGGCAGGAAGATGATGCTTACATAGTACAATGAAATGAAATGTTTGTACATTGTAATAGCTAATTTGTATAGATTTAATAAAACAATTTATATTTCATTTAATATGTTTATTGTAATCAAATTATTAAAAGAAATGGTAACAATTTTACCTATAATTACTTTGAATTTTTATTCAAATAAAAAAGTAGCTGCAAATAATCCTAATAGAGCCTCTAAAATGGTTTTGTTTTTCCATTTTTACCACTGTTTTTGTCAAAAACCGTGCACAATCCCGACCAAACGACAGATGAACTCGCACTGATAGCGACTTTTTTGATGCCCGCGCGCTGCTTTCGCATTGGTATCATCCTCTCTTTCGCACAAAGAAAGACGTTGTGAGATAGAAAAGGATGGTAATAGTGCAAGTACGTGCTATCTTGTGTTATGAAGTTAGAAGTGTGTGTAAATAAAGGTAACAGGGATAAACAATTCAATACTTCTCATCAGCAAATTAGTGTAACGGACACCGAACCTAAATATTATTCGATTCAAATTGGTGTAACGTTGACACTGCTTAAAGTATGACAATGCAAATTGAGGTAAGGGACAACTATGTCAAAACTCGTGCAACCCATTTAAAGTATGGATGATATTAATTTTTTAGATAAACAAGACATTAGTGTAAGGCCAGTTTTATTATTGTTTCTTCAAAAATAAACCATGTAATGGTAATTCGTTGATTGGGAAGACCCTAACCTTATTTCAAGTGGATTGGCGGCAATAATTACATCATTTCGAGTTCCTATATTGCATAGTTTTTCAGATACATTGTTATTATGGGGCTGATTCGAAATTTGGATCCAAAAATCATTAGGGTAAGGGACATTTTTCTTAAGCTAGAATTTTTTCATATACACCAGTCGATAAAATAAAATTCCGAACCAAACTGTATACTTAACTCATTTTGGGTATTTTGTCCCTTACCTCAATTGAACCTACGGTCGACGATATGCGTCGTTAGATTACACGCTGTCACAGGATGCGTAAGAAAAATAAAGATTCACTGCTCCTCCCCCTTAGGTGATAGCGTGATAATATTTAGCCTATATGTTGACCCGACCTCTTAGTAATATTCATGCAAAATTTGAAGTAAATCCGTGCAGTACTTTTTGAGTTTATCCCGGACATACATACAGACAAACAGACAAAAATTCTAAAAACTGGCTTCGATATCGATTGTAGATCACGCACCAAGTATTCTTTTAAAAAAATATTCAATGTACAGTTTTCACTTTCCTACGATTTTATTATAATTATATATATACATAGATATGCTGACGTGTGGCCTGCCATGGGCACCTATCCATTTGACAGACTAATAAAACATAATTTAGAAATAAAACTCACCAAAAATCCACAGAATTGCAATCCTAATAGGCCCAATATTACTGATAACGCAATGACCGCTGAGGAGCTCCAATCGTGAGGAAAATTCGGCACCATCGTTAGTCCCATTACGATTCCAAAAGCACCTGAAAATTAACAAAAAGTAAATATTACTGGATGTTGAAAATGGTTTTGTTCAGTAGTTCGTTAAATATGGAATGTCAACAACATTCCGTGTGTCTGTCTGTCCGGCCGTCTGTCGTCACCAATTTTCTCAGGAACGGGTTGAACTATCAAACTGACACAATTAAAAGATATGGGCAAATTTAAATTTTCGTGAAAACTTTTAAGTACCAAAACTTTCCTTAATTTTCAACTTCTTTTATTTTTCAGAATTTTGCATTTACTTGTTCTGTAAGACATTGCTTTTCACCAAAATTGGAAATTTCAAGTCAAACTAAAGTACCGTGTAGGTTTTGGGTCGAAAACCAATTTGGTAGTTCCCGTTGACCTGACCGAGAAGCACATGTAAAGGAACAAATATGAAAACCGTAAATTATGTAGTTTAATATCACAAAAAATGCGATTTTACTATTACAAATTTCAGTTCGACATAAGCAATTGTCTTTCTATTGTGTCTCTAATTACAACGTTCGATGAGATAAAAAGTTTGTTCGAAACTCCCGGTGCGCGAATCCAACACTTGCTCTTGGCCGGTTTTTTCAAATTAGGTTTTCATTCAACTTTTGCAATCCTATTATTATTACAAATGCGAAACTTTGAAAGGATGAATGGATGGATGTTTGTTACTCTTTTGGATGAAATTTTGCACACATAGCTTATAACCTTTATTAACACATAACTCCACGCGAGCAAAGCCGCGGACATAAGCTAGTACATACCTAAGCCATTGATAACTTTTCTGAAGAAACTGGCGCTGAATATGTAGTGGATGTATTTGATGGTGTAGAGCCAGTCAATGATCGGGTTCAACACGATGTACACTGACGCCATCGAGATGAAGGGCAACATGGAGTACCAAGCACTCTGAAAGTGTTTAAAAAGGAGTTGCTAATAAAACTTTTAATTTTACAGATTACTAATTTGTCAATCAGTCCCTATTTCTCGTTATAGATAGTAGCACATCTCGTAATAAGCTTATTCCATGACGCGCAACGACAAGAAAATAAATATCTATCATTCGCACCTAGACCGGTCAATGTGGCGACACTTGGGGGAGGCCTATGTCCAGCAGTGGGCGTCTTTCGGCTGAGATGATGATGATGATGATGATGATTCGCACCTAGATTGCCCAACAACCTTTTTCGATATCATTTTATTTTATTTTATTTATATGGGACAATGAACAGCTACAATACGCAACGTCTACAAATAACAATAATGTGCATATGAAGTATTAACAATATTGCAGCCCACTACATTATCCGCATGTTAACAAAATTAGGATAAGGTAAAAAGTGCCACTAGATTTAGCATTACACAGATATGTATATAAATTGAAATAAAAAGGAAAACAAAAAAATAGATTATAAAAAAAATGCAATAAAAATTAAAAGTAAAATAAAATAAAAATCTAATTGAAATTAAAAAATAAATAAATTTGGGATTATTCGTTATTATCACAAATAAGAATTGAAATTATGTAAAATAAGGAAATTGACATCACATAGCAGTACAATTACAAATTCATATATAATTATTCATTAATATAAATAATTAAAACGGTTGACATTATATTAAATTAATAATAATAAAGGACTTTCACTATTTCTTATTAGCATTGGATAGGATTTTAAAAACATCGGACTTAAATTTCGATTTGGAACATACAAAAATATCAATATCAATGAAGCTGCTATTATAGGATTCCACCATACGGCGAATAGGGCAACGCAATCCTGAATTAGTCCGACAGGTATTTACTGCGAACAATGTACCTGCACGGACACTACGCTTATTCACAGTCCACATAACACAACTTACTCGTGAGATCAATGGAATCGAAGTAATTATGAACAATACCATGTAGTACGTTGGCTTCTAGAAATTTTCGCCTAGATCCTAATGTTAACATGTTATATTTATTTAGTAATTGTGAGTAGGACAAGCACCTTTTGTAACACCTATAGTACATGGAGCGAAAAATTTACGCTGGACCTTCTCTATCCTAACTATCATAAAACTAAAATACGTGAAAATTAACTTTACTTCCGGATTTCAATGACTTTTGTCTGCTTCATTGGAACTTTTGTTGCTGTCATCCAAAAGCAAACCTATTTTCCCGTTATTTTTTATTTGCAAAACGTTTTTCATTTTAGTCTACAGTTCAAGATTGTCCCACCTTAAGCTGTCTAACTTATGTGAGGTTTCCTCATTTACGAAATCGTTGCCACATTGGTACTCGCAATCTTTACTTAATCACGTTTCAGTAACAATTATTAATTATTACTGAAACGTGATTAAGACTTACTTTATTTTGTCATTTACATTTTGTTGTACAATTAATTCATACTTACATTTTCCAGAGAAATGCCGAACATCATCAAGTAAACAGGCACATGAGTTATGAAGAAAATAAATAAGGCATTGCTCGCTGTATGGACGCCAGTCACAGCCCAGAAATGAGAAGATTTGAGAATCTTTCGCCATGGTCGGTTTATTTCTTTCTGAAACAGAAGCTCCAAGTTTTAAAAATATTTAAAAAATATAACATCCATCTTCTTCCAGCGGCTTCGCCCACGTGAAGTTTGAAATTGTCCCATGGGATCTTATGACCGGGATGAAAAGTGAGTGTGTGTTAATCCAGGTCATAAACTATCTGTGTGCTAAATTTGGTCCAAATCCGTTCAGTAGTTTTTGCGTGAAAGAGTAACAAACATCCATACATCCTATCCATCATACTCACAAACTTTCGCATTTATAATATTAAGTAGGATTCTCTCTTATTTTTATTTTTCAACTTATTACTGGGCAAAGGCTTTTTGACCTCCAAAGAAAACAGCAATGTGCTATTATAAAAGTTTAATCTGTCTGTGGCATTTTCGGACCCAAACGGATGAACGGATTTTAATATTTCTTATAAAATAAATCATTACATTAATTTCATCTTGACTAGCGAATACTAAAAGTTTTACCAACCTTCTTGTAAGTATTCAGTGTATCCCTAATAAACTCTTTTTCAGCATCCCCAACGGCTGGATGTTGTCCTGGTGAGCTTGCCGTCAAAGTACCCGATATGATGGCCATGGAAAGAGCCAGCATTGCCAAGGAGTAGTAAACCAGCTCCCAGCCAAGTGGGGCTGATGATAGCAGACCAGAAATTGGGAGGGATATGATTATGCCTAGTTGGACACCTGAAAAGGAAGTTTAAAGTCATCCTCATGCCTAAACTTTTCCCAACTATCTTGGGATTGGCTTCCAGTCTAACCGAAAGCAGTTAAATACCAGCATTTTTTGGAGCCAGTTAGTAATATGTACCACTTAGTAAGTCTAGTTGTCAGACTTCTTGGGCCACAGGCTACTTGCAACGACTGTCAAAGATCTAGAAATGATAGCCGGGACCAGCTGGTCCCAAGCAGGTTGGTGGCAAGCAGTTGCTTAACGTGCTTTCCGACGCACGGGGGAAACTCACAAACTATGTAATAGGTGGTCACACTGGTCACCTATCCACAGACCAACCAAGGCAAGCACGGCTTAAGCTAAAGATCGACCCGAGCTATTATTTAGCCACAAGCTCTTAAAAGATAAAGATACAGATAACTTTATAGTGCAAATATAGATAACCTCAAACGCTGACAAAAACATATAATAGCCATATTTTACCACGTAGGCACGCAAAAGATTTAAAAATAACAACTTACAATTTTAAAATTATTACACACTAAGTAAAATATCAAAATTAATAATACACAAAATTATGCACTAGCTTATGAACTTTTTCTCAATTAGGAATTCCTTAATATTAAAAAGCTTCGGATTCTTTTTTTTTTAATAATGAAAGCGGAAGCTCTTTCCATGTCTTTGGCAATTTGTTAAAAAAGACTGGTGCTATGCAGTAGACACTTTTGCGCATAAGTGGCGTCTTGGCTGGCTCCAGACATAGGACACTATTATGGCGTCTATTGCGGGATGCTACATCTGATAGTCGTCTAAATCGAATTGAATTTGTCTTTACAAACAAAGAAAAGGAAAGTTTAAAATGTTAAAAAAATACATACGACAAGGAGATAAAAGTAGCAGAAGAAAGAAACCGACGAAATGTAAATACTACGGGAATAGAGACTTCAAACTAGCCAAATAGTCTTGTAAAACTTTCCTGTTTCCTGAACAGTGAACAATGCAAATCAAAGAAGAAATCCTGTAAGCCTATAAATATGATAAATATATAAGGCAGGTAGATATATAACGTTGAGAATTTTGTCTATTAGCACAAAACGTAATAAAAGTCTTTGAAATCATGGCCTCGTTTATTTTATTCATATTCTGACTAATTATGTAAAGGCAGATAATGCGATTAAAGACTCAGGCAATTAATTTTGAAATCTTTTGAGAAAAAAACATGAAAGAAGATTTTTATATTACTTATGACATGAAAAGAAAGCAGCATTAAGTGAGTTAATTAAATTAGTATGCATGGCAGCAAGAGCTTAGGGTGGCGGCGATTGCACGAATATTACCGAGGAATGGTCTTCTTAAAGTGTGCGGCTATGCACACTGAATAGTAATACATGGACTGATTAAAATCAGTCCATGTATATTGCCTTAATTTCAGGAAGACTATTGGAGTCAAATACATATTTATTCTATTCAAATATTTATGAGCACTCGGCAGCCAGAAAAACAAATGATCAAGCACCCGTAAACTACTCTGATTGATTGACTGAATTATCAATAAACATTTTTTTTATATTTCACTGATGTTTGATCCTGAAATCGTGTGTAAATTATATGGATGATTGTGAATTAAAAACAATAAGTGAAGTTTAAGAATTCAATGTCGAGCAAAACACTGCTAGAGGGTGGCGATTATGAAAAATCATGATTTAGTTTGTTTTTTTTGACGAAATTTGATCAAATACAGCTGCTGTATTTTAAGGAATTTGAAGTTGTTTTTACCCGACAACCCTAGACAGAACGCTATGGCGCAGGAAAATTAGGAGAGCCGACCCCACTTAATGTGGGATGGAGCAAAGAAGAAGAAGAGGAGAAGTAGTTTTTATCTGTTACCTCCATAAACAAAGTGGTTGAATATCTTCCTCTCATTGGGTGGTAGCCACTGGTCAAACAGTGACTGGTTGACGGTGAAGAAGAATGCGTGGGTCATCCCCATAAACAGCATGGCGTTGCACGCAGCTGCCCAACCACCCTGAAATAAAAGATTATTGTGATTAAAGTTCTCACAAATATTTTTGACTCTGCAAATAAAAGGGTTCTATGTGACTTGATAAATTATTATGAATTGCTTTTTTCATGAACTTCTACCGTGTCAATGGCAATCTAAATTGATTCCCCTCAGAATCTAAATTGATTCGTTTCGAAAGTTCGTTTAGTACTATAAAAAAGAAGTACTAACAGGTTTTAGTTACTACCAGGTAGTCAGTTTCATAATTATCATCTGCCTAGCTTTTTCCCAACCATGTTGGGGTCGGCTTCCAGTCTAACCGGATGCAGCTGAATACCAATATGTTACATGGAGCGACTGTCTTCATCTGACCTCCACAACCATTTAGGTTTTTTAATGGTTCATTAGTGTAATATTTATATTTTGTAGGCATGTAGTATGACTTCACGTTCCCATGTAATGTTCCCTAATAATGCCAAAATAGTACGAGTTCACGCGAGCGAAGCCTATTAGTGAATGAAAAGGAACTGATTGATATTTTAACTTTAACTAACATGAAAGAACCCTTCTCTATTTGTAATCATGGTTGCGCTCCGAGGAATGATTTAGTTGCGCTTAGATGGTTGCGCTCAGAAATGGGTGCGCTCTGAGGAATACCTCGGAAATAGGATAGACTGAAGAAAACACGCCACTAAAAACAACTGCGACTATATCAAGCAAATGATAAAGGGAAAATGTAGAATCTTAATTACCTTGTTAATAATCGTTGGCATTGCAACACATAACACCCCATTGACCAGAAGAATGGCAGTGGTCAGCAGTTTGCCTCCGATCCTCCTTAAGAACAACTCCGATGGCAGCAGCATAAGAGCGTAGCCGAAGAAGAATGACGATAGAACAGCCCCTTGGATTTTACCATCCCAGTTGTGGATCTGAAAGTAGTTGTACGATGATTAGGGAAACAATATTTGCATACTGAGGGTTTTTACGTAGGCGTCTGGTATAAACAACTGTCAAATTGTACTGAGTTGTATGCTAGTGAAATTTTTACAAAAAGTTCATCGTATTTGGACCGTTTTATAATATAACTATGGATTACTGACAAAGAAAAGTAGCTGAACTAAAGATTAAGCTTTTTAGTAAGTACTGCAAAAGTCCATGGTACAAGGAAAATTTGCTCCTACCGGGATTCGAACCCAGGACCCTAAGAACGTAAGGCAGCGTCACTACCACTACGCCATTCGGGTCGTCAAATATGTAATAAATATAAATAATCGTAAACTACAAAAAACTCGTGTATTTTGATAGATGTTTAGACTTTAATGATAATGAGGTATAGGTGCTGCCACCTTGTGGTTTTGTCATTTAAAAAAACCCTCTTTAAAAAAGGCTCTTAGCAAATGATAATAAACGCTTTTTTTATTTTAAAGCTGCTGTCACCATAAAAGTCTGTTCGGAAGATGTTGCCGTCTTCAATAAACCTTAACAATTTCTACAACGATTTTCTACAGAGTTGACATAAGCCTTTCGCAAGCTTATGTCAGTTGAATACACTGTCGACTTTTCCATTAACGTTCTCGCTGATAAAATATCACGTCGTCTAGGCCATTAGGTAATCGGTTCAGCCTGTTTTTCTATACCTGTATATAAGTATCATCGCGCCTCGTCTGGTCTGTCACCGCTAGAACTGCCACCCCCATGCTTCCCCTGATGAACCCCATAGTGATGGAACTCGCCAACATATACATCATCTGTAGGTGTCTGACACCGATCTTGAAACCTAGGAACAGGAAATCAAAGTAATGTTTTATTGAGATAAGTGTAGTAAAAAGATCTAAATAATCTACAGACTACGTTTCTTGGTTTTCTATAAATTGAAGTCTTTAATAAGGTTCCGTACTGCACTACATAAGATAATGCCAGAAAGATCTGGACGCATCTGGCCATAAGTTTTTCATCAACACTATCTCTAGAGAAAACTAAAGAAATATTATAATAATAAGGCGCAGTTCGTAAAAAGTTCTGGAGTGGCGACCCGAACCGGAAGACGATGCGATGGAAGACCTCCCACTAGGTGGACCGATGACCTGGTGAAGGTTGCGGGAATCCGTTGGATGCGAGTCGCAAGGGACCGGTCAATGTGGCGACACTTGGGGGAGGCCTATGACCAGCAGTGGACGTCTTTCAGCTGAAATGATGATGATGAAGGCGCAGTCATCTTAGTTGTGTTGTGGGTCCTGTTTTTTAAACTAGAAATCCACAGGTATCACAACGTGGCTGCAGGTGGTTAAGAAGATGTTCGAAAGCTTGGCTAGACCTACTACTGAACCTTAGTCTGAGTCGAGTCCAGTTCTTCCTTTACCAAGATTTGTTATCTACGGTAGATATTTGTTTTAGAGTATTTTCGCCAACAAATTACAAATAATCACTCACCATTTTTAGTAATAACGCCATAATGCCCATCTTCAAATTGATATCTCAGAAACTCCACGTCCATTTTGCGCGACAACAAACTATCATCAAATTACAACAAAGCGTTACATCGACTGTTAGATGAAAAAAAATATGTTTACAACTATCATTGTTATCTTCGTAATCTCTAGACTTCTTCTAAAACAATGAATTGTTAGCATCGAGTAAATAATGCTGATTTTGTACGTAAATACAACTATCTTTGACAGTAAGTTTTGACTTCTTAACGGCACTCAATTTTGTATCCCATCTCCTCGTTTGAAAATTCAGTTTTCATTGGCAAGAATAAACGAAATGTTTCAAGTGAGAATGTCAAGTATATTCTATTTAAATTATTGTGTGTAACTAGTGCTTTAGTTACCGACGTGATGCGTGACAAATACCTCGAAATGACGTAGGAGAGGGCTCAGGAAAATGTAGTCATTGTTTAAAAAAATAGATCAACAGCAACTAGATCATAACATCATCAACATTTCCGTAAGTCTCGACGGATTCGGTAGATAATATATAGACCGTATAGTACAACCACATTTCGTCAGTAATGTTTAAGGGACAGGCGGATCATGCGTAGTTCATACAAACGTAATACCAAAATAATTTGTAAATCAAATATACTCTTAGGGTGGTGTGTATTTATTTCGATTGTATTACAAAATGTTCCCAAATGTACATTTTGAAAGGCCAATGATATAAAGACGAGATGAGCAATTTAAAATTGCAAATTCTAATTTCTATAGAAAACTTGTTTTTTTTAGGGAGCGAGCTTATTGTCATCAAACGGACACAATCCAGACTCTGGGCTGCTACTGAAAAATATTGGAGGAATAACCTAATAACGGATAGCCCGACCTGGGGTTCAAACCCAGGACTCTTGCTAAGCAATAGCGCTTGTGACGACTATACTAAAAAGACAGGGAAAATAGTCATTGTCAAAATAAATATATTTCAACAGAAAGTATAATGAGACGCATTTCTTTCGCAAATGAAAGTACTTTGTTGTATCAAAATGTTTTTGGAAGGTTCAATGAATTCTAAATGAGAGGTGTTAAAGAGATTACCAGGATGTCAGGCGAAGCGAGGAATGGCAACGATGCGGAATGTTCGTGTTTATTCTATTTTCCGTTAAATAAATGTTATGTTACAGGTTGGTGAGGTATTGAAGATGAAATAATAAACTTTGTCGTCGATATGTTAAACTAGCGTACTGTCTTTGATCGATAATTAATGTTATGTTACAGGTTGGTCAGGTATTGAAGATGAAATAATAAACTTTGTCGTCGATATGTTAAACTAGCGTACTGTCTTTGATCGATAATTAATGTTATGTTACAGGTTGGTCAGGTATTGAAGATGAAATAATAAACTTTGCCGTCGATATCTTAAACTGGCGACATAACATTAATTTTTAATGTTATGTTGCAGGTTGGTGAGGTATTGAAGATGAAATAATAAACTTTGTCGTCGATAATTATGTTAAACTAGCGTCCTGTCTCTGATCGATAATAGGGAATATGCATGTATTTTTCTTCACTTAAATCAATTAATTACACTTTTATCAACCCAAGAAAAGTATTAAAAGTTAATTTCAACTCCTGCAATTTTCTATGACAGTTCAAACGTCCGTGATTGTCGCAACCATACTTTGACGTCATTTATCAAAATCCACCTTGTTTACATCTATTTTTTTGGCCTTAATAAAGTAATTTTACTAATGTATGTGCTTTGTTCAAGCAAAAATTGCGATGACGATATTATAATTTAAAATCGTAGTGCAACTTTACCTACGTTTCAAATAAAAGTATTTTTATGACATGAATTTTGATGTCACTACTGCCGTTAACGAGGACGACGTGTTTTGAGAGTGCGTTCCGTTTCACCAAAAACATGCTACATAAAACAATAAATTGTAAAATAAGTGATGTATTAGAAACATAAACAAGTGCACCACAATCATAATCTAACATTCATTATTTAAATCAACTCTAAAAGCAAAATTTATCTTTCTGTTATTTATTTGTTCATCTATTAATCCGTGGACAATGGTGTGGGTTACATGTTTACCTATTTATTTAAGTACTCATAATTTTAAACCTGAACATGTAACTGTTTTTTTGTCCCTAATAAATAAAATAAAACAAAATAATGTTTATAAGCGCCAATACAAGGCATTTTTAATAAATAAAAAGAGTTTTGTATTTCTTGCATATTCCCTATTATAACGGGGGTTACAAGACCCTTAACGAAGCCGAAAGACATCATTTTTTGTTCTAGACCTTCGACCTAGATGGGAACCTTCTGGTTACGGAGATATTGGGGTTCAAGGTCCAACTTTTTCACAAGTTTTTTTTTTTAATTCATGTTTTGCTATGTCAGATTTTTTTTACACACCTCAAAGAACCCCTTATAATTGAATCAATCCATTTATCATCATCATCCAAAGCCCGACTTCACCCACTGCTGGGTATAGGCCTCTCTTTGTTTGTGTCAAGCTCCACACTCTTGTGCCGACCTCATCCAGGATATTCCCGCAGTAGCAACAATATCGTCTACCCATCTCGCCGCTGTACGACCAGTACTTCTCTTTATCCATCCATTATCACAATGAAATTATTTCCATAGTACCTATAGATATGTCAGCGTCACATTCTGAAAACCATTCGATTGTAATATAAGTAGAGAGATTGTAAACTCTCGAGAAATTGTACAATATGACGTGTTATTTTTTGGTAGATTATAATCTAACGAAGTCAAACCGTAATATTGTGAAATGTGTGCGATGGAAGTCAACTCGCACGGTGTGGAGGAGGGGGAGGGAAGGAGGGGTCCCCCTTGCCTCATGGTACCATTCTCATGAAAAGATAATGTACCATTCCTGAGAAATACCGATTAATATAACCTAACCACAAAACACTTTACATTCCCCTAAAAAGCGTAGTCGACGGAGCCCGCTGCGCGGGGGCCCCTAATTCTGTCTACAGAGTTTAAAGGAACCTAACTAACCTAGTGTGGGGGTGCCCCAAGTCCCGATTACGGGGGCAGAGATATTTCCGTCGCATGTATTTGGCAATATTACGGTTTCACTTCGATAGATTACAATCTACCGAAAAATAATGCGTTATATTGTAAACAGTATGTTCAGTAAACAAAAATAAATAAATATCGCTGGACATTAACCCACAGCGCCACCTAGTGCCACACTAAGCAAAGCTTGTGTCGCGGACATTAGATAGTTGATATACTACATTATATACTTTTTGTTTGTAAATACGAGTACATACTTATTAAACATATAAACATCCATGACTCGGAAACAAATGTCCATGCTCATCACACAAACATTTGATCCTACCGGGATTCGAACCCAGGACCCTAAGAACGAAAGGCAGCGTCACTACCACTACGCCATTTGGCCATTCGTTTATGTACCACGATCTAATTCAATCAAATTGTATTGTTCGATGCAATGATTGCAATCGACCACGTTTTGCTGACCTAGCGATACTATGCGGCCGCACTAAGTGCCCCGCGAGCTCAGTGCATAACGAACAGCGACCGAGTGCATTCATTTCCATCATTTTAGCAATAACTTAGCTTAGTTACCTCAATAAACCCGTTAAAGTTGTTTGAGTGTTTAACTCAGTAGCGTAGCGATTCCCAATAGGTACCACCTAGTCACGTCCCCTACATTTTGGTCCTTCGAGCCTCTGAACTTCGCGGTCGGACTTTAGTTTTTCGGGACTGAGGGCTCGCGAAGTGAACTTAAACAGAACTAGTGACACTTTGGATTGCAGTGGTTTAAAGCTTAGCAGTGACTGTGGTGGTAACCTCAGCAGCGAGACTTTAGTGGGAGTATATTGAGTTGGAGTGCGCAATATATTCTCTCAGCGGTAGCAGCAAAAGCGGTACTCGGGGAGTGCCCTTCCAGCAGCAGTGAGTTCATAGCTCACATTAGCGGCAACAGCGGATCACTGGTGTGGAAGTCAAACCCATCAGGTTAGCAGCGGCAAAGGATTTTTCCAAGTAAGATCGTTTAATTTTTCTTACATCAGCAGCGAGATGGAGGACCTTTATTACATTCAATTGGAGATTGCGGAGAGCATTAGAAAACTCATCGTCAATTTTAAAAAGGATAGCGTAGAGCGTAAAACTATAGATTACTGTAAGCGTAAACTAGAGTTACTTGAGAAATACTGGGAGGACTTTCAAGTGAATCATGAAAAGACCCTTCCTTTTGAGCAAACAAATCATAAATATTTTGTTAAGTCTGAATTTGAGAGCACGAAACAGCTTTACTTAACAGCAAAAGAGCTTATCAGTCAATGTAAAGAACAGTTGATGCAGCAACCTCGGAAGGCACCGTGTCTTCCTCAAACAGCACAGCTGGCGCCCGGAACTTCAACGAGTCAGCCAGACCCACCAACAACAACAACTCCGACCTTTCAGTCAAGAGGGTCCAACAGCAAGCTTGATGATATGCTACATAAGCAGTCGGTCAATTTTAAAGCGTTTCTTAGAGCAGTCAACAATATTGATGTCGAAACTATCGTTGACAAGTGGGAGTTCGAAGACGCCCTTCGAACCCTGCACAATCGGTGGACTACTATTGATAATCTTCATTGGGAGATTATTGGTGAATCAGAGGAAGATCTAGCAGAAGACTATGAATATAACTTCAGCAAACACGAGCGTACTTTCAACAGCTTGAAAAAAGCTATTAACTCCAAAATGTGGTCAACATCATATCGCGAGAAATCCACTCCTCAAATGGATATTCCTGTATTTACAGGCCATTACCAGCAGTGGATGCCCTTTAAAGATCTTTTTAGCGAAGCAATCCACAAGAACAACGCACTGTCAAACGCACAAAAAATGCAGTACCTGAAAGGCAAGTTAAAAGGTGAAGCAGAGCGTTTGATTCAGCACCTTCCAATCAGTGCTGATAACTATAACGTTTGTTGGGAGATTCTAAATCATCGATTTGATAACAAGAGGATTATCTTTACAGCGCACGCCAATGTGTTCCTTAATGTGCCAAATATACAGCAGCAATCATTTTTAGCATTTAAAAAATTGCATGACGTCACGCTAGAGAGTCTTCACGCCATCAAAAACCTAGGTGCAGATATTAGCACGTGGGACCCTCTAATTGTACATATCTTATCGCAAAAGCTGGATAGTGAATCTTATTCCGAGTACATAGAATCCTAGAGAACTACCAATCCTACAAGACTTTTTAGATTTTTTGGAAAATAAATTCACTAGCCTAGAAACATCTCGTCGACGACAAGACACCATGCAAAAGTCATCGCAATCTCAGCAGCAAGCGAGTTCATCAAAATCATTGACAAACAGCCGCAAATTTAACAACAATTATAAATCGAACGATTATAATTCGAAGAACTCAAAAGCAATGCACGTGCAGGAAATCAAATGTCCTCATTGTTTTGCTGAGCATAAATTACACAATTGCGAAAGGTTTCTGCAAATGCCGAAGGAAATGAAACTTAAAACCGTCAAACAACTGAAATGTTGTATTAATTGCGTTTTTAATCATAATGGAAATAAATGCCATTCCAAGAAGCGCTGCCTCACGTGTTCGGGCAGGCATCATACTTTATTGCATGATTGTTTTGCTGAGGGCAAACAAAATTATGCTAATGACGAAGAGCTCAAGCAAGTAGAGAGTTCAAAGCAAAGCAGCGGCAACGGTGTTCACGCATCTCAGCAAAATTTCACTCAGATTCTTTTAGCTACAGCGTTAATAAAGGTGACAGCAGCAGATAGCACGCAGCTGATCCTGAGAGCTCTCATTGATCAGGGCTCACAGGTATCATTGATGACGGAGAAGGCAGCTCAGCAGTTGGGTTTAAAGCGACAGCAATTTGATGGAGCAGTTTCCGGAATTGGAGAAAAGGAATCTAACTGTACGGGCAAGCTAAGCATTACATGCCAGTCTATGTATACGAGCTTCAAATTTGACACGGATGTTCTGATTATGAAAAGTCTTATCAAAAACTTACCTAATCAATCGTTCGAAAAGCCTTCGTGGTCGCATTTGGAACATATTAATTTAGCGGATCCAGCGTTTAATACAAGTCGTCCAGTTGACTTGTTACTCGGGGCAGACGCCTATGCTCTTATCATGCTAGACGGTTTGATAAGAGGTCCTGATTCGTCTTCGCCCTTAGCTCAGCAAACCCAGCTAGGATGGGTAATATGCGGAACTGTAAAGCCACAATTCCATTGTAACGTCATCGTGAATAATACAGCGGATATTCAAAAATTTTGGGAAATTGAAGATATTCACGAGCAAAATGAAATATCAGCGGAAGATCAGCAATGCGTCGAGTATTACCTATCAACGACAAAACGTCTTGAGAGCGGTCGTTACGAAGTTAGGTTGCCGATGAAGCAGCAAGCGAACGACAAGCTGGGATCGACAAAGGAAATAGCACTAGCGCAATTTAAGAATCTAGAGAAAAAGCTTAACAAGCAAAAGGCTTTAGCTCAGCAATATAAGCAATTTCTAAGCGAATATGAAGAGTTGGGACACATGAAATTAGCGACCTTTAGCAGCGATGGAATAGAGTGTTTTTTACCTCATCATGGGGTTCAGCGAGCGGAATCCTCCACTACAAAGTTACGTGTCGTATTTAATGCATCCGCAAAAACTTCTTCGGGACTAATGTCTCAATGATGTCATGCATCGAGGACCTAACTTGCAGCAAGATCTGCAGACACTGTTACTTAAGTGGAGACTATACAGATACGTATTCACTGCCGATATTGAAAAAATGTATCGGCAGATATTAGTAAACGAATCGGATCAAAAACTCCAGAAAATCCTTTGGAGAGCTAAAACTGGACAACCTAATTATTACGACATACCAGTTAACGACGGTTACATATGGCACGAATTCAGCTCCTTTTTTAGCGATGATGACCCTTCGAAAACTAGCAGCGGACGAGAAGCATAACTTTCCTACAGCAGCAAGAATAATTCTTGAAGATTTCTACATGGATGATCTAGTATCCGGAGCTCATACTATCGATGAAGGGAAAAGTAGCATAGCGGAACTTAATTCGTGCCTAAGCAGCGGAAAATTTTTGCTGAGAAAGTGGTCAGCAAATGAAAAAAGGCTATTGGAAGATATAAATTCATCGCAGCAACATAATCAAACACCATCATTCATTTTCAAAACTGAAAATACACCAAAAACTCTGGGCTTGAGATGGGATCCGGAAACAGATGAATTCACTTTCCAATATACTTCAACAGCGGATACTTCAAAGCTTACAAAAAGACTACTTCTATCGGAAATATCCAAGTTATTTGATCCTCTAGGTTGGCTAGCGCCGCTAACTACAAAATTCAAATTATTGTTTCAAAAGGTTTGGCTAGATGAAATTCAATGGAGCGATGAAGTTTCATCCGAGATCAACGATGAGTGGGTCAAATTAACTAAAGATCTGGGATGTATTAGCAGATTCAAAATCCCACGATGGTTGCAGAGCAAACGAGATGACATTATCCAGTTGCACGGATTTTGTGATGCGTCTCTGAAAGCGTACGCATGTGTCGTATATGCCAGAATTGTATCAAAAAATCGAGTATCTGTAGTACTAGTCGCAGCTAAAACAAGATTAGTACCAGGCAGCAAGACCGTTTCGCTTCCAAGATTGGAATTATGTGCAGCGGAGCTATTAACCAGACTACTAACAAAAGTAGTCACAAGCATGAGTAGCATTGATTACGAAATCTATGCTTGGAGCGACTCCAAGATCGTCCTTAGCTGGATACAAGGCTATCCTGAACGTTGGAAGCCGTTCGTAGCGAATAGGGTGAAGAAAATTATTAGCGTGGCATCACCTGACGTATGGCATTACGTATCAACTAAAGAAAATCCAGCTGATTCAGCGAGCAGAGGACAATCCGTTACACAATTAATAGAGCACGCGTTGTGGTGGCGAGGCCCAGCTTGGCTATCGACACCCGACTTTAAGCCAAAGCGAGAGCAATCAGAGTATACGACGGAAGAGGAGGTCCGGAGGCAAGTCATAACCGTCCAAAATAGCAATCATGAAGACAGCGTAATTGAAGAATTACTGAATCGCCACAGCTCATTCGATAAAATAAATCGTATAGTGGCATGGTTATTACGTGCACCTGCACGGACAAGTAAACAAAAGCCGCCGTATCTCACATTACAAGAGCTAAGGAAAGCAAAATCAATTATAATTAAATGCATACAGCGCAGGGAATTTACATCGGATATCGAGAGTTTAATGCATAGTAAACTTAATTACAATAGCAAATTATTAAATCTACAGCCATTTTTAGATGAAAGCGGCATATTAAGAGTCGGGGGACGTCTCAAAAATGCCAACATTAGCTCTGATATGATACATCCAATAATTATCCCATACAACGGGAGATTAACGGATCTTCTTATCCAGCAAGCACATGAACACACCTTCCATGGTGGAGCTCGACTTACCTTGTCTTTACTGAGACAGCAATATTGGATAATTCAAGGAAATAGAGCTACCAAAAAACAGCTTCGTAAATGTGTGACCTGTAAAAAACAAGAACCCAGAAAGCTACATCAAATAATGGGAGACCTGCCTGAATGTCGATCTAATCCAGCGCCTCCATTTTATCATACTGGAATAGACTATACGGGGTTTATTCGAGTAAAAGCAAATAAAGGGAAAGGTATTAAAACAACCAAGGGGTATATCGCCTTGTTTATTTGCATGGTCACAAAAGCGGTCCATATAGAGCTGGTCTCCGACCTAAGCAGTTCGTCATTCTTAGCAGCTTTACGTCGCATGGCGGCACGACGAGGGACTCCAAAGCACATCTATTCGGACAATGGAACAAACTTCGTAGGTGCTAACAAGATCCTTCAGGAGGAACAGCAACAGTTCGAGCGAATTTTTAGCGACACATTTTACAAAGAAATAGCGGAAATGAGCATAGAATGGCATTGGAACTGCCCTTCTTGGCCAAGTGCTGGTGGAATCTGGGAGCGATCTATTCGGAGTCTAAAACAACATCTGAAAAGAGTAATAGGAGAACAAGCTCTTACATTCGAAGAATACAGCACGATCTTGGCTCAAATTGAAGCGAGCCTAAACTCAAGACCACTGTGCCCCATATCCGAGGATATCGATGACATCGATTTTCTCACTCCAGCGCATTTCTTAACTACTCGTGCCGGCCTAACTGTCATAGACACGGCACAAGATGCGAGGACAAGATGGTATTTAGTGAATAAAACGTTCCAAGATATATGGAAGCGGTGGAAAGCGGAGTATCTCAGCCAGTTGTCGATACGCAGCAAGTGGTTTAAAGCACAGAAGAATATAGAGATAGGAGATATGGTAACCATTCATGATGATAACCTACCACCGGGAAGATGGCCTGTTGGTCGGGTGGTTGAGGTCCACCCTGGAAAAGATGGAGCTGTCCGGGTGGTGACCTTAAAAACTAAAAACGGTTTCATAAATCGGCCCATTATCAAGCTTTCCATTTTACCTATAGCAGAAAACGAGGCAAAAAAGCAGCATCAGCCAAACAATGAAGCAAAAGCGGAGGAGAAAGCGACCAAGCAGTTCAGTAATGGCCCTAAAATCTATAGTATAGCATTATCATTGCTATTTTTTATGAGTCTAATACTGACCACTCAAGCATCATACAAATTAACAGTGTTCGATAGCAATCAAACATTGTATTTTGACCCGTTAGGACAAATGCATCTTATTCGTGATCAGTGGAAAATCGTAACTTATTATAATATGTCTCCTTACTGGCAAGGAGATAAAGCAGTCACACAATTTTCGCAATATCTCGAGCAAACATGCGAGAAAATTCAAAAGCAGAGCCATTGTAAAATTATCATCCTACAAATACAACACGATTACGATGAACTACAATACTATAATCAGCTGTTGCTCAATCAGCACTTTGGAGCGCGCTCGCGAACCCGACGCGGGCTTATCAACGCTGTCGGCTCCATAGCTAATTCATTGTTCGGAGTACTGGATCAGGAATTCGCAGAAAAATACAAGCGTGACATTGAACTTGTACACGGGAATATAAACCACCTTAGTCAGTTGTATCGGAATCAGACATCGGTCATAGAAGCGGAGTATAATATATTAAAGCGAACAGAAGAGACTATTGAAAAACAGCATAAGATAATTAATAAACATTTGAATCATTTAGACAGCGTCACCAACACATTGCAGCAGGAGATCGACGTAATGTCTATTCAGCAAGATTTCTCTCTAGCTGCGTTAGCGACCATAAATATGATTCAGAATTTAAAGCGGATTCAGGACACTTTCCTTGACACTATGACTGAAATATATCATGGTCAGATCAATCTGCATCTCTTGACTCCACAACAACTCCGTGCGGAGTTACAGATTGTGTCTAGTCAAATATCGAAAGAGCTAGCATTACCCATAGATGACATTCAGTTCAACCTGTATGAGATCTACAAATTGTTACAAGTTAAGGCAAGGATGACAGACGAATATTTCATATTTGAAATTAACTTACCGTTAATTAGCAGAGATACGTTCCAGCTGTACAATTTGATACCAGTTCCGGTTCAAATTAATAAAAGTATGATCAGCATCAAGCCAGCGTCAGAATACGTAGCGATTAACTTAAGAAGAGATTCATACATAACAGCCAGCGTCAGCGATCTTCAAGGTTGTGAACATCAAGCGGAAAACTATCTTTGTCGTCTTCGAGGGCCAGTCCAGAGTTAAGGTCCCGAGGAACAATTCTGCGAAAGGGAGAAGCTATCCACTTGCAGGATCATCAAATCTAGCTGTGAAAACAAATGGGTTCCATTACACGACTTTTCCACCTATTTGTATTTCTGTTGTGACTCGTACTCTTTGAGAGTCATATGCGACGACGACCTACAAGCGAGCGAAGTCAGCAAAGCTGGACTTATTCAACTATCTAAGCAATGCATTGTGAAGGGTCATGATATAACACTTTATTCTCATCAGCAATTAGAGAATACACTTAACCTTAAGCCAAATATACTCGAGATAAAATTAACTCCCATAAATCGAATCATCAGTAATCTTACGCTACCTATCCAAAATTTCCAAGACGATAAGATCGATGAAGATACCGCACCGATAGACGTATCTTTAAGGCAACTCGGTGAACAAATTGAATCGATGAAAAAATCAGCCGAACAGACAGAAGTTTTAACGACACATGACATACATCAGTATGCGTTGTTGTATAGCCTATTAGCAGCAGCTATCGCAGCGGTCCTGTGGTTCCTGAGGAGAAGGTGTCGGCGGACCAGTGGTCCACCCGCCCAAGGGCGAATCGAGAGCGTACCAGCGAGTGTGAGTGTGTGTATAAACCAATCTGAGCAAGAGCAAGGCTCTCGTGTAAGTGCGCGAAATCAACCCCTGTCCGAACAGGGGCCAAGTGTCAGTGATAGTGCGCGCGTATCTAATTTTTCTAAACGGTGGTCTAGTTTACGTTCAAAGAGGCGAGACATGTCGACGTCTCCCTTACCTAAACGGCAATCAGTGTTCTCGATAAATGACTCAACCGTTTGAGCATCCATGTCTAGCTATAAGATATGATTGTTCCATCACCTTGTCAATCATTTCTCATCTAATATTGTCTTAATTCCTTAGCACTTTAAGCTCACACTCACGTAACTCTTTATTTTTGTATAAGCTTATCTCATTATCTCATCTATTCGAGTCGGGAGCATGTTCGATGCAATGATTGCAATCGACCACGTTTTGCTGACCTAGCGATACTATGCGGCCGCACTAAGTGCCCCGCGAGCTCAGTGCATAACGAACAGCGACCGAGTGCATTCATTTCCATCATTTTAGCAATAACTTAGCTTAGTTACCTCAATAAACCCGTTAAAGTTGTTTGAGTGTTTAACTCAGTAGCGTAGCGATTCCCAATAGGTACCACCTAGTCACGTCCCCTACATGTATACTATTTAAATAAACAAAAAAGACATTTAGAGTTACCAAGTTAACTCACAAATGATGTAAACCTTATCACAAGAAAACAGAAGTTAACAAAATCTTAGAGACACGTAATATCTGCACAACTTCCTTTGTAATGTACACGACCTTAATAGACTTAAAAGGGTGTTTTTAATTAAATGAGTGGTTATGAACTCTGTTTTGTTACTCAGACTTGCTTTGTAAATGGCATAAGCTGGCTTATATTGCTTAAAACCATTGTGTTCTCGTAAATAATCTAAGAATTATTTAAAGTTGACTTTGCTTTTGGTGCTCGTAAAGAAAATTATCGAACTGGGAATCACAATGTTCTCCTATTTAACCCAAAAGATAGCGGGTAGAGACTGCCTTGTGGCACTAAGCCCACTTACTCGTATGAGACAGTACATGAAGTTTAAATACATACAGATGCCAGTGTTAAGCAGTCATAGACACTGCTAAATACCAAAACATCTATTGATATAGATCAACAGATTTTTTATACTTCTTCAGCAGAACGGAATTTGGATCTGTGTCTGGTTGATGGCAATAGGCTCGCCCTCTGTCACTTGAGACTTAAAGTAACTGGCGAAAGGTGAATTAATTTTTAGGATAACTATGGCTATGTCTTCAGAGTTTTGGTGTTTTTTTATGATTTCAGGTATGTTTACATTTCAGTTGTGACTGGTATTTCTTTTTGAAGCTATATCACTTCCTATTGAAGAGTCTCCTAACATAGCAAAGCAATGTTCTGTTGTGGCTAGGGCTGTTAGAATTGAAGGTCATACGTCATCATCATCAGCCTCCAGCAGTGCACTGCAGAAGACAAACCTTTTCAATTGCACGCCATTTGCATCTCCATTCTCGGCAACTAATAGCCACTCGGCAAAAATTACTTGTTTTTCTCAACAAACGCTTATTGCCTGTAGCTATTGTTATAAACCAAGATATTAGCAAAACAAAATATTAGTTGGGCTTAATTTATAAAAACAAGCAGTAAGTACATGAAAAAACACAAACACCAATAAAATATGAAATTCCAATCGTATTCTTTTATTTTACTAAATATTTACATAGGTATGCTGTTTTGAATAACACTTGATTTTAAGATAATATTAAACTACCGGTACTACGTACATACTTAATCATACAGTCATTTTGAATGAATATTCGTGAAAGCATATTTTTTGACATTTGAGTATTCATTATTATAACCTCCTTCTTTTTGAAGTTGTTTAAAAAGTGGTTACATATAATTATACTAAAAGGTAAGTAAGTACGCAGTCGACCGGTTTTGGCAAAATGTCCCGTGCCCATTGTACTGTGGCAAAAATGTATGACTGTCACATTGGTTTTGAAAACAAATAGCCTTACAAAGGTAGGTAAGGTAAATCAATTTTGTTGACGAATATACATACTGCTGTCTTTTTTAACATCGAAATTAAATTAAAACACGTAATTTCAAGTACAAAAAAATTACAACATTCACGTAACACATTTCTGCTACAACAATTTACACGTATTCTCCAAGTGCTCTCGTTTCAATTATGTAAATGTGCCTGTCCTCTTTGTGGCCACATTTCTATGCATTAACACTATCATTTTGTTCCCGGGCGGCCACGTTTTTACTTTTAATTTCATCTGCAAATGCACTCTCTACTTTAACATCACTAAGCATATAATTTGAAGTAAAAACATTTCTACATTCTCGTAAATTATTTTGAAAGTTTCATCTCGTATGTTACTGAATTGTTTATCTGCATTAAACCATTAGCGTTCAAGAATATCATCACAATTATTTTAATCTGATAAAGTGACACATGAAAACAGAGGATTCGTAAGATGCCTAATGCGTACACTTAAGACTACTAGCTACTACTAAGACTAGTTTTTGGGAGTATATTTATCACCATTTCAGCCGAAAGACGTGCACTGATGGATTTAGGCCTCCCCCAGGAGTCACTCCCGTCACATCCACCGGCGTAAATATAGTACAATAATTAATTTTACAAACTATTTACAGTCGTGCATTCAGAACTGGACATCACTTTAACTAAATATTCTTTGCTCATAAGTCTTTATATTTCCATCTCATTTTTAGGTTTTTAGCTTTAGGTCAAGTGATTGGTTTCAAATGATTTCCTGAGATAAATCCATTATGATTCCAAGACTCCAAGCAAACTTAGAAAAAGCAGCTTCCTGCTGCTGAAGTCATATTTATGTTCAATCTATTTTGAGATATTACTGTTTGCTTGCTTCTAATTTTTTCTCGCTTCTTCTGTCCAACGCTGGTGTCATTTCCTCTGTAAAATTAACGTTTAAGTTAAAATCATAGTCATTGAATTGTATATAGAAACAAATAATTAATATAATTTATCAGTGGCCTTTTGATTCAACTTAATGATAACTAACATTGAAACAAGGTTTTTGGGATATAGTTACATCTGTCAATACACGCGAAAATATCCTTGGATGGCCCTCATCTCGGTGTACTAGAATCATGAATAAAAATACCTGGATCAGCTTTCCTCCTGTCTTTGTAGTCTGGGCTGTCCCAAGGCTGTCGGTCTGAGCTGCCGAATATGACGTAGATGAGGTTAGAGCCGATGCCGATGGAGGCAAACAACAAGAAAACTATTCTCCAGCGACTGATGTCCGTCTGAAAGTAAGCACAAAATAATCATGTAGAAAATGAGCAATCAACAATGTTATACAACGTCAAATTTGACAAGCTGACTAAATTTTACTATCTTGATAAAATTTAATGTGCATTAAATGAACATAAATAAAATATTTTCAAATTATTTGGTTAAAATTTCGATGTTTATATTACTAACAATAAACACGCATACTCACGTTTAGTCGAACTTGCAATATATCAGTAATAAATAATAGTAAATTAAAAATAAGATAATTGATACAACTGTATGTCTTGCCTAACTGTTACTTACCGGATCATTCCTTAGTATTAGACTGGTCATGACGGGCGTTAAAATGCTACCAACACCTCCGGCAAAGTTAGTCAACGACAGTAACACTCCTGCAAACTGTGGCGACAGATCTAGATGGTTCACCTGAAAATTAAAGTACAATAATTAATAATTAATCTCAAACATGGCTCATGTCAATGTAAATTTATATCTGGAAGATCAGTAGAATGGCCAGTATTATTTAAAAACTGTCATTGCCAGTGCATTTGCCAAGACCAAGTAAAATATCAATTATCAAGACTTTGCAGTCGAAGTACATGATTTAAGATGAGTATAAAATAAAAGTAAGTATAAAATAAATACAGTAACTAGGATAATATCCTCACCATAAATCCGGCCGAAGTGAATCCAAACAGGAAAAACACCAGAACTAATATGGCGACTACAACGTTCTTGTGGTCGGGGCCCAGAAATGCCAGTGATATGATGCCGAGACCTCCTCCAAATAAAGCTGTTAAAAATAGAGTTAGTTAGACAGGTAAGGAACATTTTCTGGTGTTCATTCAACGGGGTTAGAGATATTAAATATCTCTAACCCCCAATCTCTAATGAACTTTTGAACAAATCTATTGTTCAAAATCTTATTCTTACGTTACAAGAAATTTTCTTGTACTCGTAACGTAAGAACAAGATTATCTTCTTCTTTCGTAATGATATGATACGTCTTATCAGATTACTTGGACCCAGTTGGTGGCCACGCTAATCGTGGTGTAAGTAATAATTTTGACTCTCCATAAAGTGGGGATAAGTGTTTTCAGCAGCCTATTGGGTGCGCAACCGATGTATCGGTTTGAAGATAAAAGCTCAATTACCAAATGAGTTGAATATTTTCCTACAAGTTCCTAGTGTTAACCAGCCACTGTTGTATATCTTCTGACTGATGACAGCAGATCCTATAGAACCCACCCACATACCCACGAAGGGCAACGCAGATAATGTGGCACTCTGAAACGAAACAAAACAATTAACGTTACTCCGAATTGTAAAATAATCAACAAACTTTTGAAACAATAATTGTCTTAGAAAGATTAGAAACATCTATAATTTTGTTGGCAACATTCAAAATTTTACTTTTTGGTTCACGCTTTGTGGTTTCAGGGGAGATCCAAAAGGCATCACCGCAAAAGGAACTAAATGTAAAAAACGGAAAAATTTGGAACCTGTTAACATACGAGTAACAAGTACTTACATTCCTTAGTGAGATATTCATGCCCATTTCCAAATATGTCGGAAGATCAACGAAGAATAAGATGAAGACGGCGCTGCCACCGACGTGTGAAGCCATGATGGCCCATAGCGCTGGAGTACGGAATATTTCGCGCCAAGGTGTTGCTTGTGTTCGCTGAAATTGAAAAATTTGTATTAGTCGCTAAGCATACAACATAGTAGAATTTTATATCATGTATTTACTTTGAAGAGAACCTAAATTGGCTGCAAACCAATTTCTGTTTCGGCATCCTACTAATATTATAAATGCAAAAGTTTGTGAGGATGTATGGGTCTGAATGTAAAGACCTCCCACTAGGTGGACCGACGACCTGGTGAAAGTTGCGGGGATCCGGTGGATGTGAATCGCACGGTACCAGTCAATGTGGCGACACTTGGGGGATGCCTATGTCCAGCAGTGGACGTCTTTCGGCTGAAATATTATTTTTGTAATGATGGGTCTGAATGTTTGTTACTCTTTCAGGCGTAAACTAAATACCGGATTTGGAGGGAATTGGACAAACAGATAGTTGATCCGGTAGTACGATTCCGTGGAACAATTACCGAAATCCAAGCAAGCGAAGCCGCGGTCATAAGCTAGTTATTACATATTTTCATCCTCATCACACATCCGACCTTCAGTTTTTGCAAATTTTGTGTTGGTTAAAATCAATTCTTACCCTACTTTCAGAACTGGTATCAAGTCCCATTTCAATATAAGTCTTTTCCTCCTCAGTCATCATGGAATGTTCTCCAGGAGAGCTGGCGGCGAACCAGTACCACAGCCCTGCGGTCAGGAACATGATGGCTGACGTCACGTAGAAGATCATCTTCCAGCCTAGAACTGTTTCAGCTAGCAGGCCCGACAGAGGCATTGCTATTATTGTGCCTACTTGAGATCCTGGGGAAGAGGGTTTTGTATATAAAGTTACATGTAGGAAGATACAATTTTATTATTATTGCCGTAACTGAGTTCATATTCGTGATTGAGAAAAGAACAATAGTGATTGTTAATACGAGTACGCTATCTGCAGTTCCACCAAATTCATAATGTGCTGTTTTCTTATGAAGGAAGACAGAAACTGCAGAATGCTGTCTCGGATATATGCATCACTTACTCTATTGCCTGATATATTTTGCGTACCTTTACCCTTGCCAAGATTTTACTTGTGGCAGTCAATATCAACAAAACTTTTATCAAAGTTTAAAATTGTTATGTTCATTCGTTTGAATAATTTATTAATTTTATTAACAGAAAATTTTTCAAACCTCAATGAGTTTTATTTAAATTCTCTATTCTGTTTAAATTAGCATCTCACCTGAATACACGACACCAGTATAGGTGGTCCTCTCGCTGGTGGGGAGCCACCTGCCGAGGAGCGTGTGACTGGCTGGGAACAGGCACGCCTGGGTGAGACCCATCATCACTCGGATCACGCACACCATTGGCCAGCCTCCCTGAAACGTTCACATTTTTATTTAAGACTAATTTGTGCACAGCCACTGTAGTCAAATAAGTGAGTTTAAAATAAAATAGCTTGTCTAATGGGAAATTGTACCGAAAAAATGTGTTATCAGTTGTTTGTATTAATGATGGGACAGGGACGACCATGGGTAATTAATTTTGATTACTCTCTAACTTGTTTTAATTTCCAAGACTACTAATCTTCGTCTCTCACGAAGTTTAGTAGTGTTGGAAATGAAAGCTGTTACTTAAACTTCCTATACAGGGTGTAAAAGTTTCCATTACATAGCCGTCATCTAAGCATTCTGTCCATAAACCCAGTAACATTAAGAAAAAAAAAGTGGGGCAATCTTTGGGAACTGCCGATACTCGTTAAAGTGAAAACTAGTGTAGTGCTACGAAAAGCGTACGTGACGGTCACGCGAGTTGCATGTTTTTATTCACTCAAAAAACGCTCATCACTTCAAAAATGTTGCTGGGAACCGACTTTTATTTTGGTGTTTTGCGGTAGCATGAGATCCAATACTTACAAAGTAATGCGTTTATTTTTAATAAACTTGGAAAATTTTGGAAATATGACGTTCAATACTACCGTGATGAAGAAGGATCCAAGGTAAGGTCAAGTACAAAAAAAATGTCGCAATGACTGGGAAAGCAAGTGAATTTTGGACTTTTGAGAGTTTTTTTAAGCCTAAACTAAAAATTAACTTAGTTACAACAGTAACTAAGTAAATTTTTTAATTTTAATAATGTTTTGAGTTTGAGTGTGAAAAGGCCAGAATTACAATTTTGAAATAAACTTAAAATAAATTTTGATGATCTAGATTATAGAGAATTTTTGATGTTATGTTAATTTAAAGTCTTATGAAATCATTATAGTTGCAAATTAGAATTTGGTGCCAGACGTAGAACTTTAATGACAGAACTTACCACACTAGCTAACATTGGAAAGAGACCAGTAAGGAACCCATTGGCTAGCAAAGAGACCAATAAAATGGGTTTTCCTCCGAATCTCTTAGCGAGGACGCCGGCGGGAATCTGCATGCACATGTAGCCCCAGAAGAACGATGACAGGATCAGACCTTGGATCTTTTTGTCCCATTCGTACACCTGAGAAACAAGTTTGGAAAAGTATTAAATACAACGTCAAGCCTGTTAGGCAGAGGTTTACCCGCTGTCATTTCGCTAGTTATGCCTCAGTCCAATGTAAAGAATAGTGTGTGAAACGATCGACATCATCTAGCCGCACTGGTACTGAAACATTCCTGATTGAAAAGCCTAATAACACAAAATCAAAGCATTTATTTCAAGTAGGCCAGTTACAGGCACTTTTGAATTGTCGAAACAAAAATGAACATTTAATGTAGCTACAGTCCCAGTCACAAGACATAAAAACTGTGAAAGTACTGTAGTTGCCCATTCCCTAGCGTAGATCTCTATGGAGAAGAACGGGCAAGAAACTCCATGGACACTCTTTTAAATCAAAATATTGTTACAAAATCTTGGTTACATCATTCATGTTGAGATGGTATATTATGTGAGAACAATGTAGCAAGATGTGCACGTTAAAAGTGTCCATAGCAACTATAACACTTTGCCCAAACAGGGAATCAAAATCAAGACCGCATAACCGTAGCACTTGCGACCACTAAATATTCACGTTGTAACTATTTATCTTTCTTCATCGTTTGACAGTTCAGTATTTTCCATAATTTGCTCATGGAATTAAATAACGAAAAAATCATAATTCAAGATAACTTATGCAAAGAAAACTGTGTGACTTACAGAATCTTTGTTACGTTGAATACTTGTTTAGTCTTATTTAATAATAATGTTATCTCGGCTTTGTTACACATATGTCACGTAGTGTTTGCATTGTTACGCGCTGGTGAGCTAAATATAGTACAGAATATCACCGTGTGACTTTTAGTGAAGATAAGGTCACGCCTTCTATGAACTTTTTTTCGGGTGCAATTTAAAAGTTAATAAGAGATGATACATAATATAAACTCAAGGTTTGCCAACGAGCAATAGAGCGCAGTATACTAGATATCAAATTATCTGATCGTATTTGAAACACACACGTAACTCAAAAGGCTGCCCAACTCAAATGGGACAGAGCTGGTCATGTCTGCCGCATGCCAGACGAACTGTGTGCCAAAATAGCAGAAAACTGGTGCCATGACACAGTGAGGCGGGGTCGCGGCAAGCTTCGAAAGTTACGTGAAAAAAGGAAGGAGGACGCGCGGGTTCGCCAGATGTGGAAGGAGTGGAGACAGAGTTTCGTCCAGGAATGAGACCGAGCAGGCTTGATCAATAAAACTACTGAGTGCCCTACATATTGAGCCTGTGTACCTTAAACAGTGGGCCCAGTGCGGATCGGGGAAGTCACATGTTTAAATTTTTAAGTTACAACACACGCTGGTTTCTACGAGCTTGCTTATCACATAAAATCAAAAACTAGAAGACCATCCGGTTTTCTAAGCAAATGCTGAAACATCCAAACACTACAATGTTGACGAAAACAGAGGAACTTACCTCGGCAGTGGAACCGTTGTGGTGTTTGATGTCAGTCATGGCCAGGATCGCGACGCCCATACTGCTGCGTGCCAGAAGTAACGCCACCATGCAGAAGGACATGCAAATCATCTGGACATGACGAATGCCGAAGCCGTAGTCTGAAATGGTAACGATTGTCGATGACTATACAGTTTATGTAGTGACAAAAGTAGCTGAAGAGTCAGAGAGTCAGTTAGAACTACTCAACGGATTTGGATAAGCACACAGATGGCTTATAGCCTGGATTAACATGATATTTATATTAGTTTTTTATCCCAGTAGTCCAATCTAGTGGATAATAACCGAACTCCACGCAGATGGTCAAATATTATATGAAGGAAAATCCAATAAGCGGCATTAAAGAAAATAGCGGACAAATTGAACCAATTAGTTTTTAATTACATCCTATAGTTTTGTACTGGTACTTTTTTTTTTAAGAGTAAATGGTATAATTCTTTTTCATTTAAATTGTTAGTAGATTAACCATAAAAAGTTAAGCTTTCCAAAAACATGTTCAAATCACAAAAAGTCCGTTACTGAAGTTCTCCTTCTGTTGAAGTTTCACAAGTGAAAATTAACGCACTCGAGCTTTTACATGGTGATCCAATATAGTATCTTATTTTAATGCTTGCTACGAGTATTAGTCCGAGAAGTTATAGACTTTGTTTAACCTTTCTGGGATTATAGTACGAAAATTAGGAAAATAAACAACTAGAAAATAGTCCAACAAAGACCCATTAAGTATTGTTACTCTTGGTCAATACACAAAAGAAAGATTAAATGGAAATAAATGACAAAAAGTAATAGAAGAAAACACAGAAATAGAATAGATTGCAAGCTCATGATATTCTAATCACGTTTCAAAGGTTTACCATACGTTTGTAACCCGTGAGGTTATTTGATGTGGTCCCATTATTTGAATAGGACGATATGTACCTCATCGTTTTCAGTGTTTGCTTCGGTACTTGTAATCGATTCTTTGGGTTTACTCCCTCTGCTTGGTTGGGCATGGAAATAATGTTTTGTATTGGATTTGGGTTAACAATAAATATTATGGGTTAGGGTTTGCTGTTTGGAGTTTTAAAAGGATGGTATTTAAAAGTACTTCAATTTATTCCCATTTCATTTACCTAATTTGGCCTGTGTTCCACCAAATATACTGAATGTGCACTAAAATATGTTAATTAAAATATGTCATAACGAGCATCTATTTAACAATTAAACACTGTATATTCTCCTTAAAGCGTAGTCGACGGAGCCCCGCTTCGCGGGGCCCCTATTTCCGAGTGCAGGGTTTAAAGGAACCTAACTAACCTAACCGGGGGGTGCCCTAAGTCCCGATTATGGGGGCAGAGATACTTTAATATTTGGTGCACGATCAGTAGTATTATTTGGTGCACGATCAGTATTTTTCGGGGAAGAAAAGATTTTTGTTGAACACAAAAATATTATCCGTTTTAAAATATTGATTTCAGTCAATCTAAACTAATATTATAAAAAAGGAAAAATTCATGATTATTTGTATGTTACGATTTAACTCAAAAATTACTCGACCGATTCTAAAAATTCTTTCACCACCAGTAAGCTATATCTATACCAAGTAACGCTATAAATAATATCGATATCATGCATAATAACCGAGCTATCACCATTTTTGCGGACGAAGTCGTGGATGAAGTGCTACTATACAATAAAACATAATAAATGATTGTCTCATTGATCTAGTGATCAGAAAGCGCAACTAGTGAGCCTGAGGTCATGGGTTCGATTCCCGGGTCGGGCTAAGTGTTATTGGGTTTTGCCATCAGGTATTTCTCAGTAGTAGTCACGGAGCCAGTTGACTTTTCCATCATCGTCTGATAGAATGCCACTTTGTCTACGCCCGTTATCAAGTAAAAAATTGAATATTTACGTTTGCTGGTGTTGCCTTCTGAGGCTTTTCTTGCACTTTTGTCCTTATGTTCCGCCATTTTCGGTGTTGACTCCTCACATCACTCCCCGGCAAGGAATGAGAGCCCAGGAGTACTGCTAACTTATTAATATCAAAATACAAGTTCCGTCCTACAAATAAATTTTTACTTTATGACTAAGCGGACAGGTTTCATTTTCCAATCGTAGTTGAGTGTGGGAGTTTTGACTTTTGACTGACAGGATGTGTAATGTTTCTATCTGAAAGTATACAATTGAGGTATTACTATTTGACATAGTGATGTGGAATATTTTGAGATGTAGGTATCGGGTATTGTTTTGTTTTGTGGATATGCTTGATCAATATCTTAGACCCTGTCACCATCTATTGAAGTAGATTTACATGGAAACCAGTCGTATCGTTGCGGTCTGTCATTATCGCAGCAGGCACCATTATAAAGGCTATATCGCAACTTGCAGGTTGGTCTTGGTCAAAGGTCGTAACTTACTTTACCCTTTCCTTCTAGAAATGGTCATTTAAATATTGGAGAAGCTAATGGCTAAATAATAACAACCGCTCGGGACGATCTTTAGGTTATGCCGTGCTTGCCTAGGTTGGTCTGTGGATGGGTGACCACCCTTACATACCGAGTAAAGCACGTTAAGTTTTTGGTCCCGGCTGTCATTTGTCCATCTTTGACAGTCGTTTCAGGTAGTCAGTGGCCCAAAAAGTCTGACACCAGTTTTACCAAGTGGTATCGTATTACCCAGTATTAACTGGGTTGTGGAGGTCAGATAAGGAGTCGCTCCATGTAAAATACTGGTATTCAGGTGCATCCGGTTAGACTGGAAGACGACCCCAATATAGTTGGGAAAAGGCTAGGCAGATGATGAATGGCCATTAAAATATATTTTGTCTGACGAGTTGAATTTTATAATTTCTTGTCAGCCTCAGCCTATTCATGTTCCCACTGCTGGGACACAGGCCTCACAATGAGAAGGAATGGGCTATAATCCACCACGCAGGCCCAGAATAAAAATTTCTAGTAGAGAGAAATTACTATCAAGTTCAATTCAAAGATCTCCTAATTACACTCAAAAATATAACTTATAAAAGGGTTTTCTCTTCATACAAAGGGCGCCAATTTTTTGCGTCATTGCCTTCAGTATCAAAGAAAAGCTTACTCAAGTGAAGTCTTTGTAAGTGACCAGGAAAAGAGGGTTCAATGAAATCGGACGGCTGATGAAGGATTCTGCCTTGACGGCTTTTGTCTCGATTCTCATTTGTTTCTTTATTCGATTTACTGCCTCGTTGGTCTATTAGTTGTAAGTGCTAGTGTAATGCTGATCGCGGGGTCCCGTTTTCGATTCTCAGTAACTATTATTAGATCGTTGTTTCAGGAATAGTAGTAGTAGCGGCCCAGACTTTGTGCCTGGTTGATGACCATAGGTTCCAACCTGTTTTAACTAACTGGTGAAATGTGGGTGTACTAGGGGCCAATTGCCTAGCTCCTTGAGAAAACTAGCGTGATGTTAATTGATTTAAGGACCGGACCAATAGCAGACACGCAGCTCCAGACACGGACAGCTCTATACAAGTACTTACTGGCTTCTATGCCTCATCATCATCATCATCATCATCATCAGCCTATAAATGTTCCCACTGCTGGGACACGGCCTCCTCTCAATGAGAGGGAATGGGCTATAATCTACCACGCGGGCCCAGTGCGGATTGGTAGATGTCACATGTCTTCGAATTTTTGGTTCTAGGACATGCCGGTTTCCTCACGATGTTTTCCTTCACCGTTTTGAGAGCAGCGGTGAAGAAATAAATTACACACAGTAATGCGCCTGTCTGGGTTCGAACCCACGACTTACTATTCGTAAGTCGGGGCCGCCACCACTGGGCCAGTATTAATTATTCTCGATCATGAACATTCTTAGTGAAGTAATTCGTCATAGCAAACTTTCGGAGTTCCTTATATCTCGATGATGAACATTCTCAATTAAGGCATTCGTTGTAGAAAACTTTTCGAGTTCCTTATATCTCGATGGTGAACATTCTCAATAAAGTAATTCGTCATAGCAAGCTTTCGAAGATCCGTACATCTCGATGATGAACATTCTTCATTGAGCAATTCGTCAAAGCAAACTTCCAGAGATCCCTACATCGCGATGATAAACATTCTCAATTAAGTAATTCGTCATAGCGTACCTTCTGACTCTCGTAAGTCGTACTTCAAACTTTATGTATATTGTGCAGTGCAGCAGTTCGATATTCTATAGTATAGTAATTATATTACGTCAGTCTATCCGTACCGCTTTGACCGATGCTTTATAAATACAGACCTACACACATTTATGCTATTAGTAGTTAGATAAGCTATTTTTAGTTATCTATCTGCAGCAGTTTCTATTTATTTGAATATGTACTCAGTGCTACCGTCACCGTAACTAGTTTTATCCAGTTTTGCTATAGTTGTGTCACAGGCATTTCAATTAATGATTTTGAAGTAAAAGCTAAAGTGACTAGTTATACAATTCGGAAGACAAACTTTTGTATGTAAGACGGCAGTTGGAACTGTTTCGTCATCATCTGCTAAACATAGTTGTAGGAGTTGTTAAAACAGGGTAGGCAACCCTGTTTTAAGCTTTCACGGTTTAAAACTAAACTTATATTGCCAGGTAGACAGATTTGTCTGCTCTTAGTAATCCATCCACCCGCATTCTCCAGTCAACCCGCGATCATGGCGCTTGCAACAGCGTTGAAATATCAGGAGCTCAAAATAACAAATAATCACGGAAGATATCCCGTAAGTGACAATACAAGTTTAGTTTTATAATTATGCCTAGCCAAGGGTCGACTGGTCTTGTGTTTCTTGCATCCAGTGGGTTCTCGCAGCATTCACTAGGTTATTAGTTCAACTCGTGGGAGACTATTCAATGCCAGAACTTCTGAAACACGGTCACCACTCCAGAATACCGTTCTTGCATTACCTCTCGGTTGGTATGGCCTCTATTTTCATCCATTATGAGATTATGGTTCGTTTGGCCCTTAAAAATAAGTTCTGCCGATAGAAGTGAAAACTAGTAGAAGGTCCGCTGCTACGAGTGCTACGAAAAGTGTATGTAACGGTCACGCGAGTTTCATGATTTTTGTACATTCAAAAAGTGCTCAACGCGCCTATAGAAGTTAACATAACATCTAACATTAATCATAGTACTACATAATTAGGTGAAGAGTTGATTAAATATTAGTCTTTTAATACAAACACTAATTCTTCTGAATACCTACAACAGAACAAAAAAACCAAAGGGTATTTTTCCAAACTTCGGTCCACTTTATTTAAACAAAGATTTGTTATCTATCGTTCTATGAACATAGTATTTTAATGCTATTGGTTCACCTGTCATCTACATGTTTTATTGTAACTAGTTTTGTCTGGTTCTAACTCTTTAAAAAACAGCAAAAACTTGAATTACATTTTTCTGCAGCTTCATCCTCAGTTTAGTAAATCTTCACTGCCAGACTGTAAATGACCGTTGCCATGAATAGGAAAATATATAATTTAAAAAACCTTTAATTGCTGTAATCAAACGATAGCTGTATGAAGGTAGTTTCCATGTTCTTTCTCGTGTCGACGGTAACTACTTATTGAACTCAAACTCAAAATAATAATAAATAAATAAAAAGTTTATTTCGGAGCAATAACACGACACAAGGTTAACAGGTAAACCCATGGAAGCTGCAAAAGTATAAACTGTAGCGCAGCCACCAACGCCCTCCTCCAGATTATAATGGAAAGATGTTCCACACAAAAAGTGCTTACAGTTAATTTAGGTTTACCTAATTAATAACAAAAAAAAAAAAAATAGTTTAATAATAAAATAAAAAAAGGAAAGTACTCGTATATAAACAGTAGGACAATAGTTATGAATTGGTATCAAAATCAAAATCAAAATCAAAATCAAAGCATTTATTTCAAGTAGGCCAGTTACAGGCACTTTTGAATTGTCAAAACAAAAATGAACATTTAATGTAGCTACAGTCCCAGTCACAAGACATAAAAACTGTGAAAGTACTGTAGTTGCCCATTCCCTAGCGTAGATCTCTATGGAGAAGAACGGGCAAGAAACTCCATGGACACTCTTTTAAATCAAAATATTGTTACAAAATCTTGGTTACATCATTCATGTTGAGATGGTATATTATGTGAGAACAATGTAGCAAGATGTGCACGTTAAAAGTGTCCATAGAAAAACCAAAACAAAATATAACTCAAAAACAAAATAATTAATTCAAATAAACCATGGCGACTAAGAGATGACCAGTCACAACTGACAGCGCCCGTTCACGCACATGACGCATGGATCAGCACCATATTCAGCTCAACCATTTTGAAGGGAACTAAATGGTCCGACACACGCGCCACCATCAGCGAGACATTTGAGTGAGCATGACATACTCTCAACCTCCAGGGCACATTCAAGTCAAGAACTGCCGTAGGTTTCCAGTGAATGATAGCTTACTAGCACATAGTACTCACACAATATGGGCTATGCGATTATATAATTAAACAGTAACATTGAATCTATACAATGCAAAGATAGTTAAGTACAATCTTCAGCAGCTCCAACTATACCATTTAATGCTATCAATTTTTGCGCCCCTGTCCATGTGGAGCAGGACCAGCATTAAGCCAAGCAACTCAATAAGTATTATGAGTTGGTAACAATAATTTGACGTTGAGTGACGATTTTGCTGTCGAGAGTAGTGAGAGGGTGAATGGGTGTGTGGGTGAGTGTTAATGAGGTGTGCGAGGTGTGTGAGGTTTTGTTGAGTTGTGTGAGAGAGTGATGTGTGTTTTACACTTCCACGAGTTTCTCTGTGTCATCGTAATTTTGTGATTTCAGCCAGGAGTCAAGTTTCATTTTGTATTTGATCTTGGTTAGTGGGTAGATGTTTAAGTTTTTGTTTAATTTATTGTAGATTTTTGAACTTATGTGTTTGTAATGACGACTTGCAGCTACGGTTCTACGGGACTCAGTGGCACAAACCCTATTCGAGCGGCGAGTAGAACAGCACTTAGGATCAAGGGTAAGTTGGCAGTGTTTGCGAAGAATAGTTTGGAGGATAAATAGCTGTCTGACAGTAAGGACCTGGCAGAGGGTATATAGAGAAGATGTCGAATATCGGATCGGTTTCCTTGCCAGCACTTTAAGAACAGCTCTCTGCGCTCTTTCGACACGTAGCATCACTGTTTTACCGGCACCACCCCAGACCGTTAGGCAATACCCCAGAACAGACTGAGCGAGCGCAAAGTAGATGGTTATTAGACATTTAAAATCAGCCGCTCCTCTGAGTTTCTTAAAAACATAGATAAGTTTTCTCACGCGAGCTACAGTTGAAGCAATATGTTGCTTCCATTTCAAGTTGCTATCAAGGGTGACGCCAAGATATTTAATGGAAGATGTATTTTCTAATTGTTGACAGCCACAGTTAGCGTGTAAGTTTGGACAGGTGTGCGCATGAATTTCAATCGGTGTGGGAGGCTGACTTGACTTCATAGTAGAGAATGTGATAAATTTGGTCTTGTTTACATTTAGAGTGAGAAGATTTGTGGTCAGCCACCTCATGACGGTGATCAAGGCTAACTCCGAGTTGAGGCGAGTTTCAGTCCAGTCCCGGCCATGAACAATTAGAGCTGTGTCATCGGCATAAGCTATGATTTTACAGTTGGGTAAAGATAACTGACACAGTTCATTCACGTAAATGAGAAAATGTGGGGGTCCCAGGACACTGCCCTGGGGGACGCCAAAAGTGATCGTTTCCTGGTTGCTGAGGAAGTTTTCAATCTTTACAATTTGTTTACGATCTGTTAGATAACTCCTGAAGAGATCGGATCGAAAAACCAGTTACAGTTGTCAAAAACAAAAAGATGGAGCGACAATCGAGTAGCAAGCCGTTATCATCATCTGCCCAGCCTTTCACAACTATGTTGGGGTCGGCTTCCAGTCTAACCGGATGCAGCTGAATACCAGTATTTTACATGGAGCGACTGTCTATCTGACCTACACAACTCAGTTAGTAGGTACTGGGTAATTCTTGGTAAGATTAGTTGTCAGACTTTTTGGGCCGCTGACTACCTGTAACAATTGTCAAAGATCTACAAGTGACAGTCAGAATCATCAGCTTAACGTGCTTAAGGGAGGTGACCTATCCACAGACCAACCTAAGCCATCACGGCTTATAGATCGACCCGAGCGGCTGTTATTATTTAGCCACGAGCTTCTTTCATGTACCTCTCACCAATCAAGTAGCAAGACGTAACAAATATAAAAAGACTGAAGGGCTTTGCCCATACCAAATTAAAGATCAATTTGGAGAAGAATGGGCTAAAAACTCCATTGGCATTTTTTTGCCGGTCGCTGGCCGTAGTAAACTACTTTTCTGAATACACCCGATAAGAGAACGCTGATTCTCTTTATTTTAGGCCTCTGCCTCGAATCTTGCGGGCAGCGGGGCGGTGGCGGCGGCGGCGCGGGATCGGCGCAGGCTTCTCAGACCCGTTCTCGAAACTAGCGGGCAGATCGCGCGTCACTATAGCCGCCTAGTGTTGTTTTCGTGATTGTGTTGTCGAGATATTTGTTTTTATTCGCGAAAAAATGTCTGAACAATGGCGGCAACATCTTTTTGATTCAAATTTATTCCTAATGCTCGATTTATTGTGGGCAAAAGAAGAAGTAAATCCCTACTATAAAGCAAGGAAAATAAAATGCGAGTTAAATCGAAATTATGAAGAACAGAGACAATGTCCCGACAAATTCTACGACTACAACCGAATCAGTGAATCAGAATTCAGTTCGTTTTTAATTTCTTCCCATAACTGGTTAATTACTCTTCTGTTTTTATGGTTCACATCTTTGCTGTTCCATATCGGTGTCCTCTCAAAAATTGCTGAAATAATTTGCTCTAACCCGTCCGAAGACATTTCGACACGTCACAAAGATAAATTGCACAACACTGCAACGCAGACGTGCGGGTCACCGCTTGACTAAAGTACACCGCTCGCTGCCCGCCGCGCCGCCGCGCCGCCCCGCTGCCGCGCCGCTGTTTTCGAGAGCCGGTCCATTTGATTATACGCATAAGATCCTGCCGCTCCCGCGCCGCCGCCGCCGCCGCCCCGCTGCCCGCAAGATTCGAGGCAGAGGCCTAACACTAGCCGACGTCACGCGGTTTCACCATCTTAGTTCCAGTACCCGTGGCAGTATACGAAGATATAATATGGTCTATGTTACTTGCTGATAATGTAGATAAAAATGGCTGAAAGAATTTTTCAAATCAGTCTAGTAAATTTTAAGATTATTAGTTACATACAAAAATACAAACATAATCTTTCCGTTTTATAATATTTTTACTAGCGGACGCCACGTGGTTTCACCCGCCTAATTCCCGTTCCCGAAGGATTACGGAAATAAAATTATAGCCTTTGTTATTCGCTGATAATGAGGCTTTGCATTGCTGAAAGAATTATTCAAATTGGTCCATTACTTTTTAAATTTATTCGTTACATACAAACATAATCTTTTCTCTTTGTAATATTAGTGTAGATAGTATAGATCACCCCCGATTCCAATAGTTCTATGAACAGCGAGGCAAACACCAGAATATTCAACTTCCCAAATTGGAAACTTAGCTGGGATACCAAACTCAACTTGCAAATACTAATGTAACTTATTAAGAGCGGAATTCAAGACACAACTTCAACGAACCCTCATTAGTTTAATCAAAATTGAAATAATGCTGAATTCGTATTTATTTTTATCTGCTCTGAATTCTCAACAATTCAAAGGTTAAGTTTTTGAGGAGGTGAATGTTTACCAGGGAGCCTGATACCGGTATAAATAGTACATAATGTGTCTTTTATTCAAATAAGTTCAGCATTTAAAATGTGAAAAAGAAGACATCTGTGACAACTACATGGAAACCCCTCGGAACTGGTTTCCGCGATCATGGCGCTTGCAACAGCGGCAGCGTCGAAATAACGGATATAATTATGTCCTACATTGGGAGCACAAAATAATTGATAGTCACAGATAAGGAGATATCCCCTATGTGACAGGATTACCAAAATACAGAATTTCTTTTACCTTTGAAATAGTAGCAAAGAATGCAATGATAATATAACTGCGCAACATACACATTACCCAATGTGTGTGTATCTTGTATTCTTGTTACTTGCCCTGCATACTTTGTGTAGCAAATGTTTGTAACGCACGTGTCGGCGTCACTTTCCGTTACAACGCAATAACCACTGCTTTCGTCGGAAGTGTTCGTCATTCGATATAGTGGTATTTGACGTAACGTGCTTTCGAACTATCGTACCACTCGTAATTTTTTTCGTCATTCGAGATTTCATGTCACTCCTAGCCCTATCATATCTTATCAACTAATTTTGAATTAAAAGAGTGTGGCGTGTTAGATATAACAAATACTCTGCGGGACAGCAGACTGCTGCTTGGTGAGTTTTTATGTACCAAAACATTTTTTTTTGTATTATAGTGTGTTTGAAAACAATTACTGTCGATATCGGATTAGGTGTCGTTTTGAAAGGCTGTAGAAGAATCTTGTTATTGTACTACAGCCAAAAAGGAAAAAAAATAAAGAATATGAAGAAGATCTAAAGAATGTAGGTATATCCTTTGGTAACGCTATATTATCTCTGAATTGACTTTTGACTAATCAAAAGACAGAGGATTACAGATAACCGCTAAAAGCCATTAGCGATAAATATGACGGGAGTCGATGTTACAGGAAATAAAAATTAAAAATAATGTAATTAGTCTTAATTTATTTCAATATATTAATAATATTACCTACTTACAAATATTTTAAGATCTAATAGGCTCTTAATAACAATAAATTAATACTTATATTTAACCTAACTGCGTTATAATTATCTACTATTATACAGATTTCTGAGAAAATTCTCCGAGTTTTATACACAGTATCTTACATCCTTAACTTCAGTTTTATCAATCAGAAATATTGTGCATAGAATTCCAATTGATTACACAATTGTCAATCATCTACTACACACATTATAGGAACTACGTTCTATATAATTGTTCCATTACCAGACTTCTGTATGCTACATCAATATCATCTTCTGTCTATATTTTAAAATAATTTAAGTCAGTCAGTCAGTCAGTCTTTGCTCCTTCTCTTTCCTATAACGAAGTCTTGACGAATGAGTCATTTACTGCACTAACTACTTCAGGAGATTCTTCAATAACCACAGCTGGCTTCGGTGGTCGCTTCTTGCCACCTGTAAAAAAACACTGTTAGAGAGACTGGGTTTTACATATAAAAGTATCATCACAAATTAGAGTATGGGAAGATCAAAAATACAATGGCCAAATTTTGCAAAATTTTGATATAGGTAGAAAGTACGTGGCTACTGAAATTATGATATGGGTAGAAAGTACGTGGTTACTGAAATAACAAACTACAGAGTAGTATGGAAGAAGAAGACTTGCTGCACTAACCCCAAATTAATCAGGATAAGGGCAGCAGAGGAAATGAAATATTTCCACGTTAAATTTTAGCTAGCTTAGCCTCAACTTGGTACAAATCAAAAAAAAGCAATGAAGAAAGAAACTTTATGACAAGAACTTTACATAATTAGGGAACTATTGTAAAGATATTTGAAAGTAAAACTTACCATTCATTAATAATTTCTGTAGCGTCGAGCAGGGCGCATCAATCGTGATGCATAGAACAAACGCAAAGAGAAACGAGAGCGAGAGGTCACTCATGAACCGGTAGATCTGCGAATAATAATAAACATCATTAGTATTTAAATATTATAATAACCGAACGACTCAAATCGTGTGGAAGGAATTTTTCGAGTTGCGATACAAAATACAAGATAGTTACGAGAACATAATTAATAGAGTTCACGTTGTTGAATACTTGATTGACAGATTCAATGTAGCGACTGATATAAATTTAAATACTCACATTGTTTCCATCACTGAAGTAATAAGTCTTGATCCAGGTACCATTAGCGGTGTAGATGATGGGCAAGTGAACCAAGTACATGGCATACGAGAGACGAGCAGGCAGCTTCCATATTTGAAGAGAGAGGAACCAGTTGATAGGACCTGTGAAAGGGAAATGGAGCCACTAGTTGTTTAGCATTATTCTCCCACGCTTGTTTGTTGTTGTAAAAGTACAATACAAAGAAGAAACTCCACTTAATTCATTTACATTGTGAGTTAGGAACATTAGCTTCATTTAATGAACTCTCCTAATCCGCCTTTTCCGTTAAAGAACATTGGTATAATGGCAGTAGGTAATGAAGAAATAATGTATTTATAGCCTCTTTGTATAAAGCCTTATTTTTGCTCTTGTAATTTACTACAACTACGTGGATTTTCATGGAAATGTTAAAGAAAACCTGATTTATTAGTTTCTATGCTGAATGTAATAAAAAACCAGTTTATTGACCAGTAAGTATCTTAAAATTTGTCAATATCACAAACAGTTTTAAAATAAAACCAAAATTTATAGAATTTTAAGTAGAAAAAACATTAAACAGTTGTTACCTCCATAGCCATGAACACAAGCAAAGATGAGCCAACCCAAGCCAATAGCCCAGATAGCGCGCATGTAGGCATTGAGGAAGTTATCGAAGGCCTGGGCTGTGTGATTGGCCTGCATCACAGGGTAGATCGAAAAGATGCAGAACGCCATCATGGCGAGCGACAGGATCCACAGAATGGCCACGTTAATCTGAAATGATGAGGCAATGTTAGTCTTTTCGAAAATAGAGTAAGATTGAGATAGTTCTGGATACTGCTATTGATACAATATTGTTTACATTGCTAAGGATTCACCCTTCTAAAGCTGTTTTTAATTATTAAAATATATCCCTGTCATTGATGTACTCATAACTTAAAACTTGCCTTATTTTCTAACCAAGAATACTAGGTAATTATTATTATTGAAAAAGATTGTTAATTATTTATAAATTTGTTATGTATTTCATGATAACCTCATTAAGTTTCAAGTTCCCTTGATACAATAAAAAGAGATTAAAACTAATGCTAAATTGAAAGTGGATAGCGCTTCTAAATAATTATGAAACATACCATAGAAATTTTTATCTTCTTATCCTTGCACAGGTACAGCAAGTAGCCATAGATCATGCCGACAAAGAAGGGAGGGGCACGAGCTAAAGTGTTGAGGTAATAGTTCTGGACATAGTCCTGGAACTGCATTATGCGTCTGAAAATGAAAAACTAATAATTAGTAATCGAACTAGAGATTATGACGACATAATCAAGGGGATTTACATCGAATAACTATAATATCAAAACAATCACAATTAGTGTGAAGGTAGATAACAAGTTTGTTTGGCGATGAATGATAATATTGATGACTGTGCAGTAATTAGTGTGGGTCTAAAACCAGGGTTCAATACATTTTCTATTATTATTAATAGCTGATATCAAAATACTTTCTTATAATACTTACACTGGATTAGCAAGCGCAGCAGAATAGTTATTCAAGTAGCTGTATAGCGAAGATCCTACCAGGGAGAGAAGCACGATGCCGGTAAGGGCGCACCAGGCGATCCTCTCGCGCCCGAACATGAACACAAGGACTATTGGGCAGACGATGTACAGCTGCATGTCTACTGACAGATACCAGGTTTGGGCCAGACACTGAAAACAAAAGAATAATTACATTATAATCTGAACATTCTGATATTGATGATAAACTAATAAAGGTCGCGGGATGAGTTGAAGTGTGGCGACGCTTGCTTGCAGGTGATCGATGATGATTAAAATCAAAACAGAAATGAAATACTTACAATTTCAAGAGGGTTGACATAATTTTGAATGTGAAGAAGCGCAGCCCACCAGTACTGTCTGCAATTCTCAGCTGCATGAGCCTGATTTAGCCAGTATGGACCATCAGAGATGCGGTGAAATAGAGATGCCTGGAGCAGCACCAGAGCCGCCAGAAGTGGGAACATCCGAAGTAAACGGTTCAAGTAGAACAAATGAATGGTCTTGACGAAACGAACTGAAAAGAATCAATAAATTAGTTTTTAGTCATTCTTAACTCAGTCGGGATATTATAATGGGCAAGGAAATGTTTGTAAGAATCCTGATAAATGTTTTATTATTTTGCTAGTAGCTTAATAAAAACGTTTACTTTACTGTCATAATCCACATATCAGGACGAGTTTGCTAATTAATTTAATCAGCCTAATTTATAGTACGTGCCTATTTAACTATTAGTAAATCAATTTGATAAAATCTGACACCTTAAAATTATGATTGATTTCTAACCTAGATCTTACAGATTTCAACAATTGCATTGTTTAATTTTACTCTTTATTTAAAAATGGAAGAAATTGTTTTATTACTTAGGCATTTGTAGAGTAACGGTAAAATACACCTATGGATTAAAAAAATCAAAATTCAAAGATTTGGCAACGAATTTCAGCCAAAACCAAATACTATACTTACTTCTCGAGATTTTTCCAATAACAGTATATACTGCAAGAATACCGCTGAGCATGAAGAAGGTGTCCACTGTAATTGGGGCCGAAATGATCCATATGGCTGAGAAACTAGTAATCCACTGTAAAACAAAAAGATTGGCTATGAAGTCACGATCACTTGCATAACATAATTGGAATAATTTTGTAATTTTTATTTTTTTAATTGCACAAACATTTTCAGTGTTTTAATTACATTTTAAGAATTAAAAGAAGTAAGAATAAATTTAACGGTCAAGAAGCATAGTTACTAACATCCATGGTATCCAGAACATTGTGAAGGAATCCGAGCAAGGTCATGCAGTAGGTGTGACCGACCACGACCCACATCATGGAGATGGCTCGGATGCCGTCAACGCACTCCAGAGCACCGGGGGTAGACTTGAAGGAAAGGAACCGACGGGTGTTGGTGTAGACGGAGAAGCAGACAAGCAGACTGCTGACGCGGGATGAATCTGTTGACAAAAATTGTTACATGAAGAATGGTGGCCTTAATACCGAAGTGTGAAGTCATGAGTTCATAATTTTGTAAGCCAACGTATTCTGGCAGTCATTAGCTTTTGTTGTTATTAAGATTTAAACCTTGATAATAACTTCAGATAAGCAAAACGGCAAATTAAGTCACGTTGGTTTTGTATTGAAAAACACGAGCATTGTTATCGTGTATGTGTATTTAATAAATATATGTGTATTTAATAAAATAACTGCGCAGTCTGAACGATTGTAGTATCAAATATTAGTTTTGCAGCAAATATTATTGAATCATAGGCTTACAGTGGTATATCTATGAATATCCTATCGTTAAGTATAAATACGAGAGTAACTAAATAACAGTAAACTCACCTCGTTTGAATAAGAAGGTTTGGATGAGATCGTAACTCGTGCTGAGGATGATTAGCAAGCCAATGAAGGAGAAGATTGAACTGAAAAAGAGAACAAAAGTGAATACCAAATTCAGAAACGAGTAATAGCATAAGATTTTCATTCATCAGGACTTCAGGAGGAGAGAGATCATTTTATTAGTTAAGAGAAGCCATTGTATAATACGGAATAAACTACGAAGCGAAAATCAAATGTACTCACATAGCAACGTAATCAGCAGGAGCAAAAGGTTTGTCATCAGGCAATCTGCAGTAGTACTCGTCGAAGGTGAAGTTGAGATAGGCAATTCTTTCCTGAATGTAGTCTACTGCTTCTGTTGCGGTGCACACGTGAGGGACACAGACGGCCATAACAGCCCTCTCGGTGGCCGCAATCAGCAACGGGAAAATTCTGTTCGAAATAAAAATTAAGTATGCACTTAAAAAACGCAGTTTAAAAATCAAGTTTATTTCAGCAAAAATAACAAATTTTATTTAAGAGCCCAAGAAAGTGTCTTTAATTTTTTTTTCTGCGGATGACTAGTAAGACTTTTATTATAATTTTCTTACTCCAGAATTAAAATATAATGGTTATTAATGTAGATATTCTAATAACAACATGATGTTTGAATAATTCTTACCTCGATTCGATAGGCTCTCCCATACCAGTAATTCCAAACACGTAATGCTTCAGAGTACTAAACTGTTGGAGGCTCTTCGTTGCTTCAGGGTTCATGTGATAATCTGATGCTTGAGCCCAGTTGATTGGCTGTGGTCCGGCCGCCTCAGTAGTTGTTGGCTCTTCAGATGGCGTTACCGTCACTAAAGTCGGGAAAGTCGGCAGAGTCGATGGCCAAGTCCAATCCGGTGGAAATGTTGGGATATTGTCAACCTCAATAGGATTCTGGTTTAAGGGAATCCTGATGGTGCAATATTTGCCCTGGAACTGCATGTTGTCGGCCACTCTGTTGATCCCGAGGCATTGGTGGTAGTCTCCGAGGTCGTTCCAGTTTCCTTGGAGGAACCCACTTGGTGGCTTGCCGCTGGCATCGATGACTGAAACAATAGTTCTTTGATTAGGAAAATTGTTCTGAGATACCGCAAACGGCGTAATGCTTTATCGCGCCTGTATTCCTAAAGGTGAAGGTAGTATTGGCTTAGTTATCAAATACAACCAAAAGGTGGAGATTGAGTAAAAATAACGCTTCAAAAAAACTGTCATTTTCAGGATATTTTTGGTTGTTTAGTTAATCCATCCTACTAAACGAAACATTGGTGCTCCGATGTTGTGCATTTCCGAACTAGTAAAGTTCTTGTAAAGTTAGGCCATTATCTCGAGTATCAGCACTTCACGCATGATCGAGAGTACCGAACTATGTTACAGTACAACTAAGTTAAGTGATTAAGTACCCGCAGATAGTACAAGCCTTTAAGTTATTACTACTTAGTTAATAACGTTACATGTACGTAAGTACTTTAGACCATAGGACAAGTATAATTGTGAAGATAACTGTTTCATTTTATTATATAATAAAGTTTAATATTTAGGTTTTATTCTATCGTTTTCTTGAATCGGTACGTGATTGTATTACAAAAAAAATGTTTGTAGAATAACCTAAGGGAACTTTTCTCAGCTAGTGGAATATTGTCGTGATTTTTTAATTCTTTATAAAAGCTGATGTTATCAAGATTTTGTCAAAATTGTAATGTTTTTTATTATTTTTTTCAGTTCTTGTATCTGGGTCGATATTCTCGTATTATCACGCTAAAACATGTTCGCATATTTCAGAAATTATCTTTTAATCACACTAATCACCGCTCAAAGGTTAGAACGTGATTTCCTAAATTTTCAACAACTTGTGATAACTTTGTGCAGATTCTAATCACAGACGAGTTCCTTGAAACAAATGAATCACTAGTTAATCGTTGATAAAGGCAATTAATCACTACTATCATTAAAGGAAAAACATATGAGCACGTGTTTGCTTCACGTTTTTATTAAGCATGTTTTGGTGTACTGCGAGTTACGTTTACAATAAATATCAAATTAGTTTGACTACTCTTATTATAATCCCATGCTTTTTGTTCATGAGTGGAGTTAATGATCTCAATTGTAGGCTGGATTAATTAAACCAATAAACCAAAACGTCAACAAAAAAGTGTTAATGGAAAAATATTTCAAAAATCTGTTATAATGTTTGGTTTTGCATCAACTTCTTATTTTGATGAGTTTTCAGTAGTTGTAGTTACTGTTATTCTGACATCAACTTAATGTTCTCAATTTCAACTCGATATTTTTTTAACTGGAAATACCTCTATTTCGATTTGTTTATCTTATAATGTTATAAAATCACCTCTCAACAAAATTATGACGTAATGATTGTAATATTTTATCAAAGGAAGAAAGTCATAAAAAATATTCAAAGCTAATGCTGCATTAAATGTAATAAATGATTATAGGACACCTGTATTATGAGGTTTACTGTTGTTATATCATTTTGGTAAAATATACTTAAGCTTATAAAATCGCCTGATTCTGTTGCAATAATAAATAAATTACAATAAGGATAATAAATATATTTTGGGCTTAACACTATCAGTGTGATTCATAATTTTATTAATTTTTATTTTTCGCTGACTGATAGATTTTTAAATTTATATACCTACCCTTTTTGGAAGCAGAGAACTAATATTATTTTGTTTTTGGACCAAATAAAATGGAATTAGGTAAATGTTTGCACGGAATTTTCAATAGTTCTAAAATATGGAATGCGGAATGTCTATTTTGACTTATATGGTGTGAAATAATGACCTTAACAAAAGCGATGCTAATGCAGCTGACGAAACGAAACCATTGTTAGAAGATTATGTATTATAACGGTGACTGTTGCTGGAACCATTACGTCAGTAACGAAATCTGCGTAAGAAAAGTAATCTCCATTCCAAGGATTCCATAATGACGTTAAAATCAAAGAAGCAATGCGTTTAAATTGCAGGAAATACTTATTGGATTTGAATAAAAAAATATCCTTCTAGTTATCTTTCTTACTAGTTTAAGTAATATTTAGGCAATACGTATTAAATCGCTGCCGGAAGAAGGCTTCTATTTTCTTGAAAACATGTTTGCTGCCTGACAGTAATTGGCATACCAATAATAATAAACCCACAGCTAGCCATTAAGGTACTATAAACAAAAAAAAAAACAATGAAATCAACTCACATAAGTTTCTTAAGTTATTGTTAGTCGCCAAATGCAACAACTGCGCTTCACACTGTTCCGGGTTAAGCACATTCTGGTACAAATCCAAGTCAAACGCACTCCTATGACTAAACACTCCAGTGGAAACTATTCCAAGCAAAAATATATAACTTAGAGCACCCATTGCGACTGCCTCTCTTCGAGTATCTACCACTAGTATTGGGAGTAATGCCTCACGAATACATTTATATTAAAATCGATAAAAATTGTAAAGATTGCTGGACGACAGATAAGCCGCTAATCTTGCTAATTTATCGTTTATTTTTGTGCTGATAACTGAATTAGTGTGTGACATCGTGAATATTTGCCATTGTTATCTTATTATGAGGAAATTAATCAATTATTCTGTCTCATAGTTTCACAAAATTTTTAAAATTTGTAGTCAAAAAACTAGATTTGGACTAGACGAAGTCATAAATGTAACAACTCAAGAATAGTCTGTTTTTAACTCCAAAAAGGAAAAATTACAATAAAAAATGAAGTGAAATCAGAAAGCCGAATAATTGCACATGACTCTGCAATCTCTTTTTCAACTGGAGTGCAAAAAGTAACACTGATTGCAAAAAAGCAAGACTGAAAATGGGTGTCAGGAAAGGCACGTTAGTAAATGAACCTGAACTTGATAAAAGCTTATTGTAGCTGTAGGTACTTTGTGTAAGTTTCATCACTACTGCTCTTAAAACGATGAAAGAAAATCTTTTTTTTTTTTTTTTTTCAAAATACGTGAGTCAACTTGCGTGGTAGATTACAGGCCACGCTCGCTTCGGACTTAACCAGATGCTAGTAACGTCACATAATTAATCGATTAAGAGATTAATCAAACAACACCTGGCTGGTCTAAAATTAAAGTATCGTTTTTTTGCGACCAATGTGAAACAAAATAGTCAACTATTTTGTTTTTCACAAACAGGCCCTGAAAACCGAATGTAACTAGAATACCGATGTTCATTCAGTTTTATGGGTAGAAAATGGAGGGGGAGAGTGGAGAGGAAGTTGGAAACCAACATAGAAAGCCAATATGTTGGCTAATGATTAGTATTGCTATGATGCTGGACTACACGGCAGTTTTTTTTTTGTTTTTTTGGACTGTAAGTGAGCTTGGAAAGTACTTGCCTGCGATAACGACAGTAGGATTGACAGACTCTGCCGAAGTGTCAGTTGTGTTTGGAGTTGTAGAAATAAGAAAAACTGTGAAACCAAACGACCGATATAAGCTCTCTTTCAAGTGATTTTAATATTTATAAAGTCTAGCTGTTTTCCTTCCCCGTCATTACTAAGTCTTTTTCAAAGTCCACTTTTCTTTAACACTTAATTACCTGAATATTTTTGCAGGATTTTCCAGTTTTAGCTTGTACGTATTAAGATAATCATGAACGGTAATTATAATAAGATTTCCATAATGAAAAAAAAGAGATAAGCTTAAAATACAATCGGAATTCCCTTATTACAATTTCAGCCATTTGTAAAGCAGATACTCACGACCCTATATCGAAGATCGTGGTACAAAATTTCTAAGAAATCCGAATAAATTTGTGAATCACTTCTGAATCATCAGCAGCTTATGAGATATTAGTGCGATTAGATACGTAAAGTCTTTTACACCAAGATTGATAACGGCTTGAATCAGCTTTATTATTTTGTTTATTTTTAGAATATTGGCTGCTGATTTAGGTTCTCTTTGTTGAAAGTGCTATTGTGTAATGTAGGATGAATCACATTTTTGTCTAAAAATAAAAAAAAGACAGTAGTGTATAAGGGATTGTTGACATCTATCGACGTGTATTTGGTTTGAGCCAGTCAGATAGTACCTTATGTCCTTGCAATAAAAGCGAAATTGATTTATCATTTGCCAATTGGTTTGGACGCCGCAACTCATCACCATGCCGAACTACTTGCTCTTGTTGCATGCGTTCTTGTTTTTTGAAGTTATGGTCATCCTTAGGGCAATGCTTTTCGACTGTGATGATGAAAACTGGCTGTTTGCTAAAGGCATAAAAAATAGAACACCGGATCATTTGCATCACGTCAACATTTCGTCTGTTTTCTTCAATTGATTTGGTAGAAGTGTGCAAACAGTAAACCCACATGCGTTGTTTGGTGTGTTGTATCTATAATTTAGGCATCGTTGAAATTGCTCGATTAATGGCGGATACGTATTGTAATATTTTTTTGTTTGGAAAACAGATAGGGAATGCCTCAAGTGCGACGTATAAATGTGTAAATGCAACATGCTCTACTTGATATTATTTTTCAGATGAAGTTTTTTTGCCACGATAATCAGAATCATCTCTAAGAGTAAATTAACTGTCAATAAAAAGGTATATTCCTTAGGTGACTTTGATCATCGAATCGAAAAAAAATATACTTATTTTATTCAATTAGATGATGAAAGTCCACTATACAACATAATAATAATACCAGCCTATTGCTTTCCCACTGCTGGGCAAAGGCCTCTTCTCAACTAAAGAAAGCACGAACATTGATCACCACACTTGCTCAATCCAACATATCGACACCCAATATGAATAACATTGTAACTTTAGTTACACGTTTGTACAATTTTATGTAATTTGAATTAAGCAAGAACAGAGCTTTATTTCTGTCTTTGAACCGTATTTCTATGACGATAAGAACTACTTATGTGAAACGGATTCATTTCATTGTAATTCAAAATGTACACTGTTTCTATTGAAGTATACTTGTAAATAAAGTTACAATACACAAAAGTTTGCTCAACAAGGGTTTCTTTGTGATAAACTCATTGCAAATTGACATACAATGTTATTCATTTTAAATTTTGGACTACTTATTTTATAACCATAGTGTAATTTTTAATTACAATGTTTTTCTTCTAAAATCTAAACACTTATTTTAAATGTTATCATTGTAACGAAAGATGCTGTGTTGACATCGAGAATAGGTTTTTAGTTCGTCATTTGAATATAATAGTAGCAGCATATCCAATGTTATTGTTAACGAGAAATGTTTTTATTCGTAAACATAACCGCCATTACTGTCTGATTTCTGCTCAGTTGACGTTGTGCTCCAGTGCAAGTGACCGTTTGTGGGTGAATTATTTATTGCAAAAATGGTATCTCGTGGGAGGTTTATGGTGAATCTCCTTTACAAAAAAGATGTCCCAGTCGTGGAATCTATAGGTAAGTAATAGACATAGATATTACGCGCCATGGTGTTCTAGAAAACCTTTAAAGTTTCAATTGTTTTGATCATTTTATGTTTACCTACTTTTGGCACTTCGCTAGTTGTAGCTCAAGTTGGGCTCCTAAACGTAATAAATAGTGAGCATTCAATTAGTTTATGATTACTTATTTGATACACAGATAGTACGGATACTCCAAATGACGAGACTTCAAATCAAACGGATATCTCTAAGAAACGCAACAGAGATCAATTTGAATTATATAACGGTTGGTTTTATTGCTGTTAAAATTGTTAAAACCTACATTAAAATATGTATCTAGTAATAACTCATAATTGTAATATCCTACTCTAGCGATCCTTTTTTGTAGGTGCCGACTTAATAAGCTTTAAAAGAAAACTAAGACGTCGTAATCGTCCTATTCTTTATGCCTGTTCAGAAAAAGAAAATGATGGTGATTTTTCAGCTGATGAATTATCAGACGAATATCTACCCCCTCAGCCACAAAGCCAAAGAGGTCAGTGTTCATGAAAGTTTAAAAAGATTAGGTATCTGCAAATAATTTTATCACAAACCTAAGCACATTGAATACCTACTTCCCTAAACGTTTTGATTCATTGACAGACTTTTATTATGTACCCTCCCCTTATGCTGACATCTCTTTGAGGCGCGCGTGGAACACGAACGCGCCGTCGACACGGCCTGTCGTCATTAGACGGACGGCCAGCTAGCCCGTAGCTAGCCGTCCACAGGCCTGCATCTACGGTAGCCGGTAGCCACCACGTGGCCCCAGACGCCCGGTGCGTCTCCCGCGGCGGCCGGGAAGAGAGGCTCTCTCCCTCTCTCGTTCCGCCACCTCCTTCGCTAGCATGACTGCTTCGCAGAAGGAGGTGACGGCTTCCCATTCCGTCTCGCTCCGGACCATGGATTGAACCAGGGCCGGACGCGAGAGGTCGCCGCCGCCGATCGCCGCTACGAGGACACGGCGGTGCTCCGCCCACGCAGGGCAGACCTCCACCGTGTGCTCCAGTGTGTCCTCCGGTCGATCCTCGCAGTGGAGACACCCGGGCGTTTCCTTCCGCCCGATTCGGTGCAGGTACCTCCTGAAACATCCGTGTCCGGTGAGGACCTGCGTCAGGCGGAAGGTGAGGACGCCGTGGCGCCTCTCTAGCCACTCCTCAAAGAGGGGACTTACCGCCACTATCGTGGCGTGCCCTGCGCGGGGTTGCGACAGTCGCTCTCTCCATGTCGCCATGAGATCGCGCCGGAGGTCTGTCCGCTGAGCGGCAATTTGCCGCGGCAGCGGAGTTTCCCCCCGGCGTAGTACCTCCGCGCGCCATTCGTGTAGGCGCGCGAGGACTATCGCCTCCAGATCCCATGGCGGCAATCCGGCAAGCAGGCCCGCCGCCTCGCGGGAGATCGTGCAGTACCCACGGACCATCCTTACGGCCACCACTTTTTGGGGCGCGTTCAGATAATGAGCGGCACGCCGCTTCAAGGAACGCGCCCACACTGGGGCCCCGTAGAGGGCCATGGACCGCACGACCCCCGCATAGAGCCTGCGGCAGGAGGCGTTTGGCCCCCCAAGGTTGGGCAGGAGCCGCCTGAAGGCAGCCCCGGTTTGTTCCAGCCTGGGGGCTAAACGTCGGAAATGCTCCACGAAATTCCACCGGCTGTCGAGGACGAGTCCTAGGTACTTCAACGTCGACTCGACGCCGATGGATACCCCTCCTACCGTCAGTGTGGATCCCGACGGTGGCGCGTTCCGAGGCCCATGAAAGCACATGGCCTCGGACTTGTGCAATGCCATCTCGAGACCCAGTTGCTGGATCCTCTCAACGACTATCGCAACCCCGCGTGTCATCACTTCGGCCGCCGCCTCGTGCGACCTTCCCTGTGCCAGCACCAGGGTGTCGTCTGCGTAGCAAACAATGCTGACACCACTAGGGAGGTCGGCGCGCAGCACCCAGTCGTAACCGATGTTCCACAGGGGCGGTCCCAGAACCGATCCATGTGGGACACCGCATGACATCTCTCGCCGGTTCCAATCTCCGCAGCGACTGGGGTAGATGACGGCCCTGTCCGTCAGGTAGTCCCCGATTACACGACGGAGGTCGGTCGGCACCCGGTGATACCGGAGTGCCTCCCTGATGCAGCTCCAGGGCAGGGAGTTGAAGTGCCTCCCCCGCCCTCTGTAAAGCTGGCTCCGGCCAAACAGGCGGCGGCGCCGGCTACGACGAAGAAGGCGGCCCGAAAACGGAAGGGCAAGGCAGCGGCACAGGTAGCGCCTGTGACGGCGCCAGCGCCAGTGCTGGCAGCCTCTAATGTGAATTAAAATAATGATTATAAAGCGAGTTTTATTAACTCCTCCATGTACTTACCATGTCTTTTCAACCAAATGTAACATTGATACACATTGTAATTGTTGCTTACAATCATATTCACCAAAGATTTTCCTTTAATCAGTATAATTCGTAATCGTACAATAAGATACAACAATATTCATACAAAAAAGCTTTCAAATGTATTTATAACTTCATTGAAAAGCATTGTAACTGTAGTTACAATGCTTTTCATTTTAATAATGCTTAAAATCTGTACATTGTAACATTGCAAAAATCATACTTGCAGTGGTTTTATCAAAACGGCTTCTAAACCATCTGAAAGAGCAATTAAAATTAAAATAATGAAACTCACAATAGTACAGAACAACTTAAGCCTGCAGCTGCAAATAAATAATAAACTTTGCAAAAAATTTAAAATAGCTGTATTGAAAACCATGTCATACTGAGTTACAATGTTATTCATATTGGGTGTCGATATTATATTTTATTTTAAAGTACTATTACGCGGTTGATTAAACTTACTCGTATTCAAGATAATCACTGTAAATGGAACTTATCTCCAGACAGTGTACATTTAATTAATCTAATCAGCTGCCGTGGTGCGATCAAATACTGATTGATCGAAAATGTGTTTAAAATTGTGTACCTAAGACTTATATTAACTTATGTTGACAATACAAATGTCTTAGGCCCACATGGTTCAGGAGTCCGTAACGAGCGAGGTCTCGCTGACCTCTTTTACTGACGGACGGACTTTTAGAATTTGCTTTTGGTCAAAACCTAAGCGTGAGCAACAGTTTCTTCCACAAAAAACCTCAACGTCGATGGACTTGGTTTTCTCCCGACCGATACACAAAAAACGAGATCGATTTTTGTTTGTCTTCCAGCAAACAAATAATTAAAAATGTAGAAGCACTTAACCAAATTAAGTTTAGCTCCGATCACCGACCAGTCCGTATTAATTTATGTTTTGAAATGAAGATTCACCGTCACAAACTAATACAAAATTCAATAAAACGTTTAGATAAGACCACATTAATCTCGAACAAAGAAACATTTAATCTAGATATTAAAAATAGTTTTAATCTATTAGAGACAAGATTTTCAGAAGAAGCACAAGAACAATATGAAAACATAAAACACGTTTTGAAAATCGCTAGCCAAAATATCAAGAGCCGTAGCAAAAAACAAAAGAAACTCACCAATTACACAATTCACCTTATCGAAGAACGACAAGCAAATAATTTTCAGTCTTTGGATTACAGAGAGCTCGATCGTAAAGTAAAGAGAAGCATACGACAAGACATTAGAAACTACAACACACAACTCGCTGAGGCAACTCTAACCAACAGCCGCTCCTTAAGATCTGCCATGCGTGGTATGGATCCTGGCAGGTCTACAATTACACACTTATGGGATGACAGTGGTGTGAAGCAAGGAGATAGGACCAAAGTTATTCAAATATGCACTCAGTTCTATAAGTCCTTATACTGTGATAATACCACTCCACAACTCTTAGCTAACGAAACCTACACATGCCCTGACGATATACCAATCATTTCTGGTTTTGAAGTTCATCGGGCTCTTACTGGCATGAAATATAACCGAAGTCCTGGTGAAGACGGTATCACCACTGAATCACTTCGAGTTGGGGAACCATCCATACTACCTTACATTTGCAACCTTTTCAACACTATTCTCAAAACAGGCATCTTTCCTAGTAACTTCTGTCATTCGAACATAATTCTGATACACAAGAAAGGTGATAAATCCGATATTGGGAATTATCGCCCCATCAGCTTAGTCTCGCACCTGTACAAATTTTTTATAAAAATCATCGAAAATCGCATATCAGGAACATTAGACCTCCATCAACCTCCAGAACAGGCTGGATTCCGCCGCGGCCTTTCGACTGCTGACCACCTACAGTCTTTAAACCAGATAATTGAAAAACACCAGGAATTCAATCTACCGTTATACCTTGCATTCGTAGATTACTCAAAAGCTTTTGACAGCTTAACACATACCGCAATATTTTCTGCACTCGGCAAACAAAACATAGAACCTACATATATACAGCTGTTGCAAAAAATATATCAGAACAGCACAGCAGCCATACGCCTATCTACCACCGGGCCAACTTTTCCCATTCAGAGAGGAGTCAAGCAAGGTGATCCACTATCTCCCAAACTCTTCACAGCTACGCTGGAAGAGGTTTTCCAAGAGATAAACCCACACTGGCAGGACAAGGGTGTTGTCGTCGGCGGAAAGAGGTTAACTAATCTTCGTTTCGCCGACGACATTGTCCTTTTTTCTTCCTCAGCAGCTGAACTAGGGCTAATGCTCGATCAACTGAGCCACGCCAGTCTCCAAGTCGGACTTAAAATGAATATGAGTAAAACAAAACTCATGACGAATAGCACAGAGCGTAACATGGAGGTTGGGGGTGTGGTGATTGAATATGTCCATGAGTACATATACCTCGGCCAGATAGTCTCTTTCCAGGCAAGACACGATAAAGAAGTTGCTCGACGCACCGAGAACGCCTGGAAGAGCTACTGGTCGATGAAACATCTTATGAAGGGATCTCTCCCTCTCGCACTTAAGCGAAAGCTCATGGACATGTGCATTCTCCCCACCCTTACCTATGGAGCGCAGACGTGGTCACTTACAAATCGTCAAAAGTCCGCACTTGGGGTCTGCCAACGAGCTATGGAGCGAAGCATACTGGGTGTCAAACTTACAGACCGCGTCAGAAACTCTATACTTCGCTCCAAAACCCAAATAGCTGATGTTGGCATGACAGCTGCTAGGCTGAAGTGGAACTGGGCTGGTCACATCTGCCGCATGTCGGAGGAGCAATGGGCAAAAGTTACCACTCAGTGGATACCAAATAGCAGGAAACGACAACGCGGCAGGCCCAGAAGGAGATGGCGGGATGAGCTAGACTCTTTCGCAAAGGATTGGCCTACAATCGCACAAGATCGCAAAATGTGGAAGGAGGGAAGGGAGGCCTTTGCCCTGCAGTGGGACAATGTAGGCAAAGGCCTCCCTCCTCCTGTATAATAATAATAATAAATAAATAAGACTTATATTACGACGATTATAATGGACATACATAAATATTGTACATTATAGTAATATAACCAAACAATAGATGTAGTTTCCACCACGACAAATAATATTTTATAATGTATGTTTATATAATTTATTTATTGGCCTATCTACAATTGTTCGTTACACTGTTTATCTTAATAATACAAGCAATATGATGATACATGCATAGTGTAGTGTGTTGATTTAGTTTTCTTTTGAATGTTGAATGACCCTATAAAATGTTTAGGGTTAGTAAAACTAATGTATAAACCACTTCACGTACATGCTAAGCGGTAAGTAATATATGATATAATAACAAAATCTCGAATATTTACAAGATATAACAACTGAATCTATAATTTTATATGTTGTAATGATCAGTTAATATAATAAACCATTGATATAATTTTAAAGTAACTATTTTCATAAGCATAACTTATATTAAATATGAATACGTTTGTTATAAATACCACTCAGAAGACCATGAAACTTTTTTGTCTTTTTATATATTTTTTTATAAGTTGATTGTGAACATAAATGTGGTTTTATTTCCATGTAAAAACATGCATACACCATGCATGCAGCAGGCATGCAAACAATAGCATACACCACACATGCAGTATGCAAAAAAGCATGCAGCATGTAAGCATCATGCAGCAGGCATGGTAACTGTCACGGTACCGGCGCAGCGGTCCCATGCGAGCTTATCGTCGCGGATGTGTTTCTCGCTCACCACCTGGGCGAGCGTTAAAACCACCTGCTCATCAGCTCGCAGGCCGCCTCGCCCCTCCGCGCCAACGCGATTTTAAATAACCTTCTAGGAGTAGGGCAGACAAGACTACGTGGAATCGGTTTTGCAGCGATTCGTTTCTTTTCTTTTTATATATTTTCATGATCATTAACGCACAACCCTTCTAATTACAAATACGACATAGGGAATGGAAAATAAGTATCTAAACACGAGCCAAGTGTTGATTTCGACATGCGTATTAATTTCGTTGTGAATAATTTGGCTCTACATTTCTTATAGTGGGTGTAACTCAGTGGTAGAGTGTCTGCTTCGCATGCTGAAAGTCCTGGGTTCAAATCCCAGCACCTCCAAATTGCATTTCTTGCATTTTTTTAACATCTTATTTTAAACATTTTCGTTTTTCTTAAATAAGTTAACTTGAATTATGTTTCCAATTTTTGCACTCACTTCCGTAGTCAATATAATAAGGGTGAAAATAATCAGGTTGAATTTATGTTACACTGTAGCTACTTTATAGTGAACAACATGTCATGTAAGTTTCCTAGGACTTCACTAAAGTCTGTTGACTGCATAACAGAATTAAGCCGATCTCTCCAATGTAGGTAATATATTTCCAAACAACAACAGTGCAAGCGCTAACTTTGTCGGATTATATCTAGGCTGTTAGTTTCAAGAAAGGTACTATTCCTCTTGAGACGAGGCTGCTTAAGAGTTTCGTGTGTTCAAATAAGCTTACAGCACAAACTGACCACTTGGCAACTTACCGCCCAGGTAAGAACATACGAACAAACGATTTGCCACAAAGGCAGTTTAATTTATCAGTAATACTCCGAAAACGTTAAAGAAAACCATTGAAGCTGTCATGTTATGCTGGAATAAAAAGAGGAAACACGTGAAGACATGTGAATACTAGCGCTGTTACATTTTGTTTATATTACAGCACCATACTGTGATGTACTCTTATTTTGTCTTATTTTTCTTTTTACATAATTATGTTTAATAAAATTGTTTTGTCCTGTGCAGGATGTAATACAAACTGTTTTATTATTTCGGTGCTGGGCCCATGTGGTGGACTAAAAAAGCCCACTCCCTCGCAAAAGGCCCGTTCTCCAGTGTTGGGAACGCACTATTGGCTGATAACAGCAAAATTGCAAGTACTTTTAAATATTTTTCCAAAATCTGCTAAGTGGTCCAAAATTTTACGGTTAACAAAGCTATTTGACACACAATATAAAGTGAATTTGGGAAGCTAATTGAATAATATAACATATTTGCCTGAGAACCAAGTAACTTCTCTGACTGTACTGGCTTAATTCCTGAATTTGACATGCATTTGTACAGTACTGCACTGTTGATTTTGGCTGTACAGTCACGTCTAATAATATGTATACACTTTCCTTAATATTATAGCTATTTTCGCGAGAAATAACGATTGTAACTAGAAAATTGGATCGTTTTCATAAAAATATGAGTTCCAGAATACTACGAGTATGTACGTAATAACATTAAATTTTAATCAGTAAGTACATTAGGAGAAACACAATTTAAAAAATTATTAAGTGTACATATTATTAGACGTGACTGTACATGAATTAAATGCCGTGTGGTACCTAACCTACATAGCCAAGGTATGAACCACTGCAAATTTTTGGTAAATTAGCGATGTAGAAAGTCAATGGGGAGTCTAATATAAATAAAGCTCGGCCATACCGAACGGAAACTCGCACAGAACGCAGAAAGCGATTGCTTGAGCTATTCTTTGTTTTATTGGTTTGGATGACAAGCGCCCTTTTCGCCAGTTTGAACACTTGAAGCAAGTCAGTCAATTGGGGCGAGCTAATTACTAACTAGTTCTCTTAGCAATAAAAAATATCTTCAGATCTAGAATCAAAGATATGATAAAAAGCAATGCGTTGGACTTTGACTAGTTCTGTTTCCGCGTTCCACTTTTTATCTTTATGTACATAAACAGAAGTACCTAAGTATTGGCAATAAACGTGGATCCTTTAGTCACTTTTACAATATTGCTTACGATATACAAACAACCTTGTTATTTATTAGCCTACAATACAGTTGATTTATTGCAGGGCAAAGGTTTATGGCAAAGCCATTGGTCCCAGCATTCATTTGTAGATCTTTGACAATTGCTACAGGTAGTCAGTACTAACTGAGTTGTGAAGGTCAGATAGGAAGTCACTCCATGTAAAATATATACAACTGCATTCGGTGAGTTTGAAAGCCGACCCCAACATAGTTGGGAAAAGGCAAGACACATGATGAAGTCAAACGTCCACATGCAATCTCTTGATGTTTTTTTTTTTATCATAATCACTGTGCCGTCACTGCGTCTAAAGACAGCAGTACCTACTAATAAAATTCATGACGTTGAAATGTTCGTTGGTTTTTTTTTTAATTAATTGGATTATATTAAATTAGGTTAAAGTGTATTAATGAACTAATTTGGACTGTCTAATTGGGCTGTTGTGTGATGTTGTTTTGAATTGAATTGATTTTTAAGTATTCTTATTGTTGTGCTAACATAGCTCCTAAGTACTCGCTACTAACCCATATGGACTCTTGTTCGAAATAAAGTTTTTGATTGATTGATTGATTGATTTATATCACAGACCGCCTTTGAACCTGCCAGGTACATCGTTTATGTCACGCCCTGTCAGACTGGTGGCCAATCTTAACATACAAAAGCTAGGCAGATGATAAATATTTGTGTCGATGTATGTACGCGTAAACGGTGTTGTCATGTTGTTTAGGGTTGAAATACTTGCCAATGACGCCTTTTGCTGAGGTTTTTCCGTGCTCTGTGGTGTTTCCTACTGAAGTTTTCTTATGTTTTCCCAAAATAATGGGAATGGAAATATTTTTAAAACTTTTCTAAAAGATAGCCAAGTTATACCTTCGTTATTTACTAAATACGAAACTGTTATTTCTGTGGCACTGTGTGCTATCAGTGCTATGTGTGGAAGAAGTAAGAAATAATATTGTTTCCGGACAATATCTTTGCAAAACAAATAAGAATCCGTTTTCTAAACAACACACATTCATATCCGTACCACACTAAAACACTCCACGAGATTAGTATTCAGTGTCCGAAGTTCCGAACCCCGGACATTCAAAAGCGATATTTGTCCCAGGAAACGGGCCCTTTCCCTATTTCTGGCATTCCACACTGTTTGTCCATTTGTCCATTTTCTGGACGAGAAACGAGCCAGTGAAAATGGAAAAACAATTTGTTAGGTCAGACGCCCGCGAAATTACAATCAGACGTATTCAGAAACGCTTCAGGTAAAATTTTCACACAGTAGGTATAAATACTAAAAATGTATGGTGAATTTAATTGTTAATACTCCACTTTCATTTGTGGTCATGGATCATTGCAAACATTAAGTTCTGCCGAACAAAAGTTGTTAGGCAGAGAGACTGGTGTCCGCAAGGCCACGTCTATAGCATGTGTTTGACTTTTTATAAAAGTAAGCTCGAAAAAAAGCGTATGAAACAAAATGGCACTTAACGTTACCGACGTGAAAGATAAATACAAGGACATTCTCACGTCGCTATTAAAGCTGATGAGCCGTGAACGTAGCGTTAACAAACAAATTCTTTACGACAAAGGAATGGTATAGCTCACAGAACATATAAAGGAGTGTGGTATAGCTGGTATCTGGCGCAAACGTAAAGTGAAGCTCAAGGGCTAGTAAAATGATTAATAGTTGTTTACTGAAAGAACAGATTTGAAAATTGGTTGTTTTTTTCCTGTTTTCCGTTTTGGTAGACAGGGATGTCATACTGTAGAGTATCTAAAATTACATTTTGCGAATTATGGGACAGATCGCCCAATACTCGTGGAGTATATTCCAGGATACTACTGATTAAATCCATTTGGCTAAAATCAATGCTACTTGAAATCAATAGTACTTTTGATTTATGTCACTTTTGAAAGATATTATAAGTATTTATTAATTTATTTATGGCTCTCCAATAACTTATTCACTAATAAACATGCAATAAATACAGTAGAATTTTCGGATTACGGTGAACTTGTCAATTATAGAGTGCACAATACTTGCAAAATTATTATAATAACTTAAAGCAGTACACTATACAAACTAATTACAAAATGAAATTACAAACTAAATTAAAAAAGTTTACGTAGATGACAATAATACTCGTATAATGTGATTCTGATACAAAAACATAATGCAATCATGAAATTATTTAATGCTACAAAATAAAAAGAAAAATAACGGTCGTTATTAGGTGACTGACCAGAGATTTAGAGATCACCACTGAATGCTTTTTTCCCTCACTTGACGATGTACTTTATATGTACTCAATCCTTTAAGAGTCTTTATTTGCGTTTTCTTCATAAGCCAGTACATTTTTGCGAAATTGTGGCAATGAGTTGCAGAATATGTTGATACTCGTATCATCGGAACGTGTGCTGATTTCATTATAACCTCTCATCAGCAGGTTCATGGGTGCAGATGAGCCAAGTTTAGTTTCTGACGTGGATATTTGAAAGATCTCTGTACTACGCTGAGATCTATAAAAAGTACGACAAGGTATAGATAAAGTAATTTCAGCTAGTAAGTCGGGAACGTTTACAACGTTGCGAATAATTGTGAAAAGTAAAATTTGGTCAGACAAATCTCTGCGAAGTTCGAGAGAAGTCATGTTGAAGAGAGACGGCCGCTGGTGGTATTGAGCATTCTTCGGACAGGTAACTCATCTGTATCGTAGATACCAGGTGTATTTTTAGTATGCGCTCTATGCGGTTAACATGGACACGGTACTTGGGGTTCCAGACGGGAGACGCATTTTTTTTTTTTTTTTTTTTTGGGACAAGCCCGCCACACACGCCCAAACCACTGTAACTCCTGAAAGCCAGAATCAACAGTGGCGACCACCAGAAAAGCGCCGAGACAATGAAGCTCGACGAAGTCCCAGAGAATGAATTTAACTGTCTTGGATCCCGCAACGAAATTAATCAGAAAGTATAGCGGAGGAGTAGGAAAAAAATCTGTAATTTCCACTTCCCTCCATTTCAGCAGGAGACAGAACGAAACAAATCCAATAGGCACAAAGGGACGTTTACAACTGGGATAGGCCCAGTTGCCTAGCACCACGGATAAATATTAACGTTAATGGGTCCTAAGTTGAGAGCTGTTATATTTGATTCCAATAATAGGTATGGCTAAAACGCTTGAACGCACGGAAATTTGCTCTAGTTTCTACAAGGTCCGCATAGTAAATAACTCCGGATGTAACTTGTACACTATCCAACATAATATTGCGTTCATTTTGCCAAAGACTACACTCTCACAAAATATGATGTGCAGATTGTTCATATTCGCAGTCAGATGTTGAACATTGACAAAAAGGCGAGTCAACAAGTTTGAAGGAAAATAATTTACTCTTGAAGTTGCCATGACCCGTGAGAAATTGGGCAACACAGTGATCAACCTCCAGCCATGTCCTGTCCAGCCGCTCACGAACGGATGGAAAGAACTGGTGGAGGTGTCTGCCCTTGATGGAATTGTCCCACCTACACTGCCATTCAGATAAAAGTTCCTCCCAGACGTCGGTCTGTGGTTTGAATAATCTAGAAATCCTAGCACGATCACGTATGGTTAAAAAGTCTGCGTCCGTGGTCTCACGCGCGTTATAGTACATTGCAGCCCGCCGCTGCACCTCAAGATCGACTGGAAGTACACCCGCAAGCACCGGCAAAGCTTCGGTACTAACCGTCCTATACGCTTTGCATAAGAATATCAACGCCAAACGCTGGCTTTGTAGCAATTTACGTCGCACCGCTCCTATGGTGGCCCTATCGGCCCAAACAGGTGCCCCGTAGCACATACAACCCAAGTAAGATAAACATATATATGGTCTTTAAAGTTTAAAATGACAGTCCCCACGTTGATCTGGATATCCTCGTTAAGGAATACGGGAGACGCATAGTCTAACGTACTTCGTACTAGTGTGTTGTATAAAAGTTTGAGGGTACCGGAAATCAATCTTTGCTTGTTCTTCGAACAAAACCAGACAAAAATGATGATAAAATGGACGAGATATTATGTCACTAAATGCCGGACAAATCTTGTAGTTTTTATTTTGACACTTTATTTATAAATTCAGATTATTATGACCACATTACATACGTAATTGTGTGCTGTAATATTTACATTATCACAATGACATCAAAAGTTATTCAATTTATCAGCTCAGGTACGAATTATCAATTTAATGGATTTGTTGATGATTCTTACAATAAAAGAATACATAACTTCGTTTAAGATAAGTAACCATTATTTTTTATCAAATGATTAATCTTTATTAGTCATAATTATTCTTGTTTGTTTTTGAAGTAGTAAAATATTAATTTTGCACTCCTTTTGAAGGAAGAGGATAATAATTTGTTTATTGTACGACAAATAAGTATGAGTAATAGTACCTTAATATAGCTTCGTGTATCAGGTTGTAAAATTTAATGAATGGCTATAGCTTTGGTCTCGCTAATAATATTATATTGGAACAATATCGGCACATTGATAGTAGGTACGTTTGCATATGCGAAAGTACAGAAACCTTCTCGTTAAATTCAGTTTATTAGATTACTAATACGACGCTCTTAGAAATCATTACCTATACACGTTTTTCGTGTCTAAAGAAGTCACAATTTGTATTGCAAAAATATTTTATCCTTTCATGAAAGCATCGACTCCCAAAGAACCGAAATTTAATTTTGTATTTGAATAGGTTAGCCTATATAAAACAAAATTAAATACGATTCTTTTAACAATGACAGCGATCACAGTAGTTATGGGTTTTGATATAGAATCTATTATGTTTCTGGTAGGAGCCTGACCAAGGGGTATCATGTACATTTGTGGATTGTGGAGGTCAAAGACAGAGGCTAATCATAATGCTATAAACTTAAAATAAAGACAACCTATACACATAACATTTTCATGTTTATTTATTTAATAAAATACAATTACATAGTTTCAAACTTATATAACTTCATTAGGTTCATAATTCGATACTCACAGCTGATAAAAATCTAATACGGATTTGTTTTCGGTAGTTATAAAACACATAAGATAAGTTAGTTCAATTTTCCTCATCGAACTTCGCTAAAATAAATCATACAGATTACAGACTAATCCGCAGAACACTCCTAAGTTTCTTTGTCATCGAGTTTCAAGCAACAAAATGACGTCCATATTGCTAATGTGTCGTATTTCCTGTAATGTACATGAGTTTTATATCACCCACTGATTAATTACATACAATGTTTTGTAATATCTGTTGAACTTTGGTCGCTTACACAGCGTTCTTACTTGTTATAGGTATTATAACGATGATTTTACTATTAAGAATTTGAATGACAAGATATAGGTACGAGTAGGATGTAAACGTTTCCAAGAAAAATGAATAGTAAATTCGGTAGTATTTACGAATTTTTATCATGTCTTGCATGTCCCGTGTATGCTCATTACTGTCACTGATGCACTACTGAAGTGACTGATACTCACATAAGTGATGAGTTTCTCGTGTCCAATGGTGTCCCCCAGAGAGGGATCCTTTCCCCGACTCTTTTTCAGATCTACGTAAATGACCTCTGCAGACTGAGTCTCCCAAATGGTAGAATTTACGCTTACGCAGATGATACTGCAATTCTTGTGGACGAAATACTTGGGACATTGTAAAAGCAAATGCGGAGTTGGCCATGGCTAAAGTTATGATGTGGTTAAACTCGAACCTTCTTACGTTAAACCTACAAAAAACGACCTATATGCCCCTTGCTATACGACGTAACGCTAAACCATCTCCTTCTTTTAGTATAACTCCCCATTCCTGCACAAACTCGTCCACCCCCTGCACTTGTCGTCCGCTTGCTAGATCCGAAAGTGTTAAATACCTCGGGTACACATAGACGACGGACTCTCTTAGAGTATCCGCCGACCCAAAAACTCTTAAGATGGTGTACCTTGCACTATGCCAATCAGTGATTGGTTATTTCATAGTTACGTGGGGCGGTGCTGCCATGACTAGTTTTCTGAGGGTGGAAAGAGCACAGCGAGCTATACTTAAAGTCATGACAAAAAAGCCCTACCGGTATCCAACAACGGAACTGTTCTCCGACTGTAAAGTACTTACGGTTCGTCAGCTTTATGTGCTTAAATCCACCCTTAGAAAGCACGCAGGCCTTCATCCTCTTAATACAAACAAACGCACGTACATTCCACCAAATATACAACACAAGACCTCCTTCGCCAAACACCAATATTATGTACTAAGTAGGTACTCATATATAAAAACGTAAACAAACACCTCAATATTATAAATCTGTGACGTGATGGGTGCAGATGATGAAATAATAAACGTTTCTTATGTGACTTGGTGGTTTATTATTGTAGAAATCGTATGATTAAAAATAAAAACCCGTGCGTCGGGTTTTTTTAGAACTACTTCATTAAATAGAAACTAGCTGTGCTAGTTAGAGTAAACACTCAATACTCTGGTAGCAGGAAGAAAACTAGGAAGATGTATATCGTTACATAATTTTGGTAGGACTGATGATAAAAATGGCTGTGCAGTCAATGCGACAAGCCAATTTTAAATTCGAATTTTGAAAGGACTGTTACATTTCTTTCTTTGAGTTCGTAAGCACTATGGAGGTTTTTTAGTCGTCGTGGAGGTTTTACGTCCACGAGACTGTAAATGAAACGACATCGTTACAATACCGGGGTGGCCGGCGCAAAAAAAAAAAATCTTTAAGGATTTTTTTTTTTTTTTTGCAAAAGAAGGAGAATTGGTATTAAGAGGTGAAAGTTAAAGAAAAAGTTAGTTGAAAGTTAGAAAAGAGAAAAAAAAATTAGTTAAGTTGAAGTTAAGTTGTTATTAAGTCAGAGTTAAATTAAAGTTAATTAAACTAGAAAGTAAAAAAAAATACGGGAATGATAACGATGTCATTTTTACAATTATTAAATTTGGTAGGTAAGTAGTTACAAAACAAGTCATTTTTATATAAAAATAATAATATAGGTAATAACATATTTGTTAATTAATGGAAGTGCATGATAGAATTTGAATGTAAGAATGTTAATTACAGTGACAAATTTACACTAGGTTGGTTCCGGTTCCATTCAAATACTAACATTCATAATACTAACATTCATCGTATCTAACAAAGTCTTAATCAATAAGTCTGAATTAAGGCAACAGTTAAAAAGAGAAATCTTATATAATAGAAGATGTTTCTCAAGGAACTAACCCAGATTAGTGCCGGCTTATTGAATTATTGCCAGTCACCACCCGCTGGCGTTTGGTGATCGTATTCAGTGTTTTTGTGTGTGATGAATGTCATGTGTAAGTGTGTGTTAAGTGTTATAAAAATTTACAAGTTTACTAACCCTAATAATGGTCAGGAAAGATATTAATCTGCTTAGAGATTATAATAAGTAGGTACTTGTTATGAGTACATAATATTTTAGGTTTAACGATGGCTTATTTTTTTAATTAGGTGTCGTAACCCGCACCTTTTAAATAACCCACTTAAAATTCAGGTTCAAGGATATAAAATTACTATCTAACTTAAAAGTAAGGTTCACAAAGGCTTATTTTACGAGTTATGAAAACCGCTCGACACCATGGCTTATTTTAGGAGTCGTGTACCGCTCCATAATAAAAAAAGAAATAAAAAATCAAGAAATAAAATATGGTATTAACAAGCCAAATGTTTCATGAGGAGTATTTACAACTAAATAGTTTTTACAAGAATAGTAAATAAAATTATATAACGGAATGAGTCTATGCCTTTTTTTTTAATAAAACCATTTAAAAAAAATAACAAGTAAAATTAAATGATAGCAAAAGTAGGTATACAATATTTAAAAGAGTGATAAATTAAAGTACAATAGTCCGTGCAGGGTTAAATATTGAGTTTGAGAGAGGACTCGAAGAGGGTATGAGAGGTAAGAGGGTATGAGAGGTAAGAGGGTATGAGAGGTAAGAGGGTATGAGAGGTAAGAGGGTATGAGAGGTAAGAGGGTATGAGAGGTAAGAGGGTATGAGAGGTAAGAGGGTATGAGAGGTAAGAGGGACTCGTCACTCAAGTAAGAGGGTAACTCAGTATGAGAGGGACTCGTCACTCAAGTAAGAGAGGACTTGGCACTCAAGTCAAGTGAGTGAAAGAGGTTCAAGTGAGTGAAAGAGGTTCAAGTGATTGAAAGAGGTTCAAGTGAGTGAAAGAGGTTCAAGTGAGTAAAAGAGGTTCTAAAGAGGGTTTAAATGATAATAATGTTTAGGATTAAAAAAATCGTTCACCTTGGAAACCGTTTTGGTGGTCAAATTCGGAACTAACCTTAGTACTGGCAAAAAGACTAATACTAATACTAATACTCCATGAAACGAGTTCAAAGACTATAATACTGTGGCTTGTTACTTAGCAACTACCTATGTATAGTAACTAGTTAATCATAAATATGATAAAAATTAAAATATAAACAATTTTCTTTAAAATGAGGTTGAGGTATGATTTCAGGTTTGTTTAGTTGTGAAATATCCATATTGTATAACTATATGGCTTTTAAATTGAACAATAGGTATAAAACCTTTTCAGTCAAATTAAGAAAATTGTTGAAAATAAATAGTGACAACGTCTGAGTATGACAGTTTATGTATTTAAATATTCTGATTATGATGATAATTTCTGATTATGTATTTTATTATATTATATTATTGTATAGTTGTGTATTTAGTGTTAAAAATATATTCTGTTAGCTGCATGTAATGTTTGTAAGAACTTAGCTTACGTATTCTCGAGTCGGCTTCGAAGGCCTAGAGAAATACGGGCTAAGCGTGTAGTAACTTGGATAAGGGTACTCCCCAAAGCCAAGGGTGAGGTAACCAACGTGTTTTGGAATAACTGCGAGGGTTTAAACTCCAAAAACTCGTGGGTTTATGTAGCTGTCGTTAGACAAGCCGTAGGTGTGAGTAGGTGATGTCTGTAAGGCTGTGTTGTAATAAGTATTGAGTTTTGTAAGTATTTGGTATATGAGTAATAGGTAGGTAATTAGTTTGTGTATGAATGCCTCCGGTACTAAGACAATCGGGAACCGATTACATTTGTAACCTGCCTTAGTAGCGTCGAGCGTGTTATTGTCTGTAAAATGTGTGTATAGTGATTGTAGTTTTGATAGTTGTGATACGTTCTGTTTTGTGTTATGAAAAATGGGGATGAAGTTTGACTGTAGTACTTACATAGGGTAGAATATGGTATAACACTAAAAAGTAATCACTATTACGCCGTTGTTATATACGCGCTGTAAATATTAATAATAATCCCTAATCTTCATTTTTTGATCCAATTAGGGTGGTCAGTGTCCTCGGCGCAGTCACGTAGAATGTAGCGGGTGATGGTGTAAAACGCTTCTGGTAGCTGGCGTGTCGGCCTCGTCTGGCGTGTCAGCGCTTTCTCGCCAAGCTTCTACAACCTCATCCCGGGGTAGTTCTTCCGGAGAGCCAGTGTGACGTGATGGGTGCAGATGATGAAATAATAAACGTTTCTTATGTGACTTGGTGGTTTATTATTGTAGAAATCGTATGATTAAAAATAAAAACCCGTGCGTCGGGTTTTTTTAGAACTACTTCATTAAATAGAAACTAGCTGTGCTAGTTAGAGTAAACACTCAATACTCTGGTAGCAGGAAGAAAACTAGGAAGATGTATATCGTTACATAATTTTGGTAGGACTGATGATAAAAATGGCTGTGCAGTCAATGCGACAAGCCAATTTTAAATTCGAATTTTGAAAGGACTGTTACATTTCTTTCTTTGAGTTCGTAAGCACTATGGAGGTTTTTTAGTCGTCGTGGAGGTTTTACGTCCACGAGACTGTAAATGAAACGACATCGTTACAAATCTAAACGCAATTGCATCTCTCAGTTTAACCTTGTGGTCTATCTACTTAACCGGACTACAGTTGTTCTTACTATTATCACACGTAGTAGTAGTACACGGATTTTCGTCCATTAAAGAAAACATCATAAAATATACTTAGTCCTACATAAAACCTACAATATTGGTAACCCTACTGCAGAGTTTGTATGGGAAAATTTAAATGATCAATATCTTTGAAACTACGCAAAGTTTCTCCGTCACAAATTCATGTTATCATTATCGTCCCCGTCACAACATTTTGAACACATTTTGAAGGTCGTAGATCATCAGGCAGCGGAGATACAGGTGTCCAGCCAGCTTGAACTCAGGTTGGCTGGACATTAGGTTTTTATTGATTTCTCGTAAACCCTTGCATGTGACGCCATAAATCAAACGTTATTACTGTCACACATTGCGTCACCAAGTTTTAGTAAAGGAACCATATTCGAAAACGCTACCGTTATTGAGATTCGGAAGTGCCAGCCAAAAGTTTTATACGTAAATTCAAGATGGCTGGCACAGATTTTTTTGCATTTTTCTACTAAACCATTGTACGTATCACAAAACTTTTAGCTCGATGCCTGTCACAAATTTATGTGACGCCCGTTGATATGCAAAAAGTCGTCAAAATCACTTCCGTTACCGAGATTGAGAGACCAGCGAAAAGTGGTTTTTCAAGATGGCTGGACTCGTTTTCGATTGATTATCTAAGATTCTGTAGCGTCACAAATTCTGAAATAAGGCTGTTTAGCCGTCACATAAAGTGCCCTATTGACCTAGTAAAATGCGAGCTATTTTGAAGATTTGTCCAGCCAACCTGAGACACATGTTTGCGCGCGCGCTTGATCGCGTCCCGCCAGAATTGTCTTTGCTATATTTTATATAACTTCCTGTTTCTGTGTTCATATATTTCCTTCTGTGCCATAACGATTTACATTAAAATAAGTTTTAACCAGTGTGCGAGTGTATTTTATAGAACCCCTACAAAGTACTTATACATATTATTTCGGTAAACTTATAGGTCCTTTTTCACGGCATTAATAAAGGTTCGTGTCTGTTTCATACTTTTGTTTTAAGAAAGACATAATACATACAGTATGTATTTAGAATAAACGAGTATATTTCAGAGAATATCTAGAAAGTAAATAAACACATAGTTATAACGCACGTGGCGTTGGAAGATGTTGCAATCACATGTAAAGCACAAACATTAAGACATGGTGCTTTATCTCAATAATTAAATATTTGTATAGATGCAGGATCTTTGACCTACAATCGACTTAGGCAAATGAGATCTACAGTGGCATCAAAAAGACAAAAACAGGCTTCTAAAAATACGTTCCAACCATTTTGTTTTATTTTCAATATTAAATGCGACATCAATAAAATTTGAAGCGTTCACTGCTTTGAACAATTTAATTAATTTCAGCAACAAGGAAACACCGTAAAGATATTGAAACAACAGAACATTGCTACATCAAAGCCTTAACAAACATTAAAATCTTTTCCTTTGAAACAAAACAAAACCCTCCGACTCAAATCAAATAATAAAACAACATTCAGCAAATACACAAATTAAAACTACTTAAAACCATTTGGGAGGAACGGTTTAAGAAATTATTGCTCAAATTTGAGTAGGAAAATGACTGGGATGCTCAATTTTGGTTAAGGTTGCGAATGATTTGGGGCTCAATAATTTTGACTAAGCACTCGTAAATATGAAGTGTTCGGAGTTGGAATGCTAACTACTTTGCCTTAACGCATCCTTAATGGCGCCGACGCTCTGGGAAATAGTTCGATGCTAATTTATAGTAGAATTCGACGTTACATTTGCACATTTTATGCAATTAGTTAGACTGGTAGACATACTCGTTCCTATGTGTCGGATCGTAAACGTTCTCTGGTTTATGGCTGGAGCTACCTAATGGTGAACACACACGTGATCGTAGAGATAACTGAAAGCTCATTCACCGGACATTGTACCATTAAATATATAGTGTACTATTCTCTGGTTTTGTTTCGCTGTTAGTTTGCGTTACTATACGATTATGGTGGAGCATTGTTAAATGTTCATCAATCACTCAAATCAGCCTATTGCAGCCACTGCTGGAAATACGCCTCTCTCACGCTATGCTACAACACCATATCGCGTTCCGCATATTGTTTGTTTTTTTTTCGAAATGGCATCTCGCAGTTCAACCTAGAGAGGATGTCGTCTGCTTAACTGGGCTATCCAGTGCGGTGCCTTGAGTGTGAGGCCTCCAGCCAGAGCTTCCGCGTCTTATCTGTCCCTGGCACATTTTCAATGTCGTCGGTTTATCTAAAAGGACGTACGTACGTTGTCCATGAAGAGTTGCTCAGTTGCGCCGCTAAAAAATATAAATAAATAAATATCGCTGGACATTAATACACAGCGCCACCTAGTGCCACACTAAGCAAGGCTTGTGTCTTGGACACCAGATAGTTGATATACTACATAATATACTTTTTTGTTTGTAAATACATACTTATTATACCATCAAATACCCATGCTCATCACACAAACATTCGCTCCTACCGGGATTCGAACCCAGGGCCCTAAGAACGTAAGGCAGCCTCACTACCACTAATTTCAAGCATATACGACACAACTGTGCACTTTTCGTGCTACTCTGGGTTTCCTATGATTCAGCGTCAACGTAACTCACAAATCCTCTGCGGACGGTGTCCAACACTGCCCTGTTTACACATACATAGCGTTACTGTAGGTACTTCTTTGTCACTGTCCATCTTTCATCCCAATTTATTTGTCGTTGGTGCAGCAGACAAACCCTAAAAACCCGACTGTGAAAAAAAAAACTCTAAATAGACACTGAAAAGAAAAAAAACATGTTTAATAACAAAATTCTAATATGGAACATATTGACTGCAACACTTGGGACCCATATTGGATGTTATGATTACAATCTACTGTTGCAGTCAATATGTTCCATAAAAGAATTTATTTAAGAACTTGTTTTTTTCTTTTCAGTGTCTATTTAAAGTTATTTTTTACGCAGTCGGTTGTTTTTAATATTTTTTTTTTATTTGACACTTTTTAAATTAGGTACGATTATAATAAGATGGAGAATTTCGCATTTTATTTATTTTGGTGTGCACTTATTACTTTAAAGTTCACAAACTTACCTCGTCATCCGAGCGTAATTTGTATGAGTAATTAAATAAATCACTTTTTTTTTTATTAAAATGTGTTCATGGCAATATACCATTTTGAGCCCTTTAATTGGATACCCATTTTGCAGTATCCGAAAAAAAATTTTTTTTCACTAGGTTATGTTACGCGGGATAACTCAAGAATTCTAACGATACCACGTACATCGAAATCGGTTCAGGCGTTTAGAAGTTATGGTGGAATAAAGAAACTCACAAACATACTACTTACATGAACCTTGAAAACACTCCTTTAATTTGGTCTTGTAAAAAAAGGTCAAATCCGAAACTGTACATTTATTTCCTTCTAACTAAATCATTGTATCCTAACAGAAGACACTATGACAACAATAATTTATGGGCCACTAAACAAACGGGCCCAGTGTACCATCACCAACAACTCAGGTTCATGACGTCAACAGGAGACAAGTGACGTTGTAACCTCTGTAATTGTGTCGCATTGTGCTTCAGAGCTATCAGCGCTATGAATAGAATGTCTGTTGCAATGCTGTCTATTGTGTGAAATGCTGCCAGTTCGGAGGGTTCTGTAATTGAGGTGGCATTCAGGTCCTTGTGAGATCGTTGGGAGGTAGTCGAAATGTGAAAGATATTTTTTAGTTCAAAATACTTGCTCAGGAACTCTTAACTATAATAAAATTTAATTATGTTTACGACACACACGTCATGTTACTGTTATTACAGTGCATTGTAGAAATGAATCTGTAACGTAAATGATATTCTTTATTTGCAAAAAAACTCTCTGGCTACCATATTTGAAATACAATTAAATAGGCTTTGTATTTATTGCATAACGGATTGACACGACATAAAGCTTTCAGCAAAATAACACCGAAATCCATTTTTCATAAATAAGAAATGAAACTGTAATGTTGTGAACTTGTGATGAATTTCCCGAAGCTTTCAGAAAACAATTTTGATACAAAAGTTATCAACAAAATGTAAACTATTCAGGATGTTTGACCTGTTTTATTTGTTAGACAGGCAACGCCAAGAACTCGTCGAGAAAGTTTATATGCTTAGCTTCTGTAGTCTTTGCTTCTGTAGAATTATTTATTATTTAGTAATACCTTTTTTCACTATCATTTCAACTTTCGATGCTGAGTCTGGTGCTTCCTAGCACAAAGACAAAGAGTGCACTTTTTAAATATTTGTTACTTTTGGTTGTAGTTAAAACAGGTGGCCTGCCCTAACCCGTTAACGCAGGATTGTTTTACTCTTATTTCAGAGTCGAAAAGAGATAGAGTTAAATATCCTGTATAGCTGGCCAGGCATAGGACTAATTTCATTACATTCTTACTACAAAATTAATATTAAGTCCTAGGGGAATGTTTAGTGTAATGTGGATAGACAGAATAATAAATGAAATTACTACATATAGTATACCTAAAAGGAAGTGTGAAGGTGGCGCCGGTAATTGATAAGTTGTGTGATAATTTAGCGATCTTATTGACGTGCATTTCGACTCGTTTGGCAAGTTCCACAGAATAACATGTAATAGTATGTATTATTGCATTTCTTTTGACATTGGCTGTAGTTTGAATTTGATTTATGTTTTATCTTTGTTTCGTGTTATTTTTATTGTGAATTTGCTTTTATGAAATTTAAATTGAGAATTTGATTGTGTATGGTATTATTTTGATTGTGCTTTTTATTCTATTTTTGTATTTAAATTTGATTCTGTTTCTAATTTTGATTTTGTAGTTAAATTTTATTCGGTATTTAATTTTAATTTTGTATTTTATTATTTGTTATGTTTTGATGATTTTAAGTCTAATTAATCTGGATTTAACTTTAATTAATCTGGTTACATTTATTATTTTATGGGACATGCGGTGCTAACCTGTAAGAAATTGTTATACTAACCTTTGATTTAAGAATCTTATTTTAAAATGTAACAGTATAAACAATTGTTGGTTGGCCTGAAATAAACAAGTGAAAATAAATAAATAATCGGTCGTCATGTTATGGGCATATAATATGGAGGAATGAGGAAAATGTCGAGATTAAATATTTATTTGAGTATGCATGTTGATTGCTATCAGAGCAGGGTAGACTTAAGCAATTGTGAGGTTTAGGAGATGACTACTAAGAAAACGGGTAATAGATAATTATGGAAAAAGAAAACATGGGGGACCGGTCCCCAAATAAATTGAGAAAAGGCCTGGAGAATGATGATGGTGTTCTTATTGCCAGCTTAGGCCAGCGTGATAATGTGATGAGCTAGTGCTGGTCGAAGCCCACAACCGCCTTTCAGCATCCAAACACTGCAAAGGCCTTAGTATGTACTACCCACAGTATGCAGTCACTATACTAGATATTGGATAAAAAGAACCAAAGAATATTAAAAACATATTAAATTCAAAGTAGATTCGAATAAGTCTTATAAGTCTTTATCTCCAGATAAAGGATAATAAAACAAAAACAATGATATACTCGTAGTCACTGAACAATAAAATTACAATAACCGGATATGAAATGACTCAAGTGACAAAGGTTGCAAGCATGTTTCATGTAGGTACTGTTGTGACTGTGAATAAATAGGCAAGACAATAAAAAGATAAGTTGCTTTTATTATTAGAACTGAATATGAGTAATCATTTTGTACCTCGCATTCATAATTTGGTAGTAGGTCTTTGCCATTCGTTACAGGTAGTCAGTGAGATGATTGTCTGACAGCCTCCTTACCAAGGGTTATTGTTTTAGTAATAAGGTATTACCCAGTAACTGGGTAGTCGAAGTAAAATAGGAAGTCACTTCATGTAAAGTACTGGTGGTCAGCTGCTTTCAGAAATCGACCTCAACATTGTTGAGAAAAGACTGGCAGATGGAGATGAAAAATAGAAATAAATTAAAGGAATGATGCCAAATGTTCACGTGCGGTCTACAAAATAAAAATCTTATAAGGATTAAGCCTAATCAACTTCGGCAGACGGATTTCAGATTACAATATTATGAATTTGGTCATAAAGATTAAGACGCCTGCGGAGCATGCGTATTTCAAACAAACGTAATACCAAAATAATTTGTAAATTAAACATATTCCTAAGGTAGTGTGTATTTATTTCGATTGAATTACAGAATATCTAGGTTCCCAAATACATATTTTGATTGGACACTGATTTTAACAAGAGTTATAAGAAAATAAGTTATCTATAGAAAATTTAAATTCCTCATATCTCGTCTTTGCATCACTATTCTCTCAAAAAACATGTTTGGGAACATAGATATTCTGTAATTCAATCGAAATAAATACAGACTACCTTAAGAATATGTTTGATTTACAAATAATTTTGGTATTACGTTTGTATGAAATACGCATCCTCCGCCGGCCCCTTAAGCAGAGGTCGTCACACCTGCTAATTTACGTCACAGACCGATAGACGTTGTGGACTCTAATCTTGAAATAATGGAATAGGTTCTTCCTGACGTTAATGACTTTCGCATGAATATCACATGACGATCACATGCCAATCGCATGACGTGATAAATAATTGTGTTTGAAGTTTAATACACAAAACCACAAGTTATATCGAATGAAGTACGTGCTGCTCCGACCCCAACTAAAATGGGACAAGAGCAAGAAGATAGTCATGAAACGCCAACAACATATAAAACAACATTCATAAGCACCAGGCTTCATTACAGTTTGACTATTTACCCCGTAAAAAACTAATAATCCTATAACAACATTTTTCTAACAAACTGTCTGTAACAATGTTGTGTCATTGGGCTAGCTGTCATGATTTTCTTTGGTCGCCGCTTTGCTGCGACAGGTTTGTTATTTTAAAACCTGTACAGAAGAACCTATTTAAGTTTTGGGCAGTATCTGTTTACTGTAACTTTGTCAAAGTACAAATTTCAAACCAGTTTTAGGAATAGCATTGTGCGTACACTATACTACTGAGGCATAAATCTTTCTATGTTTTCCGGTATCAGATAACTACACTTTATTCTATCAAAAATAATTTTGCATGTTCCATTGCGACAGTCAGTCCCGGAACTGTTTTATAATTATCGGTAGTTCCTTTAGTTCTGACGTCACCATGACCAACAGCAATCTGACAACATTCTTGTGTTTCCATGTTAGATTCTGAAACACGATCAATGTATTTAATTGTAATCCCTTTATCGTCTACGTCATCATTTCTAATTAACATATTATCAACATTTAAGAATCTGTTACTGTTGAACTTTGCTTCCCTATTTGCACTGTCATCTTTACGTGTGGCCTTCAAGATTTTATGGCACAATCTGCCTATGACGTCCCAACTGCTGGCAAACAGGTAGCCCACTAATTACAAGGTAACCTGAATTCATATATCCAATTTCAGAATTACTCACTGCTTCAAAAGTTACTTCGCATCATGATTTGACAAATACAGTCATATTTAATTTTATATTTGTGCAGTCTGTTTGCCCGTCACGATCATCCAAGACATTTCGGCCCAGTCCTGTGCTTCAAACTTACAACGGATTCCCGCAGCTTTCATCATGTCAACGGTCCTCCTTAATTTGCTCACTTTATTTTAATACGTGCCAATCTTAAGACTTATAAAACAAAAAGAGAAAAAGACTTTTCTCAAGATCAAACTTTATAACGAAGCCAAGTTGTTACTAAAAACAAAAGAAGACCAACTTGTTGAAAGATTTCTCTTCAACAAAATTCGAGTACCTAGTGAAACTTTGGGGCGATGTTCTATGTTAATTGATTGAGTATTCTAATAAAAGACAAAGCCTCTCAAATTGTAAGATGAACTGACTTTCTACTTTACGCCTTTTCTTCCGTTTGCGTTGGCATTGAGTTTTGATTTCTCAAAGGAATGGTTCCAGTCTTCTGGTGTTTATAAGGAAACCAATTGAAAAGATTTGTCTCTTTTATTGCAATAGACTTGTTTTTTTTTTAGTTACTATTCCCAGACAGAATTTTTTAGTAGCCGTCACGAAACAAGTCGACACTAAAAAGACGACCTACAATACATTTTTGGTTGCAACACTTATTACAGAAAAGAAGAAAGGAACAGAAAATAGTACAAAGGTGATGATTATTTCTAATTAAATCTCTTCCAGCATGCCTGCGAAAGGAGATACTAAATAAAGAGACAACACAACACAAAGAGACAAGACATAGTGTCTAAAAGTAGGAGAGAAAATGGAATACATAAAACAGATTAAATATCTTAAATATATACAAAATTAGAATACATACATACTCAGGAGGAGAGAGGAGGAGAGATGGCGCTGCCGTCACGTAAACATTGGCTCCGTGTTTAAAAATATTTTAAAATAGTATTACCGAGTATTTAACGTTGAAAGTGGTGTTTAAGTGATAATATCGCTTGAAATAAGCTGTACTATCGTTATCTGGACTCCAACTTTACCCAGAAAAGTGAAAAAGTGAAATAATAGTGACGTGTAATGAGTGCTTTAAAACAAGACTTTTACGTACAACAAATCCTATACAAAACAGTTTAAAACTTTCAAAACATTATCTTAACTGAAGAGGATCGGGAACTGTTAATTAATGAATAAAACATTGTGTCTAAAACGTGCAGCAAATCCTGTTTGACAGTGTGAACATTTTTGCAGCATGAGTCACATAACGGCTGTTTAATGTTTTAAAACTTAATAGAAATAACATCAGACACACTATTTCAAGTAAAATGACTAATGTTTAGTTAGTGAAGTACGAGCAGAGCCGACATTGAAAATCGTGTAAACGAGGTGTCGCGGGTTCGAGCCCACTATCTCACATTTCTTTTTGGCCATCATTACATTTGTCAAAATATTTTGTTGGATTCGATTAGGCATAAGTTCGATTCTGACATATTTATATTTTGATTATAAAATTATTTTTGTTGTCTTATTTTTTTACTATCAATGATGGCGAGTGGAGACACTAGTAATATAACAATGAGGAAAATACGGAGAACGAACTCTCATAATAATGTGTCAACTATGAACACTTCAGACTCGTCACTCTTTGATACCACGATGCAAAGTCTTCCTGACCAATGCGGAACTTTAGAGGTACATGAATTACAAGAAAAATTATTATCTGTCCAGGAGGAATTATTGATTGCAAATAATGAAATAGACAATCTAAACACAGAAAATTTAAGATTGAAATCGGAGTTGGAAAAGAGTCATAAAATCATTGATTTATATAAAAATGTCGGGTATGGGGAGTCTTCTTCCACCCCACCATCTTCAATACGGAAAAAGAAAAAGAATGAGACTAACACCCCGTCTAAGAAAAATAAATATCAACATATTATTGTCCCTGAAAAGCCCATAAGTTTAATTGTAGAACAACCGAAGCAAGATAAATGTTCTAAAGGAAATTCTACAGCTGTCCAGGGTTTTTTTGAAGAAGATACCACCCCATGTGTGCGCAAGGAAAGCCAGTTGCCAGCCGCCAGCTCTGCCCACAAAAACAAACTATGCATACTGAGCACGAATACTACGAATAAAATACTATCCATAGCGCAAAATACCTTCGCAAACAAATTTCACTGTTGTCACTATTTAATACGTAGCGGGAAAACTGAAAATCTCTTGAAAGGTTTAAAAGAAAAACTGGTAAAATTCACCATGAATGACTTTTGTGTAATTCTTTTAGGTGATGAAGACTTCAAAAATACTAATAATTACTTTGAAATTATATTCCGTATAAGAGAAGTTATTCAAAACATGACTCATACGAATGTGATCATGTGTTTACCGACGTATAAAAATGGATACTATGCTAATTTATTTAACAGTAGAATAGAAACATTCAACAACCTTTTGTATCTAGATGTACTGACATATGAACATTTATATTTGCTAGACAGTAATTTGAATTTATCCTTTGACTACCAATTTTATAATAAACGAACTGGCTTAGTAAGTAACCATGGAATGTATATAATATTCAAGGACATAGATAGTTTAATAATTGACATACAATATAACAATAGTATAAGTGCTACGAGTACAATAGACATAACCGTTGATAATAATAGTTTAACAAATAGGGACACTTTTTTTCTTGACTAAACATTTATGTATATTGCATCAGAACATTGCCGGTCTCGTTAATAAATCTGACACTCTCTCAGTCTGTGTATGCGAACTTTCAGAACGAGATGTTGATGTAGATGTAATATGCATTTCAGAGCATTTTATGATGGCGGGCTGTGAGAATCAGTTACTCCTACCTAATTATAGTTTAGCTGCTTGTTATAGTAGACAAACAAGTAAACGAGGCGGTGCATGTATACTTGTTAAGCATGGAATTCAATGGAAGGGATTGGCCAATGTAGCAAACATGTCCTCGCAAAGTATATTCGAGTGTTGTGCAGTTAAATTGACGGACTCTAACATTATAATTGTGTGTATTTATAGAGTACCTAACTCAAATAATATCAATGAGTTTTTTGACAAACTGGAAACTCTTTTAAATTATTTATCCAAACAACGATGTAGGAATATAGTTTTAGCTGGTGATTACAACATTGACATTTTGAAGAGAACTAAATTGTCAGCCGAGTTTGAGTGTATTCTTTTGAATTTTAATTTACAACTTGCTTTGAGACAACCTACTCGGGCTGCGAGCCAAACATGCATAGATAATTTTGCCCATAATTTTAATAAGCGTCGTTGTAGATCAGAAGTATTGGAGTTCGCGCTATCCGATCACACAGCACAACTGTTAAAGTGCCCCGTTAACAATATGAATGCTCTTAAGTATTACCGCAAAAGTACACGAGACTATAGTCAGGTAAATATAGAAAAGTTCAGGACTTGTCTAAGCAGTCTATCCTTCTCAGATGTGTACGAGATGGACGATCCTAATGCAGCCTACAACTGTTTTATTGAAACGTTCCAATTGCTGTATGAATTGTGTTTCCCCAGAAAAATGATTACCATTAGAACTACTAAGAAACTTACTTGGATATCACGTGGGATAAAGTTGTGTAGTAAAAACAAACGGAAGCTTCTATGGCAATATAGATTAAAACCAAGTCAAGCTAATAGAGATAAATTCAAAAGTTACTCGAAATTACTCAAAAGAATTATGAATCTAACTCAGAAAGCACAAAACGATCACAATATTAAAACCTCTAATAACAAGTCTAAGACTACGTGGCAAATAATTAATAAGAGTAAATACAATGCCCCGAAAAACTCAATTGCTTGCATCAAATTTGACAGTAAAGCTATCACACAACCAAAGGACATTGCCAATACATTTAATAATTATTTTATAGATAAAATACAACCAACGATTAATGCGGGAGCAAACTCAACGTCATTAATTCTTGGCAGAGCACAGTCTATGTTTATGGCTCCGTCTACACCCTATGACATACTAAATATTATAAGGAAGCTAAAAAATACGAACAGCATTGGCTACGATGGTATTGCCACAAAAATATTGAAAGCAGTTGCATTTGAAATATGTACTCATTTGTGTTTCATTGTTAATCTTTGCATAAGTGCAGGTACATTTCCAGATGCATTAAAGAAGTCTATAGTGAAACCGCTATATAAGAAAGATAATCACGAATTAATGGTAAATTACAGACCGGTCGCGCTCATACCAGTTATGTCTAAGGTGTTCGAAAAATATATATGCGGTGAAATTAATAATTATTTAGAAAAACATAATATATTAAGTGACGAACAAAAGGGATTTCGTAAAAATAAAAGTATAAATTTGGCTATTTATGAGTTTTTATATAACGTCATGCTAAATGTAGATAAGAGAACACCAGTCTGTGCCATATTCTGCGACATGACACAGGCCTTTGACTGCGTCCATTATAAGGCACTGGCAGAAAAACTTGAAGCTTATGGTATCAGAGGCAACGTTTTAAAATTAATTCAATCGTATCTTCATAACCGTAAACAAGTTACAGAAATTACCTCAATCAATAAAAAAAGTAAACGTGAAGAAACTTCAAGATCAGAGGAACGCGAAGTTATGTACGGAGTACCTCAAGGCAGTGTATTGGGACCTCCGTTGTTTACTCTGTATATTAATGACTTGCCTAAAGTAACTCAACAACCGATGACCCTTTTTGCTGACGATTGCACTATGACAATATCTTGTAATGACATAAACACATATGAACATGACATTAATGATTCACTAATATCTATTATAAATTGGTTAAATGATAATAATTTAATAATTAATTTAAAAAAGACTAACGTAATGCACTTTAGACAACGTACACAAACAATCAATAATCTTAAAATTCAATTTAATAATATAAATATCAATGAAGCTGACACGACTAAATTTCTAGGATTAATAATAGATTCTAAATTGAATTGGAAACCTCAAATAGAGGCACTTGGTAAAAGATTGAGTAGTGCAGCCTACGCTCTGAAACAGCTTGCTGTGGTTCTCAACACAGATGCGCTAATTACTGCTTATTATGGGTTAGCCGAATCAATTCTTAGATATGGAGTCATCTTTTGGGGGAATAGTACGGACAATGAAATAGCGTTTCGGGCACAAAAAAGGTGCATTCGATCGATGTTTGGACTGCAAACAACGGACAGCTGTAAATCTTATTTTATAGAACGTAAGATATTGACATTGCCCTCATTATATATCCTGGAAACAGTAATGTTCGTTAAATCAAATGCTAACTTATTTCAGCTTTTGTCTGATGCTATCCCAAGGAATAGACGTGATAATTTCAAACTCTGTGTTCACGGCGCTAAAACAAGTCTTATGCGTAAGAGCATCTTTTGCATGGCTCCGACTATTTATAATAAATTGCCCAAATCATGGAGAACATTAAGTATATCTGCTCTTAAAAGTAAATTGAAGAGTTTTCTAAATAAAAGAGCATATTACAGTATAGCAGAGTTTATGAAAGAAGACAATTTTGATCGTTTTTAGGATGACGATGTTGTATTTATCACATGTTATAGGAATCTTGTGATTTTACTCTCTTTATTTTGGAATGGATGTAATTTTGAATTGAAATTTTAATTATGTTTTTTACGAAAATGATAACTCTGTTCATAAACTCAACTTGTTTATTCCAAACTAATATACAATTCACAGTCTTAATATCCAGTGTGTGTAGTCGACACGTCTCAATGCTACGATAGCCAAGCACGAACTGCCTACCGACTGCCGATGCCGGTATGTCCCCACTCTTACCCCTACCATAATGATACTCGGGTTCGTGATTGGCTACAAAAGTGACAGCTAGTGTTGCCATATTTCTAAGTAAAATTATGCTACAATGCAAAATCACGACATTCGGCCATCCGATACAGTGCAACCTCCCGGTGCACTCACCCAGTTGCCAGTCAGCAAATGTATAATTTTTAAAAATGTGAACTAAACGAAATAAGTTAATACAAAACTGCTATTTCTGTTTATCTTATCTTATTCTTTTTACATAACAACAACATCACGACATTCGGTTAATTTGGTGCATAATATCAATACTATAACTAGAACAGTATTCATCTCAACTGTAATTATTGTAAGTAATAAATAGTATAGCTATATCTTTAAATTTGTTACAATGTGTTACATACATTTTATCTACGTGCCCATATCTTCTAATCTTTTGCAGCCTTCATTCAGGTCCATTGACGGGTCGTCTAAGTAGGCAAGAGCTGACTCAAAACGTTTCGCGCCAAGCATCCAGTTTATTAGACGTTGGAAGCCGGAGCATTAGCCAGACCAAACGGCATTTGCTTCAAAATCATCGTCATTCTCTTGCCCTTATCCCATTTTAGTTGGGGTCGGCGCAGCATGTCTTCTTCTTCCATACTCCTCTAATTTTTGTCATCTCATCAGACACTTCTTTTCTTGCTTCAAAATCCAAATATGTTATTTCACATAGGCCTAGATGGGCACTTATAAAACGTCGAAAAGGTGCACGGTTCGCGTTGGTTGATTCCATGGAGAAGAACCGGCAAGAAACTCCATGGTTACTCTTTTCAAATCGTTTGGTGTTACAATCATTTTATTATACGGTATTAACAGTACTTTAGTATGGGAGGACAGCGTAGGCTCGATAATAGGTCGTTGCTTACTAATCTATATTATAAATGTAAAACAAGATAAATATTTAACAATAGTTAAACATCGTCTGGGAATCTACAAAGCCTACAATGTTCACTCATTCACAAATAATAGGTAAAAAAAAGCATCTATGCAAAGGTAAGTAAATATAACGAGGTAAATTTAATTAAAAACTAAATTAAACAACTGACACAAATAATGTCATGAGTGCTGTAACTATACTGAGCAAAAGATGAGAACAAATGATTTGAATACTATTGTAAAAATCTGAATCAAAAGAAAAGAATGAAGAGATTGAGAACAGTTAAAGATATCCACAAAACTGCGCCGTTTATGAGCTACCAGGGAAGCCGCATGCGCAGAAGGAATTATAGCCAGACTTCTTTGTCTTCAACGAAGTCCTTGATTTTGTAATATAGTTTAAGGCGACTACACGAGCTAAACGCGAGTTTTATAATTACTAAAAGTATATGATTCACTGCTATAAACAAGACCAGAAAACTATATGATATTCTTCAGGATATAAGCTAGCATGATACTGTTTTGAAAACATAATACAATCAATTTGGCTCGATAAAAAGAAATCACGAACTTACCTCTAAAATATCTTTCAAACAATAAAAAACATACTAATATGCATGCGATCATTCTGATTTTTGGCAAATAATTCTACAAGCAATATATTAGCATGATGATACTGTTTTAGTTTTTTTAATCCAATCAATAGTTTTTTTAAATCGATCGAAACCACTCATTTCGCGCTATTTGGCCCGCAGTGGCTGACGTAACAACCACTTTGCAGTGCAAGCTGATTAGAACTTTGTTCTAACAGTATTTCAAACGAAGTTTGAACCACCACAAATAGAGTTGCTAATTTAGCTCGTCTAAGCGCCTTAATATAGTTTTGAACCTTCCATTGGTCTGTTCTATAATGACTTTGGCAACTTGTCGTAAAAGCGTATTCTATTTTTGATAAAGGACTTGCTAGTTTTTGTTTAACCGAATTTAGGTACTACTATTTCATGTTTACTGTGTGTATTTTAATCATGGAAGTCGCTTCTTATTTTAAAAAGCCCTCGAGTTTTTTTTTTTTTTTTGTGACTCGTGAGGACCCATTTTATAGATCGCGCGGACTGCCCCGGACTGCCCTCTTTTGTAGTATAAAAATTGAGTCAACGTCTGCTGCTGATCCGCACAGCAGGATGCCGTTAGACATTACACCTTGGGAATCAGCATAGAATACTAACCTAGCTGTGGCTTCATCCGTTAACTGCCTTATTTTCCTTACTGCACATGTAGCTGAGCTTAACTTAAAGAAAGAGTTGTAAAGTGCGCGCTCCGCCGCAAAATTAAATCGATAGTAATCCCTGAGAACCCAGTTTCCGCTATAACATCAAGTTTATTGGCGTCAAGATTTAAATTTAGATCACGTTGTGGTACATTTGATAAGGAAAACTTTAAACATTTCGTTTTGCTTGCATTCAGTAAAAGATTATTAGCTGCGATCCATTTCGAGAGAACAGTTAGACTTTCGTTGATACGTGGGATATTCGTATCTTTTCTATTTAGGTTTTTTTTTTTTTTTTTTTTTTTTTTAATTAGCGAGGCGTCATCAGCAAATAAAATATATCTGATAATTTGGCCATCATATAAGGGAGATCAATAACATTAACAAGAAATAGGAAAGGAGCGAGAATCGAACCTTGGGGCATGCCTATCTTGGCTAGAGACCAGGAGGACGTAGTCTCATTTACATTTACTTTTTGCTGCCTGTTTGAGTAGTAAGAAAGAACCAGATCAGTAGCAGAATCAGAATCAGAATCATTCATTCGTAAACATAGGTAACAATTACAAGATCTTAAAAATTAGATAGCGCGCTATGTTTTGCCAATTGACATACAAATTATTTTAACAAAAGAAAATAACAACGATTATTTATGATAAGTATACTAAATTATTACACTTAATTAAAATAAAATTGTGAAATTATTAGAGTATCATTTAATTGCATTATCTCATGCAAACAAGTTTTTTTTTTTTTAATTCAATATCAAGATTTTAAGGTCAACTATTTACACATGGAAACAAGTTAAATTTTATTATTCATAGTCAATTTCATTTCATGTCAAAATATCATAATTCAATTACATTAGAGATAAATTCAAGATTAATCTAAAAATGTAAAATATTAAAATTCATCTCATATAGTTACAGAGATTCGTCACTAAGGGACTCGTCTAAAGAGTAATATTTTTTTTCAAGCAGTTACCCGTTTTTATTTTTTAACTTGTGCAATGGCATACATTTTATTTCATCAGGTATTTTATTATATATTTGAATTGCTATGCCAAAGAAGCTTTTCCCTCATTAGAGCAGTTTTACATTCCATTAGGCACAGTTCATTAAAACTGAACATAGTCTCTGAATAAATGTGGATTTATTTTTACAAACAGTGCAGTTTCAAGGATGTATAGAGCCGGCAGAGGTAATATTTTAACTTTTTAAAATATGGAATGCAACTATCAGTTGTGTGTAAACCGCACATACTTCGCAACCATCTTTTCTGCATTCATAAAGGACATGTTTTATTAAATTCTAGGCAAACTGCAGAAAATAATGTACCGTGGTTTAAATTGAAACTTTTGAATCAAAACTAGCCTTTGAATTTTTTTTTTTTTTGTTAATTTGCTCTGTGACTTCTTGGTCTGTAAAACCCCTTGTAAAATGTTAAAAAATTTTGTATCTATAATTTTTATGGTGTACATAATTAAGAGTATTCTATTCTGTTCTATTCTATGTAGATTGCGCCGGTTGCGTTTCTTCGTTCATAGGATGCGTCGCATCCAATACGCCACATTACCTCAGACAGAAAAATATATTAATAACTTTGTCTACGGAATTTATTGAATATGATAATGATTACGAAGGTAATAATACCAATTGCTGTAAAGAGAAAAATAATATCGAAATAGCTCTTGGATCTTAAATTATTAGCTACATAATAAATAGACAATGCCACCTATTTCAGACATTGATTTGTATGTTTTTATACGATAAAAATGTAAGTACATACAAGTACATTATCATATTCTACGACGCACTTCGCTTAAGGAATGACAGGATTAGTAGGAACTCCAGGCAAAGATTGCGACTCACATGGTCAATAAATAAACGACACACATGGTCAATATATTTACGACACAAATGGTCAGTATACGGCACACATGGCCAGTATACGACACAAATTGTCAGTAAATATACGACACACATGGTCGTTAAATTTACGACACACATAGCCTTCAAATAAACGGCACACATGGCCAATAACTAAACGGCACACATAGCCTTCAAATAAACGGCACACATGGCCAATAACTAAACGGCACACCTGGCCAATAACTAAGCGGCACACATAGCCTTCAAATAAACGGCACACATGGCCAATAACTAAACGGCACACCTGGCCAATAACTAAACGGCACACATGGCCAATAACTAAACGGCACACATGGCCAATAACTAAACGACACACATGGTCAATAAATAAACGACACACATGGCCAATATATTTACGACACAAATGGTCAGTATACGGCACACGTGGCCAGTATACGACACAAATTGTCAATAAATATACGACACATATGGTCATTAAATTTACGACACACATGGCCGATAAATCAACGGCACACATGGCCAATAATCAAACGGCACTCATAGCCAATAACTAAACGACACACATGGCCAATACATAAAACGACACACATGGCCAGTATATTTACGACACAAATGGTCAGTATACGACACCCATGGCCAGTATACTACACAAATTGCCAATAGATATACGACACACATGGTCATTAAATTACGACTCACATGGTCAATAAATCAACGGCACACATGGCCAATAATCAAACGGCACTCATAGCCAATAACTAAACGACACACATGGCCAATACATAAAACGACACACATGGCCAGTATATTTACGACACAAATGGTCAGTATACGACACACATGGCCAGTATACGACACAGATTGTCAATAAATATACGACACACATGGTCATTAAATTTACGACACACATGGCCAATAAAATTAAAAAATTATAGTGGATTATATTTTTCACTGTTACGTTATAAACTACTATTTCCACATCAAAGTAACATAATTTATATTATTCATTATAAAATGAGATTGTATCTTCTATTTCCATTAGTGTACAGGAAACTAAATAGACTAGGAAGTTTACCGGATTTACTTTTTAAAGTAACTTCACTCATGTACTGCTTATTTTTAAACTCTGCTATCGTGGATTGCAATCAAAGAGTAGCCTTGACCTTGCAATCTGACGACAAAAAGATCAAAAATAAAAGTAAAAACATCAAATATGCTTTAATAAATATCAATTAAAACAAATATTATCTGTATTTCAATATTTCCAATAACTTCGACTAACTTCCGAAAATGTTACTTTGAAGGATCAATAAACAAAAATCTTATAAATAACGTACCTTTTATTTTGTAGAATGCGTAGATAATGCCACTTCTGAGTTTTTACGAAAATGATAACTCTGTTCATAAACTCAACTTGTTTATTCCAAACTAATATACAATTCACAGTCTTAATATCCAGTGTGTGTAGTCGACACGTCTCAATGCTACGATAGCCAAGCACGAACTGCCTACCGACTGCCGATGCCGGTATGTCCCCACTCTTACCCCTACCATAATGATACTCGGGTTCGTGATTGGCTACAAAAGTGACAGCTAGTGTTGCCATATTTCTAAGTAAAATTATGCTACAATGCAAAATCACGACATGTTATTGTATTGTATTTATATTTTATTGACTATTTTATTAATGACCAAGTACTTTGACATTTAATTTTATTTAAAAGACATGCTTTTTGAATTGTAATTATACCTAATCCTTAATGAATAATGATGATTTAATATGTAATAATTCCTATAATGTAATGATGATTTATAATATTATCACGGTTTATGCACCATCTCTTCCTACCAATTTGTACGCCACGATATGCGGCTGAACATGTTAGAACTTTTCTGTATAACATTATTATCTTGCATGCAATGTATCATGTACACCATGTTTAAACAAATAAATTTTTACTTACTTACTTACTACTTACTTACTTACTCATAAATACTAAAAAAAATACTATAAAACAATAAAAAAAAAGTCCGTACCTCAAAGATTTGAGAGGTTGAGATTTAAAAAAACTATCACCGCCATATGAAACTGCATGTTATTATACTAACACTAATTCACTGCATTTTGAACCTAATACTAGTGCAATAAGAGCCAGTTTTCAATTTCGAGAAAGTGTATTGAAAAGTCTTACAGTAATCAAAACTTCCTTTTTTAGCAGGAGCAAAAAGTTCTTGGATGAAATATTATTTAGTGGTGAATTGGGTAAGTTAATAAAAACTTTTTTGCAAAAAATAAAACCGACTTTTAAAGCACAAAAAAGTGAAAAATAACTTTAGCTTCAGAAGTCGGTAATTTTTGTTTGATTGGTTTAGTTTTTTGCCACCGACTTCTGAAGCTCAAGTTATTTTTCACTTTTTAGTGTTTCACATGCGCTTACCCCTTTACAGCGTACTGGCGTGATGTTATGTCATGAAATGGTGTAAACAATAGACAGACATGAGATTTCAGCAATCCCAGCCCATTTGCCATTATTTATTGAGGAGTTCCGTTACCTATCTCCGAAGTTCTTCATCAGATCTTCACCAAATTGAAGCGGGACCACTCCGAGAAAGTACTCTTCCGAAAACTATCCTAATCACTTCATGTGTGCCTATAAAGTTCTGAAGTGAAGAGTTCTCTCTATTTCTCCAGGATCCCATCATCAGATCATGAATTATGGGACCACCTGTGAAGCATACCCTTTCAAACAAAATAATCCAAATCGGTTCAGCCATCTTCGAGTAATCGGGGAACATACATAAAAAAAAAACGAACGAATTGAGAACCTCCTCCTTTTGGAAGTCGGTTAATTAAGTAATAGCAAATCTACCTTGAGCAATCTTACTTAGCTAAGCAACTTGAGTTAAAAAGAAGATTTTGAAATTTATAAGAATCCTGAATAATAAAAGGACATAGGTACTAGGCGATCAGCAACTGCAAGATGTTATTTTAATATTGATAATTTTGGCAAACCTTTGGACATTATCCGAAGTAGAATGTACCACTGGAATATGCAGATACAATAAACGCATCGATTTCTCTTTATATGCCAAATAAAAAACCGGCCAAGAGCGTGTCGGGCCACGCTCAGTGTAGGGTTCCGTAGTTTCCCGTCCGTCACAATAAGTGTTCAATCCAATCCGATTTTAATAATTATTTTTTTGTTTGAAAAAAGATACGTTCAGGATAAAAAAAAAACATATAAACGAAGTTAAAAAAAATCCTTGCATATACGATTATACTACAAACTTAGTCCAGAAATTATTTTGTACAAATTTTTTGTCTTTTTTGTACAAAATCTGTTGGTTCCATCCAAGTTCAAAATGATTTTCCTAGAAAGTCCTTATAAAGTTCTACTTTTCAGATTTTTTTCATATTTTCTAAACTTATGGTTCAAAAGTTAGAGGGGGGGGGGGACACATTGTTTTTTACTTTTGGAGCGATTATTTCCGAAATTATTAACATTATCAAAAAATGATTTTCGTAAACCCCTATTCATTTTTAAATACATTTCTAAAAATATATCACACGTTAGGGTTGAAATTAAAAAAAAAATCACTTTCCACTTTACATTTATGGGGGCTACCCTAATATTTTTTTTTTTCAATTTTTATTTTACCACTTTGTCGACGTCATTAATACACATATTGGTACCAAATTTCGGCTTTCTAGTTCTAACGGTCACAGAGATTAAGCGAGGACGGACAGACGGACGGACAGACAGACATGGCGAAACTATAAGGGTTCCTAGTTGACTACGGAACCCTAAAAACGATTTCTAAGATTCTTCTCTGAATCCGAGATGTAGGTAACTCAATTACTTATGGCATGCGCGACAAAAAAATCCACGAAAAATTCTTCAGAAGGTCTACGTTATTAAAGGTCGCCAGTTTATTGTTGGTGATCGGACAATATTTTTGTTTTTTTGTAATTTTCATCATTCTCAATACAGAATTCATGACCTCGCGCACCTCTACTATTCATTAAGACGTAGTTTCGAGCGTCCTCATAAATAGAGTTGTCACACAACTGGCGTTGTTTTTAACAAAACGTTGGGACGACTGTCCGTGCAATCAAACTTTTCTCTATGACAAAGATTCCGCTGCCAAGTTTGTATTCAGTCGTGGCGTAGCGTGTGCAGTCACTAAATGACACAGAATTTTCGTTCGTCATCATCATAACCTACCTATAGCAGTCCACTGCTGAACATAAGCCCACTATTGCGTGTTCTATGGCAACCATTATACTTGATCCTCGACTGCTCTCATCCAGCTGCCACCGGCTATACTGCTCATCCATGCTCCACCTAGCCAAATTCTCCAGTCAAGAACTCTTTTATCTTAAGATGTCATCGGTTTTACCCAAATACATACGTCAGACATATCGTAAATGCTTAAATCCCAATAGACGTTCTTCTCAAAGTTTTATCTGTTTAATGAACCATGTTTGATGTCCTAGCTTTCAAGACAAATGTGCAGTCTTAGGTGAGACGTAAGTCGAACAAAGGTTAGGTTATAGGCTTAAGTCCAATTCTTGCCAAGGAATTCTTAGTTTATTAACCTTTAGGGTTTAACTGATAAATAGTGAAGGGCAAATTAATGGATTTGTAGAGGCTGAACGATGGTGATGAACTTTTTCTCGGTGTGAGGGTCAGGGTGTAAAGTTTGAGGACGCTCTGATCAGATGGCTAATGTGTCTGGTAACCCGACGGTTGTGGTCGGATTTTTATATAATTATGTAACAAAATATACGTCGTCTTACGTGCGTCTCATTCAGTTGGTCTTCTTTTCCAAACTCTCTTTTAAGGAAACCTTCTTCTCGCGATCACTTTATAATGCTAATATCAAGATTATTATAATAGCTTCATTTCCATAATAAGGACGACTAGAACTTGTCTCGGGAATGCTTATTGGCTCTCGAACTTTTTTGACTTTTCCAAAGCTTGCTACCTAGCGGGTACGCAGGCGGAATTTACAATGAGTTCAGTGCGTGCTTCATTTCGCCTATTATGAAGAGTTTATTTTTAGAATGTTGTAACAATAGTCAATTTCTAATTTGGTTCTGGAACATTTTTTTTAAATATCGCTGGACATTAACACACAGCGCCACCTAGTGCCACACTAATCAAAGCTTGAGTCGTGGACACTAGATAGTTGATATACTACATATATACTTTTTTGTTTGTAAATACATACTTATAATACATATAAACATCCATGACTGGGAAACAAATGTCCATGCTCATCACACAAACATTTGCTTCTACCGGCATTCGAACCCAGGACCCTAAGAACGTAAGGCAGCGTCACTACCACTACGCCATTCGAGTCGTCAAATGGCGTAGTCGTCGGAACTGTGCGTATAGTCCGTGGGTGTTAATGTAATCAATCGATAACACTTTCGAGACACGGTCACACAGGCACACTGAGAGGAAGCGCGCTTTAATTCACCACGCGAGCATTTATGTCATTAGATTTTCGATCCTAGTAAAATTATGCTCACGATGTTTGACTTGATATTTTTAACCGACGTCTAAAAAAGGAGGAATTTCTCAATTCGAATGTTTCTATTTTTTTTACGTTTGTTCGCGTTTAACTCCGTCGCTTGCCAACCGATTTGAAAAATTCTTTTTTATTGGAAAGGGTATAAGGATTTATAGGGGGTTTCCAAATGGTCCCATAGTCACCAAGTCGGGATCTGATGACGGAATTCCAGGGAACTCTTCAAATTTTATAGGCACGCATGAAGCGATTTGGAGTTTTTGGAAGAATACTTTCTCGGAGTGGTCCCACTTCAATTTGGTGAAGATTTGAAGACAATCAGGGATTGCTGAAATCTCATGTCTGTCTATTGTTTACACCAGTTCATAACACACCATCACGGCAGTACTTTGTGAATTTTTAGTGGTTCACATGCGCGTACCGCATGTGAACCACTAAAAATTTAAAAATAAAAACTTTTTTGCAAAAAATAAAACCGACTTCGTCTGTCTGACGATGAAGACTTGGCGAGGGAGCGCAGAGCATTGGCAGTTCGATGTAACATGCTGGCCCATAGGTTGGCACGTTGTACAGAAGAGGTAATGCGCCCTATGGGTCGGCTATACAAAAATCTCGTACAATGCTCTGCGAGTCCAATATAATAACGCCTTCAGAGTTTTGTTGGGACTACCGCGCTTTTGCAGTGCATCAGGGATGTTTGCGGAGTACGGCGTGCCTGATTTTTACGCTCTTATGCGATCACGAATAGCCTCCCTGATGCGACGAGTGCGTGGTAGTTCTAACAGCTTGGTGGCTGTCATGGCCGACAGAATAGACAGTCCAATGATGTGGCACTGGATGGCCACTCATCGTGCGTCATTTAGAAAAATGAAATTCTCAGTATAAAAATATGTATATCTTTTCATTTTATGTATGTTTATGTGTTCTTTCATGTGTGTGTTTAATAATAATAATAATAAACCATTTATTTCAGGTAACAAAGACCCATACATAAATACCTTAACCAAAATATACATACTAATAACATTTTTTGTTAGTATAGAAACTATGTTAGTACACGATGCACTTCACTTGCACGATCTTTTGTGCGTTCTTGTGGTATTTGTCCGCGGAAACGACGGAACACCACATCCTGCGGCCAAAAACTTTCTTCCATCACCAAATGGAGCATACACGTTGGGATGCGCACCACAAACGCCTTGAAATTGACGTTGCGGCGCGACTCCAGTAGCTGTACTCTTGGCGTGTACTTCAACCTTCGGCGCACGTACTCCTCGATGTCCTCAGCCTCAGTGGTGTAGTGTAGGCGAGAGATGTACACCAGGGCGTTCGGCTTCGCTGCGCGCAGTTTTACGTTGGGCTCTGCAGGAGCCTTGCCGGAGCGGTTCTTACAGCTTCGCTGTCGGCGTTTCCTACGCTGCACCGTCACGAAACCGTCATCATCAGCCTGGTCCGTTGCCTTTGAAGGCATGGGATTTACGGGAAGAGCAGCAGGGATGCTCGAAATGACCACTGGTCGCGTCGGTCGGGCAGCGCTGCGGGGAGGAGCTGCGGGGACGGGGGTGGGGCTGCGAGGCACACTTACTGCGCGCAGCGCAGACTCAGCAATCGGCGCCGGCGACAAAACTGCTGACGCGAAACTCGTAGCTGATGCATTGAGGCAGCTGGCTTCTCGACATGTGTTTACGTTTCTAACACGTGCCGGTGACCCAGTTAATGCCACAGAGTTGCGCAACTCAACTAATTGTTTGCGCAAGTCTGCAACGGTGCTCTGGGATGTAGCCAGATTTCTCTGCACATCAGCCAAACTAGCCTTAAGGAAGACAATGTCCTTCAGCAGGCTCGTAACGTCGACGTGGTCGAAAGTGACTGGAGGTAATTTGGTTAAATCCCTCGCCACAAACGTCGGCACGTCGTCAGGGTCGGTCGCTTTCAGCAGCGTGATGATATCTTGGAGGCTTCTCTTTGTCCCGTCACGCCTAAGAGACACCATCTGGTCGATTTTATTGAGCGACCGAAACAGCAGCAGCTTCGCAGCAGCAATGTCTTCCTCACTGAAGTTCGATCCACAGATCTGAATGGCGGACACTTCGTCCATTACGTCCAGTTTCTGTTGCAGGAACGCCAGCAGCTCGTTTGCCACAAGTGTGTCACTCATGGCTACAAAAGTTTCGAGCGTCGGCTTGCGCCGCGCTATACTGTAATAATTATATTATTACACGTATCACCAACGTCCGCCTAAGAGCGCGGAATACACACGACTCGATTTATGTATGAATGATAAAAATTGTAATGTTTTAAATATGGACTCGATGGTCTGAAATAAATTTTACTATTATTATTATTATTAAAAACATAAAAAAGTGAAAAATAACTTTAGCTTCAGAAGTCGGTGACAAAAAAACTAAACCAATCAAACAAAGGTCACCGACTTCAGAAGCTAAAGTTATTTTTCACTTTTTTGGGTTTTTAGAAGCCGGTTTAATATTTGCAAAAAAAGTTTTTTGAGGGCAGTGTTGATGAAATAAATTACACGTAGTTAGTCCATGGTTTAAAGTGTTCGACCTACAAAATGAGGAAAACAATACAATACAATGTTCATAAAAAGCAGAAAACTGATGAACAATTCACTAATAATTCTCTTGTAGATAAAACTATGAATTTATTAATGGCTATAAAGCTTATATGCTTCCGTTGGATTTAAGAGATAGTGGTACGACGCGGCATAGGTAGACAGTATATAATTCTTTAAATAAATAATGTCGTTTATTATCATTTACCACTATAACTTCATCATCATCATCTCAGCCGAAAGACGCCCACTGCTGGACATAGGCCTCCCCCAAGTGTCGCCACATTGACCGGTCCCTGGCGACTCGCATCCACCGGATTCCCGTAACCTAAACAGAGAGGCAAGTTGTACTCTTCGGTCTTCTGTATAACCTGCCGAATCGTATGTATGTGGTCCACGGTGCTTAAGCCTTTTCGGAAGCCGGCTTGTTCGGGTGGCTGGAAATCGTCAAACCTGCGCGCGAGACGATTCGTGATGACTATAACTATGACTATAACTTAAATGGCATTTATCTCAAAAAAGTCAAATCATTTAAAATAGAAAGCTGGCTTATGTTTACGCCAAATATTATGTATTCCCATTTAACGTGTTTTATTTTTATTTTATAATTTTGTGTAGGTAAATACTCGTAAATGTTAAGTTATGGAATCAGGCGTTACTTTGCGGAAATCCATGGCATTAAATGCTATGAAAATATTTAGTTTTAATACCGCTAGACAAAAATATCCAGGTCTGAAAGCAGGACACAAATCCCACCGTCATGCATATGCACATGCACATATGGGCCCACCCTCCCGCCCTCATGCATATGCACACATACAAAACAAGTGAGAAATAATTAGCATGCCATGCAACCAAACCTTTACTCGACACGTGTTTCGCCCCTCCACGGGGCATCCTCAGGAGTTGTTGACTCGTCGAGCGTAATAATTAAACACCGCAAATAAAATACATCTATAAACAAGCAATTAAAATACATCTAAAGTGACATTCGGATTATTTGAACGTATGATAAAATGTAAAGTAGAGAATATAACTTAAATCAAAATAATCTATACAAGTATATATATATAAACAAAGAAAGCAATACGATAAAGTATAAATAAACAAAGGAAAATAACCAAAATATAGAAAGTTTGAAAATATTTTCAGACACAACGGAAGTATAGTTGACTTTCACGCTACCGGAACTTGTGGGCAAACGGTATCTATATATATAAAGGAGAAGTCCACTCACTGACCACTCATCACGAAATCTCGGAAACTACTGGGCCGTAAGGACTCAAATTTGGCACAAGCACTCTCTAGGGGGTGCAGGCGCGTACTAAGAAAGGATTTTTTAAAATTCGCACCCCAAGGGGTTGAAAAGGGGTGTCAAAGTTTGTATGAAAGTCCTATGTTTTTAAAGTTAGAGATATGAATGTAAAGCCTAAATGTTCCTTTTGGCTTCTAGGTGCTCACTAAGAAAAGGTTTTACGAAATTCGGCCCTTAAGGGTACAAAAAAGGGTTTTTAATGTTTGTATGAAAAAAGTTAAGTCCACTCACTGACCACTCATCACGAAATCTCGGAAACTACTGGGCCGTAAGGACTCAAATTTGGCACAAGCACTCTCTAGGGGGTGCAGGCGCGTACTAAGAAAGGATTTTTTAAAATTCGCACCCCAAGGGGTTGAAAAGGGGTGTCAAAGTTTGTATGAAAGTCCTATGTTTTTAAAGTTAGAGATATGAATGTAAAGCCTAAATGTTCCTTTTGGCTTCTAGGTGCTCACTAAGAAAAGGTTTTACGAAATTCGGCCCTTAAGGGTACAAAAAAGGGTTTTTAATGTTTGTATGAAAAAAGTTAAACATCCAAATTGACTCTTACGTCAACGCGTTATTGCATACTTTACATTGAAGTGAGAATTCGGAAACCGATATGGATCCAAATTGAATTTTACGACAACGCATTAATGCATATTTTGAAATAAGAATTTGGAAGTTCATTGAGAGCGTAATTTCTAGGTGGCCAGTATGTTTCAGTGATATGCAGGCCTGTGCTGAAAGGTATTGAAATGAGTTTCTATACCGTTTTAAAGTTTTATGCCAATTTCTAGGTGGCCAGTATTTTTCAGTACGCAGGCGTCTGTTGAAGGGTAAGAAAAAAACGTTTCAAAAAACGAACCGCTCAAGCTCATTTCTGTTCTGCGATATTTTGCTGTTACTACTAATTTGATTTGAAATATTTGACATCATCGTTGTTTGGGTTGTCTTCGTTTCGGTATGTTTCACTTATGCTGGGGCTACACTATCGCGATAACGCGAAGATTTGCGTTGTCGCGACACGTCTGGCCAAAGAATTCGTCCTATCGCGAATCATCTACGCGAATACGAACGTCCTTCCCGCCGCTGTCGGTAAATTGCCGCACATCAAAGGGTTTTGTCGCGACAAAGTTCGTGCGTGCGTTCGAATCTTCGCCTACAAGTCTGGCCGTAGCATTAGTAATTTTAAATTGGAGGATAATCATTTTATTGTGTTCTTACCTATTGCCTGGTTGGAATTTTGTTATGTCTATTGCTTCGCGAATTACATATTGTGTATTTCACACTTTGGTATTAAATAATAGTAGGTCTTTTAGTTCTTACTAGAAAAGGTGTCCTTGATTACCTACGATCGTATTTTAATTTTAAAGTTGTATCTTTGGTTTAGGCTGGTGTTGCAAAAGAATAGCTATAAAGAAAATTACGTTCCAAATAATGTTTTTTACGGTACTTACTGGTCGTAAGCATTGTTTAATTAAATGGATAATCAAAATATTGGTTATCACTTCTAATGGAGTGCAAATTCTTAGCCAAATAGTAAATATTCCTGGCGATGGCGCATGATTATTTTCATCTCTATCATATTTGGTGCATCACTCATGGCAGCGGGAGAATTATTGCCATTTGAGTTCCAGGTGTTTCAAGGGACGAACAGGGAGTAAAAATAAAATAATCCGATTCTCATGAAACTTCAGTGAAGGTCATTTTGATGTTTGATTCCGTTGGCCAATTTAAATTTCAAAGCGCATATTTTGCGTATGGGCAAATCCACCACGCGGGCCCAGTGTGGTTTGGCAGATGTCACATGTCTTCGAATTTTTGGTTCTAAGACATGCCTTTCCTTTCCTTTCGTTTCCTCACGATGTTTTCCTTCACCGTTTTGAGAGCAGTGGTGATGAAATAAATTACACAAAGTAATGCACCTGTCTGGGCCACGTGTTCGAGCCAGCAATGTGCGCCACGTGTCTTACAACTGGGAAAGGTTTCAAGCTTTCACCCAGGAGCGGTCAAGAGCTGTTTATAATTCGATGCGTAAATACGTTACTGAAATGTCTTGCCATGGCACCTACGGAACCGCCTGTGAAGTCATGGCAGCGGGAGAACTATTCCCATTTGAGTTTGAGGTGTTTCAGGATGGTATTTTATTGCTGTTTTAAACACCAACGTATGATACACGCGAGTGAAACCGCGCGGGTACAGCTAGTCAATAATATTTTCCAAATGATTGAAACAAAGTTTATGCTAGAAGCTTCAGGTGACGCTCTGGCGGTAGCAGTTGTCAATCTGATACAAATGTACACTGAAATTGACAACGAGCAAGTTTCCCAAGAAATAAAAAGGTACCTCAGGCATGTAAAAGTCACCGATACGAGTATGGACGTGGCTGCCGAATGGAAAGACCAAGAAATCCTTCAATCTATATATTTAAAGAAGAAGTCCACTCACTGACCACTCATCACGAAATCTCGGAAACTCCTGGGCCGTAAGGACTAAAATTTGGCACAAGCACTCTCTAGGGGGTGCAGGCGCGTACTAAGAAAGGATTTTTTAAAATTCGCACCCCAAGGGGTTGAAAAGGGGTGTCAAAGTTTGTATGAAAGTACTATGTTTTCAACCGACTTCTAAAAAGAGGAGGTTCCCAATTTGTCTGTATTTTTTTTTTTTTTTTTTGTGTTTGTTACCTCAGAACTTTCGACTGGGTGAACCGATTTTGATTTTTGTTTGAAAGCTGGTGCTTCCCGTTGGGTCCCATTTTAATTTGTTGAAGATCTGATGCTGATCTTCGGAGATATATAATGGAAGTCTTCAAAAATAGACGGCAAATCTGCAGTGATTGCTGCATCCGCTTGTAGGTTCATTGTTTATACAACATCATGACGTAACATCACACCTGTATGCTCTGAGGGAGTACGCAGAAGTATACAATACACCCAGATTTCGACAGTTAGACGTGTAAAGTTCCATTCAATGGGATCCCGGAGAAATAGAGGTAACTCCTTAACTTTATAGGCACATCAGAAGCGGTTTGGGTAGTTTTAGGCAGAGTACTTTCTCGGAGTAGTCCCATTTCGATTTTATAAAGATCTGGTGACTTCGGAAGATATAGGCCACTGAACTTCTTAATAAATGTTAGCAAATGTACTGGGATCGCTGAAGACTCACGTCTGTCTATTGTTTACACCAGTTCATAACAAAAAATCACACCGATACGCTGTGAAAGGGTGAGGACATATGAACCACTAAAAAATGAAAAATAAAAACTTTTTTGCAAAAAATATAACCGACTTCACACAAAAAAGTGAAAAATAACTTTAGCTCCAGAAGTCGGTGACAAAAAAACTAAATCAATCAAACAAAGGTCACCGACTTCTGGAGCTAAAGTTATTTTGCACTTTTTTGTGTGAAGTCGGTTATATTTTTTGCAAAAAAGTTTTTTTAAAGTTAGAGACATGAATGTGGGCTTGAATGTTCCTTTCGGCTTCTAGGTGCTTATTAAGAAAAGGTTTTACGAAATTCAGCCCTTATGGGTATAAATAAGGGTGTTTAATGTTTGTATGGAAAAAGTTAATAATCCAAATTGAATCTTACGTCAACGCGTTATCGCATACTTTACATTGAAATTAGAATTCGGAAACCGATATAGATCCAAATTGCGTTTTACGACAACGCGTTAATGAATATTTTACATCGAAATAAGAATTTGGAAGTTCCTTGAGGTTTATCTTCAGTTTTTAAGCGGAATTTCTAGGTGGCCAGTATGTTTCAGTGATATGCAGGCGTCTGCTGAAAGGTATTGAAATGAGGTTCTATAACGATTTAAAGTTTTTATTCCTATTTCTATGTGGCCAGTATTTTTCAGTAGGTATGCAGGCGTCTGCGGAAAGGTAAGAAAAAAACGTTTAAAAAAACGAACTCAAGCGATACACGATCAGTGATTATATACTCTGTGAAACTCATTTCTATTCTGCGATATTTTGCTGTAGGGGGCCGTTCAAGTATTACGTAAGCACTATTGGGGGGCGGAGGGGTCTTTGTTTTGCTTATTTTGGATGACAGGGGGGTAGGGGAGTCTAGATGATGATTACGACATCGGTAGTTATTTACTTTTTTACACGAATGGCAACCCTCACATTATCTATGCTTGAAAACGAAACGCATTTTCGAGGATTCCCGCAAGTAATGCATACGTTTAGGCACTCGCTTTAGAACCGATTAGGGGAATTACCGCGCGCTATTCACTTGTCTAAATTTCTTCTGTCAGTGTATTGTTTTGTTCAGTAAAATCTAATCTCTATCCTAAATCTATTCTTATTTTTGAAATTATAAATATAACATTATACTTAATCATAAATAAAAAAAGATACATTTATAATTGAAAAATGTTTACTTACATAATGCATAGGGGGAAGGGGTAAGAGCTTTGCTTACTTTTGCTGACAAGGGGGATGGGGGGGTAAATAATTGTAATAAATCTGCGTAATATTTGAACGGCCCCTAGGTACTATCTAATTTGCGTTGCAATATTTGACATCATCGTTGTTTGGTTTGTCTTCGTTTTGGTATGTTTCACTTAGTAATTTTAAATTGGAGGATGATCATTTTTCTGTGTTCTTACCTATTGCCTGGTTGGAATTTTGTTATGTCTATTTCTTTGCGAATTACATATTGTGTATTTCACACTTAGCTTTGGTGTTACTATAATAGGTTTTTTAGTAGGTATTAATCGTTCTTCCTAGAAAAGGTAAACAATCACACACAGCGCCATCAAGTGCCACACTAAGCAAGGCTTGTGTCGTGTTCACCCAGACAGTTGATATACTACATATATACTTTTTGTTTGTAAATACATACTTAATATACCTACATATAAACATCCATGACTCGGAAACAAATGTCCATGCTCATCACACAAACATTTTGTTCCTACCGGGATTCGAACCCGGGACCCTAAGAACGTAAGGCAGCCTCACTACCGCTGCGCTATTCGGATCGTCGGGTGTTCGGGTCGTTTTGTTAGGTGTCCTTGAATACCTATGTTCGTATTTCAATTTTTACTCTATCCTATTTAGTGCATCACTCATGGCAGCGGGAGACTATTGCCATTTGAGTTCCAGGTGTTTCAAACCTTCAAGGGACAAACAGGGAGTAAAAATAATCCGATTCTCAGGAAACTTCAATGAAGGTCATTTTGATGTTTTAATTCCGTTGGCCAATTTGAATGTGAAAGCGCGTTTTTTGCGTATGGGCAAATCCACCACGCGGGCCCAGTGCGGTTTGGCAGATGTCACATGTCTTCGAATTTTTGGTTCTAGGACATGCCGGTTTCCTCACGATGTTTTCCTTCACCGTTTTGAGAGCAGTGGTGATGAAATAAATTACACAAAGTAATGCGCCTGTCTGGGCCACGTGTTCGAGCCAGCATTGTGCGCCACGTGACTAACAACTGGGAAAGGTTTCAACCTTTCACCCAGGAGCGGTCAGGAGCTGTTTATTGTTCGATGCGTAAATACGTTACTGAAATGTCTTGCCATGGCACCTACGGAACCACCTGTGAAGTCATGGCAGCGGGAAGACTATTCCCATTTGAGTTCGAGGTGTTTCAGGATGGTATTTTTATTGCTGTTTTCTTGGAACATTAACTAAATCTCATTTGATAAACACCAACGTATCAAACACGCGAGTGAAACCGCGCGGGCACAGCTAGTTTATAGATAAAACGGTATTTTCTTCTTCTTGATACGTTAGTGTCTAGCCTGGTGTCGGAGCTTTTACGGGCCTCTGATTTTACGGGCCTCTGATTTTATGGGCCTCTGATTCTGACGACCCGAATGGCGCATCGGTAGTGAGGCTGCCTTAGGATCTTTGGGTCCCGGGTTCGAATCCCGGTAGAAGCAAATGTTTGTTTGATGGGCATGGACATTTGTTGCCCAGTCATGGATGTTGATATGTATTATAAGTACCTATGTGTATGTCATCATCATCATGCATGCATGTGTACCTATGTGTTTGTTTACAAACAAAAAAGAATATATTATGTAGTATATCAGCTATCTGGTGTCGGCTTAGTGTGGCACTAGATGGCGTTCTGTGTAATGTCCAGGGATATTTATTTATTTAGCTTTACATGCCGCTAAGAAATATCTTTCAGACATGCTGGATCACGTCATGCTGGTTTTCAGGGTGTTTTGATTTAAATAGTCCCTATACTTCACGAGTTATCGGATACCCCGCACTCCTATAGACACACTGCTAATCTTGAATGTTTTTACAACAACCAGACTTACAAATAACTAAACCACAACCAATACTATACGAACATTAAATATTTACGGTAAATCTTCCCTCCTCCATATTCCCTCAAGTCCATTTCATGTCAATAAAACGGAAACTTCCCTCAATATCGGAGTCCATCCATTTGCTGTAATTGAGAGGAAATTCGCTGTCGAGAAGATTTCCATTACGCGCTATGTTAACAGCGAAAATATGCGCGGAGCACTGAGCGCGTAATCTACAATGTTATAATGCAAATGACATTTGAGGACGTAAGAAGTTTACATAAGGTTCTATTGGTTCTATAGTGGTTTTAGACTATTCACCGCGCTCTATAGTTATTTCGGTAGGCATAATACAGTGGAGTTTTCATTAAGTAGGTACCACACATTAAAGCTGACAATTGGAATTTGGAAAACATGACATCATACTTGCCATAACTCCAATCAATCTTGGACATAACTTTTCTTTGGAAGAACAGCATGATAAAGAGTCATAGGGATCAGATTCTAATCTACCTGGGTACAGCTGAATCTCAGAATTTTACATGGAGCGACTGTCTCTCTGACCTCGACAACCCAGTCAGTACTGGGTAATACAATACCCCTTGGTAAGACTGGTTGCCAGACTGAGTACTTAACGCTTGACAAGATCTACAATTGACAGCTGGGACCAACGGATTAATGTGCTTTCCGAAACACAGAGGAAATTTGGTATGGAATGGGTGGTCACCACCCACGGGCCCACCTAAGCTTATGAGGCTTAACCTAAAGATCCTTAAGTGGCTGTTATTATTCACGAGTACATTAATAAATAAGAAATCAATCTATTTCTTATCTGTCGCAATCAATGAGAATAAAACCTTTACCTGTAGGCGTCTGTAGGTAAATTGTTTTATTATATGTTATGAAACATTAGGTGCAAAGTGCACCTAGTGTGTCGATATTAGGTTATAAGTCCATGTTTGGAAACAAAAAATTCAAAGGTTAGTAGATAAGGCACTGATAATGATTGCAGTAAATACCAAATACTCCAAAGTCTAGGTTTTGGATACAAAGGTCGAAGTTAAAAGTCCTCGGTTTTTTATGAAACAATTTAATAGTAGTTAGGAAATACTTTATGCCTCTGTCAGAGTGAAATACATGGTGGAAGGCACGTTCATAGAGAGACAGATCAATCCTGTGGCAGTCAAGATTATAGTATTACACGTATGATGATTTGAGTTGATTAATTTTGGGATTATTTGTTGTTGATTGATTTGTCGGTACGTTACTTGGTAGAAATTCTTTGTTTACAAAAATTATAGCTTTTCGTGGCGCGTACTATATACTATAATCATATTATAAAGGAGGTAAAGGCTTGGAAGATTTTTGCATAAAGCCTTGGCGGCCCAACTTCGGCCTTTTTAATTGTTTATCAAAGTTACGGCCACGCATAAAACCTATATTAATCGATAGCTGGTATAGCCAGACCAACTGTGGGCCAAAATAGCAGGAAACTGGTGTCCTGACACAGTGAGGCGGGGTCGCGGCAGGCCACGAAGGAGATGGCGGGACGAACTGGGAAAGTTCCGTCTAAACTGGAAGAAGGACGCGCGGGTTCGCGAGAGGTCGCAAGAGTGGAAGGAGGCCTTTGCCCATGAGTGGGACAGAGAGGGCTAGCAAAAAAAAAGTATCAACACAAAATGACACGTTTCCAAGAAGCTATCATAAGTTAAAGTGGACTGATGGCATCTTCAGCACAACTTGGATAGCTTATATCTCGGAAACTTGGCACTTTTTAACAATTTATTTCATTTAAAACTTGTTTGTATTGATACCAGCTTTCGATAAATATAGGATAGAATTTCTCTGATAACCTAATAGGTACACACAAAGAACGGTAACTAATAGAATACTTACACTTACTTTTTGCACGAAGCTATAAATAATGAAGTCGAGACACGCACATGTTCAGTACAGAAACATAATGATTTCCTCTCTAAACTCAAACTGTATTACAATACCCAGCATTATGCAATTTCACCATGAAAGCCAGAACAGCCCAACTACAGTCACTTACACTCACCCTGAGGTTTCAAAGGACCGTTTGTTCAGAAATATTCGGGAATCCACAGGTCGCACAAGTTTCTCCCTGGAGCTGCGGAGTGAATTGTTAAGCGACAAAGTGCACGTATGCAGGGAGATCGAAATAAACGGCTTTGCTGAGACTTAAGCCTTCAGCTTACAAAGCAGCCATCGTACGTAGAAACTCAGGGGATTCCTATCTTAGATGCTGTTAAACTGGATAAGATTTAGTAATTGTTAAACATTAAATAATTTAGTAATTAATAAACATTCAATAATTTGGTAATTAATAAACATTAAACAATAAACTTAACGAAATATTAATTACATCATGCAAATTAGATGTTCAAATTGATTTATTTTAATTGCCTGCCTACAGGGTAACAATAAACACTAAAAACAAATAAACAATAAAACACAAACTAGCTTACATTCCTAATTACCTACATCATTACATTATTGGTTCATAATAATTTTCATGACATTGGATTTAAATTTGGATTTTGAACATAGTAAAAATATCAATATCAACAAAATTACAATTAGATTCAACCATTCGCCGGACAGGGCAGCGCAAACCAGAATTAGTTCGACAGGTATTGACAGCAAATAAGGTAAGTGCACGGGTACTACGTATATTGACAGTGCGTGGGACTACGTAACATAGTTTGCACGTGAGATCAATACAGTCGAAATCACCATGAACAATACCGTGCAGTACAGAGGCCTTTAGATACTTTCGTCTAGATTCTAGGTTGACCTGCCCATATTTATCCAGTAATTGAGAGCACGACAAATACGTTTTATGGCATCTGTAATGCATGGCTCGAAGAAACTTGCGCTGGACTTTCTCAATTTCGTCTATGTATTTCTGGTAAAACGGGTTCCAGATAGGGACGGCATATTATTCCAATTGCGATCGCACAAGGGTTTTATATAGGTAAAGGTATGTGGGGACCCGTTTGAACCCAGTGGACGACCTCAAGACGAAACCATACATCCTAAATGATTTATTTATATTTTTTTCTACTCAACACACCAAGATCTTTGACAGTAGATACATTACTGAGTACTGTGTCATGCAATGCATATTTAAAGTGAATAACAGTTTTATTCTTTGTGAACTTGATGCAATTGCACTTCGAGAGACTAAGGTGCAGTTTGTTGTCTAGACAGTAGTCAGTAAGTCTGTCCAAATCTTGTTGGAACAGTTGACAATCCTCTACAGTTTGTATATACCTATAAGCTTATAGGTCATCAGTGTATACAAGAAACTTAGTATTTTTAAAACATTTGTCTATGTCATTGATATACAGAATAAACAATAGTGGTCCCAAAATTGAACCTTGTGGAACTCCTGAGGTTATAATGCACTTCGTCAGACTGATGTTCCTGAAATTCAAGAATATTTTCCGTGATGACTGGTAAGAACTAAATACTAGGACTACGAACTACTTGGTGGAAAGGCATTGAAAGGATTGAATTTAGCGTAGTCCATTCAGAGAGAGCTTTTAATAATTTGTTTTCCATTTTAACAAACTGTAAGTGACATGTGTCATTTCATCATTATACAACAACAAGTTTAACAAATAATTCAATTCGCAAAATAATTATCCGATAAACTTTTATTTAATAACGTATTATTTGACAACTAATTTTACACATGTTGATAGTACCATTACAAAAAAAAGAATGTAAATGAATTTGGTTTTCTATAAGCACAAAGGAGACAATTTTTTTGGGCCTACCTGGTCGTTGCATTTATTATTCATATTACACCAAAAAAGTAACCATTTTAAATATAGTATCAAACGAAATATTACATAGAATTGAAACCGGAATCTTAAAATCATAATAAATAAGCTATGTCATGATATTTTTTGCGAGTCAAATCATTCCTGTTGTGGTCAGTGTCATTTGGCAGAAAATACTTACGTGAATAGGGGCGTGCTTTCCGTTTACTAAAAAAAGTACGGTACTTACACATTGGTAATCATATCTGCTATAATTATAAAGAATCAGAATAGAATATAAAAATAAACATTATTAACTGTGAGCATTTTTAATGCTATTTTTAAAGTCACACTAAAATCGCATAGATGGTTTAATCAATCAACGTGGCACGGAACGTTATAAATCCACTTTTTTGTGGTTCACAGACAACTTTATTATTTTGACATTTAGTTTTGCTGTTTATGTTGGTTTTTGTAAGTGTTTTTGCAGATTTTTCGCATTTATTCCGGTTAGACATGGCTTAGCTAATATAACCAGTGTAATCTAGAGGTTATAAGGAAGAAATCAATGTACGTTTCAATATTAAATGCTACAAATTATGTGGGTGGCCTATAAGAATCAAAATAAATAAATTTGTGACAGAAATGAATCGCTGCAGAACCGACTCCACGTAGTCTTTTCTGCCCTACCCCTAGAGTGTTATTTAAATCTGCGTAGGCGCGGAGGGGCGAGGCGGCGAGTGACCGCCGAAGCCCCGCAGCGCCGGAGCCGTGACAGAAACCAGAAGCCATGCCTGCTGCATGTTGCATGCCTGCTGCATGTTGCATGCTTGCTGCTTGCTTGTTGCATGCCTTGCTACATGCTTGCTGCGTGCTGAATGCATGCTGCTTGCTTGCTGCATGCTGCTTGCTCGCTGTATGCTGCTCTTGCTGCTTGCTTGCTTCATGCATGGAGTATGCTTGTTTGCATGTTGTGAAAAAAATATGCATTACCTAAACTTTTTCTTAAAAACGAGTAATAAAAAAAATACTGGCCTGTAACTTATTTTGTTGAAACGTGATTTATCCAAATGTATCTAAATAAGAAATGAAAAATGTATAAATGATTAAATATCATCTGAAGCATTTGATAAAAGAAGTATTTGCCAAATAAATATTTGTAAAACGAATGTTTTTAAAATAAAACATTTGTGGAATAAGTTGTTTGCGAAATAAATAGTATACGAAACGTTGGTTGCTATATGAAAATTTGTCAATGGAGTTTTGGTGAAACATTAGTGAACCGTTTTTTACGTGTAGTGAAAAACGGTATAAGTTATAAAAAACTTTTAATTCGACACTAGACGTGAGTATTGCGCAACTAGCGCAACAATAACTCGGTTATCAGTGTATTTTTCTTTTAATGTCATTGGCATATTGACATGTTGACCGAATTTGGACTTTAGCGATTAGCTTTTTAAATCAAACACATACTTGTTTTCACAAAAGACGAGATCGAAATAAATTTCTTAAGGGGCCGGCGGAGCATGCGTATTTCATACAAACGTAATACCAAAATAATTTGTAAATCAAACATATTCTTAAGGTAGTGCGTATTTATTTTGATTGGATTACAGAATATCTATGTTCCCAAATATATATTTTGAGAGGACACTGGTACAAAGACGAGATATGAGGAATTTAAAATTTCTATAGAAAACTTATTTTTCTCATAACACTTGTTTAAATCAGTGTCCAATCAAAATATATACTTGGGAACCTAGATATTCTGTAATTCAATCGAAATAAATACACACTACCTTAGGAATATGTTTAATTTACAAATTATTTTGGTATTACGTTTGTATGAAATACGCATGCTCCGCAGGCGTCTTAAGGCCTTAGAGAGATTTTCAACGCTAAGCTCAGCGTCAAGGTTTGAAAATCCAATAGTGCAATTTATTTAGGCATTAGAATAAAGTGTCGCCCAGTCTTTGTGAAAATGGGCATCAGCTGTCCTTAATATAGATATTTTGTGTTGTGCACTGATTAGATTTTATAAAAATAACAATGCCATCGACATACATTCAGATAAACAGTAATGAACGACACGTTTTGTTTTCGGATGGGAAATCATCAAATGACTCACTCACTCTGGGCTGCGCGGGAGGGAGGTTCCTTGATTCCTTTCTCGCCCTTTATGTTCCGGGCCACGGTATCTCTTTCGAAACGTCCCGCAGCCCCGGTAGGCTACAAATATAAAACCTAACAACAGGATTATTTTGTTCGAATTACGCCTTACAAAACAAAAGTAAAAAAACAACTAGCAATTAGGTTCGTTAACTTTTCAGTACTCCCACGTATCTACTTACCCATTACACTAACAAGCTTAAGAACTCAAAAGGTCTAATATCTAATAATAAATATCTTTGTCGTTGTTTATTTCTAATGATGTTCATCAATTATTTTGATATAAGCTGTGTAGTTAGTATGTACTTACTATTAAGAATATTTAATGAACAGAGAATTAACGCACACCACTGGGCACTATCACATTTTGAACAAGAGGTAATTTAATGTAAAAGAGCACTTTTCTTAAACAGGCTAGTAGACGAGTAGTTTACAGTTATGATATAAACTAACTAACTAACTATGCTTGATGGAGTTTGTATAAAAACTTTCCTGTTGTAGGTTTTGTTAAGGTATGGTGTAAACAGTGTGTGTGCGAAATTTATAAAAAAACCGTATTACCTTCTTATCCACGTTTTGAAATCTAAAATGTATCGTTAGTTGCATTAGTGCGAGGAGGATTACTACAACTAAATTACTTTAAACATCTTTGATGCTACGTCCTTTTGCAGTATTAGATTATTAGGTTTCAGTTTAGCATATTTCCGAGGCGTATAAGCTCGTCTTTGCCACAAAACTGGAACGACCATTGCGTTTTACTCATGTAAGCGCGAGCCACGAAGGATACATATTGCTAGTGACAAAACCCATCGGTTCTTGCAAACACACGGCTACATGCGTTCGATTCTTTAGAAGCGTAAAATGTGACGCTCGTGTACGTACGTAACCCAATACGCACCTGAAAATACGCCAGACTGTAACTGCTAGATGAACGATGTAGATACCTTTTACTAACCATTACATGGCTTTGTTATGTCAATGTTGTTTTCATAATAAAATATCTAGTTATTGCTCACTACTTCTTCTGCGTAGAGGTCTTAAGGCGCTACCCCAGGCAAAATTAGCAACTCTATTTGTGGTGATTCAAACATCGTTTGAAATACTATTAGAATAAAGTTCTAATCAGCTTGCACTACAAAGTGGTTTTTACGTCAGTCACTGCGGGTCGAATAGTGCGAAATTAGTGATTTTTATTCTTTATAAAATCAAATACCTATCCGTCTTTTGAAAAAAAAAAAACTAGCATTATGTTCATTATTAAATTGTCTATCCATTAGTAAAGAAGCAAATCAAAATAATGTTAACTTTACGAGAAGAAGCATGTTATAAATATTTTTTTCTCATTTTTGTGGTTTCATTGTGAGGGGATTTATTACACATTATGAGACTTAAAATAAAAAATAAAACTACCACTTTGCAGTCTAAGAATATGTAGAAATTTAATGTATTTTTATTACTTGGTATTTCTTTTGGATAAAGAGGAGTTGGCTCCAAAAAACTGCACAAAAAACGGCTTTTGCTTGGGGTAGCGCCTTAAACCATCCCGCAGAAACTTACTGGCACCAGACCGCCGTCGCCTCAGGGGAGTGGCTGGACGACCCTGTTGCGGCGCTACGGGACCTTGGCCATCTAACTCCAGTCCCCGCTACCTACGTCTGGAAGGCCTGCAGGACAGTAGCATTCCATAGGCGGTTCAAACCTACTCGCGCGCTCGATATCATACCCACACCCGGCTCAACCGGCTTGTAGTTACCTAATCTGTAAAATAAAACTATCATTGTAACGTATGTTTTTATTTAACTTCTACCTACCGCTAGGCACTATTTAACGCATCTAACTTTGTAGTTCCACCACTAACGTGGACTACAACCAACTAAAAAAAGGTTTCAGTAAAAAAAAATATATATATACTCGTATGTCACCGTAAAATTGTCAAATACGTTATATTACAATATAACGTGTATCTCTCTAGCGATATTGTAAAGTCTCGAATTATTGTCAACTGAACATACGGAAGTATCTCTTTCCCCCATAAACGGGACTTGGGGCACCCCCCCGTTAGGTTAGTTAGGTTCCTTTAAACCCTGCACTCGGAAATAGGGGCCCCGCGAAGCGGGGCTCCGTCGACTACGCTTTTTAGGGGAATATGAAGTGTTTTAAGGTTAGGTTATATCAATCGATATTTCTCAGGAATGGTACAGTATCTTTTCATGAGAGTGGTACCACTGGGCAAGGAGGACCCCTCCTTCTCTCCACACCGCGTGAGTTGACTACCATCGCATGCATTTCACGAAAAATAATGCGTTTTATTGTAAGCAGTATGTTCATTTGACAATAATTCGAGACTTTACAATATCGCTAGTGATATTACAATATAACGTATTTGACAATTTTACGGTGACATATATATATCGTATCTCCTAAACAAGGTCTGATCTAACCTGATCGCAGCGTACGCGGAACATTCAACTCTGTTCAGCCGGTATTGCGTTAAAACCTAACAGACAGATATTTGTATTAAATTTAATAATAGTATGAATTTCTTGGAAATGTATTAAACTATTAAACTGCTTCCCTTGTCTGAAGAAGACACGAGTTACTTGAGAGGTGTTCGGTAAATAGTTAGTAACGAAGCTGATTGCCCTTGGGCGCACCTCGGTACGCAATATGTATTTTCACTCTTGCTTGGAGGTCTTTAGTGGAACCAACATTAGTTTATTACCTTCATTACATTATTTTTATTAGAAAATTAATGTTTAACAGACTGAATAAATAAATTTGTTAAAAAGATTTAAGTTTCAATTTTGTTGAGTTAGTATTCGTTTTTAAGAGACGAGTCGGACTGGATCCGATAGGGTATCACGGCGCAATTTTTGAGAACCCTAGGCTCAGTTGTGGACTGCGACAGACGGCCTAAATTTTCACTTACTTACTCAAATTTTCACTTACTTACTCAGATATGGTTGAAACGGTATATAAAAGGTCCCATTCAAATCGATGGACAAACTTTTAGGAATCGTTCAGATCACCAAAATAAGGACAGTAGTAAAAAAACGCATTAGATATATACAACAAAAATAAATCAGCTAAGAAAATATACTAAAAATATGGGTTACACAACGCATAAGCACATCCATGTCTTTGTTATCTCAGTGTTTTTTTTTTTGCTTTTTTTGGTTTTGATTGGGTAGACGTAATGAGCACTGTGTTTAAATTTGTCCATCTACGAGTATTTTAATGGGAACTTATAAGTACGTAATTATGTGTGTTACACTTGTCACGTGCACACAAAATTGCAATTGATAAGCATGCCAGATTATTTGACACAATTACTGATGTCCTACGCATTTGTATTAATTGGATTCAGTGAGATTATGATAAACCAGAATGTTTGAGGTCGTTTCTCATATCTATGTAGGTTGGGATTTTCTATGTTTTGAATCCTAGCCAGACATTATTATCTACGTACCTAACTCGAAGGTATGTTTTCAGGAAGTAAACTAATGAAAACTCCCAGCCGACGTCTAAGACACTTTTATGTTTAGAAAAGTAACACATAAGGCATTAATCAGATTATCTTACAATTTTACAACTGCAATACGATCTTCTACCAACACGTTGTTTCTACAAGTGTGCCGTGCTGACATCTCTATCACTATGCAGATTGGACGCAAAGGATTTACATACAAATTAGTTTCTACTGTAAGATCCGTGATCGCAATGATGAAACTATCGCAGCGACTGCTACTGTTACTGTTTTTGGTAATTGTTGTAAAAGTGGTCTTCTGGGAGCAATCTACTAACAACAACTAACAAATTCACTGCGAATATAATTACATCGCTTATCTTAGCTATGTGGTCCGTAAACTTTCTTCTTTGCTTTTTTTTCCAACTAAGACTCACTACGTAGGCAGGAGCACCTGAAAAAAATAAACACGTGAGTGAACATCCTACTCTAATTAGTTACATTATTAGAAGTAAGAAAATTAGTATTTATCGTGTCTTTGTCTGATTATTTAAGCATTGATAGTAACACTATCAATGCTTAAATAATAATTTTCGTTACATTTTGCTCTATTATCCCTGATTATATTTATCAGAACTATGTACCTACAATCAGTTTTAAATCTCAGTGTGTTTGCGAATTATATTGAGTTTAGCGTTTATTCAGCAACGCGACTATGTATTACAGACTTAAATCACTGCTGTTGAAAGGGAAATTTTCGTAATCCTTATTACTGAATTTGGAAAATTTCTGTTGCAGTCTCTTTTTATGTTTAGCACGAGTAAAAACATCATGCTGTTTGTGCTTGTATTTTTAATTTTAATAACTAACTTAAGATAATTTTATTATAAACACATAAATCTCAATCAATACAGGGTGGAATTTTTCAATGCCACCTGGATTCCCAAGTGTGGCAAGCGAATTTTCAAAAAATCTGTGAATGCAGATTTGTTTCGTTTTTAAAATAAAGGAATGTTTCCTTTAAGTAAAATTTGCTATCTCCAGTATTTCGAGTACTTACTAATATGTATTACCTATAGTTATAATTATTAACTACCTTTCAAAATGAATGAACGAGACGATGTTAATCGCATCTGAATCCATTGTGCGCTTTCTTTCTCTCTCGCTCTTTTAGAAGGGCGGATTAGTCACTACTGCGATAAGAAGAGATAAGCGATCACAGCGACGGAAATGACAAGCAAGTATTTCATGATATGTTTAGATATAGAATAAATATACTAAGATAGATTAAACATATCTATATCTTCGACGTATCGAAAAATATTAACTCATTTTTGATTCATTCTTAACTTTTACATAAGCATCTTGAAAGAACGGCAATCGAAATTGATTAAAACGTCATTTTTATGGACAAAAAGTTGCAACTGTCATGTTAAGCACAGCCAATATGTGGTTGACAAAAAACGTTGAGTGCAATACATCACTGGGTTCTGTGAGAGACGTAACCATTAGCTGCGATCACGAACAGCTATGGATGTGGAATGGATCACTGGAAAAATATTGAGGATATCGTACACAGTCATTAAGTACATACATACTACTATTCAGTATAATTCTATATAGTACCGACATGTGCTGGAAGCATTGGAATGTACTGGTTGGGGTACTGTAGTAGTAAGAGCGACTTAATACTATCGTATTATTGGGTGTTTAAGTACATGCGCTTTCAAAAACGAGCTACCTTTATCTGAAACCGCTTTATAGAGTACTACAATAAAGCCCCGTCAACCGGCTTCAAGACAATGCGATTTGCGAAGCGAAACGCGCGTGTTTCACTCTTCGCGTAAGCACGATCGTCGCTCCGCAAGTCGCGCCGCGGTGACTCGACAAGACGTGAGTCGTTCGATCGTATGGGTCGCAGCCGCTGGTTTAGAATGCGTTTTGAATAAAAATGTAATGCTGTTTTGAGCAGGAATCCTATGCTATTTTCTGTATTGGTCAGGCTAGCACATCTACACGCGAATACTATTTTAAGGCGCTACCCCAGGCAAAAGCCGTTTTTTGTGCAGTTTTTTGGAGCCAACTCCTCTTTATCCAAAAGAAATACCAAGTAATAAAAATACATTAAATTTCTACATATTCTTAGACTGCAAAGTGGTAGTTTTATTTTTTATTTTAAGTCTCATAATGTGTAATAAATCCCCTCACAATGAAACCACAAAAATGAGAAAAAAATATTTATAACATGCTTCTTCTCGTAAAGTTAACATTATTTTGATTTGCTTCTTATACTAATGGATAGACAATTTAATAATGAACATAATGCTAGTTTTTTTTTTTTCAAAAGACGGAAATTTGATTTTATAAAGAATAAAAATCACTAATTTCGCACTATTCGACCCACAGTGACTGACGTAAAAACCACTTTGTAGTGCAAGCTGATTAGAACTTTATTCTAATAGTATTTCAAACGAAGTTTGAATCACCACAAATAGAGTTGCTAATTTTGCCTGGGGTAGCGCCTTAAATACTATTTTTCGTATTACAAAATTGATTGACACAATTATTTTATCGGGTCTGATAAGGTTTCCATTAATTTTTCTTGGAAATAGTCGAGCGCTTTTGTCTAGAGCAGATAAACTTGAACACACAAAAAGGTTTAATTTTCTTTTGTAGGTAAAAAGAGCACTTTATTCATTAAAGAAAAGTGTTGCCACGAATTATAATGAATGATACTCATATTTTAATTATATTTCATTGTAATATAACAAAGATAAAATTTACACTTCATGACTCCACAAGCGCGTAGAGCAATAGTTTAAATTGCAAATAACTGATAAATGATATTTATTTTGCAAATTGGTTTTCACAAACACTTTTACACGTCCTTATTTTTTAAACTAGATGGGGCCGGTGTTTCGTACCTGACTACTCTGAGAAGAAACAGCCGAAACAAACTCAGAGGTCATAGTCTCTTTTAAAGTCCAGACAATCTTGTTCAACTCACATGAGAACTATGCAGATTAGTGTCTGAGATGGTCTTTTGAAGAAAGAACCATACATATTTGAGTGGACCTGTCCAGTCAGTGCAAGCATTTGTCAGTTATCGTGTAGCTCGACTTTTTAACTCAAGGAGCTCAACGAAACGACGAACAATACCAAAGAAAGGACATTTGGGTAGGTCGCTTATAGTACTCAAACTGCCAGACCGTCGTGAAGAAAAAAAAAACGCAAAACGTGACCCGCATGGTCCCCACATTCACAATAATGAAATAAAATAAATAATAATTTACAAAACGAATGTCAATAAAAAAAAAATATTACGTCAAATACACACATAAAATAAACAAAAAACAAAGTAAAAAATAATAAAATACTGAACTAAGTATTCATGTCAAATCATTAAATGTCACAGTCACAAAGTAAATATTCATGTCAAATACACACACATAAAATAATAAAGTAAAAAAAAAAAAAAATACTGAACTAAGTATTCATGTCAAATGATTCAATATCACAGTGTATATAAAGAAAGGAATAAATAATAAACCAGCGAGGTCTGAAATTTCGACATTCACAGAGCAAATTTCATTGGAGCAGCTTAATCCCAAGCCTGTTTATCTTCGAGATAGTGATTAACATGATAATAGGCTTTCAGGCATAGCTTCCGTTTTATAAACGATTTGAATTTATTTAGGCTTAGTGCCTGAATATGGTTCGGAAGTTTATTGTAAAAACGTATACATTGGCATCTGAACGTACCCCCTATTTTTTTGAGCCTCGTTGCAGGAACAACAAATTTGTGTTTGTTCCTCCTATTTATGTTGTGGATATCACTGTATTTTTTAAACAAATTAATATTTTTATGTGCGTGCAAAAGGTTTTCATAAATAAACTGAGAGGGCACAGTAAGAATATTAATCTCTTTAAATTTTTCTCTGAGCGAATATCTGGGACTTAATTTATAAATAGAACGAATAGCCCTTTTTTGCAAAACAAATATTGTCTGAATATCGGCGGCATTGCCCCACAAGAGAATACCATACGACATCACGCTGTGGAAATAACTAAAGTAAACTAAACGGGATGTCTCTAAGTCAGTTAAATCACGAATTTTTCTAACGGCGTATGCTGCTGAGCTAAGTTTTTTTGACAATTTGTGGGCGGTATGCGGGCCCCACTGAAGCTTGTCATCCAAAGTTATGCCTAAGAACACTGTGTTATCCTCCAGTTTCAACTCTTCATCCTTTATTAGTACCCGAGTTCCTACTTGCCTTACGTGGGGTATCGTAAACTTAATACATTTCGTTTTTTTCTCATTTAGGAGTAGATTATTAACACTAAACCAATTAACGACTTTTGCCAGGGCGCTATTAACATCGTCCGTAACTAATTGCTGGCGTTTGAGTTTAAATAAAAGAGAAGTGTCATCTGCAAACAATACTATGTCATGGTTATCCTTTATGAGATAAGGCAAGTCATTTATATAAATCAAAAACAAAAACGGGCCGAGAATTGGGCCCTGTGGCACCCCCATTCTAACTACGGAACCGGGAGATCTTTTCCCGTTAACATCCACTCTCTGAATCCTATCACTCAAATATGAAGTAAGAAGATCCAGAGAGGCACTACGGATTCCGTAGTGGTGTAGTTTCCTGATTTATGTTTCATGAAGAACGCAATCGAAAGCCTTAGACAAATCGCAAAAAATACCCAAAGCATCGCATTTATCCTCCCAGGCATTATAAATATGTCCTAAAAGTTCAACACCGGCGTTCAAGTTCAACATCAGTCGTTGAACGACCCCTTGTAAATCCGAACTGTTTGTTATGCAATAACTTGTGTTTATTAAAAAATCTTTGCATTTGTTCTAAAATTAGTTTTTCAAAAATTTTACCAAATGTGGGTAGTACTGAAATGGGTCTATAATTAGTGGGGTCCGATGTACTACCCGATTTGAACAATGGTATTATTTTACTATATTTCATTAGATCAGGAAACTCACCACGGTCAATACAATCGTTAAATATAACAGCTAAAGAAGGAGCTACAATGTTTATAATGGACTTAGCAACGTCCACAGAATGACCCCATAGATCGGCGGTCTTTTTAACATTTAATGTGTGAAAAGTTTTAATTATATCTTTACATGTGACATATTGAAAATTAAAATCTGAATCACAGACTGAAACATTTTCCCTTAGTAAAGATTCGGCAGCAGCAGGTGACGAGTTAAGCGATTTAGTAGTCGATACGGGAATATCCGCAAAGAAATTTTCAAAGGCTGTGGCAACTTGTGTGTCTGAATTCAAAATTGTATCGCCGATAGCAAGGCTGTAGTCACTATTTCGGTTGCAAGACCTTCCCGTTTCGCTATTAATAATGTTCCATGTCATTTTAATTATGTTACTGCTGTTTTTTATTTTAGAACTTAAGTAACGTGACTTTGCTATAAAACAAACTTTTTTAAATATTTTAGAATAATTCTTAACATACAACTTAAATTCTACAGTGTTTATATAAGTCCGCTCTGCATACAGCTCATAAAGTCGTTTTCGACTCTTATGAATACCAATAGTGGCCCAGTCGTTGAAGGAAGCGTTACTATTAACCGAGATAGTCTTAGGAATAAAAGTGGTATTAAATTGTGTGCAATACATACTAAAAAAATCGTTATAATGTTGGTTGGGATCATCATTGGTTGACAATAGTGGTAATTTAGACAAAAGTTTACTTTTAAAAGTTTCCAGGCGAGTTTTAGTTTTTGGATTAACAATGATATCCTTTTTAATAACTTTCATGCTTACATTTGGAATTTTGATCGATTGCCCACAATGATCTGAATCTATTAAGTTTATAATTTCTTTGTGGGTAGGTAAAACATCTGTGTAAATATTGTCTAGGCACGTGGCACTAGTTGGGGTTATTCTAGTGGGCTCCAGAAATATGTTTTCAAGATTGTATGAATGGAACAGGCTCATAATTTTAGTACTTAACCCAGAATTTTCTAACAAATTAATATTAAAACCATCACCTTTAACTAGGAATAAAGTCTAGCGTAAGCGTTTAAATAAAATTAATTATGAAAATATTCATTATGGCTTTTATGAGCAGTCATTTGGAGAATGTTACAGTCTCAGATAATATGTAAAATGTAAGATTGTGAGGCAAGATCGTTTGCTGTCTTTGCCAATAATTCGCGAATTTAAATTAGGCAGGCTCGACACACATTTGAAATAAATAGTTTTATGAAACTTGACTTAAGGGCTTGAAGCTTCAAAAGACAAAGAAAGTGGAAAGAGGGAGTGAAGGCCTTATTACACCTACTAATAGTGTGCGTACTCCCAGCAGAAAAATGTCGAATTTCTTAATTTCTGTTATGCAGATAATTAGTGAATGACATTGTGTAAATGTGTATGGCACAAATTTCATTTATGTATACACATTTACCCCTCGTTACACACTAATTATTGTATGTAATTTTTTTCTTGTAGGTTCATTGGAAGAATGTACCGCTAGGAGTACGTACTCCCAGCGGAAACAGTTTTTATTGAATATCTCCCCAATGGTTGGACACACTTTAAATTTACCATACACATTTACATGATGTCATGCACTAATTAAGCAATTCGAAAATTTTCCGCTGGGAGTACGCACACCAACTAATACTCCTGCCTGGGTTCGATCGAACCCACGGCTTACTGCCCGAAATGTCGGGACCGCCACAACGGGGCCACCACTGCTCTCTGCAATAATCGCTCATAACTACCAACTACTTCTTTACTATTTTTAATCTAGGGAACTGGGGGCGTTTTGGAGGACTGTCTCGTGTCAATTTTGATGTTCAAAACCGTCTGATTATCAGCTTCTTTTAGATAAATTACTTTTGATTTTGAGTGACAAAATTTTTATAAATTAATTCAACAAATAACAATCAGGTGTTATCACTATAAGTACTTATGAAAAACTAGCTTTTGCCCGCGACTTCGTTCGCGTGGAATAGTGACTTCCGGCAGATTTTTGGTTTTACCCACATAGTTCCCGATCTCGCGGGATCTCTTCAAAAATGAAATGTGGAAGATATTCTAGGGAACTCTTCAAAAATCAACTTAATGAGCTCTGCGTTTGAATTGAAGATATGTATCCTCACTTAGGGCATTAAAGCCGTTATTGCCGATCGAAAAAGGCGAAAATGTTATTTTTCCCTTATTTTCAAAATATTATTTTGATTTGCCATTTCAGAAAAAAAGACTGTTTCTCCCTTGACAAATATTTTAGTATCTACTAATAATCGAGATCAAACTAAACTTACATTATTCAACAACCAGACAACCCAACAAATAAACCTTATAATCGACAAATACAACGGAACCAATTTTGAAAACAACTACCAGACAACCCAACAAATAAACCTTTTAATCTACTAATAAATACAACGGAGCCAATTTTAAATTTACGAAACGATCAAATCCACAATTCCACTACAGTACCGAAGCGCTCGGCCGATACCCAACCAAATGCGTGTAACGAAACCATAGCGCGATCTATTTCGATCCCAACGCCATCTATCGAGCATAGTGACAACTCGGATTATTTATCTATACTCCGTTCGGGCATTTTCTTTGTACTAAAAGTTTTATTATATTGATATTATTTTTTTCATACCTTTTTACTATTTATTTACTTTTTGCCGATGAATTAAAACAATAACATGAACCGAACTCGTGTAACGATCGACACCATTGCGCGATCGCAATTATCTATACTCCGTTAGAGCATTTTCTTTGTACTAAAACTTTTTACTTTTTATTTACATATTTCCGATGAATTTTCAGTACTGAATTGATGCGACTCTTGACCAATAGATGGCGCTGTATGTCCGGAATAATTTTTATATTTTATTTTATTTTTTGTAATAAAAACTATCCTATGTCCTTTCTCAAGTTCCAAACTATGTCTGTACCAAATTTCACACAAATCGGTTCAGTAGTTTAGGCGTGAAGCAAAGACAGACAGACAGACAGACAGAATGACAGACAGACAGACAGACAGAGTTACTTTCGCATTTATAATATTAAAGTTTGGATTATAATTGTTTGTAATTTAAATGCACTGTCTCTCAGAAAGCATCTCGATCATATTATCATTACCATACCATTTTCATGACAAATCCAACTTAATGATGAACCCAAGTTTTTTTTAAAGAAAACTTCTTTACACCTACCTATTGAAGTGAAATTTCAGGCACATCAGTACACACAGTCAAACTTTTAACTTAAAATCGACCGTCCACTGCTACGCATAAAGTGCACGGACGTCTACAACCATAATTTTATGCAAAACAAAGCTAACTAAACATGTGCAGCTTAGCCGTGGCCCACTGTGTAACATACTAGCTGACCACGCAACTTCGTCTGCGTCACTGAAAAGAGAAAAAGCTTACAAAAGGAATAAATTGTCCCCGTTTTTGCAACATTTTTCATTTATGCTCCGCTCCTATTGGTGGTAGCGTGATGATATTTAGCTTATAACCTTCCTCAATAAATGGAGTATCCAACACAAGTTTCAACTAGTTCTTGAGATTAGTGCGTTCAACCTAACAAACAAACAAACTCTTCAGCTTTATAATATTAGTATAGATTACAGCTTGGGTTCTTTAATTAATACCCTAGTTTTAACTGTTGTGAAAGCCGGTTAATGTTCATGTGTCATTAAATTTGTATGAACACTGCCGTCTACTTTTCAGAGAAAATTTTCTGCTGAACATTAGATTATTTTACTTTGTTAACATGCAGTTTCTCTGCTGTGGTAATTACCCTTATCCTTTACATGCAGGTGGGGTTTGTTCTTGATAATATACTCGTAAATTGTGGCTTTTATCTTTGAGTTCGAGCAGAACATGACACTTAATGAACTGAAATAAAATGTTTAATTGCACACATGACATTTATTAATTAATAATGCTTAGCATTTAGAAGTCTTTTAAGGCTTCCTTTTTTTTTTCGGATGGGAAATCATCAAATGACTCCTCCCACTCTGGGCGGAGCGGGAGGACGTGTCAGACTTTTACTGACTAAAAACCATTTTAGGCTACCTACGATGTAACTGAATAAAATACATTATTAGTAGTAATGCAAAGAGTCAGTCAGTGATATCATAGTTATTACTCATATTACGTAGGTAGGTATATGAATCCATCTCGCTATCTTTGTCAGATCTGATATCATCACTATCTGCCAATTATAAATAAAAGTATATACCAGTAGCTACAAACAAATACGTGAGTGCTACTTTAGTGCACATGCACTTTATTTGTCACACCCCACTAAATTCAATTGAGTTTCAATTGAATTGAATTCAATTGAGTTTCAATTGAATTTAGTGAGCCCCGTTCAAAAGAATTGTAAAATACGGAACCCACAGTTTCCTGCAACAACAGGTAGAATAATACTGTTATTAAATAATTTGGCTATCATCGAAGTGTTTTTTCTTCATTCCAACCTGAAATTATATGACAACAACCACATCCCACCGGACTCCACTGCACTGGAACGTTCTATAAACATATTGCGGAATTAATTTATAACATTACTTGAGTTAAATTCTAGAATTAAGCAGGCTGAAATTTTCAGTGGGCAGTAAGGCCTTAACCGTTGCAGCTAAACGAAAATGTTCTTATGAGGGCTATTATAAAATTAATAAAATATATGAGCGAGTATAATTATTTCTCTAGGGAGTGCTCAAAACACATCAACATCAAACATCACATTTTTTTTTGTATAGAGAGCGTTACCCAACTAGCACACAAGCTGCTTCAATCACTACTTTATTACCTGAATGTTCTACAACAGCCGTTCAAGGGGTTTACTATAATACTTAAGTGGTACAGTAGCGTATTCAATCGTTCTTAAACCGGCTTGTGGTACAATAGCCGTACAACAGTAAACATAATCCCAATAGAGATACAAAGGCGTGTTATAGAGCTATTGTACGCGCATATAATCTAAAGCAGAGTTATAAATACCTTTTTAAACACCGCTAGGTCTTGTAGAGGGCTATAATAGTTAAAAGTGTTTAAATGGAGTTACAAGCTTCCTTTAAAGTGCTTTAGGTGGTACTCGTATATTGCATATTTGTAACTCTATTTCTACAGCAGAGAAACAAGTTGTACAGCGGACTATCAATAATCCGTTGTACAACCTTAGACTCTACAATAGAGTCAATACCACCATCATAGAACTGAAAGGTCTACAATGGTCGATACTAGCGGCTAAACCGGTAGAATGGTTCTAGTAAACTCTGTAGGCTGTTGTAACCGAGACGCCATTAGAGTTTTTAATAAAAACAATTCTCATGATTTTTATAATTTATTTATGTCATAAATATGTATAAAAACCGAATTCACGACACTCTTTCTCACCCAGAATTCTAAAGGAACTGCCTAGAAAACTAAATTGTGTTAAATAGACCATATTCAAAATTCAAACCCTCTAATCAAATGTACTTTTTATCCAAAAAACTGCATAAATAGCAGGCGCGTGAAAATTTTAGCTAAAACATATGTATACGAGTATATTCACAATATTAGATATTTATTCAGCAAGTAGGTTTTCTCAAACACTTTTACACGTCATTTTTTTTAAACTAGATTTGGGCCGGTGTTTCGTACCTGCTTACTCTGAGAAGAAACAGCCGAAACAAACTCAGAGGTCATAGTCTCTTTTGATTAGTGTCTGAGATGGTCTTTTGAAGAAAGAGCCACACAGATTTGAGTGGACCTGTCCAGTCAGTGCAAGCATTTGTCAGTTATCGTGTAGCTTGACTTATAACTCAAGGAGCTCAACGAAACGTCGAACAATACCAAAGAAAGGACATTTGGGTAGGTCGCTTGTAGTACTCAAACTGCCAGACAGTCGTGGGAAAAAAAAAAACAAAATGTGACCCACATGGTCCTCACATTCATAATTATTAAATAAAATAAATAATAATTTGCAAAACGAATGTCAATAAAAATACGATATGTCAAATACACACATAAAATAAACAAAAAAAAACGTAAAAAATAATAAAATACTGAACTACGTATTCATGTCAAATCATTCAATGTCACAGTGTATAAAATAAAGGAATCAACAAAAAACAAGCGAAGTCCGAAATTTTAACCTTCACAGAGCAAATTTCATTGGAGCAGTTTAATCCCAAGCCTTTTATATTCGAGATAGTGATTGACATGATAGAAAGCTTTCAGGCATAGCTTCCGTTTTATAAACGATTTGAATTTATTCAGGCTTGAATAATTTGAATATGGCTCGGAGGTTTATTGTAAAAACGTATACATTGGCTGAACGTACCCCCTTTTTTTAGCCTCGTTGCAGGAACAACAAATTTGTGTTTGTTCCTCGTATTTATGTCTGTACAACCATTGTAGAGATATTGTAGAACCTTAGGCCGTATTGAGTGGGCCTCTATCGGGTGTATAGCGGCGCTATAGCCACTTGTACATCTACTGTAGAACTTATCTATGGAGGCTATGCCGTTTTTAAAATCTCTAACCGGCCGCTGTACGGCTTGTTATAGAGTTTGTTGGATAGTTGGGTAGACTCTTAAAACACCCAAATACAAGAAAAATTTTGATAAAGTCTTAAGATACTATCCATATTTTTTTGTGAATTTTATTTGATCCCAAAAACATTTATGTAGAAACTATTAGAAATATTTTCGACCAGGAACTTTAGCTGTTCGATTAACAGCAAATGTAATTGCAGGACATTTATTAACAGCAAATGTAATTGCAGGACATTTATTAACAGCAAATGTAATTGCAGGACATTTATTAATGACTCTTTTAAGAGGAACGTTATCTACGCTCCTCTATAAAAGAGTTACCAATAAAATATAGCCATTTCTGTTTAAAAAAATCTACAGAAAACTCAGAAATTGCTAAAGCTATTGTGATAGTAGTTAGTTCCCCTGAGTTACCGCCTCACTGAAAGTTTCCACCCTGTATTACGAATAGAACGGAAGTTCGGGAATACACATTTGGTTTTGCCACACGAAATGACTGCATGGACTGAATATTCGCGCGGTCATTAATCGCTGATTGCTTGGATTAGGACACGTTACATCCAATACTATAATAAGCAGGCATACTAAGTAACGTTTCATTGAATCGGAAATAAGCACAGTCAAAAGAATTGTATCAAAGAAGAAATAAGTCTAAATAATAAAAAAAATAAGCAGTTTTGATTGAACTACGGAATAATTGTAAGTCGCAATTCTTTTTCACAGAGAATCTTCAGTCTGCCGGTAGAAATACTTAGCTAATCGCTGGTAGTTCACTTTCGTTAAGTAGAAAATATTATGTTGAGTCCAACGCGTCAACCTTCTCATAAACTTTCCTCAAAGAGGTATCTCTGACGGATTTTATGCAAAATTTTACCTCAGACCTTCCTTCTAATATATTCAAGAACTTTGAGTTTTTTAATCAACTTTTAATTTCGGTTCGCTTTGGGTAAAGTTTTACCTCTCGTAATTGGGCTCCATCATCAGGCTTAAGAGGCTTGTAAAGGTAAAGACTTCACGACTTTTAAACTTTTTTTGTGAACAAAGTTACGTTGGTGGTTTTGCGGTAAGCAGAATTGTGGGAAACTGAGAAAAAAATACATAATAAACACTACTTTTTTAACCAAAAGTAGCAGTCGTGTGCCCTTTCTGTTCTACTCTATTCCTAAAATCGGAATGCACTCTTTTGTCCGGCCAAGCGTTATGGTGTAACAAACAAAATACACGCGAAGGCCACGTGTTCCTGCAAATATCGCATCAGTACGCACCGCGTTTGGCGTCTTGTATGCTTCATTAATTTAATGTAAAATATCACAAAGTCTCATACCTTCAGATACTTTGTTATTGCAATCAGAATCTTTCTTACAAAAAATAACAATCGAAGTGATTCAACTACCGTCTTGTCTGCTCACAACAAATCCCGATCAACTCCATTTATTTCTGTTTATCGAGAGCAAATGATGGTGAACTTGTAGCAAACAAACTTGGGTAGCAGCTGATACCTACGTGCTCACTCAACTAGGCACCGGAGTGCAGTCGTCCCATGAGATAGAGGCAACGCGATTATTTGTTCATAGTTCCTCAATATTTTAGCAAATAGCTGCTCGAATCAATGCATATGTATAATCAATACTAATATTAAAAAAGCTGAAGAATTTGTTTGAACGCGCTAATCTCAGGAACCACAGGTTCGAATTGAAAAAATATTTTTGTCTTGGATAGTCTATTTATTGAGGAAGGCTTTAAGCTATAGAACATCTACGCTACGACCATTAGGAACGGAGCATGAATGAAAAATGTTGCAAAAACGGGGACTACTTTTCCTTTAGTTTTTCTCTCTTATGTGACGCAGATAAAGTTGCGTCGGTCAGATATATCTAATACGGTGAAGAGCGATGGGTCTGTGGTGCGACCCCGACTTACGAGTAGTAAGCCATCATCATCATCATTTCAGCCGAAAGATGTCCACTGCTGGACATGGGCCTCCCTCAAGTGTCGGCATATTGACCGGTCCCGTGTGACTCATATCCAGCGGCTTCCTGTAACCGGTTTCGTTGGATGGAACCCAGGCAGGTGCGAATTACTTTATGTAATTTATTTCATCACCAGTCACCGCTGGTCTCAAAACAGTGAAGAAAAATATCGAGAGGAAACCGACATGTCTCGGAACTGAACATTCGAAGACATGTCACATCTACCAATCTGCACTGGGCCCGCGTGGTGGATCATAGCTCATTCCATCTCACAGAGAGGAGGGCTGTGTCCCAGCAGTGGGAATATCAAAGACTTTGATCGTGCTTTAAAATGAAGAGAGATGTCACCATTAATCGCTAATACTACGGCAACTAAAGGTCAAGATTAAAATTGTTTTATTCACCTCACAGCATTAAAAATGTTCACGTTTCTGTGTCGTTGATAATAATATTTTATTTCAATTATTGTAACGACTTAAATCATACTCACTTATACACTGACAATTATATCTACGGAGGATTTGCAAGCTCACTCTTCTCAGTTGCGGGCGTTGATCTAAGGATTTAGATTTTTATCTAAAGGTCAAAATGGCGGGATGAACTTGACTTTGACGAAACTCATAATAATAACGTATAAGAAGTATGAAAGATACAAAACAAAGACCCTGCTGAGGTAAGACACTGCTAAGACATAATTAAAGGAGTTTTTTATATAAAAAAAAACACTTCTCATCATTAAAGTAATACGCCTCCACTACAAGATAACACGAAACATTAACATTACAGTACTCAACAGAATAGTAGGAACCAGTACTAAAGTCGAGTGTAGCTAGTTAGTTATTAGTTCCACAGTACACTAGTGTTTGAGTTGAGTGCTTTACTTAGACTTGAAGATGGGAATTTGAGCAGTCAATGGTTGAATAGTACTTACCTACTCCTATCTAGCTAAGTTAAATTAGGGGGTGCTTCAATGTTTTTTTTATTTATTTATTTATTCTTCAACAAATTTACATTTGTGTCGAACAGTGGGTTTTAACAATAATTGTAACACAAAATCAAATACAGTCAGGAAGAAAATAAATAAATTTAGTAATAATACATTCCACATTGGTCATAACACTAAGTCATAAATAAAAATATAAGAATTAAAAATAAAAATAAAAATAATAACACTTAAACTAAATGTCAGAAAAACTAGATAATGTCAACTTTCAATATAAATTCAAATAAATGTGTGACAATAAATACGTTAAGTTGTAATGTTATGATTGAATGCTGAAATACATCATTTAAAGTAAAATAAAAAATATAATCACATAATTATTTTAGGATAACAGTGTACTGTTACTTATAATACTCATTACAAAACGAGATTCCTCTGTACTAAGGTAAGTACATGAAGGCGATAATAATAATATCGATGGACATTAACACACAGCGCCATCTAGTGCCACACTAAGCAAAGCTTGTGTCGTGGACACCAGATAGTTGATATACTACATATATGTATACTTTTTTGTTTGTAAATGCATACTTATCTACACTAATATTATAAAGAGGAAAACTTTGTTTGTTTGTTTGTTTGGTTGTAATGAATAGGCTTAAAAACTACTGGACCGTTTTTAAAAATTCTTTCACCATTCGAAAGCTACATTATCCACGAGTAACATAGGATATATTTTATCCCCGTACTCCCACGGGAACGGGAACTATGCGGGTGAAACCGCGGGACGTCCGCTAGTTATACATATAAACATCCATGACTCGGAAACAAATGTCCATGCTCATCACACAAACATTTGCTCGTACCGGGATTCGAACCCCTAAGAACGTAAGGCAGCCTCACTACCACTACGCCATTCGGGTCGTCGGCGATGATCCTAACTGTCATTAAAATTTGTCGTTACGGGTAGTTAGAAGCACAAAAGTTTAACTATCGCTCTTCAATTTAAATTGCCCTTTTATGCTGAAAACTTGACTCTGTTCTGGTACATTTATAGATGATCTTATTATTAACAGGATAACAGTTTATCTCAGAGTTCAGTGTCCCTTGGAAAAGGCCTTCTAATGTGAAATCCTAAATCTCTTTTCTGTCTTTTGAAACTCTTCGCCAGTTTGGACCTTCTGTAAGTTCAATTCATCCTCCCATCTTTTGCGTCGGCGACCTCTTTTTTCCGTTTCTGGGGTACCATTCTGTCAGCGCTTTGCTGCATTTGTCTTGGGGGCTCTGTAACATAAATTATTATCGGCCCTTCTCCATTTAATTTGGTGTATCTTAGTGAGAATATCTGTCACTCCTGTTCTAGTTCATATAGATGTGTTGTTCCATATGTTTAGTGCGAGTTTCATACTAAAATTTGACTAACGTCTGTATCGCGTAGATCGAGTTTACGTCGTCGATAGTGACAATCCAGTGCCTCTAAGAAAGTAAGAACCGTTTCGAGCACATTGCTAACATTTGCATGTATAACGCGAGTGCAAGTTACAATTTCGACAGTTTTGACAGCTTGAATACGAAACACAGTCACTTACGAGCGTGAAAGTTGTCACTTAAGATTTTGTGGTGAGAGCATCGTGAGAGTGGTCATATAACAAAGTAATTTAATTTAATTTCATATTGTGAATAAAACTTACAATGGAATCTCGTAGGTACTATTTCGTTTGGAGAATGTTTGAGACAGCAAAATCACAAGATAAGCGTAATTTAACGCCACAAAAAAAACACGTAAACACGTTCACGTAAACACGTCACTTAAACAATGATAGTGTGCTCCACTACAAGACACTCGGGCATTATTAGATCATTTGCTTAGATCTCCATGCTTAAAAAGTAACAAACTTAGTTTTACAAACTTCACAGATGGATCAAGGTCACTCACTACACACCAAAAGATATAAATTACACTAACTGCTCCGTCTATGTTACCAACATTTCGAATTGGGACGGGCTAGTCTTTATTTTTAACAATAATATTCAAAACTGTATGCAAATTACAACACAAACCAAACCAATGACCATTGACCACAGATAAATAATGTCGTCTAACTTCGTTATATAACCACAACTAGTTGAATAGGCAGTCGCTTCTGGTATGAACACAAACTACGACTGTCAATTTATTTTGGCCGGTTACTAATGTACGCGCCACTTCTCGCAGTGAATTAACACGAAACGAACGAACGTATTCTAGACACTCACACTCGCAAGTTAACAATTGTCGATGCGTTTAGGATTAGCACTCACAATATGTAGTTCTCCCGTATTACGCTAGATGGCACTTACTCAGCGCCATCCAAATTTGCGTAAACGCTGACACGGTCGATACCAAAGACTACAATATATATAATGAGATAGACGGTACTCTCAACCGTATTTCCGTCATCATACAAGCAGCGCTCTCTATCCGTGGTGGTTAAATCAAAATCTAACAAAATAAATACAAAAAGTGTGTCGTGACCGAGGTTTGATCTTACGATCTGCAGCTCCTAAGTCAGAGGTAGTCCTCAACGGGCTACACGTTCTATTGACAACCTGTCCAAAATAGCTGTTCTATTGCATGCTATGACAGTTGTCAGTTGGTGACAGATGGTTGATAGTGTAACCATGAATAAAATACGTCTCTATCATTGATTGATTTAATTTTTTTATATTTGCTTAGATTGGTGTAGATTAAATAAATATGGTTTCTCTGTCTAATTTATCAAAATTGTTATTTTCAATTAAATCTTATCACTGTTATAAAGTGGCAACCCAACCAGTAAATAATTTCATCCTCAAGGATAGGTGGCGCTAGTTTCCGTACAAAATTTTCGAGCAGGCTCCAATGTTCTAAGAGAGCACGGCATGGTCGATACGTACAAAAAACTCGCACTAAGCATACCAGTTCCTTTCTCTGTTTAGTATCTGTCATGTTACATAGTGACAGGGTTGTTTAGAAGCCGACCTCAACATAGAAGAGGTCTTCTCGTCTTTTTAATTTATTTTAACGTGTGAATAAAAAAAAAGACTATATTTACCTAATTAAGAGAGTTTAAATTTAGCCAATCTCTAGTTAACCGCAGTTGGCTGCAATATCAGCCAAACCAAGCAAAAGCTCACTTCTTATGTTGACTTTTTTGTCAGTAACAGTTTTCGTATTTTCTTACAAGTGATGCTTCAAGAAACTACGGTTGAAATTTAGTGTCTTAAAAGCATGTGAGACGTACTGAAACAGTTTAAATTGTCAATCAACCTTATCAATTGTCAGTGTTTTAATTAAAATAAACATAACATAACACCACGGCTACTTCCCCGAAAGGAAACCTTTATTTATGTTAACCCCTTATACATCAAGCAATAAGTTACTTCCTTAATACGATTCATTAAAATTACAATATAACGGAACAAACTCCTCACGTTCATTTGATATTGTTAATTCATTACACGTACTTTTAATTGATCACCGCATCACAAAGGAAAAACTTGATAATGTAATACAGCCTGAACGAGTGAACGTCGAGTTTCAGTGGTTTCAGTAATAGGGTTACAATAAGAAGGGTTAAGATGCGGAGGGAGTTGTTCTGTTGTTTGTGTAGTTAAGTGCGGTAAAAGAGTTATTTTGCTTGGAAAAGATTGGCTAACTCAGTCAAGATTATTTCTCTGTTTAGTCCTTTGTTTGCGCTTTGTTTTAATTTACCTACCATACCATGAGAGCAGCGGTGGCCCAGTGGTGGCAACCCCGACTTACCTACGAACAGTAAGTCTTGGGCTGAGAATCAGACAGGCGCATTACTTTGTGTAATTTATTACATCATCACTGCTCTCAAAACGGTGAAGAAAAACATCGTGAGGAACCGGCAAAAAATTTGAAGACATGTGACATCTACCAACCCGCACTGTGCCCGCGTGGTGGGTTATATCCCGGCAGTGGGAACATTAATAGGCTGATGATGATGATGATGTCCATGCCATGACCGTTCTAGATTGTATCGGGTACGAATGAAACGTGTCACGAACTACTTAGGACACGCAAGCAAACGGCTCATTATCATAATAACGTTTCAGTGAAGTTGCCAAATTTCTGAGGTATTCGACTCGTTTCCAGTTGATCGGTACTTACAGTCACAGTGCCAGTTTGGTTCGATATCCTACCACATTACGTTCCTGAATACTCGACAGTTATAACTTTGTCCAATCAATAAATAATATGGGATTAACTGTGGATATCAGAAATTGTACAATAATTTTGGACCAATGCCTAAGTAATATTGGCTTCACCCACATAACTACAATCAACCACACATCAGTGAACAATTTGACACTGATAGCACGTGCATCTTAACAGCAAGAGTGATTTCCGTATTGCAAATGTTACTACTGATCTTTGGTTCACCTATTACGATGTAACATAGTTGTAATATAGTCATGCTCAGTTCAATAAAACCGACTTAATAGACTGGTTATCGTCTACCCACTCAAGTAGTAAACTGAAAGAAATTAATAGAATTTGAGGCGAATGTGGGTGGAACCTGACTTGTGAAACGTACACACAATGGAGAACCGTGAACATTAATATTTTAGCAGTTTATTGCTTGGCTTTCTAATAAATTCTTACTTACGAGGTTATTGGTATTTCAGAACGTTGGTATTACAGGACTTTCACTTTTACGTATGTGATGTCGATTTCTTCAATTTACATTTATAGTGTTTTGTCAATAAATTAGTGATGTATGGTTTATTTAGGTAGGTACTTACCATTGGTGTTGTTTTTGAGACCGAAAATCGTTTGTTGCTTTGCTGCGGTGAACACTCACATCTTTCTTCATTTCCCACGTTATCGCCTCTAGGAGCGACTCCAACTGAAATATCATGCAAGCTTATTTTTCCAATGGATGCAGTCCTAGAAAACGTGTTGTAAAATAAATAAACCAACAGTTTCGATAAGATATACGAGCCAATACCGTCGCTATATAGGCGAACTGCAGCAAACACATCAGGTCGCATCTGGCGTGCACCTAGTTCGTCGTGCATCGCTGGCTAGCAGCTCCCCACACCATCTGGATGCGGCATACATTGACTGATGCGCACGTACTGTTGTACGTGCGCATCAGTCAACCCCGTAACAGATGTCTCTGGCGTAATGCTTAGTGATAAATCTTTGTGTTTACTGGGAAATTATATAGGATTTTTCTTTGAGAAGCGTGATTTGTTTTAATTGCGGGAGTTCATCTTATTAGACTATCAGTTTTGTATATGTTAGGTTAGTTCGGTTACAATTAAGACAGTATTTGAATGTGTTGCACACAAAGTAAACTATTTGTATGAGGTTGGTCAAACAGTTAGAATAATTATGTACAAGTATGTAAATATCACACGTCTCATTTGCCAATTCACAATTATATTATTAAAGTCGCTTGCCAGTCTGACCGGACGCAACTGAGTACCAGATGTTTTACATAGAGCAGCTGCCTTTCTGACATCAACGAGCCAGTTACGTAATAACACAACATCCCTTGGTTAGACTGGCTGTTAGACTTTTGGATTTTACAGGTAGAGGCAGTCGCCATTAGGAGCAGGTACATTTCTATCAGTAGATGATAAAATAAGGCGCAGGAAACGAGAAAGTGTGCTGACCACTCAACAAAAACTTTTTGCTAAAGGTAACAAAGTGTCCTTCCCGCAAATGAAATAAAAACAAAGAAAAACTGTAACGACCAGAACAAAGCATTTTCTTGGAAAATACGTCTCTATTTTGTGACACATAAGACCTCTTGATTGAATTTAAATGAGACTTCCATGATTACTTTTCTTGGAGATGATTTATGTCCCCACGTGACATCGGCACGTCGGACTGATAAACAAATTGCCTGTCATTATTCAGTTCTTTTTTGCACAATAAAGTTTTTGTAATATCTACCGTAGGTTGTTTCAAGTTAGACGAAGGAAACTACACGAGTTTTTAATTCTGCTTTTATTCATGAACGCAAGTATGCTGTGGTGTAATGTCGGAAACGAAAGTAGAATAAATTGTTGAAATCCGCTGTCGTTTTGGTTAATCAATCATACCATCTTTCGACAGGCGGTTGACAAATCTACTGTGGGTTTTAAGAATCCAAGGGTATAAAACAACCTTTATAACTATGTTGTAAAACAATCTGACGAGCTATAGTAACAACAGGGCACGTACTTTATACAACTATACATGCACTTGAGAACGTTGTAAGTTTGTAAGTAGCATACTGTAAAGTTTAGTAGTTTAGAGTCGCCATCATACATACATAACGACACTTGCGAAGCTTTGCGATGCATGCTGCACCTGCGACACGAAGTAGTACTAGCTATTACATTTTATTACAAGAACAAGCTCATGTGTATGAAATAAACTTAATGGGCATTGATGTAACGATAATGGCAGAAAGAGAGGAATAGTTCATCATAAATCATTGATTTTCCAGAAATTATTTACGGAAGAAAACTCTGAGGAAAGAAAAACGACACGTAGTCTATATGTCAGCGTAACATTGTAAAAACCGTTAGATTGTAATATAACTAGAGAGATTGTAACCGAAAGAAAATCACGGATATAATCCCGTAAGTACTTTAAGTGTAGATTGTAAACTCTCGAATTATCGTCAACTGAACATAATGCTTACAATACGAGTATAACGCATTATTTTTCGGTAGATTACAATCTATTGAAGTGAAACCGTAATATTGTGAAATGTATGCGACGGAACTAAACTCACGCGGTGTGGAGGGGGTGAGGGAAGGAGGGGTCCCTCTTGCCCTATGGTACCTGCACTCACATGAAAAGATAATGCATCATTCCTGAGAAAAACCGATTAATGTAACCTAACCTCAAAACACTTCATATTCGATTAAAATACAATACATAATAAATACGATTTCACTTCGATAGATTACAATCTACCGAAAAATAATGCGTTATATTGTAAACAGTATGTTCAGTTGACAATATTTCGAGAGTTTACAATCTCGCTAGAGAGATTACAATATAACGTGTTTGACAACTTTACGGTGACATATAAATATTATTTTTGGTCCTTAATTGGGACTAATGCCGTCGTCTTGATTTAACAATCGGGTTTCCAGTCAATTTCACAAAATTATTTACCGATAACACCTGTCTGACACTGTAACGCATGAGTGTAGGAAAAGAACAGCAAAGACGGTAGGAAAAAAAGTGGCTTTAAAAAATGACAGTATAGTCATGGATGTGTATTTTTTCATTGAATACCTGAAATGTGAAAAAATACCTGCATCTACTTGAGAAGACTCATTTTCAGAGCTTCGCAGTGTTTTTTCTGTACGTTCATCTGGAAAATAAATCTTTCATGAGTTCTGTTTCGGTAAAAATACCGTGGCCCCGAAACATAAAGGGCGAAGAAGGAACATGGATGGGTTTTAGTCAGTAAAAGTCTGACACTCCCTCCCGCTCCGCTCAGAGTAGAAGTTATTTGATGATTTACAATCCGAAAAAATAAAAAGTTATATAAAATTGCCACAAAATTAACGACACAGAAAAGAAAAGAAACAACGAAATAGAAAGAATGAAAAGTATTGTGGAACCTGAAATTTGTTCATATGAGATGGGCTTTTATTCTGATATGGGAAAATAAGGTAAGGTAAGGTAGGTGGTAATATTGTGTCGATGTTTAGATAAATAATAGAGTGTGTGGGGTCTCGTTGAAGGCGAGGAAAGGACTTTCTTATGAGAGTACAATACAGTGAGACATTTTCCTTATGACTTTTATAATGTTTACTGGTTAATTAAACGCTTTGACCTCGATGGATATTCACCATTTATACATGCATCACCTTACAATGTCTTCAATGCTGGGCCTCGATTCTGCTATTACAATAGTGTCAGAGTATTCGATCATTGATTTCATAATGATCAAGTTCTGTCAAATTTTGACAAGTTTGTTAATTCTACTATCATAATGGCGCCATTAAGACTTCTCAATGAACAACCACTGAGACTCCATTGAAAGAAATGTCATAGAATATTAATCTCGTACCTACATGAAATCTGGCATGAATAAATATTCGCATATAATAGTAGATTTCGAAAACCATTTGTAATAAGGGTTTATAATAATGAAAATACGAAAATAATACGAAAACACAATTTTATTACGAGACCATTGACCGACCATTGTGAATTTAACAGATTACGAACTTTAAGCAAAATGACAATGGGATGAGAATGGAATCGTGTTGGAGTGACGAATTTATTAAAATAGCAGAACTGGAACATTGCCGACTAGCGCGACTAACGTGTCATATATCTTCGAACTTTCGGCCCTAGGACATGCTGGTTACCTCACTATGTTCTCCTCCTCTGTCTTGAGAACAGTTGCGCTAGCGATGAAATCATTCACACGAAATAATTGTCGTCTTTGTTTGAAACCTACCTCTAATTATAATATAACGGCGTAACCAATATAATATACGCAACCATTACTCTACCATTATTAATGCGAGCATCCAAATATGGTTTGCGGGTTGTACACTTTGTTGATATAGGCAGGTAGCGTTCCCATACCATTCCTTCTTGGAAAAGGCGTAAATAGCATATGTACAAAAAATTACAAAAGCTCCTGAATTTAAAATGGACTGTGGGTCCAGGAGTTTAAATCTCCCTCGGAAATTAAACGCGTAATCACAAACAGCTCGAACAGCTACTCGTACACATAGAAAGTAATTCCGCTGAGAGTGGACAGACCCGGTGCATATTAACAGCATTGGGCCTGTCGGGCACAGCGCGGGAATTATGTTGCGCTCCCAATGGCCTCTCATTGCAGCCGGTAATGAATCCTCTTTGAATGTTTACGACTCGTATGGTGGATACACTCGGGGCAATTCGGTTATTTTCGTGAGGTTTCGGTATTAACTTTGTTTTGTGCCGGTTTCTATAGCAAGCTTGGAAACGTTTATTAAAGCCGTAAACACATTTACGTGGCGTGGCGTGGCGTGGCGCGCCAGAAGCATATCGGTTTCATGTATTTAGTATGGTTAGAAACATATTTTGTAGGTCGTGTCGTATCGTGACACGTTCTAGCGTGGTGCTGACTGCTCGCCACCGATTGCACTAGACCGGTGGTGGGTGTTATGGCGCGACACAACACAACAGGCAAATGTGTTTTTACACCGCGTGGCTCGTGGCGCGAGCTTGCCGATGAAAACATTATGCACGTTTGAACGCTGCAAAGGTTCAATATGTCCTGTTCATAAATAACGCCAGAGTGCGCCACGACACGACACATTAGTGTGCACAGTCACCATCACGACAGCAAGCGCCACACCACGCCACGACACGTAAGTGTGTTTCTACAGGTTTATAACTTTGTTTAAGTACCTACTTAAGTTGTAAGGACTAGAGCGAGAACGTATGGTTATTAATGTGATACACATTTGCTTTACACGGTGAAGGGTCTTAGTTCGATGTTGGCCGGTATCAAATAGAAAAAATACCAGACTTTAGGGTATTACTGCAAACTTGCTGATAGAAAACCTATAAAAATTGCGGTTATAGAACCTAGAACTGTACCCACGCAAGGTATTTTATTTGTGGTCTATCTCCATACACGATAATTATAGCAACTTCTTCTATGAATGCTAATGCAGCGATAAGTGTCAGGCACTTGTGAAGTTAATAACTATTAATGCGCTAAAAATATTATAAAATGAAACAAATACTGTTGGTTTTTTTTATTGTCCCACTGCTGGGCAAAAGCCTTTCTCATATCCTTCCAGGTACTCTTTTCCTGCGCCACCTCGGACCAGCCTTCATGCTGCGCGTCAAGTAAAAAAAAAAAAATACTGTAAGTATTGCATTCCCATGCGTATCCTGTAAGTGACAATGAGAAAACTATTACCTAACAATTTGTAAATTTCAAACTAACAATCAATGACGGTTTACAGTCAAAACCCTGATAAAAACCGATTCTTTTCCATACATAGTATACATTTAATAATACCACAATTAAAACACGTCATTAAATAAAATCTTTTCAACCCACTTCCAAAAAGAGGAGGTTATCAATTCGTCTGTATGTTTTTTTTTTTTTTTTTTTGTGTTTGTTACCTCATAACTTTCGACTGAGTGAACCGATTTTGATGATTCTTTTTTTATTTGAAAGCTGGTGCTTCCCATGTAGTCCCATTTTAATTTGCTGAAGATCTGATGCTGGTCTTCGGAGATATACAATGGAACTCTTCAAAAATGTACGGCAAATCTGCAGTGATTGCTGTTATCGCTTGTAGGTTTATTGTTTATACAACATCATGACGTAATATCACGCCTGTATGCTCTGAGGGGGTACGCAGATGGTACAATACACCCAGATTTCGACAGTGTTTGTTACCTCAGTACTTTCGACTGGGTGAACCGATTTTGATGATTCTTTTTTAATTTGAAAGCTGGTGCTTCCCGTGTGGTTATATTTTAATTTGCTGAAGATCTGATCCGGATCTTCGGAGATATACAATGGAACTGTTCAAATATACACGGCAAATCTGCAGTAACTGCTGCAATCGCTTGAATGTTTATTGTTTATACAACATCATGACGTAACATTACGCCTGTATGCTCTGAGGGGGTACACAGATGTGTACAATATTCCCAGATTTCGACAGTTAGGTGTATTAAGTTCCATTTATTGGGGATAAGCCTATTACCTTGACATGTATTGTTTTTTTTTTATTTTATTGGCAAGGGTACTTCAAGGGTAGTTTGATGAGAATTTGGTTAGGTTCTGATTATGGGATCCATGACAAAGGAACGGAACTCTTCAATTATTAGAAGCAAATTAACGATACTCGGCCAAATCTTTTAAAGGCTATCCGGATATTTGAGTCACGTCCCATAACGTCGTTATTAACCGACTTCAAAAAGGAGGAGGTTCTCAATTCAATGTTCCCCGATTACTCGAAGATGACTGGACCGAATTTGTTTTTTAATTGTTTGAAAGGGTATACTTCCCAGAAGGTCCCATAATCATCAAGTCAGGATCCTGATAATGGGATCCTGGAGAAAAAGAGAGAACTCATCAAATTTATAGGCACACCAGAAGCGATTTGGGTAGTTTTTGAAAGAGTACTTTCTCGGAGTGATCCCATTTAAATTAGGTAAAGATTAGATGAAGAACTTCGGAGAAAGGCAACGGAACTCCTCATTAATTGTAGCAAATGTGTCTCTTACTGGGATTGCTGAAATCTCATGTCTGTCTATTGTTTACACCAGTTCATAACAAAAAATCACTGGTACGCTGTGAAAGGGTATGCACATATTGTGAACCACTAAAAAGTGAAAAATAAAAACTTTTTTGCAAAAAATAAAACCGACTTCACACAAAAAAGTGAAAAATAACTTTAGCTTCTGAAGTCGGTGACACAAAAATTAAATCAATCAAACAAAGGTCACCGACTTCAGAAGCTAAAGTTATTTTTCACTTTTTTGTGTGAAGTCGGTTTTATTTTTTGCAAAAAAGTTTTTATTGTAGGTAGTATTTCCCCTTCATCACACATATTCACCCTCATGACCTACTTTACTAAATCCCAAGCAACACTGCCTCGTAATATTCCGGCAAAAAATACAGGGTGTCGGTAGAAAACGTAGCAATGGCATAATTCACCCCCGGCTTTTTTCACACCCCGAAGTTTTGTGTATTTTAGATAAAAATATAACAACTGGTAGGCCTCGTTAAGGGATTTTACGTAATTAAGATAGCTGTGTAATAAATTAACTTAATAAAGGAAGCTCAGTTAAAGCTCAGTTTCTTTTTTCATGTAATTAACGGAACTTTTACGTATAATTCTGAAAAATGTAGAGTGCCTGTAATTTTATCTATACTATACGCCGCAACACAATATTGTAACTTTGCTGTGATATATCCATACATCAGCATCTGCCTAGCCTTTTCCCAACTATATTGGGGTCGGCTTGCAGTCTAACTGTATGCAGCTGAATAACAGTAGGTATGTTGCATAGAGCGACTGCCTATCTGACTTTCACAACCCAGTTAATACTGGGTAATACGATACTACTTGGTACGACTGGTTGTCAGACTTTTTAGGCCACTGACTACCTGTAACGACTGCGAAAGATGGACAAATGACAGCCGGGACCAACAGCTTATCATGTTTTCTGAAGCACGGAGGAAACTCGGCATGGAATAGGTGGTCACCCATCCACAAAACCAACCAGGCAAGCCCGACTTAACCTGAATATTGATTCGAGCCACTGTTATCATTTAGCCACACACTCCTCTCTTGACTGATCATCAAAAAGCATGTCACAACTTTTACATAGCAAACTGACGTAGGTAATGTATAAAGCTATGCAACAATCTAATTCCCTCACTGGTTGAACAAGCTATTTGGATTACACTTCACAATGTTATTTGTGGGTTAAACTGTAAACCAAATAGCTTGTACGTGGTGTAAAAATTACATTAAACAAAACTCCTTGTAAAATACTAAAGTAATGTTGTTCATTCCTTTGCAGAGTTATCCACGATTCCACGTGCCTTCCCTTAGATAACTGAGCCACATTTATAGTTACAGTGACATTCCAAGTAGGGGACGACTGTCCGAAGTCACCACCATTACTAGCCGGAAGTTTGACCAATATCCGGTCATTACCGCAGCTCGTGGCGAATGAAAACCGTTGAATGAATCTTGCTGAAATTGTGGTCAGCGTTTTGGTAGTAGCGAGTTGATTTGTGCTGTAACGACACATATATTTGTTGATGAGGGAGAGTTCATGAATTGGATTTTATTTATTTTAACAGCAAATAATTAATGATACGTTTAGTGTCTCAATAAAATCATACGCAATTTTTGGTGTTGCGATAAAATCTTAGAAATGCCTGGACTTGTACGAGTAGTACTTTGAGCGTTAGTCAATAAAATAATTGAAATCCGAATTTTACCAGCACTCTTCAACGTGGTCCACGTCTTCCCCCCTCGTGTTGAATTAATTATAGTCCACTGCTTACACCTAAAGGAAGGCTGATTATCTTTGTGTTTTCTTTCAGGACTTTTTTTTTGGCTTTATCATCATTTTTGTTCACTAGAACAATCTTAGCACATCATTTGAAAATACCGACTCAGAATTAGGCAATTAACGTTAGCACACTCGTATAGGTAAGTACCTATATACTCGATGTAGGCAGTAATAGTTAAGGTTACAGCCTTTCTAAGAATACAGACATAAACCGTAAAGCATGTCTATAATCATAACACTACAGTTTAAACCCGAATGTCTTCACCTTCAATACAGCTACACATTCGTTGGCACAGCTTACTGTACTGCTGATAAGGGTAGTAGAAATGTATGATATTATTTTAGGCTGTATCTGTGTGTCATAAGAAGGTTGAAAGTCTCCCAAGTGGTTGGAGTTTTGCTGCGCGATTGAATAAGGAATGAAGATATCCGCAGGAGAATCAAGACAGCAAATACAACCCGAAGAATTAACAAACTAAAGTGACTGTTCAACTGGCTGCTAGGAGCTGGGCCGGTCGACGTGGAATGCCCAGCTGTTGATGTCTTTTAGTTCATAATGACGTATATTCAGAAAACTCGTCCTTTTCGAGAAATTCAGAGAATGTTCACAAAAAAAAAAACAGAAGCTAAGCGGAACCTCAAATAACTTAGAGACAGTGCAAAACGAACTTTTAAAGAATACACATATTAAAACAACGGTATCAAAGTTTCAGCATTTCCGTGTTCCTACCTAAAATCGAGACTCATAAAAACTTTAGCTGTCTGCCTAAACAGGAACAATGTGAATGTTAGGACGGAAAGTTCTACAACCGATCGATTCAGGTAGACCTATAAAAGAAACTGTACCTTCTAATAAATTGCCAGGTAAATCTGATACATCTTGAAGTAGGTCCTTACTGGAATTTATATTAGCTATCTTTTATACACCATTTAGCGTATTTTTGGGTCGATCGTATTGTATCGCGGAAGATATATGGCACGTTATAAAAGATACAATCTGAATTGGATTACATTTTAGAAGTTTTTATGTCCAATTTCGTTTTCTGTGCGTATAAATAAAAATGTATCTACGTGGTTTGGGTTTTCGATTACACGAATATTTTCAGAGCAGCTAAAGTGGCTACAGCTTGTGAGATGTTATGAGGTCACATTATTTATCGAATTTACTTTATCCCAATCTTCATCGACTGGGCTGGTGGCCAGGTAAAGGGCCATAGTGAGGAAGCCACATGTCACATCCATACGCACTCGGCGGGCCCAGTTATTGTAGCGCACGCAAGGCAAGTTTTCCTGCATTGGGCTGATTAATGAATCCGACTAGACGTCGTGTAAGGCTGACACGAAGACAAATAATCGTGAATTTTTTCCTGTTTCTGGCTTGTGTATTTAAATGGACGTGTTCACAGGCGATTACTGTCGTCTACTATTTTTGCCAACCAAAAACCATAAATTAGTCGCCACGACATAATGGAAACGCGCGCGGCCTTAATATGTGTGTTTAGTTGCAAGTAAATAAGTAGCCCTTCTTTGTAGTAGGGAAAAAATAACAAGTAGTTTTCACAAGATACATGTCGAGCTGACATACTTAGGTTTTTTTTCAAAGGACCTACTCATTAAAACTTTTATGAAAACTTTTTTCTTGAGAAAGGCTTATAGAGATTTTTGTATATGCTTCGCCTTAAAGAGCCGGTGAATAATATATCAACGTGAAATGTTTCCCAATTTATATTCCAATTTTGAGTGTATAACCCCAAGGTTCAACGATTTCCATATTTTTCAACATTTGGCTGAAAGTTTTAAGAAATGTAGAATGAACTATTAATTTTACAGTTTTGGTTGCGTAGTTTCACCATTTTATTAAGTAGAGAAACATTTCCTACCAACATTTAAAAAATCGAAGAAAACGACTCAAACTTATTTTCTGCAATGCTGCTATGTTTTACTTACTTTTTTAGGTTTTTTTTAATGATTATCGCTGGACGTTTAAAAGTTAAATAAAGAAGAATAAAAGTGGTATTAATCAAGCAAGCATAAGATGGTATTTCAAGTTTTAATAAAAGATTTACATGGTTAAAACTGTTGTTAAATAAATAAATATAAATAAATAAAATATAAATATCGCTAGACATTAACACACAGCGCCACCTAGTGCCACACTAAGCAAAGCTTGTGTCGTGGACACTAGATAGTTGATATACTACATATATACTTTTTTGTTTGTAAATACATACTTATTATACATATGTATAAACATCCATGACTCGAAAACAAATGTCCATGCTCATCACACAAACATTTGCTCTTACCGGGATTTGAACCCAGGACCCTAAGAACGTAAGGCAGCGTCACTACCACTACGCCATACGGGTCGTCAAATAATACTAATACTTTTCGTGATATCACAAAAGCCTCTCCTAATGTCGCTTCTGGGATAATGTGGACCACTCATCGTTGGTTTTGTCTATCTCGTCCCGCCATCTAAAACGATGAAAAATGTTAAAAATATAGTTATTTAAATTTAAACAGACGCTGTATAACTGTCGCAGCCAAATTATTTAATTAGCCGTTCAATTAACCGCCTAGCCTCTTTTTGAAACGGCAGCTGTTTAGTAAAGAGGCTAGGCGGGTTATTGAACGGTGAATTAAACCATTTGGCTGCTACATATCTACCACATAAATTAATAAATAGGACAGAATTTTTGGACACAATTTTCTGCCAGATAAATAACTGTACATCCGCAGAGGGTGAAAATGTCCACAAGTTTTATTCGAAACACCCGTATTTATTTATTCACCTGCACAACATAGAGTTTAAACTATTTATTATGAACAAACTAAACTGTAAATCTTCTTTACAGATCCATGGACCATTTGCCAACTCGTAAAAGTTTCATCGAATGGTGAAGCCACTGCTATTTATGAGCAGTTGCAGTGAAATCTTGCAGTCTGCACGAAGCTAGTTATTGGTTTGAACGGGGGCTGAGAAGAATATTGAAGCGAGTTTACAATAATTGAAATTGACTTTTGTTGTATCGAAAGTTTAGTTACGTGGCTTCAGAGAAGTAGGCAGTAGTTTGAAGAAAAGTCTTAATAAAGAGTTGCAGGTTATTTGTAAGGATACTGCGGAAATATAGGAACGGTTACGAATCTTTAGGGATCCAAATGCGTTTTTTTAAAGGTTGGTAATTATGACAACCTTACCAAGACTTTACTTACTTGACTTTACTTTACAAGACTTTGTATTCTCCTAAATTCATAATGGTTGCTTGATAGATACAATAAGCAAGTAAATAATGAATGCAACGAATGCACCATGTTGCGTGAGTGGTTAGTTTGTGTCAGTTAGTAATAGGAGATATTCGAAAGAGGAAAAAATATGTAGTTTGGATTTTAGATTTTGTATTCCTCGAAGATTTAGGCAGATATGTGCTCCACCTACTTTAAGTTTAAACTCACCTATTGCGAATTGTGCTTTAGTCCCATGTATTAAGGAGCGAGCCTATTACTATCAACTGGGCACAAAGCCAGACTTCAGGCTGCTACTTAGAAATTTGTGGTGAAAATCGTGGTGGAAGAATCCTCATGCTCACGAGCATGTGGAACACTAGCGATGCAGTAACTCAGTCAATGACGGAATGATTTTTATGGCTTGTCTTTTTGATTGGCGGTTTTTCCTAAAAATACTTTGTACAGTTCACTGGCACCGTAATGAGCCAGTAGGTAGGCCATACACATAAAACTAAGGCTTGCGTTTATCTAGGGAATTATTCTTTCGCTTAAACCTTACACAAAACGTTTAATTTCCGTTTAAATCCTTTTGGTCTGACTCAAGGTTTAAGTTGAGAGCGGGGTCAGTATATTTTTGTTCACCTGAAATTATATCGTGTATTACTTTGTGTTTAAATTCCATCAACAAACGAACTCCGGTGGTAATGGAAGTCAAATTAAAGTAAATAAACAGACAAATAGCTATTATTGGTGGACAGTGAGATCACAAACAATTTACGCTATGTGACGGCTGTTTACATACAAACAAAAATAAACTTACACCTGTTTCCCATGAGGGTTGGCAAAAAATGTAACCTCATCTTCATACATATGGTCATACACGCACGCCGGTTGCGAGTAAGGCCTGAATTCAGCCCTAATGCAGGAATTCAGGCCTAACACGTACCCGAACTTTCGTTTTTAACCGACTTCCAAAAAGGAGGAGGTTCTCTATTCGACTGTATGTATTTTTTTTTTTTTTTTTTTTATGTATGTTACCCGATTACTCGAAGACGCCTAAACCGATTTGAAAAATTCTTTTTTTGTTTGAAAGGGTATACTTCCAAGTTGGTCCCATAGTCGCCAAGTCGGGATCTGATGATGGAATCTTGGCGAAATCGAGGGAACTCTTCAAATTTTATAGGATAACGTACAGCAATTTTTATATTTTCTACAACAAGTGAAGCATTTGCGTTTGATAAGAACCATTCTACCATCAGATCTGATGATGAAGCCAAGAGTCACGGAACTCCATAATGAGACAATGTATCCTAGTCGTGTTTGGGCTTGTTGTAATTGTAACGGTATGCACTTTCCATGTGAACCACTAAAAAGTGAAAAATAAAAACTTTTTTGCAAAAAATAAAACCGACTTCAAAAAGAAAAAGTGAAAAATAACTTTAGCTTCTGAAGTCGGTGACAAAAAAATTAAATCAATCATACAAACGTCACCGACTTCAGAAGCTAAAGTTATTTTTCACTTTTTCTTTTTGAAGTCGGTTTTATTTTTTGCAAAAAAGTTTTTTATTTACGTTGAGAATTAATAAATCACCATATTCTTCCGCTTAAAATCTACAGGGCGTAAATAACCTCATCACGAAGCCGTCAACCAAGCATTTTGTACATCAAAATTATTGCCCTGGAAACGACTTTTTTTTGGGGTGAATAATCATGCTTTGTGTTAGTCAATGAAAACACTGTGCTGATGGATGGACTGAATAGTACGAGGGTCGTGAAGGTGTTTAAAGTAAAAAATTACGTCAAAAACAAGTATTTATTTAAAAAAAAAACCTTGTCAAAAAGTTGGAACTTTGACCCCCAATTTATCCGACAAGCAAAAATCACCAAGGAGTAGTCACCAATTATGCCGTAGCACTATTAAAAGTGTAGCGTCCGTGGTAGCGTTGGACAATGGGCCTAACGCATAAACAGAAGGCGGATATTTGATCGTCCTGCTTTGGCTGTCAGCAAATGAATTGGAGTTTATTCGCCTCTTTACTTGAGGAGCTTTTATTGCCAACCAATTATTTCTAAATTCCGTGAAAAAGGAAATACGACTAGCCTAATTTTTGGTTGGGCTATAAATTCAAGTGTACCTTCTTCAATTCTCCTGTGTTTTACAATTTAAAAGCGAATTTATTCTGACGACCTAGTGGCAGTTTTGCTGTCTATTTGATCGTCAGTAAGTCATGTCGTCTGAGGACAGTAATGAGAGACAAAGTTCCAAACTATTGAAGTTGACTTTAATGCAATCGAGTTCAGCGATGAAAAACACTACGCCCACTATTTCCCGCTGTTCTTAAACCTTGTGGCATACACTCGCAGTACTGATACCTATCGCGCAGACATCGTTAAGTAAAAACGGTCTGAATTTGTAAACCAATACTTTTGTTCTAAAAACGGTAGGTACTATTAAATTTGTACTTCAGCTTTACATTATTTCATTTGTTACCTGCTAACTTTTTTACTCGCTGAATCTGTTATGGAAATATAACGAAGAAAAGGCAAAAAAGCAAAATCAAAAAGATTCCTAAATCATTGCGCTTACAACAGCGTCGAAATATTGGAAGCTCAGAATAATTGATAATCACGGAAGATATTAAATTAAATAAATTAAAATAAATAAATTAAAATAAATCATAATTATAAATCTCACTCGACATTAACACACAGCGCCATCTAGTGCCACACTAAGCAAGGCTTGTGTCGTGGACACCAGATAGTTGATATCCCAACTAGCAAAAAGTGGTTTTTAAACTATCCTAGAACCATCATTTATCGAGGACTATATGAGACTTATATCCGCATATAAGTGGCGAAAATGGCCCACTTTATAAGTCTACTTTTACTTGTAACGTATTTATATTAGACCGCTGAAATGCCATATAGGCCTATATTGCTCCTGTAATTGAATTACGTCAACGCAATTACTCCTGTAAATCTCAATATAAGTAAGTTTTAGTAAAAAATAAGATTAATAAGCGCCTAGAAATGCTTCTATAAACTCATATTGTGAACAGTCGCGCATTGTTGTGCTGTGTAAATTTTTTTTAAAGTATTTTTAACAATCAGAATTTATTTATGTCAACCATAGTAGAAAAATCTTATTGTTGTCAAATTGGTAGTCTTAGTTAGCTTATTCGTATGGGAACGTGAATTTTCTGTGAAATCTATCATGGTTTTGATCAAAATTTTAAAGCGCCTCTGGAAATTTGCTTATTTACATTTTAATATTAATTAGTTTTAAATAAATTTTATGAAGGCAGCTGCCATTTTATTGGTGAGCATTTCCAAGTGTGATATAGTGCTAAAATAAGTATTTTTAGCATTTCCAAGAGTGACATAGTACCAATATAAGTATATTGGTTTTATATTGTGTTTTCTTAAAACCGAAGAAGATTCGCCATTGTTACCGATTAGGGTTCCGTAATGCCCAGATATAAATCGATTGATATTTATAGATATGTAAGATAAGTTAAAGAAATATTTTAAGGGTTAGTGCTACGCTAAACATTGTTTTTTATTTGACTTAATTATATAACAGGTATGCCGACGATAAATCGTCACAAACAAGACTATGCCGATGTTCCTGGATATCCATCGATTTTTAACCAAACATATTTCCTATCTTTAAAGAACTTAAAATAGCGGAGGGGGAAATTGTAAGGTCACGTCTTGTACTAACCTACAGCAAACGGTGCCAAATTTTGAACTTGGAAGATGATACATAATATAGGTCAAAACTGGTATCTCGAACTGTTGAAAACTGGGACTTAATTCATCAACATTTATGTTTAGAGAAATCTTATTTGGTAAACAAGAAACATTGCCATACATTTTTTTTCAAACATTTAATCAAACCGTTGTGCCAATAGTGCCCTGGGGCTGAAATACTGATGTATAGGTTTTATCTATTGGTATCTAGTAATTTTCGTTTGTCTTTAGGCAAAACATTGTATTCTCATAATATTTAAAATTTCAAGCAAAAAAAAAGAAGAGAAAAGCCCAGTTTTTAATAGAATAACGCAGTTCAACATTTTAGTTTGACGACCCGAATGGCGCAGCGGTAGTGAGGCTGCCTTACGTTCTTAGGGTCCTGGGTTCAAATCCCGGTAGGAGCAAATGTTTGTGTGATGATCATGGACATTCGTTTCCGAGTCATGGATTTATATGTATAATAAGTATGTATTTACAAACAAAAAAGGTATATATGTAGTATATCAACTATCTGGTGTTCACGACACAAGCCTTGCTTAGTGTGGCACTAGATGGCGTTGTGTGTTAATGTCCAGCGATATTTATTTATTTGTTATTTATTAATTTAGTTATAATCTGAAAGTTCTTCGTTATTATCGCTTTCATTATTGCTCAAAGATTTGGTACTTTCGTAATCCGAACCTCTTCCATCTAAAGTAGTACTAAAATTATCTTGTCCAGAACCCTCGCTAGAATCCACGATATGGTCTTCACCATTTGTACCTAATCAAAATGGCTGTTGCCAAATCCTACAATAGAATTTGCAAAACTATATAAAGCGTGTTTTCGCCTGTACTGGTCGTTACAAGCAAAAGTGGCTTCTTAAGAGTTTTAACCAGGATTGTTTGAGATTACTTTAAATGGTCCGCAGATGTTATCTTATAGGCGCATATAAGTCCGAGTTACCGGAGTAATTACTCTTCAGTGCAATTACTCCTGTTTCATGCTTTAATAGGAGTCTTGATCCTATATTTGCAAGGAAATATGATCCCATATACCGACATAAGTACAAATTATAGGATTAAACGTGCTTGAGTAAAAATAGCATGAGTTTATGCTGTTAAAAGCGCAGTAGCAACCACCAAAACCATCATCGGAGCTTTATAAGTCCACGTAGCATTATAAAACCATCATCGGAGCTTTATAAGTCCACGTAGCATTATAAAATCGCATTCCAGGATTATTTTGCTAGTTGGGATACTATACATATTTATTTATATTTTTTTGTAAATACATACTTAAGTATACATATTATGAATATCCATGACTCGGAAACAAATGTCCATGCTCATCACACAAACATTTGCTCCTACCTGGATTCGAACCCAGGACCCTAAGAACGTAAGGCAGCCTTCACTACCACTACGCTATTCGGGTCGTCACAATTACTTCATCATCATCTGCCTAGCCTTTTCCCAACTATGTTGGGGTCGGTTTCCAGTCTAACCGGATGCAGCTGAGTACCAGTATTTTACATGGAGCGACTGCCTGTCTGACCTCTACAACCCAGTTATTACTGGGTAATACGATACCACTTGGGAAGACTAGTTGTCAGACTTTTTGGGCCACTGACTACCTGTAACGACTGTCAAAGATGGACAAATGAAGAAGAAGCAACAGTTTAACGTGCTTACCGAGGCATGGAGGAAATCCGGTATGTAAGGGTGGTCACCCATCCACAGACCAACCTACGCAAGCACGGCTCAAGCTAAAGATTGGCCCGAGCGGCTGTTATTATTTAGCCACGAGACGATTTTTACAATAAATTAAAATTATTTAGATTACTTAAAAACGTCGAGGAAAGGAGTGCGGTTTGGCTTGGTCGTTTTCTATGGAGCAGACCCGCCAAGAAACTATATGTTACTCTTTTAAAATTATTTGGTTTTATAATGCTGTAATTAAACAGTTCACCAAGTGTTAGTACCAGTATGTGGATGTCACTAAAGCTATTAAGTTCTAGTGAACCGAAAAATTTTACCGGAAATAACGCTGGTGTTTTAACAAGAAAAGTAAACAAACTAGGTTTTCTTTCCCATCCTAAAAAAAAAAAAAAAAAAGGGGTTGCAAATTACTTTCTAAACTTTTAATTAAACACCAGCGTTATTTCCGGTAAAATTGATCGGTTCACTGGAACTTAATAGCTTTAGTCAAAGCGTCGCCATATCGACTGGTAAAAAGAAAGATTAGTTATAGATTTTTTTTTAATAATTTCTTCGTCAAAAAACTAGCTACAATTCAAAAAGGCATTTACGTATGCCGAAACAAATCAAATAAAAATCTTATCAAAGTTGCCAATTTTTCGTCCAAACTGAAACTTACCGTAAAATCAAAGTAACGAACACTAATTCCCATCATCCACTGTTCGTTAATCCGAATCCTACTTTAAATTCCGTTTCACTAATACCCAATAGATTTAATCAAAGATAAACTTAGCAGGAATGTTATTAGATTAATCTCCAGACGGCGCCATTTGTCTGGGCAAGTTTACAGTCGCTCCCTGGACGCGCTGGTAAAGGTATGGTTCCAGAGCTGCCGGGCACACTACGCACGTTATGTTGTCTTTAGTTTGTAGAAAAGTAGGCACGCACACACACAGATGCGTTTCTTCGTTTCGATCGTCATTTCATAATACCTCACTCCAATTTAATTGGGGTTTGTTCAGCAACAGCATGTCTTTTTCCTTGCCATAAGTCTCCCTCATTCTAGCCATATCATCTTTCGCACAGTCCGTACAGCGTTTTTTGGTCGGGATGATATTAAAATAACACGTGGCTGTTTGTATGAGTCACCTACGCATCCTACACACATATTTGGCAGTATTTGTTGTAATTTTTTGGGGTTAACAGCCAACCTGAAACAATTACAACACAAGTGACAAACAGCAATCTTCGTAGAGTCAAGCCCATGTGCTTTTTGCCGAACGTTTAACTTCATGTACTATTTTTGTCACACGGCTATTCGTAATGAAGCCGAGTCGAATATGTGAAGCTTCTGTAACGTAACTCGTGCAGCTGAAGTAAATAAATAAACTAGTGCCACACTAAGCAACGAGATTTGTGTCGTGGACACCAGATAGTTGATATACTACAAAGATCCTTTTTTGTTTGTAAATACATGCTTAGTATACATATAAGGCGCAGAATGTCCAATTCAAAAAATGTCCAATTCGCAAAATAACCAATTCGCAAAATGTCCATTTCGCAAAATGTCCAATTCGCAAAATGTCCATTTCGCAAAATGTCGAAAAATCGTAAAATGTGTGTGTGTGAATTCGTAAAATGTGACTCGGAAACAAATGTCCATCTCAGCACACGAACGTTTGTTCCTATCGGGATTCGAACCCGGGACCCTAAGAACGAAGAAAAAGAAGAAGTGACGTGTTTCCTACGCAGTAATGGAACTGAGGCTTAGCTCGGCAAGTTGGGCTCATCGCGGCAATAACGCGGCAAGTTGGGATCAAACGATAGTTAGAGGACAATCTTTAATCTTTTGCCGCCGGTCTCGCTCTAACGAGCCGAGGGAATTCGAAACGAACTGATACGAATGGCGTACTGCTCTAGTTTCTAATTGTAAGTTATTTTGTCAGGAGAATGTTTTATCTTTTGAAAGGCATTTTAATTTGTAAAACTTGTACTTATGAGAATGTAAAATGAGGCTTTTCTAGTTCAGTATTTTGTGATTTGTAGTACGATGAGTTCTTAGAATTCTGATTCTCGGTTCTTTGAAAAAGGTCTGCTCCAAATACCTTAATGTATTGAGCAGTTTTGATAAGTCGAAATAAAATCTAACACAAATTACGAGCAAAACCAATTGTAAAGATGAATTTCTTCAAAATATCATTTTCATTAATCTGCAATGTTCACCATTCTAAGCCTACCCCCCATTCATTCAAACTTGCTGTCAAAGATACCAGTAACGAAGTAACTTGTGTATTAACGTCGGAAGTGCAAAAGCGCGGCGAAGTGAGGCAACGGTTCAAGTTAAACAGCAAACTTGAAATAGTGTTAACAATTAAACTCTCGGTTAACAAGCGTTGTTCGCTGACGACGCTAGGGACGGGACGGCTACTTGTAACTTTTACTATTACTACGGTTTCATTTAATTGTTTTGTTATCTTTGTTACAGTAGCGTCTTCTGTCAATTTGTAGACTGGTAATGACCGAATACTTTAGACGAAAGTGTGTCAATAAATAAACTCAGAAATTGATAGTTTGGTATATAAACATAATCAATTTTTCCACTGTGACGTTTCCGTTTAATAAAAGAGTGCGTGGTGGGGGATGCGGGGTGGAGGGAGTGCGGGGCGATGCGCCGCACTCTCACTCTAGTCCGAACAGCCTTAGCGACAGCAGGCCTAACGCAGTTATATTGGAAAGAGTATTTTATTGTATGGGAGGCAGGGGCTTCAATTAACAGAGGTAAGTATTAACAAGCGAATTTCTAATAAACTATAAACAGCACGTCACTAGTGATTCCTAAAATTTACGACGACGAATTTTAGGAATCACTAGACGACAGTACGGCAATCGTAAAATGCGGCGATAAAAAGATTTACGAAACTGATATTAATAATACGTTGAAAAGCATAATAAATTGGCTAAATATAAATTATCTAATTATGAACATTCAGAAAACAAAAGTTATGCATTTTCACCAGCGACTAGGAGCTGAAAAAGAAAAAGTGAAAAATAACTTTAGCTTCTGAAGTCGGTGACGTTTGTATGATTGATTTAATTTTTTTGTCACCGACTTCAGAAGCTAAAGTTATTTTTCACTTTTTCTTTTTGAAGTCGGTTTTACTTTTTGCAAAAAAGTTTTTATTTTTCACTTTTTAGTGGTTCACATGGAAAGTGCATACCGTTACAATTACAACAAGCCCAAACACGACTAGGATACATTGTCTCATTATGGAGTTCCGTGACTCTTGGCTTCATCATCAGATCTGATGGTAGAATGGTTCTTATCAAACGCAAATGCTTCACTTGTTGTAGAAAATATAAAAATTGCTGTACGTTATCCTATAAAATTTGAAGAGTTCCCTCGATTTCGCCAAGATTCCATCATCAGATCCCGACTTGGCGACTATGGGACCAACTTGGAAGTATACCCTTTCAAACAAAAAAAGAATTTTTCAAATCGGTTTAGGCGTCTTCGAGTAATCGGGTAACATACATAAAAAAAAAAAAAAAAAAAAAAAAAAAAAAAATACATACAGTCGAATAGAGAACCTCCTCCTTTTTGGAAGTCGGTTAAAAATATGGTGTTGAATTTGAGGGACAAAAAGTGGAATCAACAAATGCTACAAAATTCCTTGGTATTCTTATTGATAACAAACTGACCTGGAAACCACATGCGGAGGATGTTTGTAAGAGGTTAAGCAAGTCAGCGTACGTAGGTACTATATAACCTGGCAAAAAAAGTAAGTACTCGCACCATGCTGGAAGCTTATCACGGCCTAGTTGCGTCAGTTTTGAGATTCGGAATTATATTCTGGGGAAACTGTACTGAGAGGGAGAGAATATTCAAAGCCCAAAAACGTTGCTTAAGATCTATGACTAGTCTTAAAAATACCGACAGTTGTGCACCTGTGTTCAAGTCTCTAAAATTACTCACCTTTCCGTCTTTATATATACTTGAACTTGCAATATTTGTCAGAACAAACATGCACCTTTTTACCTTAATGGACGATATTAGAACACGTCTGGGACCCGTTAGATTACAATACAAAAATCTAATGTTTACAGGGAGGTACAAAACAGCCTTATTAAGAAAAAGTGTACTATCAATGGGGCCAGTTATACCTCATGCCTACAAAGAAGAATCGTTAAGTATATTTAAAAAGAGGCTAACATCCTTACTAATAGATCAATGTTATTATTCTTTACAAGATTTTTTAAATGATAAAAGTTTATAATGTTTTATTAATTTATTAGAAGAAATGCTCCAAGATCTGAGCACAGCAAGTCTTGAGGTTGGACTTTCAATGAACAGATCAAAAACCCGAAACGTAGGGTAGAGGTAGACGGGCATGTGCTACAATATGTCGATGAGTATACATACTTGGGCCAGATAGTGTCTTTCAAAAGTCGGCAAAATAAGGAAATAGAAAAACGAGTCCAAAATGCTTGGAAGACCTTCTGGGCCCTAAAAGAACACATGAAGGGAAGTCTTCCAATGACACTGAAAAGAAAACTCATCGATATGTGCATCCTGCCTGTCCTAACCTACGGTGCGCAAAGTTGGTCACTTACTGAACAACAGAAGTCCAAACTCAAGATTTGCCAGAGGGCAATGGAACGCAGTATAATTGGTGTGAAGCGTACAGATCGCGTAAAAAACACGACCCTGCGTTCCATAACTCAGGTTGCAGATGTTGGAGAAAAAACAGCCAAGCTGAAGTGGGAGTGGGCTGGCCACGTAGTAAGAATGCACCCGGAGAGATGGGCAAAGATCGTCACTCACTGGACGCCTGACGGAGGGAATCGCCGTCGAGGTAGACCGCGGCGAAGGTGGTGTGACGATCTGATCTTGTTTGCGGGGCGAACATGGCCAGATATCGCACAAGATAGAGAGGTTTGGAAGGAAAAAGGGGAGGCCTTTGCCCAGCAGTGGGACACACGATAGGCTAGGAAAAAAAAAAAAAAAAAAAAAATTATTATATTTTATTTCGTACTGTTGTTTATGACGTTTAGTTTATGTAAAGAAGGCTGTAGATTCACATAACCGTAATTATTATTATTATTGCTATTTTTCTTTTTGCTTGTTTGTTCGTATAATTAAGTAGATTTAAATATGTTTTTACTTTTGCATGCCGTAAGGTAGAGTGTGTTGGAACTGCTTTTACAATGTTAACATCCTATTTTGTACCCACATTCATAGCAAATAAATGATTTCTGATTATTTCTGACTAGCTTCTGCCCGCGACTTCGTACGCGGATCCTGTTGCTTATGCCAGCGACAACGGGGTCGTCGAAGATCTGAAACGTCTGATGCCGAATTCTAAGAACCCGGGGACGGGAAAATAACGGATCTTTCCCACCTGAGCAACACATACCATTTGTTTCTTTTTGCCATTTAACAGCTTCACAAAAAGTACAAATTTTAGCCATACCTCCGATGGCGGAATATGTGGCGTATTCAATCATAGGAGACGTAAATGCACTCCGTGCCTTATCAACCCAAGGAAGGTCGCCATGCCCTTTTTTTTCGGTTGGGAAACAATCAAATAACTTCTCCAACTCTGGGCGGAGCGGGAGGTAGTGCCAGATTTTTACTGACTAAAACCCATCCATGTTCCTTCCTCGCCCTTTACGTTCCAGGGCCACGGTATCTCTTTCGAACAGTCCCGCAGCCCCGGCAGGCTTCGACCTTTGCGGGCTCCTCCCTTTATGCTGACATCTCTTTGAGGCGCACGTGGAACACGAACGCGCCGTCGACACGGCAGGTCGCCATGCCCTACGGCTATATCTTGAGACACATCCGGTTTTTCAGATGATATCGACATTCTGTTCAGAGATTGTCGACGTCGATCAGAATTCAAACGTTCGTTCAATGAACGTGCATCGCGCATCACGCATCACGTTCATCACTCGTTTCAAAAGACCTGTTAGTAGATGTGCGAATACGCTGAAAACTCAAGCCTGATTCTGTATCGGTAAAAATTTCGGATTCGCTCACGATCAGCGGACAGTCGCGCATCACGTTCCGCACTTGTCTCTAAAGACCTAGAAGAAGCTATGCGTAGATACGCTGAGAACTCAAGCGCAATTCTCTATCCGTGAACGTCTCCGACTCGCGAGCCAATGCGTGACGTTCACGATCAGCGGTCAGTCGCGCATCACGTTCCCTACTTGTCTCTAGAGATCTAGTAGTCGATGCGTAGATACGCTTGAAACTCAAGCGCAATTCTCTATCCGTGAACGGCTCCGACTCGCAAGACGTTCACGATTAGCGGTCAGTCGCGCATCTATTCTTCACTGGTCTCTAGAGACCTGGATGTAGAAATACGCTGAGAACGCAGGCGTGCTTCGCGATCCTAAGAGGTTTCCACGGAGCAAGTTGCAGCCTGATGTTCTCGAACAGCATCAAGTCTCTCCTGACGCTCTACGATAGATTCTTGGGATCTTATGATCCTCAATCTTTTAGCTCCTTTGGAACATTCGGAAAGATTTGACCTCTTTCTAGGCATGGTTATAGTTTTGTTGTGAAGATGCCTGATCAATTGAAATCTAAGTAACTGCTCCCCTGCGTTACCGGGTAGGCTACCGAGTCACGAAGATAACTGGAAAAGGAAATTAATTCTACAACAGGTGTCCGAGATCTTCGATTTTTATAAGTCAACAGAGAGTGCTCATCAGATTGAACAACTTTTGCTAAGACGTCATTCCTATATGTGTTATGGTGTAGCTGGGCTCTTGGAGTTCCACAACAGGTGTTCCAGATCTTCGATTTTTATAAACCAACAGAGAGTGCTCATAAAATTGAACAACTTTTGCTAAGACGTCATTCCCATATGTGTTATGGTGTAGCTGGGCTCTTGGAGTTCCACATCAGATGTTCCAGATCTTCAAATTTATACTCTCAGCAGAAAATGCTCATCATGTAGAACAATTTTTGCTATGGTGGCATTTTTGTATCTCTTATAGTTTAGCTGGTCTGTTGCGGTTCTGCATCAGGTGTTCAAGTTTCCAAGATAAATTATAGCCTCATAGCTTCTGCCCGAGACTTCGTTCGTGTGAAGTTTTGATATCGCAACGCATCGCCTACTCAACGGAAGTTTAAACTGCTTTGTTCCCGCTTGCAACATTTCTTATTGCTGCTCCGCTCCTATTGGTCATAGCGTGATGTTATATAGCCTATAGCCTTCCTCGATACATGGACTATCCAACGCAAAATTAATTTTTCAATTCGAGCCAGTAGTTCCGGAGATTAGCGCGTTCAACCAAACAAACAAACAAACAAACAAACTCTTCTGCTTTATAGCGTGATGTTATATGTTATATAGCCTATAGCCTTCCTCGATACATGGACTATCCAACGCAAAATTAATTTTTCAATTCGAGCCCGTAGTTCCGGAGATTAGCGCGTTCAACCAAACAAACAAACAAACAAACAAACTCTTCTGCTTTATAATATTATATATTATAGTCTTACACGATTCGTCAGCCAAAAGGGCAGGGATATCGCACGATCGTGGTGACGCAGCGAGTAGAGGGAGCAACCTATAAAGCGATGCGCTCGCAGAGCGCGTTCACTTTTGCTCGGAAGCTCGGATGCGACGGACGTTGAGTGCGAACTGTAGTTTTAATTATTTCGGTATCTAACGGTTTTCGTGTGTAATTGTGTTGATTTTGTGATTTGTTATTTAAAAATAAATAGTTCTAAGTTGCTTTGATAATTCTTTTTAAAATAATAAATGAGCTTCTGATCCATAAGATCAGAAGTGGGATTCGTTTATAAATAAATACACGCGACTTTGATCGTTCGCCATCTATTTTTATTTTTTTTTTAAGTGTTGTTTTCAAATAATTTCGTTGTTGCGTTTTAAAGTAATTCTAACCAAACGTGTTGTGTTGTTTTTGAAGCCGTATCTTGGATAGTTTTAACACAATTTAAAAGTAACTCGCCAAGTGTTAATTATTTTATCGGTTTATAGTTCTTGTGTGTTGGTTTTTGAGTAACGTTATTGTGCTAAGTGCTATTTAATCATGTCGGATCGCGAGTGCACACCGCGTGAAAATTCGTCTAAGCGTAATTCTCGCGACCACCGTCGTCGTAAGGAGTCGCGTAGCCGTCGCGATGTTAATACGAGGCGTCGAGACCGTTCTCGTGAAACGCGTAGCAGATCCTCTAGGCGTCGTCGCGAGAGATCAGCTAGTTTCGAAACTCAACGTAGGCGCCATGATTGTTCTTATGGGCGTCGGGACAGCCCTCGCCGCGACCCTTTAAATGAAGTGCTTAATCGGTTGAACGCTTTAGAACAACGGTTGGCTCCAAACGCTATACAGACGTCTACTCCAATGACGTCGCATCCGTGCACGAGAAGCTACACGCCAGCGCCGGTATCGGCGGTAACCGAGGAACCCGATGCCAATAGGGAAACACGTGCTATGGGGACCTCCGCCTTCGAGGCATCGCGTGAGGCTGACGCTGCGGACAGGATTGTGGGTGCACTTTCATCCCTGATTCAAGTAAGATCAAACCAATATTATATTTCGAATTTTGATCCCAGTGTACATGACTTTGACGTGTGGTGTGCGGAGGTAGATAAGGGGCGCGAATTAAGCCACTGGGGCGATCGGGAATGCCTGGGACGCATTGGCGGTTGTTTACGTGGTGACGCTAAAACATGGCTCAACGATTGGGTGACCAATGATCGGACGTGGACCAATTTTAAGGCTGAATTTCGGTCATTATGTCCGCGTGAAGTAGACATGGCCACTGTGCTGTATGACGTGATGAATACGAATTCGAACAAATTCACCACGTATGCAGAATATGCTCGAAAGTCCTTGTTGCGGTTGAATATCGTCAGGGGGCTTTCCGATGAATTAAAAGCCGCCATAGTGATTCGCGGCATATCTGATCCCCAGGTTAAAGCCGCGACGACCAACGCTAAACTACAGTCAAAAGATCTGGTAGAATTTTTGTCGGTATATTTGAAACCTAAAAGTGCACCTACTACTACAAGAAATCCTGTTCGCGCGTCAAACCAAAGTAACCCTGATCCACGTAAACGCAGGGCACCTGCACAATATGATCGGTTGACTTGTTTTTCCTGTGGAGACGTAGGCCATAAGCAGGTTATCTGTCCAAAAAGGACTGCTAAGTCCGGAGCAAATGATGTAAATTCACAATCGACCGCTGAGCCCAAGTCACAAACAACAAAATCGGTTTATAAATCCGCTAAAACTTGCAGCTACTGTAAAAAAACTGGGCATTCTGTTGAGACTTGCTTTATTAAAGAACGTGCGGAATTAAAATCTAATTTAAAAAATAAAACGAGTAACGTAAATTTTTGCTCAGAGTCTCCTCCGGACAAAGCAACGTGATGTCCGCAGTTATTCAAAATGTGCCTGTTGATGTCTTAGTTGATTCCGGTTCTGATATTTCGCTTATATCTGATTCCGTGTTGAAGCATTTTAGTTTTAATAAAATTCCTACCTACCGCCGTATGCGAGGTATTGGAAGTCAGGACATAGAATCCACTTCATTTGTTAACACAATTATAGAGTTTCCAGAACTTTCTTTGGATATAGATTTGTATGTGGTCTCCCCGGATTGTATTCAAGCACCAATTCTGATAGGCACAGATGTTTTAAATCGCAGCGGGGTCACGTACATTCGAACGAATGACTCTCAACGTTTGATTAGGGTCTCACATATACATAATGTGTCAACTGTAGAGTTCGCTAAGATAAAAACGCCTTTAGTTGGCGATGAAAAAGAGTGTTTGTTGGCTCTGCTAAATGAATTTTCCGATACTTTTACTACTGGGACAGCGACATCTACAGTTAATACGGGTAGTATGGAAATTAAGCTGAGCAGTGATATTCCTATCAACTATCGGCCTTATAAACTCTCTGCTGATGAAAAACGCCGCGTTCGCGAGATAATAAATGATCTGTTGAGTAAAGGTGTGATCCGCGAGTCGCAGTCCAATTACGCGAGTCCTATCATTCTTGTTAAAAAAAAGGACGGGGCTGATAGGATGTGCGTCGACTACCGGGCTTTAAACGCTGTCACTATTAAAGAACGATTTCCGTTACCGCTGATTGACGACCACATTGACAGATTGGGCAGTTTTAGATATTTTACAAGTCTTGACATGGCCACAGGTTTCCATCAGCTGCCAATGAAGGATGATGACTCTATAAGTAAAACAGCATTCGTAACGCCTGAAGGGCATTACGAATATTTAAAAATGCCTTATGGGCTCGCGAATGCTCCTGTAGTTTATCAGAGAGTCATCTCCAAAACTCTGAAGCAGCTTATGGATGCTGGAAAAGTGTTGGTTTTCATAGATGATGTGCTTATCATGTCCAATTCTGTCAGTGAAGGCCTGAAAACTTTGCGCGAGGTATTAAAAACACTAACTGAAGCTGGATTTTCAGTAAACCTCAAAAAATGTACGTTTCTGGACACAGAACTCGAATACCTTGGTCGACTTATTGGACATGGTCAGGTACGGCCGAGCCCAAGTAGAACTGAAGCTCTAGTTAAGTCACCAAAACCCTCTAATGTAAGAGAGGTTCGTCAGTTCCTGGGATTGGCGGGATATTTTCGCAGGTACATAGCAGGCTATGCCTCAAAGACCGCTTGTATCGCCAAGTTGCTCAGGAAAGGCGAACCTTTCAAATGGGGCGCGGAACAAGACTTGGCACGTGACTATGTCATTAAAAGTCTAACAGAAGAACCCGTTTTAGCAATTTTCAATCCCAATCTGCATACTGAGCTCCATACCGACGCCAGTGCTATCGGGTACGGTGCGATTTTAATGCAGGAGCATGAGGGAGAGCGGAAGCGAGTTGTCGGCTATTTTAGTAAATCCACACAGGGCGCAGAGTCCCGTTATCACAGTTACGAACTCGAGACTTTGGCAATTGTTCGCGCGTTACAACATTTTCGGCACTATTTAATCGGTATTAAATTTAAAATAGTAACCGATTGCAACTCTTTAAAATTGACTGAGCGTAAAAGGGACCTGTTGCCACGTGTGGCCCGCTGGTGGATCTACATGCAGGACTTCCAGTTCACGTTAGAGTACCGAAAGGGTTGCCTCATGCAACATGCAGACTTTTTGAGCCGACAACCCGCTACTGTTCTCCAAATACAACATCCGCGAAATTGGGCGAAGATTGCTCAGATGGCTGACTCCGAAACTCAAAGCTTGATGCAAAAGCTGAGAGATGGTCAGTTAGATTCCACACGGTTTCTAATTAAAAATGATTTGTTGTACTATAAGTATGCGGCTACTGGTGAGGATTCTCGCCTTCTTTGTTATATTCCTAAAGGTCATAGACTTAGTTTGTTAAGAGTTTTTCACGATGATCACGATCATATTGGAATAGATAAAACTACAGAGCTTATATTGCGTCATTTTTGGTTCCCCGGCCTAAGACCTTTCATTAAGAAATATGTCGGTCATTGCATCGTTTGCTTGTCCCACAAGAAAGTGCCTCGAACGACTAGCCAACCGATAGAATCGTGGACGAAACCTGAAATACCGTTTTCAGTGGTCCACACCGACGTTCTTGGCCCCCTAACGGAGTCAAACGGGTTCCGGTATATACTCCTCGTAATAGATTCCTTCTCCAAATATTGCCTGTTGTACGCTTTATACAGGCAAGATACTGCCGAATTGAAACGCGTATTTTCAAATACCATCTCACTCTTTGGTACACCGTCAACAATCGTTTGTGACCGCGGCAGGATGTTTGATAGTGCGTCCTTTAAAGACTGGATTGCGGGGTTAGGCTGTGACATGCATTTTATCACGCCGGAAATGCACCGCGAGAACGGGCAAGTCGAGCGTTACTGCCGGACGGTCCTCAATATGTTGCGTATCGAGGTGAACAATAAGAGTGCTCAGTGGTCCGACGCGTTATGGAAGGTACAACTAACCCTGAACATAACCAAGCAAGCTACGACCCGCACCTCGCCTCTACAGTTGCTGACTGGTGTCGAAGGCACGACTCCAGTCCTGAGGTCCTTGGTGCGAGACGTCGCGCTGAACGGCTCTCATTCTAACCGAGAAGCGCTCCTTACGTTGAGGAGACAGAGGGCTTCTGAGTTGCTTGCTGAAAATCAGCAGCGACAAGATGCCTATGTCAATGAGCGACGTCGACAGCCACGAACATTTGCTGTGGGCAGCTTTGTGTTTGTTGGCAAGAGATCACAAAGCACTGGGAAGCTGGACTCCGGAATGCGCGGCCCCTATAAGGTTGTGCAAGCGCTACCGCATCACCGGTACGAGCTTGAGCTATTGGCTGGTTCGTACGGAAAGAAGACTCAAACTGCCGCAGAACACATGGTTCAGTGGCGTGGTGAGTGGACCCCGGAGGCGTGTGAAGCGTTTTTCGGTATTGGTGAGTAATTTAAGCGGCCCCGACATTGTGGCAGCATTATTACTCATAGTCCCGACATTGTGACTATTTGCCCCGACATTGTGACTATTTGCCCCGACATTGTGGCAATTTTGCTTCTATAGCCTCGACAATTGGCTACCCGCTTGCCCCGACATTGTGGCGATTTTGCTTCTATAGCCTCGACAATTGGCTACTCGCTTGCCCCGACATTGTGGCAATTTTGTTTCTATAGCCTCGACAATTGGCTACCCGCTTGCCCCGACATTGTGACAGTGGTCTCTATGGCCACTTGGAACCCCGATAGTGGTTACCAGGCGATGTTGTGGTTGTTTCAGTAATGATTGAGGTCCGGAACTCTTTCATTGGTGATACAATTACCAACTACTGCCTATTTTGGTACAATTGCTAGTAATTTCGCTAAAATGGGCAGTTAAAGTTCAAACTTTCAGAATACCTCATAAAAGTCTTGGCTTTATTATGTTTTAGATGACGAGTCTACCAATGAGGACCAACCCGATGAAGACCAGGCAGCCCAGGCGCAGAGCTTATCTGTAGAGGAGGGACCAATATAGCAAGAGATGCCAGGGAGCCAAGCTGACGAGGTCGTTCAGCTGTCAGGAACGGCCGTCTTACACGATTCGTCGGCCAAAAGGGCAGGGATATCGCACGATCGTGGTGACGCAGCGAGTAGAGGGAGCAACCTATAAAGCGATGCGCTCGCAGAGCGCGTTCACTTTTGCTCGGAAGCTCGGATGCGACGGACGTTGAGTGCGAACTGTAGTTTTAATTATTTCGGTGTCTAACGGTTTTCGTGTGTAATTGTGTTGATTTTGTGATTTGTTATTTAAAAATAAATAGTTCTAAGTTGCTTTGATAATTCTTTTTAAAATAATAAATGAGCTTATGGTTGGGTGTACGGTGTAATAAATTAAACGTCCAGACTCACAATCAATTTGGTATATTGTCCAAAGTTCACAGTTCCCAACACAAAGCAATACAGAAGGCACAATAGGGTAGGCGTAAGCACAAAGCACAATAGCACAGAGCAAGAGTTCGTAGATGAAGATTTAGAAGGATAGAAAGCGTTCAGGATGAGAAATGAAAAGTAATAACATAAAATATAAGCGAGCGTAAAAGATCGCGGCGGCAAAATCGGCGGGCAAAGAAGCGTGCGCTCCGCGTCGCGAAAGTGTAACCACTGGTCACTCAGGTGCGCCCGCGCAGCCGGCGCATGGAATATTCCGTGCCCCCGCGCCGCCCCGCGCGGCCGGTGAATCCCGTTATCTTTACGTACGCTAGTGATGTCCAGCGTGTCGATGAACGCGTAAGTATCGATATCGACATCGACCAACCGATTAATATCATTTCGATATTTGTGATATTATTTGTGTAAATAAATACGAGTGTAAATGTTTTAGTGTAAGTTATAAATAAATATCTTGTAGACATAAATACCTATTAAATACATGTAATAAATATGAAAGGAGCCTACACCACCCCCCTCCAGAGACCGTCAAGGGCGATAAAAATCTGTAAACTTTACGCGACGGCCAGAACGTGTTACATAACCTGGTAATTCACCTGGTGGAGGTTCATTGTCTTGGACAGACAATATAAATGCGGGCTTAAGTCGGTCGATCGAAACTGTCATTTCTTTATTTTTAACAATTATTTTAAATACCTTGTCCCCCCTAGAAATAACCTTATGGGGCCCAGAGTAGGCAGGCTGGAGAGAACCCCGCAATGCGTCCTCGCGGAGGTAAACGTGATCGCAAGTGTCGAGCTCCTTATAAATAAAAACTTTAGTCCTGCAATGGCGGGAAGCGGGTACGGGTCTTAACTTCTCGGCAAAATTTCTGAGTCTTGCGGTAAATTCCGAAATATCCGTAGTACCACTGGAAATGGGCTCAAAGAACTCTCCGGGCAACCTGAGGGACTCGCCATACACCAGTTCTGCTGAAGAGGCTTGAAGGTCCTCTTTGAAGGCAGATCTCACGCCCAGCAAGACCCACGGCAACGACTCGGTCCACCTGTCATTAGCATGGCAAATGATTGCGGCTTTTAGTTGCCGGTGGAACCGCTCAACTAAGCCGTTACATGCCGGATGATAAGCTGTTGTCCGCTTGTGTTGGAATCCGGCTATTTTTGATAGATATTGGAACAGGGCCGACTCAAATTGCCGGCCGCGGTCCGTTATTATATCCGTCGGACAGCCAAACCGAGATATCCATGTGGATAAAAGGGCTTTCGCGACCGTTTCTGCCGTGATGTCAGGTATTGGTATTGCTTCTGGCCAGCGGGTAAATCTATCCACCGCTGTTAGACAATACCGATAGCCTTGAGAATGCGGAAGTGGGCCTACTAGATCGATATGGATCTGGGTGAAGCGCGCACGCGGTAAAGTATAAGTGCCAAGAGGGGAAGTCACGTGGCGGTTGACTTTAGACCTCTGACATGGTACACAAGCGCGCGACCAGTCCCTGCAATCTTTACGCACACCTGGCCAAACGAATCGCTCGGCAACCAATCTGGCCGACGCGTTTGCGCCAGGGTGACTTAGGGAATGCAGGCTTTCAAAGACCTGCCTCCGTAAACCCTTAGGAACATAAGGCCTGGAAGTTGACGTACTGACGTCGCAGTACAATGGAGTTCGGCTTCCAGGGACATAAAGTTCCTGCAACTTCAAAGAGGAACCTTCGGCAAGAATCTTCTGCAGTTCTGGGTCAGAAGACTGACCTTGGGCCATATTTTCAAGGCTCACTGGGTCTCCCAGTTCCTCAATACGTGACAATGTGTCAGCAACCACATTATCCTTGCCGGATATGTGTCGAATGTCTGTGGTGAACTGGGAGATGAAGTCAAGGTGTCTATACTGCCTGGGCGAGCAGTTCTTCTTCCGTTCGTGGAAGGCAAAACTGATCGGCTTATGGTCAGTATAGACTATAAAATGCCTTGCTTCCAGCATATGCCGAAAATACTTAATGGCCTCATAAATGGCCAACAGCTCCCGGTCATATGGCGAGTACTTACTCTGGGAAGTACTTAATTTCTTGGAGAAAAATGCCAACGGTTGCCAAGCATCGTCCTTAAATTGCTGTAGTACTGCTCCCATAGCTTTATCTGAGGCGTCAGTAACCACTGCAAGCTTCGCGGAACAGTCAGGATGGGCTAACAAAGCGGCATTAAAGAGACTATCCTTGCATGCCTCGAACGCTGCTAAAGTCTCTCCTGTAAGGGTAATCGGCTGCGTTCCTTTAACAGATCCTGTTAAAAGGGCATGCAATGGGGCCTGGATCTCAGCTGCTTGGGGCAGGAATCTCCTATAAAAATTAAGCATTCCCAGAAAACCTCTTAGTTGCCGGACGTTCGTAGGCGGAGGAAAGTCCTTAACCGCCTGCACCTTGGATTCAAGTGGCCTAGTACCGCTTTCAGAAATGCAGTAGCCTAAAAAGGTTACCTCGCTGACACCGAAAACGCATTTCGAGGTGTTCACCAACATGCCATACTCTTTGAGCCGTTTAAAAATCTCACGCAGGTGATGTTCGTGCTCTGCTTCGCTCCTTGAAAAAATTAAATAGTCGTCTAAATAACAGTAAACGAAATCAAGGCCTCTCGTCATCTCGTCCACGAACCGCTGAAAAGTCTGGCCCGCATTCCTAAGACCGAAAGTCATAAAAGGAAATTCGAATAAGCCAAATGGAGTTGTAATGGCGGTCTTAGGAATGTCGTCCGGGCTGACAGGTATCTGATTATAGGCTTTTTCAAGGTCTAGAGTACTAAAGACTTTACACCCAGCTATACTATGAGCAAAGTCGTGAATATGCCTGATCGGATACCTGTCAGGCACGGTGCGGGCGTTCAGCTGACGGTAGTCACCACAGGGACGCCAGCCGTTGTTTTTCTTCGGCGCCAGATGCAACGGTGACGACCACGGGCTCTCGGAGGGTCTAGCTGTGCCATTGGCCAGCATTGACTCGAATTCCCGTTGTGCAATCTTGAGCTTATCTGGGGCTAGACGACGAGGGGTGGAGCTTACTGGGGGGCCTGGTGTTGTGCGTATGTGGTGTAAAGTGTTGTGTGGTGTTGTATGATATTTGCCAGCTGGTCGCGTGATTTCGGGAAACTCGGCTAGTATTTTATGATAACGGGTGTCACCGGTCACGACCTTAACGGAAAAAACATCATTACAATTTGCTAATGAAGCTACAGCTGTTACAGTAGTTGATGTGTCTATAAGGCGCTTATGGCGACAATCTACGGCAAGGCTAAAATAATTAAAAAAATCTACACCTATGATAGGCTTCGTTACATCCGCCACGGTGAAACGCCATTTAAAAGTTCTACGCAACCCAAAATCTAAATTTAAATTTATACAGCCGTAGGTGGCTATATTAGTACCGTTAGCAGCACACAAACTATACTTTGTCTTCGCACGACGATCACGAAGCGCTGACCGCGGGAAAACGCAGAGATCGCTCCCTGTGTCGACCAGGAACTGCGTCTTCGAAGATTGGTCAGTGACGTAGAGGCGACCAGAAGCAGATGAAGGGCAATCGTCAGCCGCCATTAGCGACCGCCCTGGATGTTTTCCGCCTTGAAGTCACATGGCCGGACACACTTGGCAGCCTTGTCTCCAAACTTCCCGTGGTACCAGCAAAGCGGGTGCTTGCGGTAGTTGGATTGAGAGCGCTGCCTCGAAGAATTTCGAGTGTTTCTCGAAGCGCGGGAACGAGACCTGCTGTTCCGCCCAGATATCATTCTCTGGAACTGCTTGCGTAGCTCGGCGACTTCCCTGGCCAGATCAGCGTTGGCTGAGTTGGGCGCAGGGGCTGCAGCGTTGACGGCGGCAACCACCGGGGCTGCCGGAACGATGTCGTGCACCCGATCAGCTAGATCAGCCAGGTCCTCCAATGATCTGGAACTGGGTTGGCCTGCTAGCACCGTCTGGATGGAGACGGGAAGTCGGCCTGTCCATAGGGTCTTCAGGAAGTCATCTGGAACCTCGGAGTTGGCGAGTCCTTGAAGATGGCGGAGGAACTGGGATGGCCTACGATCCCCGAGCTCCTCATGCATCAGCAACTGCTGGATCTTCTTCTCGTTCGAAGAGCTGAGCCTCCTGATCAGTTCCGTCTTCAGCTTCTCATATTTGTTTGTGGCCGGTGGCTTAATGATCAGATCTTTGACCTCCTTGGCGTGCCGGTTCTCAATTTGCCCGATGACGTAATTAAATTTGGTCGTATCGCTTGTAATTCCGGCTAAGGCGAACTGGCCTTCAATTTGAGCAAACCAAATTTCGGGTTCTTCGGGCCAGAAGCCTGGAATACGGGCGCTCACCTTGAGTACTCCGTTTTCTATCGACATGCCGGGCTCAACACTAGTGCCGGGCAACGTGGCCTTTTCTTGTGCATCTTTAAACAATTCCCCATCCATGTCCTTAGCGGGGTCACCAGTATGGTTGGGTGTACGGTGTAATAAATTAAACGTCCAGACTCACAATCAATTTGGTATATTGTCCAAAGTTCACAGTTCCCAACACAAAGCAATACAGAAGGCACAATAGGGTAGGCGTAAGCACAAAGCACAATAGCACAGAGCAAGAGTTCGTAGATGAAGATTTAGAAGGATAGAAAGCGTTCAGGATGAGAAATGAAAAGTAATAACATAAAATATAAGCGAGCGTAAAAGATCGCGGCGGCAAAATCGGCGGGCAAAGAAGCGTGCGCTCCGCGTCGCGAAAGTGTAACCACTGGTCACTCAGGTGCGCCCGCGCAGCCGGCGCATGGAATATTCCGTGCCCCCGCGCCGCCCCGCGCGGCCGGTGAATCCCGTTATCTTTACGTACGCTAGTGATGTCCAGCGTGTCGATGAACGCGTAAGTATCGATATCGACATCGACCAACCGATTAATATCATTTCGATATTTGTGATATTATTTGTGTAAATAAATACGAGTGTAAATGTTTTAGTGTAAGTTATAAATAAATATCTTGTAGACATAAATACCTATTAAATACATGTAATAAATATGAAAGGAGCCTACAAGCTTCTGATCCATAAGAATAGTATATTATAGTATATATATAGTATATATAGTATATAGTATAGACTCTTCTGCTTTATAATATTAGTATAGATTATAGGTGAAACTGGGGACCATACCTAGGAGCCTTCCGGTATGGTATGGTCACAATTTTTTTTTTATATATTTTTTTATGATGTTTACTTTAAAACCTTCGCGACTCTCGTACTATTCAATCCATCCATCAGCACAATGTTTTAAATGTGTTGCATTGCGTCCTACAAAGAAATGTGATTTTTCACCCAAAAAAAAAGTAACTTCCCAGTAAACCTTTTTGCGTACAGTTACTTAGTTTGATGGTACAGAATGCTTGGTTGACGGCTTCCTGATGAGTATATTTACACTCTGTATGTTTTCCTTGCCAGATTTCGAAAGTAAACATTTTGTAATGTCTTAATAATGAAGCTATTAAAAAAGACTAAATACTTACAGTCTGTAGTCTTTCCATTGTTGTTATGCATAATTTGTATAATTTTAACAATGTAAATGAACCTGACTACTGCCGCCGTTTGTTCTCGAGTTGTGCTGCTGACAGCGTGCTCAAGTTGTTTATCTTTTTATCCTAAAAAGCGTTTAATCTTTCGGTTAAAATATAATGTAAAAAAACTGTGTCCGTACATTGAATATATTAAAAAAAAAATTGAGGGGGGTTTAGAAACAGTCATAGAGCAAGAATCCCAAAAAAAAAGTCTGTCTGTTTGTCTGTTTGTCTGTTTGTTTGTACACGCTAATCTTTGGAACTACTGGACGGATTTGAATGATTTTTAATTTTTGTTGTATAGATATTAAGTCTGGGCAACATATAGGCTATAATTTCTGTATATATTTCGGCATGTTTTCTGATTTCTTTGCTTCCGTATATGAGCCTGCTTCTCCTGCCCTTTCTCGATGGGAGCCATCTTCTGAATCAATGGCTAACGACATAGTTATTTCTGACCTTCACTTTAAACAGGAAACAATAATGACAGAACTGAAATCACTGGATCCAACTAAAGGCCCAGGTCCAGATGGTCTGTCTGCGTTCTTTCTCAAAAATACTGCCACTGTAATATGTAGACCATTAGCCATAATTTATAATAAGTGCATCACTGAAGGTGTTATGCCGACGGTATGGAAAAATGCTAATATCACGCCTGTACACAAGGCCGGATCTAAACGCGTTGAGCGTTGAGCAATACCGACCTATTTCTATTCTGTCCACCTTGGCGAAGCTTTTCGAAAGACTAGTACATAACGAAGTGTACCCTATTCTTCATCACGCGGTCATACAAAAACAGCATGGATTTGTTAAAAAGCGATCAACGACAACAAATTTATTGGCTTTCTCCAGCGACTTATTCGACAAGATGGATAATCGTATACAGGTTGATGCGGTGTACACGGACTTTCGGAAAGCTTTCGATAAGGTGGATCATGAATTACTGCTGAGCCGAATTGCTTTCAATGGTATTCGGGGTAACTTGTTGATATGGTTCGTTTCCTACATCACTAATCGCTGTCAACGGGTAGTAATCAATGGTTACCACTCAGATGCTATTCAGCTTACCTCTGGGGTCCCTCAAGGCTGTATTCTCGGTCCTCTTTTATTTATTCTATTTATAAATAATATTGGTACGTGCTTCCGCAACTCAAAGTTTTTGCTATATGCAGATGACCTTAAAGTATACAGACCTATTCGAAATATTCAGGATTGCTATCTTCTCCAAGAGGACTTGGACAGACTGACAGAGTATTGTTCCACAAGTAAGCTTCTTCTAAGCATTCCCAAATGCAATTAGATCAATTTTACCAAAATAAAAACATCATTAAGTTTGTGTACTCCATAAGTAGTATCTCTCTGACCAAGGTTAACTCGGTACGTGACCTGGGTATATTGTTTGATGCTAAACTCTGCTTGGACTTACATATTGAACAAATTATTAATAAAGCATACAAGATGTATGGGTTCATAATGAGATCAACTCATGACTTTAAACGGACCTCTTCGTACCTCTGCCTATATAAAACTCTTGTCCGCTCACAGCTTGAATACGCGGTGCCCATCTGGAACCCGTATTGTAAAAAATATATAGATATGCTCGAAAATGTACAACGCAAATTCCTTCGTGCAATGTATTACAGATGTCACAGAGCGTATCTGCCTTATGATCAATTGCTTAATAAATACAAACTTCTAACGCTCAGCTCCAGACGCAAACAAATTAGAAGCAATGACCCTGTATAATATTGTTAAAGGCAATTTTGACTGTATCGACCTGAATAATGTACTGTGTTATGCTGTCCCCAGAACTGTTCATAGACGCCAGGTGCGAGCAGGTACACTATTTGCAATTGGTACCTGGCGATCTAATACTGGCGAACGTTCACCAATTCGGCGAATGGCAGCATCATACAACAAAGAACTCGAGCACATAGACATATTTACATGCTCCTTTCAAAAGTTTCGAAGCCTTTTATTTGAGACACTTGCACTTCGATTGATTTATAAATGTTTTTTTTTTCTCCTAATTTCATAATAAGTAGGCATAGTACTTTATTTATTTCTTTTTGAATTTATTTCTCTTTTATTTTTTGTACTTGTAATGTGTTTTTAACTGTCATGCATGAACAGCTTTTCCTAGCAATTTAAGGTTTAGTTTAATGGTAATCAGTGAACAGCGCTGTGGGCTACATTATTATTTAAGTTACTAATGTTATCATGTTGTAAAATTCCATAATGTTGCTGTTTGTTGTTACTATCTGATAAAATAAAATAATTTATCTTGGAAACTTGAACACCTGATGCAGAACCGCAACAGACCAGCTAAACTGTAAGAGATAAAAAAATTACACCTCAACAAAAATTGTTCTACGTGATGAGCATTTTCGGTTGAGAGAATAAATTTGAAGATCTGGAACACCTGTTGTGGAACTCCAAGAGCCCAGCTACACCATAACACATACAAGAATGACGTCTTAGCAAAAGTTGTTCAATCTGATGAGCACTCTCTGTTGACTTATAAAAATTGAAGTTCTGGAACATCTGTTGTGGAACTCCAAGAGCCCAGCTACACCATAACACATATAGGAATGACTTCTTAGCAAAAGTTGTTCGGTCTGATGGGCATTTCCTGTTGACTTATAAAAAATCTAAGATCAGAAACATCTGATGTGAAAATTATTGCAAATCTAGCACTAATTTCTACTGGCCGAAACTCCCATTTATTATTTTTATTTTGTCGAATAAATATGCCTTCGGGCTTATGTTATTTGAGTGTTTAATTTCCTTTACCATTTTATCTTCATGAGTCGGTAGCCTACCCGGCAACGCAGGGGAGCAGTCACTTAGATTTTAATTGATCAGGTATCCTCACAACAAAACTATAACCATGCCTAGAAAGAGGTCAAATCTTGCCCAGTGTTCCAAAGGAGCTAAAAGATTGAGGATCATAAAATCCCAAGAATCTACCGAAGAGCGTCAGGAGAGACTTGATGCTGTTCGAGAACATCAAGCTGCAACTTGCTCGGAAACCTCTTCGGATCGCGAAGCACGCCTGCGTTCTCAGCGTATTTACGCATCTACATCCAGGTCTCTAGAGACCAGTGAAGAATAGATGCGCGACTGTCCGCTGATCGTGAGCGACATGCATTGTCTCGCGAATCGGAAACGTTTACCGATACAGAATTGCGCTTGAGTTCTCAGCGTATTCGCACATCTACTAACAGGTCTTTTGAAACGAGTGATGAACGTGATGCGCGACTCACTGCTGATCGAGATTATCATACATTGTCCCGAACACGTACGGTAACATTACAAAGTTAAATGAGTACGTACTTGTCCTTATCTGCTCTGTCCACTACACAGATTGCGTTTGCTGAAATACTGTAGAAAGTGGCGTGAAATGTTGTTGGTACACTTTCAGAAGGGATATTGGTGGACAAGGTTTTATTCATTGTGGTGTCAATTCCCTAGTAGCAATTGCCGTTGGCTTCCTTATGCCAACAGTTGGGAATGTATTGGCAGACGGTTAGTTGTCCGCCAACCTAAACTTAAAATAGGCCCATTGTCATAAACATGCACTATTTGCCCAACGAATAGCCAACAAAGGGCCTTCTGTTACTATTCCTACTGTTGGGTGATTTTTGCAGGGATTTCAGTTATTATAACAACATTGGGCCAACTAACGACGGGCCTGCTGCGTCTATTCCTACTGTTGGGAGATTTTTGTTGGGATTTAAATTACTAAAACAACATTGGGCCATCTAACGACGGGCCTGCTGCTTCTATTCCTACTGTTGGGAGTTTTTTGTAGGGATTTAAGTAATGACAACAACTTACATCGGTCCAACTTAAACCTTTCAATGGGCCTGTTAGGGATGATACGTATATACTGGTACAGGTATAATTACCCAGTATGAGCTTACTAGTACTCTCTTAACTCTTAGTAACTCTTAGATTTACGAAACATATTTTTTATATTTTGTTTATATTTGGTCTATACTGTAAACAAAGTGCAAAAATTGAAAATTAAGGATAATTTAAGAAAGACATTCCGTCACTAAATGTCCTTGGTGGGCGGTATGTTCATGCCGAAACCGTAATGATAATATCGTAAAGGTTCAAAAGTTGTACCCCAACCTCGATAGATGGCGTTGTAGTCCAATTAGAAGTCGCTATCGTTGTGTTACCACGATTTGGTTGGGTTCGAGTGAATTTTAGTACATATATTAATATTACCAGCTTAGGCGCGGGACAAACACCAGTGGCGTATGGCGGTTACGCGGGAGGGCTAGTAAGTGGCGCCACTACCTCGCCCCCGCGCACACGCGCCACTGCCATACGCCACTTGTATATGACCCGCGCCTTAGATCAGAAAGCAATTTGGTTTTATTTCAACCCTATTTTACCCTATTAGAGTTCACACAAGGTTGTTAGTTCAACACTACCAGCTCGGTAATAAACATTGGTACCGTGGCGTGTTGGCATTGGTAACGTGGATTCGTAGGCAAATCCACGTTGGCCCCATCGCAAGTTGGGCCATCGTAGGCAAATCCACGTAGGCCATCAGTTTTGGGCCCAACTCGCAAACTGCCCGCCAATTGTATGCATTTGCCAACTAACCAGAAGTATGTGGCCCAACTAAATGCCAACAAAAAATGCTACTAGGGTTATGGATGTGAAAAAAGATACATTTGTTGAGATTCACGAATTATAATACCGTACATAACAAAATATTCATAATCAGTTAGAAAGTAAGAGAGAAAGAATTTCTGGAGTATGAAGAGACAGAAGAAGAGCGCTACAAACGTTTGAAGTCTGATCGACTTCGACATTCTCTGAACAGAATGTCGATATCATCTGAAGAATCGGAAGTGTCTCAAGATTGCCGTAGGGCATGGCAAACTTCCTTGGGTTGATAAGGAACGGAGTGCATTTACATATACAGACTCCTATGATTGAATACGCCACATATTCCGCCATCGGAGGTATGGTTCAAAATTGTACTTTTTGTGAAGCTGTTAAATGGCAAAAAGAAACAAACGGTATGTGTTGCTCAGGTGGGAAAGAACCGTTATTTTCTCTAGGCTCTTGGAATTCGACATCAGACGTTTCAGATCTTCGATTTTGACGACCCCGTTGTCGCTGGCATAAGCAACAGGATCCGCGTACGAAGTCGCGGGCAGAAGCTAGTTAAACATATGTATAGATAAACATCCATGACTCGGAAACAAATGTTTTTGCTTATCACATAAAAATTTGCTGCTACCGGGATTTACCCGGGGCCCAAAGAACGTAAGGCGGCCTCACAGCCGCTGCGCTATTTGGGTCGGTATATATCTTGACATGAATGAAAAATAGAAACAGAAAAAGAATACTTACGTAAAATTAAAAACAAACCAACCAAAATAGAACGAACAAAAACGGATAGTACTCAACTAATATGGTTTTATCCACACAAAAGATATACACACAATGACAGTAAGCACAACAAAAAGATAAAAAAGAAATGCTAGCCCATCACTAGCGAGCAATTTGTACAGCAATGAATTCGCACCTCTAGCTCGGAAGCAATTCATAATAGTTAGCAGCGTCGAGGGTCGCGGATACTTCACAGATTAACTTCAAAATAAAACCTGCCAACTTTATGAAGAAGTTTGTTACAGCTGTCATGCGTTGTCAAGGGAAAGGATTTCATTAATTTTACGAAGTGAGTGAGAATTTGTCACTTTCGTAGAAGTTAATAGAGAGACTGCAAGAGAAAGGCGGGGGATTGACCTAAAGCTGGTACGTTTTTGCAAATCGAACATCTGTTTTAAATGCGAGTTTATGAGTTTGTGAGGTTTGTGTTGGTTTGTTAGTTACTCTTTTACGCAAAACTAGTGAACAGATTTGGAAGAAATTTGATACTTACACAGATAGTTTGTAATCTGGAATATAACACATCTTGGTGGGACAGATACGGATCCGCAAGCGGGTAAAGCCACAGGCATAAGCTTGTCGTTTTTTCATCAATTTCAACAAGATAGCCTAAAACAGATCCAAAACATTTCAGACTTTCTAATAACCATTTTCCCTAACAGAGAGTCATTTATTTCTTCTATCTGTCTCTGTTTTAAAAAACAATATTTTGAAATGAATTAGATTATTATAATTACTGTCGACAAAACCGGTACTGTATTAATAAAACTAGACTTTCTCGCAGTATTTCAATTCCACACTTTACATTATCTTAGAAAACTTATGAAAGGTATATCTCTAGATTTATACAATTCATGCCGCATTATTATAACCAAACTTAATGACGAAAGTGAATAGAAAATGGACGGCGACCCCCTTGTTAGATGATAATAATAGGTGTCGTCGCCTAGAGGAAATGAATAAAATTATACATTTATCAAACAATACAATATTGTTTAAAACAAAGTGTTATTTTGTGCCACATTACATGACACAGAACCACTTCGAACCACTTTTGCGTATCAAGAAGCGAACAATTTCATGTACATAATTTTAAAAGACCTTGCAATGTTAAACCACATAATATTCTTGTAACTGCTAGTGACAGTTGCATGTTTCTTACAAACATGCCACGCAACTGCATCAATACTTTTAGAAATAATTGTCGGTATAATTGTGCATTGCATGAAATGTTGTTATAAGTAATTTATTTATGCCGTGATTAAAAGGACTATAAGTATTTAGATTTAACAAAGTTGTTTTTTCTGCTGGAAAACAGTTAATAACTCTTTTAGAATAGTAAAAGCATTTAAAGTAATAAATCTACTAGATAACTCACAATAAATACGTAAAAGGATGTAAGAAACACAATATTTCAACTTTGAAGTCATGAGATTTCATAAATTTCTTTTCACACTGACTTTTTTGAAGTCATTTAAACCGAAGACCTCGACACTGACACCTAGGTCCATGTTCACCGAAGAGATGACGGTCTGATTATCTAAAAACAGCTGTCACTGTGACATGTTCCCATACAAAAATGTGTTTAAAACAGTCGCTTTTGATAATCAGACCCTAGTCGATCACATATTTTTGCGTGATGCATGCGATACCGAAATAGCTCAAAAACTTCATTATTTTTTAACACAACTCCTTTTCTAAGCCCGGAAAATTACAGTTCATGAATTTATAGTTTTATTGAAGTGCTATAAAAATTGCTGGATTTGGCAACGGAAATGAAAAGAATTATAAGTCTGTAAAAATATAATTCGCTTGAAACACGCGATCTACTTGTTTGTGGTTGGAAGACTTACATTTTGACCTCGCGTTGAGTGGCACATGATAGACATTTACGATATCTAATTTTAGATATTCCTATTTCAAATTAGTTTTTTTTCTTTTAATTGCCAAATTCCGATTCACTGAAAAATAGTTTCATGGAAGCGCTTGTTTCTATCAAGCAATAATTTCTCACCACAAAATATTGTAGTAACAAGGTTCTTCGCCTTAGAGTTGGTCCAAACTAACGTAGCCTACCTGCACGTAGTTCAGGTTACTAAGTTATATGCGTAACTTGCTTCAACTTAAACAACTTACTTCCTCAATACCGGTCTGAAGTAACATAAGACGTGAATCTTGGATGCTATAATACCTGCTAGTTATAACGACAATATAATAAGGGAGGGATACTTCCGAGTTACTTTCTCGAGTACGTACTTAAGCCTTTGTTTCTCATACATATCGATTTGTATCACAATGTATTGTCAGAAGTTTTGGGCTGAGCTTGATAGGGATGTGGATGTGTACACTGATGAACGGTGAATACGAAAATGACCACTGAAAATTAGTAGCCTTTGTCTATGGTGGAAACTTAGTTATAAGCACTGTTATTTTTTTGACTTATTGTATTTCAATTAAGTAGCTTTTACTGACTCGCTGAGGGGTATTCTATAGGTGTACTTAAGCCTAACTGTAGGGAATAACAGGAGTGATGTTAATCTATCTTGTCAATTTCGCAGTATAATTGGCATGGATGTCCGCCAGTATGACAACGCACGGGGCGTTGTCCTCGCTCCCTTCAAGACAATTTTGAGGCAAGTTTTTATTACATTTCCTAAACAATCATTTGATTTTCTACAGCCACTCACAGCCCTGCGTGCGCTAAGGCCTGCACACTACAAAAGTTGATTGACCTAAGTGATAATGTCAATCATACCTATAGCTAATTTCTGGACCGACTTATTAACGATCTTCTTAACGTGTCATTGACACATTAAGACGCCTGCGGAGCATGCGTATTTCATACAAACGTAATACCAAAATAATTTGTAAATTTAACATATTCCTGAGGTAGTGTGTATTTATTTCGATTGAATTACAGAATATCTAGGTTCCCAAATATATATTTCGATTAGACACTGATTTTAACAAGAATTATAAGAAAAATAAGTTTTCTATAGACATTTTAAATTCCTCATATCTCGTCTATGTATCATTGTCCTCTCAAAAAATATATTTGGGAACATAGATATTCTGTAATCCAATCCAACTAAATACATACTACCTTAATAATATGTTTGATTTACAAATAATTTTGGTATTACGTTTGTATGAAATACGCATGCTCCGCCGGCCCCTTAAGAAAATCTCATAAACTTCCAAATCGAGACAGACACGTATTAATTCCTTCAGAAACCAAAATCTATATAGTACGCAACACAGAAGGTAATAAAACAATATTACTCCCTGGCTTCACGCCAGCTGCCATGAGCCATAATCATCTTACACTAAACGACAAGATTCACATAACTTTTACAGAGACATCGAACATTCAGGTGTTTTGTAGAAAATCTTTCCTGTAGCATCCAGCGCTGCGCTATGAATAAAACAAAGTCATTTTAATACTTACCTACCTTTTGTTGTGAATCATTATTGAAGTTAAGATATTACATAAATAATGAGGAGTATGTTTCGAAACTTATATTGTCACTTATGGGATATCTATGGGACGACCCGAATGGCGCAGCGGTAGTGAGGCTGCCTTACGTTCTTATTGTCCCGGTTTCGAATCCCGGTAGGGGCAAATGTTTGTGTGATGAGTATGGACATTTGTTTCCGAGTCATGGATGTTAATATTTATAATAAGTATGTATTTACAAACAAAAAGTAATATGTAGTATATCAACTGTCTGGTGACCACGACACAAGCCTTGCTTAGTGTGGCACTGGACGGCGCTGTCTGTAATGTCCAGCGATATTTATTTATTTATTAATCTTCCGTGATCATTCATTATTTTGAGCCCCGATATTTCGACGCTGTTGCAAGCGCCATGATCGCGGGTTGACTGGAGACTGCGGGTGGATGGAAAATATTGTTAGGAGCAGACAAAACACAACAGACATTTAAAGACAGACATTTTAAGTTTACTAGTGACCCTAATATTTTGTAGCCCGTATGCCATTCAGTTTAATATCCACGAATAAGAAAAGGTAGCATAATTCTTTATAAGCCGAACACCAAAGGACGACAAAAACTCCAATAATCCGAAAACGTCAATCCAATAAAAGCGTAAATCTAACTCAAATTCAGACCAAACCGAAATATCCACAATCTGGAGGATAATCCTCGTTAGTAAAACTTTTTGTTTACAGGTCCCAGTGAACCGAGTCACCAACAAAACGCCTTGAATCGGGCCCCAGAAATATTAGCCGAAGGCCGTGTTTGCCTTAGGTAAGGGATAAAAAGGAATTTTGCCAAATTTTACCCTTCGCATGAAAAATGGTCACTGAAAGTTTTGCTCGACGAATTCGGGAACAGCTTTGTAAGCAGACCTGGAATCAAAAATGCAGGAATAGAACGATTAGAAAAGTTTACACACATCTTTCTTATGTGTATAGAATGTGGTGACAGTGCAGTATCCAAATATTTATAACTCATTTTTGCTCAAATCTTCGCCCTCGAATACTAAAATAAAAACTATGTCTTCACTTAGGTTATGGGTAGTTTTGTCCACTGTTCAGCCGACAAGGCATGAAAAGGTAGCAGACAAACCGACAAATAGAGATATTGGTATGTAGACTAGATTTATATATAGCACACTTATATTAAGTAAGCATTGCTAGGAGCTCTATAACCAAAATATTGTCCGAAGCTTTATAAAGGCGTTAATATTCAATATGTTTCGGTAACAACTTCCTATCATGATTCTTCCTATTCTAAGAAAAAAACTACACTTTCCATTCGGTAATTTGCACATATAAACACAGCTTCATATTACCGGTCAGCCACCTTTTGTGTTTCAATATTGTGTTCTATGAATTGTACATTTACCGGCACTTAGGTCAACAACATTATACGGCTCGACACACAGTTCCACATTTTCCAACTTTTCCCTAAATAAATAATTTAAGGATTTAAAATAAGGAACTTGATCCTGCGTTCTAAAACTCAAATTGCTCATGTAGATCACACGGCTTACCTACATGGAACTATGCTGGCCACATCCATCGCATGCCGGAGGAGCCATGGGCTAAATTAACAATGAGTCCCCAAACAGCGGCAAATGGCAACACAGCAGGCCCAGAAGGAGATGGTCTGACGAATTCAAATCTTTCCACAAGGCTTGGCGTATAACAGCATTGAATAGGCATAAGAGGAAGGAGGGAAGGAGGGAAAGGAGGGTTTTGCCTTGCAGTGGGATACAAATGGCTGAATATAAAATAATTAAAATAAGTTGGGCTGAGCTTAGTTACACAGTACATAATCAAGCTACAACTGTAAGTATGTGGTAGTATACTTATAAACTTCCTTTATAGTACAACTCGTTCGTGTTGAAACGCTTGCACCCGCAATCACACAACTTTAAAAATCATTCTGCTATTATAATATGTCAATCGCTTTAAGATGACGGAGAAAAAAAATTATGTATTTTAAACATGTTTCTCAATGAACGTTGTGATGCAAACGGGCCTTATTTTTTACAGATTTAGAAGAAATAAAGAAAATAATTCACTGAGTTGGACAGAATTACCAAGTCTTAGATAAAACTAGAAGTCACAAACCAACTGCTTGACATAAATCTTGTAAGTTATTATCACTTTCATCAATTTAACGCACGCCATTTGATGTGAACAGAAGACTTATTCACTTTTGAGCTGATAAGCTCATCCGTTTAATTCTAGGAGAGATTGTTTCTAAAATATTTCAAGTGACATTAATAATCTCTGACAAATTTAAAAGTCTCTTTTTTCTACAACATTAAACTCTCATTGTTAACCGTTTTTCAGCGTAGCGATGCAGTCAACAAAATTCTGCATAAAGAAACTGTAAAAACTTTGATAAATAAAAGTGTTTTTATCGCAAGATATTCAGCGAGCGACATTGTTAGCAAGTAAGATAAATGCAAATATTTTAAATGAAGAAACTAGTGCCATTGTTATTCACAAAATATTTCAAAGATTTGAGGTTATTCGCTGTAGGAATTATAAAACCCAGCGTCCACTGCTATGTAGGATGTGCACGGAGAAGATTGCCAAGTGAGCTGCGTGGTTCATTTGTTTGCCTGCAACGCATTCACGCGTGGTGCCGTGGATCCCACGCAGTGGACGAACTCGTTTGCACTTTCATAATGAATCGCAGCTAAGCTTACAATGAACCAGTTTTATCGGGAAGTTCATCTATCAGGTAAGCGGAAAACCCCAATTCTCGATATATAATAATAAGCCTATCGTACAGCTCAAGCTAAGCTGCTCAATAGTGCTACTAGATTCAGAACAGCGTCGATAAAGGATGATAGCCGCTCGTCGCTTTTAGTGCTTAACAACGCAATATTCTATTAGCTACTGTATTGCTTACACACTTGGTTAATAAACTGCGTAAATGCGTAATTCCGTTAGGCGCAGGAAACAGAAAAGACGTAAGACGCAGACGGGGTGCAGACATATGTCTCTTCCGCGTCTCTTTCATACAAACAGTATAGTAGCGTCGCGACGCAAAAAAAAACATATAGAAAAGACAGGGCACTGACACGACGCTTGCCCGACTGTGCTCTGTTGTAAAAGAGATAGAAATGAGGAGGGGTCTTGGTGCGACGTTGAATAACATTGGTCTGAAACGATTTTTTTTTGATTCCCTACCGCTTTTTTTTTTCAAAATAAACTGTGGATAATGATTGGTTTTGCTATCAACAAGTTCATGTTATGGGTGTAGGGTGATATTGCTAATAAATCTTTGATTCAAGTATCATGCTTCATTGAACATTCTTATTGCGTAGACAATAGGACAGTAAATGTAACAAAGTGGGAAAATTGTAAAGGTTTATTTTTTTGGCTTCTACATTTCATAGATAATAATAATAATATAATAATATCATATTGTTATTCTTTATTGGACACAAAAAATATATTTATACACAAAATTAAAATATTATATAGCATAAGTACTCGTACAACGGCGAGCTTCACCCAGAATCGAGTTTCCTTGCAGCAAACCTAACTAATATAATATTACTTATTGCTGTTTCTTTTCAGGACTTTAATTTAAATCATTAAGATTAACCATTAACCATTTGTCCTTCTGTGATTGGAATATCAAAGGAATTTAAAAAGCTTACGTGAAAATGATGAAATTTTTGATTTCGGACACAGTTCCTCAAAAAATTTGACAACATCAGACAATAATAAATCATGCAGATATTATTACTCTAGACGAACGGTTTTAAAATCAGCTCAATTGAAAATTAACCGCACCGTGTAACATTCCTAGTGCGTCCACTGCCCACTAAAAGCCAGGCCGTCGCGCAATAATTGCAGAATCACCCAAAGCCCATTAAGGCGTGCCACACGTGAGCAAATATTAGACGCGCGTAATGGCCGCTCGTGTGGCGGGCCAGAAAGTTCCGGAATACTCCAATAGAGAGGGGAAGCCTTTTGAAGAATGTGGCAGGCTTTTGTTTCTGGTAATGTGGACTGTCGTGCGAAATGGGTCGTGTGACGGCGTCGGGTGTCGGGGATTAGGTTTCCTTCTGATGACTTAGGAACGGAATGAAATTGTTGTTTAGTGTATGTGTGTAAGTGAATGGAAATGAATGGAATTGTTCCCGGCTTCGCACGGGTAGACATTTCTAGTAATAAATATAGCCTATGAGACTCACAATAACGTGGCTTTAAAGCTATTGGTAAACGAATTTCAAAATCGGTTCGTAGATCCAGAGATTACTGCAACCTCACAAACTTAACCTCTTTATAATATAAGTATAGATTTACCTACCTTGTTCACTAAAAGTTTGTAGTTTCTACATTTGCAACATAATTTACGCATTTTCAGATATAAAAAAATATAATATTCAGGCTTTTACATGTTTTACAACAACGGGGCAATCGTAAACCCATGCGGTCAAAATTTGTGAAATCACCGAATTTCAATTTTGTTGTATCTAGAATGTTCTCCGGGGAAAAAATGATGAAAATCTCTTTATCATCTAGAAATTTAAATTGCTTACATTATTTCAAATTACAGTAGTATACACCGGCATGACACCAAAATTAATTACTACGTCCAGTTGAATCCTTTGAAGTCCACCTCTGTATTCAGAATAGCTTTACACTAGACATTTGGTCAACATTCCATGGCAAGCAAAAGGCATGTAAAAGCGACATCGCATCGGCACAGTACAAAGATAGCCAGTAAACTAATTATGTGAAATCAAACGCGGTTTTTAGGGTTGTCAACTAAACTTTTTGTTATGTTGTACTATAAACAAAATACCACACGTAAAAATTAACTACTTGTCTAGAAACAACCCTTTTTTAGACTTTTACTGACTAAAACCCATCCATGTTCCTTCCGCCCTTTATGTTCCGGGGCCACGGTATCTTTTCGAAGAGTCCTGTAGCCCCAGCAGATACGAGTAATTTGTCACCTGAAGCATGCTAAGAATTCGTGTAACTGTAAATGGTTCGCATAATGTGTAAGCGTGCCAATTCAGAATTTCCGACTATTTGTTCGTAGTTGGAATGCTGTATGCTGCTGTAGTAGAGGACAGGAATGCGATGCAGCACGGAGGCTGCATGCCAGCAGGTTGGCAACCACTCTGTATAGTCCTCCCTATATACAGGGTACACGGCACCATCAGCATCTCTTTTGTTTGTTGTTCAGTTTTTAATTAAAACAGTAAAAAAGTAAACAAAAAACTTAAAAATGAAACTAACTTTGAAGTTTTTATTTAATTCCTATTTTTGTTCTGTTGTGTGTAAGTACTTTCAGCGTATGCCAAATAAATATGTTTTCAATACACTTCCTCGAAAACTGGTTCTTTTTGCACAACGTGCGTTTTTTGACATTTTTTCCACACGTGTGTGCGGGAATGAAAATTGCCACAGATACTCTACGTATACTTAGTCCAAATTGGTTCAATGACTATAATAATCGGTGGTGATTGTTTTTTTTTTAAACTCGTCAAAGAGATATGCGTCTTTACGGCGTTAACTTTTTTTGAATACACAAATTGTGTTTGAATCTGCGGTCGGTGTATAGCCACGCGTGTGTTCAACCTGGCGAAAGCAAAGCGCGGAAAAAAATAATTAAATCATAGTCTCGTACCTAATTATTCATGACAGAAATATTTTTCATTCTTTTATTTTATTTCTTCAAAAGTGTATTGAAAAACGTCGTTTGAACACGTGGACATTTATTATTGCAGTTCTCGGCTCAAAAACACCCTTGCCTACGGCTCGTGTGGTAATACCGCCTCGAACACAATAACAAACTTTCTCCGGTTGCATCACAATGTACTATTTCTTTCGTTCTTCCTTTCTCATCATTCGAAACCCCCCGCACAAAAATTCTCACCGGTAATTAAAAAAAATATCTGCTATTTCCTACAAAAACACAATACCTAAACAGTCTAAATGAACGGATTCGAAATCTTGTCTTGCCTTCTAGCAGTCTGTGTGACAACATAAGAGCACACCTGTAATCCCTGAAGGGTAAGGCAGAGTAAGGTAGCGTCCAGCAGTACATTTCTTATGTGTCTTAATGATGTGATCTTTCCGGGAAATATTTATTTTCTGCTTACAAATAATTATGTTACCATTTATGTTCAGAAATATTAAATAGTGTGCAAGTAACTCTAGCGTGGGTGTTAAAGTTTGGTTGCACGGTAACTTAGCGGGCATTGGGGTCGCCCACAGATCGCGCGGGCACATTACACAGACACACGCGTGGCGATCGGTCCACAGACCGACTGCAGACTAGAACTTTGGTAACAGACAGACAATAGAATTATAGTGAGCAATTTTATGGAAGTTACTTCACAATGGTAAAGAAAATAATTATGTTAAGGTACATAAGATTATTGCTGTGTGTTATGTAAAGATTTTATTTTATGCACTAAAGTTTTTTAAAATACTAACAGCAGCAGTAACCTAACCCTTTCTTTTCGCATTGGAAATGACTCCTCTCGCTCTGGGCGGAGCGTCAGGGAGTGTCAGAATTTTACTAACTAAAGTCCATCCATGTTTCTTCTTAGCCCTTTGTGTTCCAGGGCTGCGGTATCACTTTCGTACAGTCCCGCAGCCCCGGCAGACATCGGACCTTGCGGACTCCTTCCTTTTGCTGACATCTCTTTGAGGCGCGCGTGGAACACGAACGCGCCGCCACCGCGCGCCTTGGACACGGCCTGTCGTCATAAGACGGACGGACGGCGAGCTCTAGCCCTATGTAGGTATATCGCGGTTAGGTGGTCGAGAGGTCGCAATTATGAATTGCACCCAGTGCACTATTATGTACCAAACTATCATAATAGGCGCTATGACAAGCATAATATATTAAGTAATATATTTATTGTGATGTGCGTGAAAGCTAATAAAATTAAATAAATTATTAAACAATATGATAGTATACCAACCATATTAGAAGAGCAAATAGATATAAAACAAAAGTATGTATATGTCACCGTAAAATTGTCAAACACGTTAGATTTTAATATAACTAGAAAGATTGTAAACTCTCGAAAGATTGTCAAATGATCATACTGCTTACAATATAACGTATTATTTTTCGGTGGATTGTAATTTAACAAAATGAAACCGTAATATTATGAAAAATGTATGCGATGGAAGTCAACACGCGCGGTGTGCAGGAGGGGGAGGGGAGGAGGGGTCCCCCTTGTCCCATGGTACCACTCTCATGAAAAGATAATGTACCATTCTTGAGAAATACCGATTAATAAACTCTAATCTCAAAACACTTTAGATTTCCCCTAAAAAGCGCGGCTCCTATTTCTGTCTGCAGGGTTTAAAGGAACCTAACTTACCTAACGTGGGGTGCCCCAAGTCCCGATTATGGCGGCAGAGATACTTCCGTCGCATGCTTTTCACAATTTTACGGTTTCACTTCGATATATTACAATCTACCGAAAAATAAAGCGTCATATTGTAAGCAGTATGTTCATTTGACAATATTTCGAGAGATTACAATCTCGCTAGAGAGATTACAATCTAACGTGTTTGACAATTTTCCGGTGACATAATATACATCTGAGTAAGTAAAGCTCCTTTTGTTCTCCAGTTTCTACAAATGTTAATATAATTGTAGAAAGAAACTTTCCTTTCATAAACTACGTAGCACGCAATGCCATTGCCACAACACAGTTAAACTGTGTAGTGCTCCTGTAATAGAACCGCCCACAATAAGCTTTTGTCCTAACTGCCTAAGTCCTAAGTGCTTTTAACTAACTCGCAGTTGGAGCAGTTAACATGAATATAACTGTAATGCTTCTAAGTATAGTATTATGTTGAGATGGTAGTATTCATTAATAAAATAGCTTCTACCTCTACAAGTAAAGGAAGCCATGTAAACTTGTGTGCAAAAATATTAGCCCACCCCCATGCTTTCTATTTGAGAGACGATTTCTATTTATCTTTTGGACACATTTATAGTTCGTTATGCGCATTATAATTACCTATGACAAAGATGTTTTTGGTTGTAAAATCTTTGAACTCATTAATCTTCTTAAAGTATGAAAGATAAAGGAGTAAATGATAGCGTGACTGTTGATAGGGGAGAATGGACGAAAAAAACGTGTTACGCCGACCTCAAGCAACATGGGACAAGGACCAATCCCTAAATCACTCACACTTTCCAAGTTTGCACAAAAGTTGCCTCCCAAGCAAACATTTTCACTCGAAAGAAGCTTTATAAGAAAACTTCATTATTTCTCAGAAACATTAACAAAACTGTTGGTCGTTCTCGGTGCACACCTTCATTAGCGCTGTTATCATCCTCATGCAACAAAGGCATTAGAAGACAAAAGACGACCGCCTAGTGCCACCCTAACAATGAACGTGTTGTACTCAGATGAATGTGTTTAGCGGCTCATTGTGCGCGGGTATACAATGTTACCAATCACTAAATCGGGACTTAAGTACATCCCCAATTCGATTACGTTTCTTTGTGTCGGTTCATTTCCCATTTTCTGGTCAGTTGAATTGTGTTTTGGGGTATTAACTGATCCATTATATTTTATTTTATATTTATGGAAAAAATGTTTGCGGGTTGATTGTTGAAAACAAAATCTGCCTAACCTTTTTCCAACCAAGTTGTGATTGTGTATTGCCGTCTGACTGGTTATGACTACTCTATTTTAACATAATTCCACAAAATAATAAGAAACATGAAGATATGACCATCCCACTAAAGCCAGTCCCAGTCACAACTAGAAAGTAAAACACATTATTTCCAATTATCGCAAATCCAGAGAAAGCTGAAGATATAGCGAGTGTAGTCGTGTAAGGGAGGCAGTAAATAAAAATAATAGCTCGGCGATTAAGCCTGGACCGGCAAGCCCCCGACCCCGGGCTATTAAGCAATTAATACCACTTACTCGCAAAACTGCTCATATTTAATTCAATTTGTGTTAATCATGTAATCTTTGTTTATGTTTTATGTCTAAGGAGATATTATAACTCTTCTGTTATGAATTTTATAAGAATACGCTACTTGGTTGCAATTACGAAGACACAATCTTTTTAATTTGAATAAACATTAAGAAGAGCCTTAAATTTCACACTTGAATTACTTACGGGATAATATCCGCCTTTAATTTTATTTCATACACCCGACAATAACTGCCTTTTGTTATCGATTGAAGAATCCATAAGTGAAACTAAATATAAGTGCATGAATTTTACAGTAGCACCCCGGAGATTGGACTTTGTAACTGGTGAAATATGGGTGATGCTTCTACGAGTACCAGCACCTCTCCACCTACCCCTTCGGAAATTACAAGCGTGATGTTACATTATGTTATAATTACGCAAACCATTCAAACCACTCATCACAACCCTTACTAATTTCCCGTCCTTAAAGTGTGCAATAAACAGCTAAATTAAAACGATACGTGGGCCCAAGTCTTCATAACTGTTCGTATGTCTACTTAATTAAGTCGGGTGTTAAATTCATGGTTTCCTGGTACTGCACGGGTACCTTATAGCAGTAACAATAGGTCTCGGAGCTATTGTGGCAAACTTTGACGCTTTCCGCGTTAACTGTTACGTTTGTTAGGAGGTGCTGAACATGTATTACGACCCAGGTACTTCGATATGTTACCGGCCAAACCCGATTTCAGGACAAACTAGTTTTGCCTAGGCTAAACTATACCGACTTGGGGCACCCCGACACGGATAGATTAGGATAGAAGGGTACCCTTCGTGGTTACTTTTTTATAAACCATTCAGAAGTAGGAGCCCCGCGAAGTGGAGCTCCATCTATCAGGTCTCCCTCTACTAGGATGCAAGAACAAGCTCAAGTTTCAGTTTAGCCTAGGCAAAACTAGTTTGTCCTGAAATCGCGTTTGGCCGGTAACAGATACATGGCTGCGGGCTGCGGGACTGTTCGAAAGAGATACCAGCGACCCCGGAAGGTAAAGGGCGAGGATGAAACATGGATGGTTTTTAGTCAGTCAAAGTCTGACACTCCCTCCCGCTCACTTGCTAATAAAAACAAGTACTTTCAAGCAACACCTCGAATAGTTTACCTCACTGAGTAATGTAACGTCCTCGTTTACCCCGCACTAACGCATTAGTACGTACTTACAGTAATTTACACCCACAGCAGTTAGGGTCTCTTGGGCATTTCTTGCCAGGACATTATTATTGTGAGAGCATGTGGAATATCATTTCTTTTTGCGATATTGAAGAGAGAACAGTAACCATTTTCAGTATAGGTAACGTTTAATTCAGCTTCATGCAATGTTGCAGCATGTAGCCGAACCCACGTGTATTGACCGAAACTTCAACCAAAATTTTAAACGGGGCACGTTCCACAACAGCAAGACAAGTTTTCAAGCAGTTTAATTTTGATTTTACATTCCGAACAGTTGGTTGTTGGCAGTTTGGAGAGTATTGGTACTTTTCACCAAAAAGCCAATCTCGAAAATCGTAACATTCAGCAGCTGAAGCGCTTTCATCGCCGCTTCGATACTATGTGGGTCGCTTCGTTGCAGCGGATGCATTACATTGGACGAATAAATTAGGTTTGCGGCTGCTACCACAAAATACTGGGTGTTTGCCGCAAATTGGACGTTTCCAATACGTAAACGTTTGGGCAGTTTTAAACTTATATTGTCACTTACGGGATATCTTCCGTGATTATTTGTTGTTTTGAGCTCAAAACAACAAATAATCACGGAAGATATCCCGTAAGTGACAATATAAGTTTAGTTTTAAACCGTGAAAGCCTAAAACAGTGTTTGGGCAGTTTTGTCTCAAAAATATGTTGCTTTTCTAATGTATTGTAGAACGTGTCTAGAATTGTACAGACCTCTGCTTCCGTCCCAGCTACACGAAAACGGGCCAATCGAAAGTTAAGATAAGCTGGCTGATGTCGGTCTATGGATGGGTTGGCCGTCAATTACATACCGAGAGCGCTCGGTACCTCAGCATGCACGAAAAACCATTGCTCATGGCTCTCATTCGCATGGGCGTCGCCAGGGGAGGAGGGGGCAGCTGCACCCCCTAGACGCTGAGGATTTTTTAACGTTGTATCTTTTCATGCCTGATACACAGAATTAGTTAGTGCGTAATAAATTGTCACATACAATAGAACGACACTCTCACTATTATTTTTATAGTTTAATGAGGCTCTGAGTACTATTTTCGTTCTCGCTTTGCTCGCTCTTTGGCTCGATCTTTGTCTATAAGTTGATCATAATAACTCCTGGAAGTGCCAAAACAATTATAACCTGTCCAAAGTAGTGTTTTATTTTTATTTTTTTCGCTTCGCTCGCTTTTGCAGAATAGTTTCTCTTGAATCTTGACTTTGTCTTAAAGTCCACCAAGTTATTCATGTATGAACGATTGAAACAATTCTAACGTATCCAGACTGCTCGCTTTGCTCGCCCAAAATCTTGTATTCTTTTTAGCCTAAAAGTGATGACAAGTCTTATCAAGGCTTTTCGAGTTACCCCGTTACTAGGCTACCGAGGTCAGATAGGCAATCATTTATATTCTGTTACACTAGTCTAAACTGCAAGCCACTCCAACAAATTGCCTTGTCTGATGATGTCACAAAATTTGTAAAATGCTTATCAGACTACAAGGCTACTATACAGGGTGTCTCATTCAAATCGGTCAGTATGGGAAAGTCTGAAACTATAAGACATACGAAGATCTGTTCTGAGGAACCATGTCATCGATTTTAATAACAAGAAAAACTGCATTCATACATTTTAAAAAACATCTGTACCTACTCCGTTCGGGAATCGAACCCGGTTATTTTGAACAAAAAAACCTACACTATTTCTATTTAGATATCGATTGTGTAGGTCTTAAGCAGTAAATGTCTGTATGAAACATGATGTCTAAAATGAATAAAATGCATTGTTACCACATACTTTAATTTATTTTAGTAGGTGCTCGAAGTGACCACCGCCTTTTTCAATACAATATTCAACACGTTTAGGTAACGATCTTACAATTGCATTTTGTATCTTCATGTGGTGAATTAGCATTAAAATTTGGCCAATAATGTATGTAATGCAATGCCAATGTCATAATTATGTATGTAAAGCGGTGTATGTATCAAGTTGCAACACCAGCAAAGAGGTACAAACAACCATAGAGACAATTTTAAATACCTGAACTTGTTTAATATTGTAAACGTGGTCAGTTCAAGCACCTACTAAAATAAATTAAAGTATGTGGAAACAATGCATTTTATTCATTTCAGACATCATGTTTCATACAGACATTTACTGCTTAAGACCTACACAATCGATATCTAAATAGAAATAGTGTAGGTTTTTTTTTCCAATATAACCGGGTTCGATGCCCGAACGGAGTACAGATGTTTTTTTAAATGTATGAATGCAGTTTTTCTTGTTATTAAAATCGATGACATGGTTCCTCAGAACAGATCTTCGTATGTCTTATAGTTTCAGACTTTCCCATACTGACCGATTTGAATGAGACACCCTGTATAATAGACACCGCCATCATAATTTATGTCAATACTTAAATGCCAAATGACCAAAAGTTGAGTAGTTCTTATTCTAAGTCCTCCAGAAACTTTAGATGGTCTTAAACTTTCAAAACCACATAACAAAAATGCCGCACGTCTAAGTCCCACATGAAGTCCAGAGGCTTCTGGTTGCGTCCGACCGAAAGTTTTTTCATTTTCCGGTAACTTGTGGCTAACTTGAAGCCGTATTAACAGTTGCTCCCCGCTTTCAAGTTGTAATTTATTGAAAGGGTAAAAATAAACTACTATTTGGATTCAAGTGACTCAGCTAGTTTCACGATATTTCAAAAGTAGCTGTATTGTTGTGAAAAACTTTCACCTCTGTAGTACCTACCTACGTGTTCTGTTCTTTGTAAAAAACTTCTTTGCAAAAAATAAAACCGACTTCACACAAAAAAGTGAAAAATAACTTTAGCTTCTGAAGTCGGTGACCTTTGTTTGATTGATTTAATTTTTTTGTCACCGACTTCAGAAGCTAAAGTTATTTTTCACTTTTTTGTGTGAAGTCGGTTTTATTTTTTGCAAAGAAGTTTTTATTTTTCACTTTTTAGTGGTTCACAATATGTGCATACCCTTTCACAGCGTACCAGCGTGATTTTTTGTTATGAACTGGTGTAAACAATAGACAGACATGAGATTTCAGCAATCCCAGTAAGAGACACACATTTGCTACATTTAATGAGGAGTTCCGTTGCCTTTCTCCGAAGTTCTTCATCAGATCTATACCAAATTTAAATGGGATCACTCCGAGAACTCTCTTTCAAAAACTACCCAAATCGCTTCTGGTGTGCCTATAAAATTTGAAGAGTTCTCTCTATTTCTCCAGGATCCCATTATCAGGATCCTGACTTGATGATTATGGGACCTTCTGGGAAGTATACCCTTTCAAACGATTAAAAACAAATTCGGTCCAGTCATCTTCGAGTAATCGGGGAACATTGAATTGAGAACCTCCTCCTTTTTGAAGTCGGTTAATAACGACGTTATGGTACGTGACTCAAATATCCGGATAGCCTTTAAAAGATTTGGCCGAGTATCGTTAATTTGCTTCTAAGAATTGAAGAGTTCCGTTCCTTTGTCATGGATCCCATAATCAGAACCAAACCAAATTCTCATCAAACTACCCTTGAAGTACCCTTGCCAATAAAATAAAAAAAAAATACATGTCAAGGTTAGGCTAAGATGAGGCTTATCCCCAATAAATGGAACTTAATACACCTAACTGTCGAAATCTGGGAATATTGTAGACATCTGCGTACCCCCTCAGAGCATACAGGCGTAATGTTACGTTATGATGTTGTATAAACAATAAACATTCAAGCGATTGTAGCAGTTACTGCAGATTTGCCGTGTATATTTGAAGAGTTCCATTGTATATCTCCGAAGATCCGATCAGATCTTCAGCAAATTAAAATATAACCACACGGGAAGCACCAGCTTTCAAATTAAAAAAGAATCATCAAAATCGGTTCACCCAGTCGAAAGTACTGAGGTAACAAACACTGTCGAAATCTGGGTGTATTGTACACATCTGCGTACCCCCTCAGAGCATACAGGCGTGATATTACGTCATGATGTTGTATAAACAATAAACCTACAAGCGATAACAGCAATCACTGCAGATTTGCCGTACATTTTTGAAGAGTTCCATTGTAAATCTCCGAAGACCAGCATCAGATCTTCAGCAAATTAAAATGGGACCACATGGGAAGCACCAGCTTTCAAATAAAAAAAGAATCATCAAAATCGGTTCACTCAGTCGAAAGTTATGAGGTAACAAACACAAAAAAAAAAAACATACAGACGAATTGATAACCTCCTCTTTTTGGAAGTCGGTTGAAAATTGACGCCTTCCATTTGCTGTTTCAAGTCACCATTCATCATTCCTTTAGTTTTCGCAATAAACTTGGGGCTATTGTTTCATGTCTTCTATTTCTGTCGCATTAATGTACAATCGACGTCTTATTCATTGGCCAGTGGCCATCCTACTGTCTTTGTACATTTTTTTTATCGGTGCCGGTGCCGGTTTTTTTTTATTGTTATCCCAATTTCTTTGGAATCGTCACTGAATGTTTTCTTTTTCCATGTATTCTAGCAACCTTCAGTTTTCTCCTCCAATATGGTCATGTCATCTTACAAACGAATCAGTTTTCAGGGTTTTTTTAACTTTTCTTTTTAGGGGTTCTTTTTACTTCTTCTTCATCCGACTTGGCTTTACTTCTGTCTTCCAGATTTTGATCCAAGTTTAATAACTTGGAACTTCACAAAGTATTACCTTTCAAAGAGACAAACCGACTACTGAACCGTCCCGAGCCAGCTTGTCTCTTCGAATGCGGCTGGACGGCTCCTTCAGCAAATAAATGGCATAAATTTGTTGCACACTACTACTCGTACATATTGCTATAGTCACTACATACATGTTCATTCGAGTAAGAACCGACAATTTAAATCGCCGTATTATCCAATCAATGTGCATGATGTCGTAGAAGTGTAATCGTAACATCAGCAACATTGTAGCTTCACACTCATAAAGACAGTGGATGTTGACAGAATATTTCCATCATGGTCATTGATGGCCTTGATTAGATCCCCACAAGTTTTTTATTTTAAGCCATCTACCAATCTACTGAATAGCTGTAATATCACCACATTTCATAATGTTTTGGTATCTTTGGTTTTGTGCGTATGGGCGTTTTTGACGTGGCTAATTAATATCAGCCGCTCGGGTCGATCTTTAGGTTAAGCCGTGCTTGCCTAGGTTGGTCTCTGGATGGGTGACCACCCTTACATACCGAGTTTCCTCCGTGCCTCGGAAAGCACGTTAAGCTGTTGGTCCCGGCTGTCGTTTGTCAGTCTTTGACAGTCGTTACAGGTAGTCAGTGGCCCAAAAAGTCTGACACCAGTCTTACCAAGTGGTATTGTATTTCCCAGTATTAACTGGGTTGTCGGAATCACCCGTTACTGCAACTACACAAAATCTGAACCAACTTAAAACATTGCAATGTATTTAACTATTAATCAGCTGTTTATTATGAATAAATTGACCGGGCTGACCACGTTTCATGGACTCCTGCTATAAGGGTGACTGACCCGTGACTCAAAGTAATACGGTCTATACTGCAAACTGGTTCTGGACGGACGATGTCTTTCGTAACAAAGTATCGCAACTATTTTAAGAAATTCCTAACGGAAAACCCCACTTAAACCTTACACTACGACCACTACGATCAAAATTATAGATGGTGTCGTAAGACCATTTTCGTGTAGCTGCAATGGTTAAGGTAGCTCCCCTTACTGCCCTGTTTACCGTTTCCACCCTATAGATTATTCATTAATTTCAATCATTACGCATAGTCTTGGTTTACTAAATAATTGTGACTACGAGGCATCCAAAATCCAACTTGCATGATTCCACACTGTCAATGCCTACTCACACAAAAAATCATAATATTATACAAATCTGCTCCACACAATACAAACCAGCATAATTCGACGCAACAAATCCATTACCATTTCAGCGCCCACATAGCTGACAGAGCAATCATTGCGAACAAACACAGCAATGGACTGCAAACGATGAACAAACACGTTTACCCGCTGCACGGGAGATGGGGGATGGGATACAGATCGCTGAATCACAATTGTTAAGTAGTTTGCAAGCGAAGGTAACAACATTGCCTGGTTTTTGTCGACACCTTCAACACACACAACTTTGACTTTTATTGTTTAGAAACGTAGCTATGGAACAGAAAGCCAATGTTTTTCTTTCATCTGTAAATACACACATTGGGTTCTAGAAAATCTATGGTTTTATAGAGAATCGCCTTTGACATTCATAACTCTGTTACATTATCATCTTCTTAGCCCTTTTCCAATTATGTAGGGGTGGGCTTTCCAACTCATAAAAAGGATACCTGGGTCCCAGCAGTGGGAACATTGATAGGCTGATGATAATGATGATGTCGGTGATGAGCTTTAAGGCTAACCGGATCCATCTCAAAACCAGTATTTTACATGGAGTATCTGCACATCTGATATATGATATATCTAAGATTGAAAGGCTTAACGTGCTTTTCGAGGCACAGGGGCAGCTCGGCATATAACGGATGGCCACCCATCCTCGGACGACCTTGGCAAGCGCGTTTTAACCTGAAGATCAAGCAGGTCTACAACTCGACGTCCATATTCACATCTATCTCTGATCTTATTCGTCACGTCTAAGAAGTTTCGCTGGGGACAGGGGGCCGTTGTGGGTAACATTTTGTGTAAATATTAAAAAAAAAATGACGTCGATTGATTTTAGCACGTTCCAAAATATCCCAACACTCCTATAGATGTGATTGGATTGACACAATCAGTCATGCCAACTAATGCGTGGAATGGCGTAAAGGTCGGTAGGTTTGACATTTATCTCTGTGGTTATCCTTCCTGGAACGAATACAGGGTTAGTATTAGTTCCTGAAATGTCCCCGAAACGATCCACCTCAACCGACTTACTCTATATGTACTTATCAAACAACAGAATTAATAATCCATTGATTAGTTTTCTCGTGTTTACAGCTCTAGTTTAGAAGGAATGTTACGGACGTCGGCTATTTCACATTTCAACGTCGTGGTTACGATCTATAAATTAAACTAGTTTGTTAGTGAAGTATCGAGTAAGTGATACAGGATTTAAGTGGAAAAGTTTTCTAGCATCCGTCTTTTGAGGAAATCTAACAAATGGATTGGATGAGGTACTGAAGTGTATAGCGTCGTTTCCTAAACATCAAGAGTTCAAACTCATGCCGATTGGAATTCCAATGTGACACGCTTACTAACTTTGTGTAACCTTTTCGCTTGAATGGATTTGGTATTAAGCGCCCTTAGGATAATTTCCAACTTACGCGTGGACAAACTTATTTCACGAGCGCAGCAATAGTGAGGCAGCCATACGTTCTTAGGGTCCCGGGATCGAATCCGGTAGGAACGTTTGTGTGATGGCATGGACATTTTTTCCGAGTCATGGATGTTTATATGTATAATAGGTAGGTATGTTTTTACGAATATAATAAACTAGCATTAGCCCACGGCGCGACGTCGCGGTTCGGTTATGGTCCCGCGGGATCGTACTACAGGCATAACAAGCACAGGTTATATCTGTATACTAAATTATATCCAAATCAATTTAATAGTTTAATAAACAGCCATCCATCCATTCATCCTGAAAAACATTCACGTTTGTAATATAAGATATTCGTGTTAGGTACAAGACTGAAGTCAGTGATTCACAGAATTTCATCTTAATTTAGGTAATTCTCGTATAAGCGCTTTAGATGATAGAATAAGATAGTGTTGGCCTGTAATTACAGCCAATCACAATCTTATCCTAATAATAGTACAAATCAAACTTATTGTCTTACTCATGATCATTAGCAGTTTTATTTATTTCCTTTTCTTCAGTAATTACGAGCATAGACAGCACAATTTGTATGTTTCCATAAAACTGTATTCCGATATTCCGCGCTTGCTCTCAAACAGATATATCTATTGTGTGGAAACTTCAGGATTCTCGGTAAACCTCAAACTTTAATAGAATTGTAGTTGTTGCCAAGTCGTTTTGTTTTCTAAGGAGACGTGCCCTGTCACCAGGTGATACAGAGTTCAAGTATTCTACAGATGTCTCGGATTTTCTAGAAACTTCTTCTTAGATATCGGGAGATACGGTATTGAGTTTTGTAAACCTAATAAACTTATAAAGTTTGTTTGACTATTGAAGTGAACCAACGTGATATGTAACTTATTTAGATAGTCTATATTATGTTACTTAGACCTCGATTATTTCTGAAGATCCATTAGGAGTTTTTTTTTTTTATATTTATTGCGATCCCCATAGTTACAGATATATTACCTTAAATATTCCCATCTCACTTATATTTATCTTATCTAGGTTATAAAGCACAATCAACCATTTTATATACCTATGAACTAGCTGTTGCCCGCGGCTTCGCTCGCGTTAAGAAGTAATTAGGCATAGTTTTTGCTTTTAATAGCGTGTGTAAAAAATTAGGGCCTACAAAACTTCTTTGTACACAATATTCTTAACTAATCTGTCATTAGGCGCTAAAACTATCAAGCTATTGGGTAAACTCACTCGTGAGCAAGCAACATAAAACTGTCCATGAGAGAAGCAATGTTTTCTCAAGTCAATACCCGCAAATTTGAGACTTTGCCCCTGAGACTTGTTTATTGTCATAGCAAAGCAGACTTTTAGGGGAAACTGTATTCGTTTAAATTCGAACGGGATATCATTTGGTATTAATGGGATTCGTGGTATAAATACAGTTTCCCCTTTCGCACACCCAGTTAATATAGTGGCTTCCACTATAATTATTGCGACTTAAATGGGAATATTAATCCTGCTTCTATTAAACTCACAAAATCCGCCATTAGTAGCATTTTTCATCATATCAGCAAAATATTCGTCAGGTGTTACGTAGTTATCACCATTCCTGTCGTGGGTCATAATTGAAAACTTGCTCCAGTCATTAACCACATAAATCTGACAATTTCTGAACGCACCTCCATCGCTCTATCTTGTGTTCCGTACATTAAATTAGAAGTCGGTTAATAAGAGAGAGCACGAAACAAACATGCACCGTCACCAAGAATATAGGGACGACAGTACATTCTTCAACTTCTCCATTAACGTTCAGATTTTCTTTAGCCATTTTAAAAAAGTCTAACCGACAAAAAAACAAAACAAATGCCAAAAACAAAGCAGTCTATAACCAAAACTACTAAATCGAAACAAAGCAAATGCAATCCAAAATATGCCAAGAAAAGAACAGCCAAATCGTCAAATTAATATAATCCGCTAGAAATATTTAGGTATAGGTATACTATTAGATACGGCAGCTACTCAGTGAAAACACAACGATAGCGCGTTTTAAAATACTACTAATGCCATCTATTGTCAACATTTAGAACTAAAAATTATTTTGTTCGTCTTAATTTATTCGTTCCATTAGGTACTGATAGGTTCAAACTAATACATTTACATCCTTCATCATCCCTTATTTTATCCCCATGGGGGTTGAATTTATCAAAATCCTATTTAAGCGGACGTCTTCATCATAGTAGCTCCAATCTTTAATTTCAGTTCAATCAGTCGAAAATCTAAGAAGATTTATACAAACTTTCATCCCCTATTTTATCCCCTTAGAGGTGGAATTTATCAAAATCCTTTCTTAGCGGCTGCCTACGTCATAAGATCTACCTGCATGCCAAATTTCAGCCCGATCCGTCCAGTGGTTTGGGCTGTGCATTGATAGATCACTATGTCAGTCAGTCACCTTTGAGTTATATATCTTCAGATTTCGCTTCCTCTGATAAGGGGATAGCAAGAATACCTATTAATACATACATAAGTGTCGTGTAACTCGTGTAAGCTAATAATGCCGTAAGCAAGCCTAAAAGACACTCTTTCAGCTTCTTCCGAACACATTCCACTCAAATACAAAGGAGATCATAGCAAGTAACACCTGTTATACCTATTATACAAATATAAACTAGTTTTTCCCACGAGAGTAAGCAGAACTGCAGAATCGATACACCGCCACCTTCTTCTATCCTTATATCCCTGTACCGAGTGACTGGCGTTCAAAATTGTCATTCCGACGGCTTCCTATCAATATTTCGGTTACATAAATAATGTATAATTATCTCCCACTTCAACGACACAACCCAATGTCAAATCGTCGTCACATTCAATATTCCATTTCTATTTCAGAAAATAAATATTCCTGAGTTCTCGTCAAATATTCAGTTTTAATAAAATGGATATTAATATTTCGATATCTGCAAACACACGGTGACTAAGTCATCGATGGCGACATTTCCTATGTCAATTATAAATGTTTAATGTTATTCTCCCTTCTGCTCTCCTTCATAATATATTACTTTGATTAAAGAGCAGAAATTGCTGGTAAGGAAATTTCGACTCTATGTTCTGGAAAGAGGAGTTTTGAATTGGTTTAGTTGGGCTTAAGTCTTGGAATGTGGTGCAAGTGATAAGAAACTGCGACGATCATTTCTCCGTTTTTATTTGTCATTGGACTCTAAGCTCCATTGTGCCCTCGCTCTGCAATTTTTTTTTAGTTCCCACCATTCCCACTCATCGTTCTCACCATGAGTGTAAAAGCGCGTTCCTACGAAAGTTTCGGATTTTCCTGGCGACTGTAGATTCTATTAATATGACATCTAATTTTCAAAGCATTTCTAAAGATTCGATCTGATCCTTTCACTCCATCCCTTGTACCACACAATTAGCTAAAGTCAACAAAGTGAGCAGACTGCGCGCTTGTCGAGGTGCTCCACGATTCCGTTTGAAGTACTCGATACACTTCTATTATAACAGAATATCTGAGTCGAGTCGCTTGCCGATCATAAGAATTGATGAGATCAAATAACTCGATCACAATCGAGGCTCTCATTTTATACGAATCAGCTTCAACAACAACTAGATTTTTATAGTAGGATTTGTGTAGAACTTGAACTTAAGGCTATAGCAACATCTGAGAATCTGTGTTTCAATTATAGTATCTAACGCCTGTCTACTGGATGTAAACGGACTCATCACAAAGCCATCAACCAAGCATTCTGTTCATCAAACTAAGTAACCCTACGCAAATATTATTTCTGAGATTTTTTTTGTTTTTGGGTGAAAAAACGAGTTTTACGGGAACACTCAATGTACGAGTACCGCACTCAAAACTTTGTGCTGATGGAGGTTTTAGATAATGGAGGAGGAGGTAACTAAAGTTATAACCATAAAAACTAGTATTTAAAAAAAAACTTGTGAAGTCGAATTTGGAACGTTGACCTCCGCAATTAGAAGTTTCCCAGATATGGTCCAGAACAAAAAAAAATATCGCCATGACGGGGAGAAGTAGTGCCTTTCAATTTCGTTAAGGGTCTTTTTACACCTTTTATACTTCATTCATACAATTAGTACACATTTAGTTCAAACAAGTACACTTATGTTCAGTTTGTGCAACAACTTTAATTTGTTTATGGCATTATCAATAGCACGTTGATGTGATTGTTTGAGAGGAAATTACTTTAATTTGAAACAAGAAATTGAACTTGATATTATAATATGTTGATAGTACATGATTTTGCATGTCTAAAAAGTGAATTTTAATTCAGAATTCTTAAATAAATCTTATCTTAATATTAAAGATCTGAAATGGTTTCGGAGAATTCGAGACGTTAATATTATTAGGTACTAACAGGATCTTCGTTAGGATTTAGGTACTTAACTCAGAAATATTAATAGGTACTAAAAGCCTTCGGTCAGAATTTATAATTTAGGATGTTTTACAGAACCAGTTCATTACGGTATTATTTTAAGTATATCCGATGTTTACAAACAAAACTAGGTCGGTTATATGTTTCAACTTCACAATAATCACATACAAGGAAGTTTACATTGATCTATAAGACGTAAACTCTTTTTAACCGACTTCCAAAAAGGAGGAGGTTCTCTATTCGACTGACGCCTGAACCGATTTGAAAAATTCTTTTTTTGTTTGAAAGGATATACTTCCAAGTTGGTCCCATAGAAATATTGTCATGATCTGATCACGAACTTCGGAGATATGGAACGGAACTCTTCAATAATAGACAGCAAATCTGTCGTGATTGCTGCAATCGCTTGGATGTTTATTGTTTACACAACATCATAACATAACATCACGCCTGTATGCTCTGAGGGGGTACGCAGATGTGTACAGTATACCCATATTTCGACAGTTAGGTATGTTAAATAGGATAACATACAGCAATTTTGGTATTTTCTACAACAAGTGAAGCATTTGCATTTGATAAGAACCATTCTACCATCAGATCTGATGATGAAGCCAAGAGTCACGGAACTCCATAATGAGACAATGTATCCTAGTCGTGTTTGGGCTTGTTGTAATTGTAACGGTATGCACTTTCCATGTGTACCAAGCACATATGTGAACCACTAAAAAGTGAAAAATAAAAACTTTTTTGCAAAAAAATAAAACCGACTTCAAAAAAAAACCAAAAACGTGAAAAATAACTTTAGCTTCTGAAGTCGGTGACAAAAAATTAAATCAATCAAACAAACGTCACCGACTTCAGAAGCTAAAGTTATTTTTCACGTTTTTGGTTTTTTTTTGAAGTCGGTTTTATTTTTTTGCAAAAAAGTTTTTTTCGAATGGCAAATCATCAAATGATTTTCCCGCTCCGGGAGGAGCGGAAGGGTGTGTCAGCCTTTTACTGACTAAAACCCATCCACGTTCCTTCTTAGCCCTTTGTGTTCCAGGGCCGCGATATCTTTTTCAAACAATCCCGTAGAATCGTAAGCTCTTATAGCGAAAAGAAACAAAACTAAATAAATATTTGTACACAACATCTCCTGAACATCCAGGAGGTGTCCCTGACGCAATACATCACGAAGTCTAACCTCTACAGTGACTGGTGACTCACTGTACTCGCAGTCAGTCTGAACATCCAGGAGGTGTCCCTGACGCAAAACATCACGAAGTCTAACCTCTACAGTGACTGGTGACTCACTGTACTCGCAGTCAGTCTGAACATCCAGGAGGTGTCCCTGACGCAATACATCACGAAGTCTAACCTCTACAGTGACTGGTGACTCACTGTACTCGCAGTCAGTCTGAACATCCAGGAGGTGTCCCTGACGCAATACATCACGAAGTCTAACCTCTACAGTGACTGGTGACTCACTGTACTCGCAGTCAGTCTGAACATCCAGGAGGTGTCCCTGACGCAATACATCACGAAGTCTAACCCCTACAGTGACTGGTGACTCACTGTACTCGCAGTCAGTCTGAACATCCAGGAGGTGTCCCTGACGCAATACATCACGAAGTCTAACCTCTACAGTGACTGGTGACTCACTGTACTCGCAGTCAGTCTGAACATCCAGGAGGTGTCCCTGACACAATACATCACGAAGTCTAACCTCTACAGTGACTGGTGACTCACTGTACTCGCAGTCAGTCTGAACATCCAGGAGGTGTCCCTGACGCAATACATCACGAAGTCTAACCTCTACAGTGACTGGTGACTCACTGTACTCGCAGTCAGTCTGAACATCCAGGAGGTGTCCCTGACGCAATACATCACGAAGTCTAACCCCTACAGTGACTGGTGACTGGTGACTCACTGTACTCGCAGTCAGTCTGGATTTCTTCGGCCAACTCAACGTTATTAGAAACCAATTTCCTACTAACAATAAGATGATGAGATGTGTGATTTATTAAGTCTGTACCCGCGGAATTCATAGAACTCTATTTGAATGACTATTTCATGAAAAACTCATTCAATACACTGATACAGTTACATGAACTTACAAGGATGTATTGATGATTTTAATGATTATATTACTGTAACAACATACGTGTTACAGCCGCAAATCATATTACCATCAACAACACTGCACTGGCCTGCAAATTGCCAAAACGTAAGAACGTATTTGAATTTCGCGGACCACCCTGGAGTATCCACCTTAAGGTAAGCACTTCATTGGGCGCCAGCGAATTGTAGCAGTACAATGTGCATGTATTCAAGTTTTGAGAGGAAATGTTAGTGCGACATAACATCACACCAGTAATCTCTGAAGGGTCAGGATCTGCAGATATTTCGACCATTAGACCAACAAGGAACACACACTACAGTTACTTAGTTTATAACTGTAGCTGTGAACTAACAGCATGATCGGTACAGTACGCTCGTGTCCCCAGAGCAAATATTTAAAGTTGACGGTCTGACGATAATGTTACATTTTCACGATCTTCAGAATAAATTTGAATTACCTAACTTACAAAATAAGAAAAGACGATTTGGACGCGCATCGCGAGGATTGGTCCGAGGCGGCACAGGAAAAGAGCACATGGAAGGGATTGGGGGAGGCCTTTGCCCAGCAGTGGGACAGTACAGGCTAATTAAAAAAAAAAAAAACAAGAACAGGACACATTATTTAAAACGGCGCCATAAAGGTACTGCTACATTTCCTTCTTTCATTACAAAACAGTTTAAAAAAGGTTTTACTACATAATTCTCGCCCACATTGTAATTGCTAAAACATTATACGCAGTTCATTTGGTTGTGGTTCTATGGTACAAAAGGGGCTATTTTATGGCCACAATAAAAAGGTAAAATAACGCAAATTAAGACAGTTAAACTGCCCTGCTGGGTATTGCTACATTGTGTTTATTTTTAATGTATTTTTTAATAACCTAATTCTGACCACAATTTGGGGTAAAAAGTTCACTCTTAAAATTAAATGGCTTTGCAAAAAAACCATTAGCTGAGTTACTATCGTAAAAACAGTATTTACGACACTTTTTCAGTTTTCAAAATACATGTAAGTCTAAGTAAATAATAACTTAAATATTTCAAAGTTTCTTCAAAACTGCACTCTAATTGCGTGCCATACTTTCAATTATATCCGTAGAATAGTAAAGAACATTACAACCGTTGGGCAAAAGATCTCAACACGATGTATGTTGAGGATGGACGGCGCCGCCGAGGCCGGCCTAGAAAGAGGGAGCAAGATGATCCAGACGCGCAGCACAAAAGCTGGTCCGAGGTGGCGCAGGGGTAGAGTACCTGGAAGGATATAGGGAGGCCTTGAGGACATAAAAGATTATTTAAAAATACAGCCACGCCCCGAAGTATTCCATATCATTAGCTATACAATATGAGACACTATAATTACAGGGTGTAAATGACCTCTTCACGGAGCCGTCAACCAAGCATTCTGTACACCAAACTAAGTAACGCTGCGCAAAAATAATTCCTGAGAAACGCATTTTTTTTTTGGACCTAAAAAACAATCTGATTTTTGTAGCGCGCACTGGTTGGCGCGCTACTGACTGTTTAACTTTTTTTTTAGTTTCACCTAATAGCAAAAAAAAGACACATTTGTTATATTGTTTTAAATGTAAATTCATCATCGGTGAAAATTTCAACTGTCTAGCTATCACGGTTCATGAGATACAGCCTGGTGATTAGTGTTGATGACAGACAGACAGACGGTCTTAGTAATAGGGTTTTTACCCTGTGGGTACGGAGCCCTAATAAAAGTAAAGAGAAGTCCCAACGCTTTGCTTGATATGTTCTATAAATCTATTCTACTCAACAACGAAAATAACGCAATGAATATTGTTGAACTATCAAAAATTATGACAATGTTAGTATATAATAACCTAAGTTGTGTTAATCTGCGGTGAGACAGTCATGAAATGATAACACCAAAAAATTTTCAATGCACAGCCCACTGCACAGGATCAACATCGCCTCAACACCAGCCTCGGGATTGTTTCTAGGAAACTTTGATTTTTGTTGAGCAGAAATGTTTCTACCATGTGTCGAAAATAGAAAAAAATTGTCGTCATGGTTGAAGTTGTAGACTTTTGTCGTTTGAAGAATGGGTGCATTTCTTTTCTACGTATCTACCATGCATACGACATTAGGCATGCTTACGACGACGATAGAAATCTTTCTATAATCTGTAATTTTGTCGATTCTTCCGTCGACAAAACTTGTGTTCACAGTGGTCAAGCTTCGCGTGCAGCAAGTTAAAATGAGATAAATGTATTTCCGATTTAGTGCAGTACTTATAAGTTTAAAATTATTAATCAACAAATTATTGTTTATTGTAAAGAGTATCTCAATAACATAAGTATTGGAAACAAAGGCCGCTCGGGAAGGATACGTAATTAACCATCGTTTGATCGAACATCCCGGTGGATCCTGATTGAAGCGCCTTTGTCCAAAGCTGGTTCATTTCACGTAAAGCTTTTGGGTGCGGTCGCACTTGTAGCTGAGAAGTTGGTACAAAACAGTACTTGTGAGACTCGGAGTGATGAAGATTAAGCTTAGTAAGGATAAGTGATGATGATGCGTAGTAGTGTGTGAAGAAATTCAGTTTATTCAAAGCGTACAGGTACAACATTCAATGATTTTCTGTAATTTATCCAAACAATCTTCCAGACTGTTGTAAATTCATGAGTATTTATTTAAAAAACTTAATTCATGCGAACATGATACTCCTCATGGTTCTGTCATGGTTGAAGAACTTATCAACAGTGACTTTAGTTTTGTAGCAGTAGAAGTGTGCGAGGCAAGCTGGCAATTAAACTATCGCTTTCACGAGCATCACACCCATTTGTTCCCCACTCAATGAAACTCGAGAAGAGTGATAATAATTAGCCCCACGCTTGCTGCACCGCAATGTGTCACCGGGCCACTAATCTGTTACTAATTACTGACTGACACTGACTGCTGTTTCAGTGGCTCATCATTCAGAGCAAGATAATGGAATGAAATAGTTTGGATTAAAGCTGGGCAGTAAAAACATCATTTTAGGCCTCCCTCGACATAATATTTACTAAAAAACAAACAGATTAGAATCCTGCATTTAAATAATGTTTTCTTATATAACCAACGATTGCTGATAAATAATATTTAAAAATTTAAGAAGGTACTTTTATTAGTACATTGTTACCCTAGGGGTAAAAGTAACTTATTTAGTCCCGAGACGGAGTTTGGCGCACGAACGTAGCGCGGGCGCTAATAGTTCGAGGGACTAAATAAGTCTTTAACCCGAGGTAAACACTGTGCTTTTCATTACGAATACAAGGAAAATAAAAATAAAAACACGAAACAACTCGAAAAAAAGGAAGATCGGATTGCCGCTTTCACGCCTATTTTGTTTTTTTTTCTGTGGCCGGCTATTCATCCTTTATTTTTCACTTTCGTCACTGAAAAAAATACTAAATATTTTGCCCAAATCTATGTTATTTCAAAGAAATATTTGTAACCAAATTATAACTAAGTTATATATAAAGAAAATAATCATTAATTAATACAGAATTTTATGTTATTTCAATTTTACATCGCGCTGTAATTTAGGGGTTGTATAGAAGTCGGAACATGGTTCAATAGAAAGGTGAAAATAGAACTAGTTTTTTTTTTATAATTTGGCGGCTGTCAGTTGAAAGTGATTCTCCCTAGGGCTGAAAAGTATTACTTTCAACCCGCTCCTCAGGCAACTTCAGACCTACTTTCCGAGTATGAGTAATGAAATAGTTATTTATCCAACATGTGAGGAAAGTTCGTTTTTCCTATGAGTTTTGATTTTGAGTCTTGAGCGAACGAAGGATTGAAAAATAGAATCACGAGCGCAGCGAGTGGTAATAAATTTCAATCCTGAGTAAGCGAAAGACTCAACTAAACGAATAGCAAATGAACTTGCTCACATGTTGCATACAAAACTTTTCACCACTCCCAGCAAGAAAGTATTCAGTCATCATAGGTAAATTTTTATTTCATTATTTTATTAAACTTTTTTAATGTTTCTGAACTTATACACTTACAAAAATTTGATAAATTTTATAAAAAAAAACATTAATCTTAACTTATAAATATTTCTATTCTAAGCATAAAATTATTTAATTTTTAAAATATCTTTAAAACTTAACATAAAAAAATCAGGTAAGGTTAGTTTCTGAACGGGATCATTACTTTCCTCACTGTTCAAACAGTGAGGAAAAACCAATTTTCCTCACTGTTTTAGTAGAGGAAAGACATTTCTTTCGTGCGGGAGTGGCGAAAAATGTATTTTCATTTCTCATACTCGGAAAGAAGTGTTTGTTTGTTTGGAATAGCGGGTGGAAAATACTACTTCCCACCCTTGGGCGGGAAAGACTCATAGTAATTGCTTCCCTCCCCAGAGCGGGAACAAATTTAAAAAATAGAACTAAATTTTGTTAGGCATTCGGCTGCAAAAAATTTCAGTGAGTCTATAAACAGCCAGTGTGAATAAAAAAAAAAACTGAGCGGGTCCGCCCCCGTCTGAGACGCAGTGTGTTCCATAGTTTAAATTTTAAATAGAATATATAATTTGGCGGGATACTAAACTCTGTAAGCTATATCGAAATCTCGGTTTTTTTTTCCAATAGCTTATTAAAATGAGTTCAAGTATTTCTGAAATGCTGACCTCAGATTCTGTTTAAGGCGAGGCAAATACAGTTATCGAAAATCTTTTGCCAGAAATTCAAAAAATACATACAATGACTTTATTAAGTGGCGAGCAGATAAGAAAATAAAACTGCTATTTTTTACTTTGCTATTTTTTATATTCGAAATGAAAAGTAGTATGCTTACCTCGGGTGAAAGACATCAATTCCTACTCGGACTATAGCCGCCCTCGCTGCACTCGGGCGGCTAAATACCTCGTATGGGAATTGATTCCTTTCGACCCTCGTGTAAACAATCTACTATATAATGTCGAAAGAGGTACCAACAGTTGTTAGGACTTGTCACGATTATTTTATATTTCCAATTGCTCTGTGGCTTCTATTAGAAAAGTCAGTACCAGTTTTTTGTTATAAATCATTATCGTAAGGAAGACGAACAGTTTTATACAGCATAGCCAATAAAATAATAGCTGTAAATGTAACTACGTCTTACTTTGGAGACTGATCAATTTTATTGCAGCTGACTAAAGAAGATAAAGTCAAAAATAGTATCACAACGCCAAAGTCAATGACAAAGTTCACACACAACTACGAAAATTGCTTACGACCTTTATGCACGTTACGCCACTCTTAATTAAGAGAAATAAAGTTCATTATGTTTCGACTGGAGTGTATCGGTATGGTTACAAAAAGACAAATTGTTGATAATATTCTCGCGCCCTTACGCGATAACCCTCTCTGATATAAATATAAGTTATCAGTATCATAAAACTACTCGTCAAATTTGTAGCAAAGAAATCTGTGGAGATCCTTTCTGCTATGTTGTAGTTTAGGGGTGAGTTTCTTAGCATGATTGAGTAATCGTCTTTTTTCACTTTGTATGATCGCTGACAATATTTTGGATGAATCTAACTTCAGTTACTGAATTCATAATTTGGTAATATTCCACATTTGACTCTACTGCTTGCACTGCTTGTGTCACACCACACTGTTATTTTCAGACCGGCCAACAACCAAGATTTGCAAACCTGCAGTCCAAGCACGTAGGATTCGATAGGACTCGATGAGATAAATTTGACAGTTATTCTCGATAAAATGAGTTTTCGACTCCATAAAAACTCATTTTATCGAGAATAACTGTCAAATTTATCTATTCGAGTCCTATCGAATCCTACGTACTTGCACTGCTGTTGCAGTTATTGACTTCATTTAAAATACTGTGAGTAATTAGTTCAATTTTATTAGATTTACTAATTTTCAAACATTAGTAAACATTTCAAAATCATAAGCCAGTTCAATTTTGTAACGATGTCTCATTTTAGCGGCATTCGGTACCGTTTAGTGTCCACGGACAGTGATGCATTTGAATTTGGATTGTCAGGTTAGCAATATTTGCTGTGAATCAATCTTTCTCTTTCTTCTTCTTTCTTTATCGTGTGGTTAGTGCCTAACCTGGTGTCAGGATGTGGTGTGAATTAATGAAAATTGCCAACATTTACGCATGCCAGTTACGCCAGACACAATAATTCGAGTTATGTGATTTCAGAACCAATAGACAATATTTGTAATTTATTTCTGCGGTTTTGTTACAAAACGCTGGTGACTAACTACTATACAGTTAATCTCAGTTGCTGGGAACACTTGGTATTGTGTGTTAATTTATCGAATGGTGTGACGAAACCAGGTCCCATGAAACCGGTGATAACTAAGGAAATCTTTGGCAACATTCATGACTGTAACATAAGGTCTGATTGATACCGCGGCCCCGGAACGTAAAGGGCGAGGAAGGAACATGGATGGTTGGTCCTTCTCATGGTTTCATTCTAGAAAAAAAATGGAAAGAAAAAGCATTTATTAGCCCGACAGGAAAAAACACTAAAAAATAAAAAAAAATAAAAAGCAAATAAGCAAAAACAAACCACTCTTTCAAAGGTCACGCTAGAAAATGGGAGAAAATATTTTTAACCACAACATCAACTCCGTAGTTTTACAAAATCCGCGCTAATGTCAGTGAGCGCACGATTAGTGTCATCTTGACACTAAGCGCCGTCCTGCGCGTAAGTGTGGAAGTGCCCGGTGGACAGTGAGTGACGGTATCCAACATGGGAGTAGCCGAAGAAAAGGATATGGAAATTGATGTTGTTAGGCCTAGTAAGTAGTTGAAAATTTTAATTTTCGCCAAAAAAATACGTTATTTCCAGGGAAAAACTTATTAAAGCTAGCTAGTGCCCGTGGCTTCGCAGGCTTGTTGTTGGGTAGTTGCCTCAGCAGAATTCACTATTTCAGAGCTCCTACTTCTTAAACAAAAGTATATTAGTGTCATAATCAAAACGTGCGAAAAAAATGTTATCACTGAATATTTCCATATTTATGAGACTAAGTAAATATGTATTTTTAATAGAGTTATGGATTTTGTGCTAAACTGTATTCGTAATAAAGAATGTTCAATTTATTTTCATTAATTACGTATTTTTTATGCGCACAGTATGATGAAGTATCATTCTGTGGACTTGTTACTACTAGGAGTTGGGAGCTTAGCATGGATATTAAAAATAAAATATTCTTCCAAGCATCCTCAAACTTTTAACAATATATAACTTGTACATTGAGCTTTTATGTTCTCGTTATTAAAAAAAATAATCCCACCTAGTTTTAATAATAACCAGATTAATCAGTTCGTTACAGAATGTGTATCTGTCACCGTAAAATTGTCAAATACGTTATATTGTAATATCTCTAGCGATATTATAAAGTCTCGAATTATTGTCAAATGAAGATACTGCTTACAATAAAACGCATTATTTTTCGTGAAATGCATGCGATTTTAGTCAACTCACGCGGTGTGGAGAGAAGGAGGGGTCCCCCTTGCCCAATGGTACCACTCTCATGAAAAGATAATATACCATTCCTGAGAAATATCAATTAATATAACCTAACCTTAAAACACTTCATATTCCCCTAAAAAGCGTAGTCGACGGAGCCCCGCTTCGCGGCGCCCCTATTTCCGAGTGCAGGGTTTAAAGGAACCTAACTAACCTAACGGGGGGGTGCCCCAAGTCCCGTTTATGGGGGCAAGAGATACTTCCGTATGTTCAGTTGACAATAATTCGAGACTTTACAATATCGCTAGAGAGATACACGTTATATTGTAATATAACGTATTTGACAATTTTACGGTGACATATCCATTCTGTGGACCCAAAACATCCAGCTCTAAGACTCGATTTCACAAATTACAAATCGAGATTTTTATTTTTAAGCTGGCAATTCTATATGTGGCTGTCTTTTGTCATTGTGTGGACGTGGAATTAACGGTGAATGTGTTTTAACGAACCAAAAAATTGTTTTCTCCAAGTTTTTCGTCAAATATCGTGTGTCTTCACTTACTATCAAATATTTCGGTAAGTTTGCTCTAAATTATTATGAGAAACTTTGCATTATTGAGTCAAATGAACGATTTTACAATTTTTACTTTGTTGTTAATCTAACTTAAAAAAATATTACTTTATTTTTGATTTTGTGTAAGACAGTCCCTTCTGTGGATTTCTTTTCTGTGTTCCTGTGTCCACAGGATGGGAAGTTTGTCTACAGAATGGATAATAATGCAAATCCTCAATTGTTATGCTTGTGTGGATTGCTTATTATGGCCTCTTTATTATCTATTGCTGATTTTTATCACATTAGTCGGTTTTGGCTTATTTTTTTAATGCACTATTAAAAAAACCAAACCCAACATATTAAAATGCACATAAGCTACCAAATGACTTTACTCTCCGATCGTTTGTTAGTTTATGACAATACACAAGCGATTGAAGGCTTTTGTGCCTGTGCTGTTAAGTTTTGGTTTCGGATGCAGGTATTAGCTTATATTTAGCTTATTTTGTTTTAGAAAATATGCCTCCAAGAAAAAAAATAACAGAGGAAGAAAAAAAGAGAAGACGCCGCGAACAGAAGAAACAGAGTATGCGCCGCGCTCAGGCGAGATTAGATGATGCAGCTATTTAAGAAAGAAGATGAAAAGAGAAGAAGAAAAGTAAATGTAAGGGTATTAAAGCAATTGGCATAAATGATTCTGATGTGGCAGAAATCGAAGAAATTGCTGACTCTAATACCGTACGCCCCTTTAAAGGTACACTTAAAATTCCCCAAATTTGCTGGTCTAAAAAGCAACCAAATATATTTCATGCAAGATGGTTAAGTTGAAAAATCTGTGCAATTCATACTAAATGCAGCCGCTACGAAATTGGACAAATAGAAGTTAAGACTGATTTGTTATGTTCACCATCAAATGAGCCCAGTTCGCCACATAGTGCATCAATACCAATTGCTTTAAGCCCTAGACCTTTATCTAGAACTGGAACCCCAAATGTCTCTACATCAGTTGCTGCTAGCAATTCTCCCACATCTGAAGGTTCAATAGAATTACGTGCTCCAGTTACACGGAGACTTCACTTTGAAGATGTCTATTCAGAAGAAGATGATTTTGTTGGTATCATTAATGACATTATCACTCCTCAAAATAAATTGACTATCCAGAAAACCCTATTTTGGCAATACATATTCATTTGAAAGCCTTTGAAATTCCAAATCAAAGTCACTTTTGGCTTGAAGAAGTTGTAAAAACGCGCTAAAAGATAGGTCCATTTTCTTAGAACCATCACAAAGAATACCACACCTTCTCTCCTGCCCGTTGTGTGCAACTAATTGCACCCTCCAACATTTGAATGAGACAATCGATAGAGGGGCGGTTGCAGTTTATAGTTGTAGTTCTCGGCTCATTAACACCCTCACCAACGGCTCGTGTTTTAATTCCACCTCGTATGCAATAACAAACTTTCTCCACTTGTATCAAAATGTACCTTAGTCATCGATTCCAAAAGATGAAGAAGACCAAAAAAACTAAGATGAGCATGTGAAAAGGGAAGGTTTAAATTGATTTAGATTAAATTGGCCTGGAGCAAGTTTATGTGTTACAGTTTTGATGCTACACTGTTTCAAAACTTTGGTGCTTTGATCTAAGATTAGTTCTGTTGTGTTGTATGTTACTTAAGTTGGAGTTACCTGATATTGGTAAGCTTCTTAAGTTGCTGTTGCAGCAACAACAAACTTTGACAAGATTTCGTACAAGCTTAGTCTTCTTCTATAACGTCATGTTTATTTAAGTTATCAGTAAATATTCACTGCTCAGAAAATTCATGTCTTAGTTTTGACAGTGTTTTGTTTCGCAAGTTTTATATTTCGTGTTAAGATTTCTACGTAAGTTTATGTATTTGAAACTCCGTATTCTTTTTGTTGAGCTTTATTGCTTTAAGTCGACTCTCCTTGTCCGTATCAATTGTCTTTGCAATCAATATAGAAAGCACATGTAGACTAAGTTGTATTTAATAAATCTACTGAGTTGTCAAGGTCAGATAGGCAGTCAATCATCCAGTCCATGTAAGATATTGGTATAGGTACTCGTACAGCTGTATAAGGTATTCGGTTAAACATAGCTGGAAAATGGCTAGGCAGATGAAGATGGTTTCCCATTATTATTTATTTCTAATTCTACCTACCACCTTCCTTATTTCAAAATTATTTTAATAATTCACAGAGGGCTTGGGGGTCCGCCACGCGCAGACGGCGCTGCTGTTCTTCGGGATGCTGTTCGCCTTCACCATGAGAGTCAACATGAGCATGGCCATCGTTGACATGACTGACGAGAGGAAGGAACATGTGGGTAGAATCTGTCTTTGTCTGTCTTATCTCTCTTGTTCTCGCACGGCACTGTTGGGCCGAAGTATTAGGTCATGGATTGGTATAAATCTGTTATTTGCTCAAAAAATTTCTCAACATTGTCCATAAAAAAAACCTAGACGATTACATCATAAGCAGTTACTATAATTCGGATTTGATTTACAGCAGACAGTGCAGTTGACTGACTTGTGTGATCGAATTAATTTCAACTAGACCCCGAAATAAAATTATAAAAAAATGTAAATAAAACGTTGTTATGGTGTTCACTATCAACAACATGAGTTTTATTATCACTTAAACCAGTTTAATGTCAGTAATATGTTGCTTATTAAAGGTTATCATTGAATCACTGTGAGTTAGTAAGAAAGTTCAATTTATTTACATCGACTCGCTGATGCAACTTGTAGAAGCCTTGAAACTCGCACATCACCCTGTGACGCTAGTTTCTTCCAATTTCCTGTTGCGTAGTTTTATTTTTGTAGATTTAATCTCCGGCTATATAAACAACATTTTAGTTTATTTTTGGACATTAAAAATCTGCATCGCCTTTTCCCAACTATGTTGGGTTCGGCTTTCAGTCTAACCAGATGCACTTGGACACAATTATTTTATATGGAGCGACGGCCTATCTGACCTCCACAACCCAGTTAATACTGGGTATATCACTTGGTAAGATTGGTTGTCAGACTTTTTGGGCCACTAACTACCTTTAGAGACTGTCCAAATGGACAAATGACAGCCGGGACCAACAGCTTGATGTACTTTTCGAGGCATGGAGGAAACTCGGTATGTAAGGGTGGTCCCACATGCACAGACCAACCTAGGCAAGTTCGACCCCAGTGGCTGTTATTATTTAGCCACGAGCCACATTAAAAATATGTTTCCATAACAACAGTTAAAGCTTACGTAAATAAAAAGCATTAGAATAGTTTAAAGTTACTGTTCATCGATACACGGTCTTTTTCCACCATAGCCTTTCACTAAATTAAAGTTCCAACTAAGTTCCAACAATTTTAAATAAATAGCTGGGTAAGAAAACTGCATCATATCTAAAAGGTAGTGGCAGTCGACCACTATTATTTTAACATACGCGGAATCTATAATTCAAGAAAATTGTGTAGCCACTACTAAGTATTTAAAAAACCTATTAAGTAATTGAGCTCGAGTCAACGTAGGTAAGTACTGGGATTTATTTTGAAACTGAAATTTAAATAATTTTTTTTCGGGCTTAGAAAAGCGTATCAAGCTTCCTTTTCTCTATTGCTTTGTCAAAGATTAATGTGCACATAATCTGTAATATCACAATTAATATTTGTGTTTTATGTATACAAAAAGAAATTTCCCACTTAAAAATTAAGCATTTAATTTATTAATAAATAACCATAAAATTATCAGAACACAACATTCTCTACGAGTGTTCGACCTCCAAGGAAAAAGTTTATGTACATCTTTATCTTATCAATGGAAGTCAATTAATTGGCTCGTAAAAATTAAAGCATGTCATTTTTATTATCTTGCTAAGAAAAATAACATACCTAATGTGTACCTAACACAATAATTATCGAAACACTGACCATCATGTGATATTTTAAAAACAAAACAAATGAAGATGACTTAATGTGATCTTTTAGAATAAATTATCAAGATATTGTTGGCAACTGCATTTGGTTGTGATGAGAATGCTAAGGGAAAGTGTGGAGTAACGCAAATAGGCAGATTAGGAAACGATATTTAAAACAGGAAGTCTGAAAGTGGCGCTGTTGACAGAAAAGTTGTCTGCGGAGGAATATATCGTGAAAAAACTTTTGCGTTTTGTGTTGAATGTAGATAGGCTATAGCAGTAAGAGAAACCCAAAGAAACAATGGATGTACATCCATTGTAAGAAAGATGATATGGTTTGAAAGAAAGTGACTCAAGTTATGACGACCAATGATGATGATGATACCATCTAGACAATTTCGGCCACAATCACATACAGCTGCAGCTGCATCGATGTCTTGTAAGGTGGTTGTTAAGATCTTCGATGTGCTGCTCTTTCATGGGCTCTCAAGTGGCTAGCATATCCAACTTTGCCCGTAAAACTCCGAAAACGAAACGGACATGTCAGAACACCATTGTAGGGTGGGTATAGCTGTATTCGACCATAGGGAAGTGTTGAAGATGGAGACATGCTTCACCGATCCCAAATAAATTGAGTTAAGGACAGGGAAATTAATGACGAGTAAAGGCACTAGCGGACATTTGTTTCTATCGCGGCATAGTTTCGCCACAATATTGGCGATCTCCACACCTCATGTCGGCGCAGTCGTGTGTTGTTAGACATCGACTGATTTCATTAAAGTCAATGTGACATGAGATCCGCTTTACCCTTCGACTACGCGGACGTGTGGGAATCACCTTAAGACTTTAGATGCTGGTGTAGAAAATATACAAAAACATCTGTTGTTATTTTGTATATTTTAATTTTATGTTATAACTCTTATAATTCTAATGTTAGTTACTGTAATTGGTTTTAAAAATTCAACCATTGTGATTAGATAAATAAATAAATCTGGTTGGTAGCGTAACTTTTCACACTATGTTTTTAAGTACACTTAGGTATACCCTCTGAACTTTAGACACGTGTAATCGTGTGTACAAGGGGCGTTTAATTAACTAGACATTAAAATTATTTTATCTAGAGTTCAATGAAATTAACGTGGAAAATTTAGCCAAAGAAATGATAATTCTAGTAGTATGTATCAACCGAGATAAATGTTAAATCATAATGTTAAATAATAACAATATTTTTACGACAGTTTAATCAAAAAAATGCGCTTTTATTATTCAGAATAGTATTTGATTGCCCCAGATAGGACTACGTACCGCAAGACTGTAAATTGTTTCATCATCATCTGCTGAGATTTTCCTCAACTGAGTTGGGGTCGGCAGCCAGTTCAATTGGATGCTTCTGAATACCAGAGGAATATTGTTCAGAGAACTCCACAAACCTATCTCCCTTGGTAAGACCAGACTTCTGGCTATCCGTGATGAAAAGACTCTAAGGTTTAGGAATAACAGCCAGGACCACCACTTAATGAGTTTTCCCGAGGAGTGAAAGACTTTTGGCAAGTTATCGAAGGTCACCCATCCTCATATCGATCTCGACAAACGAAACTTAACCTTTGTTCGACCAAAGAATTTGTTATTGCATATCCACGAGCCACTGCCAAAGTGACTAATTAGCAAAGTACAGCCAGGTCAGTTAATGTTAACAAAACTACTCACATACACACATCCAGTCCTTAACCGTCCTAACCTAATTTTAAATAGCTTTAATACAGCAAAACTTACGTAGTGTTAATATTCAAAACAATCAATTTCTTTGTCGATACTACGGATATCACTACGGATAAAATAATAAATAACAAACTATTATTAGGATGTTATAGTATTTCCGCAACTACTAATGAGATCTCCTAATCACCTTAGTGCGCGGTCAAGTGACCAGCAATGTTGCTCTCGACTGTGTAACTATGTGTGTGTGTGTGTGTGTGTTATTGTTGTTCATTATAGCACGTTTATGTATAGGGTCATCAGCAACGGTCCTTGCTTTAACACTGAGCCAATTCTCAAAAATACCACTGTTCACTGTCTCTGGTGTAGTAGTTCCAGGCGAGATTGCTGGGACTTGAGCGAGGCGCCTGAGGGCTACTACAATATTTAACAGGATTGAAATAAGTTTTCTAGAAGTCTTGTGTCTATCCTAAACATTTTTTACTTTTCCACCATTGTTACTGCTTATAAAATGCCACTTTGTCTCCGTCTCGATTTCTAAACTTTTACAAAGTTATAAAAGTTTTTTCGTGCATTGAAGTGTTTTGTCTACTGATAGATGAGAGATGTGAACTGTTCAACCAGTTGACACCTCTCATCTCTCAGTGGACACCAAGTCAAAAATATTTGAGCAGTGCTCGAGTGTCGCAAATTCTTAAAATCTTGCCCATATTTATAAGCGGGTGAAATGTAGAGCAGCTTATTGCAAAGAGCTAGCCTACGGTAACATGACAGATCGAATCTTCTATGTTAAGCAACGCTTGCCAGGGTCAGCCTATCAATGGGTGTCCGTTGCATCGTGTACTAACATAGTTTTTAAGGGGTGCGTGCCATTTGATATAATAACAGAAAGTCTAACGTTCACGTGACCTAATTTCATTTAATATACTTTTTGTTTAGTATAACGATGAAATTATATAATGAATTATTGATACAATTTCAGTTTATCTAATTTTATAATGTCTTAATTAACATTTCTGCCGCCGCGTCCGCCGAGCGCCAGATCCTCGCTCAGCGCAGGAATCATTACCCTGTATTGTGGGTGAATGATGTGGGTTAGGTTAGGTTAGAACTGTGACCTTTTGGCGCGCGAAGGCGAGTGAGCGGAGCGAGCGTGCCGCGGCAGCGGCCGCCGAGCGACAGATCCTCACTGTTGTAGGTGAATCATTTGGGTTATTTGAGGTTTGACAGGGCATTATGATGTGTCCTGATATTTACTTATTCATTACAGAATTTCGGCTGAAAATTAGGAAATATGAAAATTAGGTCAAATAAAAGTTATGTCAACTAAACGTTATATTATAACAGCATTATACAAATTGAAAATTATTTTTAATGTACGTTATACTAAATGTTATTAGAGTAAAAGAAGTTTATTTGAAATATAAGATTAGATCACATGAAATTTGGTTATTTGTTTTTATAGCATATGAAAATTATATCATGTGAACGTTATTTCAAGTGTAAATATACTTTCTGTTATTATATCATATATTACACACCCGTTTTTAAGTTACTATACTAACAAAAAATTTTATTAGTATGTATATTTACGGTAAGGTATTTATGTATGGGTCTTTGTTACCTGAAATAAATGGTTTATTATTATTAATACACACGAGACCCATCTGTGCTCCAGAAAGCAGGTTTAACCGACTATAATTTGTAGATTAAACATTCGTTACAGGTAGCCAGAAGACCGTGAGTCTGACCACCACGGAGACCTGCAACGACCTGCAGTCATTCCACGTGGAATACTGGTATTCAGCTGCATCCGGTTAGACTGGAATCCGATCCCGACATACTTAGTTGGGAAAAGGCGGGCAGATGATATTTTGTATCATGTTACAAGTATATATAGGTTTAGAACTTTCGTCATTTGCCTAGCCTTTCCCCAGCTATGTTAGGGTCGACTTCCAGTCTAACCAAATGCAGCTGAATACCAGTATTATACATGGGGCGACTGTCCATCTGATCTCCACAACCCACATAGTACTGGGTAATACGATACCACTTGGTAAGACTGGCTGTCAGACCTTTTGGGCCACTGACAACCTGTAACGACTGACAAAGATCTTCAAATGACAGCCGGGACCAACGGCTTAACGTGCTTTCCGAGGCACGGAGGAAACTCGGTATGCAATGTCACCCACCCACAGACCGACCTAGGCAAGGGTTTAGAATATAGGTTTCTTCAATATAGAGTTAGAACTTTGACTTCACAATAATAATAGTAGATTATGCACCAAGGGGCTAAAGTTGTGTCTTATGTCACGGGCGTCATATTGAATCTTGAGCGCAATGAAGGATCCGGGATTTAACTCCCGAGCGCAGCGAGGGAGTTAAGAGTTTAACTCACGAGCGAAGCGAGGGAGTTAATACAAGAATCCTGAATGCAGCGAGGGATTCAAGCTAGCCCAAGGCAAAGACACCTTTAGCCCAGAGGAGGATACTCTACTTTTTACACCTACTGTGAGAAAATAATAGCCATAGTACGAAAAACAAAGTATTTATTAAATAAACAAACAGTAAGAATAAATAAATTAACTAATGCTACAGCCAATTACTATTACGGTATTACGGCGCGGTACGGTATTTGTTATTATTAATGCCAATTTTAATGTTATTCCATTCCTTTTAAAAAATGGTTCGTAGTTATCTAATTATTCTTATAATATTATGTCTTCGAAAACATGGCAACGATATGAAGAAGCAGTCGTTATGATTTTGTAGGAAATCGAGAATATCATCCACGCGTAGTAAGGGTATCGAGAAAAGCTTTCCTCTTTCTGGCACCAAAGGGTATTTGTTAGTACTATACTGCCGATTTAGCTGAGCATGTGAGATTCCAAATTCAAATCACATTATTGACCAGCGGGTCATAATGAAATCCAGTGTAACATTATTGACCGGCTGTGCCCCCGGCCACTAATAACTCACTTTAGGTTGAGGTTGCTTGACATATAATTTGACATTTTCGAGCAGGTGGTGTGAAAAGTACTTTATTGCTCAGGCCATTTCCACTCAATAAAACAGGATGCCAACGGAAAGTTTATCGTGTCAGTGGGCCGCATGCGTCTGCGCATCCGTGACGCTGTAACCCCGCCCACTTAGATATGGCCGACCTTATCCCCGTGACGTCACGTGTTGTGCAAGCACGCGCAACACGTTCGTGTGTTATTATTACATAGTTCTTGTAAACATCGTAATTATTGTGTCAGTGTAGATTTATGAACGGAAGAAATTGTCTTCTAGCTCGTTTGTTTGTTTGTTCCGCAGTGATTGATTGATGCATAATGTTATAGGAAAGTTGAAAGACTTGATGTTTATCTGTAAAGTCGCCTCTTCGTTGATTTTTGTTAACCGAAGTTTGTGCGCCTCGTCCTTTTTGAAGGCGTGGCTGCACACCAGCTTTATTTGCCATAACAGCATCAAATCTGGTCTTAGTCATATTGGTTTAACAAGAGCAACTTTGTCAAATCGGTAAATTGTTTAGTAATGTTATAATAACGCCATGTACGGTCGAAGAAGCTTGGTTTACAGTTTAACCCACAAATTACATTGTAAAATGTAAACCAAATAGGTTGCTTTTGCGACCGTACATGACCTCACGCGATGTAATTGGCAATGAGATTTGCACTAAGTGATACGTACTGAGTGATTCGTCGCATGATCTTTACTTCACTTTTTCTCTCATTTGTTTTTACAAAAATAGCTTGAGTAGGTAATGTCTTTTCACAGTTATTTTCCCCTTCTGATCTAGCGTCACTGTCAAAATCACGTTGATCATTATAATGCACAGTTTTAAGGTTTCTTTTGACTTGCTACCCCTGCAAATCTGCCAGCTCGAAGTCAAGTGGTACGAACAACGTTCAAAACCTCTTATAAAAGTAAACATAGCCCGGACAGGGTTTATTCCACACACACTGCGAACTTTGCCTACCCGTGTCATAATCAAGTTAATTATTTATTAAAATGTTTGGTATTCAATTTAATGCTAAATTTAAAACTATTTGCTTGTATTGAGTAGATTAGCTCTTAGAACAATTAATTACTGTTGGCTCGTTAGTGAAAAGTTCTAATGTTAAAACTGGTAAATAGATTAATAAATTAGCAATGTATTGGATCACAAAATAAATTATGTCGTCAATCAAAATCACAATCGAAGCATATTTATTTCAAGTAGGCCAGTTACAAGCACTTTTGAAGTGTCGAAAGTTTGTTAGTGTTTGCTAATGTACCAGTCACAAGACATACAAACTGAGAAAGAACTGTAGTCGCCCATGTCCTAGCGTAGATCTCTATGAAGACCCCACATGGCTGGAGCCACGCCGTGTCCTCGTAGCGGCGATTGGCGGCAGCGACCTATCACGTCCCGCACTCACTGGTTCAATCCATGTTCCGGAGCGAGACGGAATGGAAAGCCGTCACCTCCTTCTGCGAAGTAGTCATGCTAGCGAAGGAGGTGGCGGAACGTGAGAAGGACAGAACCTCAAGTCCCATCCGCCGCGGGAGACGCACCGGGCGTCGGGGGTCTAAAGAGATGTCAGCATAAGGAAGGGGTCTACAAGGGCCGATGCACTGTTCGAAAGAGATACCGCGGCCTGGTACACAAAGGGCTAAGAAGGAACGTGGATCGCTTTTAATCAGTTTAAGTCTGACACTCCCTTCCGCTCCGCCCAGAGCGGAATTTCCCATGCGAAAAAAAATCTCTATGGAGAAGAACGGTTTCACTCGTGAATAATGTGATTTTATCAATGTACGTACAACCGTGTGAGATAATTAACGAGCTTTTTGCGAACGATGACGCGGGCATGTAAAGCCTAGTATTGTATATTTAAAGAATGCTAGGAGATCTGAATGCCTTGATAAACGCGTCGAGTGCAGTAGCGCTTGACTATCAGGACAAAGACAGAGTACAATATGAGAGGTGTACAATATGGCTGTTTACCACCACTGTACTTGCTCCTTGTTATCAAAGCGTAAGCACTAGATCGAACCTACAACCCATAGAGATCGGTTTCACAAACCTTACAGACTAGCTATGCTGTCCACATTCACATCATTCACGCTTTTACGATGCTTTTAAAATGTGCCATAGCACTTGCAACCGTGGCTCCCTGGATCGGGAACTTACAATAATTGAAAACCACGGAAGATCTTCTAACTGTAAATTTCTCTGTATTTTTACCCAACTACGTTAAAAGATTACTGAGGACTTCAAGTTACTTTGCAATAAAACCTGATGCAACATAATGTCACATGAGTAGGTAAACGGATATATATAACATTCCAGCCACCCCTGAACGACGCTCTTAAAATAAAACTGTCTTAAATCCCCAGTCATGTGATGATTGATAACATTTTCACCTACATGTTAAAACATGATAGATATTCATAAAACTAAATGTATGACTCGAACAATCATGAATGGCAGGTATTTTAGTTCGAGTGATAAAATTAATAGCACCTGTCTATCGTTCGAGACTTAAAATTCTTCCTTCTTCCTTTCTTTAATAAAAAGAAAATATTTTTAGGTTGGATTTAGTCTAAACTTTTTGTTTCATTCTTTCAACTCTCCCTAATGAATGAAAATTAGATTATATTATGATTAAGAATAAGAAATTTTATTAGTTCAAACATATATTTATATACAGAATTAAAATAAAATAATACATGCATGCAAGATCTTAAATAAGAGTGGCTCACGACATGTATGCCATTTCTCATGGCGTGCAAATATTTTCGGTACAATTTTATTGCATTAATGATTTTTAAACGTACACTTGGACATTACTTATCAATCAATTAAATACAATTACTCGTATTATAATAGAATCAATTATTTTAGATTTAACTCTTATAATTTATAATAATCACCATGAGTCGTTTAAAAATTCTGCAATACTATAATATGCTTTTTGTACCAAAAACAATTTCATTGTTTGTTTCAATTTAGGTATAGTTTGCTCTTTCCAACTTTTGGGCAATTTTTTGTAGATAGTTGGTGCCATACAAAAAACACTCTTGCGCATAAGTGCAGTTTTTGATGTATGGGCACATAGTTTGCCATCATCACGTCCATTTCTTGGAAATTTGTCTGCCATACGAGAAAACAATTTAATGTGGATTTGTTTTTACGAACATAACTATTTCTTCTAAATACATATAAATTGAAGGTAATGTTAATATTTGGTATTTTGTGAAATAATTTTTACAGCTATCGGTAGTTTTGAAATTAAACATATATCTCAAGCAGCACTTTTGTCTTTGATATTATTATAGTGGACTCATAACTTGATTTCCAAGTTAGATTTTAATTTAAGATACATTTACCTTTAATTATTTACGTTTTTGTCGTATTACTTGGGTATACAAGCGTACCAAAAAATAATAACAGGAAGAATTAGCGTGATCGTTTGAAAGTTAGTCAAAAAAAAAATTCCAGTACGAGACGTAGGCCACTTGAAGCGTTAATCCATTGTTTCACGCCCTTCCCGTCATAAGGTGACAAATTGTGTATTTTAAACAAAACAAAAATTTGTAATTCCATCAAATTAAATTGTAAATTCTTTTGTAAGTAGGTTGTTACGAGTATTATTCCGTGTGGTCGGCTTTGGACTTGTTATTTTCTTTGTTAATTAGTGACGAAGTTTTGGGTTTCGCTTCAAGGGTGCGGTGCGGGACGGGAGGGTGTCGTCATCTTGGACTTATTACTGGTTTGGGAAACTCGTGGGTGGTCCGTTTTGTAAACGAGGAATTAATTATGCTAGGTTTGTCACAGGAAATGGTTGTATAAGAATCTACTTCAACGAGACAGAACGATGATGATTACTAGTTCCGAAACAAAATGCTCTGTTAATTTCTAACCACAAGTTTTCAATGTACCTCACTTTCTGGTCCTAAGTTTCCAATTTTTCAAGAATTCTGGAGTAGCAGCCCCGAGATTTAAGGCCCTAGCATGTCGTCAGCTCATACACAGCCACACACGTCACCTGATGCATTTGCATGTATTTCATCACTGCTGCTCTTCTAACGGTGAAGGAAAACTTCGTGAGGAAACGAAGCAATTTGAAGTTAATATTATTATGTCACATCCGCAAACTAATGAAACACTTCCTATCACAGAAGATTTGTCTGTTAAGCTTACTGGTTCAAAGTTTCCGACCTCGAACATTTTATTATTTTGGACCTTATTATGAGCTGTGATGTGAAGAAGATGGATGAAAAAAGATTGCATGGTAGCGGAGATGAGAATGTTGAGGTGGATGTGTGGAGTGACAAGAATGGATCGGTAAGGAACGAGTAATTAGAGGAAGCATAAAAGTTGCACCAGTTTCAGAAAAGTTGAAAGGGTATCGTGGTATAGACATGTGATGAGGAGGATGAATCGCATGTGACTAAAAGAGTGATGAATATAAATGTTGATGGATAGAGGAAGACCAAAGAAACGATGGATGGATTGTGTGAGGAGTGATATGAAAGAAAAACGAGTAAATGATAGCATGACGGTTGACAGAGGAGAATGGAAGAAAAAAACTTGTTGCGCCGACCACAAGTAACATGGGACAAGTGCAGAAATATTATGCTGATGGGCCTTGTTATGATTTGTAGTTTTGCTCTTGCAGTACTTCGCGTGGCCGCACAGCGTGCAGGCAGTGATCCTGTCGTCGTTCTTCTGGGGCTACGTGGTGCTGCAGGTGCCTGCCGGCATGCTGGCCAGGCGGTTCGGCGGCAAGGTGCTCTTCACCATCGCTGTGGCCGTCAACTCGCTGCTGTCCTTGTTGTTGCCGGTTGGAGCAACTTGGGTGAGTTGGATTGGGACTGGGAATTCATGGAATTTTGAAATTCAACTACTTAAAGGCGAATTTCAGCAAGGAAAATGCAGCGTGTGATTAACCAGTATCAATATTCCATGTCTATGAAAATGTGTTGATAGTTTTACTAAGAACCACCCTTAAGAAGTTACCCTTACGCCCCGTTCTCACTATGTCGTGACGACAGATAATCGTGAAGGTTTAAGTGTCATGGCTTGTGTATTTAAATGTAGGTGTTCACATATAATAGGACGACGCGATTACTGTCGTCCGCGACTTTTGCCAACTAAAAACCAACGATAAACTAATCGTCACGACATAGTGGGAACGGGGCCTTGGAGTAGCAAACATTTGCAAATTGAAGCCTAAAAACTTCTTCTAAACAACATTCAGCAAGAGTTTCAGATTAATATCTTGCTATTTGAATCTAAAAGGCGCAATTATTCGCACTTTTAAACATAAATATGTGCAACAAAAAATTATGGGTACTTAATTATAATAACAAAAGTGTAACTTAACTCATACCTGCATACCCCGAGAGGACAAGCAGAGTAACGTATACATCCACATAAACAAACGCCCTAGTTGTGGTGGGAATACCACAATCTCATCTCATCTCATCTGGGGGGTTTAGGTTTCCGCACTTAGTCCTTGAAGTGGACCATTGTGCGTGAGCCATGGTGGCCGATTACTCCAACCAGCCCACCTCCCTCCAGAAGCAGATTAAACTTCCCGGTCTCCTCAGGACATCTGCAAGTGATCCTGGTGTTCCCAGGGTCTCTTCGCGAATCTTGGTAACGCCTGTGCACTCCAGGAGCACATGCGCTACCGTCTCCTCCGCCTCCAGGCACGCTCTGCACAGGGGACTGTCAGTGATACCTAGAGTGTGGAAGTGTTTGTTCAACGAGCAGTGTCCAGTGATGGTCCCCGCCACCAGACGCAGGCTATCTCTGTCCAGGCGCAGAAGGCGCCTGGTCAGCTTTGGATCCAAGGATGGCATAGCTTCCTTGGACTGCCTACAACCTGGTGCCGAGGCCCACCATTTCCCTGCTTGTAATCGGGTGTGATCCTTTAACCAGTTCCTCACCTGCTTGAAGGGAATGGGCACAATGGGTTCGGGTCCGTATGGTATTGTACTGGATCCTCTTCTGGCAAGTTCGTCAGCCGCATCATTGCCGAGTGATCCACTGTGTCCTCTAATCCATTGCAGCGTTACCGTGTTGTGATTCAACACCGTGATTTGTTCTAGGGCCTTGTGGCATTCTAGTATTAGTCTCGACGTGATCTGGTTACTCTTTAGGGATTGAAGGACCGAGGCACTGTCGGAGAGTATACGAATGTTGGTATCCGTAACCTCCCTGGCCTCTATAGTGTGTGCTGCTTGGATAATGCCCACACACTCCGCTTGGTAGACAGAGTTGAACCTTCCAAGAGATTTTGATATTTTAATGTTGAGGTCGTCGGAGAACACCCCGGCGCCTGTCCCATCGTTGGTTTTTGATCCATCAGTATAGATTCTTATCTCTCTTGTGCCTGAGTAGTCGCACAACTCCTCTATGAGCTCTATGTTGTAGTGTTTTTTGAAGCAGTGAGTCTTCAGAGTTCTGTCGATAGGGGATGCCATCATCGGTTGTTCTTTGATTGCATCTTCTTTGATGCGTGTATGTTTTATTCTTGAGTCGTTCCTTAGGGTGCCGGCTAACTCGAGTCTGAAAATCGCTACGGCCGCCTCCTCTCTTACGACGAGGTGTAGGGGTGGTGGCCCCAGCATCACCTGTAGGGCAGCAGTTGGTGATGTTCTCATGCTGCCGGTGATTGCCACGCAGGCAAATCTTTGTAGTTTCTCAAGGTCCTTTTGGGTCGTACTTAGGTTGGTCCTGGGCCACCATACTAAAGACCCGTATGTGATAATTGGTCGGATAACTGTGGTGTATAGCCAGTAGGTGATTTTGGGGCTTAGGCCCCAGTTTCTCCCGAGGAGTCTCTTGCATTGCCAGAGAGATATACTGGCTTTTGTGACGATGTAATCCGTGTGTTTTGCCCAGTTGAGCTGTTTGTCCAAATAGATACCCAGGTATTTGGTTTCAGTCGATAGGCTTAGAGTTGTCCCAAAGAAGCTTGGTAGTTGCAACGTTGCCAGCTTCCTTTTCTTTGTGAAGAGGACGAGTTCGGTTTTGGTGGGGTTCACTGCTAGTTTGTGTTCCTTGCACCAGTCTTCTACTATCCTTAGGGCCTGGCGCATAAGGTTGCATAATGTGTTTTCATGTGTGCCGTTTATTATTATAGTCAGGTCGTCGGCGTAGCCCACCGTGTAGTAGCCTCTGCTATTGAGGCGGTTGATGAGGCTATCTACTACGAGGTTCCACAGTAGTGGCGAGAGGACTCCACCTTGGGGGCAGCCCTTCGCCACTATGGCTCTAGTGGTGTCGTTCACCGTAACTTGAACGGCTCTCAGTCGGAGCATATTTGTGATCCAGCCTCGCAGGGTTGGGTCCACCCCATGTTTCTCGAGGGCTGCGTTGATGCTATGGAAGATGGTTTTGTCAAAGGCGCCTTCTATGTCGATGAAGACGGCCAGTGACGAGCACTTATGTTCCACTGCACTTTCGATCCTGGAGATCACACTATGCAGCGCGGATTCTGTTGATTTTCCTGTGGAGTAAGCGTGTTGTTGTTTGTGAAGTGGTCTTTCCCTAAGAGGTCCGTCCCGAATGTGTCGATCACAGAGTCTCTCGAGGGTTTTCAGTAAGAAAGATGTTAGGCTTATTGGCCTGTACGCCTTGGGTTGTGTGTAATCTGATTTGCCTGGTTTAGGGATGAAAATGACTTTCACCTCTCGCCATGCAAGTGGTATATATTTCTGTGCTATGCAGGCTTGATAGATGACGGTCAGCCATGGCGTTAAGACGTCTACTCCCCATTGTAGGAGGGCGGGGAAGATTCCGTCTAAGCCTGCGGATTTATATGGTTTGAAAGTCTTTATTGCCCATTTTATTCTTTCTGCTGTTACTATAGTGCGGGCTCTGGCCCAGTCTTGGTCGTTTGGTGTGTGCGTTGGCTCAGTTGCCCAGGTTCTGTCCTCGGAGAGGTCGCAGTCTGGAAAGTGGGTTTCCAGGAGAACCTTACTTGTCTCGTGGTCCGATTTGGTATATGTGTTGTTTGGGGTTTTCAGCGACCCGAGGGCGCGATCCTGATCGGTAGATAGGATCTTTCTCACGCGTGCGGCCTCGTTGTTCGATTCAATCTCTTCGCAGAACCTTCGCCAGGCCGCCCTGCTGGCGTACCTGACTTGTCTTTTGAAGGTGTATTGTGTTTTCTTGTATGAATCCCAGTCTTCTGGTAGTCTGGAGTTCTTGGCTTTGTTAAATTGTTTGCGCATGGTTTGCCTGAGCTTACTAAGTTCCGAGTTCCACCAGGAGTTGCCCTTTGTCTTGGTGTTTTGGTCTTTTAGTTTGCAGCAGGCGTGGTAGGCTTCAATTATGAATTCCGAGAGTTTTGTTACAGTGTCTTCAAGTTGTTTAGGGTCTGTTAGAGTTTGGGGCGCTTGGTGCTGCGTTAGCAGGGAGGCCAGTAGTCGTTTGTAGCCGGGTACGTTGGTACGGCGTGGGTTGCGTCTGGGTTCGGGTTTTTTTATACTAGCCACTAGTGAGAATCGGATTCTTCTGTGGTCGGAGCAGGAAGGCTCGTTGGAGACGTGCCAGTCAGATATAAGTTTTGCCGCGCTTTCCGAAGCCAGCGTGAGATCAATAATTGTTTGTCCGCGAGATGTAACCCAAGTGGGTTCCGAGCCGTGGTTAGCGATGTTAAGGTTAGTGGAGAACAAGTATGTGCATAGTACCTCACCTCTAGTGTTGGCTTTGTTGCAGCCCCAAAGTGGGTGATGGGCGTTTGAGTCCGTGCAGATGACCAGGTCCAGGTTGGCATCTTCACAATACCTTACCAGGTCGGCCATCTCCTTTGGTGGGCAGTCCTCATCCTCGCCAGGCATGTATACCGAGGCTAGGACGATATCAGGTGCATCACCGTCGGTTTTTATCCTGACGGCTGTTAGATCTCTGGAACATAATTGCGTGAGTGTGGTGGTGGGTACATCTTTGGGTATATAGGCGCAGGTTCGAGGCTTTTCTGTGCCTTGTGTATCGAGGATTAGCTTACCTCCAATGTTACCAAGGCCACATATTCTATTTTTGCGGATCCACGGTTCTTGGATGAGTGCAATGGTACAGGGTTCCGTCTCCAGTGCCCTGCGCAGGCAGGCGGTAGCCATCTGGCTGTGCTGGAGATTGGTCTGGATAATTTTTAAAGGACGGGATGTGGGCGGTAGTGGGGTGGAATTAGGAGGAGAGGGATCCATCGGATGATACACCCCCCCCTTCCAGCCCGTGCTGGTCTACACTCGGTACCGGTGACGACGAGAGCAGCCGCTCCGTCCACCCTGATGGTGAGGCTGCAGTCCTCACCGCGTCGGCATCAGCCATCGCCGTTCTGGCCATCTCCTCCTCCAGTTCGGTCATGGTCGGGTCAATGTCCGTCGGTGCCGGTTTCGTCCGTTCCGTGTCGGTGTCGGTCTGAGTGTCAGTCTGTGTGTCGGAGGGGTTGGTTTTGGGGATGAAGCGAACGTATATCGACCCAAGAAGGTACGATATTCGTCGCTCCCTACCCAAGACCTTTTCGGCTTCATCCGGTGGGATACCCAGGGTCAAATAAGTCCCATGGTTATCTCCACCGACCGAAGTCGCCCTATATAGGGACCACCTACCGACAGCGTACCAGGGGTTCTGGCATGTCAAAATCTTCTGGAGCAGCGCTATGTCCCCATTATACCTGGGTACGAAGAGCGCCGCTCGTAATGGGGTCGGTACGTCGGACTGTCTCATTATAGTCAGTGTCACGTCAGTGTCCGGCAGTCGTATCTTGGGTACGTTCAGAGTTAGCTAAATAAAAGTGTTATATATCCCCGTAAAGCCTTGTTTACGGACTATCCAGTGGTGTTTACATCATATCGTGATTCTTGTGCGTTTGTGAATAATAAGCAAATTACCTTTAAAATTTTATAACGACTGCGTTGTTGTTACGTTACCTAGGGTAACCCGCGAGTCGCTCGCTTTTACGTACACACACTCGGCGCTTACATGCATGCTTGCTTGCCGTTTAGCTCTCCAACTACTTCAAGCTTTATGCCGCATATTAATAAATGTCTTTAGCTACAAACAGCAAAAGACCGATAAAATTGATACACGTGCGCGCCCGTCCAACAATACTGAGAATCTCCGTCACTCAACGGATCGAAAACAAACTTCAAGCCCCACAACTATTCCTAAAACTTCTGGCTCTCAAAACACTCCAGCCGATACGATGAATGTGACCCTAAGGAAGAAAAGTAATCAGTCCATGTCTACCTCAAATATTCAGGAACAATGTTTTAATAACAATAATCTTAGAGACATAATTAAGGAAGAATTGGCCGCTGCTTTCAAGTCATCTTTTAAAGAATTACTTTTGGAGCAATTGAAAAATATTCAAGGAGAAATATCGGAATTCAAAGTTTCGCTTGGGTTTTTCAACGAGCACTTTGAAGAGTTCAAAAAACGTTTTGATGAAAAGGAAACCCTTATAAACCAACTGCGGAACGATAATGCAACCCTCCAGCAGAGTGTTAGTGAACTTACTACACGATTATGTATCGTAGAACAAAACATGCGTGAAAGCAACGTGGAAATTAATGGTATTCCTGAGGATAGGTCTGAAAACCTAGTGCAAACGCTGCAAAAGATCGCAAAGGTGACTTGTTGTGAAATTGGCGACAGTGACGTTATGCAAATCACAAGAGTAGCGAAACTGAATAAGGAGAGCAACCGTCCGCGCACTGTGATCGCTAAGCTCCGCAGCCCTCGCCAGCGTGACAATCTTCTAGCTGCTGTAGGAAACTTTAACAAAAAACACCCCTCGGACAAATTGAGCTCGCATCACCTAGGCCTACATGGTAACAGAGTGCCTATTTTTGTAAGCGAGCATTTATGCCCTACTGGTAAGCAACTTCATGCAGCAGCACGGATATTGGCTAAGGAGATGTCATTTAACTTTGTCTGGATACGTAATGGGCGAATTTTTGTACGTAAAGATATTTATTCGAAGCCTATCTACATTCGCAATCACGATAGCTTAAATTTAATGAAAACGACAGATATAGCTATTTAGAATTTAGTTTACTTCTGTCTCTATAATAGTGTTCTTCGCGTTATTTGTATTCGCAATGTTTGATATTTATTATCAAAATGTTCGTGGAATTAGAACTAAAACTGAAGATATCTATAAAAACATTCTACTTACTAGCTATGATGTAATTGCATTTACTGAATCTTGGCTAAACTCTAATGTATGTAATGGAGAGTTCATTGACCCGCGGTACACAGTATATCGTAGAGATAGGTTAAGTTCTAAAGTATCCAAAAAAGATGGGGGAGGGGTTATGGTTGCTGTTTCTAGTAAAATTAAATCTATACGAATGAAAAGCTGGGAAAGTGATTTGGAAGATTTATGGTTATCTATTGAGGTAACTGTGAACAATCATACTAAAAAAATTGCACTATGTGTTATCTACATGCCCCCGCCTGTCAAACTGGACTCTCTACAGTGTTTCCTAAATAATGCTACTATTGCGCTCAATAATGTCGATGATGTTGTGATTCTTGGGGATTTTAACTTGGGTTTTATCGAGTGGAAAAAGAGAGATGATGACCTACATCTTTCACCATCAAACTATGAAAACGCACTGGGTTACTCATTTGTAGACTTTTTGTCGGTTAATGAACTCCACCAATTTAATTCTATTCATAATGCAGATAACAGATTTTTAGATCTAGTATTAAGTAAAATATCAGATGTAACAGTTACTAAGCCCATTGATCTGCTTAGTAAACTGGACTCCCATCATCCAAACTTGCTTATCTCTATTCCACTGTCAAACTTAGAACAATTAAAACCAAAATATCGCTCCGGTTACAACTTTTTTAAAGCCGACTATGAACAAATCATAATGTATCTTGAAAATATAAATTGGTTTGATGCCTTCAATAATTGTGTTGATGTGAATAAAATGGTTGACATCTTTTACAGCGTCCTTCAGAGCGCTATTGATAATTTTGTACCCATTTACACTAAGAAAAAATCTAAGTATCCGTCTTGGTATACTGCCTCACTTATTAGGACCCTATCTGAAAAAGAGAAATTTAGACAAAAATACCGCAAATATAATAATCCCCGAGACAGGCTAACCTTTGAATTACTTCGCAGTCGCTGTCATACATTAATAAATAACTGTTATAATTCATATAAGAGTAAAATTGAAAACGATATTCCAAAAAACCCTAAAGCTTTCTGGCGGTTCATAAAGGATAAAGGTCGTGGGGAATCCTGCATTCCTGCTGACATGTTTATGAATGATAGGCTCGCACGTAGTGGTCCTGAAATTGCTAACCTTTTCGCAGATCAATTTGTGTCTGTTTTTAGCCATAACCCTGTTACTAATAATAATAATAATTCAAATAGATTCTTAGGTACTGACTCTGTCCTAAGTACCATCAAGTTCACTGAAATGCAAATTTTTACCAAGCTCAAACACATAGATACCTCTAAAGGGGCTGGACCTGATTCCATACCACCTCTGTTAATAAAGCGCTGCTGCCATGAACTTGCTCTACCGTTGCTACTTATTTTTAATTCTTCTCTTGCTGAAGGAATCTTCCCTGATGTATGGAAAAGTGCAAGAATTGTCCCGATTTTCAAGAAAGGAGATCCTGCCAATGTTAAAAATTACCGTCCAATTTCAGTATTATCATGTTTTTCAAAGATCTTCGAATCCCTTATCTGTCCAATCATTACTCACCACATTGACAAAATTATTTCGCCGAATCAGCATGGTTTTAAAGCTGGTCGCAGCGTAGAAACAAACCTTGTCGAGTTTGTTTCCGATATAACGCTGGCTCTTGACAAAAGATTGGAAGTAGATGCTGTGTACACAGACTTTAGCAATGCGTTTGATAAAGTTGACCATTCTCTGCTACTGTCAAAGTTAGAATACAATGGTATACATGGCTCATTTTTAAACTGGTTTTCATCTTATTTATCCCGTAGATCGCAAATTCTTGTTGTTAATGGTTATGAATCTTACCCTTACTATGCTGAATCAGGAGTTCCTCAGGGTTCTCACCTTGCACCAGTTCTATTTTCACTCTTCATTAATGACATAACTGATCATATCCATCACTGTAAATACCTAATGTTTGCCGATGATCTTAAAATTTATAAAATTATCACTTCAGATAAAGATGCTTCCCTAATTCAGGAGGATTTGGTCAGAATTGATCATTGGTGCAACCTGAATCACATGAAACTTAACATCCAAAAATGTAACCACATACGATTTTCTAGGAAAAAACAACTTAATACAGTCTCATTCAAAATAAGAGGAGAATTATTAGAAACCGTTAGTGAGGTCCGCGATCTTGGCATCATTATGGACAGTGAACTTAACTTTAGAAGCCATATCGATAACATCGTCACTAAATCAGCACGGTTGCTAGGATTCCTTAAGAGAAGTACTAAAGGGTTCAAACTTCTAAGAACTAAAACTGTCCTTTATAACGCCTTAGTTCGTAGCCAACTGGAATTTGCCAGTGTGGTATGGAACCCCCACTATGCAGTACACTCACAGAGAGTCGAAAGCATCCAGAGAGCCTTTACAAAACATCTAGCGTATACTTTCAGTGTAATATCTCCCCGGTGTCCATATGAACAACGCCTTCTATCTTATGAAATGTATAGTTTGCGCGACCGTCGAGTAATGCAGGATCTTATGTTTTTGTATAAATTAGTAAATAATAAACTAGACTGCAGTAGACTAGTTGAGCGTATTGGACTAAAAGTACCTCACAATTTGCCAAGGTATCCTATGACCAACCTCTTCAACACTCAAGGGTCTAACACGAATATTGGGGTAAACTCACCACTCAATAGAATCTGTAGAGTGATGAATTCTTTTATTAAATCTTCCCCTGATGTCGACATTTACCATAACTCCATAAAAATATTTAAAACTCATTTACTGGATTCGCGAAAATCGCAACACAATGTTTGTGGTGTTAGTAATCATTAATGATCCCTTCGGTTTATTTAATTATATTACTTCTTTCTATATTGTTAACAATGTTTTAACGTTATTATTTTATTCATAGTTCTGATCTAATTTTTATGTTTTAACGATAATTTTTATATCTTGTCTTCTTTTTTTTTAAATTTTAATTGTAATTACCTAGTTAATCACTCAGAGCGTATTTTTTTTTGTTTTTTTCTTTGTATTGTTTCGTTAGTTAAGTAAACTCTTAATAGTAAGGTTTACTATTGTATTATTTCATGTCTTGAGCCACTCATCTTATTGTTATTTTTTTTTCGTCTTATGTTATCACTTATTTTTGTGAATGCTGGTTAACCTATAATTGGCGACTGTGTAAGTCCAAGACCTTAAAACATTTTTATATCTAAATGCTGTACACAGAAGCTGTTGGTGAACCTATGTTAATAAATAAATAAATAAATAAATAAATAAACACGTGTCCACTATCAGGTCTTCGAGCTTGGTCTTTACGACCTCGCCCTCGACAGGTGTCATGTCACGTGATGGAGGCGGGAAGCAGATCGCTACGGCGAGTCGCGCAGGAATATCCTTCGTGGCCCGCGCATAGGTTCTCTGCTCCCCTTGAGCAGCCTGGGTTCTGAAACGCTTGGCGTCCCCCTGGAGCGTGCTTGGCGAGGCCGTATCGTCCGGACGCTCCCGCTTCGCCGCTCCCTGGCCACTTGGCCCTGGTTGCGGTTCTGTGGGGCCCGGCTTGGCTCTTTGTTCCAGGGATGCCCGGTTTAGGAACCCAGCCCGCTTTCCTCGTTTTCTAGTCCGGTGTCGGTCGCCAGTCGTCTCATTGCGGTTCTGGTTGCTTCCTCCGGATGGTCCCGGTGCGGGCAGTGACTTCTCGCGTAGGGTTTCCCCTTCGCGTACTGTTCCCTGCCCGCTCGTTTCCGCGTCCGACTGCTGCTTGCTCTGGGTTTCCCCTTCGCGTGCCTGTAGTCGGTCGCGTACTCCTTTACAACCTCCCGTTTGCGCATCGCGTAGACTATTGCCTTCGCGGGCTTTGCGCAAACGTTTGTTGAGCTCTCTTTCTCTGTTTCGGAGTTTTCCGCGCTGAGTCTTCAGCTTGCGGACCTCGTCCACAGAGATGAAACCGGAACCACCAGGCTCCGCTTCCTTTCCCGTCCCGAGAGAGTCTATGTCCCTCAGCCTTGCCTCGATCTTCTCACGCTGGAGTGCCAGCGTGCGGAGTTCGCTGCTAAGGCTGGATATTCGCGGGTTGTCGGCGTCATTGTCGGGATTGTTTGTGACACTGTTCCGAACGATACTCTGTTGCCAGGCCATCGTGGAAGGTGTCGCAGTCGTCGTCGAGTCAGTGGGCGCACAAATCGCAGCCGTGGTCGTGTCCGTGTGTGTTTTAGTTGGCGCGTGAGCCGCAGCCGGTGCTGGCGGTAAAACCGCCTTAGGCAGAAGAGTGCCCCCCCCCAGATTACGGTGGAGGCAGACCGACGAGTCGGTGTGGGATTCCCCGGCATTACCGGGACCCACCTGGGGAATATTATTTTTGCTTTTCTGCGACATGTTGGGTTTGGTGGGCTTTTTTGGAATCGAGGTTACCCGTCCTCATGGACCGAAAGGATAAAAGGGAGAAGGGAGGGAGGGTCTGGGTGTAGGATCATGGAGATGGGGTGAGGGATTTCCCTAGGCCTGGGATTGTGGCTTTCGGGAAGGTGCGAAAAAGCGCCTGGGGGTTTTCGTTACGTCTATTTCTTATGGAATTAGACCAAGAACAGGGTGGCAACCTCGTGAAGGTGAATCCCCCAGACCTGCCTTGAGGATCTACACGACCGTAGCGCTCCCCCTCAAGACCCCGCCACCCTACTGCCTCTGATGGAGGCAGTAGGGTAATACCACAATCACTACATTTAAAAAAGTGCGCAACGGATTTTGCTGCAGTTGAGGTTATCTTAATGGATAGAGTGATTCAAGAGGAACGTTTTAATATATAACTTGTACGTGGGTAAAGCCGCGGACATAAGCTTGTTAATCATAAAAACTATTTAATTCCAGGGTGGTTGGCGCCTAGTTTGTACGTGTCGAGTGCTGCAGGGTCTGACTCAGGCCTTCATCTACCCGAGCACGCACCACCTCGTCAGCCAGTGGATGCCTCTCACGGAGAAAGGCTTCCTCGCCACTTTCGTGTACGCTGGTAAGACTTCATATAACAAAACGTCACCTGTAAACACCGAAAGGCTACAGCTACATACAGGCTTCGTTAAGAGGTTTTTTTTGCACCCTTCATATCATCCTGCCTAGCCTTAGCTTCCAGTCTAACCGAATGCAGCTGAATACCAGTATTTCACATAGAGAGACCAGTTGCACTGCTACTGTTATCTGTAACACTAGCTGACCCACGCAACTTCGTCTGCGTCACATAAGAGAGAAAAAGCTCGCAAAGGGAATAAATTTTACCCGTTTTTGCAACATTTTTTATTTATGTGGGTCGTAGCGTGATGTTATATAGCCTAAATAAAGCCTTCCTCGATAAATTACTATCCAACACAAAAATATTTTTTCAATTCGTTCCTGAGATTAGCGCGTTCAAACAAAAAAACAAACTCTTCAGCTTTATAATATTAGTATAGATAAGTTATAACCCTTGTATTTTGTGACACTCAAAGCACATTTTCAGATTCTTGATTGTCGAAAACCAGTTTCACAAAAATAGGTACCTAGTTGGTAAACACATATTTTTATCGTCTGCGGTACCCCCATATCAAGTTGAACAACAGAAGGCATTAAACTTAGCTCCCGAGAGAGTTCACGTAATTGGACGGTTGTGAATCAAAGTGCTGGGATTCATACATATCACGACATGTTAATGGAGGTTATGAATCGTTTCCATTAGAGATTGTTTTAGTTTTCTGTAGCCGAATATAATTTGTGCCATTCAGTGGGGTCACGGGCGGTGGGGTCAATGGGAATACACTTTATTTTTGGGAGATTAGTTCTCATATCTCCCAGAGATATAACTATATAACTTGAATCAGCTATTTGATAACTTTTATCAAGGAATGTAAAAAACAATACAAAGTAGTAGAGTAATAGAAAGTTTCGATGCAAAAACAAGTAACATCAGTCTTTTCTTACTTCCCGAATGGCACAGTGGTAGTGAGAATGCCTTACGTTCTTACGATCCCTGGTTCAAATCTCGGTAGAAGCAAATGTTTGCGCGATGAGCACATAATTTGTTTCCGAGTAATTGATGTTTATATGTAAAATAAGTATGTATTTACAAACAAAAAGTATCTATCTCGTATAGAAACTATCTGGTGACCACGACACGAGCCTCGTTCCTTAGTGTGGCACTAGATGGTGCTGTGTGTCATGTACAGCGATTTTTATTTATTATTTTATTAGTTTAACAACAAGTTGATTGAAATTATATCTAGGCCTTATTTCACAAGATAATAATGAATCACATTTAATTTAAAAATAGATTTTTATCTAATCAAAACTTACTCGAGCAATAACATCACTGATCAACAATGTATTTACTCGCAGTTCATCTAATTATGCACATTTTCTCATTCAATTACCTACTCGTTTTCCAGTCAACTTAATTGTACCAAAAATACTCGTAAAAACGAATGAACCCGAAACGCAGAACAAATTGGAACTCAGTCAATTAAAAAGTCAGTAATTAAAAAGAGTTAAATTACTTACGGTTACCTTTCAGGTGGACAGTTGGGCATCGCGCTACAGTTAATGGCATCTGGCTTCCTGGCCACGTCATGGGGTTGGCAGGCCATATTCTACGCGAATGGCACTTTAGGGGCTCTTTGGGCGGTCACTTACATTATCTTCGGCGCTGATTCTCCAGAGACGTCGAGATTCATTTCTAAAGAAGAAGTTTTGTATATTCAAACTTCTTTGGGAAGAGTTGGGGAATCAAAGGTGAGAACACATTCTTCTTTCTTTCTTTAGTTTCAGTTAGTGGCTAACCTGGTATCAAAAGTTTTATGCCGCTCATGAATTCACATTGTTACATACATGTTATGATAGACTATAATTTTGTTTTAACACAAGATAGTTTTTAGATCTATTTCATTAAACAACGTTAAACTAAACTGAAAAAGCCCTCCTCCCCTAGCCCCTAGCCCCTAGCTCCTTTTAATCAACGTCTTGCTGTTATAAGAATTAAGACTAGTGCATAACTAAACTAACTTCCAATGTCTTCTACAAGTAGTCATCGTGCCTCCGTTTGCATATACTACATAATTATAATACGAAATAAAGTGTGTAAAAATTTGTTAACGAAGCCGAAAGGCACTTGTTCTCCCCGTTCTAGTTATGGAGATATTGGAGGTCAAAGTTCCAAGTTTTTGACACGTTTTATTTTTATTTTATACAAGTTTTTAATGTAAGATATTTACTTTAAATACTCCCGCGACCCCGTACTATTAAATCCATCCATTAGCACAATGTGTTGAGTGCGTTACATTAAAGTTCTACCACAAAACATGATTTTTCACCCAAAAAAAATATCGTTTCTCAGCAATAATTTTTGCGTCGAGTTACTTGGTTTGATGTACAGAATGCTTGGTGGACGGCTTCGTGATGAGTCTGTTTACACCCTGTATTGCTTTCTTTTCCAGAGGTACCCAACTCCCTGGCTGAAGATAATGACATCCCTGCCATTCTGGGCGGTGATAGTGGCCCATTGTGGACAGAACTGGGGTTTCTTCACGCTCATGACTGAGATGCCCACCTACATGGCCAAAGTGCTCAATGTTAACCTGAAGAGTGTAAGTCATTATTGGTTCTGTCAGATTTGATTCATAATTAGCCATTGCAGTCCACTGCACTGGACAAAGTTAAAACAATCTCTCTCATCGCAACCCATTTGATTTATCTCCATTTTCGGACACTCTCATTTAGTTCAAATCAGAAGTCGAAAATCGACACTCTGCTTATTCTTGAAGGTTTAATTCCAAAGGCTACATTCCACTACTTATTAATTAATTGATCAAAAGGCATGCCATTTTTTTTCGTCTAGTAATCGCAAGCGCTACTGAAAATCATGAGGTCGGGTTCAATTCCCGGATTGGACAAAGTTTGTGGTTTTTCCGTCAGAAATTTGTCAGTAGCACCCCGGAGCCTGGATGTTCCTTGGTGCTCAGTTAGCAATAGCCTCGCTTCCTATTTTATTGTACTTAAACATATGGAGATTGTGGATGTTTTATTTTTCTTTTTTCTACGTGATGTTATGTTTAATTAAGGAATCATTTTTATATTGAGTCAGGTGTGTTTGTTTCAGAATGGTGTTCTCTCATCTCTGCCGTACCTCTCGATGTATCTGCTCAGTTTCGTCATGGGCACCATGACAGATGTCATAATTAGGAAAAAGTGGCTCAGTGTCTCCAACACCAGGAAATTCTTTAATACCATAGGTGGGTTAATTGTCAAATTAATTTTTATTTTATTTTAATGTTTTAATAATTAGGGGCTCAATATGTTAACTTTAGTTTGTGTGGTGGTGATAAGGTTGACTTTCCTTTGCACTGTGTTGATGTATTTTAAAATGAAAGACGTCTGTTCTTTACGAGGTTTATTGGCAACTAAAATCAACATGGCTACTTCCTATCTTATAAACGTTAAATCGGCGTGAACATAAGCCGCCCACCAAAGGACTATAATAGTCCTTTAAAAACAATATTAATTAAGTTAACATGCATACAAAATAAAGATTAAACAATCATATCGTCTGGTACAGTGTCGATTGGTAAAGCACACAACTTTGTGACACATCGCTTGGTTATACTGTCACCGCTCTTTACGCTATAAACTCTAGTTAAACCGTCGGGACCGGGGTGCTTGTTAGTGATGCGTCCCATGAACCATTTTCCCGGCGGGAGATTATCTTGCTTGATCAGCACTATATCTCCCTTCTTGAACTCTTCTTCGCGTTTTAACCATTTTGGTCTTTTCTGCAGTCTCGTTAGGTACTCGTTTTGCCATCTTGACCAGAAGTCACTCAACAATTTTTGTGTATATTGCCAGCGCGTCAGATTACTTATTTTAGCGTCCTTTAGGTTTGGGTTTGGGACGGTGACTGGCGCTTCCGTTATCAAAAAATGACCAGGTGTTAGTGCTTGCATGGTGTCGTCGTTCATTGGACATAACGGACGCGAGTTTAGGCATGCTTCTATTTCGCAGAGAACCGTCGTCATCTCTTCAAATGTCAAGTTTGTAGTGAGAACCCTCTTCAAGTGGTATTTTATGGATTTTACTCCGGCCTCCCATAGTCCTCCGAAGTTAGGTGAATATGCCGGTATAAAATGCCACTGAGTCCCGTCATTGGCAAGTAATTCAGCGATTTGTCCATCAAATTGCAAACCAGCTTCTTTCCAGGCTTCATACAATTGTTTGTTGGCGCCAACAAAATTCCGTCCTTGGTCGCTCCACAGATTTATGCATTTTCCTCTGCGGCTGCAAAACCTTTTGAAGGCACCTATGAATGCTGCTGTACTTAGGTCGCCAACCAATTCCAAATGAAGCGCCTTTGCGGACATGCAAACAAATATGGCTATATAGGCCTTGCTAGTTCTGGCTCCTCTGCCCTTACTAATCAATACTTGGAATGGTCCCGCAAAGTCGACACCTGAATTGAGGAATGCTCGTGTTGGTTTCACCCGTACGCTTGGTAAGTCACCCATTACTTGTGTTCTCACTTTAGCATTTAGTTTAGCGCATACCAAACAACGATGGATGTATTGTTTGACCAGCGTCTTTGCTCGCAATATCCAGTACTTGGATCTGAGGTAAGTAAGCATCAACTGTATACCTCCATGCAACGTCTTCGAGTGAGCTTCTGCTATTATAAGGTAAGTAAGTTTACTGTCTTTACCTAAAATTATCGGATGCTTGCTTTCATCACTCAACTCTGAGTTCCGGAGCCGGCCGCCCACCCTGAGGACACCATTCTCGTCAAGGTAAGGATTTAATGATTTTAATTCGCTTGATTTTTTAACCCTTTTCTTTACCTTTAAGCTTTCTATCTCTTCTGTAAATTCTTCCTCTTGTTCTTTTTTTATACAGGTTTGCAAGGCGCGTTGGAGTTCTTCAGTTGTGATTGTACTATCTATGTTTTCTTTTAATTTCCTTTGTTTCAGAAATCTTCGGCAGTAGGTGATTGTTCTCAGTAGTTCCGTCAATGTATCAAAATCTTTGAGTTGTGCAGATAATCTTTTACTTTTCTCGTTGTCGTTTTTTGTTATTTTCAGAGCTCGTATGGTGCTTTTCTTTCTCTCTAGGTCTATTGGTGTTATGTTTAGTTTAGTGAACTGTATCTTCTGGTGCAATAACCACCGTGGTCCATTCCACCAAAGGTCGCAACCTTTCAAGTTAGCTACTAGCATACCTCTTGATGCAATATCAGCTGGATTATCGTTAGATTGGACATGGTGCCACTGACTGCAACTTACATTGGTTGTGATCTCGACAACGCGGTTTGCTACAAACGCCTTCCATTTGTTCGGATCTCCATGTAGCCAGGAGATAACAATAGATGAATCTGTCCAAGCATAGATTTGTGTTGTGGGTATCCTCATTGCTTGGCTTATTTGCTTGAGTAGTTTGGATAGAAGCAAAGCTCCACACAGTTCGAGTCGAGGCAACGAGATAGTTTTCAAAGGAGCTACTCTTGTTCTTGCAGCAATGATTGTGCTTTTTACTGTGCCGTCAGAGTTTGTGACTCGGCAGTATGCCACAGCACCATATGCTTGTACAGAGGCATCGCAGAATCCGTGGATTTCGATAGAATCCTTTCTAGAGCTAAATGTTCCCATCCATCTATTTATGTAGATTCCGTTTATATTTTCAAGATCCAATCGTATTGTAGCCCATTTGTCAGCCAGTGTCGTATTCAAGATTTCGTCCCAATCAATCTTTTCTTGCCAGAGTTGTTGAATTAAAATCTTAGCCATTACAAGGCAAGGTGCAATCCATCCGAGGGGGTCGAATAACTTTTGGATGTCGGATAGAATGCTTCGCTTCGTTATTGCTTTTCCGATAACTGGTAAGTTCAGGCTATATTCGAACTGGTCTTTACCTAAATTCCATTGTATGCCCAGGGCTTTAACCGTTCCATCAATCTTTAGTTCTAGATGTGCATTCGATGATCTTTCGCTTGGTTCAATAGTCTCCATGAAATCACGGTTGTTAGAAGACCATTTTTTCAGTTCGAAGCCACCTAGACACAGTAGCCTTTTGAGATCTTGACTGATTCTTATGGCTTGTTCCAGATCATCGTGTCCGGACATAACGTCGTCGACGTAAAAGTCTTCGCGCAATATCTTTGCAGCTTCAGGATATTTGTCACCTTCGTCATCAGCCAATTGCATTAGTGTCTTAACGGCGAGATAGGGTGCGGACGCCGTTCCGAATGTTACAGTCAAAAGTCTGTAGTCTTTGATGTCTTCTGATCCATTATCTCTCCATAGAATTCTTTGATAATCTATGTCTTCTTTATTTGTCCAGATCATTCTGTACATCTTGTGAATGTCAGAAACATAACAAACAGCATGAACTCTCCATCTAATGATTATGCTTCTCAAGTCGTCTTGTAACATTGGACCCAACAAGAGTTCATCGTTTAGTGAAGTACCGTTGGAGCCCTTGCACGAGGCGTCGAACACGACGCGAGTCTTCGTTGTTTCTTTGTCACTACGGATCACCGCGTGGTGAGGTAAGTATACTGATTTATTATTTACTTCAGCCTTAGGTATTTCTTCTATATGTTTCATTTCTTTATATTCGTTAATCACTTTAGTATATTCTTGCTTCAGTTCTGTGTTTTGATTAAATCTTCTTTCTAGTTGAAGGAGTCTTCTTTTTGCTATTTCTCTTGTGTTGCCTTCTACTGATTTTGGTTGTTCTATTTTGAACGGTAGCTTGACTATGTATTTTCCTTCTTTATCTCGCTTGTGTGTCTTCTCGTATATGTCTTCACATAGTTTTTCAGTTAAGGTAAGTTTTCTTTTCATTTCCGTATCGACTTCCCATATTGTAGTCAGTAAATCTTCTATGTTAACCTCTTGTTTCATGGCCGTCAGTGATTTTTCTCGAGCGTTCAGTTTAATTGTTATTCCACCCATTAAGATCCATCCCAGGTGGGTATTTTGGGCGCATGGTGTATCTGGTGGACCTTTAATGAGCCCTTGCTTGAGAATTGATGCATATTCGTTTACACCCAATAACAGATCAATAGGTCCTGATGCATAATAATTTGTATCTGCTAGTTCGAGGTTTGCTATATGCGGCCAATCAGTCCCCATCGTGGTGTTTATCGGTACGTTGGAGGTCAAGTGCTTGGACATCACGTAGGCTCTTATAGGTAAGTTAAATTGGTTTTCCCATCGTGACAATACTTGAAATTTGACCTCATGCTTGACTCGGACTTTCATGGATTCCATTCCGGAGACGATTAAATTTACCGATAATTTTTCTAGGTTCAGGATCTGAGTTGCCTTCTCGCTTATAAAACATGCTTGAGATCCTGAGTCTATCAGCGCTCTTAGAACAGTAGTGTGTCCGTGTTCACTCTTCAAAATTACTACTGCGGTAGCCAATAGTGATATCTTCTGCCCCGCGTTATAATGAGACGCAATCATTGTATGAACTTTCTTCTCTTCTACATCTGCTTGGCTAGATGAAGTCGGTTGCTTGGTTTCTACATTTGGAGCCACTTCATCAATCTTCTTGGGTTGATGTAAAAGTGTGTGATGTCGTCTCTTACAGGTGCGGCAAGACATTGGCACTCGGCACTTGAATACCAAATGTCCCGCCCCAAGGCAGTTGAAACATAGTTTGTTTGCTTTGACGTGTTCGCTTCTTTCATCAATCGTCATTTTATTGAACTTGCTACAATGACACAGTGTGTGCGGTTCCTTACATAAAGCACATGGTTTTTGTTTATCAGTTTCTGTTGCTGTTACATGAAGAACACGCTCTTTGGTAGGTTTAGTGGTAGTCGTCGGGGCAACCATTTCAAGCGTCCGGAATTTGGCTTCTAAAAACTCGCGTAATTCTTTCCATGTAGGCAGCTCTTGAGAGTTCACCGAGTAGGCAGTCTGTTCCCATTCTTTGTGCGACTCCGGGTCCAACTTCTGCACAACCAGAAATGTAATTACTGGATCCCAGGAATCGGTAGACACCTTTACGTTTTCTAGACTGTTAATAACCTCAGTGGTACAATCCAGGAGGGCCTTCAATTGTGCTGCCGTTTGATTGGTACATTTTTTTTGATAAAATAATCGCTTCATTAATGCGTTCACTATTATGCGCCTATTATCGTATCGGTGATTCAGCGTTTCCCATGCTTGAACATAATTAGCACCCGTCACCTGAATGTGCTTCAATAATGATGCCGCTTCGCCCGTGATACTGGTTTTCAAATAGTGTAATTTCTCAACTTCACTTAGTGTAGTACATTCATGAATCAATGACACATACAAGTCCTTAAATGTAGGCCATTCTTCGTAATTACCGGAAAACGGAGGGAGTTGTATATTGGGTAGAATCACCTTTGACCGTAATTTTCCATCACACGTCGTATTGCTGCATGAAGATTGGTCAGTCGTATTCGAAGTACACGAAGCCAACAACTCTCTAAGATCTCCTAACATACATAGGTATAAGTCTTCGTGAAGGAGGAATTCTTCATTCACGTAGTAAGGAATATTTCCACGTTGTTCCCGAGTTGTATTCTTCAACAGATCATTGTGTGCCTTCTTAAACGCAACCCAGTATTCTTCAATCGTTTGAATACGAGTTTGTAAATATCCAGGTTTCGATAACCGTTCTTTTGGGCACTTTTTAAGGTTTATTTGAGTTTTTTTGAGTATTAACGCCAAATCTTCCAACACAGTTAACGCTTGGTCTGCTTGACTCGTCATTGTTTACACGTAATCACAAGAATCTTCAAAAATTATCGTCTATTTGCTAAGTTACTTATTAATGTTCAAATGATATACCGATACCACACACCAATACACTTTGTACGCACACTAATTGATCAGTTCTAAGAAATCCGTGCAAAACAACACCAGGTGGTCCCTTATCTCTCAATGGAATGCGGTTCTATTGTTCTCACGGCGACACTCCGTCAATTCATAAAAGTTTGATCCGGCTCGTATTCGACCATATGTGGTGGTGATAAGGTTGACTTTCCTTTGCACTGTGTTGATGTATTTTAAAATGAAAGACGTCTGTTCTTTACGAGGTTTATTGGCAACTAAAATCAACATGGCTACTTCCTATCTTATAAACGTTAAATCGGCGTGAACAGTTTGCTTTTTTTTTTTTTTTTTTGTTTTTTTTGTGTATGGCATCTCGCAGTTCAGTCTACGAAGACTGGCTACTGCTTAACCGGGCAAGTCCTGTGGATGCCTTGAATTTAAGGCCTCCAGCCAGGGCAAAAATGACTAAAAACTAAGCGACAGCGCTCTAAGGGCACCCCCTGTGGGGTACGGACCTCGGCTTAGGGCGTCGCTGGGGGCAGCAAAGGGACAGGCTGGATCTGATTGTCATTATTTAGGGACTGTTTTATTGCTAAAGGCTCAGCATCGCGGGCTGGCTCGGGCAAGGGTCGGGGAGGGATTGACTTGGGATTACGCGCCGGACCTCGGCGGCGAGGTCGGAATGTCTTCGGTTTGTATTTGTACAATCTACGAACTGTACTGGTATCTTTCCTACTCTCTTGCAAGATAGTGATCGGATCGTCGGGGGTGACTAAGGTGTGACGCGGACGTTGGACTGAGCTAATACGCGATGGGTCGTACCGGGCGGCCGATGCGATTAGGGGGTTCCTATGTTTGATGGCAGTGTCAAAGTAACGCTTGGAAAGGCGTTTCATGAACTGCTTAACGGTAGGGATTCTAAGGTCTACGTGTAGACTGTCATTACGGACGTACGGGGGGGCACCGGTGATTTTACGGAGGAATCGGTTCTGCAAGGTCTGCATCGTGTGGATATGACGTGGGTGGGCATGAGCGAACACGATACAAGCGTATGTCATGATGGGACGGATGACTGCGGTGTAAAGACGCAACTTGCACTTGAGTGACAACTTGCTCTTCCTAGTGATCATGAAATGGAGTCGGCCCATAGCGAAGGCAGCTCGGTCACGAGCTGCTTTGATATGAGCCTTGAATGACAGATGGTCGTCAAGAATAACTCCAAGATATTTGGCTTGCTTCTCCCAAGGGATAGGCTTGCCAAACATAGTGACGGGGGGACCTGGCGAACGCTTAAGGCGTGCCTCATAATACAGAAACTTTAGTGTGCATGCTGTGTCTCCTATAAGTGAAGGAGTGCACCAACCTAATACTTTGTGTTTTGCATTAACTAATAAAACTGCTTTCAGACTACGCTATAATATAATAGCATATAGTATATAGCTCATAGCTCAACAATATCGCGCACCATACATTTGTTATGGACACGTTCACACTGTACTATACTACATATTATTGGCTTACTATACGCTATAAAATGGTGCGATACTCTGAGTTCATGCTATGCTATATCGTGATATCCCTCCCTCTTCCTCCTCCCTCTTCCTTCTCCCTCACCCCCGGCCGTCCCGCAAGCTAATGTTTTCACCACTTATTTGAACTCTTTCTGAACTTGACTATAAATGCTTGCGATAACATTGCGTAATATGAACGCCATGCTTTAAAGTATAGCATTAGGTCCTGCTTTGCTATACTATACAGGGTGCAATTTTAGTCATGGTCATGGGCAATATTTTAATCTAAGACTCTACTCACGATACCTACTGATTGCATTAGGGCTAATAATTCGCAAATCTAAAATATTATTAATGCACGTATGGAAAACCTTAAAAATGTAGTAAGTCACATTGCAAAGGCATCATGTTGCAAATAAAAGTAATAAAAAAAAACATACTTCATAAACCCCAATAAGTCTTGCAGTATCAAAATTTGAAAGCGCAGTATAACGCGTAACGAAAAGTAAACAAATATCAAATAATAATAAAACTGGTTTGCTGCCAGCTGGGCGACGCGAGCGCAGCATATCCTTAAAAATATCAATAGCTCAAACGCATGCCGGCCGCCTCGAACGAACTCTCTCCGTCCCGCTTCTTCACGCAAAAATACGAATGCAGCCCCCGAGCGCGCGCGGGGATGTCCTCCCGAGTCCCCAACTTTTTACGAACCGGAACTAACTTGTGACTAGTGTCATTACGACTGCGCAGGTGTATTGACGTGTATGATCCATTACTCCTGTGACGTACCTAATCGCCGCTCGCGCCTCACGTATCGTATTGGGTTAAGAAACTTGGATTGCAGTGTTAGTGGACTTTACTGTAAAGTGTGTAGTGTGTGTCAGTCAATTACTGTTGTGATGATTCTGTGGTTGTGATAACGATGCCTCAACCGCGTAATGTGCAGGCTAGGTACACAAATTAACAGTACTTCCAAATGGTCACTATTTACGATCGTACTAACAGTCTTGTGCAAACACGTGAAATATACCGAAATATGCCGCTACCCGAACGACCCAATTCCATCACGGGTCCTTATTTTAGGAACCACACAAAACCTGTTGGACTTTTCATCTTTTCAAGTGCCAGTACATGCACTAGGTCGCGGAAGACCACCCGTTCACCCTTATTCCCTATACCGACGAATAAGGAAAGTTGGATCAAATCGTAAGCAACTTACTTACCATAAGACGAGTCGGGCGGGGTCAAAAAGGTCACGCGCATGCCGCGTATGTACGCGCGTGCCGCGACGCGTTGATACTTTGAGGCACATACTAACATTATTAAGGTTTTACATACTTGCATTAAAAATTATTTAGATTTGCGAATTATCAGTATCGTGAGTAGAACCTAAGATTAAAATATTGCCCATGACTAAAATTGCACCCTGTATTTATAGCAGAATAGTATAGCGTAGTCTGAAAGCAGCTTAATGTTTTGTGAATGTCTTTTGTTGGAGATCCTTAAATAAATAAACATCTGTTTTGGTAATATGTTTTGTAAAAAAACTTGTAATGTATCCTATGATTTCCCAGGTCTATGGGGTCCAGCGATAGCGCTCATAGGCTTGTCGTATGCTCCTGCGCACAACATGGTGTATGCCGTGGTGTTGCTCACTATTGCTGTTGGGATCAATGCTGGCCAATATACTGGATACATGGTAAGATAGTTGTTAATTCTCAGCATATTGTAATTCAGATTCAAAATTAAAGTTAAGAATTCTCATGTTAAACCCTTAGGTCATCACATTAGCTGAACAAAATAATGTGTGGATTTTAAAAGAAACTAAACATCTGAGCTGTTTAGGTGCTTCCTGTTAAATGAGAAACACAGACCTATCAATACAATGTTTTGTATATTTTCACGTGTACATCTATTTTTATTAACCAATTTTCAAAATATAACATCATTAATCATTAAATTATGGATAAATAAATTTCTGTTTTCATGCAGAGTTAATTAGTTCGTTACTTTTATGTGATGCGTCATTATCACATTGAAAGCGCTATAGAAACAGATTTGCTTGGTAAACACAAAGTTGCTAGCTTGCAACAACCTGAAGCCGTGATTAATGAAATGCATCAACTTTGAACGCGAAGTCATACATCATCCTGCAATGTTGCTCAGTGGAGAGCAGAGTGGGGTAGCGTGGAAAGATAAATGTATTTATGTATTAGACTTAGGACGAGATTGTTAAATGTTACTTAGTACTTGCTCTCGTCTCTTCTCTATATCTTGCATTTATAGTTTGACACCTATACATTGCTTACAAAAATAACGCGTATCACGAACCCTGTATTACGATTTCAGGCGTTGCATACTTTTGCGAAGGGAAATGCGCGCGCGTCACTTATTTCCACCGCGTGAATACCGTCGGAGTCACATCACAGTGCAAGCTTAGCTCTTTCATTCGTTTTCTCCGCAATCGCAGTGATAATACCAAATTCACCAAGCCATAAATAGCCTAAGTAACGTTTAAAGGTAACGGTCCTATAGGATAAATACACACTAGTCAACGCAAATGTTCGCAAAGCTTCCTAAGGACATCCTTCATTCATGCTTGTCGTGTAGATCTTTAACGGCAATTTGTTTCAAGTTGGGTTTTAGAAGTTTGGGCTATGATGTTTCTAACTAGGTTATTGGGACACAAATGCTCGTCTTATTTTTAACTTATTTTTGTCTCTAAGCTTTTCCAAACTGATAAGCGAATTATTGTTGTACCACAAGCCGTGTGCTCTTAAAGATTTCACATCGACAAAATGAACGAGCTTTCAAACATATTTTCATCTACAACATCATTCTGTGATTGCGCAGATTTCATTTATATTTTCTCATTTTCATTTTTTGGCTATGTTTAAAATTATACTTGAGTTCTACCCACAAGTCAAAAATAACTGCCTGTTTCTACTGGTAGGTAACTTCTGAAATCTTAACCAAACTATTTGATTTTCTACTTGGTGTTTTTTATTAAGGTAGGCTTCCAATCTAACTGGATGCAGTTGAAAACAAGTTTAGTGTTTCACAGGGAACAATTATTTATCTCCCGGAAAGGTTCTTTGCTTAATCAGACATGGCTGTAAGATAAAAAAAAACAAAGCACATCAAGGATCTTTGGCAATTTTAATCAAGTCAAACTTTAAATGTTGAATTAATTAAATAATCACAGTACCGGCCACAAGACAGGTCCTTGTGGTACACTTAAGAAGTTAAACTAATTATCAACCAGAAGTTGTAGAACGCTCAGTTTTCTTAAGTTCTACAAGTTTTACATGGAAGCTTCTCCCTAAGAAGATTTGATTCCGAGCAATTTATATTTTTAAATTTCGTTTGGATCCGGTTGGAAGAACATTTTAATGCGAAAAAGTATAAAACGATTATATATGATTACAAATTAAATAAAAGCTCACGTGTGTATTGTTCAACTTCAAACAACCTGGTCAAGACTCGTCATTTTGGGGCCAAAACTGTTGCACTGTTGTTTAACACTAATATTAGCAACTAATAGCTATAGTTTGAGTAATGCACCTGATTACCAATGATACGAGTACTGTGTGTCATTATAATTTCAACGCAAAAACATCAAGATAGGTGAATATTATGAAGACAAAATTCACCTACCTTGAATGAGACGTTGTTTTGATTGTATTAAAGATTCTAGATGAAACTATAATCATTGTACTTTCCTTTCCAGTTGGTGCACATCGACCTGGCTCCGAACTTCAGCGCGTGTCTGATGGGCATCACCAACTTCTTGGCCAACATTATCTCCATCATCGCGCCTCTTGTCTGCGGTTTTATTGTTCATGATGAGGTAATCAACTATCAACATAAAAATACACTAAATGTTTTAAATTCTTTAACTATTTTACTAATGTTATTAGTATAGTGTACTCGGATTTTCTAACCCGTCCTTCATGATAGAAGAATTTTGGACATTTGGATATTTTAAAAGGGGGCAACTTTAATTTTCTCACGAACCTTCACCCACGCGGCTGGAGCCGTTGTTGGCAAAATATAGTGTTTAAAATAATTAGTTCTTGGCTATAGGAACTAGATATTGATTGATGTTCTAGATAATTAATAGTTTCTTCTTATCAAATACTGACAAATTCGTTACATATTCGTACCGTCCAAACAAACATCACCCGCGCAAATCTGGTTGTTCGAGCGAGTAACAGGAAAACTAGTTACTAGGAGAAATAGTTACCATGCCGCCAAAACATCCGAAAAAACCTACCGGAAGAGATGCTGTATCGGAATCCGACATGGACGTGGAACAAAACAAGACGATGGTGCCCACCACATCCACATCATCAAAACCCCAGGAGGGATAGGAGCATTTTGATTTTCCAAATTAACGTATAATCATGATATTCTAGTTTAACTTAACTGACAATTATATCATACCATAGAGTTAAAATAAAATGTAATTTCTTACAAACTAATAATCATATTTATTACAGACGGAGCCTTCAGAGTGGCGGAAAGTATTCTTCGTGGCGTCAGGAGTGTACTTCTTCACAAACTTGTTCTTTGTGTTGTTCAGTACTTCTGTGAAGCAGCCCTGGAATGAACCTAAAGAGACTGACGTTGGTAAGGGAATTGCTACTTTATGAACTTGTAATAAAGTTGAGTCTTCCTTGGGTATGGAAATTAATTAGATTTTTAATATTCCCAGAAATGAAATCTGCCGAAATTAAAGAACCTGAGAAGGCGCAGTTGGAAGCAAAATGGAGCCGTCGTTGAGTTATATTTATGATATTGTATTTATGTACCTGAATAAGTTTGATGTAATGTTAAATAAAAAGTCATGTTTAGTTTTATATTCGTCAGTTTGCATTTATTTTGCTTTTATTTAATAACCGCAGTTTTACTAGGTTCTTTTAATGTATAAAAACTAAAATGCAAGCCCTGTTTTGCAGATTGCAAGGACCCTGGCGAATCAAAAATAATCCTTTATTATTCAAATCTCCCTGAAAATCTTTGAATCAAGACACGTCTCCTAGACACGAGGGTCTCAAATGAATTCATCACTCATTCATTCTCTGATGACCATTTCCGCACCCCACGTAAAGGTATTTGGCCTTTTTCAGAACAGTCATGTTGGTTTCTATAAATAGTTTATGTGTTCATGATTCGATGGGCTACCTTTCTAACATAGGCAGCATAGGAATGACGGGAAGTGGATAAAAACCAGAAACACACTTAGGAAAATAGAAAAGCAACGAAGGTAAACATTGTGAGGAAACTGACATGTCCTAGACCAAAACTTGGAAGTTATGGGAAATCTACCCGCGCGATAGTTAGGCGCACTCAACTCACGAATTTTTGACAAGATATGAATATATTTTTAATTTAATAATTTTATTTCTATAACTTCAAAACACATTACATCAGTACGGTCTAAACCCCTGAACTAGGACAACCTTTATGACAGGGGTTGAGGTTTTGCCGGTTACATGGATCTGAGTTTGGAAGCTTAGACAGTGCTTACTGCAACTACTGTAAAAAAATAACTAAAACTAAATTTATATTCATTGTAGAAAATCGAATTATTATAAAGCAAACAAAAAAATAAGATTAAATGACAAAAACTAGCAGAAAATAAAATAGAAGGAAGATTAGATAAAACAAAATAAGGGCACATTTTCATAAATATGGAATGGAGGTAGCGTGTGTGTGGTGAGATGTGTTTTATTGTGTGTGTGTGTTATGTGTATTTATGTCACTAGGTCAAAGTGTATATGATAAAGGTTTCAGTGTCATCGAAGCTGTAGTTTTCCAGCCAAAGTACTATTTCCTTTTTTATCTGGAAATTGCTCATAATGAAATACAAAATGAATACTTTTAAAACGAGAAAGAAAGTTTCCTATTTGGGTCTTTTTACTAATTCAATAGCTATATTTTTTCTGAATTCACTGTCTTCGCAATAAACACAGATTTTAGTTATCAACAATTGCGTACAGATAAAATCAGTGTGTACAAGGGCCAATTAAGAAAAAAAAAAACATTTTTGATTTGGAATTTGAAAAAGAATTTCTAGTATTACGAATACTAAATCGTCTGTACACATCAATAATTCGGAAGTTCCATTCATCGTCTCGGAAAAAAGATTGAAAAGCTTTCTGAACGATCTTGACTTCACCTTGAACCTCGCTTGATTTGCACTTAAAAGGACAATCTTCAAGTTCATTTGCATTTCAATTGGATATCATTCATGTGTCGTTAGGGGTGGCTGAGGGCGATATTTAATTAAATATTTATGGTAAGAATGCGCAAATTTAAGTTCATTTAGAATTCGGAGAGAATTCGTTAATTAAATAAATCGTCACAATCAAGCAGCCTAAAACCCTAAACCTAAAATTTCAGTCAGTTCACTTATTAATCATGGTTGGAATTTTAACTTTTAGCGCTAAGCCTTTCGTAAATCAAAAAACGGTTTTTTATTTAGGCATTCGTGTTAGAGTTGCTTAGTATAATTTATTTATTTATTTATTATAGGTCTACCAACAATTATTTACACTGGATACAGGGGCTTATTTCATTCGTAAATATAATAACAGCGCAACAAATACTTATAGGTAAACACCACATGCACAATACAATAAATTCGGGAGATAAGCTAACTTAGTAAGTACTAAGCGCCAATATTCAATTAAATTAAACTATAGATGTGAAAACCAGAATTTGACAAAATCGTTTGTAAAAATTTGGATCGGGCAATAGGCTAGCTAGACTTACTAACATATTAAATGGTCTAACCCTATGTGATAATTCTTGTCACAATAGGCTAGTTTCCACCATCAATAAATTGCAAATCTATTTAGTCCGTCAGTTAGAGTATTGGAAAATAATGGACACGTATTTTTTGTTTTTGTAAATCAACGAATATTGACAAAGTTAAAACGCATCAAAACTCGAGAGTGGGGGCTCGTGACGTCAGTACTCACTAAAAATGATACCAAACAGTGACGTATTAAGAATTTTAAAAGCGTAGTATCTTCGTAAATTTTGGGTTATGTAACAAAAGAAAAAATAGGCGTCAAATATTTTTTGATAATCTGAGTGACGGACTAATTAGATTTTTTTAGTTAACAAGCCTATTTAATGACCTCAAACGTAGCCGACCCTTTTTGATCCAAACCTACCTAAATAAATAAATAAAAAGCATCTACATTCCTAAACCAATACTTCCTTTCATATTTTATTCCCGTGTGTCCAAACGTGCGGACTACACGATTCATTTCGAGGACCTAAGAGATAGGTCCAGCTTCCGACACTAGATGGAGATAGATAGGTAGATATATAATTTATTTACATGTCGTGGATTGAAGGCGCCATAGTGCAACAAGCAGCGCCATCTATCAATTAGTTTTGTCAACTAATAATATCAGTACCGGAAACGCAAGCGCGCCCTACCGCTTGGACACGATCGTCGGTAGAGGGGATGCAGTGAGGGCTGTAGAAGGGACGGAGTGTTGCGACAGTCGAGCTCCGATAGCCGGCAGACGCTCAGTACCAACGCACGTGTTTGTTTCTCGTATTGTAAAACCATTGGTTTGAATAAAGTTATTTTAATTTAAATTATCTTTGATTCGAGTGCCCGCGATAATGTCCACATCTATTTGAAACTATGTCGGATTGTGAAGAAGTCCCGATACTTTGCATATCGGCCACCCAAAGATGTGACATACATTTGCCCACGAAAGACATAGCACAACACACAGAGGTACAATTAAAGATACAGCATAATTATAAAAAAACAAAGTGCCAATATATAAAAGAAAAACATATTTACGAAATAAGTATCGCTAGCTATCGCCACTACCACTGCTCCGTAATAGTTTCCAGGATGACTTCGACCACGGCGGCCAATCTCAGCGGAGTCTAGCAGTCGAAACAGGAGATAGAATGGTGTTAGAGTGTGTGTGAGGGGTTGGCAATCCGAATTAACAAGAGATAAATCAACAGGAAAGAAATGGTTGTCTATAAAGTCGGTTTACGTGATAACGTAATTTTTCATGATACTAGTGCTAGAAAAGGGGGATGAAATTCTAACGACACCGTTGCGTTAGCTTCCAACAATATGCCTAGATAATAAATTTTGTAATTTTTTGTTCGAAAATTAAGGACTTTCCATACACATCTTCATCCCCTTTTAACCCCTTTGGCGTGGAATTATCAAAAACGCTGAGACACATATAAATTAATTTTTAATCGTCAGCATTTTGAGGTCCTTGCGTTAAAACTGACGGACTTTCATACAAACTTTCATCCTCTATGAGTGACATTTTTCCATACGTGCAGCCGGCGTTTCTTCGATTTATAAGACGTAATCACGTCAAAAAGAATCGAACCCAGGACTCCACTTCCGGGGCTGTGGGACCCCGAGGCTGCGGGACTGTTCAAAAGAGATACTTTGGCCCCGGAACATAAAGGGCGAGGAAGGAACATGGATGGGTTTTAGTCAGTAAAAGTCTGACACTCCCTCCCGCTCCGCCCAGAGTGGGAGAAGTAATTTGATGATTTCCCATCCAAACAAAAAATGGACTCCACTTTCTGCGGCCGCAATTGCGTCTAAAAGAACAACGGGAACACGAAACCACTGTCTACGTGTAGAGACTTCAAGTGATACTGACCTAATGCGTTACGTGGAATGAATGCGAGAAGATCGTGAGTCATAGACTGATGGTAACCTTTCCTGCCAGTATTGAACCCTGAGAACGTGCCGCGCCGTTCCGGTATGCTTGGGAGCTGTTTAGATGCAAGGCTAGGATCCCAGGGAATTATTTAGTGCTGTCCGAGTAGGGATGTCTTTTCGATGAAAATTTAGCTCGTGCTTGGCTTTGTCGAAGGAGCTGAATTCTTGATACAGAAAGAATGTTCAATAACATCGTTGTATGGTACAAAATCTTTTCAAGAAAAATGCAGTAAGGAAGAAAATAGTTGTTGTTTTTAGCGAAACACTTAGAAGTCTTTGTAAACAAACATTTTTATTCGAGACACGCCGCGGCGTTACGAGTCAGTTTGCCTACCACTTGACTGAGATCGCTTCACAAACAGCTTACTGCGCTCTTTTTAAGAGGTTTCAAGATCAAAGAACGAACGGAGACCTTCATGTTCGTAACAAAACCTCATTCAAAATTATTTAATAGTAAAAAAAGGCAGAAAATAAAAAGAAAATTATACAAAATGCGGACATCTAAGGACTACCAAAATGATGAAATAGAAAAACAGATTTCTACAGAAGGAAGAATAATAAGTCTTCCGACAAATGGTCTTGAGTTTAACACTTTTTAACTAACTTTTATCTTAAAATTAGCAGAGACATCAAACAGAAATTATTTAAATGTTCCAAAGTTGTTATAAAAAAATCTAATTCCAATTTCTCAAAGTTTATTACAAAGTCTAGCCAAGAACCATTAGGACATAAAAATCTAAAATATAAAAGAGATAAACTTAGTCCGTTTAAGTTTTTCTTAGTTGTAAAAGCGGACGAAGAATTTAATTGAAAATCAAGCACGTTGATGGAGTTGTTCAGAGGATCTTCGTCTGAATATTAACGAGAGGAGGTTGTTACTGCAAGGAGTTTCTAAATGTTCAGGAACTGATTGTTGACTTTACTCATTTTGTCTTCGAGTTGGGATTGGTTTTTTTCAACGATCTTTTCTGAGTGATGTTTTTAAATGACTAACGAGGCAGGATCAATTTCAGTTCAATATTTCTTTAAAATCTTACTAGACTCCATAGACTTATAGACATATATACGATAAGTCCCATGTTGAAAGCGAGTTCAGGGCGAGATAACTACAATCGTCTGTCAATGGACACAGAGTCGATCAAAGATTCAATATAGATAACATTTCCAAATCACCAAACGTACGAAAACCACTGTTCGTAAAGTTTAAACCACGATGCACCAAGTTCAATCAAAGTTCAATTCCAATTGCGATATAACTTACTACCCAAATCTGCGGTCCTAGTACTTTGGGTTGTCTTGTAAATCAACCAAGTTATTATTGGGTGCAATTCTGGGGTAAATTGAATATCTCCGGAGTTTGTGCCCAAATTGCCAGGCTAGTTTACAACGGACACTTCTATATTCCAATATGCAATGTTTCCGAGCACTGAGCGGTGCAATCTCAATGCATTGGAGACCGGAATATGAATGGCAGCCATTGTACCGAGTTCTAACAAGAAGTTAGAGGGTTCAGTGAAATTGTTTTGTATTGAGTTGTAGTATAGACACCGAACTGCTATTATAAATGTCGACGTGAGTTTGTTTGTTTGTCATGCTGAACGGATTTCGGATGTGATCACAGATTAAGACATGAAGTACATCCACGCAAGTGAACCCGTGATTATAAACTAGTATGTAATAAATCGTGTTACTTACCCTGATCAATTAATTTATCAATGAAATCACAACTTATTTTCATCTGCAGTACTTTATAATGCCATTTCTGCAGCAATTCATAAAATTATTTCCATTTTAATATCAAGTGCCGTGTGCCAGGTAATATGATTGTGGAATCAGATGCCTTGCTCTGATGCACGATGCTAATTGCTCCGTTAAAAATAAAATTGTGTTTCGAATTCGATTCCAAAGTAAAATGGAATTGGAAAATCGTTCAATTATACGAAATTTTTCATCGATTTTTATTTGTAAAATGTTCTAAAGTGCAAGGCGCGAGTGTAGCACATTATGTTCAATGTAACATAAACAGCTATTTATAATCAATCCTTTCAAAGGTAATTGAAAATATGAAATTGGAAAATGAATCCCGATAGCTAAAATAGATATTTTATGATATTACACAGCCACTTTATTTAAATAATGATTTGAAAGGATTTCGATTGCCAAAACATAGGTTTCATGAACCAAAAGCTTGTATTAAATTATGCAATTTTCAAAGAATTCACCAAATTTTGGGGTTTCGTGAACCCATTATTTTTGAAGGGCCTCTTTGGTATGCACCGCAATCACATCTGGCATAAGGTCCCCTTCACACCTTATTAGCAGTTGACCGTTGGCCGTGAGGTACTTGTAAGGGCACACATGTAATTTTAATAAAATATTGCTAACGACTTTAGGGATTGTGTCGTAAAAAAGTTTTTAGATGAAAGAACCCCATGAGAAATTTTGTGAGAATGCGTTTGTCTAATTCATTGGCTTTTTTACTTTTTAAAAATTTGACTACCAATCTTCCCAAAGCGCAGTTTTGCCTAGATACTGAGTTATGTCAGACGTTCCGTGTAAAATACTGCTGTTCTAGCTAGATCGATCGATCATAAACCTTATTCTGGTGACAATATCCCACAAGCATCATTACTAGCTGGCACTAAGAAGGTTAATCTTCTTTTTAAAACCTTAACAAACCATAAGGATGATGGGAATTGGAATGAAGCCATAACATTGGAAAATGCCGCTGTTACATCAACTAATCAATGCATAGAATACTTGGAATGCCGTAAACGACGCAGGACATAATACGAGCAGTGACAAGCATGTTGATCGCAGTACAGAATACGAGTTTATAGTATTTTTAACTGACTTGGAGAAAAACACAAAAAAGTAAAAAATAGCTTTAGCTTCAGGAGTCGGTGACCTTTGTTTGATTGATCTAGTTTTTCTATGTCACCGACTTCTGAAGCTTAAGTTACTTTTCACTTTTTTGTTGTCGGTTTTATTTTTTGCAAAAAAGTTTTATTTGTTTGTTTGCAATCTTCTACAGAAAAGGTGAAGGATTTGTTCGTATAACCTAAAGCTACTTATCAAATGCAAAAACAACTACTAACTAAGTTAAGAGACATTAACAATAAAAAAAAAAATTATGAACGACTATATTAAAACACGCTACAACTTATAGGAGCTGTACTAAAAGAAAAGAAGTCAGAAATGGCGGTTATAACCGAGTGACATGGCTAATTGTAATGGCATGCTAGATTTAGCTGGAAAGGCAAACTGAAATGAATGTAACTAAGGGATGTTGGAAATCTCTGTACTGTTTGGCGAGTTAGTAAAAGAAAAAGTGCATCTTGCCCCAATCCAACGCTCGGCGCTTCAATTTGCCGCAATGCTCACGCATCATCATCATCATCATTTCAGCGGAAAGACGTCCACTGCTGGACATAGGCCTCCCACGAGTGTCGCCACATTGACCGGGCTCGTGCGACTTGCTTCCAACGGATTCCCGCAACCTTCACCAGGTCATCGGTCTACCTAGTGGGAGGTCTTCCAATGCTTACGTATGCTTAAGTTTGTAACTGTAGATAAATAAATAAAACTTTAACATTGAACACAATTGTAAGGCTCTCCCATAAATCACGCGACTCGAGAGCGCTCAGAACGCGCAGAAATCTGTTCGCTAACTAAATATACGGGCGCGCCCGAACATGGAAACACACTTATTGTGTTTAATGATAGAACTCATTTATACTCTCAAGCGATTGTTTTTGAAACAAAACCAACGATATCGAGGTAAACAGCTAAAATAAACATATAAGGAAGGCGGGCCTGTCTTGGCATGTACCAGGCAAGGACAAACGAGTAAAAGTTAAAAATGTGTCGGATCAACGTAGAGCTACCGAAGAGCTTATTTGTAAATCCTTTTGAACAAGTTGTAGCCACTTCTCTACGCCGCCTAGTCTTTATCAGTGTGGAACACATAATACACTTGATACCACCAGTCCACCACCAATAAGGACAGTCTTAAAAATTGAAACTCCACAAACCTACTCTGAGTCTGCCTGCTGCGTCAATGCCACAGAGAGGATGACCTAGTCGTGAGAACGTTACAGGCAAATTCCGCTAATAATAATCCGAAAATATAGAAAAACAAACTTTTGTAGATCTATTTTACTCCAAGCAAATAGTCTCTGCAAATCAACATTATTAGACTAGTTCAATTGGTTCATGGATATAATCTGTCTAAGTGGTCTTGATTTACAGATGATCATGTCTTCGGATACCTCAAATTCAATGAAGCGTACATACCGATAGCTGCAGATAATAATAGGCTATCAATCAGTAGACTTACGGACTAATTGGAGTAGCGCAGTGATTGTGCCGGCCTATTACATGCGGACAGTGTCGATAGCTTGATCGATGTCGTAATACAAATGCTTTGAAGATGTAGGATGTGTTGTATGTGGGTGCAGGGTGCATCTAGTTGATTGCTTGTAGTTGGATTAGCGTCAATATTGGCTTGTTTTGTTACTTTCCCACATTTTGCCGTGCCTGATATCCACATATCAGGCACTGTCAGACACCCAATTGATCCACTCAGCACTCGCTATATTATTATGTATGTTATTAAGTATGTAATAAATGTATTGTTGAAACGCAGTTGGACAGGATACCCGGCAAGGTGTAGACGCGACAGTTGGCAACCATAGATTGGAAAAAGTAGTGGCAGCACCTGCACGAGGCTGTTAAAAAACTTACGAAAAACTTACTCTACGTACACTACTTACTTTATTTTATGATGACGGCAAGTGACTATATTTAACTAGTTTTTGATCGCGGCTTCGCTACCGTTATGTACAGTACTTAACTTTTGAATGTATGTATATTTATAGCATTATAAGTACTAGGGAATAATAAATTAATGAATAAATAAATCAAATCAATTTCATTCGAGGATCACAGACTCATATAGAAATCACACAAATTCATAGTCACAGTGCTGATATTCTATCCATCCATCATGATGGATGGGTAGAATATCAGCAAGTTTAATTTTAAGTAGGTAGTAGTTTAGTTTTAAGTGCGTTACATTGAGTTCTACTACAAAACATGATTTTTCACCCCAAAAAAAGTCGTTTCTCAGCAATAATTTTTGCATAAAGTTACTTAGTTTGATGTAAGATATATAGAAGGCTTGGTTGACGGATTCGTGATGAGGTGGTAAAGGAGGGAAGGTGGTGGTGGTGGAAAAGGTATATGGTACAAAGTAATTCAGAGTGAACCTCCTCGCGTGCCTTGGTTTGATGACACTAATTTAAGTAGGAGTTACGTCAAAGTAGCTTTAAGACTGCGTTCTAGGCACTTTCCATCAGCAAAATTTGCTTTCCTAATGCGTAAGGCAGCATCCCCAAACTGCGAAGTATGCAACAAAATAAAAGACGTGCAACATTTGCTGATGGAATGCGTTAAAAACCAAAATAAAAGAGATTCATTGATTAGGGAGTTTGGTTTAAATATTTTAGATCTTGGGCTTATTTTCACTACTTTAGCTAATCCTAAATCAAATGTTGCAAAAAAATTGTGTGGTCTAGTACAACAGCTTGATCAATGAATATCTAAATTTGTTAAATAATAAGTATTATAAGAATATTGTTATTATATGTTAATTTTAGTGGTGTAAGAGTAGTGATAAGGTAGAATGGGGTTGGCGTATCCATGTGGATAAAAGCCCTCTATTAATTTTAAAGAAGTAAAAAAAAAAAATGTACCTCTACTTAAATAAAAACTTTAAATAAAACGTAGATATATTTTAGTTTCATTGTACATCCCTTCAATATTTATTTTAATCCAACACGACTGACTATTGCAAAAAAAAAATATCAGTGCTCTGTAAAAAACTTTGACATGTGTACATCGTAGCTCGATACAGTTCAATGTAAATTTAAATTCTCACTTCGAAGCCGTAGTAAACTCGAAATGAATGCAACAGGTAACCTAGGGGTGGCAAACTGGGAAATAAACCATGCAGTGCCAAAAAAGTAGAAATGAACTGCTTGGTCCGTTATAATTACACACATGCTTATATGGCCTCGATTTGCAAGGGAGACCCACTGCGGAGAAAAAGTATGAAAGAAATTGCTTAGAAAATGCTTTGAGTCACTTTTTGGAACCCACGACTTGAAACCCACCGCGCGACCCACGCGAAGGCAACGAGGGACGCACGTGATAGTCACGTCACATCGCCTAAATTAAAATGGAGAGTACCTATAAGGCTTGATCCTGATATACCACTCCACAGCTGCATTAAAACGGCTAGGCTATGGACTTGTACTTTGTTTCACTCTGTATGGAAATTAAGGTGGGATCGTCCCTCCAATACCTACTTGGCCACACTGCTTTCAAGATGAATGCTGGCAAACATCTTCGTTCACGCCATAGTTCAGAGCAGTTGACGGTCAGTTTAACGTCCTGATTTGGTGAAACATTCTCAAAAGTCAGCATTATCAAAAAAAAAAAATCTTCTGCTGTTTTACTGATGACAAAAGCCACTAATAAAGAGTTACGGTTACGTGTAGATTTTTGACCTTCATGTTGTTGATTCTTGGTTCTCACGTAAATCTACGCGTCAAGTTTCTATCAAAAGCGAATTAAAATCTTTCTCACCACCACCACTATCAGCCTATTAATGTTCCCACAGCTGGGACATAGGCCTCCTCTCTATGAGAGGGAATGGACCCAGTGCGAGTTCGTAGATGTCACATGTCTTCAATTTTTTTGGTTCTAGGACATGCTTATTTCCTCACAATGTTTTCCTTCACCGTTTTGAGAGAAGTGGTAATAAAATAAATTACACAAAGTAATGCGCCTGCCTGGGTTCGAACCCACGACTTACTGTTCGTAAGTCGGGGCTGTCACCACTGGGCCACAGCTGCTGCAAAAATTTTCTACTATTGCAATAATAATATTCGTCTTCGAAAAAAGAAATACGTCAGGGTATTAATTCCGCACGTGACAGCCCTGTGGGGCGGAAGGCGACGTGTCACGCCGCCTGACGCCGCGCGCCGCCTCTGACTGAGATCTGCGTGACAGAACTATTTTATGTTTTCCTCCAATCCGTGCTTCACGGCTTTTCTAATTCCCAGTTTAATAGTGGGATCCCCATATTTTGCAGCAGAATTCTGAAATGGAAAAGTGCATTTTCACATTAGAACATAACGGCTGTAATCCCTGAAGAAAGAAGAAGGTATTTTACCACCTTAATTTCACAAGAAACTGTAATTATTATTTTACCTGAATAGCATCAAGCCCTTATTCTTTAATTATGATTACACTGGTGACAGATTCTAGTAATCAAAACCACGTGTGAAAGAAAATTTTAATTTATGGATAATGTGAGATCCACGCAGGGTTGGGCAGAAACGTACATTTTGCCAAAATTACCTTAATGAACAAAATGTGTTTTCATCGGGAACAAACCCGTCACTTTACTACCTAAAGCGAGACCCAACATCGAATATTATTTATTTGAAAACAATATTTTTATCTTGACAATCATTTATCACCATTTCAGTGAATCTAAATCACGCACTACCGCAATAATCTTGAGAAAATTTCAAGAGGGCCCGACAGTCATCAGTCTGCTTATCAGTAGCATGTCGTCACCATGACATGACAGAATCTAGACCATACCTACTCAAGTAAGTATTTAACCGGTATGCACGTGAAATGTGTCAAATTAAGATTAAGTCCAAGATCATTGATTTAAAAGATAAAGATGATAAGATTGACATACTCGTGATTTGAGTGAGATATATTGTGATTTTAATAGGTAAATAAGACTTTTATCGAAAATATGCCAAGGTCTGTTAAATATCTAACCTTGATCTTCACCTTGGAAAAATCAACATACTTGTCTATAGCTACCCCGAAAATTCTAAGAGCAGCACATTTCTGCCTGAAACCACTTTTTCACTAGTTTGGGTGCGTAAATATGTCTAGTATTCTTGTTTATTGTTGTTGTTAACAAATTGTTTTCAGCACGGTTTTTATGGGTGAATACTTAATACCTGTCATTGCTTGACAGTCACACTTATTATTATTTCGAATTCTGTTTTGGTTTGCTGCAATTCCATAGAAAAACATTATGAAAAGACAAGGCTACTTTGAATGTATTTCACCCAATATTCATTTAAAAGTGATACTAGATAGTACTAGATTAATGTGGCAATCTCTTCAGCATCACCAACCCTAAAAGTTAGGAACTGCTACTCGTATTTCAATGCACCCTCTACGAAAATCTACAAAAAATGTGTCGACGAGGATGGGATTCGAACCCACGCGTGCAGAGCACATTGGATTAGCAGTCCAACGCCTTAACCTCTCGGCCACCTCGTCTTGTGCTCACTATATCTACTTTCAGTACTGCTTACACACTTCACATAATCCGCATGTATTACCGGAAGGTTTTGGTAAATGTGTACCCAGGACCCCCACTTCTTGCCAGTATAATATTGTGTTTTTTTAATCCTGTATAATATGGAAAAAGGGCAAGAATATGACTAAGGGGAGGGGCCGGCAAGGGCCGAAGCCTGCCGCGGTTGCGGGCCTGTTCGAAAGAGAATACACTGCGGCCCCGGAACATAAAGGGCGAGGAAGGAACATGGGTTTTAGTCAGTTAAAGTCTGACACTCCCTCAAGCTCCGCCCCGTGCGACTCACATCCAACGGATTTCTGCAATCTTCACCAGTCATCGGTCCGCCTAGTGGGAGGTCTTGAGACACCAATCTGCTACTGTAAAATTCTTGATGGAAAAGTCCAGAACTTTTTGTTTTTTTAAATCGAATCTAAGATAATTATGCTTAACAGTAGTAGAACCTGTGACTACAAAGCTACCAGCGTTGTCACTACAGTGTTTACACACTAAACTAACCACGGAACTATCTCAGCTAACTAACACTGACCTTCAGACAACCATCATCCAACAGGGGATGTCTACGATCCTCGAACATTACAGTTGACCAGTGTAAACATCAAGTGTTTAGTATCTGTCGTAAAGTGGCTCCCTCGATGACTCAGTAATTTGACCCAGCAGTTCAGATGAGATTTTAATGGTTAATGCTTGAGGGAGATGTTAGTGTTACCGTCAAATCTGTGTGAAGCTGAGCTATTCGTCTTGTTTACTTATAGCTGGCTTATTACTTTATTTTAGTAGTAGGTAGTGAAGCTTTTCTCCTTGTGAAAGATTTAGTTCGTTGAGTTTCGTATATCGTGTGTTAAGATGAATCAATCGGGTTTGACTTTATAGCTTCGCACACGATGTAACGGTAAGGTGTATGGTGTCCTATAATATTAAATATTGTTAACTTTTGAATAACCAACTATGCAATAAATTGCACAAAAATGGCTTTGCTTCTAAATAGTTTGTCATCTCTCTAAATCCCATGTATTAGGTACACAAAATGCACCCGAAACCCCAGCTCATTTAACTTTAAAATTTATACTAATCTACCTGCAAACAGAATAATTTATTAGACACAAATTATTTTGCTGTATCATAATTTATTTATAGCTGATTTCAAATGAGCTTAAAATATTGGTTAGTTTAACCAACGACTTAATGGATATCAAAACGCAGAATTAAACACAGTATAATTGAATATGAACAGCAACTATATTTGGGACCAACAGAATTTAATTTATATACAACATACAGTATGTAAACACTTCAGATTTTTTTAAATTGTGTTTCTCCTAATGTACTGATTACGTACATAGTATTCTGGAACTCATATTTTTATGAAAAAGATCCAATTTCCTAGTTACAATCGTTATTTCTCGCGAAAATAACTATGATATTAAGGAAAGTGTATACATATTATTAGACTTGACTGTACATCAGATAAAGTCTTAGATTCTAAATTGTTATATTTATCTGTTTTATTTGGTACACTGGTTTACATTAAATTCTAAATATTTGTACCAGTTGGTTAAATTAGTAATTTTGAAAAATAGTATATCCAAGTCCATAATAGAGTCAGTTGTATATTCTTGAACAAAGCGTCTTTTCGACTAAGAAACGATTGTAATGCGTACATAAATCCTTATGCAGCACGTGAAAGGTTGTGTTTGAATCAGAGATTTCAGCATCTTTAATCGTGAACAAGAAAGGTGAGTATGTCTGAAGTACATTTGTTCCTTATTCACAAAAAACTAAGAAACTTTACACTACTCGCTTAGGTAAAACCAGGCATCCAACTTCGTTTTTTATTTATTGGTAATGTTATGTTAAAAAGGGGTTATATTTAAAACACGCAATAATAATATTTAAAAACTCGAGCACTATTTACTTTTTGTCGCTCGGGTATTAAACAAATGTTGTGTGTTTTATTTATCGCCGTTATCTTTCATAATTTGAATTAAGTTATAATTTATAACACAGAATGGCTGATGAAGTTTTAGAAAAAAATCGGTCAAGAGCGAGTCGGAATCGCGTATGAAGGGTTCCGTACCATCGTAGTAGGGGAGCCCCCTTTAATTTAGTTATTTGTTCTTATAGCTTCAACAGATATAAATATATTCTGTAAAAATTTCAACTGTGTTCCTATTACGGATCATGAGATATAACCCGCTGACAGACAGACGGACGGACGGAAGGCGGAGGTTGTGGAACTCTAATAATAATGTACACGCCAAATCCTTTATTTGTAACCTGTAACAGTTTCCTGTATCATATGAGCGTCTGCGACCTCTGGAACGTAACCCGGGTAAAGATGAGAGAGGTAAACAACCACGTACATTCGTACAACTCGAATTTATCTAAATAATTGTCAAGTCATACTCGTATAACGATTAAGATGTTATCTTTATTAACCTCAGCTACAACCACTTCAATAAATCTTTAAGACGATAATAATCATCACTGTTTTTCCATTTTCCTTATATTTTAAATGATATGATTGTTCTGGTACTTTAATGTTTTGGAAATTAATATTGTTCATTGACAAAATTGTAACATGGTTAACATAAATGCATGATTCTTCCCGTTCGTCATGTGCCATTTTTGCTTATTTTGCTAAATACCAGACATTTTTAGTAGGTAACTCATTAAATTGACCTTTTTGAGTTTTGAGCACATTATCCGTATTTGCCAGTAAGTACCAAAAGTGAAAGGACAAACTACGTTGGGTCGGTCATTATTTTTGATTTTCCTCAAGTTATTTTAACTCTACGACACTTAACTAGGAGGATAAATAGTAAATTAAATGAAGTTAAGTTTACATTCCTACTTACAAAATATCCACACAGATAGGTGCTACTGTTTTTGGAGATTAATATACGTGGTGTTAGAGGTTCAAAATCTATACTCTTTATTATAATAAAGAAGTAAAGTGTGTAAGTTTGAATTGAGGGGTCAATCTTCGGAATTACTGATCCAATTTCAAAAATTCCTTCTCTTTTTCGATTTTTGTCGTTTTGGGAATGTATCATTCGAAAAAGCATTATAATTGGTCATTGCTATTGGCAATAAAATTAGACCTAGGTAAACGTTTCTTGATGACCAACGTCGGTTTGATGGACATAGAGTCAATAGAAAGGCAACAACTTTAGTGATTCTAAGGGTATTTTATACTTAAACGCTTGTTTTTCAATTACATATTTTATAATCTCTAGACGTAACATAAAACAACATCACGCCTGTAACTACGAAGGGTTATTCAGAGTTTCACCTTAATATGGTATATCCAAATTACGCTAGTAAAGCAATATGGGGCGAGGCCTAAGGGCAAGCCAACAAAGCACAATCAGTCAATCTCTGCAGCAGTTAATTTCTAGACATATTTATCTGAAACAGTATAATCAGACAGTTTTATGTAATATTTTATCAGAATTTTGTCTCCCCAGTTTGTGATATGTTTATTCTCTAGTATCTAATCACTATAGATCATTGAAGCATTGGTAAACTCACAAAGACTTTATTCGTGTGAAAAAGGTCCAAAGGACCATTTAAAGATGGATGATAGAGACGGTGCCCTATCGGACTGTACTTACCGTCAAGCGGATAAGCACTGACTTATTAACTCTTAAGGGACTACGCACACTTATTCAGCTCTATTCAGCTTATGCTCATAGAAAACAACGATTTTGTATGAGCGCATGCAGCATACGCGCGCGTGCAGCTGAACGCGCGCATACGCGTCTCATACGTAGTCCCTAAGGATGAAGATAACCTTGCTTACCAGATTGATCATTTAAAGCATCATCTGCCTAACCTTTTCCTAGCTATGTTGGGGTCAGCGTCCAGTCTCACCGGATGTATTTTGAATAGCAACAGCCTATCTGATCGCCACACACAAACCATTCGGTACTGGGTAACACGATAACTTTTGGTAAGACTGGTTGTCAAACTCTCGGCCCATTGACTACTGTAACAACTTTCAAAGATCCACAAATGACTACCAGGACCAACGGCTTTACGTTCTTTCCGAGACACGGAAGACACTCGATATGTTACGGATGGTCAGTATACACTAGCTAAATTAGCAACTCTATTTGTGGTGGTTCAAACTTCGTTTGAAATGCTGTTAGAATAAAGTTCTGATCAGCTTGCACTACAAAGTGGTTGTTACATCAGTCACTGCGGGCCAAATAGCGTGAAATGAGTGGTTTTGAAAAAAACTATTGATTGGATTAAAAAACTAAAACACTATCACGCTAATATATTGCTTGTAGAATTATTTGCCAAAAAATCAGAATGATCGCATGCATATTAGTATGTTTTTTTTTTTTGAAAGATATTTGTAGAGATAAGTTCGTGATTTTTTTTTTGAGTCAAATTAATTGTATTATTGTTTTCAAAACACTATCATGCTAGCATATATCCTGAAAAATAACATATATTTTTCTGGTCTTGTTTATAGCAGTGAATCATATATTTTTGGTAATTAAAAAACTCGCGTTTAGCTCATGTAATCGCCTTAAACATCGACCCAGCGATTATCAGCGTGCTACGAGTTTTGATAATTTAAATAACCTTATCCATTATAATAACCAAATATCTTCTTATGAGACTTCCTTAAGAGGTTCATTCTTAGAACAGCATGTGCACCTGATTAATGTCACGTAAAGCTCTGTCATTTGCAGCCATGCAACGTCAATACATATTATAAACCACGATTGATATTCAAGGTGAATAAAATTATTTTCGTTAAATGTAGACATTTGAGATTTACAGTAGAATTTGATCTTAGATAACTACAAGAAACCACCCCCAGATAAAGGTAAAAGGTTAAACGGTGGAAACTAAAAGTATTATACTAAAAAAGTTTTATAATAAAAACATAAAATTAAAGAGTTCGTCAAGATTACTCTACTGAATACCAAGCTATTAAAATTACAAAATTGACAATGAGTACATTCAGCAAAGACTCTTTCTTGAATCAACAAAAGCAATTCGAAAGAAAGATCCTAATCTCAGGTTCCAGCAGTTTCAACCAAAGCAAGATTGAGCAAATTAAAATGAAGTAATGTTTGTGACTGCTTGAAGACAATAGGATCACCCCCATCAAAGAGACGTAAAAATAACTTGACTTGTAAAATGTGGGTACACCTCTATCTAACTCTTTGGAGATTAAAGTCTTCACAGACCGTCTTAGTTATATTTCCTATCTCATTTTAATTCAGCATGACACCATTATAATCCCACACAAACGAATGCTCTTCAAACTTTAAATTGTTTTGCTGCAGCCGAGTCGACCCGTCTCCAACAGCGCTTTGCAAAACAACTCTAAAGACTTGCACTACACAAAACTGCATCAAAGGACAATGAAAATTAATATTCCTATCACACGGATATAGCCCTAGTAAAGGACGAAACTCAAGATTTTCGAGACCATTTTCCTCTGCACTTTTCCTTAAGCATTAGATGGAAGATTGATTAAGGAAAAGCCTTTAAATGGTGACAAATATCTTGAGATAAGCAAATAAGTGTGGTTAGTACGTGACTGAGGTAGATTTGAGGTTCATTTGTTTTGTTTTTGTGGGTGACGGTGTTGTACGTAATAATTATGTGAGGATTGTCTGTGAATAGAATTATAACATTAGAATAAGTGAAGATGCAACAATTAAATAATTCAATTGTTCCTTGTTCATCATCATCTGCCTAGCCTTTTCCCAACTGTGTTGGGGTTGACTTCCAGTCTAACCGGATGCAGCTGAATACCAGTATTTTACATGCAGCGATTGCCTATCTGACCTCCAAAACCCAGGTAGTGGGGTAAAGACTGGTTGACAGACTTTTCAGGCCACTGACTACCTGTAACGACTAACAAAAATCTACAATCGAGGCACGGAAGAAACTCAGTATCTAAGTGTGGTCACCCATCCACAGACCAACCTAGATAAGCATGGCTCAACCCAAAGGTCGACCCGAGCGGCTGTTATTATTTAACCACGAGTTCTATTTTCCCTTGTTATAAAGTTCAAGCTCCTTTTTTTTCGGATGGGAAATCATCAAATGACCCCTCCCACTCTGGGTGGAGCGGGAGGGAGTGTAAGACTTTTACTGACTTAAATCCATCCATGTTCCTTCCTCGCCCTTTACGTTCCGGGGCCGCGGTATCTCTGTCGAACAGTCCCGCAGCCCCGGCAGGCTTCGATTCGAGGCCTCAATTCCTGTTTTCAACTCTTTGTTGTCAAGGAATAATTCTATTTAGTTGTTTTTTTTTCTTCTAAGCTCGTAACCAACAACTACTTGTCTACTCTGGCTATATCAGTCCACAGTTAGATATAGGTCTATCGCATGCTGCGCCACAACCCTATCCTTCATCGTCCTTGTCAAGTATATCCCAGACACGTTGTTGAGATCATCGGTTCGTCTAGCTGGATCGTCTTACGCTGAGTTTTTAATTGCTACATTATAGGTATTATTTATTAGGATAGATGCGCCACTTTCAAAGTATCGACTAATCACAAAACGTGGCTATTATTATCAACTAACACTCTATCAACGATTAGAAGAGATAGTCGCTGAATATAGGAAACCATTGTAAATAATAATTACAACAACAAAATGAGAGTGCTCATTGGGTGAAAATGGGAAATTATCAATATTTACCAAGACGTAGTATGATTTCAAGTGGATGACAGTTAATTAGTTCAACTATGTAATAAAACACTCCTCCAGTCAGTAGTGATATTGAATGTCATCTAATTCGTCACTATTACTTGAAGTTCTTGCACCTTTATGTAAGTTTCATCCTATTTCTGGCAGAAAATGTGTCATATTACAGTGACTTGCCAAAGTAGACCTATCAGTTGTTGAGAAGTTCACATTATGCCGCTAACAGCTGAATTTTCTGTAAAAGGACCATATCTGCACATGCAAAATGACGAAAAGATGAATTACGACATAACAGTGACAAGTAAAATTCACGTAAATTAAGATGATTGTACAGTAACGAGTCCTAATATAATTATAATTATGTCACCGTAAAATTGTCAAACACGTTATATTACAATATAACGTGTCTCTCTTTAGCGATATTATAAACTCTCGAATTATTGTCAACTGAACATACGGAAGTATCTCTGCCCCCATAATCGGGACTTGGGGCACCCCCCCATTACGTTAGTTAGGTTCCTTTAAACCACTCGGAAATAGGGGCCCCGCGAAGCGGGGCTCCGTCGACTACGCTTATTAGGGGAATATAAAGTGTTTTAAGGTTAGGTTATATTAATCGATATATATCTCAGGAATGCTACAGTACCTTTTCATGAGAGTGGTACCACTGGGCAAGGGGGACCCCTCCTTCCCTCCACACCGCGTGAGTTGACTACCATCGCATGCATTTCACGAAAAATAATGCGTTTTATTGTAAGCAGTATGTTCATTTGACAATATTTCGAGATTTTACAATATCGCTAGAGATACATACACAGACATACACACTTATTGACTACATTGATTGTTACGAACATACCATTTTAGAGCCCATAGTTTTCTGAAGTATGTCTTTTTTCAAAGATGCAATGATTTTTTTCACGCAAACGCCTATAAACTTTGCTATGTTATACAAAATAGGGTTCGTGACTGCAACATCAAAATATTTACGATTTAGTAGTCGTGATATTCACGAGATCTTTATGTGATAGATAGCTTTATATTGTCGCTTATCGGGCAATGTTTGAACTAAGTTCTCAACTCAAATATTTAAAACATTAGTTTATTTGACAGTAACAGACTAAAACACTGATAACTCGTCTAATCTGAGGAGTAGGTTGTGTGTTGCTCGCAGCTTATGTAGGATTACGCAGATCAGATCATTCATACTCTTAGGATTGTCTTGAGAGTTGAGATCATGAAACAGCAGATGTTTATCGGTCAGTAGAAGGTTCAAGTGCTTTGGTATAAAGTGCGTCTGAAAACGCACGCGTGATAAATAAAGACTCCTAGTTTAGTGCGGTAATAAGGTTTTCTTTTCGTATCATGTAAAATCTTAACAAAACGACGGAAACGCAAATTTATTCGGCCCAGAATTTGTGAATGACTTTGATTAGTGTTATTAATAATCATTATCTGCCAAGCCGTTTCTCAACTATGTTGGGGTCGAGTTCCAGTCTAACCTGATGCAGCTGAATACCAGTATTTTACATGGAGCGACTGCCTATCTGGCCTCCACAACCCAGTTAGTACTGGGTCATACGATACCACTTGGTAGGACTACTTGTCAGAATTATTAAGCCACTGACTACCTGTAACGACTGTCAAAGATCTACAATTAATGACAGCCGGGATCAACTGTTTAGCGTGTTTTCCGAGGCCAAGAGGAAACTCAGTATGTAATGAGTGATCACCCATCCATAGTCTAACCCAGGCAAGCACGGCTTAACCTAAAGATTGACCCGAGCGGCTGTTATTATTAAGCCATAAGCTCCTCGCGCATATCTTTACTTGTCCATTTATGGATTTACATTGCACTAGAGTGTAGTAAACAAGCATGATAAGAGAAACCTATAAAGTATCAACTTGCACAACTAACACAATAAAAATAGTTCATGATTCACTTCAGGTGCCAACATTTCAAGTGGTTGTTTTTACAATTTAAGTTATTCAAGTTATGTGGGTAATGAAATAAAATCACTACCATAGTTATTTCTATGATGAGAAATAACGAACATTGTTTTTAAAACGTGCGTACGAAAGATAGCATCATTTTTTTTTAAACGATTATAGAGCGGTGTGACATTTGCTGCATTTGAAAATTAATAGGTAATCACTAAAGTAAATCCAATCATTTTATTATCAAGTCCGGTTAATTTTGCCCACATTAGAGAAAACATTTGATTTTAATGTTAATATTTCATTATTATTTTATCAGCCGCTTGTGTAACACTGCAATCTAGGCCAGCGTTTCAATATATCGATTAGAAATTGAATCAACAAGTTGTTGGTTGGTAATACACACATGTGTTTGCATGAAACAAAGAAGTTTTCTTTATTATTGACTAGCTGTTGCCCGCGACTTCGTCCGCGTAAACCACCCTTGTCACCTAGAGGTATAAAAGTAGCCTTCAACTTGTTCTCTGACCTACCAAAAATACACAAAAAAAAAAATCGGTGAAGTCGTTTCGGAGGACTTCGATAACAAACAATGTGACACGATATTTTTATGTATTAGATAGCTTTGTCTGCGGCTTTGCTCGCGTTGAATTTGGGGTACCACGCTCAGTGTAGGGTTCCGTAGTTTCCCGTCTGTCACAATAAGTGTTCAATCCAATCCGATTTTAATAATTACTTTTTTGTTTGAAAAAAGATACGTTCAGGATAATAAAATATGTTAACGAAGTTAAAAAAAATGCCTTCATATACGATTATACTACGAACTTAGTCCAGAGATTATTTTGTACAACTTTTTGTCTTTTTTGTACAAAAACTTGTTTCCATCCAAGTTCAAAATAATTTTCCTAGAAAGTCCTTATAAAGTTCTACTTTTCAGATGTTTTTCATATTTTCTAATCTTATGGTTCAAAAGTTAGAGGGTTGTTTTTTACTTACACACATTGTTTTTTACTTTTGGAGCGATTATTTGCGAAATTATTGACATTATCAAAAAATGACTTCAGTAAACCCCTATTCATTTTTAAACACCTTTCCAACAATATATCACACGTTAGGGTTGGAATAAAAAAAAAATCACTTCCCACTTTACATGTAGGGGGGCTACCCTAATAAAACATTTTTTTTTCAATTTTTATTTTACCACTTTGTCGGCGTGATTGATACACATATTGGTACCAAATTTCAGCTTTCTACTGCTAACGGTCACAGAGATTAAGCGAGGACGGATGGACAGAGAGACATGGCGAAACTAATAAGGGTTCCTAGTTGACTACGGAACCCTAATGAGGGAATTTCATTGCGCAAAACAAAGAGTAAGTAAAATTCAAGATCGAGCAGTATTTTAAAGATATACATATCTGGGTTGCTCATAAATTAGTTGGTTTCAAAGCAGAACAGAGGAAATTTGCAGAAGTATTGTGTAAAATCTTAAATTATTGTCTAGGATGTAATTACTATGGCCGGGAAATTACATAACGATGCGTAGCTACGAAGACAAACAAAATTTAAAGAAAACTTAGATTTGTGTTCAGTGAAAACCATAAAAACGACACCCATGAAGGAAAAAGGAAAAAAAAATCATACGTGCGTTTTTGGATTTTTATTTTGACCTCATTTTCGATATCAGCGACCCCAAAAACCATGAAAACGACACACATGACGAAAACTTTACTTCAACGCCATTTCGATTTTCATTTCGATCTCATTTTTGTAATCAGCGACCTCGAAAACCATGTAAACGACACCCGAGATGGAAAAAAAATACTTTTCCTCGGCGCTATCTTGGATTTATCAATAGGAGTACTCTTGTGAAGTTTCGAATAAAATAGTCTAACTAATCTTTTTTCCCCATACAAACTTTGGGGACCCGTTTCACCTCATTAGAGGGTGAATTTTGAAAAATCCTTTCTTAGTACACCCCTAGACTACATAAGAAACTTACTTGCCAAATTTGGAATCTGTAGACTCAGCGGTTGGGGCTGTGCGTTGATTTTTAGACTTTGTCACCCCATTAACCCCTCTTAGGGGTTGAATTTTGAAAAAACCTGAAACCCATTTCTACTGATTTATCAATAGGAGTACTCTTGTGAAGTTTCTTATGAAATAGTCTAACTAATCTTGTTTCCCCATACAAACTTTGGGGGCCCGAATCACCCCCTTAGAGGGTGAATTTTGAAAAATAATTTCTTAGTGCACCCCTAGACCACATAAGGAACCTACTTGCCAAATTTCGAATCTGTGGACCCAATGGTTTGGGCTGTGCGTTGATTTTCAGACTTTGTCACCCCATTTACCCCTCTTAAGGGTTGAATTTTGAAAAAAACTGAAACCCGTTTCTTCTCATTTATCAATAGGAGTACTCTTGTGAAGTTTTGAATGAAATAGTCTAACTAATTTTGTTTTCCCATACAAACTTTGGGGGCCCGTTTCACCCCCTTAGAGGGTGAATTTTGAAAAATCCTTTCTTAGTGCACCCCTAGACCACATAAGGAACCTTCTTGCCAAATTTGGAATCTGTAGACCCAGCGGTTTGGGCTGTGCGTTGATATATCACCCAGTCAGTCAGTCAGTCAGTCAGTCAGTCAGTCAGTCAGTTTACCATTTTATATATATATATTTATATATATAAGAAGATAGAAGATAGATAGATAGAAGAAGATTGCTCATTTCATTTATAGACATAAAAATCTTTCTTTTTCTTTTGAAAAGAAAAGAAACCAGAACAACATTTATCAAGAACAGAGGGATAATCACAGTTGTGTTTAGCATAATTGCCTCCGGTCCTCACAAGCGGCGGAGGGCCAGCTCTAACTGAGAGGGAATTAACTCCTCTCCCGTTTGTCAGCGTCACTCCAGCCCGAATTAATGAGATGAACATTTAATTAACAGCAACAAAATTTTCTTGGAAAAAATACGGTTTTAGGGTGCGAGATGATTTACGCGAGCACTCAGTATAATGCAGAATTTGTTTACCAGCGCGCAATAGGAAATTCTTTCTTTTTTTTAAGGCGCGTATTCCTTTCAAAAACGACAGAATTCGTTAAATACCCCTGCATCAGCTTTGAAGCATAGCTATGACAGATAATTATAATATCAGTAGTTTGTCTTTCCACGGGTTATTGTGCAATAATATAACTATAATTTTTACACAAATGAAGGTCAATTTCTGCGGTTATTTCGGTTTTAAATGATTTTATCTGAAAACTTTTTTTCAACTTTTGACATTGCCTCGCATTGCCAGTTGTATGTGTTTATTTTAATTTGAATGTAAACCCCGCTTCAGTGTCAGTATTTTTAAGCTTGGTTATTAGGTTTTCAATTTACAGTTTCACAATAAAGCTTCAATTTCGATTTAGAAAAGAAAAAATCTTTAAATTATGCTCGCATTAATTTGTTTTCGCCTAAATCAACCTCCACCCTTAGACCAAAGAAGTATGAAAGTGGGTTCAAAGAAAGTCTGTTGTTCTGTTGTTAATTACCTCAGTAGGGCTTCCGACTAAATGTTTCTGGGCCAACCCGAGCGGTCCCAAGTCCCAAAGCCCACTAGTTAAGGGGACTCTGTGATTTTATTTATTTCTTCTTCGAAGGAAACAAATTATAAATTGTCACAACTTGGGTTCATTGAGTTCATTGGGGTATTGCGTCAGAATAAAGTTACTATACTTACTTTAGTTTCCATCCTTCATTTACTCGATAACATTTTATTGACGGATACTTGAAAAAAAATAATAAGTATGTATTTTCTTTATTCGTAAGACCTGGAAATTTAATTAATCATAATATAAAACTTTCAATAATGCCTACCTTATTAATAATAGTTATCTCCAAACTATAAAATACTGCCTACTATGTCATTATGCTATCATCATCTGTATCCGATATCCTCCGCTAAGACTACCCGTACCTACTAACTGCCAGAAATTTACAAATGACAGCCGGGACAACGTCCTTTCCAGTGCATCGTCGAAGATTTTATTAATTCTTTTTCCATTTTTTTAAATTCACGGTTGCCGTTCCTATTCAGAATGGTCGACATCTCCTTTGCTTGCGACCAACAAAAAATAGAATAGAATAGAAGCACGGAGCGATCTCAGTATGTAATGGAGCCAACCCCGGACGGGAGTCGGCAAGAGTTGCCTAACCTTATCATTTGACTGATACCAAATAAATAAAACTGAATACTGTGTATTAATATATCACCGTAAAATTGTCAAACACGTTAGATTGTAAAATAACTAGAGAGATTGTAAACTCTTGAAATATTGTCAAACGAACATACGGCTTACAATAAAACGCATTATTTTTCGTGAAATGCATGCGATGGTAGTCAACTCATGCGGTGTGGAGGAAAGGGAGGGAAGGAGGGGTCCCCCTTGCCCAATGGTACCACTCTCATGAAAAGATAATGTACCATTCCTTAGAAATACCGATTAATAACCTAACCTTAAAACACTTTATATTCCCCTAAAAAGCGTAGTCAACGGAGCCCCGCTTCGCAGGGCAGGGATTAGAGGGACCTAACTAAACTAACGGGGGGGGGGGGGGTGCCCCAAGTCCCGATTATGGGGGCAGAGATACTTTCGTATGTTCAGTTGACAATATTTTACACCCTCAAAGTAGAGTAATCTGCACAACATGCAGATTACAGTTTGTTTGTCAAACAGAAATTACGATCCGTTTCTTTTTTCCTCATCATCATCTGCCTATCCTTTTCCCAACTATGTCAGGGTCGGCTTCCACTCTAACTGGATGCAGCTGAATACCAGTATTTTACATGGAGCGTTTAGTTTAATTTCTTTTCAATTTCTTCAGTACAATTTTCAAAACCGCTACAAACCCGCGGCACACACGCGTGTATCTAAGTGAGCGATATAAAGCCGTGAGTTCGCGACGCAGGCGCATAGGCGAAGTGCGCGCGCGACGCTCACTTCCTGCCCGCGTTGCCTTGGCGAGCGCACACGGAGACGACTACATTACGATACTAGTACGATAAACTAACGAACTTTGAGAAAACAGTGCTGTGTGTGAAGTGAAAATGGTTGATAGTGAAATTCAAAATGTTGCGGCGTTGAAGCCGGGTAAGATAAATAAGCTTTTTGTATTCTGTTACTGATCTTCTTAGTTGCTGACTCAGCTTAAGTCAAGCTCGACTCATTAGACACATTGAAAGGTATAATTAGTTTTTAAATTGACATAAACACACATAGGTGGAGAGTGTTCATTAGGAAGAAAAAAAAACTGTTTCTCCGGGAATTCATTGAGCTTCATTGTCCCGGCGTTTTTCTGGCAGTCGCTTGTTGATGTGGCTTTTAGGAGTGACTGTGGTGTCGGAATACGCGTAGTTGAACGCAAACTATGGCTCACCTCCTGTCCTGCACTATGTGTGGTTTCACCTGCACTCTGAGGGACCTGTACGAGGCCACCACTAACGCTGTCAAGGAGTACGTCGGTCGAAAATCATGTAATATAAAAAAGCGGCCAAGTGCGAGTCGAACTCGCCCCTGAAGGGTTCTGTAGCAGATTGAATAAAAGGTAAATTGTGGTTTACGATTTATAATGTATTAAAAAAAACTACTTACTAGATCTCGTTCAAACCAATTTTCGGTAGAAGTTTACATGGTCACCACCATGTCATTCTCTTATTTTAGAAGTTACAGGGACACACATTTTACCACTTTGGAAATGTCTCTCGCGCAAACTATTCAGTTTAGAAAAAATGATATTACAAACCTCAATTTCATTTTTGAAGTTTTTTTTTTTTCATCGAACCAATACGTGTGGAGTATCTATGGATAGCCATAGATATTCCACACGTATTGGTTCGATGAAAAAAAAAAATGTTGAGTTTCAGTTTTGGTAACCCCCAAAATTTATTGTTTTTTTTTTTTTATATTTTTGTGTGAAAATCTTAATGCGGTTCACAGAATACATCTACTTACCAAGTTTCAACAGCATAGTTCTTATAGTTTCGGAAAAAAGTGGCTGTGACATACGGACCGGACAGACAGACAGACAGACATGACGAATCTACAGGGTGAATTTGAATAAATGCGACAAAATGAAATGGGAGCTTCAGTTACAGTAACATAGTAATTATAAACTGTTTTTTCTACTATCTAAATCCTTAAAAAAAATTACGCGATTATCGTTTTCAAAAGGTCCATTGATGTTATTATCTTTATTTAAGTACGAATTATCGGTATTCCCGTTCATAGCGGTCATTTACCTAATTTAGCCTAGTTTCTAATGTAAGTATCGCGCGACGTTGCCAAACCTCGCATGTGCGCCAGCGCTGACATCCCTTCCCGGCGACCGCGCGCCGCCCACTACCCTTCCTTCGTTCATTACAATTTTACATTTGATATTTTATACATTTTCTTGACAACACGTATTATTGTATATTTAAATTTGTCGCATCTATTCAATTTCACCCTGTATAAGGGTTCCGTTTTTGCCATTTGGCTACGGAACCCTAAAAAGGGGAAATCATCGACCCGACTAAGAAAAAGTACGACATGTTTTTTTTTAATAACCGACTGCAAATTTTTGCACTGGTGTTCTAGAATCAGTGCTGAATTCACGGTTATCGTACAGTAAATATTATAATAAAAGGTGCTGATAGCTCATTGCATCAGCTGTTAGGTAGGATAAGCTGATTGATCACCCGTAAGACATTCACTGCCTGCACATACTCGTAGGCCTCCCTCACACGTCACCACATCGATCGGCCTTGTGTAATGTGCATCCAGCGGATTCCTACTGTACAAATAATTATTTCGCGAAAAATGACAACCCAAAAGTCTACTGAAGAAGACAAAATCCTTCGGTGAAAAATATGTTAAGCAGTTATTTTATTTGTGTTGTGCAGTTTTTATTGTATTATAGCTATGATGTTTACATTTACGCAATTTATTACGGATTATCAGTTGTTTGATTGTATTGAGTCTGTTAGGATTAGTTACAGCAAATTATCTTTTATTGGTGATGATCGGTTAGAGATAAAGTTGATGTGCGTGTCTTTTTCGCACATTTTTAAACAGCTGTTTTAGATAATCAGGCTGTTATCTTTTCGGTGAACATGGACCTAAGTAGGAATGTTCTTGGTATAATTTTGTGTGAATTATTTAATCATTCTTAAACGTCTTTATTGATAATGTCTTTAGGCTATGCAAGGCTATTTTTTGCCAAAGAATCAGCGTTGCCATCGAACGTGGCAATGCTGCCAGCCTTCTGGGCACTTTTCCTGTTGACAGTGATGTGGACGAATTTTTTGACGCCCCGTAACCCTTTTCAGATTCTCATTATGTCACTATAGTAATTATATGCGGATGTATTACTACTTCCTCTACATTACTATTTGAAAACACTATATCCACTTGAATAAACAAAAATAGAAATTCAATACGATTACACAAGTTAAATGACCCAAAATGTTCAGCATATTCAACAGACCAACTGCTGTTTGGAACGTTTTGTGTACTTTGCACATACTGGACCAAAAACTGTCCAAACATACATAAGAGAGTTTCATCATTATGCGTTCACAACCAAAAACTATAAACTGTACCTCACATTTTATATTCATCAACATCATCATCAGCCTATTAATTTTCCCACCGCTGGGACACAGACTCCCTGTCATAGAGAGGATTAATAAATAACAAATAAATATTAATACACACATCGGTCTCTTATTGGAGCCACTCGGTTCAATCTTCATCGATGGGTGACCACCCACTACGTAATGAGTTACCTCCGTTCCTCGGAAAGAATTTTAAGCCGTTGGTCCCGGCTCGGCCCGGCCTGATCTTTGACAGTCGTCAAGTAGTCAGTTGCCCAAAAGTCTGACAACCAGTCTTACCCAGGGTTGTAGTATTACCCAGTACTAACTGGGCTGTGGAGGTCAAAATAGGCAGTCACTCTTCAGCTGCATCCAACTAGACTCCAACCTAGTAGGAAAAAGGCTCGGCAGATGATGATCTGCCACTAATTGCTTCATAACAAGATTGTGTAGTATTCGGCTTTTCCAGTTGTTCGATCCCAAGTGTATCAAAAACAGCATCTTCCGATAATGGTCTACAATAATAACAGCCTCATTGAAAGTGATCGCAAATGCCTCTGCTCACCGGAGTTTGATTCTAAACTGTATATTTTAAACTATATATTTTATCTATTTAATTTTCGGTAGGAGACCGATCGAGCGGTCCCCGGTTGATGGCAATAAGCTCGCCCCCTATTTACATGAGATTTAGACATAACTGGCTAAATGTGACCTTGTACATCTTATACGTTTGTAGGTAAACTTCAGAGGGACACTTGATGATAGTTATATTCAAATCAAATCAAATCAAATCTTTATTTTATATCCAAAATTTTTTAGCTTAGTTGGTGATTGGAGCCTCTTTTTAAGCAAATAATGCCTGTGTTAGGAGACTGCGCTCTTCCACAGAAAAATACAATTATATGTTACCTTAGATATAAACATTGTTTGTGTGTTTGTGGGTGTTTGTGTTTGTGTGTGTGTGTGGGTGTTTGTGTGTGTATGTGTCTGCGTGTGTGGGTGTTTCTGTGTGTGTTGCAATAGTGCCTCAGTGTCTGCGTAATTTAGAGTCTTTATACAATTTGTTAGAATTTATGTGTCTTTGTTATAAATTATGTGTATAATAATTAAATTAGAATAATGTAATTTTCATGAATCGGTTTTCGCAACCAGTAATTTGAATCAGTTCATAATTATTCCTCTGAAAAACCAAGAACAACACAAACAATATCTTACACAAGACTTACACTTGTTATGTAAACAGACAGTTTCAGACCTTCAAACTCATAGTAATTACAAAATTGCATATTGTTGACCTGAATAATTCATAGCTGTCACCGTACTACTCCATATCTCCACAAAAGATAACACTAAAAGTAAAGTGCTCGTTGAACATCCTTAACCATTCGTAAGAACACATTGTGAAAGCCATACTCTATTTTTGTCATACACAACCTTTTATCCGCAGCATCGCTCACATAACCTATACCATTCGTGACGGGTAGCTTTTCATTGGCGAAAGAATTCTTCGGAATTGGTTCAGTAGCCCCGAATATTAACGTACGTCAATATTAAAATTTATATGCATACAAACTTTATCTCTTTGTAATTAGTATGGATAACTAAGCCTATTACTGTTCCCACGGCTAGAACACATTAGCCCACTCCCTCTCATAGAGACAAGGCCTGTTTCCTAGCTGTGGACACACAGGTTTTCTCTCTGTGAGGACCATCTACGGGAGCCCTGCACCGATTGGTGGGTGCAAATATCATAAAATTTTCGGTTTAGGATGTGTCTATAGGATGTCGGTTCCCCCCCGGCACTATCCTTCATAATTCTGAAAGCTCAGTGGTGTTGAAATAATTTACATAAAGTAAAGTGTCCGACTGGGTTCGAACCAAAGTGTCATAACTTTTTTTTTTTTTTTCTTTTTTTTTTTTTTTTTAGGATGGGATATCATCAAATGACTTCTCCCACTCTGGGCGGAGCGGGAGGGAGTGTCAGACTCTTACTGACTAAAACCCATCCATGTTCCTTCCTCGCCCTTTACGTTCCGGGGCCGCGGTATCTCTTTCGAACAGTCCCGCAACCCCGGCAGGCTTCGGCCCTTGCGGGCCCCTCTCTTCTGCTGACATCTCTTTGCGGCGCGCGTGGAACACGAACGCGCCGTCGACACGGCCTGTCGTCACTAGACGGACGGACGGCTAGCTAGCCCATAGCTAACCGTCCACAGGCCCGCATCTACGGTGGCCGGTAGCCACCACGTGGCCCCCGACGCCCGGTGCGTCTCCCGCGGCGGCCGGGAAGAGAGGCTCTCTCCCTCTCTCGTTCCGCCACCTCCTTCGCTAGCATGACTGCTTCGCAGAAGGAGGTGACGGCTTCCCATTCCGTCTCGCTCCGGACCATGGATTGAACCAGGGCCGGACGCGAGAGGTCGCCGCCGCCGATCGCCGCTACGAGGACACGGCGGTGCTCCGCCCACGCAGGGCAGACTTCCACCGTGTGCTCCAACGTGTCCTCCGGTCGATCCTCGCAGTGGAGGCACCCGGGCGTTTCCTCCCGCCCGATTCGGTGCAGGTACCTCCCGAAACATCCGTGTCCGGTGAGGACCTGCGTCAGGCGGAAGGTGAGGACGCCGTGGCGCCTCTCCAGCCACTCCTCAAAGAGGGGACTTACCGCCACTATCATGGCGTGCCCTGCACGGGGTTGCGACAGTCGCTCTCTCCATGTCGCCATGAGATCGCGCCGGAGGTCTGTCCGCTGAGCGGCAATTTGCCGCGGCAGCGGAGTTTCCCCCCGGCGTAGTGCCTCCGCGCGCCAGTCGTGCAGGCGCGCGAGGACTATCGCCTCCAGATCCCATGGCGGCAATCCGGCAAGCAGGCCCGCCGCCTCGCGGGAGATCGTGCGGTACCCACGGACCATTTTTACGGCCACCACTTTCTGGGGCGCGTTCAGGTAATGGGCGGCTCGCCGCCTCAAGGAACGCGCCCACACTGGGGCCCCGTAAAGGGCCATGGACCGCACGACCCCCGCATAGAGCCTGCGGCAGGAGGCGTTTGGCCCCCCAAGGTTGGGCAGGAGCCGCCTGAAGGCAGCCCCGGTCCGTTCCAGCCTGGGGGCCAAACGTCGGAAGGGGGCCAAACGTCGAAAGTGTCATAACTAAAGTATTGTTCAAACATGGAGATTGTTTAACGGTCACTAATGGCCGTCGCCCTTTTAAATAGACATCATCATTAGTTACTGTCTAGCCCAACATTGCAGAAGAAACAATTTGCAATGGGATGTTGTGCTAATTTATTTTAACTTTTCATCGTTTTATAGATAGCTAAATCAATATTAACCAATGTTGGCCATAAGATTACAAACATTAGTCAATGTCATGTGATAAATCAATTATTGTGCCAAGAAATATGTAACTATGAAATTATTCTTAAATCAATAAGGATAATCTCATAATGCAGTTCGTTCAGATTTAACTACATATAATGAAAAAATGGAAATCCATACAAAATCAAACTGAAACTTGCATTCGAATTCAGTTTTCCCGAAAGGACCACAACCAAGAATTGTGCGCGGTTAGTATTGAACAGGTGGCGTACCATGACGTCTTATAGCATGATTGTTTTAATCTTATTCCAGAGTGAGAAAGAGATGGCGCTAGACGTTCTCTATAGCTCCGTCTCTTTCCCACACTGGAATGACGTTAAAACAATCCTGCTCTAAGACGTCATGGTTACCCCGCTGTGCACTTGTCTTGTAAACATTCCACAATGGTGGCTCGTTGGTACTGCGTTTATTTGTACTTCTTGTTCTGAAAGAAGTTCGTCCATTGTGGAAGCAATGGCAATTTCACGATCTGTTTCAACCATCTCTCTAAAGAGTTCCTGCCACAAATCTTTGAGAGGAATTTGTTTTATTTTACAATCCATACAATAGCACATCGTGTAGCATGAATAATATTTAATAAAAGCCAATTAATAGTATGTATTTTATACTTCGCTTTCATTTATTTGTTTTCAACCAAATGCGGTTTGTTTTTAAATTAATTTTCAATATTTTGGCCTGGGGGAGCCACAACATTCAGGTAATTGTTTTGTAATTAAAAGTACTGTTATGACACGTATTCCATGTTTATTGGCATAGTAAAAAGGTTTGGTATTATTTTGTGTAAAGTCATAAAAATAACTGAATTTGTGTTATTAATACATTACGCTCTCAACAATCTAAAATATTTAAAGACATTCCAGGTTGTCATAATCAGAATTCAAATCAACGTTAACCTTTTTTTAAAGTCAACACATCTCATAGCGAAGACATTACAAACTATTTATGGAAGTTGATAATGATGTCAATGGAATAAATGACAAAATAACTTGGGGCTTTCGACTAAAATTAGAGCACTAGGCATTCTGACCTATTGTCAAGAACAACGCGAGGAAAACTATTTGCGCCTGTTTATCTCTGCTTTGACAATATTCGTGTTTAGAATGAGTAGTCAAAGTTATATTGTCTAAAATACAGCCGTGCATGCTTTTTAGACCCATTGTGACCGCCGTGTAGAGTTTTGTCATGTAATTATGCGTGGTATACAATGCTGGTTTAGTGTGTCATTTGTCATTTCAGTCCCCATTAGATACGGACCAATGGATGATAATACATTATTGACCACTGGAATGATAACTTAGTCGTTTTTATGTTCACAATATTTTTTACAGCCTACTCGCGGTATTTGTGATTCATGCTGTAATCGTTTTGTTTATGTAAATGTTCGTATGTGAAGCGGAATGATTGTAATTATTATAAAATCTGCAATTTTGTATGCATTTAGTTTCGAGCTATTTGGAGTATTTACTTTAATGCTATTTGGAAAATATTAACATAAACATGCTTTTGGAATTTATGAAACAATGTCTAATGTGATTATGCAAACTAAAGTCGCTTTCATATAGTTTTTCTCTACAATATTGGATACAAACAAGTATTAAACAATTTATTTTGAAAAAATGTCTTGATCATTATCCTTATCGAACAACAACTACAAGATAATGCAACACCTAACACATAAAAACATAAGCTTACAAGTACCACCATTATAAAAAGCAACGTACTATAATTAAAGTGACAATAAATATTAAATATTGCACTTTAGGAAGTTAGTACTTGCTCGCCTTTGGAGTAACATCGTAAAAAGTATGTATCCTTGCGGTACTCCCGGAAGCACCATTTACGTAATTAATTGCTTGGACGTTAGTAAAGCATTTGACACTGTATGGCACGTGTTTTTTTATTGGTGACGGCCTTAAGGTGACATTTAAATTGATTTCAATTCTTTCTTTACTGGTTGAAATACAAGTTGTAGTCAGTGAGGTCAATTTGACTTATAAAACAGCTACTACTACTACTAGTCGCGGGCAATGCTGTGACTTTGTCTGCATGTATTTTTCACATATACATTTTTAATTACGCAAATCTAATCAAATCAAATCAAATCATTTATTCTTTGCAAACATGGGTAATAGGTACAATGATGTTCTTTTAGAATAAAGTTCTCCACATTTTGCCGTCATATGGGCATGCAAACTAGCATAATTATGCTATTGTGTATTTAACAACCTTTATGTATTTTATAAAGATCTAAACCCAAGGTAAGGTAACTGTACCGATCCAAACCCAGTGGTTTAGATCGGTACAGTTTCTCTATCTTTAGGCGTAAAAATCTGTAAATATAAGTAAGCATTGTGTTAAATAAGGATTATTATTGGTGTTTTCTGGGTCGTGCATCTCTGCTTCTTCTTCTTCCTGCCCTTGTCCCATGTTACTTGGTGTCGGCGCAACACGTTTTTTCTTCCATTCTCCCCTATCAACCGTCACGTAATCATTTAAACCTAAGACTTGCATCTATTTCTACAAAATAATAACACATGAAATTGATATGGTATCAGAAAATAATCACTCGTCGTCGATATTGAATTGCACCATTATATTTATCTTGATCAATGTTGTCGAATTCAGCTGTGCTTACATTCCCAGCGAAAATGTTACCTTCAAACTCATATTTCCATTACGTGCGATTGGAACGGAAAATGGAAGCAAAATATACGCAACGTGTATCATTTGAACGTTGTGCCGTATTTTATGATTCGATGTCGGAAACGAATGGCTAATGAGTATCTGATGGGAGCTAGTCAGCTAGCCTCTAGCTGTCACTACACTCATTATACACGTATTTTATTTTTCTTGTTGCTGTACGACATCTTCCTGCATGCTAATGTATATGTCACCGTAAAATTGTCAAACACGTTATATTACAATATATCGTGTTACTCTCTAGCGATATTGTAAACTCTCGAAATATTGTCAACTGAACATACGGAAGTATCTCTGCCCCCATAATCGGGACTTGGGGCACCCCCCCGTTAGGTTAGTTAGGTTCCTACAAACCCTGCACTCGGAAATAGGGGCCCCGCGAAGCGGGGCTCCGTCGACTACGCTTTTTAGGGGAATATAAAGTGTTTTAAGGTTAGGTTATATTAATCGGTATTTCTCTGGAAGGGTACATTATCTTTTCATTAGAGTTGTACCACTGGGCCAGGGGACCCCTCCTTCCCTCCACACCGCGTGAGTTGACTACCATCGCATGCATTTCACGAAAAATAATGCGTTTTGTTGTAAGCAGTATGTTCGTTTGACAATATTTCGAGATTTTACAATATCGCTAGAGATATTACAATTTTACGGTGACATATACATAGCCTAGCTATTCTCTAGTACTAATCCTATTAAATGGGTAGCTTAATATTTTAGGTGTATTCGGATCGGCACTAATTTGGCAGTATTTGATGAACAACAAAGTTGACTCTAAACAATTCTTACACATTTTGCTTTCAGGCGGTTCTTCTCGACTGGCAAACTCGGTTTGGTTTTTTGTTTTGCGAATTTTACAACATTTGATTTTATCACCTGAGTTTACCAAAGTATGCATCCAAATAAAAGCGTATCACGTAGTACACCTTAGGCTTCATTTAAATTTTTAGGGCAGGTAGATAGAATAATAGTAAAGTAAGAGACTGATGAGATGAGGCTTACTACGCGTGAAACGATTTCTTCAAAAATTGTTTCGGCCTTTCAGATGCCTGCGTAGCATGCGTATTTCATACAAACGTAATACCATAATAATTTGTTAATTAAACATTTTCCTAAGGTAATGAGTATTTATTTCGATTGAATTTCAGAATATCTAGGTTCCCAAATATATATTTGATTGGACACCGATTTTAACAAGAGTTATAAGAAAAATAAGTTTTCTAGAGAAATTTTAAATTCCTCTTATCTCGTCTTTGTATCATTGTCCTCTCAAAAATATATTTGGGAACATACATATTCTGTAATCCTATCGAAATAAATACACACTACCTTAAGAATATGTTTGATTTACAAATAATTTTGGTATTACGTTTGTATGAAACCCGCAGGCTCCGCCGGTCCCTTAAATCTTCATAACCGGAGCAATATTCAGAAAAGTTGGTATCGCTTACTACGTAAGGGGAGCTTAAAGCGATAAACAACATTTACCCGAAACAGCCTTTATGTAAAGTGAGGTAACATGTTAGCCTCAAAACTAGCGCGATCTTCACTGAACTCATCTAGATCGAATATTAAGCGGGCTACAAATATTACTTTTATAGAGGTTGGGTGACCTATAATGGCTTTTAAGGGCTAAATATTTATGATCTTTATATTTTTGGATCTCACCGCTTTTTTCAAACCATAATTTCAGAGTAAGAATTGCTTAAAATCTCACCTGACTAAAATCTTCTAAACTAAAAAAAAACATCAATTTTATAGTTATGTCGTCCATCAATAAACCGTCTTATCATACATAATCGATCGAGACACTAGCATCTTCGGGTTAAACGGAGCCAATTTCCAGGGCTCGCGCAAATCATGTAGAAACTTTGAAGGGTCCTCGCCCGAATCCCTTTACATGTTCCGTAATTCTGGCAATTTGCGAGAGCCGATAATGGGATGACCAATTTCAGCCGAACGCTTCTGATGTAAATCCTGTTAGTGATGATTTTGGAACATGTTAGTAGCGGCCCTTTCTACATCGATGCTTTGATGTTAAGCTGTATTTACGAGTGCAATCTATATATATAAAATGGTAAACTGACTGACTGACTGACTGACTGACTGACTGACTGACTGGGTGATATATCAACGCACAGCCCAAACCGCTGGGTCTACAGATTCCAAATTTGGCAAGAAGGTTCCTTATGTGGTCTAGGGGTGCACTAAGAAAGGATTTTTCAAAATTCACCCACTAAGGGGGTGAAACGGGCCCCCAAAGTTTGTATGGGAAAACAAAATTAGTTAGACTATTTCATTCAAAACTTCACAAGAGTACTCCTATTGATAAATGAGAAGAAACGGGTTTCAGTTTTTTTCAAAATTCAACCCTTAAGAGGGGTAAATGGGGTGACAAAGTCTGAAAATCAACGCACAGCCCAAACCATTGGGTCCACAGATTCGAAATTTGGCAAGTAGGTTCCTTATGTGGTCTAGGGGTGCACTAAGAAATTATTTTTCAAAATTCACCCTCTAAGGGGGTGATTCGGGCCCCCAAAGTTTGTATGGGGAAACAAGATTAGTTAGACTATTTCATAAGAAACTTCACAAGAGTACTCCTATTGATAAATCAGTAGAAATGGGTTTCAGGTTTTTTCAAAATTCAACCCCTAAGAGGGGTTAATGGGGTGACAAAGTCTAAAAATCAACGCACAGCCCCAACCGCTGAGTCTACAGATTCCAAATTTGGCAAGTAAGTTTCTTATGTAGTCTAGGGGTGTACTAAGAAAGGATTTTTCAAAATTCACCCTCTAATGAGGTGAAACGGGTCCCCAAAGTTTGTATGGGGAAAAAAGATTAGTTAGACTATTTTATTCGAAACTTCACAAGAGTACTCCTATTGATAAATCCAAGATAGCGCCGAGGAAAAGTATTTTTTTTCCATCTCGGGTGTCGTTTACATGGTTTTCGAGGTCGCTGATTACAAAAATGAGATCGAAATGAAAATCGAAATGGCGTTGAAGTAAAGTTTTCGTCATGTGTGTCGTTTTCATGGTTTTTGGGGTCGCTGATATCGAAAATGAGGTCAAAATAAAAATCCAAAAACGCACGTATGATTTTTTTTCCTTTTTCCTTCATGGGTGTCGTTTTTATGGTTTTCACTGAACACAAATCTAAGTTTTCTTTAAATTTTGTTTGTCTTCGTAGCTACGCATCGTTATGTAATTTCCCGGCCATAGTAATTACATCCTAGACAATAATTTAAGATTTTACACAATACTTCTGCAAATTTCCTCTGTTCTGCTTTGAAACCAACTAATTTATGAGCAACCCAGATATGTATATCTTTAAAATACTGCTCGATCTTGAATTTTACTTACTCTTTGTTTTGCGCAATGAAATTCCCTCATTAGGGTTCCGTAGTCAACTAGGAACCCTTATTAGTTTCGCCATGTCTCTCTGTCCATCCGTCCTCGCTTAATCTCTGTGACCGTTAGCAGTAGAAAGCTGAAATTTGGTACCAATATGTGTATCAATCACGCCGACAAAGTGGTAAAATAAAAATTGAAAAAAAAATGTTTTATTAGGGTAGCCCCCCTACATGTAAAGTGGGAAGTGATTTTTTTTTTATTCCAACCCTAACGTGTGATATATTGTTGGAAAGGTGTTTAAAAATGAATAGGGGTTTACTGAAGTCATTTTTTGATAATGTCAATAATTTCGCAAATAATCGCTCCAAAAGTAAAAAACAATGTGTGTAAGTAAAAAACAACCCTCTAACTTTTGAACCATAAGATTAGAAAATATGAAAAACATCTGAAAAGTAGAACTTTATAAGGACTTTCTAGGAAAATTATTTTGAACTTGGATGGAAACAAGTTTTTGTACAAAAAAGACAAAAACTTGTACAAAATAATCTCTGGACTAAGTTCGTAGTATAATCGTATATGAAGGCATTTTTTTTAACTTCGTTAACATATTTTATTATCCTGAACGTATCTTTTTTCAAACAAAAAAGTAATTATTAAAATCGGATTGGATTGAACACTTATTGTGACAGACGGGAAACTACGGAACCCTACACTGAGCGTGGCCCGACACGCTCTTGGCCGGTTTTTTTGAATTAAAATTACCCCAAATTCAACGCGAGCAAAGCCGCAGACAAAGCTATCTAATACATAAAAATATCGTGTCACATTGTTTGTTATCGAAGTCCTCCGAAACGACTTCACCGATTTTTTTTTTTGTGTATTTTTGGTAGGTCAGAGAACAAGTTGAAGGCTACTTTTATACCTCTAGGTGACAAGGGTGGTTTACGCGGACGAAGTCGCGGGCAACAGCTAGTTGATTATAAATTGACAACTTTTTTTGCTTTATGCTATTGCAAGTTTGCATAGTTTTGCCTGTCATAGCCACAACACAGTTATTTTAGTTTTAGTAAACAAACTGACAGTGGATTAGTTTTTTCTGTTAACATCTAGATGTTAATAATAACGTGCTTCGATGAGCACCTTTTTGCCTATCACGTCATTACTGACTTCAAAAGAGTGTGAGTGCTATTTATAGAATAATACCATTTAACTTCCTGAACCATCTTCATGTCCGCAACCTTTTGCAGTTCACATTCGTCGGTCAATCATGACCATTGTATCATTATCCTCCATGTCGTTCATTGTCTGATGAAGGCCAAGGCCACCCATGTAATGTGTCGTCTGGTCACGCGCATGACTCATAAACATCGGAACCGATGACTTCCGACGACTTCCGATGTCCTCACGATGTGCTACATTTACCGGTTACCGAGGCGTTACCGTGTCATCGTGCATGCATTGCGCACCTTGGTCGTGGGAGACTTGAATACAAAATGTGGTTCAGGTGAGATATTCAAGATGCGTATTGTAGCATTTTTCTGAATTATGCTAATTTTTCTGTATCTTTCATATTCCGATGGGGTAATTTGAATAAGTATAAGCTTACCAAATATGTTGCATTATTTGGAATTAATGTTTATTCTATACATTCTTTTAAACATTTCAACCATTCCCGGAATTAATGTTGTATCAGATTCAAAACAAAACCTTTGTTATTGCCCACAATTACCGCGATAAGATCGAGCAGCACTAATCAGCGCATTACAAATGGGTGTGATTATCGGCGCGACTGTCAGCAGTCCAGTTCGGTGAGAGTGTGTTCATTGTGTGGACAGCCTAACATTAGGGAACGCAGTATCGCATGTGAACGCGCGACGAATCTGAACACTGAGTATTGTGGAAAATCTACAGAAATTAAAGATAGAGTTGGCTGTTGTTGGGACTGACATGAAGTTATAGTGAACCCAGTGAATTGAAGTAGGTACTAGACAAAATGCCAGAGAACTATAAAATATCAGGTAAAATGAATGAAATTTATTTGTATTGTAAATCAAGTTACTATTGAATAATGACAATAGCAGCAAAACATACATAACAATAATATATATTTTCGCTAAGAATAAAATCCAATCACGTATAATACGTATTGTCTTATCAAAATAAATTAAAAGATTAATTTAATAGAAAACTTTCTTGCAGCTTTTGCATTTTTAGTGTACCTATAAAACTTATTTTAGTATTGTTCAATTCTATAAATTGAGGTCCAACAGCCTTAAGAGTGATCTAGAGCATCTAACGTCATTTGGGCCGGAATACCTCCTACGCTGTCGTCGGTCGCGTACGTCGGTTACGCGTACGAGTATACATTGTGGTTTATATAGCGTCATACTGTAACGCTGACGTCAGCGGCGCGTACGTAGCTATTGTATTTCTCGTCGACGTACGCGACCGACCGTACGCGACTGACATCAGCGTAGCAGGAATTCAGGCCTTACATTGCAGCTTAACTATAAGTAATAGTGAATAATACAATCATACCCTACTGTCGACCACTGACTAGTCGCACAACGGCACTGGCTGCACTGATCACATTCACTAAACACCGCCGTTTAATTACGGATGTCTGACTTATTAGACCAAATTATATCGGATTGTATTATTATTTACATATACTATATATTGCAAATACGTTAGCAATATTCTGGCTTGGAGCAGCCTACTTTAGTGTCAGTGGTGAATGGAAAAAATAAAATTGCAGTTTCGTTTGTCCCATGACGTTTTCTGAAAATCATAGTCTACCTCTATTCCATTGTAGATGAGAACTGCAAACACTGTTCACAATAGCGGTCATTGACCCACCTACATTTACTCAAGTTCTTCTTCTGGATCTTTGAACTCCAAAAATAAGCCTGTTCAACTCTTGAATCGTCATCTATAGTGATCTTTAACATTTTTTTCTAATGAAAAACGATACATGGTTCATTTGTTTTGGTTCGTACGAAGAGATATAAGATATGGCACCAACTATCAGGCTTACTCCTTGCATCTTGTGAGACGGGCTTGGATGACTACACTCTCTTTGTATTTATCCACAGTAGGTCCATTGCATGTAATTTTTTGGTATAGGGACAGTAACTAAATAACAAAATATTATGCCTGAAATATCCCAAGATAGAGGGTACCTAGTACACACGAATGTAGACTGCATTTCTGAAAGAAAAAGCCAATGACTTACCACGAATGCGAACCCAAGATACCTACCTCTAGACCTCTACTGCTAGACCAACGAGGAAACAAATAAACAGGATACATGAAGACCGCTGTGATTCCCGCAATCCACTGATTGTAATCAGATGTCACTTCACAAGATAAAATCACGACACAATAAATCATCTGATTCTAATCAAAAAACTACGTTACACACTTTTTGCATTTGAAAGATAGAAGAAATGCCACGTGACACTATCGCTATCATACAACTGCATCAATACACGGCACCTCAATTATTGAAACCCATTGTACTATTAATAAGAAATGCCTACAACAATAGTAGTACCGTCAACATTTTCTCACAACATTGATATTTGCGTCATAATTTGTCTCACTGTTAATTAATTAATAGAGTAATCATAATGACAATTAAAGAGGTTTTTCAGATCACGTTTCACTATATACACGGACATTAGACTGATTAAGTAAGATTAATTGTAAGATTTTTCCTAGACTTGACGTTTATGTTAGCAGTTGGTATAAAGTTAACTACATGTGCCTTTTGCACGAATAACTGAAACTGAATTTCTTAATATTTTTTATCGTGAAAATAATGTCCTTAGCCTGTTCTGAATTCTATTCAGAAAACCTTCGAAAGAAAATGAACATCAGCAATCATCGCCTATTGTAACAAACGAAAACATAAAAAAACGAGTCTGAAGTGCCTCTTTACAGATTGAATTAAATTCTTGAGTTGAAGCCCGTGACATCGTTCACGATCACGATTTTGATGTGTTTTTTTGGGTAAAAATTAGCCTATGTGCTATTTTAGACATAATTATTTAAATCAATGTCTGTTCCAAATTTAGCCAGATCTGTTCAGTGGCTCTAGCGTAGTTTAGTTACATACATCCATCCAATAACATTCGCATTTTTATGTAAGACTAGCTTCTGCCCGCGACTTCGTACGCGGATCCTGTTGCTTTTGCCAGCGACACCGGGTTCGTCAAAATCGAAGATCTGAAACGTCTAATTTTAAGAGCCCGGGGACGGGAAAATAACGGATCTTTCCCACCTGAGCAACACATACAGTTTGTTTCTTTTTGCCATTTAACAGCTTCACAAAAAGTAAAATTTTGAACCATACCTCCGATGGCGGAATATGTGGCGTATTCAATCATAGGAGTATACGTAAATGAACTCCGTTTCTTATCAACCCAAGGAAGGTCGTCATGACCTACAGCTATATCTTGAGATACCCGATTCTTCAGGTGTTATCGACATTCTGTTCAGAGAATGTCGAAGTCTTCGCGCTCTTCTTCTGTCTCTTCATGCCGTACTCCAGCAATTCTTTCACTCTCACTTTCTAACAGATTATGAATATTTTGTTGTGTGCATTTTCGGCGCTCTTCTTCTGTCTCTTCATGCCAAAAACACTCAAATAACATAAGCTCAAAGACATATTTATTCGATAAAATAAAATAATAAATGGGAGTTTTGACCACTAGAGTCAAATTTTCAATGATAATACCATCGTCATCGAAAATTGAAAATTAGTCCTAAACTGTAACCGCAAAGGTACTCCCAGTTTTTGATAGCTTTGCAATAATTTTCACATGAGATGTTTCTGATCTTCGATTTTTTATAAGTCAACAGGAAATGCCCATCAGACCGAACAACTTTTGTTAAGACGTCATCATTCCTATATGTGTTATGGTGTAGCTGGGCTCTTGGAGTTCCACAACAGGTGTTCCAGATCTTCGATTTTTATAAATCAACAGAGAGTGCTCATCAAATTGAACAACTTTTGCTAAGACGTCATTCCTATATGTGTTATGGTGTAGCTGGGCTATTGGAGTTCCACGACAGGTATCCCAGATCTTCGATTTTTATAAGTCAACAGAGAGTGCTCATCAGATTTAACAACTTTTGCTAAGACGTCATTCCTATATGTGTTATGGTGTAGCTTGGCTATTGGAGTTCCACGACAGGAATCCCAGATCTTTGATTTTTATAAGTCAACAGAGAACATACATACTTATTATACATATAAACATCCATGACTCGGAAACAAATGTCCGTGCTCATCACACAAACATTTGCTCCTACCGGGATTCGAACCCAGGACCCTAAGAACGTAAGGCAGTGTCACTACCACTACGCCAATCGGGTCGTCAGATTTTTATTATATGTACTAGCTTCTGCCCGCGACTTCGTACGCGGATCCTGTTGCTTTTGCCAGCACACCGGGTTCGTCAAAATCAAAGATCTGAAACTTCTAATTCTAAGAGCCTGGGGACGGGAAAATAATGGATCTTTCCCACCTGAGCAACACATACCGTTTGTTTCTTTTTGCCATTTAACAGCTTCACAAAAAGTACAATTTTGAACCATACCTCCGATGGCGGAATATGTAGCGTATTCAATCATAGGAGTATATGTAAATGCACTCCGTTCCTTATCAACCCAAGGAAGGTCGCCATGCCCTACGGCTATATCTTGAGACATCCGATTCTTCAGATGACATCGACATTCTGTTCAGAGAATGTCAAAGTCTTCGCGCTCTTCTTGTGTCTCTTCATGCCGTTCTCCAGCAATTCTTTCTCTCTCACTTTCTAACTGATTATGAATATTTTGTTGTGTGCGTGTGTGGGGCATTGTATGATAATCTCGAGCAGCAGTTAGTCGCGCATCACGTTCATCACTCGTTTCAAAAGACCTGTTAGTAGATGTGCGATTACGCTGAGAACTCAAGCGTGATTCTGTAGGGTAAACGTTTCCGATTCGCAAGATAATGCATGTCGCTCACGATCAGCGGTCAGTCGCGCATCACGTTCCCCACTTATCCCTAGAGACCTAGAAGCAGATGCGTAGATACGATGAGAAATCAAGCGTAATTCTCTATCCGTGAACATCTCCGACGCGCGAGACAATGCGTGACGTTCCCGATCAGCGGTCAGTCGCGCATCACGTTCCCCACTTGTCTCTAGAGATCTAGAAGTCGATCTACTCCCAGTTTTTGTTATTTTATAATTATACAGTGACATTTGTGATAGCTTTGCAATAAATTTCACATGAGATGTTTCTGATCTTCGATTTTATATAAGTCAACAGAAAATGCCTATCAGACCGAACAACTTTTGCTAAGACGTCATCATCCCTAAATGTGTTATGGTGTAGCTGGGCTCTTGGAGTTCCACAACAGGTGTTCCAGATCTTCGATTTTTATAAATCAACAGAGAGTGCTCATCAAATTGAACAACTTTTGCTACGACGTCATTCCTATATGTGTTATGGTGTAGCTGGGCTATTGAGGTTCCACGACAGGTGTCCCAGATCTTCGATTTTTATAAGTCAACAGAAAGTGCTGATCAGATTGAACAACTTTTGCTAAAACGTCATTCCTATATGTGTTATGGTGTAGCTGGGCTATTGAGGTTCCACGACAGGTGTCCCAGATCTTCGATTTTTATAAGTCAACAGAAAGTGCTCATCAGATTGAACAACTTTTGCTCAGACATCATTCCTATATGTGTTATGGTGTAGCTGGGCTATTGAGGTTCCACGACAGGTATCCCAGATCTTCGATTTTTATAAGTCAACAGAAAGTGCTCATCAAATTGAACAACTTTTGCTAAGACGTCATTCCTATATGTGTTATGGTATAACTGGGCTCTTGGAGTTCCACATCAGGTGTTCCAGATCTTCAAATTTATTCTCTCAGCAGAAAATGCTCATCACGTGGAACAATTTTTGCTATGGTGTCATTTTTGTATCTCTTATATTTTAGCTGGTCTGTTGCGGTTCTACATCAGGTGTTCAGGTTTCCAAGATAAATTATAGCCTATATGTTGCCCAGACATAATACCAATGGTTCCCTATCCATTTGCATAAAATTTTAAGACCTAATATAACTTAGCATAATTTTGTTTGGCACAATTATATTTTCGCATAATATAATTACGCATAACAGCTTACGCATGATTTTTTAAGCATAATTTCTCTAGCCATAATAATGATTAAGCATAATATTCTAAAGCATACATTTATTAAGCATAAAGTTCTAAAGCATAACTTTTTTAAGCATAATATCCTAAAGCATAAATTTGTTTGTTGTTGTTGTATTTTGTGGGTTTTTTCGCTGTAGGAAGCATGAAGCAAGCAAGCATGCAAGTAAGCATGCAGCATGCAAGCAAGCATGCAGCATGCAGCATTCAAGCGAGCATGCAACATGCAGCAGGCAGGGTTTCTGTCACGGCTCCGGCGCTGCGGGCCTCCGGCGGCCCCACGCGTCCTAATCGTCGCAGACGGCTTTCGCTCACCACCGCAGCTTCGGCTTGTTGGCCGGCTTCGCCGGCCAGCCTCAGCCGCGGCGGCTCGCTCGCAGCCGCCTGCTCCTCAGCCCGCGGGCCGCCTCACCCCTACGCGCCTACGCGATTTCAAATTACACTCACTCACTTTTGCAGCAATTCGGTTCTGTCACTAAATTTTGTTGCACAGCATATTAAATTTTTAACCAACAATATTATTTAAATGTTACTGAAACTATAGCCAATTGGTTTGATCAGAATTAACTGATAAAAGTATCTCGCGATTGAAAAATCGTTAAGTTACATAATGTTAAATATTATTAATATGTTAATGTTAAATAAATCATTTGCATGAAAATTGTTTTTGTTATTTATATTAATTGTATGCCTAAATATTATTATGCTAATAGTCATATATTAATTATATGCCTAAATATTATTATACTAATAGTCATTAGGCCTACTAACGTTATGCGAATCAAATTTATGCCAAAACAAATTAGTCTTTAAGATGATTATGCCAACATTAAATGTATGCCTAAAAAAATTATGCCGAAGTATTATTATGCCAAAACAAATTGTGCCAAAATCGTTATGCCGAAGTATATTAGGACAAAGAACATTATGCGAAAAGAAGGGATCCCAATACCAATACAACAAAAAAAAAATCATTCAAATCCGTCCAGTACTTCCGAAGATTAGCGTGTACAAACAAACAGACAAACAGACAAACAGATAAACAGACAAACAGACAGACTTTTTTTTTGGATTCGTGCTCTATTACTGTTTCTAAACCCCCTTCAATTATTATTTTTTAAATATATTCAATGTACAGACACAGCTTTTTTACTCTTTTATTATATGTATAGACTAGCTGTTGCCCGCGACTTCGTCCGCGTAAACCACCCTTGTCACCTAGAGGTATAAAAGTAGCCTTCAACTTGTTCTCTGACCTACCAAAAATACACAAAAAAAAAAATCGGTGAAGTCGTTTCGGAGGACTTCGATAACAAACAATGTGACACGATATTTTTATGTATTAGATAGCTTTGTCTGCGGCTTTGCTCGCGTTGAATTTGGGGTAATTTTAATTCAAAAAAACCGGCCAAGAGCGTGTCGGGCCACGCTCAGTGTAGGGTTCCGTAGTTTCCCGTCTGTCACAATAAGTGTTCAATCCAATCCGATTTTAATAATTACTTTTTTGTTTGAAAAAAGATACGTTCAGGATAATAAAATATGTTAACGAAGTTAAAAAAAATGCCTTCATATACGATTATACTACGAACTTAGTCCAGAGATTATTTTGTACAACTTTTTGTCTTTTTTGTACAAAAACTTGTTTCCATCCAAGTTCAAAATAATTTTCCTAGAAAGTCCTTATAAAGTTCTACTTTTCAGATGTTTTTCATATTTTCTAATCTTATGGTTCAAAAGTTAGAGGGTTGTTTTTTACTTACACACATTGTTTTTTACTTTTGGAGCGATTATTTGCGAAATTATTGACATTATCAAAAAATGACTTCAGTAAACCCCTATTCATTTTTAAACACCTTTCCAACAATATATCACACGTTAGGGTTGGAATAAAAAAAAAATCACTTCCCACTTTACATGTAGGGGGGCTACCCTAATAAAACATTTTTTTTTCAATTTTTATTTTACCACTTTGTCGGCGTGATTGATACACATATTGGTACCAAATTTCAGCTTTCTACTGCTAACGGTCACAGAGATTAAGCGAGGACGGATGGACAGAGAGACATGGCGAAACTAATAAGGGTTCCTAGTTGACTACGGAACCCTAATGAGGGAATTTCATTGCGCAAAACAAAGAGTAAGTAAAATTCAAGATCGAGCAGTATTTTAAAGATATACATATCTGGGTTGCTCATAAATTAGGTGGTTTCAAAGCAGAACAGAGGAAATTTGCAGAAGTATTGTGTAAAATCTTAAATTATTGTCTAGGATGTAATTACTATGGCCGGGAAATTACATAACGATGCGTAGCTACGAAGACAAACAAAATTTAAAGAAAACTTAGATTTGTGTTCAGTGAAAACCATAAAAACGACACCCATGAAGGAAAAAGGAAAAAAAATCATACGTGCGTTTTTGGATTTTTATTTTGACCTCATTTTCGATATCAGCGACCCCAAAAACCATGAAAACGACACACATGACGAAAACTTTACTTCAACGCCATTTCGATTTTCATTTCGATCTCATTTTTGTAATCAGCGACCTCGAAAACCATGTAAACGACACCCGAGATGGAAAAAAAATACTTTTCCTCGGCGCTATCTTGGATTTATCAATAGGAGTACTCTTGTGAAGTTTCGAATAAAATAGTCTAACTAATCTTTTTTCCCCATACAAACTTTGGGGACCCGTTTCACCTCATTAGAGGGTGAATTTTGAAAAATCCTTTCTTAGTACACCCCTAGACTACATAAGAAACTTACTTGCCAAATTTGGAATCTGTAGACTCAGCGGTTGGGGCTGTGCGTTGATTTTTAGACTTTGTCACCCCATTAACCCCTCTTAGGGGTTGAATTTTGAAAAAACCTGAAACCCATTTCTACTGATTTATCAATAGGAGTACTCTTGTGAAGTTTCTTATGAAATAGTCTAACTAATCTTGTTTCCCCATACAAACTTTGGGGGCCCGAATCACCCCCTTAGAGGGTGAATTTTGAAAAATAATTTCTTAGTGCACCCCTAGACCACATAAGGAACCTACTTGCCAAATTTCGAATCTGTGGACCCAATGGTTTGGGCTGTGCGTTGATTTTCAGACTTTGTCACCCCATTTACCCCTCTTAAGGGTTGAATTTTGAAAAAAACTGAAACCCGTTTCTTCTCATTTATCAATAGGAGTACTCTTGTGAAGTTTTGAATGAAATAGTCTAACTAATTTTGTTTTCCCATACAAACTTTGGGGGCCCGTTTCACCCCCTTAGAGGGTGAATTTTGAAAAATCCTTTCTTAGTGCACCCCTAGACCACATAAGGAACCTTCTTGCCAAATTTGGAATCTGTAGACCCAGCGGTTTGGGCTGTGCGTTGATATATCACCCAGTCAGTCAGTCAGTCAGTCAGTCAGTCAGTCAGTCAGTTTACCATTTTATATATATAGATATTTTCTAATCTTATGGTTCAAAAGTTAGAGGGTTGTTTTTTACTTACACACATTGTTTTTTACTTTTGGAGCGATTATTTGCGAAATTATTGACATTATCAAAAAATGACTTCAGTAAACCCCTATTCATTTTTAAACACCTTTCCAACAATATATCACACGTTAGGGTTGGAATAAAAAAAAAATCACTTCCCACTTTACATGTAGGGGGGCTACCCTAATAAAACATTTTTTTTTCAATTTTTATTTTACCACTTTGTCGGCGTGATTGATACACATATTGGTACCAAATTTCAGCTTTCTACTGCTAACGGTCACAGAGATTAAGCGAGGACGGATGGACAGAGAGACATGGCGAAACTAATAAGGGTTCCTAGTTGACTACGGAACCCTAATGAGGGAATTTCATTGCGCAAAACAAAGAGTAAGTAAAATTCAAGATCGAGCAGTATTTTAAAGATATACATATCTGGGTTGCTCATAAATTAGTTGGTTTCAAAGCAGAACAGAGGAAATTTGCAGAAGTATTGTGTAAAATCTTAAATTATTGTCTAGGATGTAATTACTATGGCCGGGAAATTACATAACGATACGTAGCTACGAAGACAAACAAAATTTAAAGAAAACTTAGATTTGTGTTCAGTGAAAACCATAAAAACGACACCCATGAAGGAAAAAGGAAAAAAAATCATACGTGCGTTTTTGGATTTTTATTTTGACCTCATTTTCGATATCAGCGACCCAAAAAACCATGAAAACGACACACATGACGAAAACTTTACTTCAACGCCATTTCGATTTTCATTTCGATCTCATTTTTGTAATCAGCGACCTCGAAAACCATGTAAACGACACCCGAGATGGAAAAAAAATACTTTTCCTCGGCGCTATCTTGGATTTATCAATAGGAGTACTCTTGTGAAGTTTCGAATAAAATAGTCTAACTAATCTTTTTTCCCCATACAAACTTTGGGGACCCGTTTCACCTCATTAGAGGGTGAATTTTGAAAAATCCTTTCTTAGTACACCCCTAGACTACATAAGAAACTTACTTGCCAAATTTGGAATCTGTAGACTCAGCGGTTGGGGCTGTGCGTTGATTTTTAGACTTTGTCACCCCATTAACCCCTCTTAGGGGTTGAATTTTGAAAAAACCTGAAACCCATTTCTACTGATTTATCAATAGGAGTACTCTTGTGAAGTTTCTTATGAAATAGTCTAACTAATCTTGTTTCCCCATACAAACTTTGGGGGCCCGAATCACCCCCTTAGAGGGTGAATTTTGAAAAATAATTTCTTAGTGCACCCCTAGACCACATAAGGAACCTACTTGCCAAATTTCGAATCTGTGGACCCAATGGTTTGGGCTGTGCGTTGATTTTCAGACTTTGTCACCCCATTTACCCCTCTTAAGGGTTGAATTTTGAAAAAAACTGAAACCCGTTTCTTCTCATTTATCAATAGGAGTACTCTTGTGAAGTTTTGAATGAAATAGTCTAACTAATTTTGTTTTCCCATACAAACTTTGGGGGCCCGTTTCACCCCCTTAGAGGGTGAATTTTGAAAAATCCTTTCTTAGTGCACCCCTAGACCACATAAGGAACCTTCTTGCCAAATTTGGAATCTGTAGACCCAGCGGTTTGGGCTGTGCGTTGATATATCACCCAGTCAGTCAGTCAGTCAGTCAGTCAGTCAGTCAGTCAGTTTACCATTTTATATATATAGATATAGATTATATGTATATAGATTTGTAATCTTAAATACTTGGACAAAGTAAGACGATGAAATGATAATGGCATTGAAGAATGAAGATAGCTACTAGTTAAGTGCAATAAATATTTACTACAAATATAGGGCAAAGTCAGCACTTCAACATCGAGTACCTGCCACTTGAAATGCTCTTGGGAAATACCTACGTGATTTTCATCACTTTCAATGTTAACTAATTGTAAACAACAATACAATAAGAACGAAAGTAGTGTGCACTGTTCGACTTTGCCCAGTTGTCTAGTTAACACCACCGGCTCAGTAAAAAATGCGTTGGAAAACCTAATTTCCAAAATTCAGCAAACCGATATACGGTCTTATTCTCTTCTGCAAAAGAATTTCATATATTCATCATCTGCCTCGCCTTTCCCCATCTACGTTGGTGTCAGCTTAGTCTTGCCAGCAGGCAAGACTAAGCTGACACCAACGTAGACAACAGATGCAGCAGCATCTTAGTACCAATATTTTTAATGAAGTGACTGCCTACCAGCTGATCTCCAAAACCCAGTCCCTGGGAAATTAGGTCTTAGGGAACCCCTTGGCAACAGCGGTTGTCATCCAATGGCTTTAAAAGATTTTTTACAAGGTCTTATCGCCATGTGAATGCACACACGAGTAACATTTTTTTCGCGAGAAGTGTTCGTTGTATAGCGAGCCTGCGCGTTCGCCGACACTGCGGCACGTGTCGGAAGGTCGACAAGGACCGGTTGTACTAACTCGGCGCGTACGAGTAACTGTACCGATAGTAAGAGCTACCGTTTGTTTGTTTATTGCAACCTTATGTATTTCGGAGTTGCAATTATGGTTGTCTTTATTAAAACCGGGTTCGGCATCGGTAACAATATTTTTTTTTGTTCATTGCAGTTTATCTTAATAAGTTAATAACAACCAAACAGCATTATCATCATCATCATCATCTGCCGAGCCTTTTCCCTACCATTTTGGGGTCGGCCTCCAGTCTAACCAGATGCAGCTGAATGACAGTATTCTACATGGAGCGACTGCCTATCTGACCTCCACAACCCAGCCAATACTGGGTAATACGATACCACTTGGTAAGACTAGTTGTCAGACTTTTTTGCCACTGACTACCTGTAACGACTGTCAAAGATGAGCAAATGACAGCCGGGACCAACAGCTTAACGTACTTTTCGAGGCACGGAGGAAACTCGGCATGTAAGGATGGTCACCCATCCACAGACCAACCTAGACAAACACGGCTAAACCTAAAGATCGGTCCGAGCGGCTGTTATATTATTTGGCCACGAGCTACACTGCACACCAAACAGCATTGTCATCCCTGTCTATATTAATGAACATGACGGCAAATTCATTTCACACTCAAACCTACCTAAGGTACTACCTAAGGTTTAAGTGTGAAATGTACCTTTAAAATTAAACTAGTAAAACTATCCTTAAAAGGTACTACTTTTCGATATAGCCAAGCAAACCAGCAGTATATCATCTGTTACAAACGTCTACAGTACGCACATTGAGATCTAGTCTGCCTTCCGGGGTTTGTCTAGTCTCAGCTGATTTGGGACAATGTTGCTAGGTCACTGGTGTGTATCACAAGCATACTGGAGGAACTCGGATGTGAAAGAAAGTGACTTGAGTGCGTTTTTCATTGCACATCCGCTAAGAACATGTAATGCTACGTTTCATACGATTTTTGAGCTTTGGTAGGTACTGCATGGTTTCCGAAAGAAAGAAAGTCAGCCGTTTTCCTTTACAAACCATTATTGAGAAATTGAAAAGGCTTGTGTAATAAAATTCTCTTGAAAGCATGTTATGTTTACAACTCAAGTGAGTAAACTCTTCAGTTTGCTACAAAATAGAGCACTAGAATACCAAGCCCTGCTTTAGAAATCTCCAAGTGTTTGTCATTTCGCACTGTCATTGTAAAAACTTACTACAGTGAAATGCTCAAGTTCCCTACTATTTCACATCTATTTAAAAACACTCTCCCGTAAGACAAGATAGCTAGTCAATCTCGCTAATACTCACCACTCGCCCACTCAACTAGCCCAGTTTATCAGTCGAGTAGAATGCATAGTACTCGTAGTTGTTTGTTTACTTGCACCACTTATTTCTAGGAGTGTTGATGTAAGATGCCTATTTTTGTGGCTATGTCAATGTCGTTTAGAATTGCCGTGCGATTGGGGAAGAAATTAACTCCGAAGATTAGTTAACTATAGAACACTAGTGACTGATTGTTCGAAAGATCTAATAACATGAATTCCTTGCTTTTTGCCAACATTGTTGGGGTCGGCTACCAGTCGAACTAGACGCGGCTGAATACTAGATTTTTTCACGGAGCGAAGGCCTATCTGACCTCTGTAACCCAGTTTCTGAATAACACTATGGCCTTGGTAAGACTAGTTATCACACTTTTGGGATTCCGACTAACCATAACGACTGTCACAGATGTAATAAAATTGCAGCTGAGTGGGGGAGGGGGGCTTATCGTGCATATGGAAGGCCTTATTACAGGTGGTATCGATAAAGTAAATAAGAGCATATTAAATTTTAAGGCAGCTCATCTATCATTGGAGAAATGGATAGATTGCATGAGGAATGATAAAAAAGAGAAAGGCGTAAATGATGCCGTAATGTCTGACACGGGAGACTATGGGCAGAAAAATAATGTTTTGTTATGATAAATCAGAATGAATTCAATCAAATTAAACCTAACTTTATAGAAATAAAATCATTAAAGAGATTATAGAAGTAAGTATAGACTTGGCTATTTCTAGATAAACTGGCATCTGTCTGTATAAACTTCAACAATTAAATTACGGCCTAGGTGACGCGACGACATGCACAGTGAAAAAACTAGCTGTTTTTATGATGATTAAATCACTCTGACGGGCAGTTATCAACTTCACATAAGGTCACGTAGCAACATTATTTTTTAACTAGACATATGTTATTTTGCGTTATTGTTGTATTATGTGTATGTCAGTGCGGACAGACATCACACAATGAAGAGTTATTTACTACGAAATAATTTATGGGACCCGACGCGGAACCACTTAATGTATTGTGTGTGATGTGGGCACGTTTAGGTTGACATTCACTATCTGCAACCGTTTGCAATAAAATGAGAAATTATCTCATTTTGAGTGAAAAATTATTTCCTGTCGATTTTTATCAGCGACAGTCAAGATCGTCAGTCGGCTGACGAGATGAAATTTCTGAAATTTTATAACGTAATGAAGGTTGAAACAATTTAATTTGAAAAGCACTTAGTTTTTTGTATTCCAGTGCACTTGGCGCCAGTTACTAGCTCAATCTACTGTCAACTATCACAAACAAGGTCAAGTATTCAAAGGTTATTAACAATTTTAGTTTTATATTCCATTATCCTTTCATTCCTACCGCCTTTCAATTGCAAATGGAATGATATCACAATTACAAAATCACTGTTGCATTAAGGTTGGATCTTATTATGATGCAATAAGGCGGGTTTTATACGAACTTGATAAAATAATATTCTTGGATTGAAAGCTTGTACTACTTTTTTTTAAAGTTTTTGAAATAATTTTGTAAGTGTTTTTACGAATAACCTTTACGGTAATTTATGTTTAAAGTTATGAAAACTAAGGCAACATGAATTAAAATTAAGAGCAACAACGAAACGAAACTTTAACAATTTAACTTGAAACTGTACTAAGAAATGAGCAAGAATAAAACGTTTAAGGAAGCGCAGACTTGCAAATGAGGTCACATTACATATAATCTTCTTTGCAGGGGCACAAAGACTGCATAACGTGGGGAATGGAAAGATGAGAGCTAGAGGGAAAGTTGAAACGGCTCCCGAGGGCCAAGCACTGAGATAGTCAGCACGATAATCTTGGGACCAACTACTGAGTTTAAAATGCACTAAAATTTTAGTCTGGGACTATTTACAAGAAATATTTCAACTAGCAATGTTTTCTCTAAAATATGATGTTTGAATTTAGATAATATGATTATATATTTTTTTTTTCTTTTTTTGTCGTGAAAAAAGTTTTGGGTATGAATGTGGATGGGTATTTGAGTAGAGGAAGACCAAAGAAACGATGGATGGACTGTGTTAAGAAGGATATGGTAAGAAAAGAAGTGACTGATGAGATGACGAAAAATAGAGAAAATAGAGCAGTATGGAAGAAGAAGACATGCTGCGCCGACCCCAAATAGATTGGGATAAGGGCAGGAGAATGATGATGATGATGATGATTATATTTTTTATAGATTAGTTCCTCGTGGCTTAATAAAAACAGCCGCCCTTCCTTAAGTTGGTCCGTGGATGGGTGACCACCCATTATACAGAGTGTAAACCAAGCATCCTGTACATTACTTTATGCAAAAATTATTGCTGGGAAACGACTTTTTTTTTGAGGGGAAAAATCATGTTTGTGGTAGAACTCAATGTAACTAAAAACATTCTGCTGATGGATGCATTGAATAATACGGGGGCCATGGAGGTGTTTAAAGTAAAAATCTCACAATGAAAACTTGTATTAAAAAAAAAAAAACCTGTCAAGTAGTTAGAACTTTGACCCCCAATATCTCCGTAACTAAAAGGTTCCCAGGTATGGTGCAGAACCAAACAAAATATCGCAATGACGGGAGGCAATTGCCTTTCGGCTTCGTTAAGAGGTGTTTTACACCCTTTATACCAGGTTTCTTTCGTGCCGTTGGTCCTGGTTGTCATTTGTAGATCTTTGACAGTCGTTACAGGTAGTATCATAATTGCCCCATCTGCATTGTGACAGTCAGATAGGCAGGTCTGCTAGCATGTAAAATACTGATATTCAGCCACTTAAAAAATACCCTAATATAGTTGTGAAAATGCAGGCGGACGATAACTTTTCATAGGTTAGATAGGAACAGTATCTTTGAAAGGAATGTATAGCTTTAGGCATTTATACGTGTTAAACTTTGTCGCTGTGTCACTGACACTATACAGGGTGTAAAGAGCCTCATAACAAAGGCGTCAACCAAGCATTCTGTACATCAAACTAAGTAACTTTAGTTACTTTTTTTGGGCTGAAAAATCATGTTTTGTGGTAAAAGTTAATGTATATTCGCACTTAAAACACTGTGCTGGTGGATGGATTGAATAATACGGGGACTGTAGAGCTGTTTTGAGTAAAAAGATACAACAAAAGCAGTATTTAAAAAAAACTTGTCAAAAAGTTGTAACTTTGAGCCCCCATATCTCCGTAAGTAACTAGAAGGTTCCCGGTATGGTATAGAAAAAAATATATATCGCAATGACGGGGAGAACAAGTGCCTTTCGGCTTCTTTAAGAGGTGTTTTACACCCTATTTCAAATCCTGTGGGCTCAAAACTGCGCCACTCCTTCAGTGTCGGTAACAGCGCAGAAGTCACTTTTAAGCACTATTGCTAATCATTTTTGCCTGTTATACTTGTATTTATTGAACCCGTTAACCGTTCAAAGACCAAATAATAATAATGTTAATTAAATTGCAAGTTTCTACTTAAAGCACAAAGGTACTGTACTGCTTATTTTACAAGATTTTTCTTTTATTAGACTTGCGATAGAATATTCGAATGGTCATTAAAATTATTTTAATTCTACTTAAATATGTTCGAATGCGAAATAATCCTAAAATACGTTGGCAGTCTATGATCATACACTGGGCCTTCATAATTAAAAGCGTCTGCTTGACTGAGACCCTTTCATGTTTCGAGAGGCAGATAACGTTGGCCCCTGTTACAATGTCCTCCACATTCACTACGCATATCTTTCCAACTTTATCTCTCCCTTTCATGTGTAGTCGACCTTGCTCTGACTCATTTTAGGATATGTTGTAGTCTTTAAATTATGAATCCGGATCAAAGGGTACTCATACGATAATCTAGGGTAAAGAATAAAATTAGGATAACCCAAGTCCTCTCAAGATACTCCAAAATTCAGCTTTAAGTTCAGATACTGCCCATTTAAGAAAAAATTTTATTGTTCGTAAACCCAATGTTGATGATTATTTTTTTAAAAATACGTGATGTTACATTTTCAGAAAATCGTAGTATTGGAATTGGAGGACAATTTACAAAGGGAATAGGAGATATGTTTTATGGTGTATCATTAAACAAAGTACTCAGGTCCACCATTCGAACATGCAAAACTTGATCTAAAGTAACACAGTACGACAGTATCTAACTGTGTCGATCTGTAACCGTTTCACGCCTTACCGGCTAACTGCTGAATGGACTTTGATGTTTAGTACACAGGTAGACCATGATTTGGGCCTGGTCGGGACATAGACGTACTTTTTATTATCTAAGTGCGCTCTCGTTTCATTTATTGGGTGCTGTATTTAAATTGGGTTCACCCAATCAATGCTAAACTAAAAGCGAAGCAAGGCAATAATAAATAGCATTTACTAGTAAATTAAGTTACTTATCATTTTTTGCAAAACCTCTTACTTGGGGTTAGTTTACTACAAGGGATCCAGGGAATTTCGGTATCACTACATCGCTTTTCAACAAGATAACAACACCAAACGCTCATTGCACAGTGTATGGAACTTCTGTCACCCTCACCTTCGATCTAACCTGTCCATTTTATGATGGCACTGAAGGGTTCTTCTCCATGGCCCCTTCCCTCCCTGACCCCCTAGCTCCCGAGCTGGGCTATTGACGACTGCTAATTGCCTAGCCACATTCATCGTCGGCAACTGAGTATCGAACTCTCCTGGCCTCTTCGCTTTGTTGGCTTCGTTTTCACTATTGGTTATGTTTGAATAGTGTTACAGAAGGTAAATATACAGTTCGATCCGAATATAGGTGCTCGGTTCACAAAACTGACCAAATAAAAGTTTCATGATTTATGAGAATTAGCTTGGCTCGGATTACTGAAACGTACCAAAAAGTTTCAATAAAGAGTTCTTTTATTTTCTGTACCAAAAGGCTCTTCATTTATAGAAACAACAACGGAAAACAAAACAACATTTTTTGGAACCCATTCGGCTCTAACGAAGTCGGAGACAAATGGAAACCAATCCATATGTCCATCAACAACAAATTTGGGGCTTTTCTCTTAGTTTTTTTTTTCAGAAAAAAAGGTAAATACATACTAGAAAGAAACACAGGAAATAACGAGAAACGCCCACTGTCTCTCACAAATGGTATTATTTTGTTTCTTAGCAAAAGGAAGGTCTAGGCATGAAGAGGTTCTATTTCAGTCTGAATGTATTGCTCAAGTTTATTATTCGATCTTGATACACATTGACATACAAGATAAGGCTGACTTCAGATTCGTTGTTCCAACTGAATAAGTTTTATTTGTTTTGCGCCTCCTTTCTTTTATTTTATAAACTCTTGTCATATATATTATTCTTTTCTGTTTAGTAAACGCAGGCCATACGCCATCTTATTATAAGTTTTTTTGACTCGTTGGCGTTTATCCTCTCCAATTTGGATTATTCCATTAATTGTATGGTGATTAGTGAATAATTTATAAACATTCAATAACCTACGGATACGACGTCATTTAGATTTATTCCCACTTTTACGACAAAAGTTCTTACAAATCCTTGGTGCCCATAAATTATCCCATAACAAGCGACCATAATTTATCAGTGTTAAAACATTACGTTAAGGAGTTAGCGTCAAATACTTCGGTAATAGCAACGTAACCTGTCACGAATGATATAACAACAAGGCAGATAATAGTAAGAATGAAGCTTTAACACACATTTTTGTGGTGACAACCCTAAATGCGCGCCATGCTTTGGATAACGTGAACATTTTTGGAGATTGTCACAAGAATTTTTGCGGTAAAAATCCTCATTGGTATTATTTTAAGTGGGCAGTTTTGGGACTCGAGAATGTGAATGCACAGAGTGATGGTGAACCACGTGAAGGCATTTTCGAAAGGCCTCAGTGTAAAACTTTTAAACAAAATATGTACTAAATGTGGCTTTTATGAAGTACTATGCATGGTCAATTCAATTAGTAATTAATAAACACTTTAAACTTGTGGATTCAGAATCACAAAAATGGAAAGTTATATTCAGCAATAAAACGTAAAATAATAGGTGAAAAAAGAATGTCTAAGTGCTTACATCGAATTATCTAAAAGCGGCGTAATTACCTACTCCATGCAGTATTCAAACTATTTCACTTTATAAAACCATACAAAGTTAGATAAATTACGCATAGTCCCATCTGGTAAGTTGCACCGCAGACTCTCATCAAGACAAATGCGACCATAAGTTGAACTTGAAGACACTACGCGACAATGAGATGTGGCGCCATATTTCTCAGCTATCCCGAGTAAGGAAGCCGACTAAAGGATTGCGTGCACTTAAGGAACTCTCTATTCGTTTTAAATTCAACTGTCTGTAGATCGAACTTATTAACCGACTTCCAAAAAGGAGGAGGTTCTCTATTCGACTGTATGTATTTTTTTTTTTTTATGTATGTTCACCGATTACTCGAAGACGCCTGAACCGATTTGAAAAATTCTTTTTTTGTTTGAAAGGGTATACTTCCAAGTTGGTCCCATAGCCACCAAGTCGGGATCTGATGATGGAATCTTGGTGAAATCGAGGGAACTCTTCAAATTTTATAGGATAACGTACAGCGATTTTGGTATTTTCTGCAACAAATGAAGCACTTGCGTTTGATGAGAACCATTCTACCATCTCAGATCGGATGATGAAGCCAAGAGTCACGGAACTCCATAATGAGACAATGTATCCTAGTCGTGTTTGGGCTTGTTGTAATTGTAACGGTATGCACTTTCCATGTGTACCAAGCACATGTGAACCACTAAAAAGTGAAAAATAAAAACTTTTTTTGCAAAAAATAAAACCGACTTCAAAAAAAACACAAAAAGTTAAAAATAACTTTAGCTTCTGAAGTCGGTGAAAAAAAAATTAAATCAATCAAACAAAGGTCACCGACTTCAGAAGCTAAAGTTATTTTTAACTTTTTGTTTTTTTTTTTGAAGTCGGTTTTATTTTTTTGAACGACTGCGTTTGAATCGTGTCAATCTGTAATTCCTTTTTAATGATGTGTCGCTGAAACCTGGACACGAGATACCATGTCTGCAAGTGCCAATACGTCGCCGAAAATAGGGCTGACTTAATGTAGATTGCCATCAACAGGCTAAAAAGAAGAGCGGTGTGTCCTATTTAATGGTCTTAGATGAGTAATTGTAAGTTGCTAATAGTACATTATGGTACAAGTGTGTAATGTTGGTGATTACCGCTGAGGCGCCATTGAGACTCGAGCCGTTAGGCGAGGTTCTTAAGAGAGTCGAGGACGGTAATCATCAACACACACGTGTATCATACGACGTTTTTCAACACACTTGAGAATAAAATAAAACTAAAAATAACTATAATTTCAACAGTGAAAACGAGTTGTGAATTTTTGTTCGCAATGGCGGGAATAATTAATCAGTTTTCCTATGCGCGCGCATCGTACAATGGCGATCGGCCATAGACTAAAAGAATGAGGTTTCTTTTTTTTTTGCTTTTCGCGGGTAGCGTTTTACCCACGTACGAAATGGGGAATTCAAAGTATTATTTAATACAGAGAAAAAAAAAGTTAAATTTAAGTGAAAGTTTTATTTATTAAAAACTTATAAGTTGAAATTATCTATGTAGATACGAAGTTGCAAGAAATGAGAAAGCAATAGGTATATTAATTTATTTGTACCTACTAATGAACACGATCTTTTTTGTATCGAAACTTTTTTGAGAACAAAGCAATTCAACCAATAAAATAAAACAAAAACCCTATAACTCACTTGTGAATAATAGCAATGAAAAAGTCACAGTTTGATTACAGGTGTCATTATGTGCCTAATTGCGGTGAAATTAGAGCCACTTTATGAGCAAGTGTGTTGAAAAAATAAATAAATGGCTACACCACTGATTCATAATAGAAAAAGATATAGCTAGTTGCTGTTGAAAAGAAGAAAAATACAATATAATAAAAAAAGTGAACTGATTGGTAGACCTTAACAAATTTGTAACCGCGTAGTGTTACTAATTGTATTGTAGAAACGAGACCTTCTTTGTCAATTTACATTGAGAACCATTTTATTGCTAAAAACTACCATGGTTCACGTGGCATAACTAAGTTGTACTATCCTTTTGTTCTCAATATCACGTCGAATCTGTTAAGTAAAGTACTTGATATAACATCCATGGACAATATCCACAATAATTATATAAGTTACAGTCAAAACGATGGTGAATACAATTCGACATTTTAATTGATCCATTGATATATCTTCCAATGGTTACACAAGCTCATAATTAGCCATTGTCTGAACATCTGGGTGACACAGGGTGTTCAAAATGATATAATTTAGATATAGAAAGGCTGGTCACGTCCATCTGAACGTCATTACTTGTTCTAATCAGAAAGGGCATCGGTAGTACTGTATTATTAGACAATGTACACATAGTTTAAAGACCATTGAAAGGTTACTATGGATTTCTATGACACTGTCCCATAACAAAACAGCAATGGATAACAAAATGTGCCTACGTGAGCCATGTAGAGTAAATAAAATAGATAAATTTTCATTGGACATTACACACAGCGTAATCTTGCCACAAGGCTTGTGTCGTGGACACCAAATTGTTGACATACTACATAGATAGTTTCTGTTTGTAAATACATACTTATTATATTATATAATAGCGATATTTATTTATTATTATATTTATTTATTATTATTATGTTAAAAACGCTGAAAATGATTAAATTATGCGGCACTTACTTTAAATTAAAATCTTAACCAACTTCAAACCGAGGGAACTTAATATTATGCCACTATTATAAAATTAAAACTGCAAAGAGACGCAACGTCGACATTGCAGTTCGCGCGACCATTCTCTGTATTGTGAAATGTTATAAACAAGAACAAAAAGAGAAAATTGCGTTTGCAGCTGTTAAAGTATTTTCTCAAGTCGCTTTAAATATATTTAAGAATGCGCCCCACAATACCAACTTCTGAAGTTTCTTAGTTGCTGCATACATATTAACTGAATCATCTTTCAGAAAAAGCGGTCGTATGAAAATATGATTTTATGCTTCGTAAACCTTCTTTGGCTAGGACAGGCTGGAAATATTATAAGAGTATATTTAATAGAAATACGTGTGGTTTATTATATTCTTGTCATAGACTAATATCTAAGAAAAATCATAAATGAAAATGTTATTTTTCTTTGCTTGTGATACATTTGAGTGATAAAGCAATACTGTGTTATTCTGATAGAATACGTATATTATTATGTATATGAAAATAAAGAAGAAAAAGGTAAGAATAGTTAGATAGTAGTTTATTAAAATCACATGAACTCTCAATAAAACAAAAACAATTTCTAACTGAAGCGTATATCGTACAAAGCACTAGAAAATGTAGCAAACATAAATTTACCGCACCACAAAATGGACGTCCACTACAATACCAAGTATTTTGTGCAAAATGAAGTCATTCATCAAACCATGCTGCGTTCAGTCGCACGTAACGAAAACATATTATGAGCGAGTACATGTGGCTTTCATTGGGCGCAGCGCCCAGCGCTCGCTCGTACCACTGTGATTGGATTAGGATAAGGCTTTCTATCAGCTGGCGTGTAACAAGGAATTTTGAGATTTTCATGATGTTAGGTAAGTACTCAATTAAGCAACTCAGTTAACGAAAACGAAGAGCTTACCTACAGTAGATCGAACCAATCATGATATTATATTATCACAATTGCAGATATTTGGCATTACGAAATAAAAATTATTCTGTTATGAAAATGAATTCAAATGCGTCTAAGCTTTTTTAAGTTTGGGAATGTATTCGGATTCTAAATAATTCATGCAACTGATCAGTAAGCCAGCAACCTATAATCCGTTCATTGAAAACTAAAACAAAACAGCTTTAGACACTTGGCGCGGAAATAATGCTGGCTTTGTGCGGAATAGCCGATACATTGCAGGTGGTCAAGCAACAATGGAAGTAAAACAACTTTGTACTGAACAGCGCGGTAGTGCTCTGCAAATGTTGATGAAAGAGAGCTTTTTGAGGACCGATACGGTAAAATATTACTCGTAGCTAGCAGCGATGGTATTTCGGTTCTGACAGTTGAAACTTCCTTTTTCTATTTTGCAAAAATAAATGGTAATGGAACCAACTTTGAAATAACACAACAAGCCTATTTACGCCTCTTTTTTTAGGTATTAGAACGAAATTGTTTCTGTCTTCACTTGTTTTGATATCATTCAGAATTTGATTTGACAAAACGACGACATAAACCATCTTAATTCGTGACCGGAGATCTGATCTAAACCATTTAAAATGATTAATATTCTTCGTGACTGTCATTCAATTGTCTTATTTACTTTCCAACTGGCCGTCTCAAATCGTAATAATTCTGATTAATTAACAACATCTAATTGTTCAAATCCATCAACAACCCGTCATTTACTGACTTTAGTTGTTTTAAAGCTAAGTTGTTTATCAAGAGATACTCCTGTTTTATTTGAACATAATAATCCCGAGCTTCTCGGTTTATGCGTCACCGGTATCTCTGTGGAGTTCTCCGTCGGCGTCGCGCTCCTCTTCAAGGCCCGACAGTTGTAAAATGAGATTTTAGATATAAACACGTTCTGTCAGCGCTTGAACACTTTATGCGAGATGTCTGTTAATGTTCTGCGTATTTCATGCAGAATCTCATAAAGGGCGAATGGTGTTGTAGAATTGAAACTTTAGATCGTAAATTAAAAGGCTTGTACGGATATTTATTGATTTGTTACGGATTATGGATATCTATTACGTATTTGGATGATGCCTTCAGTAATTTACTTTTTTATTTTTTGTAAGATTTATTTTGTAAATTTGTACGCCTTACGGGTGAAACATGTACGTACAAAATATTCTTAATGTGTCATCCTACGTGCTTAATTTGCATGTATACGCATGTTTTAACAAATAAAATTATCTTTATATTTATCTTTATCTTTGGTTTAGTAGGCTCGCCAACAAAGGATGTTCACAAAAATACTAAACAAATAATTAAAGTAGCACGTAGGTGTAGTCCTTTACTTACAGGAGACCCGAGCATACATAAAAAAATGGATACTTACCTAAGGTTAAACAGTTACATTTATTTATTATTTTATTTTTTACATTTTAAGAAAGCTTACAGACAAATAACATCATAATAACAAAATATATACTAAAATTGCTAATAACAAGCCTCCACAGATAAATACAAAAATTAAAGCAAAAGCTACAAAAACCTAGCACTGTTACATTATTATTTACAAATAACAATAAAGTTGGTTTATTCTATCCTATTGTTGTTAATTGAAGCATGTGCCTCGTGTACAAAAAATGGGTTCGCTAAGTGTCTCCTTACTGTTCCTTATAGTAGCGATTTAAAAAAAACAAGCGGGGAGTTTGGGGACTGCCGATAGAAGTAAAAATTTTCGTAGCAGATCGGCTACGAGTGCTACGAAAAGCGTACGTGACGGTCACACGAGTTCCATGATTTTTGTTCACTCAGTGCTCACGCGCCTTAAGAAGTTTTCACTTCAAAAATTAAAATAACATACAAATAGATGAAATATTGTCCCATCTTCGATATTGAATATTTTTCCAATCAAAGAATCACCTTCATCCAACTTAATAAAATTAAAAATTCCTCAGAATATTGATCTATTCCCATCCAATACCAAGACATAAAGAATATTTCCCTAGACATTATCCGTAACATTATTTTAAAAATCAGGAAACGTCAGTTATAGGATGTGTCGAAAGAGTCTACTTTACTACGTACTGCGGTTTTTGTGCACGATGTCTGTTTTGTCTTTTATAACCGTACTTACTTATACCATTTTACGATCACAATATTTTGTATAGTTGGGTAAAGGCTAGGCAGATGATGACTTACTTATATTATTTTATTGGAATTGTTGCTTTATGAAAATGTTTGACATTCAAATCAAAGGGATTGTCAACATTTAGATAAGCACGCGACGCATAGCCATCAGTCACCAAAGTTTAATTTGGTTCTCTAACAATCCAATACTCGGATAAAAGAAAATAATAAAGATTCTTCAGTACGCAGGACAGGCGCCGCGTTAAAATTAAAAAAAAATAGACAATAGAATCTCACACTATAGCAATATAATTAATTAATTAATTTGTGTTTATGTAGTATAAGTATATATTTACAAACTAAAAGTATCTATATATTATATCAACTATCTGGTGTCCACGACACAAGCCTCTTTGCTTAGTGTGTCACTAGATGGCGCTGTGTGTAATGTCCAGCGATGTTTATAGCTAATTATTTATATTTAATTGTCCACAGAGCGTCTCCTAGGCATGCGCCACTTGATGGCGCTCATCATGTTCCTGGCGACGACGGTGTCCTACGCCACCCGAGTGTCCATGAGCGTCGGCATCGTCGCCATGACCTCTAACAACAGCTACGGGTACCCGGTAAGTAGAAACTACACCTGGTGACTCAGCTATCATCATCCATTTTTTATCAATCACTGGCCGAGGTAGGAGGGGCTTTCCTCTTGCATCCTTACCTCAAACAGTAAAGGAAATGACTCTGGAATGAGTACTTCACACATTACTGCCTATTTTCGGCAATTTTCAATAACTTACTAGTAGGTTTCAGTAGGTTGCTATCTCTATCTGCTTGACATTTAGTTTACAGACGGTTTGAAATAAAACATCATAGAAACGCTTTCTTTGATTTTTTTATGAATCAAGTGACAGGTAGGTGACACGGATAGGATATTTTCAAGCTAACTTTTTATAGAAACACCGATAGCTACGAGTGTAGGCATTTAACTATTAGATATCGCATCGCAAATAAGTTATAGAAAACGGCGGATTTCACTGACTAAAAAACTATTGTGATCAGTTCATCTTAATTAAATACGAGAGCTGCGGCCACTGTCATCATAATTGTAGAGTATTGACATTGACGTTTAAGTTCAGTTCTGATTTTATCTCTTAGCATTTTGCTATTCATGAATGTCCTTACACATCAACGTAAAATATATTTTTACTTTCCAAAAAATAAAACTGACAAAATCCAGCTAAAATTTAGTTACCAAGAAACAGTAAAATTCCCAAAATTACTTCTTCTTCAGCTTTATCCTACAAATAAAAACTAATAAGAGCTCCTGAAGGCGCTGAACCGAGCACCTAATCCTAAGTGTTGCTATTAGTGCCATCTGTACGACGAGAAACAAAACACTTGAGGGAATTACTCCGAACAGTTTGCTAGAATCCTCTTTATCTGGCGAAAAGCGTTTTTTAGATCTCTTTATTTTTAACGTAGATCGGAGATCTAGGGCCGGCAAATAAGATGAAACTATTTTCATTAATTGGTGTCGTTTTTTAAAGTGATGATAACGCTCTTTGAGTTTTGATTCTTACTTGAGAGCAACCCTTAATCTGGTTCTACTGACTTTTTAAGAAACTGGGTCATCGTTGCGTTTAAATAATTGTAACCACCAACTTTTATAAGAAACAAGCATTTATTTCTGTGTTAGACGGAAACAATCTTTTATATTCTTATTCAAGTTGGTCCTACAGTTCAGACCAGTAGTCAATCTTTCTGTTCTCGGGTGAAAAGTTTAACTTCTTATCTATACATATAATAAAAGAGTAAAAAATCTGTGTCTGTACATTGAATATATTCAAAAAATAATAATTGAAGGGGGTTTAGAAACAGTAATAGAGTATGAATTCAAAAAAAAAAGTATGTCTGTTTGTCTGTTTGTTTGTACACGCTAATCTTCGGAAGTACTGGACGGATTTGAATGATTTTTTTTTTGTTGTATAGATATTATGTCTGGGCAACATATAGGCTATAATTTATCTTGGAAACCTGAACACCTGATGTAGAACCGCAACAGACCAGCTAAACTATAAGAGACACAAAAATGACACCATAGCAAAAATAGTTTCACGTGATGAGCATTTTCTGCTGAGAGAATAAATTTGAAGATCTGGAACATCTGATGTGGAACTCCAAGAGCCCAGTTATACCATAACACATATAGGAATGACGTCTTAGCAAAAGTTGTTCAATCTGATGAGCACTCTCTGTTGACTTATAAAAATCGAAGATCTGGGACACCTGTCGTGGAACTCCAATAGCCCAGCTACACCATAACACATATAGGAATGACGTCTTAGCAAAAGTTGTTCAATCTGATGAGCACTCTCTGTTGACTTATAAAAATCGAAGATCTGGGACACCTAACGTGGAACTCCAATAGCCCAGCTACACCATAACACATATAGGAATGACGTCTTAGCAAAAGTTGATCGGTCTGATGGGCATTTCCTGTTGACTTATAAAAAATCGAAGATCAGAAACATCTGATGTGAAAATTATTGCAAAGCTATCACTAATTTCATTTCACTGTATAATAAAATTATAAAATAACAAAAAACTGGGAGTACCTCCACGCGGTTAAGGCGGTAACAGTTTAGGACTTATTTTCAATGACGATGGTATATCATTGAAAATTTGACTCTACTGACCAAAACTCATTTTAACGAATAAATATGTCTTCGGGCTTATGTTATTTGAGTGTTTAATTTCCTTTTCCATTTATCTTCGTGACTCGGTAGCCTACCCGGTAACGCAGGGCACTTAGATTTTAATTGATCAGGTATCTTCACAACAAAACTATAACCATGCCTAGAAAGAGGTCAAACCTTTCCCAATGTTCCAAAGGAGCTAAAAGATTGAGGATCATAATATCCCAAGAATCTACCGAAGAGCGTCAGGAGAGACTTGATGCTGTTCGAGAACATCAGGCTGCAACTTGCTCCGTGGAAACCTCTACCGATCGCGAAGCACGCCTGCGTTCTCAGCGAATTTACGCATCTACATCCAGGTCTCTAGAGACCAGTGAAGAATAGATGCCTGACTGCGTTCACGGATAGAGAATAGCGCTTGAGTTCTCAGCGTATTTGCACATCTACTAACAGGTCTTTTGAAACGAGCGATGAACGTGATGCGCGACTAACTGCTGCTCAAGATTATCATACATTGCCCCAAACACGCACACAACAAAATATTCATAATCAGGTAGAATGTGACAGAGAAAGAACATTCTCTGAACAGAATGTCGATAACATCTGAAGAATCGGGTGTCTCTAAGGGCATGACGACCTTCCTTGGGTTGAAAAGAAATGGAGTGCATTTACGTATACTCCTATGATTGAATACTCCACATATTCCGGAGGTATGGTTCAAGATTATACTTTTTGTGAAGCTGTTAAATGGCAAAAAGAACCAAACGGTATGTGTTGCTCAGGTGGGAAAGATTCGTTATTTTCCCGTCCCCGGGCTCTTAGAATTCGACGTTTCAGATCTTCGATTTTGACGAACCCGGTGTCGCTGGAAAAAGCAACAGGATCCGCGTACGAAGTCGCGGGCAGAAGCTAGTATAAAAATAAACTCATATTCTCCTAGTCTCCTCTTAAACTTAAAATCCATCCAGAGAGCCAACCCTACATAAGGCTATCATTAAACAGCAAAAAATCCCGCAGACTTTAGCGGTATCCTCGCAAAAAGTACTGTTTGAACGGCGAGTCGTCTGAGGCACGTCTCGACTCCCGACTAACGACGCACGTACGATTTGTCGCAAAAACGTCTTGTCTGCGTTTGTAATGGGTTAATTGTTTGTGATGGGCACCCCTTCGAGGTATGATCGGTATTAGAAAAACGATTTTGTAGACAGGCTTCGTCTGGAATCTTTTGACAATGTCGTTTCGAAAGGTTTGCCCTGAAATGCTCATTTTCGGGTTAAAGCTGTTGGTATTAAGGTTATAGATATGGTAACCATGAAAATAAAGGTCACGATATGTAAAATGACAAGAAAATGAGTTGACAGACGTGTCACATTGATAAGAACCGTAGCTATTGTAAAAAAGAGTGCTCATTGTTGTATAACTGTGATCTCTTTACCTCATGTCTACTGCTAGTTCCGTCTACTTTTCTCACGCGTGATACTAGGTTTTATTCTACATTGATCATGTACCAGCTGCTTATGACGACGCGGTACAAAGCATAAATCGATGTTATTGGTGCTTGTGATCGTATAATATTGCGATGATATTCGTCAATAGCAGCTATTATTTAAATGTTTACTACCCTTTATGGCCTCAGTGCTGCTGTCGGATGGCTGTCACGAACATATATTTTATTCTTCTTCAAAAGCCTACTTATCGACACGCAAATACGAGTGCGTTGTAGATACCTACGTTTTGAAATTATTCTTATAGACTGTCACGTTGATCTAGTGGTTGCAAGGCCCAGCTTAGCATGAGGTCCTGAGTTCGATTCCCAGGTCGTTCGTAGTGTTGTCTTAAGCTTGTCTTGAACTTCTCAGTTGAGCCCTGTTGATCAAAATGAGCCCCTTCTATTACAAGGGATTTAAGTGTAACTGGCGTAAAGGGATAATAAACCTTGGGATTATAACAGTAGTCATGCTGTGTTATTATTTACATTAATTTGTAAGAATCAGCTAAATCTGTTTACATTATTTAGTCCTTGGAGTCACAGTTAATAAAATTGAATGCTGTTCATAATCAATGCATCTAGAAAACCACAGACAACGACGTTCGGATTAAAAAGCAACACATATTTTCTGCAGGTGTTCGACTGGTCCCGGAGTACGCAGGACACGGTGCTGTCGTCCTTCTTCTGGGGCTACATCGTGTTGCAGATCCCCGCTGGCTACATTGCCGGGCGCTTTGGCGGCAAGTACCTGATGCTGGCTTCTATGACTACCACTGGGGTTGTCAATCTGTTTTTGCCCATGGCTGCTGTCAAGGTAAGATAAATCGTGGTATGGTCAATTATAGTCGATGGCTGATGAACATTTTTGTAATACCAATCCGACGTGTCAAAGTGCCTACAGACAGCATAATTATATTCTGTCCTTTTCACACCTTAAAGGCTAAAAGGTTTGGAAGTAACTTGGCATACAGATACACAGATCTTGACCTGGATATGGACATTATAATACCATCTCTTCTGGTAGTTCGTCCTGTAGGATAATTTCCGACCTTCACGCGAAGGGATTCGGGAGAAAACAAGAAAAAAGATAAAGAAAGAAAGATATACTTTCTTGTGGTTAGTGCTGGTTTCATCACGATATTTTCCTTCACCGATGCAAGTGATAATTATACAATACGTACATGAATCCGTAATTAGAAGTGGCAATACTGAAACTGCAACTGTCAACTTTATGGTACGCTTTCAGTAGTTAAACTTCTGACTGATTGTTAAATACAATGTTCCTAGGTAAAGAAGTCCACATCACCAAAATGGCTAACATACGTAGTTTGTAAGGCGAATATTACTTCCGAAAAATAAACTTATTAAATATGCATAATTATTTCCTAAACAGCTTAAAGTCCCAGAATAATCTGAAAGTTGTTCAGGTGAGAACAGTTGAAAGGAACATTTTGGCTCGGATCCAGTTCATAGCGATATTGTTAGCTCCGGCGCGGGTCGTTCATAAACTCCATGGCGTTTTCATTATGCCTCCTACTTGACACCACTATCCTCCAAGTAGCGCTACTTTATGTTATTGTGCTTCCTTGAATTTCATTCGCGGGCTTTACACAATTAAAGATAGTAAGTTTGTGATGCTGTTTTTGTCTTTGGATAATGTGCAAGGCGATTCATAGCAGAAATACTGGCAAGTAATTTATGGTCGAATGTAAATCTGAATTGGGTAGAAACTTGTGAAGGGGACAACAACTTTAATTCGTGACGTTTTACGAAACACAGGGCTAAAACATTGTTCGTAAATGTACAGTTTGCGGATTCACACGGACACATAACAGAGAATTTATTTAAAATTATGAGATTGCAGGAGACCGTTATGAAGGTAATACAGAAACATTAGTACTTTAAAATGTACATCCAACTACATCGCTACTACAGCAGTCATTAAACTAGACATTACTTAAGCCACACGTATTTGTAACGTTACGAAAATTCCACAAATTCTGAATTAATGTTTGTAGAAAATGTTGGTGCGAGATTGTGAATCCTGAATAATTAATTCTAACGTCCGTTGCATTGTCCTGCACCACGGAGTCACGCACCTACCGGACACGATGGGAAAACCTATTCTGTGACCTGTTCTCGACGTTATAATGAATTGCGGACCATTTAAAATTCGGTGCATATTTCTGGTTTATATAAAGCGGCGTTATACAAAGGTATACCAGGGAAAAATAAGACCACTGTGAGTTCAATAGTTTATTGCTGGCTATGAAAATTATTTATGTTCTTCTTTGCGTGTAGATAGACTCAAATAATGTGCAACGAGTTTATAGCCATCTGCACAGCTCTTTGAATGGCTTCGTTTAGGTTTGGGTTGTGTGTACTCCCAGCGGAAAAATTACGAATTTCTTCATTTCTGTTATGCAGATAATTAGTGTATAACATCGTGTAAATGTTATTGGTAAATTTAAATTTGTATATCCAACCATTTGGTAGATATTCAACAAAAACTGTTTTCGCTGGAAGTATGTATTCTTAGCGGAACTTTTTTTTCCAATGGACATACAAGAAGAAAAAGTAGTATAGTATCGCTGTTGTGTTTAATTGTTTCGTACAGGTGCGTACACAATTCTTTAGCAGATAATAAAACTGCATTAAATCTGTGCAATTAAATTGTAGACGCTTGCAAGATACAAGTAAGATAATAAGTGTATAACATCGTGTAAATGTTATTGGTAAAGTGGTGAAGCGGCTACTGGCTCGCTTGCGTTACTAGTTAGATTCTAGTATTTCTAGTAGATTTTAGGTTCTAGGACCTAATATCCTCATTTTCATTTTACGTGTATATCTTTTGAACGGTATGTTTTTTTTCAAATTCAGTTTAGACAAACATTATGCATAAATTCAAAGCAACGTGCGTGAAAAATTACAACTCAGTGCAAAGCCGTTTTATATGATTTTCAGCAAATTGTCAAACGTTACCGCAGCGAAAACTTAAGGGGCCGGCGGAGCATGCGTTTATCATACAAACGTAATACCAAAATAATATGAAAATAAAACATATTCTTAAGGTAGTGTGTATATATTATGATTGGATTACACAATATCTATGTTCCCAAATAAATATTTTGGAAGGACAATGATATAAAGGCGAGATATGAGGAATTTAAAATTTCTATAGAAAATTTATTTTTCTCATAACTCTTCAGTTTCCGTTCAAAATATGTGTTTGGGAACCTATATATTCCGTAATCCAATCGAAATAAATACACACTCATTCATCATCATTCATGTCCTATGTCCCCTAGATGGGGCAAAGGGCGTCCACAGATGTCCTCCATCGCGATCGGTCTTGAGCTTCACGCTTCACCTCGCTCCATGTCATTCCGATGCTCGGCGCTTCTGCCAACACGGTGCGACGCCAGGTTTGACGGGGACGGCCACGCTTTCTTTTTCCTTGAGGATTCCAGTCCAAAGCTTGTTTGGGTATGTGGTCGGGTTCCCTTCGGAGCGTGTGGCCAATCCATCTCCACTTGCGACGCTTGATCTGGCGGTCGATAGGGCTCTCGTGGCATTCCTCTAATAGCTCTACGTTAGAGATGGTCTCGGGCCAGTAAATTCCGAGAATGCGACGAAGACAGCGGTTTACGAAAACTTGGATTTGGCGTGAGATGTCCTTCCACGTTTCGCACCCGTAAAGCAGCACAGATTTCACATTGGACCCGAATATCTTGAGTTTAATCCTTCGGGTCAGTTTTCGCGACTGCCAAACAGGTCTCAGCTGCGCGAAAGTTGCTCGGGCTTTGGCTATCCGTGAAGCGATGTCCTCTTCACTGCCCCCAGTCTCCGCCACGACGCTTCCGAGGTAAGTGAATTTGTGGACGCGTGCCACTGCCTCTGTGCCAATCAGCAACGGTGAGTGATACTTCACACCAGTTCTCATCTCCTGGGTCTTCCTGATGTTTATTTTAAGCCCGGTTTCTACCGCTTCCTGCCGTAGATCGTTCAATTTTGCTTGCATATCGGCGTGGGTATGACTCAGCAGGCATAGGTCATCAGCGTAGTCTAAGTCTTCCAAGACGTTGGATAATCCCTACTCTATGCCGCGGCGCCTGTTTTCAGAGATGCGAAGCATAATTCCGTCAAGAACGACCAAGAAGAGAAGCGGTGAAAGGAGGCATCCTTGGCGGACACCCGCGTGTACTGCTATGTCATCCGAGATGAGACCGTCATGAGTTACCTTACAAGAGTACTTCTTGTAGATACTCTCCAACAAACGGACGATTTTCGGCGGCACTCCAATTTCCAGTAACCGGGACCAGATGCTAGACCACTTCAGCGTATCAAAGGCTTTTTCGAAGTCGACAAAGGTTAGGTAAATCTCCCTCTGCCATTCTGATGCCTGTTCCAGTATTATACGGAGGGTATTGATCTGATCCGTACATGAACGGCTCGAGCGGAAACCAGCCGAAAGCCTTAGAGGGAATCGAGAGCAGTGTAATACCTCTCCAGTTATCGCAATGGCTAAAATCACCTTTTTTAGGGACAGTTATGATAAGACCTTTGTTCCAATCGTCAGGGAGCTCTTCGGCGGTCCAGATCTTTTCAATCAGAGGCGTCAGAACGTTGACGGCGGAGGATAAGTCGGCTTGTAACATTTCCGCCGTTATCAAGTCGAGTCCTGGTGCTTTGCCTGTCTTCAAAGAGCGGACTGCCTCCGCAACTTCAAAGGCTGTCGGTGGTTCTGTGTTGATGTTTAGATGCCGGGGTGGTGGGGAACTGACTTGCAGCGCGTCAGGCTCTAATGTAGCTGACAAACGGAAGACCTCCTCAAAGTGTTGACGCCAGCGTAACAGCTGCCCTTCTTTTGTCACAATGAGCTGACCTTCTTTGGACTTAAGCGGCTTCTTCTTTGACCTGCTGTTACCTGCCAAGGTTTTGGTAGCTTGGTACAGCTCCTTCAAGTTGCCGGTGTTGGCAGCTTGTTGAGCACGATCAGCAATACCATCAGCCCACTGTCTCCTATCTCTGCGGGTACTGCGGTAGATTTCCTTGCGTTTCTGACGGTATTGGATGTTAAGGTCGGCCCGTGTGGCGTCGTTATGGGTTTCTAGCAGTCTCAGATGAAGGTTTCTTCTGTCTTCAATCAGGCTCCACGTGTGTTGTGACATCCAGTCCTCCCGCGAGTGTGTCGATTTGTGCCCTAGAACGATGGAGCTGGTCTCTGTATAGGCCACTTTGATGCGATTCCACTCCACGTCTAATGAGTCCGAAGCAGTATTGAGTACAGAAAAGCGATTGCGTAACTCGAGTTGAAAAGTTTTACGCGTGTCTGGGTCATGCAGTTTGTTAATGTCGAACCGTCTTCCAATCTTGCCGGGCCGTCCAGCCGCACGGGCTACTGCAACTTTCAGCCGGACTTCAGCAACCACCAAATGGTGGTCGCTATCAATATCGGCACCCCTACGGTTGCGAACATCAAGCAATGAAGAACGCCATTTGGAACTAATGGCAAGGTGGTCAATTTGGTTCTTGGTGACCCCATCGGGTGAGTTCCACGTGTACTTATGATGGTCACCATGAATGAATAATGTACCTCCGATTGTAAGGTCGTGGTTCTGACAAAACTCAATAAATCGCTCCCCATTCTCGTTGCACACCCCTAGTCCCTGTGTACCCATATGTCGCTCGTGGTTAGTGTTAACACTCCCAACCTTTGCATTCAGGTCCCCCATGACGATGATGATGTCTTGCTTTTTTATGCTCTTAAGGGTGGCGTTGAGGGCATTGTAGAAGTCATCCTTGTTATCCTCAGGTGATCCATTGGTTGGGGCGTAGCACTGGACAATGGAGATCTTCCGGGCTATTGAGTTGAAACGGGCATACATGATCCGGTCTGAGATCGGTTTCCAGTCCAAGAGACTATTCTTGGCTGCTTTAGAAAGGAGGAGCCCCACGCCATACTCGCGCACATCTTCCTCACTTTCTTTACCAGAATATAGCAATGTCAAGCCCCCGGACGTTCTCAGCTCTCCAAAACCGTAAAAAAAAAAAATACCAAAACAAATACACACTACCTTAAGAATATGTTTGATTTACAAATTATTTTGGTATTTCTTTTGTATGAAAAACGCATGCTCCGCAGGCCTCTTAAATATCTTCGCAGTTTTATGACACACAAATTTCATTTTTTCATACACATTTACCCCTCGTTACACACTGATTATTGTATGTATTTTTCTTCCTGTATGTACATTGGAAAAAAAAAGTTCCGCTAGGAGTACGTACCCCCAGCGGAAAAAAGTTTTTATTGAATATCTACCAAATGGTTGAATACACAAATTTAAATTTACCATACACATTTACACGATGTCATACACTCATTATCGGCATAACATAAATTAAGTAATTCGACATTTTTCCGCTGGGAGTACGCACACCTATTTGGGATGGTTCGATGATGGGCAGATTTTTCTATTTGTTTGTAATACGTAACATATGAAGCGGCTACTGGCTCGCTTGCAGTGTTGCTCAACTGGCAGTGGGCAGCAGGCAGAAAAATCAGACGGGAGTTTAATTAAAAAATTAAACAAATAAAGAACCTTTTCGCTGTATGTGTAATTTTCGTACGAATTGGCGTTTCATGTTCATGATTGTGTTGATTCAAAAAGATCAATAAAATCAGTGTTCGTGTTGGCCATGTTTACATTTTTGTAAAGGTATGTGATTGTGGTTTTCGCACGGAAACGTTTCATAAACATCGACTGACTCAATCAGAGATACAGAACCATTTTACATATTTTATCGGAGCCTTTTATTTATTCGTTAATTTGTGAAGTATCTATATCATAAAATTATCATTTAAGTAGCAATTTATTGCTGAATTGTTTTCAGTAAAGGTAATTTAATTAGTGTGTTAATAAGTCATATATTTCGTTTAGGAGAAAAAAACTTAAAAGGGTTTTTTGTTTTTAACCGACTTCCAAAAAGGAGGAGGTTCTCTATTCGACTGTATGTATTTTTTTTTTTTTTTTTTTTTTTTTATGTATGTTACCCGATTACTCGAAGACGCCTAAACCGATTTGAAAAATTCTTTTTTTGTTTGAAAGGGTATACTTCCAAGTTGGTCCCATAGTCGCCAAGTCGGGATCTGATGATGGAATCTTGGCGAAATCGAGGGAACTCTTCAAATTTTATAGGATAACGTACAGCAATTTTTATATTTTCTACAACAAGTGAAGCATTTGCGTTTGATAAGAACCATTCTACTATCAGATCTGATGATGAAGCCAAGAGTCACGGAACTCCATAATGAGACAATGTATCCTAGTCGTGTTTGGGCTTGTTGTAATTGTAACGGTATGCACTTTCCATGTGAACCACTAAAAAGTGAAAAATAAAAACTTTTTTGCAAAAAATAAAACCGACTTCAAAAAGAAAAAGTGAAAAATAACTTTAGCTTCTGAAGTCGGTGACAAAAAAATTAAATCAATCATACAAACGTCACCGACTTCAGAAGCTAAAGTTATTTTTCACTTTTTCTTTTTGAAGTCGGTTTTATTTTTTGCAAAAAAGTTTTTCATGTATAATGTTAAACACACATACAGATCAAATACATCAACATACTCGTAATATGACACTAATCTCACTCTAACCAAATATCAATCACAAAAACCAATAACAAATCTTCTAGTGAAAGTGATTGCCTATCTACTCCAAGTTTATCAATCCGAGAGAAAACCTCACAAAATGTTGCCATGTCAATTTTAATAATTTCAGAGAACACATACGTTTCCTTTCAATCAAACAAGGAGGGTTGTTATAAATTAGGAAGATCATTTTATCGGCAGGCAATGTCTCCGTGTGTGCTGCGGCTGATCTGGACAAAATGCTAGCATTTGTTTCCAAACGAATTAAGGCGAAGACGAAGAAAAAATATTACGTTTATTAACGTTTTTTTTCTTTTGCTGAAGCGGGCGTATGTTGTGTTGACGCATCTAACCTGTGTACCTAGGAGTCTATCCGTGGACTGACGACACCAATTGATGATAATGATGTTAACTCACGCACTGAATATTGCTGAAAAGATCGATCTATTTACCTGCTCTTTGAATGAATTCATAAAAACAATGTTGTATGTGTTATGTTATTTCAAATAGTTATATGTAAGATAGTATAAGTAAGGACCACGTTAACGCATTAAGATTTCCCTGTAATGTCAGTAGTGTTTGTGATGAATAAATAAATAAATAAAATTAATAAATACACTCAGAAGAGTAAGAAATGCTATAAGTGTGTAGACTGTAGACGAAATGAAATTACGTTAACACATGAAACATAGTTACAAGTTAAGATAGTCAAACAAAATTGCGCACATGCAGTTAACACCGGTTACTATAATCTACTATGTATACATAATGCTGTCTGTGTCAGCTCTCTGGGCTGGCAGTCTCGACAGAGATAACTAACTTTCGATCACTGATTACTAACGAATAAATTCGGTTGCAATAATGATGCTTGCCAGTAATGAAAGTCCATCCTAGATGCGTTTTTCATAAGCATAATAATTATTGCAACCGAGACGGGGAGCCGCGACTGCGCTAAGCTCGCATCGAACCTTTGCACACGAAACATTAAACAATGATTCTGATAAGAGCGCAGTTCCATTTTGGTCATAGCTTTATTTTAATCTATCTGGTAAAGCGTAGACAAAAAGCTCTTGGACATCTCAGTCTTATTATATTTTAACAACAGTAACAATAGCCCGAGAATAAAGAAACTTTTTTGTGACAAAGTTAGGGCCCAAAGTAAATTGAAGTTTCGGCTTAACTGCGAGTATTATTTTATTAATACTTAAAAGCTTCTTACCTATCAGACTTTATTCAGTCACTAAAATCTTTCGAAACTTGAGTTGAAAACATATTATTCTTACTTATCACATTCAGAATCTTTTCTCAATTTTCGTGCTTTGTTTTAGTGCTAATTACACTAATTGCACCAGCTTTTTCCCGAGGCTTCGTTCGTGGAAAAGTAGGAAATTAGCCTAGGGGATCGCACTATCAGGATAAAAATGTCCTACAACCCAACCTAGGTCATGGCAAATCCGCGAGCAGAATTTCATTTAATCAATTAAGGCGTGAAAAGGTAAAGACGGAGTGACCGTCACACACAAGAGTTACTTTTTGTTTTTATAGTACATAGTTAGGGTTTTTTAGAAGGAGCTCGTGGCTAAATAATAACAGCCGCACTGGTCGATCTTTAGGTTAAGCCGTGCTTGCCTAGGTTGGTCTGTGGATGGGTTTACCACTCTTACATACCGAGTTTCCTCCGTGCCTCAGAAAGCACGTTAAGCTGTTGGTCCCGGCTGTCATTTGTTCATCTTTGGCAGTTGTTACAGGTAGTCAGTGGCTCAAAAAGTCTGACAACCAGTCTTACCAAGTATTAGTAGTACAGGGTTGTGGAGGTCAGATAGGCATAATACTGGTATCAGCTGCATCCGGTTAGACTGGAAGCCAACCCCAACATAGGTGGGAAAAGGATAGGCAGATGAGTTAGGGTCAGTTTTCATTTTAATCTAGTTACTGCATAATTTAAAGTTGATTGATAACTTCAAGAATCACTATTCTGAGTGAATCTTTCTTGCTGGTTTAACTTAAAGCCCCTACACAAATCATACTGCACTAGAAGCCGTTCCTACAAGTTTTTGCCTCTCCCTTAACAAACAAACGTCTTGACAGATAGCAAGGATCTCACATTAGGATGGTTTATTAGGGCAGCATTTGTCTGAAGAGCCATCGCTCACCCGATACCATCAGACAACATAATTCTACGGAATGGAATGAATGTTTCGCTGTCTTCTGATAACCTGGTCCTTCGCATTTATTTATAATTTGTTTTATGGTCCTTTTTCGCTGTTATTTCAGGTTGGTCTGGTAAGTAAATAAAAAGTATTTGTGGAGATAGCAATGTAAACATGGAGCCTTTTAGACGTTTTATTTGGTCTCGCTATTGTTTAGAAAAAATATTTATCATGTTTCAAATGATTTATTTATTTTTGGTCTTTTTGTACTAATGTTTTTGCTTGTTTAGTCAATGTAAAACAAAGAGTTTGTACAAATAAATGATTATTAAGGTCTTCTCACTAAACAGTGTTGTCTTTGATTTACATAAACAAAGTCTTTAAATTATTATTATTTCAACAGAAGCACTCGAAGAGAACTATTTTGTGAATTCTATAGAAGCAAGATTAGATAGAATAAGAATGAAAGAGTTTATTACTGGCTGGCAGCCTTTTACTTTCAAACAAGATACTTCAAGCCCTGATATTAATTACATATGTAAAAAGTGTAGGTTCCATACGGTTTGTGAATTTGTTTTAATTTGATCCATTTGTGTTTGAATTGTATTAGGGGTAGGTAACCTAAATAATAATTAATAGATACGTGCGGATCTTTTTATTCGAACGCGCGAGTATTAGAACTCGGACGAAATGCCAAAAAAATTGGAAGAAAGTAGACGCACATAAACTCACACCTCCGCCGCCCGCTAGATTTGATTCGTCATACGTCATCGATTTTAAAAAGTTGGTATGTTTCAAAACGACTAAAAAGACAGTGGTTTTTTTTTAAAAAAACTCTATCCAATAATGTAAACATTCTTTAATTAAAACCTTCCAACAAGGAAGAAAAAAGTTTCACAACACAAACAAACACTATATAAATCCTGCAATTAACTTACGCGCTTGTTCGTGCACTTTATAGATGGGCGTCATTACCGCCGCGTCAAGCGGAATGGGTCTCATTCCTTACGCCATGAGCGACCTACAACGTCGCATGGGGTTCCGTGTACAGAAACACAAAGAAACACTGTTGGATTTATCTTTATTAGTGACGGTTTTGGATGTCATATTTATACTGTCTTGTAGCATCACTTTTTAAGCTGAATCACTGTCTCTCAAGATACAGGTTACTTACCTAGTTTGAGAGGCAGGGTCTTCTATATTGTGTCCAGATTTCAGTTCTTAGATTGTATTGCATTGTGTTGTTTATAATAAAACATGTTAAATCTGTATTTTAGTGAAATAAAGTTATTAATTACTATTATTTATAATATTTGGGCACTATACATCCCGCGCCGCCATGGCCGGACTTTAATTTGAACGACTATTTTAAAATCACACGTATGCCTAACCTTTCGGTGATTCCTGGAGTCTTGTTGTATTATGTAGGTAACAATAATTATCGATTATTACTCGAATGGCGTAGTGGTAGTGAGGCTGCCTTACGTTCATAGGGTCCTGGGTTCGAATCCCGGTAGGAGCAAATGTTTGTGTGATGAGCATGGACATTTGTTTCCGAGTCATGGATGTTTATATGTATAATAAGTATGTATTTACAAATAAAAAAGTATATATGTAGTATATCACCTATCTGGTGTCTACGACACAAGCCTTGCTTAGTGTGGCACTAGATGGCGCTGTGTGTTAATGTCCAGCGATATTTATTTATTTATCATCTCTTCTTTCAGGGTGACTACATGGCGGTCTGCGGGTGCCGCATTGTGATGGGCTTGGCTCAAGGTCTGCTGTACCCCAGTCTACACGGAGTACTGGGTCACTGGGTGCCGGTTAATGAGCGCAGTCGGCTCGGCACCTTCGTCTACGCTGGTAAGTTCCTTCAATATCTTGTAATGCTGACCAGTTGCTTCTGAGAGATTCGGTTCCTGGGTGCCGGTTACCGAGCTCAGTCAACTCGCCCAGAATCTATCTTATGTCAAGTTAAAGTAGCTAGTGACGGGTGTCGCCCAAGTGTTGGTGTTGAATCTGTAGCAAATGCAACTAACAATTTACAAGTAGCTAGTCGAAGAAGAAACAGGACAGTACACAATTTAACATCGGGTACATAAATATGATATTATTTTGGTATCTGAGGTTTCCATAATCGTGTTAAAATGTGTTTCAAAATTGTAAGCTTAGTTAATTCAAGAAGGGCACGTGCCTTGAGGCGGCGAGCCACCCATTACCTGAACGCGCCACAAAAGGTGGTAGCCGTAAAGGTGGCCCGTGGGTACCGCACTATCTCTTGCGAGGCGGCAAGCCTTCTTGCCGGATTATTACCGTCTATTGGCTAGCTCACCGTCCGTCCGTCTGTCTTATGACGACAGGCCGTGTCAACGCGCTCGTTCGTGTTCCACGCGCGCCCCAAAGAGATGAAAGCTAAATGAAGGAGCCCGCAAGGGCCGAAGCCTGCCGGGGCTGCGGGACTGTTCGAAAGAGATACCATGGCCCCGTAACATAAAGGGCGAGGAAGGAACATGGATGGGTTTTCAGTAAAAAACTTTTTTGCAAAAAATTACACTTTTTTTGAAGTCGGTTTTATTTTTTGCAAAAAAGTTTTTATTTTTCACTTTTTAGTGGTTTACATGTGCTTAGTACACATGGAAAGTGCATACCGTTACAATTACAACAAGCCCAAACACGACTAGGATGCATTGTCTCATTATGGAGTTCCGTGACTCTTGGCTCATCATGAGATCTGATGGTAGAATGGTTCTTATCGAACGCAAATGCTTCACTTGTTGTAGAAAAATACCAAAATCGCTGTACGTTATCCTATAAAATTTGAAGAGTTCCCTCGATTTCGCCAAGATTCCATTATCAGATCCCGACTTGGTGGCTATGGGACCATTTGGAAAGTATACCCTTTTCAACAAAAAAATAATTTTTCAAATCGGTTGGCAAACGACGGAGTTATGCTCGAACAAACATAAAAAAAAAAAAAAAATTGAAACATCCGAATTGAGAACCTCCTCCTTTTTAGAAGTCGGTTAAAAAGTCTGACACTCCCTCCCGCTCTGCCCAGAGTGGGAGAAGTTATTTGATGGTTTCCCATCCGTAAAAAAAGGTAATTTAAGAAACTTCACGGTCTAACCGGTCCAGTCAGGGTCAAGAGCCAAACGGGTAACTTGTCCGCACTGGTTTGACTGGTTTAATCTTAAACTCAAGTTTGTACTTTCTCATGACTTCCCTAGACAAAAGCCCGCTGAAGCATTCAGCAGCAAATTAGTAATTGATTAGATCATCAAACATCCGTACTGTCTTATTCCCCGGAGATGTTCCGTTAAACCAACGTGAATCAATTCGTTCATCTACCCATCTGAATTAATTTGCAATCTCGATGAGTGGCATCTACTAAATTAAAAATTGGAATAAGAAGCTCCCAGGTGGTTTTTAAATTTACCTACAAGTAAAGTTTGCCCACTTCAATTCAAGTACCTCTACTTTCACGTATACTCATTGATCACGATCGAAAAATAAAATCCATTTCGAAATAAATGTTTAATTAATACCTGACTCAACTTTCAAAGAGAGGGATTTACTAGTTTTAAATCATTGTGTTATTTTCAGTAGAAATATTATTGAATTTGAAAAATCACAGGCTGAGCTCTGAGTAATTTTATACTCAAGGTCACATCAGTATAAAATAGAGCAGTTTACTCGTACTTATGTAGACCAATATAAACTCCCAATGCATTGGCTTAAGACTTTAATGTCACTGTGATCGATGAGATGGTTACTTTCTTTCTTTGTTAAAACTAGCACTGTGTATTTGTATAATCTAATAAATGAATGTCCTATTTTGTCAGGTGCTCAACTCGGCACCATCATCGAGCTCCTGACGTCAGGCCTGCTCTCTGCCAGCGCCTGGGGCTGGCCCTCCGTCTTCTACGTGGCCGGCGTCACCTGCCTCGTCTGGTCTCTTCTGTGGATCATCATCGGAGACTCCACGCCTGGCACTAGCCGATGGATCTCCAAGAAGGAGAGGAAGTACATCGAGATGAATGCTGGCTCTAACGAGCTTGGACATGGTGTAAGTTAAAATAAAATAGTGCTTGCCTAGGTTGGTCTATGGATGGGTGACCACCTTTACATACCGAGTTTCTTCCATGCCTCGGAAAGAACGTTAAGCTGTTGATCTCGGCTGTCATTTGTAGATCTTTGACAGTCGTTACAGGTAGTCAGTGACCCAAAAAGTCTGTCAACCAGTCTTACCAAGTGGTATCGTATTACCTAATACTAACTGGGTTGTGGAGGTCAGACAGGCAGTCGCTCTATGTAAAATACGGGTATTCAGCTGCATGCTGTTAGACTGGAAGCCGACCCCAACATAGTTGGGAAAAGGCAGATGATGATTAGTTAAGAGGTACAAGGATCAGGTTAGAAACTCGTCCTTCGTTCTCGATCATAGGAAGAACCTGCAGCTACTAAAAATTGTTATATCTGGTCAACTACTGAGACGGTGATTGTATTGTTTCTGTAATTATGTCTCGCGAATGAATACTTTCTCCATGCAGGATTTTGTGACGTCAAATACGAAGTGAAGGCCGGATGTGGCGCTGTTGATGCCGCTCGTAGAAAGTAACTTTGATAGTACCTTCAACAACCAAGTACCTCAGGGATCGGTCCTGGGTCCATTGCTTTTCCTCATATATATCAACGACATTAGTTCCTCTGGACTGACTGGACATTGTGTCACTGTATGCAGATGACACTTGTCTTTTTTATTTTGGCGATTCCATCACTGGGGTTATCTCCGAAGCGCAGAGAGATCTTAATGTTTTAAACATATGGCTTAGTCAAAACCTTCTGACTATGAATGTTAGTAAAACTGCTTACATCGTTTTCGCGGCAAAGAATAAAAAAACCACCATTTCCAAATCTTACGAAAAATAACCAACCGCTACGAAAATCAACGCACGAAAAGTATTTGGGCCTAATTGTGGACAATAAGTTGACATTCAGAGCGCATATTGTCTACATAAGATCTCGAATAATCCCACTAACCGGAGCCATACGTAACATTGCAAAATGCGTACCCTATAACAAGCTAAGATATACCATTTACAACACGCTAGTCAAGCCACATCTCGAATAGGTATCTGATCCATCTACTACGCTTTTTAGGGGAATATAAAGTGTTTTAAGGTTAGTTTATAATAATCGGTATTTCTCAGGAATGGTACAATATCTTTTCATGAAAGGTGTACCACTGGGCAAGGGGGACTCCTCTTTCCCTTCAAACCGCGTGAGTTGACTACCATCGCATGCATTTCACGTAAAATAATGCGTTTTGTTGGAAGCAGTATGTTTATTTGACAATATTTCGAGATTTTACAATATCGTTAGAGATATTACAATATAACGTATTTGACAATTTTACGGTGACATATACATACCATACATGCATGACTATCCGAAGGATTCTTAAGACCAACATACACACAAATATTTCATTCACACAAAAGACTCGTAGATATAATACCCGGAATCAAGACGACCTAGAAGTACCAAGAGTGAGAACCTTGTTTGGCAGGAAAAATATACAGTATCAGGGGGTTCGGCTGTACAATAAATTACCAAAAAAACTCAGAGAGTGTACAAGCATACCAGCATTTAAAAAAGGCCTAAGGACACAATACAATATTAGACGCATAAGTTAAGATTTTTTTTAAATATTTGACACATAAGTTTAGCTTTTTATACGAGTATCAAGACAAAAGTTTAATGTAAAGTGTTTTGTATCTTTAATTGGAACAAGCTTGCTAAAGTACAAAAAAAAAAAAAAAAAAACTACCGTGTTCAGTTTCCTGGATTGTTTGAACTTCGCAATGTAAACTACAACCAAATGTTGATTTAGTTAAGTTTGTCTTTAAGTGAACTGTAATTTGTTCTTTGAGAAAATAAATGTCTTTAAACCGAACAACAGCTTTTCTGACATTATTTCGATGACAATAACATAGATGATAATTTATTATTTTCCAGAAAATGCCGACTCCTTGGCTAAGCATTTTCACGTCGCTTCCTTTCTGGGCCATCCTGCTGGCTCACAGCGGTCAAAACTTAGGATTCTGGACACTACTTACGGAACTGCCTTCCTACATGAAGAACGTTCTAAATGTGGACATCAAGCAGGTGAGATAACTGTATTAGAGCCATACCATAGAAATAAAAACCCAAATACTGATGAATATTATAATTATTATACTGCAACACTGTTCTCTTTTCATCTGACTAGTCTGTTTCTTCTCATCTAAAAATAAGTAATACCCTTACCATATTTTTCCAGAACGGCATGTTATCAGCTCTGCCATACGTGGCTATGTACATCCTGAGTTTCTTATTCAGCTGGCTTTCTGAGTTCCTCGTCAACAGGAAAATCATCAGGCTCGTCACTTCCAGGAAAATATTCAACACTATCGGTAACTTTAACATTATCTTTATAAGCACTGTTTTTTCAATTTTACACTCCGAGATATCCACGAGCGAATTCTTACAGGTTAGGTTGTTATTCTAATAATAATAATAATAATAAAATTTATTTCAGACCATCGAGTCCATATTTGAAACATTACAATTTTTATCGTTCATACATAAAACACTATCTCTGTAACTGGAAGGTGTATCGCAGCGATACAAATTATTTTTAAGACTCGCAAGGCCGCTTGAGAATTTGAGGAAGTTAATATCGCTTTGGACATTACAATAAAAGTGGGCCACTTATTGGTATCATCGATATGAGAATAAGAAGAAATGAAAGTGAAATATCTATAATGTTATGTAGGTATGTCTGTCTGTTTGTTTTAACGCCTTAACATATTTCAATGTTTGACACTCAGGTACGCCGTATCCCAGTAGTTCCTTTCTCTAGTTCCATCATAAACTGATTTAGGAAATAGGACATGTCTCATCCCGTTTGAATGTCCTTGTGGGTTAGTTCCCGCCATCTACACGCAAAAGCTAGTGGAACATTATAAGAAAACAGCGGCGCGCAACAGACGTACAGCTGAATCAAAAGAAACGCCGTTGAAACATGCGCGTAAACACTATTATATCGGGTTTTCCAGCGCTGTGGGGTCCGGCCGCAGCTCTGCTGGTCCTCTCGTACCTGCCGGCTGGGAACTTGACCCTCGCCGTCGTCATCCTGGCCATCACTGTCGGCCTCAATGGCGCTCACTACGTCGGATTTATGGTAAGTAGTACTATGAGTTTATTAAAATGGAAAAGCATCGTGATCCCTTTTTTTCGGCTGGGAAATCGTAAAATGACTCCACCCGGAGCAGGACGGTGTCAGACTTTTACTGACTAAAACCTATCCATGTTCCTTCCTCGCCCTTTATGTTCCGGGGCCACGTCGGTATCTCTTTCGAACAGTCGTGCAGCCCAAGCAGGCTTCGGCCCTTGCGGACCCCTTCCTTTCAGCTGACATCACTTTGAGCTGCGCGTGGAACACTTGCGCGCCGTCGACACGGCCTTTCGTCACGCCCAGTGCGTCTCCCGCGGCGGCTGGGGCGAGAGGTTCTCTCCCTCTCGCGTTCCGCCACCTCCTTCGCTAGGATGACTGCGTCGCAGAAGGAGCTGACGGTGTCCCATTCTGACTCATCGTAATGCCCTGGACTTACGATGACTGATTGAAATACCCAATCCAATTTGAGCAAGCGTGGTGATCTAAGCTCGTTCGTTTATATATCGAGAATAGCCATTGTCCTTCACATGGACTGTAATAAGTTTACAGTCTAATTCTTATGATTTAGTTATACTTCATATTTGATTGTGTTCAATTAATCCTGCTTTATCATTTGAATCTAAGCTATATTTTTGAAATGAAAATGTAATCTGCTCGAAAACGGTAAATGTTTTTGAGTAAATCATGTAAAGTATCTATTGAATATTACATAAATACCTGTTGGTCTAGTTGTCACAATCGTGAATGCTCAGTTCCGATTTCCAGGTCAAGCAAAGTGTTATTAGGTGTTCAACCAGGAATTTCTTAGTAGCTACGGAGTTAAGGTTTGCGCCCGGTTGGTGGCAATAGGTTCATTCCTTATGATTTTTTGTTTCAATGCTAATAATTACATGTTTTAATTCCAGCTGTCCCACATCGACCTGTCTCCGAACTACGCGAGTACGATGATGGGCTTCACCAACGGCATCGGCGCCATCTTCTCGATCCTGGCTCCTCTCAGCGTGTCCTTCGTTGTTGAGGATGAGGTAGGTCTCTAAAGATCTTGTTCTTCATCTTGTTTTACAACAAAATGCTGCTTTATATCTATTAAAGCCTCGTTGGTTTATTAACCGAGTCAATCCTGAGATCGATTGAAAGTATAATAAATAAGTACTATTGAATTATTCCATTTAGAATTTTTCAGTCTTGTTAGGAGCGTGGCTTCGTGCCGGAACGGCCGTAGGTAAACTATACTTATTGTCTGGAATCCACAGATGGTACTCGTAATATAGAGTTAGACTTTTAATTTGTGTCTCTTCTTCGAGTCTTTTTGTAAGAACGTAAAACAAATAAAATGACTTATGAAATTTATTTCAGACAAGTGCAACTGACTGGCGAAAAGTGTTCTTCATATCGGTCGCGTTCTACTTCTTGGCAAACCTGTTCTACCTGCTTTTCATCTCCGCCGACATACAGGAGTGGAACGACCCTAAACCTTCGAAACCTATTGGTAAGATTTGTTCGCTCCCAAACCAAGGGGAAGTTTGGGACGAGATGTCCGCGATCCGCGGAGACAATTCAATCAAGATGCCCTTTAATTATAAATATATCAACTCACCTAGGCGCTGGTGAAGTCCTGCTCCGAGGCCATGATTCAGGTCCAGGTTTGATGGGTGTCTGTAGGTATGTGTGTGTGTACGTGAATAGTGTTATGATTTTGTAGTCGATTTCAAACCTGACCGGCTATCAACTGGCGACAGGTTCCAACGCGTTAGCAGGTCACAACAACACAATAGTTCCAGTCTGTTCAATTGTTCACACGGCACGCGACGGGTTCGACCTAACCTCAAAGGGCGCGTGGGTGCTTCAACGTTCACAAAATATACACAATTACTCGGTTCCCAAATCAATGGCGAGGCTTTAGTCAATTTATTTCAACCAAATGGTCCCTGTTTATACGGGATTCAAAGGGATTTATCAATATTACGCCCAACAAACAATAGCCGGCGAGTTCACAAGCAATTTTAAAGACAAGTGATCAATGACAACTAGATGACAGGTCACGTCAAACCAAAGTGACGGCCGCCATGACAGTCAGCGCGTTCCATAGTCCGCGCGGGACGAAACATCTACCCCCCCCGGACGGGCCTACCCGTCCGCTAATCAATTGGCAGTCTCAAAATACCCCCCCAATGGGGGCGGGCTGGTGAGTCAAACAACCAAGTGACTCCTCGGCGAGCCAATTTGTTACCAATGTCAACCTGGCTCTCATTAAGGAAGGCGTATACTTCCTTCAAATAGTTACTTGTACCCTTGTAGTTGGTACCGCAATCAAACTGATCAAAGAAGGTAACCCTAGGCGAGACAAATCTATCCAAGGTCGCTACAAAGGCCTCTGTCGAGAGGGAGGTTAACAGTTCCAAGTGCACTGCCTTCATTGACAGACAGACACATACACAAGTAAGCCTTGACAATTTTAGAATGGCCAACAGCGCATTGCAACCGGCATGCGAGTTCCCAATGTGACGATCGGTCACCAACAAATCAAATCAAATGGCCCTCTTTGGGCAATAAGGGGGGTGACGAGTCCCATAGGAAGGCTAGAGTGCCTCAACCGTCCTCCAACAAGCAAAAGACCCGCATTATCCAAGAAGGGGCTCAACTTACTCACAGCTCCCGAGCTTAACCCTGCCAGACTTCAAGATCTCGATCTCCTTTTCAAAGTGCCCAGCCTGCACAGAGCGGACCCAATGAGGAGTGACTCCTGTTGCTCTTGAGGAGAGAGAATCGGTGATAGGCGCTTGTCCCCTGGATTCCTAGAATTGTGACCAAGACGCCTGATCCACGAGGTAACGTTCAACAATTGTCGAGGGAGCTGTATCTGTTCAACAAACAAATCAAACGGAGGGTCCTTTGTCCCAACAGCGAGCACCTCAAGCCCGGGCAAAAGGACCGACATCAAGACTGGCGTTCGAGGCCAACCATCCTCGAAACTTGCCTGAAAGGTCATTCACCTTCAGGCCCACTTAACCCGCTAACCAAGACGACAAAAGGCAACTCTGGACGCCGTGTCCAAAATAGCACGGACCACAACAGAGTCACCCAGGGGGCCTGTAGCGGGGCAGACGCCAATTTTCTAACAATGCCTGGGCGGCGACTGATCGCCGCATCCAGGCTGCCGTCGTTCACGACGAGGGTAGCACTCAAATGCTTCGTCCGCGCGGTGTCCCGGGCCGCTCGCCATCGCTGGAAGGGCATATCCCACCGGATGCCTGAATGGCGGAGGGCGCGACTCCAACCGGGGGCGTTCCGCCAGCGGAGGTGAAAGGTAGCGGTGCTGATCTGGCCATTGTTGCCCAGCAGCCGCCGTACAATTGTTCATACGAGGGGAGGCCAAATGGCGCGCACGCGGCTCCCGTTTACCATTACGAGGGGAGACCAACTGGCGCGCGCGCGGCTCCCGTTCAACTTGCGCGGGGGGTGGAGTGCAGCCATCAAAATTGCGGGCCTCTACCCGGTTCTCGACCGGCGTACCAGAGGCCCGGTGCTCGTCTCCGTGGTACCCCCCCCTGCGCGAACCCTCATCAGAAGCTGATCTGCCAGAGCGGTTCGCGTTGGCGCACAAAATCTCAAGATGAGCCCCTTCACAAATTCCACACGGGCGGGGCTTGGGGCAGTCCCGGTGAAAGTGAGCCCCCAAACAAGAGAAGCATAGGCGGCGTGCGTTGGCAATTCGGCGGCGGGCACTAACGTGCAACTCCAAAAAAGCCGTGCAACTTGCCATGCTATGCCCCGTGGCCTTACAAAAAACGCAATCAGGACTATTCTGGGTGCCCGCAAAACGGGGGGCGGGGCGACTATCAACCGGCCCCTTAGCCCTAGTCCGTCCCTGGTCTCTTGGCCGAGAAGGTGGTGGGCGCGACCCCATTGCGCCACAAGTGTTGTCCAAAAGGCGACACTCATCCTCCAAAAATTTGATGAGGTCGTCAAAGGGGGGAAGGTGGGTGGCACTGTCCCCACCATACCTCTGCTCGAAGCGGGACCTCAAGTCCGCGGGGAGCAACTGCAGTACAATGTGCACCAACAAGTAGGACCAACGGTCCACCGGCAACTCCAAACGTCGCAAAGCGTTGGTTGCTGAAACCAACGGGTTCAGCAGATTAGTGCGCAACGCCGACGTGTTCTCAATGGCCGGTAACCCCAAAATCTGGCCGATGTGAACATCAGCCAAGCAGCGCTTATTCTGATACCGTCGGGATAGGAGTTCCATAGCGGTAGGGTAGGCGGAGTCCGTCACAGGCAAGTGCTGCACCAAGGCTCGGGCCTCACCATCCAGGACCGACAATAGGTAGGCCAACTTTTGGGCGGGTCCGAGGTCCGAGCGGGAGTCAACCAGACTCTCAAATTGGTTTAGGAAACTCAGCCAGTGGTCCAAGCGACCATCAAAGTGTGGAAGTTCCAACGTGGGAAGCCTACTCAATAGACCGGGGCCTGAAACAACCGAGGTCTCCGGCTTGACCTGGTCAGGCGCTCGGCTCCTCAAAATCTCCCGGGCTCGCTGACTGACTGCGTCCCCCAATTCCAAAATCTGGTCGTAGTCGGCAACGACCTTATCTCGAGCTGCCTGGCCCCAAGCTTCCAATTCCAAATCAACAACAAACTCGTTGAACCGGGTGAACAACTTATCCACATCACCGAGTCTTACATCCAATTGTTCGGACCGAGCAAGTGTGATCTCCTCCAAATCCAAGCGCTCAACCGTGGCCGCAGCTGAGGTGAACCATCTTAGTTGTGAGACCAAACCAGCGGCCGCCTCCTTTACAGCCTTCAGTGAGGCCATTGCAACCAAATTCAACAATAACACTGTATGTCAAAAAGAAACAAATCAAACAAATCAAATCAATAAACTGTTTCAACAAATAACCCATAAATAAATCTCAATTAGAACCTAGAACAATTTACATAAACCTCTAGTTAACCAACAAATACCACTCAATATCAGTAAATATCAATTAATATCAAGTTACAATTAAATGACAACAATAATTTCAATCACACATGTGTCCAATACACAATACAATATTTCACACTGCAAGTACAATCGACAAGGGGACATATGATGCAATTAATTCCAATCAAACAATTATGTTCCAACTTGAGCCCGGCTGACAAATAACAAATTAGCTCTTGTTCAAACTTCCAATTGACCAGGCACTAAGTAAGTTGTTTTTTCAATTTTAACCACGCTCTGCTACCATTGTTCGCTCCCAAACCAAGGGGAAGTTTGGGACGAGATGTCCGCGATCCGCGGAGACAATTCAATCAAGATGCCCTTTAATTATAAATATATCAACTCACCTAGGCGCTGGTGAAGTCCTGCTCCGAGGCCATGATTCAGGTCCAGGTTTGATGGGTGTCTGTAGGTATGTGTGTGTGTACGTGAATAGTGTTATGATTTTGTAGTCGATTTCAAACCTGACCGGCTATCAACTGGCGACAGGTTCCAACGCGTTAGCAGGTCACAACAACACAATAGTTCCAGTCTGTTCAATTGTTCACACGGCACGCGACGGGTTCGACCTAACCTCAAAGGGCGCGTGGGTGCTTCAACGTTCACAAAATATACACAATTACTCGGTTCCCAAATCAATGGCGAGGCTTTAGTCAATTTATTTCAACCAAATGGTCCCTGTTTATACGGGATTCAAAGGGATTTATCAATATTACGCCCAACAAACAATAGCCGGCGAGTTCACAAGCAATTTTAAAGACAAGTGATCAATGACAACTAGATGACAGGTCACGTCAAACCAAAGTGACGGCCGCCATGACAGTCAGCGCGTTCCATAGTCCGCGCGGGACGAAACAAGATTTATACAACACTTTATAACGTGCCACTTTCTTGACGATAGCAGTGGTGAAGAAATATAATAGGTTCATCATCATCATCCACAGCCCGAACTCACCCACTTCTGGGTACAGGCTTCTCCTTTCTTGTGCCAATCTCCACGGTCCTCCGTTACTCCCCCGACGGCAACCATGTCGTCTGCCCATCTCGCCGTCGGACGACCCACGTTTCTATTACCAGTTCTTGGATATCGTTCGGGACAGCCTTGGTCCACCTGTCATCGCTGCCCCTTGTTATGTGTCCTGCCCAACTTCATTTGAGTTTCATACCGTGATTTCCAATAGGTTACCGCCGCCTACACATTTTGAAAAAAATGGCGTGAATGGTTACCAAGAGATTTCCTATGATGTAATTCATTTCATTTGCTATTTACAGAAGATGGAGAAAAGAAGTCAGAAGAGAAGAACCCGGAGAAGACGAAGAACAACGTTGGTGAACACAAGTTTTGATGCTAAATAAATTATTAAGTAAGGACTAGTCATAATAATTATTTGTGAAGTAAGTTATGTGATACCTCGCTGAATGAATAGAGAAGTGATGTGATATGATACAATCATAAAACATGCTAGAAGTACAGAAATATGCTCGGTTTATCATACAGGGTTAAATTATATTAGATTAAAAAAAAAAAACATAATATAATTATTATTTTCGAGCGATAGGTAATTGATTTTGGGCATAACACTTAAAGTACTTACGGGAGAATATCCGTGACTCAGCGTCGAAATATCGGGAGCTCATAGAAATCACAAAATCACGGATAATATCCCGATCCTGTACTTTAAGTGTAGGTAGTGGCAAACCGTGAAAGTCTAACAGTGGATTTTGGGCATGTTTTTCAACTGCAAATGTGTTTGTTTTTGGGATCAAATTATATTCAATTAAATATTCAACCCTACTTGAATTCTTCGTTCATCTTGTTGTTGTTATGATTCGATTTCGGTAGCTAGTTTAATTTGACCCTGTAGATATTGTAAAAAAATATGGAAACTGTTTGGTGTATAACAAGGAAGAAACAAAGGTCAAAAATAGTTCACAGGTTGCATCATCTATTGCTCTTGGACCAAACGTTATTCCTGTATACAGACATTTGAAAACCTGTGATTTTTCAAGTAAGTCGGAATTTACTTTTTCACAAAAATTGTATATCATTAACGGTTCATAAACTTCACAATATCTTGTACAAAAATATTTGCTCAATTTTATAATGTACGACAAAAGTTATAACTGGCGTATATCCCTAATTAAAACTTAATATATTCCGCAACTCGAGGGCTCAGAGCCTTATTAAAATGTGACAAATTGCGTCGAGAACTGCCTCAACTCTGTCACAATTCCAGTTTGTCGAATAAAATTATAATATTATTGTGCTGTATGTTACAATATGAGTACAGTGTTGTCAAATTGGAATAGTATTCAGCAATTTGTACCTTGAATTACTTTCAATGATATGTGCTAAGTTATGGGAACGGAAAACTTTCATACCATCCCTTTTTCTTGTACTCCACCTGCTATATCAAGTAACCGATGTCACAGCACAGTGCACTGCAGAAGTCTTAACAAAATAATCATAAATCCGAGGTAGGTAATATAATTAGTAAAACAAAGTGTGAAATAAATAGTGAATGTACCGGAAACCAAAGAGGATTCTGTAAATGTTGTTACCAGTTACCAGTGCCTTCGATCTGTGTAATAATTTATTTGTAAATATTTATTAAATGCAATCATTGTCTTTTGTTTAGACTAATAAACTACTTAAATTAAATAAACAAAAGTTAAATAAACAATATACTTTAGATAACTAGCATTTTTCTTTACCTAGTCTCTAGTAGATCTCACAATGAAAGTGTAGGATTATTGGCCGATTACCCACACAATGTGAATTTGATGTGGTGCAGAACATGGTTGGTATGTCCGAAGTGTTCAAACAACTGCTTTCATTATATTGAAATACACTGATGCTAGCAGCTATTGACGTGGCTACCTACTGTACCCAACTATTGACGTGGCTACCTACAGTACCCAACTATTGACCTGGCTACCTACTGTACCCAACTAAGCTAAAAATAAAAACTTTTTTGCAAAAAATAAAACCGACTTCACACAAAAAAGTGAAAAATAACTTTAGCTTCAGAAGTCGGTGACCTTTATTTGATTGATTTAGTTTTTTTGTCACCGACTTCTGAAGCTAAAGTTATTTTTCACTTTTTTGTGTGAAGTCGGTTTTATTTTTTGCAAAAAAGTTTTTATTTTTCACTTTTTAGTGGTTCACATGTGCATACCCTTTCACAGCGTACCAGCGTGATTTTTTGTTATGAACTGGTGTAAACAATAGACAGACATGAGATTTCAGCAATCCCAGTAAGAGACATTTGCAACATATATTGAGTAGTTCCGTTGCCTTTCTCCGAAGTTCTTCATCTAATCTTTACCAAATTTAAACGGGATTACTCCGAGAAAGTACTCTTTCTAAAACTACCCAAATCGCTTCTGGTGTGCCTATAAAATTTCCCATCATCAGGATCCCATTATCAGGATCCTGACTTGATGATTATGGGACCTTCTGGGAAGTATACCCTTTCAAACAATTAAAAACAAATTCGGTCCAGTCATCTTCGAGTAATCGGGGAACATTGAATTGAGAACCTCCTCCTTTTTGAAGTCGGTTAATAATGACGTTATGGTACGTGACTATAGCTAATCTTTTCATTTTGTTATCTTCCTATTTCTTATTTTTGCGTATATTTTTTCAATCAGGTCAGATTTTTGCAATTCGTAGTCCAATACTGGCTACAGGTGCACGAATCTACAAATCATTAAAAAACCACACATAATATAGGCTATCCGGATAGCCTATAAAAGATTTGGCCGAGTATCGTTAATTTGCTTCTAAGAATTGAAGAGTTCCGTTCCTTTGTCATGGATCCCATAATCAGAACCTAACCAAATTCTCATCAAACTACCCTTGAAGTACCCTTGCCAATAAAATAAAAAAAAACAATACATGTCAAGGTAATAGGCTTATCCCCAATAAATGGAACTTAATACACCTAACTGTCGAAATCTGGGAATATTGTACACATCTGCGTACCCCCTCAGAGCATACAGGCGTGATGTTACGTCATGATGTTGTATAAACAATAAACATTCAAGCGATTGCAGCTGTTACTGCAGATTTGCCGTGTATTTTTGAAGAGTTCCATTGTATATCTCCGAAGATCCGCATCAGATCTACAGCAAATTAAAATATAACCACACGGGAAGCACCAGCTTTCAAATTAAAAAAGAGTCATCAAAATCGGTTTACCCAGTCGAAAGTACTGAGGTAACAAACACTGTCGAAATCTGGGTGTATTGTACACATCTGCGTACCCCCTCAGAGCATACAGGCGTGATATTACGTCATGATGTTGTTTAAACAATAAACCTACAAGCGATAACAGCAATCACTGCAGATTTGCCGTACATTTTTGAAGAGTTCCATTGTATATCTCCGAAGACCAGCATCAGATCTTTAGCAAAATAAAATGGGACCACATGGGAAGCACTAGCTTTCAAATAAAAAAAGAATCATCAAAATCGGTTCATTCAGTCGAAAGTTATGAGGTAACAAACACAAAAAAAAAAAAAAAAAAAAAAAAAAAAAAAACATACAGACGAATTGATAACCTCCTCTTTTTGGAAGTCGGTTAAAAAACATGCGGGGCAGTCTTTGGGGACTGCCGATAGAAGTGAAAATTAAGTACTTACCTTGTGAATGGTATTGTCAAGCTGTGAGTGCATTTTTTTTTAATTTTTATGTTCATTTCCCAATTCCCCCCCCCCTGCCACCCCCCCCGCCCCTCAGGTCCCACCCTAGATGTAACACTGCTGCGGCTTGTGCCCCGCGCAAGCCTATGTGGTGCTACGCCGTAACTAATCGGCTACGAGGGCTACAAAAAGCGTAAGGTTCTCAATTCGTCTGTATTTTTTTTTTTTTTTTGTGTTTGTTACCTCAGAACTTTCGACTGGGTGAACCGATTTTGATGATTCTTTTTTTATTTGAAAGCTGGTGCTTCCCGTTGGGTCCCATTTTAATTTGTTGAAGATCTGATGTTGATCTTCAGAGATGTACAATGGAACTCTTCAAAAATAGACGGCAAATCTGCAGTGGTTGCTGCATCCGCTTGTAGGTTCATTGTTTATACTACATCATGACGTACCATCACGCCTGTATGCTCTGAGGGGGTACGCAGATGTGTACAATATACCCAGATTTCGACAATGTTTGTTACCTCAGAACTTTCGACTGGGTGAACCGATTCTTATGATTCTTCTTTTATTTGAAAGCTGGTGCGTCGTTTCCGTGTGGTTCCATGTCAATTTGGCTAAGATCTTACGCTGATCTTCGGAGATATAAATGGAACTCTTCATAAATAACCGGCAAAGCTGCAGTAATTGCTGCAATCGCTTGGTTGTTTATTTTTTATACAACATCATGACGTAACATCACGCCTGTATGCTCTGAGGGAGTACGCAGAAGTATACAATACACCCAGATTTCGACAGTTGGACGTGTAAAGTTCCATTCAATGGGATCCCGGAGAAATAGAGGTAATTCCTTAACTTTATAGGCACACCAGAAGTGGTTTGGGTAGTTTTAGGCAGAGTACTTTCTCGGAGTGATCCCATTTCGATTTGATAAAGATCCGGTGACTTCGGAAGATAGGCAACTGAACTCCTTAATAAATGATAGCAAATGTACTGGGATCGCTGAAGACTCACGTCTGTCTATTGTTTACACCAGTTCATAACAAAAAATCACACCGATACGCTGTGAAAGGGTGGCACATGTGAACCACTAAAAAGTGAAAAATAAAAACTTTTTTGCAAAAAATATAACCGACTTCACACAAAAAAGTGAAAAATAACTTTAGCTTCAGAAGTCGGTGACAAAAAAACTAAATCAATCAAACAAAGGTCACCGACTTCTGAAGCTAAAGTTATTTTTCACTTTTTTGTGTGAAGTCGGTTATATTTTTTGCAAAAAAGTTTTTTCTTTTAAAAATCGGATATCATCTTCATTCTATTGCCCTTATCCCAATTTATTTGTGGTCGACGCAGCATGTCTTCTTCTTCCATACTCCTCTATATTTCGTCATCAGACACTTCTTTTCTTACCATATCTTTCTTAACACAGTCCATCCATCGTCTTCTTCTGCTTCCCATCCACATTCATACTCAAAACTTTAAAAAAGTTCAAAAGTTTCAAAACTAGTTGTTAGTAAAGTTTTTTGTTTCATCACATGCCCATACCACGACAACCGATTACCACACAACTTTTCAGTCACCGGCGCCACTTTCAGACTACTACGACTGATAATACCTCCCTATATTATAATAACTGCAGATGGTTATGATATCATTTATAACACTCTTTCTTGGCTAAAAACAACGACACCTTCACAAAACTTCAGTAACAATGCAACAGAAAGTGTTCGTTATTACGCGACTGTGTTCAAACAAAAGGTGACGTTTGATGGCCTTTCCCTGTGACCTGAGAGCTTTAGACGATACTAATGAGCAGCGTTTGAAATAGAATATTATCAAAGGTAGCCTGTTATTTATTGCACTGTTAAGGGTGTAAAACACTTCTAAACGAAGCAAAAAGGCACTTTGTTCTTCCCGTCATTGCAATTTTTTTTTTTACTACACCGCGGTACCTGGGAACCTTTTAGTTACGAAGATAACGGAGGTCAAAGTTCCAACTATTTGACAAGTTTTAGGTAGATTTCTTTTTTTTGAAAAAAAAAAAATCTACCTATTGGTCTCTCACCTACGGGGATATATATGAATACGTATGTATATGGGTGACAAGCAAAATTTAGCCACACTCTACAGGTCGCAATTATGAACCGATTGCTTTCAAACTTGGCCAAAAAATCGAAACAGTCAAAACTTAGGCTAAGTTCGTGAATGGGCGGAATTCGTCCATGGGGGGCGGCGGGGGGGCGGTTTTTCTAAAATCAGTTTTTTGGCCATAACTTTTTTCCTATGGAAAATTTTTGAACCGTTTCTCATTTTTATCATTCTTAGTACGAATACGGACATCGTTAAATTAAAACTTTTTTGATGCAACCCCTAAATTGGGGAGGAGGTTGAAAATTCCAAATTTTTTGCGAAAAAAAATCATATCTCCGAAACAGTAAACATTTTGACCGTCGCAAATATTTTTTTTTGAAAGCAAATTGTTTACTTTACAATTGTTACCTTCAAAGTTTAGCGATAAAACTTATAGTTTTCGAAATAAAAAATTATAACTAAACATTTGAGGGCGTTTCCATGCTAAACTCTCATGAGAGAATTATAAAAGGGTAAAATTTCCATTACAGGACAACGATTTTGAAATCATATTTTTTTTTTGTAGATTGTACATTATAAGTACAACTCTTTATACAAATTTTCAATAGTCGGACGCTCCAGCACCTTCTTCGAAATCTACCTCCTCCTGCGGCTTGCCGGAGGGATTTTTTTTTTAAGTACTAGTTTTTATTGTACTTAAAAAAGGAGCTCGTGGCTAAATAATAACAGCCACTCGGGCTGATCTTTAGGTTGAGTCGTGCTTGCCTAGGTTGGTCTGTGGATGGGTGACCACCCTTACCGAGTTTCCTCCATGCTTCGGAAAGCACGTTAAGCTGTTGGTTCCGGCTGTCATTTGTCCATCTTTGACAGTCGTTACAGGTAGTCAGAGGCCCAAATAGTCTGACAACCAGTCTTACCAAGGGGTATCGTATTCCCCAGTATTAACTGGGTTGTGGAGGTCAGATAGGCAGTCGCTCCATGTAAAATACTGGTATTCAGCTGCATCCGGTTAGACTGGAAGTCGACTCCAACGTAGTAGGGAAAAGGCAGGCAGATGATGACAAGAGAGAAGATTTTTATTGTAAGACTTAAACACCTTCACGACCCCGCACTATTCAATCCACCCATCAGCACTATGTTTTGAGTGTGTTACATTAAGTTCTACCACAAAACATGAATTTTTCCACCCCAAAAAAAATCGTTTCCTTTTTTTTTAAAGATACTTAGTTTGATGTACAGAATGCTTGGTTAACGGCTTCGTGATGAGGTTGTTTACACCCTGTAGACATCAACATTATAGATACATAATAATATATTATTAAACCTACATTTTACCAGTGGCACACATCCGCCTATGTACCACTCTTGTACATAAAATTTAAATAAATAAATGAATTACGTGAAATTACGTATATAATTGATGCTGATAATATAGTGGAACAAAATTGTTCCTGTGCCACACACACCTAGTTTGCGAGATGTGAGTATACTATTATAGGTACACCTCTGCTTGTCACACCGAGGATTCAGGCGTGATGTTGTGTGAGTTCAATACAAAAATCAGTTATCCTTCATCACACGGAAGTCAATTGTCTTCCACACCCGCTCTATCGCGTATAATATTCGCGGGAACGATGCCCAGAGGGCGGGGAGGGAGAGGGGGGGGAGGTCTCGCGAGGACTAAAGTGTTTTCCCTTCCAATCTCTCTCCACAATTGAACGTAGGAAAATTTCGATCGGCGACCGGAGTCTGTGAGCTTATTGTGTAGTGACAGGACGCGGCGGTTGTGCAATCATCAGGCGCTTGGTTATTGTCTGCTGTTGTATTTGAATGGAGTGTTTGATAACTTAATAAAAATAATTTGTTCAAAGTAAGAAAGATAGATTGTTGGTTTTCCCGGTTGTGATAATAATATCAAAATACCTACTGTTTTAGAAACCTAAATCGACTTTAAGTCCAACGAACTTTTGTTATGTCACCTACCGATAAAAGAATCGAATTTTATAACGATTCGATGAAGAAAAAATCACAACCAAACAATCACCACAGCTCGATTCATCACATCATTTTTAGATGACACCTACATTCTGAATTAAACAAAAAGGCATGTTGCGTTATTTTTTTTTTCGATTTTAAATACCTTAAACCCCAGATCAAATAAAAAACCATGACATGGCGCTGTGAACAATAAAGTGAGGCCAGCGCAAAACTACGCCTCGCTCTGTGCATACACGCTCACACTCACACATTTACATCAACCTACAATTAAATTACGTCTCAATACACTGTGTGCATTACACAGTCATGTTACGAAACCGGCCTCACTTCTCTGTTCGCAGAGATCCGTCTTAACTTTTATTTAGTCTGAGCCTAAAACATGTTTGATAACGGTTAAATCTCTACCCTCCACTACAACTGCTACTAACAACCAGTGGCAAACACATAATAAAGGCTCAATTTTACGATTTCGCTCCTGTTTAATATTTGGGGCGGTGTCGAGGGGTGCGGGGGGAAGTTTTCAATATAACACAGAAAATGAATCGAAACTTGTATTTTAAGAGAAATTTTGTAACAATTAATATTGGCTTTTTATTAATATTTCAAATTAATGTTACACGTGTTTTCCAAATGATTTGTTAGAAAACTTCGCTATTCTTGTAAATCGTCAAAGAGGTTTTTTCCTTGGAAAAAATGTTTAAAGACATCCTGCAAAAGTTTTTCAAATTAACAACGTTTATGTTGATATTCGTCTTATTTACCGACGGTGTCCTAATAAAATTCATATATTTTAATTTCTACACTTTAGACAAATGTCTACTAACTCTTTATAAAATAGAGCCTGTAAACACCGTAAATAACAGCTGCTCTACAAAATAACATTCTGATTTTTTTTAACAATTTTTTAAATCTTAAGTGCACTACCTTGTACCAATTGTGTTTATCGAACTTATAGTACTGAGTAACAAAATACCTCTTGGTTAGACTGGTTGTCAGACTTTCGGGATATGCAAAAGTGTCAAAGTCCTACAAAGACAGCCGGGACTTTCCAAAGCACGAAGGAAACTCTCTATGTGATGGAAGATCACCCACACTGATCGACCTTAGCAAGCGCTGCTTAACCTTGAAGATTGACTCGAGTGGCTGTTATTACTTAGCCGCGAGTTTTACTAACGTGCAGTACAGAAGAACTCACGGCTAAACTTTTTGAAACTAACCGTTCAAAGTAAACTACGCAAACTATTTCACTGTTACATTTACATACGTCCATGGGCAAAAACAAACAATTTATTAAAAGCAGTATTCATTGTTTTCTTAAAACGTTTAGTTCCTTCTTTATATTTTTTGTCAAAATTTCACAGTCATCGTAATCATAGCTATTAACTTTCCACTACCTTCTCGACGCATAACATGGAAGTCCACTCTAGTGCCTCGCCCGCGCCGTGCTGGAGCCCCATATATCAGGCTCAAGCGCACCCGTCTAGTCGCAGCTTTAAATAATGTTCCTTCTCAAACATTCCTCTACTGTATGAAATTTAATTTTAAAGTATTTGAGCGTTGTTTCAAAGCGATCTTAAAAGATAAGGCGAGTGGATTGGAGTGGATGAGGCAAAAGGTACAAGTTTTCGAATTAAAAGTAATTGAAGAGGACTGACAAGAGTGAAAACAAAAGGCCAGCACAAAATTTTGGTGACCTGTACTAAGATCTGTGCAAAAGTTTATGTAATTTTAGTAGCATCTTACATCATTATACTTGGCTTCCAGTCTAACCTGCAGTTAAATATAATTATGCAATACCAGTATTTACAAACATGGAACGACCGAATATCTCACTACAACAACCCAGCTAATGACTACGTAATACTATCGTATTACAATTCTATCAGCAATATCCAAGCAGAATAGATTAATTTGATTCGTGCTTTAAAAAATTATCAAGCAGTACAAAGTCACGCTCAAACCAAATCTAGTTTCCATATTTGTTGTTTCCAACGCTCTATAACATTGAAAAGCAAAAAGAAGTAGATCTAGCACGTGTAGGTACATTCCAGTGTAGCTGTTGGCAACACTAACACTAGCATCAAAGAAATCTGTTCACGCTGCCATCACTTCGCGTTTGTGTGAAACAAATAAACAAACTTACGCGCTCAGGGTTGCCACAATACATTGCAGAACAATAAGATGAAATAAACAACTCCATATTTGTAAAATCAGACATCTTGCGTTACTTTGTTGACTTTATTCCTGCCACTTCATGGCTTGATAGGAGGCAACTACAGCTGTCACGACGAGTAATAGAGAAGTACGAAGAAAAAGACATGCTAACCTCTAGCAAACTGTGAGGAGAATAGTAATGTTAAGTCAGGATCACCGTTTACCATTACCGTTTTTCTGAGTAGAGTATGCCTTACGTTGTATCAGGTGTATTGTGAAGGCAGAACTTGAGTGGTAGTGAGAGATATTGCTCGTAGAACGGATGGCCGATAGACGGCAACAGGGTTTTGAAGTGGCAGCCACTTCGTAGAAGGTGCAGCGTTGGTAAGCCTTGCTAAGACCGACTTTGTTATTAACCCAACGTAATGAATTCGTTATGCGCAATTAATAAAATATCGTAGAATATTCTGTCTTGGTAAACAACATAACAAACGTTTTTATGCAAAACTACTAAACAACATAATTAAGGGTTGGTATGCAAAACTACTAAAAAACATAATATGCGTTTATATGCAAAACTAGTACAAGCTTAGGCACATTTTAAAAAACTCCCGACACATAATTACTAAAAGTTAAATGGAAAATAATTCGTGAATCGTTAGGTCCTAGGTACCAGCCATCATTCCACTTTCCTCATCTCATTTCGTTAGTTAGTATTCCTCATTCCCTTTCAATATCATAGTATATATACATTATTGTACTAGTCAAGCCCTTTCATTTTATACCCATATTTGAAGGAATTGTGAAAAAATGGAAAAAATGTAAATCACCATTTTGTGGTGGCGGCCATCTTGGATTTTAAATTTATCATAGTGTATAGTATTTTCCTAGTCAAGCCGTTCCATTTGATACGCATCGATTTTCATCAAACATACCTTATAATACTCCCGACTAAATCACCTTTCAAACAAAAAAAAACAACAAAATCAAAATCGATTCATTCGTTCGGGAGCTACGATGCCACAGATAGACACATACACACACACACACAGACATTTATAACACCGTCGTTTTTGCGTCGGGGATTAAAAAAACGAGTGTAAATAAAATCCTTTCTTAAATACCATCACATGACAGCCCTACTGTCATTGCACGTGCAGTAAACACGTCGGGACTTATTCAACACTCGTTCGCTCACGTTCGGCTAAGTACGGGTTTCGCCTCGGTAATCTATCGCTACCGCGTTGATCGGCGGCGCCCAGTGACGTCACGACTTGTTGACTGCACCGCGCTGCGTTCAAAGGTAGTTTACGCTGTTCCAGTAATGGATGAGCGGGAATGGGTTTAATGTTGGTAGTAAAGAGGGACGTGAAGACTTGACTTAAATACTCTATTGAGTACAAACTTCCTATTTTATTGTTTAAAGGTAGTTTCCTGGTTTTGAGGAGTTAATAGTAGTAAAGAAAATTACTTTTAAGTGTTAGTTTACATGACAAACAAACTACAACGATGTAGTTTCTCCAAATAAAATCTCAAAGCAAGTTAACTGACACTTCAAAACGTTTTTGCTATTGAAAAATGAATATCAGGGATATTCATTTCAGACAAGTGCAGTATTTCAATCGTTCTTTCGCTAAACATTTTAGTTTCAATCTGCAAAACGTTGATTTATAGCCCAGTTTGATGTATTATGTTATACTCGCTTACAATAAATCTGAAATATTGCGAATATTGCGCGTCGTATAAATCTCACTAGTTGTTTTATATTGCTGGTTAGATTGAACTTTTAACATGAGTGTTATTTATTTTAAATTCAGGATATTTTATCCTGTAGGAGATCACCTGTCGGTGATAGGACGACTCCCTGGGCGGGACGGCTGGCTGGGCAGACTGAATGCGGGAGGCTTTGAGTTCCATAATAGTAAATTGCTTTTGTTAGAAACCATAAAATAACTTTCTTGTATCAGATTATACCTTTACTGGGACCTAAAGAAATAAATCAAGCTAAATGTTCCACGATCCAATCACTGGCCGCTCATGACCATGTGACCCATTAACTTCATAGCTAATGACACGAAACGTTCTATGAAATTCTTCTTAGACAAACTAAAATAATCCTAGGACAAAGTTTGAATATCGCATTTCTTGTATATCAAGTTCTCATATTCTACAAGACGTTATTTCTTTAACATGTTGTATTAAAATTTGCATAATATCGTATTTAAAATTTTTGCGCATGATTAAACAATTTAATTTAGGATGATTTGACGTTCACAAAGCGCTCCTTGGTGTTATTTGACACAAACACCGAATAGGATAAGTATGAGATAGACTGAACCATAGCTAAGTGTGGATTGTAAGTAAACAAATTATCAGAAATTAAGAAATTGGGAAAATCTTTGTGTCACAACTTTTTCTTTACAGTAGACCGAACATAGAGGTAAGCGCTTTGAACCTCTAGTGAGGCATGGAGTTGTAATAAAATGCGAGGCGTCTACATTGATGATATTACGATATGCGACCCACTGTACCCAAAGTTAAAATTGCATTTGAGTTACGCTATAATAACATAACCCTAGCTTAGTTTAGTTGTGGTTTAAGTCCAATTAAACAGACCGTGAAACATTACACGTGGGTTAGCTTGTTATTAATGGTTCTCGAATTACAGGATCTTCCTACTAAGTACCTACTAAGTAATCAAAATCACACACAAAATACAAGTAATAGGTATTCTAGAAAAGTTCATTCTTCTATTTCGTGGAAAGTGCCTAAAATGGAGTCAGACTTTGTATGCGGCCCATTATGCCTCTAACTTGGCTTTACAGAGAAATATCTGTCAGGCATGCTTTTAATTTTATTTCCCCAAAGTAGTGGTAATACACAATACTAATGGCTTGAAAAGTTACACTTTTGATGGCATCGCAGAGAAGTCACGTCTTGAATCGTCCCACAGGTATACGCTGTACAAAATGATTTCCTCGAGCTTTTTGTGTCAGCGGACTCTGGATATTGAGTATCTGAAATTGTCACGAAGCCAATGAGCGATTAATAAAAGTCAGCTTTTTAGAGTTCCGTACCCAAAGGGTAAAAACGGTACCCTATTACTAAAACTCCACTGTCTGTCTGTCTGTCTGCCTGTCACCAGGCTGTATCTCATGAACCGAACAGTTGAAATTTTCACAGATGATGTATTTGGATGCCGCTATAACAAATTCAATCAATTCAAAGTCGACTACGCTTTTTAGGGGAATATAAAGTGTTTTGAGGTTAGGTTATATTAATCGGTATTTCTCAAGAGTGGGGCAAGAGAGACCCCTCCTTCCCTCCCCATCCTCCATACCAAGCGAGTTGACTTCTATCGCATACATTTCACAATATTACGATTTCACTTCGTTAGAATATAATCTACCGAAAAATAATGCGTTATACAGTATGTTAGTTTAAACGAGGGACTTATTCAAACCCGCAATAGTCCATGCTTACATGATACTAATAAACATATGAACAAAAAGAAAACACTAATACATAACAGATAGATCCATACCAAAAACTTCGCCTAAGTTTCGCAACGTGTGCGCCATGCGCTTATCACAGAACATGTGTGCGGGTCAATGACCTTTCTAGGTAAAATCCATTTTCCCTCCATACTTTAAATCTGGCTTTAGACAGGCAAATATCTAGGTAACTAGGTACTGACCGAATGTTCGCAGTCGTTGATTGACACCTTGCATAATAATTAACGGTTCCTCGCACAATATCACTAGATAACACTTAAGCACGAACCATAATCGCAATATTCTCCACTGGAATAATGATATGAGGTAATTTTTGGTTATTAAAGAACACGTTTACAGGACACTCTTAATATCGCGAAGTAAGCGGGGTTGTTTGTTAAATACGATACGCGGAAACGCAATAATAGACATGCGGAAGTAACGGCGCTCGCGCATACACTGAGGTGAGCGCGGGGTGGCGCGGGGATGTGCCCTGTCGGTGCATCGGGGACACAAACACAAAGCAAAGGGGCGGAATTTGCACACGGAGCTCAGGACCGGCACGTGTTTTGCCGCGTGACACCTACTTGCGCGCTCAGTGTCCATGAGTAATGTATTTAATTAGACAATTATGTCAAAAATTAAGGTTATAGGTTTTTTACATATTTGGATTGAGAATCGAATACTGAATACCTTCCCTCAATATGTCCCTCGTTTAACCTAACACACTGTATTGTAAGTAGTATTTTCAGTTGACAATACTTCGAGAGTTTACAATCTCGCTAGAGAGATTACAATCTAACGTGTTTGACAATTTTACGGTGACATAGAATGGAACGGAAACCTTCGTGCGCGAGTGCGACTCGCACTTGGCTGGTTTTTGTGTTTGATTATTCTATGAGTTAACTTATAAAATGACGAGCTTTTACTTGGTGTGTCATAAAAATACAAGGATGAGGTTATTTGCCCACCTTATTTGAGACGAAAAAAAGTTGCATGTTGAGTTTTATGACGATTGTGCAGTTATTCGGAATATTTGAGCAAACTTTCCGAGGAATAAGTTTTTCCTTTATACTTTAATAATAACATTCCCCGTTTCCGCAGCCCATCTGCAGTACGCACCACCGACTAAAAGTTGGTGTACACCCTACCTACTATCTACCTACCGTTGCTTGTTAAAGCCGAAAGTGCGAAACTTTCGCAATACACAGGTGTTTAAATTAAACGGCTGAAAGCGAGCCAACTTGCCTAATAAAAGGTTGTGTATGGATTTTTACTGAGAAACTCTCCTTACTTTTAGTTAGTTGAAGAATTATTTTTTTCTTTAAAAGTAAAGAAAAATATATGACCTGAGTATGTAGCAGATAAAAGACACGAAATCTACTAGGCAATCTCTAGGCTCTTTTAAAAATGTAAAGATAAAACTATTAAACACTTTGCTTACCACACTAAATTTCGACACCAAGACTTCCCGGTCAGCAGTCGCGCTTATGACCGCTATTACCAAACGAGGTAGTAACAGGCAGGCATATCTATTAAATACTAAATTTAATCTAGAAACAGCTATTAGAAATATATTCCCAACTTATTATCGAATCGTTGTCTTGTAAACCTATACAAGACTAATGAGAATCATTACCTCCTCACTCAGTATAAATATACAGAAGACCAGCTTTATACAACAAGCAAAACGCACGCTTATCCACACTGTGTCCACACAGAACCAGATTGAACCGGACAAAAATAACCTTTTGTCAAGCAAAAAGTCCCATAACAATTGATTAAAAATTGCATGGACACTAAGCTCTGACTTCTTTTTATTGGGACCGAGCTCGTCAGTACACTATTTTCAAACCATTGAACTCCTGAAAGTCAAAATCAACAGTGGCAACCACCAGAAAAGCGCTGACAGACAAACAAAGAAGCTCGACGAAGTCCCAGAGAATGAATTCCTGGATTCCGCAACGAAGAAGTATAGCGGAGGAGTAGGAAAAAGCCTTAATTTCCACTTCTGAGTAAGTTCTTGTCTGACCAGCTCATCATCTTCATCACCATATCAGCCAGGTATAAGTCAGTCAGTCACATGTGTTTAGGCCTCGCCTCGTTTCTGATACATTTCCTGGTTCGGTGCGTCCTTACCGGTGCATGCCATGTCGCTAAGTATTGCCACATATCGACGTGTTCTCATAATTTGAGATGGCTGTTCGTGCGCTCCTATGTGTGTGCGTGTGCGCCGATTTTCGCTCATTGTATGAAGCCGACCTTCTATTTCTATACGTTGCGGTGTAAGTAAGTATCCATTACGCGAAGTTATCGTAATCGTCGCAATTAGCATGATTTGTGTGAGCTATCGCGTAAAGTTCGACGCTCGTCTTAATTGTAATGGCGCGCAGATATCGCCTGTGTACCATTATTGTGTTTATTTAATCATTGTGTTTGTGTGTGAGATTATTACTAAGAAGTTTTCTTGGAAAAATATCTAAAAGTTAAGATCGTTTTTAGGATAAAGTTATAGTACTTGTGTCTAACCAAGTCCCAATAAAGGCTTTGCACCTCCATGCATTGCCTCATTGCGTTTACCTAAGACCGTCTCGAAAATGGCCAAAGCTTTACTTCAGCTGAACAGTCAGAGAAATCGACTTGAAAAACCGACCTTGGCAATGTCCCTTGACCCGTCAAACACTTACCTGCGCCAACAATAGCAGCTGTTCCACAATGGCCACAGATCATTCACGGACGTTTGTCCTGTACGGGCCGGCAGCCCGCGCGCCCATTATCGGGCGGCCACATCGCGTAGAAGTAACGCGTCTGCTCGTGGCGCCCTGCGCCCTCTGCCGGACGATTTATGTGATTACGTGAAGATCGTAAATATGAACTGAGTTATGGAATACGTGCGGCGAACTGATTCAAAGGGCTGGCTTGAAGTATTGCTTCTTAAATGTTTTGTGATGTACGAGTAAGTGTTTTTCGCACAATCGGGTAGGTCCGACGTTACGGACGAATGACTGACTGACTGTACAAAGACTCTAGACAAATTGTCTTTGTCTGATAGCTATAAAAGTAAATATTTGAAATAAACAAGTGAAAAGTATAATGTATAATAATATGTTGAAGGTCGTTGTAAAATCCAAATTGTTTGAAAGCATTTGTCACTTGTCTTGACCAACAAGATAAAATCGGTATACAACAAAATTATGGCAAAGGAGCACTATACCTACATTTAGCGAGACTTTGTTATGTATTTATAAAAGAATTTCTTTATAAAATACAAAATAATGTATCGCCAAAAGGCTAACGATGTAATTTTCACAAATTGAGAGCTGATATTTTATTATGTTTAATGTTATCACAGTAAAAAAGGTATTTTATTTCGGTAGAAAGCTGAATCTTAATCAAAGTTGATCTTGGATTAAATTTCAGTTTTCTTAAGAATGTGTATGAAGCTCAATATTAATCTAGCAATTACATTAATTATACATTCCATAAATTGTGCTCGAATAAAAATTCAACGAATTAATTGGAAATCCATCGCTGACCCAATCATGTTCGGGGCGAGCACCGAATTACGCAATATTATCATCTAAAACACCTTATAAGATTCATTTTGAAGATTTTGAAAAGCTTAGAAAGCAAGATGAGTGAAGGCGACAATAAAATGTATTTCAAAGCAAAACGTGAGAAGAATCGCCGCCGCGAGGGACGCCCTTGAAGCACATCATCATCATCTGCCTAGCCTTTTCCCAACTTCTATTTTGGGGTCGGCTTCCAATCTAACCGCATGCAGTTGAATACCAGTATTTTGCATGGAGCGACTGCTTATTTGACCTCCACAACCCAGCTATAGTATTGGCTAATACGATACCCCTTGGTAAGACTGGTTGTCAGACTTTTTGGATCACTGACTACCTGTAACGCTGTCATAGATCTACAAATGATACCAACCCGGGACCAACTGCTTAACGTGCTTTCCGAGGCACGGAGGTAACTCGGTACGTAATGAGTGGCCACTCATCCACAGACCCACCTAGGCAAGCACGGCTTAACCTAAAAATCGACCCGAATGGCTGTTATTATATAGCCACGAGCTCCTTGCACACCCATGAAGCACATTTACAGACGTTGTTGATGATGTGGTTATTCGCCACCGTCGTATGTTTGTGTAATGATACGTAGACGAAGCCAAAGGAGCATGTGAGGATAGTATCAGGTGGAGTTCTGTTGTTTCAACCTGCCCCACGGGAAATGTTCGAATTGAAAACAAAGTTGCAACGAAGTTGTTCTGTAGTTATCATTCATGTAGCTCATTTCATGTAACGACTACTTATGACAGATACGTTCACTCTACTACTACTCGTAACTAAGAAAACTGCAGCTTGGAAATTCAATTTAGGATATCCTTTTGTGTTTGTTTGCGGTTCATTCTACTAGTTTACATACTAGTTTCCTTAACTAAACTTTTGAACGCCCATCAGGGAAATTCGCGTCGAGGAGAATTCTTCGAAACGTTGTACTGTTCTTCAGTTCTCGTAACGTTATAACTTTGTTTTGGGACAGTTTGAGTACTTCACAGTGAAATTTTATCCGCTCTCTCGCTGCTCGACATTTTCATTTCTAGGAAGCGAAATTGACTTGAAAATCCAAATAGAGCCTAAATTCGATCATCCACTGCTACTGGGATGTGCACAGTGAGACTTGTCACGTTAGCTGCGCTGTTCATTTATTTACCAGACACGCATCTATGCGTAGCGCAGCCATGAGTCGCAGTGGGCGATCTATCAACAATTCTAGTCTGTAACTAGTTATCTAACTCATTTATTATCTCTAGGTAAATAAAACTATATAATTTGAACTAGATTTACCATTCACGCTTCAGCGAAGTCGAGTTCAAAACGAATAAACCTTTGCGGTTGCAACTCATCGTTGTTGCAATATTCAACGTTTCAAATATCGCATTCTCTAGTTACTGTAACATTATTTGGCTTCAAAGTCTTAGCTTTCAAATAAACATGGTGGTATATTTCGACCTAAATGTTTTCAAAACAGAGGTTGTGATGGTCAGGTATGCAGACACTCTATGTAAATTACTGGTATTAAGCTGCATCAGGTAAGACTGGAAGCCGACCTCAACATAGTTTGGATATAGCTGGACAGATGATGATTAGGTATGTTTACAAAATAGTTCAGTGAGTAAAAGGTAAGGAAGGTGGTCGCCCGCCGCACGAGGTGAGTTTAGCGTCTCATGACATAGTCGCTTGCGATTCAGTCAACCGTGTAAATGGTCTAGCCGCATGGCTTTGTGAGGCGATTTGTGAAGCGATTAGCCGCAAATCGAAAATTGACTCTGGTAAATCTCCCATGACACAGAGAAATTCTGACAAAGTCAATATCTTTCAGAAATACTGCGGAATTTACCTTATCAAGTACCTACTATAGATAAACTATCAAAAAATTACTGGTCATTAGTCCTAGGGTTCATAAACGTTTCATCTATTAACAATATTGACTGTCAATCAATCTCGAGACGTTACAAAAGTAATTGTCGAAATCAATCTTTCTTCAATGCAAGTTGTAGTCGATATATCATTACTAAGTAAAAGGGATTATTTCTAAAAAAAAGTATGATGGTGATCGATGTCACAACAATGACATCTTCTCCGGAGAGGTGATGCATCACCTTCGTATGTATTCCCTCTCATATACATATTATTGAAGTCATCGATCAATATGCCTGGGACTGTGGGACTACACTTTGCATACACCCTAATTATGTTTTCAACAATGGAAGTAAGAAAGTAATACAAAAGAGAAAGGTCCGCTTGTATAGACCGCAATTCATCAATTAATTAGTATCTTACTTGAGTCAAGTCATCTGAGTAAATCTATCCAACTTAATCTATTGATTGATGCATTTAGTTTCATTGATAATCGAAATAGGAAAAAAAAAAACCCAATTAAAAATTAAGAGAATGGCTGGGTACTCTCAAAAACAGACCTGTTCTTAGGATACACATTTTACTATAAATCATGTTCGTTACTGATCTTACTACTAACTGCTATGCTAGTGGTGCACAGTAAAGAAATAAAATAAATTAATATCGCTGGACATTACACACAGAACCTCCTAGTGCCACACTAAGCAAGGCTTGTGTCATGGTCGCCAGACAGTTGAAATACTACATAAATACTTTTTGTTTCTAAATACTTACTTATTATACATATATAAAAATCCATAACTCGGAAACAAATGTCCATGCTCATCATACAATCATTTGCTCCTACCGGGATTCGAACCCGGGACCCTAAGAACGTAAGCAGCCTCACTACCACTGCGCCAGACGGGTTGTCAAAAAGAAATAACTTGGCTACACAACGTTTTGTACACAATCACGCTGCCCAGTGCCCACGCAGGATGCAGACAGAGAATGTTGCCACGTATCATTTGTTTTATTTCGTGGCTATAGGCTACAGCTAGTGGACTACCTGAAATAAAAACGTAAATAACTCTATCAACTTCACTGCTGGCCGTCTCCCAAACTACGCCATAACACACTGTCCTCCATAACAAACCCGTGCAATACGTCCAGCTCGGCGATGCGATGACAACGCATCATAACGCATGCGACACCACACTGCACACTGCCGCTTCACAAAATATTCACTTACAAAGTAAATCTACTACCGCTAGCCACATCGCATATTTTATCGCGAGTTTGTGTGACCACAGGATAGCCAGAATTATGTGAAAACAGCTGCACTAAATAGATATTCCAGATGTTTGTTCTAGACCAAATGCGAGAATTTTACGTCATGAGTCATCCAAAAACAATTTAGAAAATAGAAAATTAATTTATCTTTTTTCTACGAACGAAACATTGTGATTGCGTATGGAATGAAGGGTGTGGCTGTAGAATGTTGTAATATTCGGGGGCAGTCTGTTATATTTAACCCCTGTCGGTAAGATTGACAGGGGCGCTATCGGCTATGGAGCACTATTTCGCGTGAAGCTTTTCTTATTGTAGCTTTGTATAGGCCTGAAGGTTTCCTTATTCAATATTGTAGTTATAATGTTTATAACAGACCTTAATCTTTTCACCGGCCTTCATTAATTTGAAAATGAGTTTTCCAGAAAAAATGTTTTATGTAAAAACTGCCAGTTGTTTTCTGAAGTGGTTCAATAAATAATTCTGAAAATAACACCTTCTGACAAGACAATGAATAATTATGAAAACATTCAGAGTTAGTAATGATAAAACTGTGCTTATATAATACGGTTTAACTTAAAATTCACACGACATCACAATAATTTCCACATCACAGTATAATTCAACCAAAATGATAACAAGACTTCAAAATAACCAGCTGTTCTACTAAGAATAATCTTATCACAAGTATTGAATTAGTTTCAACGTTCAACAAGAACAAAGATCGAATGAGAATTAGCCGAGAAAGCAAAACGATGGAAATTATGGACGAAGAGAGAATTAAGATATTATTTCAATTAAAAGTTTTAAAGTTTCTGAGAATAATTTAGCTTGTTAGAAAAGCGAGAGAACTTGTTTGGCTACAAATAGATTATCCGATCAATTTGTGGAGAATTTAATAGATTACTTCGCTGCTCTCAAAACGGTGAAAGAAAACCGCCATGTTCTAGAACCAAAAAATAAATATTCATAGACATGTGACATTTACCAATCCGCACTGGGCCCGCGTGGTGGATTATAATAGTAGCCCATTCCCTCTCATAGAGTTGAGGCCTATGTCCCAGCTGTGGGAACATTAATAGGATTATGACTGCGCCTGCGCCTTCATCCGCAAAAGTTGTGATAGTTTAGCTAATACGCATGATATAAATATAATTTAAAGGTCTAAAGCTCCAAGAATAATGTAGTTTTCTGCCAAAAAATATTTTATTTTAATTGGATCATTAGTTTCGGAGATTATCTTTATAATCGATACCTGCTCATGCTCAAAGTAGATACATTCAATAAAATAGTTTTCTTAACTTACACACACAAAAAAACTTAAATTAACACTATCTTGTTGCTAACAGTCACAGTAGTTTCAAAGCGATGAAATATCAAACTAGTTTGAGTTATAAGTGAGTGATTACTTAATCAGAGAGTCGAAAAACTTATTTTGTGATTGTTTCCAAACCATTTAGGTAGTTATCTAACTTAAAACACGAAAAATAAGTATAGATTAGACTGCAAAAGTTATGTGACATTCTACAGGAAAGGAATCCAATACAAATCGGAGTACGAATTAATTTAAATTAATAATTCATCATTCTCCTGCCCTTATCCCAATCTATTTGGGGTCGGCGCAGCATGTCTTCTTCTTCCATACTGCTCTATTTTTCGTCATCTCATCAGTCACTTCTTTTCTTACCATATCCTTCTTAACACAGTCCATCCATCGTTTCTTTGCTCTTCCTCTACTCAAATACCCATCAACATTCATACCCAACACTTTTTTCACGACATTTTCCTCATTCCTCCGCATCACATGCCCATACCACGACAACCGAGTACCACACAACTTTTCAGTCACCGGCGCCACTTTCAGACTTCCTCTAATATACTCATTCCTTACTTTATCCATTCGCGTAACACCACACATCCCCCTTAGCATTCTCATCTCCGCGACATGCAGATGCCTTTCATTCATCCCTTTTGTGGCCCAACATTCTGATCCATACAACACAGCAGGTCTAATCATTGTTTTATAAATCTTCCCCTTAAGTTTTAGGGGAACGCGGGAGTCGCAGATCGTTCCCGTGACCTGCCGCCATTTCATCCATCCCGTGTTAATTCTGTGCTTTACACTACGATCTATTTCGCCATCGCTATGCATGAGTGAACCAAGATACCGAAAGTCGGAGCAGACAGGAAGAGACGCGCCATCTAGCGCTATGGCTCCAGAGCTGGATGGAATAATTAAGATAAATAATTAGAATTATTTATCTGACATTGTTCGATCCCATCTAATTAGAAACTAGTTACTGGTAAATAAAATAACACATTTTTTTTCGAAATCTATGAATCCAATCGGATGTTTTTGAATTAAAATGCTTCTTCATCAATGTTTGGTTCAGCGCTATCTAGCGGACTTTTCCAGAAATAAGTAGAAAACGCAAAGGCTTCGTCTTCAGTTTCCTCCAAACAAGAAAGCAGCAACCAAACATCCATGACCTTCCAAAATATTTCTGTTCTAACAAACTTTTTATTCCCGTACAAGATAGAGGGCGACACTTCTATCAAAATGATAAGTACAAAGGAAAAGTTTTACTCGTGAAAAAGTAGGTCTAGGGCGCCGCAGAAAATAGTTTAGCTATTTTAAAACCTGGCCAGTATGCTGGCAAGTATAATAACCATGTTCAACGCTCATTCATATATTAATATGTCAATTTAGACTCAACAGCAAAACTATGTTTGTTTTTGTAGTATGTTAATGAAAAACAAAGTTACTGCTGCAGTTTTACGATAAATGTGAACACGTTTTTTGTAATTTTGAGTGCAAATTGTTGATATGGACCACAAAATAAAATAAATAAATATCAAATATCATACAAACCATTTTTCTTTTTGCGTTCGGACACAATTTTTACGACTTTTTAAGCAAATAACAAATAATTATCTCACCAATCACTGACAAAAGAAAAACGTATTCTAGGAATCTTGTTAGTATCTACTTATATCCATAATATTTTAAAGAGGAAATTCAAAAATGCAATAAATTGTATTTTTGTATGTAACGAGTTAACTTAAAAACTACTGGACATCGATCGAACATCAGCAATGGATAACTACATTATCAGCAAGTAACTTAGGTAAGCTATATTTTACCCCGTACTCCCACTGGAACGGGAACGGCGCGGGTGAATCCGCATGTCGTCCGCTAGTATTGTTATAAAAGATGTCGATGGAAACCAAGTTACCACACAACGGAGTATCATGTTTTTTCAACCTTCAGAAACATTTGATTTTGTTTTCATTACTTTTCTTTACTTTTGTGCGGTTATAGAAGACACGTGCTCTTTAACTGTATAGTCCCAACAGTCTCGTAGATAGCAGTGACAAAGACGGACTGGGCGAACCTGTAAGGGATCCGTTTTTTTCCATTTGGCAACGGAACCCTAAAAACAACCGATAACTGCTATTCTAAGGACATAACAGACTGTCTGTCTGTTATGAAGACTGTTTTTTTTTCACGGGAACTATGCCGTGAGCTACCTATACAAACATAATGTAACTATGTATAATGCACCTCAAATTAAATTCCGATTATTATGTGTTCATTGTTAATCTAATTCCGGAAAGGAATAAAAGCGTTTGTACAAACAGTAAAATCTTCGTGCCAAGAAAAAGGAATTGAATAAAAAGGCTCTTTCTGCACAAAATAATGCAAGAGCCACTCTTTCCGCCATCTTGAATCCGCAGCCTCAGCGAAATACTCCCCACTTTGATTGTTTAATCCCGTTCCCGTGGGCCCCCAACACTTTACATTGAGAGCCAAGTTTGTGCGAGTTAACTATTCTCTTTAACTACACTACAGCTAGGCCTCTTAACTTCACTCAGGAACTGTAATGTGTTAGATTATTAACTTTGTTGCAACTGGGAACATTTTCTTTATGTTCTGTTGTGTTATCTCGCAGAAGTTTTAAAACGTTGGTGAAAAGGTAGGTCGTAAAAATAAAAGTCTATTCGTTTTAAACTAATTAAGATGCTGAAGTTTCTAGTTAAGTAGAGAATATCCTTTATAAAAAGAGCTAACGTATTCTCACTTATCGATCTTAAGTTCTCAAGTAACGACATAATTATTGCAGCCTCTAGGAATTGGAACCTGAATCTTTAATAATATAGATGAGTACGAGAATAGACTGCCGCGTAATTTGACTTGCTAATTTTTTTCTTTCCTGAATATTTTTAACTTTTCTTTTGTTACCTAATGAAATGTCCAGACAGCTGTTTCAATTTAGTCACAGTTCGTAGAAAAATAATTATTATGGATAAAGAAAAGTCGTTGTAGATAAGATCCTAAGCTCAGTAAATCTCAAATATTTTAAGGTTGATTAAATTTTGTTAGCGATAGGTCACTGGATATTTATATTAGATTTCTCTTGGAGACAAAGTGGATAAATAAGAAATACTTGGCTTTGGCAGCGTCCCATAGTGTCCCATTTATCAGAAGAATATAAATACTACCAGTAGTGTCGAAAATATCTGTTTCAGTATTACCTTCCTTCATTTCGCCTACTAAGTGATCAGTCAAATCAGTTTTCGTTTATGATGAATAATAAGTAGAGTAAAACCATTTAACATTATATTTATTTCGTTTACGACACAACGTTGTTGAATAAGAAAAACTTTTTTGCAAAAAATAAAACCGACTTCACACAAAAAAGTGAAAAATAACTTTAGCTTCTGAAGTCGGTGACCTTTGTTTGATTGATTTAATTTTTTTGTCACCGACTTCAGAAGCTAAAGTTATTTTTCACTTTTTTGTGTGAAGTCGGTTTTATTTTTTGCAAAAAAGTTTTTATTTTTCAATTTTTAGTGGTTCACAATATGTGCATACCCTTTCACAGCGTACCAGCGTGATTTTTTGTTATGAACTGGTGTAAACAATAGACAGACATGAGATTTCAGCAATCCCAGTAAGAGACACACATTTGCTACATTTAATGAGGAGTTCCGTTACCTTTCTTCGAAGTTCTTCATCAGATCTTTACCAAATTTAAATGGGATCACTCCGAGAAACTACTCTTTCAAAAACTACCCAAATCGCTTCTGGTGTGCCTATAAAATTTGAAGAGTTCTCTCTATTTCTCCAGGATCCCATTATCAGGATCCTGACTTGATGATTATGGGACCTTCTGGGGAGTATACCCTTTCAAACAATTAAAAAACAAATTCGGTCCAGTCATTTGCGAGTAATCGGGGAACATTGAATTGAGAACCTCCTCCTTTTTGAAGTCGGTTAATAACGACGTTATGGTACCTACGTGACTCAAATATCCGGATAGCCTTTAAAAGATTTGGCCGGAAGAAGAATCGGTAATTTGCTTCTAAGAATTGAAGAGTTCCATTCCTTTGTCATGGATCCCATAATCAGAACCTAACCAAATTCTCATCAAACTACCCTTGAAGTGCCCTTGCCAATAAAATAAAAAAAAAACTTATCCCCAATAAATGGAACTTAATACACCTAACCGTCGAAATCTGGGAATATTGTACACATCTGCGTACCCCCTCAGAGCATACAGGCGTGATGTTACGTCATGATGTTGTATAAACAATAAACATTCAAGCGATTGCAGCAGTTACTGCAGATTTGCCGTGTATATTTGAAGAGTTCCATTGTATATCTCCGAAGATCCGGATCAGATCTTCAGCAAATTAAAATATAACCACACGGGAAGCACCAGCTTTCAAATAAAAAAAGAATCATCAAAATCGGTTAACCCAGTCGAAAGTACTGAGGTAACAATCACTGTCGAAATCTGGGTGTATTGTACACATCTGCGTACCCCCTCAGAGCATACAGTCGTGATATTACGTCATGATGTTGTATAAAATAAACAATAAACCTACAAGCGATAATAGCAATCACTGCAGATTTGCCGTACATTTTTGAAGAGTTCCATTGTATATCTCCGAAGACCAGCATCAGATCTTCAGCAAATTAAAATGGGACCACATGGGAAGCACCAGCTTTCAAATAAAAAAAGAATCATCAAAATCGGTTCACGCAGTCGAAAGTTATGAGGTAACAAACACAAAAAAAAAAAAAAAAAAAAAAAAAAAACATACAGACGAATTGATAACCTCCTCTTTTTGGAAGTCGGTTGAAAAGACATTATAATTTCTAAGAAGAATACAGCGTAACAGTTTCTACCTACTTAACATACAAAAAACAATTAGCTACCAGCCAAAATTCTCAACTTATAATGTTATAAAGATTAGACTTTTGGCAAAGGAGAACTTTTACATGATTACAAGCTGTACTCTTGTAAACTTGCGTACATACTGTTGGTTGTACATTTATTATGAACCTACATGTATTCTTGTTGGTGTAGTGCGAAGTTACAAGTCGTATTACAGGCTCGCGAACTTTATCAAAGGGTCGTAGTTTTCTCATCAAAGTTAAAGAAAAAAGTATTCCTAAGCTTTGAGGGATTATTGGTAATAACTGGGCTCGAACGATACCAAAATGATTGTGATAAATGATTGCTTTTGTTAACAGTTTAGATCCGTATCGATTGTTGGAATAATACAGCATTTCAACGTTAAAAAAATGAAGATATCGACCAACCCGCCGTTGGTCCGCGTGGTGACTTTAGTTTGCTTCCTCTCATACACAGGAGAATGTCCCACTAGTTGGAACATTGTAAGATTAAACTTAGCTACAGGGTCATAAGATGTATGTAAATACCATAGATAACAAAGAAAACTGTCTAGCGTGCCGCAGTGGCACCACTGTGAAGTTTCTTCACGCTTCTAATTTGTAGGTGCCCTAAGAAAATGTATTCACACGTAAATTACCACACATTCGTAGTTGATAATAATGTAATCCTTCTTTCTACAAGGCTGGCAGATAGATCTTCGAGTATCTGAATCTCACTGAATATGAATTTGAAAGCAGTAGCAGTAACTTAAGCTACCTCATGCCATAGCAACAAAATCTGTAAAAATATCCACTAGCAATCTGAGAAACAACCTCGTAACCGACATACAGACATCGTAAGCATAGTAATAAGGTCCCTTTGGCGCCCTCGGGGTGCGGAACCCTGCACAATACCTTCAACTTAAGCAGAAACAGCATTTTAAGCACGAATAATAAAATACGCACTTACGTATGCCATTCAGTATTCTAGGTCAGGTTAAAAGAAGTCTTTTAACAAAAAATCCCGAGTCACTTTGGCAGTATTCGCAACCGTACTGTCACGTACATTTTTCTTATAAAAGACACATTTTATTTTACTTAATTATTCAAGACAGCTCACTTTAGATTGTTTGGGTGTGTAATCTACTACTGTTGAAAGTAGCTTTTTTCCGTTGCTGAGTATCTGCAAATGTTTTAAAGTGTAGATATAAAATTTAACTGTCTTCTCGAGGGTATGGTTCAACAAGGTGTTGTTTTACTCGTAAAATGTTGAGTTTCCATCCAATAAAATTTTAATGCTACCTACTTTCAATAACGTTTTAGAGGGCGTTCCACGTTTTAAGCAAATATTAGCACAATACAAATTTTAACTGAGCATACAATTATTGAAGCATTGAATTAGGGGCGTGGAGAAACGCTGTAGTGGCGCTACCATGTTGAAGCGCTGCAGTGGTGCTACCATAGCGAAGCGCTGCAGTAGTGCTAACATGCGAAGCGCTGCAGTGGCGCTACCACAGCGACACAGAGCTGCAGTGACGAAGAAGCAGGTTTACTCTTATTAATTTTACTACATAGTAGAAAAAGTTCCTTCCCTTTATTCTTTACGGTGAACAATATGAGATACGCCAATATACTCGTAGTTGATAATGTTAAAATATGAATGAACACAAACCAGTTTACCGAGTTATATAAACTTATGGGCGTATAATTATTTAAATAATCGGTAAACTGGTTTTGCAACTAGAAGACATCTCCTTCAGAAACATTATTTCTACAGAAGAAGAATAGAAAGTGAATAGAAGTGCGTGTAACGTTAAAATTAATGCATGTTACTTCTCATCTATGCAAAAATAACGTGCGCGTGTCACGATAGTGGCGTTGCAAATGTGCTTCTAGCAAGGCTTCTAAATATTAATAATAATAATAATATATCATTTAATTCAGGTAACAAAAGACCCATACTACATACACCTTACAGACTAACATACATATTTATAAAAAAACACTAAACATTAAACTATTACACATGAGGAGACGGCGTCATGTTGCGCTGCGTGGTGTCGCGTAGCCGTCCGCGGAATCGCCGATATATGACACCCTTCGGCCAAAACTCTTCCTTGAGGAAGGTCTCAATATGATGAGTCGGAACTCGCACCACGAACGACTTAAAATTTGTGTTGTGGCGCGACTCCAACTTCTCAACCCTCAAGGTCCAGCTGGTCTTCACTCGGACATACTCCACGATGTCCTCAACCTTCGTGGTGTGATGTAGCCGAGACACATAGAACTGCGTCGTTGGTATCGCCGGACGCAGCAGCATATTGGGTCCTGCCAGTGCGGACCCGCACTGGTTTCGACTAGGTGGCTTCTTCCTCTTCTTCTTCTCCACCATCACAAAGCCATCCTTGTCACACGTGGCCGTTGCTGGGCCTTGCTGTTTCGAACCCCAGTTGGAAGGTAGTGGGTGGTGGTTGGATTAGTAGTGGTGTGTCTGGCGTGCCGCAGTGGCGCCACTGTGGCGTTTCTTCACGCTTCTAATTTGTAGGCGCCCTAAGAAAATATATTCACACGTAAATTACCACACATTCGTAGTCGATAATAATGTAATCCTTCTTTCTACAAGGCTGGCAGATAGATCTTGGAGTATCTGAATCTCACTGAATATGAATTTGAAAGCAGTCGTATTTCTAAAGCTACGTACTGAATGGAGGGATTACGTATATGTTTCTGAACAGCACGGATCCACTCTGTCATTCGCAAAAGCATTGCTGATCAATATTTTTGCGAACGGCAGACTGTACGGTGTTCCACGGCATGTGAATTAATTCTCTCCCAGACAATTTTAGCATCCGTAAAATATTATTAGTGATATAGCAGTTTTTGCGTAATTGTAATTAATAAAAATATTATTATAGTTAAGTACGTGCTGTCTATTAATAAGTGTGTTTAAATAGTAATGGCGCCAGCGGAATAGTCCTTTTGTACTTATTAAATGTCTTTTTTAGGGTTCCGTAGCCAAATGGCAAAAACGGAACCCTTATAGATTCGTCGTGTCTGTCTGTAGAAAAAAAAAACAATAAATTTTGGGGGTTCCCCAAAAAAAAAATGTGTGTCCCCCCCCCTGCAACTTCTAAAATAAGAGAATGATAAAACTAAAAAAAATATATGATGTACATTGCTATGTAAACTTCCACCGAAAATTGGTTTGAACGAGATCTAGTTAGTATTTTTTTTTTTAATACGTCATAAATCGTAAACAGCAATTTACCTTTCATACAATCTGCTACGGAACCCTACATGGGCGAGTCCGACTCGCACTTGGCCGCTTTTTTTACACAGCAATGGATAAAATAAATCAAGATATATTATTAAGAATACAGATAGTTTATGGGCTGTAGAGTGATGTATTAAGCTAGATATATTAGTTATCTAGAGCTAAGCCACGATAAAAAACGAACCAAAAATTGGAATATTCCGTTTAGGATTCCCAGAACCTACAAGATTTACGTTCGCTGATATACGTACTCCTCGGGTGTATTGGCTGGTGATTAATGTACCGTTGGAAAGTATTCACCTCTAACTAACTGATATTGATAGAACTTAAATTGCGACCTAAACCGTACCCATTAGTTACCCTTATCGGACCGCCCGCCCCCCAAATATTTCACGATCCGAATCTATTGTTGGCTTTGTCCAGTTCTATCGGTTTCAGTGACCCGCATTGTCACTCTTGTAGACCGTATTGGTTGGATATTTTCATATCATTTGCGACAAGAAATGTTTGAGAACAAAATGCAACTAAAATGAACGATTCCTGCATGTGAAGCAAACTTTAAAGTAACTGTATTTTCCTTTAAACTTTCTATTTTCTTACTCAGTTCAACTTTTGCAATGGCTGAAAAGAAAAATAGCAGATGTATCGATGCTGATCCCCGCGGAAATTCTTCGGAAACAGAAGGGCCACAACACGAATAATACACCAGAAAAAAATAACATGAACGCATCGTCTAATGACTGATTTAGAAGCGAGTTTATTTCGAGTACCAAGTTATCTGCCCAAACAAAAGACCCAAAAATGACAGTTAAATATGCACAAAATAAATATAATGTGAGAGTAAAGATTTTTGTGACTTTATTATTACTCCAAACTGAGCTAGCCCCATGAAAGTTTCCACCCCCCGAATTTTATTTGAGTATACTCCAATACAATTTCCAATTTTCAAAGCAATCGTAAACAAACTCAAAACTTAACAAATGACAATCATAAATTTAGAGATATTGGGTACAATGTCTGTACTAATTTCCTTGCCAATGATTACCTTCTGCATATTTCATTTGATGTCCGGTTGGAACTAGTTCCCTAGCGATAGTTGTGGCCGGTATCCGCTTCCCCCCCCCCCCGGACCGTACGCGGCTCGGCGCCGGCGCCGCGCCGGCTGTGTGATACCGCTGCGCTGCTATGTCTCACGTATCGCACCCACGACGTGTTATTGTTTCAAACTTTCCGTCGAAGGTACAGCGGGACTTTGGGGATTATTGTTTTGTTATTTCAGTCTCTCTACCACGACGTATCTCACTAAAACAGTTTCCTAGAGTTTGAGTTGGCCATTGAATTATTTTGTTAGCAAACTGTGTATTCTGGACACAGCCGTCACACGTCACATTCAGTTTTAGAATATGTATGTCTGTGTCGACCGTCGTCTCCGTCACTCACGCTAAACTAGTGTGACAGTCTCTCTAAAGTGGACGTGTTCATATTTAACCTTTAATGTCCAAGTAACAAAATAAAATGTTTGAATTGTATTGTACAACAGGCTGGTGTCCGCAACTCCACGTCAAAGCGCGTATTTTGCATATGGACTATAATCCACCACGCGGGCCCAGTGCGGGTTGGTAGATGTCACATGTCTTCGAATTTTTGATTCTAGGACATGCCGGTTTCCTCACGATGTTTTCCTTCACCGTTTTTGAGAGCAGCGGGAATGAAATAAATTACACAAAGTAATGCGCCTGCCTGGGTTTGACCCACGACTTACTGTTCGTAAGTCGGGGCCGCGACCACCGGCCCACCGCTGCTCTCAACTTGGACACTAATAGGGACTATCAATTTTACTTCTGTTACCAATCAGTTTATAAAAACAAAAACATTTGTTTTGGTACTAGCATGATTAATAAGGAATCTTTATGGTGCGACTACAATGTTTGAATTATGCGTTGTTTGTTAAGAAGCGAGTTAAGTTCACTGACGTCTATGGTTACCTACAAAGCCCACAACACAAAAACAATTATGCACATAATAATGTTGTACAATATTCTTACAAATAAATGCATTCTATTATATTCCATTCTAGCCACGTAAAACGGAACGGACGAGGAAACTTCACAATGAAATCCTAACCCCCAACCATAATGAAACTCACCCATTAGTAACTAGTTCCAGCACAGTTCCAATTTCAAACAACGTGTACCTGGAACCCGCTAAATTATATTTAAACAAACACGAAACGGAACTTTGAAACCAGGAAAATAAATAAATCAGTATTATTTGACGAAAGCTAAATACACAAAGTTGGCGTATTTTCAATTCAGTATAAAATATTCGTAGTAGTGGCCAGTGACTGTGGCCAGTGGGCAAAGGGATGTGGCGAGCGAGTAATATTGCAGTGCTATGTTAGAAGGTAAATATGCACATTTCCAATGCTGCCGGCTATTTTATAACGAGCTTTGAATATAATTATGGGGGAAAATATAATGACCAACAAAAATTACATTGTGACCACTAACATCTATCACCTAAAATATCAATTGATCACCAAATTTAGTAAATTGAGCACCAAATTATAATGAGGTGTTTGATGACAAACTAGTTTTGCCTAGGCCGACTTGGGGCACCCTGACACGGATAGATTAGGTTAGAAGGGTATGGCGGGGTCGAATGAGCGAGCGAAGCGAGCGAGTAGACCCCGCCATACCCTTCGTGGTTATTTTTTTTAAACCATTCAGAAGTAGGAGCGGGGCTCCGTCGACCAGTTCTCCCTCGACTCGGATGCAAGAGCATAACAGTTCAATTCCTGGTGGTCATTAACTAAAAAAATAAATTTTTGGTTCTAATTTCATGATAAAATGGGGATCAATTTTTTGGTGATCATTTACTAATTTTAGCAATCAAAAGTGATTTTTTTGCCGTTCCATTTTGTTAAATCTGGTGGATCGTTAATTACATGCCTATAATTATTACTCAATGGTAACTGATTATTTGAAAATGGTTTCAACAGGACATTTAGGGCAAAATTGTGTAGTCAATTACAATATCCAGTTGTGTGGAGAGTAATCTGCATTCAATAGTCACTCAATCAACAGTGCTTGAAACAAATCCTACGCGAAATAGTGTACGTGAAAGGATAACCTACAGCGCAGTGCGAATTCGAGGCAGAGCTTTTCTTAAAATTAAGTTCTTACATTAAAAACATAACATAAACGTATTAAAAAAAAAAAAAAGACTTGTTAAAAAGTTGGAAATTTGACCCCCAATATCTCCCGTAACTAGAAGGTTCCCAGGTATGGTCTAGAACAAAAATCGCAATGATGGGGAATCTCGATACATAAATAGTCTATATCGCTTAAAACTAGTAATTTATAGCTCGCATATTAGAGACCATGTCTACGTCCGTAATTTCTTTGTAGACAAGAATCTGATCACGTAATTGACTCCAATGAATGTCCCATAATATTGATTTACGTTATTTAATCAAATTATATCAATTTGTTCGATTAGACGCTACATTTTACGACGAAGTCGTGAACTTTATGTTAGGGTGTTTTCCCTACATACGGTTCAGTTGATCGTAGGGAACCTATTTTCGATATCTTTATAAAGATTCTGATTTAGATAGGAGCTCTCGCAAACCTATTTCCTTCAGAGAGTTTGTTGAAACTTTAAGTCATCGTATGTTACGAGTTTCTTGTCAGTACGTAAACTTTCACTGTTGAACAGTATAATGCCACTCAACGACTAACATAATTATTGATAACTCAAAGGATAATAATATGACCTGATTCTTAGAGGAAATATCAGCCCTAAAAATGAACTTGAAAAGTACATCGGAATGGTTACAGCAGAAACTGCCAGTTCTCGAACGCAGTTTGTTAGTGCTGATCCCGTTCATTTTCATTGGTGGAACACTCTGTTATCAGAAAAAATGAGCAGAATGATAATATTATAAGTTGTATGTTATTTAGGACGCAAGTCTATGGCCATTACGCAGAAAAATATTAACTTTATTTTGGCTAGAACACAAAGGCTCACACAAATGGTAAACATCATACATTACGTGATCACAAAGGGGAGGAAATGGCGTCCCTTTGGTCGTGCGGCTCGGGGGCGGCGGAAGTAAGGACGTTGACGGATGAGCCCTGTGACACGCGGTATCGCGGCTTGAGTCTAGCAATCGTGCCAGGTAATAAGTACGAACGATTTACCTCCCTTCGCACATACTTACTACATTTATTCCCGGAAGACTTGAGGGAAGAATTTGCCCAGCAGTGGGATTGTAGAAATACAGTAGACTAAACAAACAAAAAACTACGCCTGCATAAATTTCTACAGGATTTCCGACTAAAAATCTTTCGGAATTACGATAATTATGTTTACGTTGCGCGTTCGCGCTAGGGCATCGGTCCGGTGTGGCATAACATGAAAGATTAGCTTCAGGCCTTATGAAATTGATGACAATAATATTATCTGCTAAAGTGTCTGCTAAAGTCCTATAGTGTAGTGGCATGATGTAGCTTGGATTTTATGAACGCTTTTATACGAGAATATGTGGTAGCTCCACATATGAACATTGCATTCTTACTTATGATATTAAATGTTGGAAATATTGCCTTCTTAAATAAAATGTCTTTCACACGTCTGACTAACTTACATCCTCCAAAGAAAACCCTTATCAAACACCATGCAGACACAGAGGCGTTCAAAAATGAATGCCACCGTAAAAAAACATTGCTAGTTTGTTTACCGTTTACTCCATGTTATAACAGTTTCCCCTGTCACGTCTTCTCGGTATCTACATCAATAACCATATAACTGTACTCGTACATTACAACCCTATCGTTTAGTTAGTTGCTTATCTTGTAGATACGAGTAACAGCGGAAAGGAAACAATTTGCTAAATGCTCTTCACAAATGGACGGCTGTTAGTTTGATATTGAGGCGTCCCTGGGCGCAGACAGATATTAGTAGGAAATGTTAACGTTTGTGTATTGCGTGATGGCGCTCGTGTTAGTACACAATATTGCTGTTATTAGACTTTCTGAATAGATCACTCTAGTTTTATGATGGGTAAACGTTGCCAAGTAATTTTATGATGTTGATAAATGTAGCGAATAATTCGAGGTTCAGATCAATAGAATAAGTATCTCGTCCAAATACGCCTTTCTGTCATATCAAGATATGAAATCGCTTCTGCGACTGCTAATAACACGTGTAATCATAAAAAAAATATATACCCACCAGTAATCAGTAGATACCAATTCTAAAATCTGCATACCTCTATAAAATCTATGCAAAGATATTTATAAGAACAAAAACTACTAACTCACTTCAAACAACAAAATGGTCTGCTTTCCTCAGACGACACTTCAAACAAAATGGGGGTAATGAGATCTCTCACTTACAAGTACTTCCAAGGGTCTCTTTCACAAACGGAGATACATTGAAGGTCAAGGGGTCAACTGCAAGGAAGCTGTAACGACGACAAAGTGCGACAGTTAACTTTAGTGGATGTACTTAACGCGAATCTTCTGCCATATTGTCAGAATTGGGTCGTCGTCACGATGGCCATTTGTTTTTGTCATTTCAAGTCCTCGAGAAGGATTGCCTCGTTGGTCTAGTGCTACTGAGCACCAGGTCTTGAAATAGGTTTTCTCAATAAGTGCCCGGTTACTCGATCTAGTGAAATGTGGATATACCATACAGGTTCACATCTACCTAACTCTTTGTGGAGTACAGGATTGAGATTATTATATCACTATCACTTCATAGTATAAAACAAAGTCGCTATCTCTGTCCCTATGTCCCTATGTATGCTTAGATCTTTAAAACTACGCAACGGATTTTGATGCGTTTTTTTTTAATGAATAGTGATTCAAGAGGAAGGTTTATACGTATAATACATGCATATTATAGTAGAGAAAAGCCGAGAAATTTAAAGATTTGTAATGTGATGTCGTAACAAACATATTTTTCTGCGCTGACATTGCAAACGCTGGGAACCTTACGAGATAGATCAAATTTATATACTACGGAATTTTATATCTTAAAAAGATGAAAAATCCGCGGCAGCATAATTATGTTTATCTCCTAAGGATAACCCACAGTAACCATTTTTATCTTTTACATATTACAAAAAAAAAAATATGGGTTATTTACCAAGCTATTTTAAACGATACAGTATGATTCCTTATCCAATTAAATACATTAGATACGTTGTGCATTTCATGTAGATCAAAATTGCCCTTTACAGCATGTGATTTAAATGAATATTTTCGAAGATATTACAGATTTAAAAATTGCGGGACGTAGCGTTTGCGGCGGTACCGGCCGGCCGGGGTCTATTCTAAGGTTAATCAATTTTCAAATCGCACTTATAGTAATTATAAGTACATAAGATTAGATTATTTAAATCCATAATTTATAGATTGGAATTTTCTATTAAGATCTTGGTTAAAATTTAGAGTTAGATCAATTTAATTATTTAAAAAAATTGTAATTTAAGGTGAGGTATGTAAGTTCAGAAAAAGAACTTAATAGAATATGTATCTTTTGTTTTTGATGATTGTTGATTATCTTTTGTTTTTAGGAATAGCGAATAGCAAATTATTTTTTAAGTATTTTTAATTTAATTAGAATCGTAGTTTAAGTTGAGGTATTTCAGTTAAAAAAAAGAACTGAATAGAATAGGTATCTTTTGTTTTTGTTTATAAATGGTAAGTATTTAGATATTTTTTACTGCGGCAAATACTAATAATATGGCAATTTGTGCATAGGTAATCATACATATAGAACTGAGTAAATTTTGTACAGAAATAATTATAAAGTCATGTCTGGAAGACGTCGTCGTTCGAACATAGGTCGTAGTACAGTGAATGCCAGAAGAGTACGTACAGCAAGAGATGAAGTATCGTCAACGGAACGTGAGGCTCGCCTCAGTCAGGCTCGGGATAGATATAGAGCTGAGAGAGAGAGAGAATCTTCAGTAGAGCGTGAGGTTCGCCGCAACCGGGATCGAGATAGGCATACGGTTTAGAGGGACAGAGAATCGTCGTAGAGCGTGAGGCTCGACTCAGTCAGGTTCGGGATAGATATAGAGCTGAGAGAGAGAGAGAGAATCTTCAGTAGAGCGTGAGGTTCGCCGCAGCCGAGATAGGGATAGACATCGAATACAGAGAGCCGGAGAAACAAATAAAACAATAAATAAATAAATAAACAGGTAAAATCAAAACTACTGGATCGATTTTAATCATTTTTTCAGTGAGTGACATAGGCTATATATTTTATACCCGTGCGAAGCCGGAGCGGGTCGCTGTGTTTTTATATACAACGTTCACAGTTTTTCTGTAGTGTATTACAGAAAAACTGTGAACGTAGTATCAGCATTGTACCCGTGCGAAGCCGGGGCCGGTCGCTAGTAATCTATATTTTCAAAAAGACTATCATTCATTATGGTACCCTCGGAATTCAAACAAGGCTTTGGTCCTTCCTGATCGAGACCTTTATAATACATAGATAGATTTGTGAAAATAAGCTACACTTACCACGGTCAGACAAAGGTTACGTGACCACTCTTTAACAATTTTTTACCAAATGTTAAACCATACAACAAAACAACCAGGCTTTTTAAAATTTTGATGAAAATAACAAATAACGTTTAAAAAATGAAAACCACGTCCCGTTAATATCGCTTATTACTGAGAATAATGGGTAAAACGAGGCTTAAACTATAATAAGCCTTAAAAGCGGTCTACTTATTAATATTTCGAAAGCCTTTTTCAGACCAAACTAGTTTAATAATTTATTTAATAAGCATGATGTTCATAAAATTGCCTTTATTTTTCACTCTCATCTGTTATGGTTATAACTATTAGTTTTAATAATAAAGCTGTTTGAATTGAAAGTCAGCAAGGGGGGCAAAGGGTTCAATTCACTAATAGTTTGGCGATGAGTTGGCGCACATCACTTGGTATTCTAAGGAACCATAGATAAATACTGAATGGCTGGTGTAGTGATCGTCAACGCGGCTGTAGAGCATGAGGTTCCAGGATCGATTCCCGGGTCGGGCAACGTGTTAATGAGTTTATTTCGTTTTTCCGTTAGTTACAACAGCGTTTAAATTACATAGGGGGCAAGTTTATTGTCATCAACTGGGCAAAAATCCCGACTACGTGAATCCAGATACGTAACTAGTGAAATGTAACCCACACACGTGATATAAACTGAATCACAAAATTGAGCCTTCAATATCGGAGGTAAAGCATCCGTGTCAGCTTTTAGAATAGAATCCTTAGAAAACCTTCCAAGCCTACTAAGCATGATCGTGTTACTGTAATCATCTCTGAAGCTAATAAACGAGCAAGTCGTTGATTACAAGTTAATTACGTGTACCAGGGGGGCAGTAAGGAGGACGGGGGGGGGGTTAGGAGTGACGTGGTGAAGTCTGCGCCATCAATCACCCCCTCAAGCGGAGACGTGTTGATTGAAACAGTGACCGGTGACCCTGGTGGAACACTGCAATTTGTTACAGCTATGACTTGTTGTAGATATAGCTTAATTCTCCTCACTCAAGTGTGTGAACATACTTTGGGCCCGTTCACTTGCAACCCGCACGGCCCCGTTAATCTACACGCGTGCTCCCTAGTAGCAATTGCCGTTGGCTTCCTTATGCTAACAGTTGGGAATGTATTGGCAGACGGTTAGTTGTTCTGCCAACATAAACTTAAAATAGGCCCATTGTCATAAACATGCACTATTTGCCCAACGAATAGCCAACAAAGGGCCTTCTGTTACTATTCCTACTGTAAGTGATATTTGCAGGGATTTCAGTTATTATAACAACATTGGGCCAACTAACGACGGGCCTGCTGCATCTATTCCTACTGTTGGGAGATTTTTGTAGGGATTTAAATTACTAAAACAACATTGGGCCAACTAACGACGGGCCTGCTGCTTCTATTCCTACTGTTGGGAGTTTTTTGTAGGGATTTAAGTTATGATAACAACTTACATCTGTCCAACTTAAACCTTTCAATGGGCCTGTTAGGGATGATACGTATAAAGGGTGTAAAACACCTCTTCACGAAGCCGAAAGGCACTTATTTTCCCCATCATTGCGATCATTTTTTTGTTCTACACCATACCTGGGAACCTTCTAGTTACGGTCAAAGTTACAACTTTTTGACATGTTTTTTTTAAATACAAGTTTTTTTTTGTAAGATTTTGACTTTTAACACCTCCATGACCCTCATACTATTTAATCCATCCATCAGCACAATGTTTTAAGTGCGTTACATTGAGTTCTACAACAAAACATGATTTATAACCTCAAAAAAAAAAAAGTTGTTTCCCAGCAATAATTTTTGCGTAAAGTTACTTAGTTTGATGTACAGAATGCTTGGTTAGCTGCTTTGTGATGAGGTGGTTTACACCCTGTATACTGGTACAGGTATAATTACCCAGTATGAGCTTACTAGTACTCTCTTAACTCTTAGTAACTCTTAGATTTACGAAACATATTTTTTACATTTTTGTTTATATTTGAGATTTATGGTTTATACTGTAAAAACCGGCCAAGAGCGTGTCGGGCCACGCTCACTGTAGGGTTCCGTAGCTTCCCAGACCATTAAAAATACCAACATTTTTCGTCAGCAAAAATAACTTTGTTTTTCATAGTATTTGTATGAAAAACAAAGTTATCATTTGCGTTTTTTTGAAAAAGTGCTATATAACTCAAAAACTATTCAACTCATCAAGTTGAAAATAATTTTCCTAGAAAGTTCATATAAAGGTCTACTTCTGTGATTTTTTTCATATTTTTTAAACTTATGGTTCAAAAGTTAGAGGGGGGGGGACACATTGTTTTTGACTTTCGGAGCGATTATTTCCTAAAATATTAATATTATCAAAAAATGATTTTAGAAAACCCCTATTCATTTTTAAATACCTATCCAACAATATATCACACGTCAGGGTCAAAATTAAAAAAAAAATCGCTCCCCACTTTACGTCTGGGGGAGGTACCCTAATAAAAATGTTTTTTTAAATTTTTATTTTTGCACTTTGTCGGCATGATTGATATACATATTGGTACCAAATTTCAGCTTTCTGGTGCTAACGGTCACTGAGATTATCCGCGGACAGACAGACAGACAGACAGACATGGCGAAACTATAAGGGTTCCGTTTTTTGCCATTTGGCTACGGAACCCTAAAAAAAGTGAAAAATTGAAAATTAAGGAAAATTTAAGAAGGACGTTCCGTCACTAAATGTCCTTGGTGGGCGGTATGTTCATGCCGAAACCGTAATGATAATATCGTAAAGGCTTAAAAGTTGTACCCCAACCTCGATAGATGGCGTTGTAGTCCAATTAGAAGTCGCTATCGTTGTGTTACCACGATTTGGTTGGGTTCGAGTGAATTTTAGTAAATTTATTCATTACCAGCTTAGGCGTGGGACAAGCACGAGTGGCGTATGGCATATGGCGGTGGCGCGGGAGGGCGAGTAAGTGGCACCACTACCTCTGCCCCCGCGCACCCGCACACGCGCCAGCGCCGCGCCACCGCCATACGCCACTTGTATATGATCCGCGCCTTAGATCAGAAAGCAATTTGGTTTTATTTCAACCCTAAGTGTTCACACAAGGTTGTTAGTTCAACACTACCAGCTCGGTAGTAAACAATTAAACATTGGTAGTAGTTGAAGGCCCAAGTACTTACTTGGGCCTTCGTAGGCAAATCCACGTTGGCCCCATCGCAAGTTGGGCCTTCGTAGGCAAATCCACGTAGGCCATCAGTTTTGGGCACAACCCGCAAACTGCCCGCCAATTGTATGCATTTGCCAACTAACCAGAGGTATGTGGCCCAACTACATGCCAACAAAAAATGCTACTAGGGCTATGTGACAGCGAATGCAGAATAAAAAAAAATCAGTCTTTGGGGAAGTGAAAACTAAGTTATCTATATATGCTACGGGTTGTGCCCCACGCACGCCTGTGTGGTGCTACGCCGTAGCGAATTGGCTACGAGTGCAACAAAGTGTTAGGTGACGGTCACACGAGTAGGTACCATGATTTTTGTTCACCCAAAAAGTGCTCCACGTGCCTTAAGAAATTTTAAAATAAATCGAATGAATTACAGCATCGCGACGGTACTCACACATAAGAAAGTGTGACACGACGCAAATCGTATGGCTAGAGGATGTATTCGGGGCGTTAGACGCATGTGAAAACAACCACAGAGTGGTCGCTTTACGAGTATTTGTGACCGAGAAATTTTTCATCTGCAGTAAACTACAAATAAACAACACCACAGCGAGAGTAGACTCATCTATTTGTCCTTTGTCCCAGATCTGTTTTGATATATTGTTATCACACAATACTTTCCGAGACATGAAAGCAATTTCCTGTAATGATGTGCGTTTTTCCCGAGTGGTCAGACGTGTTCTCAAATGTGATGACATTTGATTTGAGAGGACGCCCGGCAATTTATTCGGCGCCGCGCAAACATATTGCTTGTTTATTTTTTTCCTTATTGCTTTATTATGCAAGACGATTGAGACTAGCAGCAAATATCTACTGTAATAAAAAAAAATCTTGCTGACAAAGTACGACAGACTCGAGACTTTTACTTCATCGCATTGCAAGCTTTTTCAGACGAGAAAATACACCTAAGTTTGTGTTCCACTTTCAATCCATTAGATAGATACTCGTGATCTTTTGTACGTGTATATCAACGCTTTGACTTCTAACATATCCATCTACCATAATGACAGATTGTCCTCTCCCCCCTCACCCACCCCACCCCCTAAACCTGTGGGTGCACGTATTGTACCTTTCAGTTGAGAGGAAATACTTCCCCGAGTAAATTACATACCTTGCACGGAATAATCACTGTTACTTGCAAACATTTTTACGATTAAACTCTCTTAAAGTACCGAGATGTGCTGAGAAACTTAAGCTAAATGTTTACAAATGCAAATGCTTTGATTATTAAAAGAAGTAATTCAAGATTTTTCAAGACATAGTTTTTTTCATTTAATAGAGAACAAGAGCAAATTCTTTGTTAATATACGTACCAGCTTAAGGGTGCTGTAAACACCTGAATTTGCGTATCACATAATGGAAAATCAATATGAAATAAAAGACAAATATAAACTAAACACTTCACAAATGTGAAAACGACTCGTTTTCGTGGCTTTACGGTAGCTCGTTATGTGTATTCTTTTATCCCATTTTAGCACTTTTCATCCTTTGCGTTATTTCGGCTTTGAGGTATCAAGGTTGTTCACAAACGACTGAGGTAATGTTCAATTGCTGTAAATAGGCGATTTTCAATACTCATGTTTTTACGGTAAGTGGGTAATAAAACCTATATCTTATCGTCTAGTGATCGCAAGCGCTACTGTTGAGCATGGGGTTTTCAGGATCAGGCATTTTTTTTTGGTATTTCCATCAGGAATTTTACAAAAAACCAGAGTGCCATCTAGAGTTCTATCCGGCATTATAGGTAGTAAATAAAACCTCTTTTTCAAATCATTCATCTGAAATTACGTATTCTGTCGTCAAATTCCACTTAAGCCGCTATGATTAGCTTAAGTATCCGATTTACTTGCGAATTTACCGATACAAATACTACAGCGAATCATAACATCACGAAGTTCGACAACATGTTTACCTGAATAGGTTTCCAGAGGCTCTGCTGTTTCGAGAATAAATGAATAGTAATTTTCGACTTACAGAAGTTTTTATTTTCATCCTCCTTTATATACATTTTTATTGGCAGACCGGTTCTGACGTCTTGTGGAGCATATTCAGGGAACGCGAGACAGCAAATAGTATTATTTTTAGTTAAAACGGCCTTCCGAAAAAAGATAAAAACGAGTTGATAATAGTAGCTTCAGATATAAATAAATCTCTTAAATAGTTTACACACATTCACTGCATAGGCCTTCTAAGCTTCCAATGACTGCTACATACTAAGATATCCGTAGGTTTTCAAAACACTTGTACATGTTGCATAATGTTTTTAAATTAGGTAAATGTGCCTTTTACATTGTGACGTAACCACGGCTAATAGTTTCATAGTGTAGCCTGTTACCTGTGACCTAGAAACTATCTCAAAATGACCCATGGGTAGAAGTTAGCTTACCATACGAGGACTTTCACTACTTCGTAAATTCTTGTACAAATTCTTCGTTTTCCCAAGGGGCACACCATGACAAGCCCAAACAAATAAGTTCCCTGGACGCCGAAGGTATAACTTACGCTTAGTTGAAACGCTCGCTGTTCCCCACAGAGCGGCAGAGCTGAGGTGTGACCCACCAGTGTTTGTCTATCGGAGGGTCTACTAGGAACGTTCTGTTTTATTTATGCATGTTCTTTGGTTCGGCGGTGAATATGGGAAGTATCTGTTCCTAAGGGGACAGTAATTTTGCTCGGTTTATAAAGTGAAATGGATATGTAAAATTGTGTTAGCGATACAGGTTGATGTTTGTAAGTCTGTCATGCGGAAACAACTGCATGGAATTGAATAAAATTATATGGTAAAAAAAAAACTTATACATCAGAGTAACATATACCTAGGCTTTAATTTATAAAGACATTCAAAAAAAAACCAAGCTACGGGTGGAAGCCATTTTGACTATTTTAGACTGTACTTATTACTGACAACATTGTTAGGTAGTTAGGTTTCTCGTCACTTTAAATCCTTAGGTGGTTTGTAGACAGGCTTTCACAGAGACATGGGTTCAACACGACGCAGCCTTGAACATTCGCTCTCAGCTCCACTACCTGCGAACTGACTACATTAGTCTCTGCGACATGAAACTATTATTATGCAGATTGTGATGACAAGACAAGCGTCCCCCGATTCAGTTTACAAACATGTAAACCAATTATGTATAAGGTTTTGTACCTTTATAGTTCAGTTTGTTTTCAATATAGCATCGTTCATTTTGAAGGCGATTTAATTTACGTCGAGACGAAGTTTATATTAATTTAGGTGAAAAAAAGGTAGAATTTGAATGGAAACATGGATTTGCATTAAAATCAGACACAACATTAATTTATTAATAATCAAGTGAAATGCAGCTACATTGACCAATCATACATAAACAGAGGTAACGGTTTACTAACTCATAGAATCCTATCGCCCATTCATCCAATAGGCTGTTTCAAATTAATGTAAGCTTTAATCACACCGTAATCCCTTAATCAGGGCACTTAAAACTTAATGGAAGCAGTAACGCAATGATTTTCAACGCCAGATTAGTTGAATCTTATCTCGTTGGTGTTATTTTATAGGCGTCGTCAAAATTGGCCGGAATGTAATAAAATACTATGGTGACCTGGAGGTATGGGAATAGTAATGATTTATATGTAGCTACTACTTAAGTTCTATCCATACTAATGCATGTTATAAAACTGAAGTTTGTTTGTTTGGTTGTTTGACCGCGCGAATCTCAGGATAATAGTCAATTTATCGAGGAAGGCTTTAGGCTATGACCAATAGGAGCGGATATAACATCACGCTACGACCAATCGGAGCGGAGCATAAATGAAAAATGTTACAAAACCGGGGGAAATGTATACCTTTTGTGAGCTTTTTCTCTCATTACTGACGCAGACGAAGTTGCGTGGGTCAGCTAGTAATTGTAAATACTGGTTATTTTTGAATTTTATTACTTCGGCTGCCCGGCTGCTAAAAACTACTCGCATATCAATGATTTGCTACGAAAGCGTAGCAACTGCTACGAAATCGTAGCGACTGCTACGAAAGCGTAGCGACTAGTAATAGAAGAACTGATAGTGCCTCGTAGTCAAGACTTTTTGGCTTACAAGAGCAATAACTCATTGTGTTTAGCAAGTCTCAATCGATATTACCTGCAAATCGTTTTATAAAATAAAAGTATCAAAGGTCTCAACTCAATAGATCGCAAATTGAACTAAAAGTATTTAAATGGAATTCAGAAAGACAAGTCGGATGGAAAATAAAGAAATGTTAGTATGGTGGCCTACTGGCGCGGAAGTGATCCCACCTAGTTTCTTTTAATTATTTTTTTCCTAGGAAAGTTACAGTGGCAAATAACACAAAGTATTTAGACATTGTTCAAATTGAATTCCCTTTTATGGTTCCGTTACCAAATTATGGCAAAAATGAAACCCAAAATAACTAGCAATAACAACAAACTGCAACTAAAAAAACAACAAGCATGATAAAAAACAATGACTAAAAAGACTTAAAAGATAAGTAAGCATGTTTCGTATCAGTATTTCGTAAAAGAATTTATAGGTAAACATGGACATTATTTAACTGCGGTAATCCTATAAATAATGGTATAAATATTTGTGCTTGAAAGCAGTTTAATAATACATTCATCACACGCAAGACTAGAAAAAAGATTAACTTGATTAGTATCGTTTTATTTACGATCAATTTATCCCATAGCGCTTGCGATGACTAGGCCAACGAAGAATGTAATTAGTGAGTTTATACAAAAATTATATGAATAAATACAACAAAGGTATAATCTACATGGAATCCATTCAAGACTCGACTCACCAAAGTTTATTGGAACGGAATAATTAAGGAAAACAAGTAACATACAGAATCGCAGCGTCACGCCGACAATCGGAAGGCGCCGCACTGAATTACACGTTTAAGGGCCCGTATAACCCAAAATCGTGATTTTTGAAACCGTCTCGTGGTAATATAACTAAAGCATTCACCTTGGGATTAATATATGGCAAAGTTGAGGACTGCTTCTAAGGTTCATACGTTTCGGAAACACGATTCCATAAAATTTTCTGGATAGAAAACTACCCCAAAGTTACCTCTAAAATAAATTTTAAATCTAAGTATTCATTAAAAGCATTAAATTAGGTCATGAAACTTTTCAGGATAGTCGAAAAATATATAACGCAGTGTTCATACGTTTTCTTTTTTTTTTAAACGCTTTATTTTCATCGTAATACCTCTTCTCTAAAATTTCAAGCTTTCTAACCAGTTACAGCTAGGACCGCCCTGCCCCCCGGCCCTCGCTAGGACCCCGATGCACAAATTGTCAGTGCGGCCTCGGCCTTCAGACGTGGGGGATGTATTTCTTTGTTATCGCGCAGAAAACCCGATTGACACCGATTTATGTTCTAAAGAAATTGCTTATTTATGAAACATGTAATTACAGTCAGTCTGTGCGCTTGCGCCGTACCGTGCGGTTGAAATTATACCGACATAAATAAAATGTCGAGTTCTAAAATCGTAAAGTGTAAATCATGTAATATCGTGATTAACGAGTTGTTGGCATTTGTACAAAACAAACTGGATGTTATGGACAATGAAAGCCTTATTAATATTTGTGCAACGGGTTTCTCCAGTGACGATATTAACGAAGCAAAGTCGTTATTATTTGAATCTTTGGCGGCGGGTAAACGTAAAATATCCAGGCGTAAAGAAAAGCAATACAAGGATCTAGAGGACATCATAACGCTGTTCAAAAATACAGATCCCGAGCGTATTCCCATATTTGTAGCCAGAGAACTGAGCAAACTGCCTCCCGTAACGTTTGACCATATCGATGTTACAGGACTACTCAAGGATTTAGTGCTGCTTAAAAGCGAATTAAACCTCATAAAGAAGAACTACGCAACGGTTGAGCAGCTGGAAGAGATAAAAAGTGAACTGCATAATTGCAAATATGGCTCGATTTTGGGGATAGATGATTACAACGTTAACTCGCGGAAGCGTGGCGCATTCTGTTTGGATAGCGGGCCGGTAGGAATATCGCCTATAATAAACCGAGTTAAGGAGCCAACACAGAGACAGCGCTGTATTGACGGGTCGCCACAAGTGCCGTCTCCGTCATACCTGTGCGCGGTGAATAATACAGCGAGTGAGACCGGCGTAATCGAGCGCGACACAGATGTACACAGTGTCGTGTCTGTTGGAAATCAACGTGATGCCTTATCGGGTAATCTGTTGTCACAAACAGCTGTGAACGAGGTGAATTCATCTTTGCATACACCTATTAAAGTGTCTGAGAAACCGTTAAGCATGGCAGAAATGGTAAAGAATAACGGGGACTTCAAGACAAATAAACCCGATCCGGGTTGGACACTCGTTCAAAGGAATCGTCTGCGTAACCGTTTTGTGAGTCAGTTAGGCAAAGCAACCACGGATCCTCTTAATAATTTTAAAGCGGCAGACACTAAAATACCCTTGTTTGTCTCTAATGTACACAAAGATACCGTGGAAACTGATATAACTGAATACATTCTTAGTAAAAACGCAGGAAAAAGTGACACTAACTAAATTAAAAATGAAATACGATAGAGGGTATAACTCATTTAAACTTTACGTATCAAAATGTAAAATGCATTTGTTTCTTGATGACAAACTGTGGCCGGATGGAATAAAGTTTCGCCGTTTTGTGAACATGAAAAAAGGGGCAGATGAACAAAATGAGAATGGAACATAATCGTAACAGCACACTGGTTACCTTTAATTGCAAAAATGTGAAAAGGAGTGTAGATTGTGTGCGGTCATTGTGTAAGCGTGCTGACTTGATAGCACTTCAGGAGACCTGGCTGGTGGCGCAGGATCTGCATTTCCTCGGCAGCATCGATGATAACTTTAGTTATACCGGAAAATCGGCGATGGACTTATCATCCGGAGTGCGGCGAGGTAGACCGTTCGGTGGGGTCGCTATCCTTTGGCGTAAAAGTGTGTTTAAAAATGTGACAGTTGTGCATAGTGAAAGTGATCGTATTACGGCAATTAGAGCGAATACAGGTAACAATCGTGAAGTTGTAGTTATATGTGTGTATATGCCTACCGACCAGTCTGACCACCTACCTTTGTTTACAAATTGCCTAGGCGAAATTAGTGCTATTGTGGAACAAAATAACGTGGAATCGGCTTTTATTTTGGGTGACTTCAATGCTCAGCCGTCAGCTCCTTTTTGTGACGAGTTATTGGATTTTTGTGATGATAATAAATGGATTTGCGCTGACATAGATAAACTTGGTAGGTCGTCGGACTCGTCGGATACCCACACGTTCTATAGTGATGCACACCATTGTAAGCGCTGGTTGGATCACTGTGTAGTCACGGAATCAGCCTGGCAAACCATAACTAGCGTACATGTGGACTATGGAACGTTTTGGTCGGATCATTTGCCATTAATTGTTAATTGTAATCTTGACGTAATTAAAACTAAATGTATAATGGATAATTGGGTTACTAATAATATTATGTGGGGTGCGAGGGAAAATAGCGAGATATGTAGTTATTCTGACATTTGTAATAATAAGCTAAAAGACCTTGACTTTCCAATTGAATTTTGTGTTTGTGCTGACAGTATGTGTAGTAACTTTGGACATAGATATATTATTGACAAATTATACGATGACATTGTAAACATTTTATGTGAGGCTTCTGTGCAAAGCAAGAGAGGTAGTAAGCTCAAAAAGGGTAAAACGGTAGTGGGGTGGAATAAACACGTTAAAGAGGCGCATAGACAGGCTAGGGAGGCGTATCAAAAGTATTTAGTACATGGTAAGCCGGAAAGCGGGCCTGTACATGACGAGATGTATCTTACTCGTAAAGCATTCAAATCTAGACTGAAATTTTGTCAAAACCACCAAGACCAACTTAAAATGGATGTATTAGCCTCCCACGTTAAAGTTAAAGATTTTAGAGCGTTCTGGAAAACTACTAAGAGGATGAATGGTAGGGTCAGTTTGCCAGAGAGTGTAGGCGGGTGTAGTGGGCCTAAAGGTATAGCTAACCTCTTTAAAAAGCATTTCAAAGTTGAGGCTCCACTTACCAGCAATGTTGCTGTGCCCAAGGTTGAGACCGTGGCTGCCTGTGAGAACCCAATTGGGTTTTCTGCTCAGGATGTTAAGAGTATTATCGATAACATGAAACGTGGTAAATCTCCGGGCAGTGACGGACTCAGCATTGAGCACCTGCAGCACGCAGGAACACATTTGTTTAGAGTGTTGGCTATGCTGTTTACTTTCTGCATTCGTCACTCGTACTTACCACCTAAGATGACTGAAACTGTTGTGGTGCCTATAGCAAAGAATCGCACTGGTGACGTGACTGATCAATGTAATTATAGGCCTATCTCCCTGGCTACTGTGATGGCGAAGGTCTTCGATGGTCTTTTAGATGTTCAGCTAAGCAAGTATGTTAAGCTTCATGATGCTCAGTTTGGATTTCGTGAAAAGTTGTCAACGGAAAGTGCCATTTTGACTTTAAAACATACAGTCGCCTATTATGTTGATAGAAAAACTCCCATTTATGCGTGCTTTCTGGACCTATCGAAGGCCTTCGACCTAGTCGATTATAATAGACTATGGTCTAAGCTTGGGGAGGTCGGGGCCCCTGCTGAACTCATTAATATTTTTTCGTTCTGGTACAAACAACAGAAAAACTTTGTCAAGTGGGGGAATGAATATTCTGATGAATACAAACTTGAGTGTGGTGTGAGGCAGGGGGGGCTTACCTCTCCAAGACTCTTTAATCTGTACGTCAATCAACTGATTGATGAGCTCAGTAACAGCCATGTCGGATGTCACATAGATAACGTTTGCGTCAATAACATCAGTTACGCAGACGATATGGTGTTGTTGAGTCCATCTGTTGGTGGCCTAAGGAAACTACTAGGTATGTGTGAAGCTTATGCTGAGAGTCACGGTTTAAAATACAACGATAGAAAGAGTGAGTATATGCTTTTCAGAGGTAAGATTAAAGAACCTGAATATATACCACCGGTGTATCTTAACGGAGTATCTTTGAATCGGGTCTCTCAGTTTAGGTATCTAGGGCATGTTGTGACCGAAACCCTACATGATGACGCGGATATTGAGAGAGAGCGGAGAGCATTGTCGGTGCGAGCTAATATGTTGGTGCATAGGTTTGCGCGTTGTACAGCACAGGTAAAGGTAACATTGTTTAGAGCCTATTGCCAAAGCTTTTACACCAGCGCCTTATGGGCCAACTACACGCAGCGGGCCTACAATGCTCTCAGAGTGCAATATAACAACGCCTTTAGGATTTTGGTGCGGCTACCTCGATTTTGTAGTGCTTCAGGCATGTTTGCTGACGCGAGGGTTGACGATTTTTATGCTATAATGCGCAAAAAGTCAGCATCACTAATTCGCCAATGAATGAATTTTTTTTTATTTGTTAATCTTATTATTTATAATCTATTTGTTAAATTTATATAATTTGTAATTCTGTTTCTGTGTAACTTGACATCATTGGTTTCAATTCAATTTAATTTATTACGTTCTGGCATTGATTAATCTTGTTTTTTTTTTTTTTTTTTTCTCAATTTAATTTTAATTTGTTTATCTAAACTACCAACATACATTACTACTAACTTAGTATTAAGATATTTAATTTGTTTGCTACTAACAAAGTATGGACAGCACTAGTCTGAAATAAACATTTTTATTTTTATTTATTATTATTAAAAAATAAAGCACCCGTGTTTGTATTTTTCCAAAATATTGTAGTTTTCATTGATAATATAATTTTGGTCTGGAGCGACCTGGAATGGGAAGCTGGGAATGGGAACCTCTTTCTGCGAAGCAGTCATGCAGCCGCCGCAGGAAACACACCGGGCGTTGTGGGCCACGTGGTGGCCCCCGGCCACCGTAGGCGCGGGCCTGTGGACGGTGAGCTATGGGCTAGCTTAGGTACCGTCCGTCTGTCTTATGGTGACATGAGGTGTCGCGTGTTCGGATCTCAGCATAAGCAAGGGCCGATTCCTGCCGGAGCCGTGGGACTGTTCGAAAGAGATAACAATGATGATTTCCCACCCGAAAAAAAGGGCGTATGATTGGAACTAACGCAACGGTTTTGTTAGAATTTCAATGGGGGTGAATAGGTGTAAAAAATTTGGTTCTTAAAGATAAATTCACTAATAACATGAAAAATTACGATATCACGTAAAATTATCGTCCGTTAAACCGACTTTAGAGACAACCTTTTTTTTAAAGTCGCAGGCGCGCATAATATAAAACCTATATTAATCCATAGCTGGTATAAATACAAACAAGTTTTGTATGAGGCAAAATGTTCTAAAGTGACACGTTTTCGAGATATATTGCGTTGTGAGCACAAGCTTTGATAGCTTAAATCTCGAAAAAGTGACGCTGTAGAAGATTTTGTCTCAGAAAAAACTTGTTTGTGTTGACACCAGCTATCGATGAATATAGGTATTAAGCGTGGCCGTAATTTAAATTAATAAAAAACAAAATGGCGGAAGAAAATCGGGCTAAAAATTCAAAATTCATTCGAGTGTCGCATAATTATGTTTTTATGTTAAACAAGAACAAAATCTTGTTGTTGAAAAATTGTCGATAGAAATCTCTTTTTGGGCTTGTGTCAAGAAATGTAGAGTGAAAAACGCCTCGCATGTTAATTCACCGTACACCACGCTTTTCTATATTAGTTTAAAGTGCTCGGAATCGCAAAGGAGTTTTGTCGTTTTTATAAAAGTTACCAAAATTTTAGTTTCCTCGTGTTGACTTGTCAGTTATATTGCATTACGTCTGTTTAACTAAATGTTTAAGAACCGAATTGAATTAATGTTTCATTATGATTAAGCGAGGGGAGGTTAGGAGATTGTGGCTAAATAATAACAGCGGCTTGGGTCAATCTTAAGGTTAAGCCGTGCTTGCCTAGGTTTGTCCTTCAGTGGGTGACCACCTATTACATACCGAGTTTCCTACGTGCCTCGAAAATCTGCTATCTGTCATTTGTAGATCTTTGACAGTCGTTACAGGTAGTCAGTGGCCTGAAAGTCTGTCAGCCAGTCTTATTAAGAGGTATCGTATTACCCAGTATTAACTGTATTGTGGAGGGCAGATAGGCAATTGCTCCATATAAAATACTTTTATTCAGCTGCCTCCACATGTTTGGAAAAGGCCAGGCAGGTGATGAATATTTGTCATCGTTCCATCAATAGTGTAGTTCACCCTAAAAAAATCTTCTTGATAGTGCGAGCGAGATAGAACTATCTAGCCTGAGGAAGCGGGGGCAAAATTTGAATTTTAGCTGTCATTCTGTGCGCCCTTAACTAAACCTGCGTTTAAGAGTAATTGAGACTTTGACTGAGGAGGTGATGGTGTATAATCTGTGGAAAGCGATAATGCTTTGTCGTTTTCGGGTTTATTTATAACCGTTTAAACTTAGAAAGCCTTTATTGTTTGGTGATGTAATTAAACTATTTCTCTCTTTATTAACATTAACTTCCATCGCATTGCCATGCAATCAATAACATCCTGTATGATGTGGTCAAGCTCATCCTGACATCCTCGCCTGAGTCCACCGCGGTGTTTTTCAGAACCCACATAGGGGATGAGTTAACCCATGATCCGACTCACAGATGTCAGCTGTGTAAATCCATGTTGCCGTTCGAAGGGTGAGACATCTAATGCAAATGTAATACAAACGTGTCTCCTTACAACGCAGAAGGCTGTATACGTTTACATAATCCACCAATATTTGTTGAACCACAGAGTGTAATTCGATTTGAATTGAATCCCACATTCATATAAGGAAAATTATTTTGTAAGTCCTTTCTTGATTTGATTCACCCATTTTATTTATTCAAACTTGTTCTTATTCTATCCATGTTTGGATCTTCGCAGTAAGCTTTCAATTATATTACTTTAGCAAAATATCTAACACAGTTGTAGTTTCTTAACAAGTAAAGTTTTGTTTCACAATAACAAATAATAAGCTATTAAAAATATTACAATCAAGGCCGTCTATGAAACTCGATCAAAGTAATGAAACAAAATCTAGTCAAAGAGAAAAATAAATAAAGTAATCATTTCTTAACTTACAACTAAACTTAAGATCAAAAGGTTCTCTTTATATTTTAGGGCACAATATTGACATATTAGTCTCGAAGATGTAACTCTGAAGGTACACAATCATACCAAGTCACTGCGAGGTAGGCCAGGGTGACAGTGTTCAGCCAAGCAGGAAGGCAGCAAGGTATGTAGTATGTAGGAAATGTAAGTATCTATGTCTAAGCGAGACTGGCGTGGACGTCTACACCAGTCTCGCCACATGGCTTGCAAGTAAATGAACTACCCAAGTAGCAGTGGAAACATAGCTTAGCATCACACATATATTTCCTGTAAGGGTTAGACAGGGGTGTATCATAGCACACCCACTTTTCAACAGTTATGTTTATGTATCTAAAGGGGAACAGTCCATTACCAAATAGGGAGTGAGCTTTGCCTTCAAACAAGCACAAATCTAGATCCCGTGGACTACCGAGTAATTCTTAATGAAAAAACCCAATAACACCTCACCTGGGAATCGAAGCCAGGATCTCATGCTCAAAAGTAGCTTGGCATCAACGAAGCAATTAACAGTGACAATGCGAGAGTGAGAGACATGACCAGCCGACGCCAGACAGTCTCTGAAGAGGCCTGTTACAAAAAACGCGAAATTGCGAGTTTTACTCGTTGAAATTATATATTTTCAGTTCGTTGCTTGAAATAACAATTACTTGTTACAAATAGTTCGTTTTATCTACTTTAATAAAAAATAACAAATTTCAGAAAACTTATTGATTTATTTATTTAGTCATAATCATTCTCCCGAGGCATGTTGAGTTCATGGGAACGTGATTTCATGATTTGGGATATCCTATTCTTTCATAACAATAGAATACTTTATCGTTATGTATTTTAAAGTAAATTGTACAATTATAGCGTAACACCAAAATTAAAAGGGTCTTAACGTGAGCCTTCTGTACTATCCGCTATTACGCGACCGTCGCCATTGTTGCCTTACTTTCTTTTGTAAGGTATTATTTATTTTAACTTCTTATTACGGTTCACGAACATGAAGGCAAATTGTGACGAAACTTGAGCGCTTGTTGCCTTTGTCAAGTAAATTGGCTTACGTAGGGATGATTACATACTTCAGAACCAACGACTGTCTTCATACAAACTGTTCCTAAGTAATGGGAGGAAGATTTTCCTTAAATATGTATGAAATATAAAAGAAACACTCAAAACGTGTAATGAGTTTTTCATAAGTGAAATGTTTCTCCATTTGTTACTCCCGCAGCTTCAAGAGTTAATTTAATTGTGAAGTTTCCAAGTAACTACGGAACTAAATTTCCACGTCCCGACTTTGCAGTAGACAACTAACAATGTAAGCAGCTTCAACTTTCTGCTATTTATGAAGCTACCAACGTAACTTATTCTAGAAAAACAAAAAGTTGAAATTGTTTTGTTGTACTTCAATTAATCTTCCTAGGAAACATTTCTTGAATGACAGGAATGTAAGTAATAATAATCCATGTGAGAGTATTTTCAAGAACTGGGATAAGGATCTACGAAACATCTTGAATATTTCGTCTGTCCTATTTCAGTTCGTGTTTGTTCACAATAATAACAAAACGGGGACGAGAGGGTATGACGGAACGCAATACCACCAAGACGTCCACTTGCTTACGACCGGCTGCTCATATCTAAGATAACATATTCATTTGATTTGACTGAGACATATGCACAACGGTCATAATGGTGTAAATAGACTTGATACCAAATTATCGGGAGATATTATGCGTAGTAATAAGATTGTTTGGAATAAAAACCGTTTACTGATATTGACACGATTATACTTTCATTACTCATACTCGGAAAGTAGGTCTGAAGTTGCCTGAGGAGCGGGTTGAAAGTAATAGTTTTCAGCCCTAGGGAGAATCGTTTTCAAGTGACAGCTGTCAAATTGTAAAAAAAACAAACTAGTTCCATTTTTACATTGTCCACAAACATATTCCAACTTTCTATACAGCTAGTCAATTACAGCGCGATGTATTTAAATAACATAAAGTTAAGCATTAATTGAAGAATTACGTATTTTATAAAATAGGCGGGAAAGCGGCAATCCGATCCTCATTTGTTTTTTCGAGTTGATTCATGTTTCTATTTTTAGTCTCCTTGTATTCGTAATGAAAAGCACAGTGTTAACCTCGTCTTTTACAATATTCTTTGTAGAAAGCAAACCGTGTTCATTGTAACTAATAACTGGCAAAAGTTATTATAAATATAAATAAATAAATAAATATCGCAGGACAATTAACACACAGCGCCATCTAGTGCCACACTAAGCAAGGCTTGTGTCGTGGACACTAGATAGTTGATATACTACATGTATACCTTTTTTGTTTGTAAATACATACTTATTATACATATAAACATCCATGACTCGGAAACAAATGTCCATGCTCATCACACAAACATTTGCTCCTACCGGGATTCGAACCCAGGACCCCAAGAACGTAAGGCAGTCTCACTACCACTACGCCATTATAGACTATGGTCTAAGCTTGGGGAGGTCGGGGCCCCTGCTGAACTCATTAATATTTTTTCGTTCTGGTACAAACAACAGAAAAACTTTGTCAAGTGGGGGAATGAATATTCTGATGAATACAAACTTGAGTGTGGTGTGAGGCAGGGGGGGCTTACCTCTCCAAGACTCTTTAATCTGTACGTCAATCAACTGATTGATGAGCTCAGTAACAGCCATGTCGGATGTCACATAGATAACGTTTGCGTCAATAACATCAGTTACGCAGACGATATGGTGTTGTTGAGTCCATCTGTTGGTGGCCTAAGGAAACTACTAGGTATGTGTGAAGCTTATGCTGAGAGTCACGGTTTAAAATACAACGATAGAAAGAGTGAGTATATGCTTTTCAGAGGTAAGATTAAAGAACCTGAATATATACCACCGGTGTATCTTAACGGAGTATCTTTGAATCGGGTCTCTCAGTTTAGGTATCTAGGGCATGTTGTGACCGAAACCCTACATGATGACGCGGATATTGAGAGAGAGCGGAGAGCATTGTCGGTGCGAGCTAATATGTTGGTGCATAGGTTTGCGCGTTGTACAGCACAGGTAAAGGTAACATTGTTTAGAGCCTATTGCCAAAGCTTTTACACCAGCGCCTTATGGGCCAACTACACGCAGCGGGCCTACAATGCTCTCAGAGTGCAATATAACAACGCCTTTAGGATTTTGGTGCGGCTACCTCGATTTTGTAGTGCTTCAGGCATGTTTGCTGACGCGAGGGTTGACGATTTTTATGCTATAATGCGCAAAAAGTCAGCATCACTAATTCGCCAATGAATGAATTTTTTTTTATTTGTTAATCTTATTATTTATAATCTATTTGTTAAATTTATATAATTTGTAATTCTGTTTCTGTGTAACTTGACATCATTGGTTTCAATTCAATTTAATTTATTACGTTCTGGCATTGATTAATCTTGTTTTTTTTTTTTTTTTTTTTCTCAATTTAATTTTAATTTGTTTATCTAAACTACCAACATACATTACTACTAACTTAGTATTAAGATATTTAATTTGTTTGCTACTAACAAAGTATGGACAGCACTAGTCTGAAATAAACATTTTTATTTTTATTTATTATTATTAAAAAATAAAGCACCCGTGTTTGTATTTTTCCAAAATATTGTAGTTTTCATTGATAATATAATTTTGGTCTGGAGCGACCTGGAATGGGAAGCTGGGAATGGGAACCTCTTTCTGCGAAGCAGTCATGCAGCCGCCGCAGGAAACACACCGGGCGTTGTGGGCCACGTGGTGGCCCCCGGCCACCGTAGGCGCGGGCCTGTGGACGGTGAGCTATGGGCTAGCTTAGGTACCGTCCGTCTGTCTTATGGTGACATGAGGTGTCGCGTGTTCGGATCTCAGCATAAGCAAGGGCCGATTCCTGCCGGAGCCGTGGGACTGTTCGAAAGAGATAACATGATGATTTCCCACCCGAAAAAAAGGGCGTATGATTGGAACTAACGCAACGGTTTTGTTAGAATTTCAATGGGGGTGAATAGGTGTAAAAAATTTGGTTCTTAAAGATAAATTCACTAATAACATGAAAAATTACGATATCACGTAAAATTATCGTCCGTTAAACCGACTTTAGAGACAACCTTTTTTTTAAAGTCGCAGGCGCGCATAATATAAAACCTATATTAATCCATAGCTGGTATAAATACAAACAAGTTTTGTATGAGGCAAAATGTTCTAAAGTGACACGTTTTCGAGATATATTGCGTTGTGAGCACAAGCTTTGATAGCTTAAATCTCGAAAAAGTGACGCTGTAGAAGATTTTGTCTCAGAAAAAACTTGTTTGTGTTGACACCAGCTATCGATGAATATAGGTATTAAGCGTGGCCGTAATTTAAATTAATAAAAAACAAAATGGCGGAAGAAAATCGGGCTAAAAATTCAAAATTCATTCGAGTGTCGCATAATTATGTTTTTATGTTAAACAAGAACAAAATCTTGTTGTTGAAAAATTGTCGATAGAAATCTCTTTTTGGGCTTGTGTCAAGAAATGTAGAGTGAAAAACGCCTCGCATGTTAATTCACCGTACACCACGCTTTTCTATATTAGTTTAAAGTGCTCGGAATCGCAAAGGAGTTTTGTCGTTTTTATAAAAGTTACCAAAATTTTAGTTTCCTCGTGTTGACTTGTCAGTTATATTGCATTACGTCTGTTTAACTAAATGTTTAAGAACCGAATTGAATTAATGTTTCATTATGATTAAGCGAGGGGAGGTTAGGAGATTGTGGCTAAATAATAACAGCGGCTTGGGTCAATCTTAAGGTTAAGCCGTGCTTGCCTAGGTTTGTCCTTCAGTGGGTGACCACCTATTACATACCGAGTTTCCTACGTGCCTCGAAAATCTGCTATCTGTCATTTGTAGATCTTTGACAGTCGTTACAGGTAGTCAGTGGCCTGAAAGTCTGTCAGCCAGTCTTATTAAGAGGTATCGTATTACCCAGTATTAACTGTATTGTGGAGGGCAGATAGGCAATTGCTCCATATAAAATACTTTTATTCAGCTGCCTCCACATGTTTGGAAAAGGCCAGGCAGGTGATGAATATTTGTCATCGTTCCATCAATAGTGTAGTTCACCCTAAAAAAATCTTCTTGATAGTGCGAGCGAGATAGAACTATCTAGCCTGAGGAAGCGGGGGCAAAATTTGAATTTTAGCTGTCATTCTGTGCGCCCTTAACTAAACCTGCGTTTAAGAGTAATTGAGACTTTGACTGAGGAGGTGATGGTGTATAATCTGTGGAAAGCGATAATGCTTTGTCGTTTTCGGGTTTATTTATAACCGTTTAAACTTAGAAAGCCTTTATTGTTTGGTGATGTAATTAAACTATTTCTCTCTTTATTAACATTAACTTCCATCGCATTGCCATGCAATCAATAACATCCTGTATGATGTGGTCAAGCTCATCCTGACATCCTCGCCTGAGTCCACCGCGGTGTTTTTCAGAACCCACATAGGGGATGAGTTAACCCATGATCCGACTCACAGATGTCAGCTGTGTAAATCCATGTTGCCGTTCGAAGGGTGAGACATCTAATGCAAATGTAATACAAACGTGTCTCCTTACAACGCAGAAGGCTGTATACGTTTACATAATCCACCAATATTTGTTGAACCACAGAGTGTAATTCGATTTGAATTGAATCCCACATTCATATTATTTGATAAATTATTTTGTAAGTCCTTTCTTGATTTGATTCACCCATTTTATTTATTCAAACTTGTTCTTATTCTATCCATGTTTGGATCTTCGCAGTAAGCTTTCAATTATATTACTTTAGCAAAATATCTAACACAGTTGTAGTTTCTTAACAAGTAAAGTTTTGTTTCACAATAACAAATAATAAGCTATTAAAAATATTACAATCAAGGCCGTCTATGAAACTCGATCAAAGTAATGAAACAAAATCTAGTCAAAGAGAAAAATAAATAAAGTAATCATTTCTTAACTTACAACTAAACTTAAGATCAAAAGGTTCTCTTTATATTTTAGGGCACAATATTGACATATTAGTCTCGAAGATGTAACTCTGAAGGTACACAATCATACCAAGTCACTGCGAGGTAGGCCAGGGTGACAGTGTTCAGCCAAGCAGGAAGGCAGCAAGGTATGTAGTATGTAGGAAATGTAAGTATCTATGTCTAAGCGAGACTGGCGTGGACGTCTACACCAGTCTCGCCACATGGCTTGCAAGTAAATGAACTACCCAAGTAGCAGTGGAAACATAGCTTAGCATCACACATATATTTCCTGTAAGGGTTAGACAGGGGTGTATCATAGCACACCCACTTTTCAACAGTTATGTTTATGTATCTAAAGGGGAACAGTCCATTACCAAATAGGGAGTGAGCTTTGCCTTCAAACAAGCACAAATCTAGATCCCGTGGACTACCGAGTAATTCTTAATGAAAAAACCCAATAACACCTCACCTGGGAATCGAAGCCAGGATCTCATGCTCAAAAGTAGCTTGGCATCAACGAAGCAATTAACAGTGACAATGCGAGAGTGAGAGACATGACCAGCCGACGCCAGACAGTCTCTGAAGAGGCCTGTTACAAAAAACGCGAAATTGCGAGTTTTACTCGTTGAAATTATATATTTTCAGTTCGTTGCTTGAAATAACAATTACTTGTTACAAATAGTTCGTTTTATCTACTTTAATAAAAAATAACAAATTTCAGAAAACTTATTGATTTATTTATTTAGTCATAATCATTCTCCCGAGGCATGTTGAGTTCATGGGAACGTGATTTCATGATTTGGGATATCCTATTCTTTCATAACAATAGAATACTTTATCGTTATGTATTTTAAAGTAAATTGTACAATTATAGCGTAACACCAAAATTAAAAGGGTCTTAACGTGAGCCTTCTGTACTATCCGCTATTACGCGACCGTCGCCATTGTTGCCTTACTTTCTTTTGTAAGGTATTATTTATTTTAACTTCTTATTACGGTTCACGAACATGAAGGCAAATTGTGACGAAACTTGAGCGCTTGTTGCCTTTGTCAAGTAAATTGGCTTACGTAGGGATGATTACATACTTCAGAACCAACGACTGTCTTCATACAAACTGTTCCTAAGTAATGGGAGGAAGATTTTCCTTAAATATGTATGAAATATAAAAGAAACACTCAAAACGTGTAATGAGTTTTTCATAAGTGAAATGTTTCTCCATTTGTTACTCCCGCAGCTTCAAGAGTTAATTTAATTGTGAAGTTTCCAAGTAACTACGGAACTAAATTTCCACGTCCCGACTTTGCAGTAGACAACTAACAATGTAAGCAGCTTCAACTTTCTGCTATTTATGAAGCTACCAACGTAACTTATTCTAGAAAAACAAAAAGTTGAAATTGTTTTGTTGTACTTCAATTAATCTTCCTAGGAAACATTTCTTGAATGACAGGAATGTAAGTAATAATAATCCATGTGAGAGTATTTTCAAGAACTGGGATAAGGATCTACGAAACATCTTGAATATTTCGTCTGTCCTATTTCAGTTCGTGTTTGTTCACAATAATAACAAAACGGGGACGAGAGGGTATGACGGAACGCAATACCACCAAGACGTCCACTTGCTTACGACCGGCTGCTCATATCTAAGATAACATATTCATTTGATTTGACTGAGACATATGCACAACGGTCATAATGGTGTAAATAGACTTGATACCAAATTATCGGGAGATATTATGCGTAGTAATAAGATTGTTTGGAATAAAAACCGTTTACTGATATTGACACGATTATACTTTCATTACTCATACTCGGAAAGTAGGTCTGAAGTTGCCTGAGGAGCGGGTTGAAAGTAATAGTTTTCAGCCCTAGGGAGAATCGTTTTCAAGTGACAGCTGTCAAATTGTAAAAAAAACAAACTAGTTCCATTTTTACATTGTCCACAAACATATTCCAACTTTCTATACAGCTAGTCAATTACAGCGCGATGTATTTAAATAACATAAAGTTAAGCATTAATTGAAGAATTACGTATTTTATAAAATAGGCGGGAAAGCGGCAATCCGATCCTCATTTGTTTTTTCGAGTTGATTCATGTTTCTATTTTTAGTCTCCTTGTATTCGTAATGAAAAGCACAGTGTTAACCTCGTCTTTTACAATATTCTTTGTAGAAAGCAAACCGTGTTCATTGTAACTAATAACTGGCAAAAGTTATTATAAATATAAATAAATAAATAAATATCGCAGGACAATTAACACACAGCGCCATCTAGTGCCACACTAAGCAAGGCTTGTGTCGTGGACACTAGATAGTTGATATACTACATGTATACCTTTTTTGTTTGTAAATACATACTTATTATACATATAAACATCCATGACTCGGAAACAAATGTCCATGCTCATCACACAAACATTTGCTCCTACCGGGATTCGAACCCAGGACCCCAAGAACGTAAGGCAGTCTCACTACCACTACGCCATTATAGACTATGGTCTAAGCTTGGGGAGGTCGGGGCCCCTGCTGAACTCATTAATATTTTTTCGTTCTGGTACAAACAACAGAAAAACTTTGTCAAGTGGGGGAATGAATATTCTGATGAATACAAACTTGAGTGTGGTGTGAGGCAGGGGGGGCTTACCTCTCCAAGACTCTTTAATCTGTACGTCAATCAACTGATTGATGAGCTCAGTAACAGCCATGTCGGATGTCACATAGATAACGTTTGCGTCAATAACATCAGTTACGCAGACGATATGGTGTTGTTGAGTCCATCTGTTGGTGGCCTAAGGAAACTACTAGGTATGTGTGAAGCTTATGCTGAGAGTCACGGTTTAAAATACAACGATAGAAAGAGTGAGTATATGCTTTTCAGAGGTAAGATTAAAGAACCTGAATATATACCACCGGTGTATCTTAACGGAGTATCTTTGAATCGGGTCTCTCAGTTTAGGTATCTAGGGCATGTTGTGACCGAAACCCTACATGATGACGCGGATATTGAGAGAGAGCGGAGAGCATTGTCGGTGCGAGCTAATATGTTGGTGCATAGGTTTGCGCGTTGTACAGCACAGGTAAAGGTAACATTGTTTAGAGCCTATTGCCAAAGCTTTTACACCAGCGCCTTATGGGCCAACTACACGCAGCGGGCCTACAATGCTCTCAGAGTGCAATATAACAACGCCTTTAGGATTTTGGTGCGGCTACCTCGATTTTGTAGTGCTTCAGGCATGTTTGCTGACGCGAGGGTTGACGATTTTTATGCTATAATGCGCAAAAAGTCAGCATCACTAATTCGCCAATGAATGAATTTTTTTTTATTTGTTAATCTTATTATTTATAATCTATTTGTTAAATTTATATAATTTGTAATTCTGTTTCTGTGTAACTTGACATCATTGGTTTCAATTCAATTTAATTTATTACGTTCTGGCATTGATTAATCTTGTTTTTTTTTTTTTTTTTTTTCTCAATTTAATTTTAATTTGTTTATCTAAACTACCAACATACATTACTACTAACTTAGTATTAAGATATTTAATTTGTTTGCTACTAACAAAGTATGGACAGCACTAGTCTGAAATAAACATTTTTATTTTTATTTATTATTATTAAAAAATAAAGCACCCGTGTTTGTATTTTTCCAAAATATTGTAGTTTTCATTGATAATATAATTTTGGTCTGGAGCGACCTGGAATGGGAAGCTGGGAATGGGAACCTCTTTCTGCGAAGCAGTCATGCAGCCGCCGCAGGAAACACACCGGGCGTTGTGGGCCACGTGGTGGCCCCCGGCCACCGTAGGCGCGGGCCTGTGGACGGTGAGCTATGGGCTAGCTTAGGTACCGTCCGTCTGTCTTATGGTGACATGAGGTGTCGCGTGTTCGGATCTCAGCATAAGCAAGGGCCGATTCCTGCCGGAGCCGTGGGACTGTTCGAAAGAGATAACATGATGATTTCCCACCCGAAAAAAAGGGCGTATGATTGGAACTAACGCAACGGTTTTGTTAGAATTTCAATGGGGGTGAATAGGTGTAAAAAATTTGGTTCTTAAAGATAAATTCACTAATAACATGAAAAATTACGATATCACGTAAAATTATCGTCCGTTAAACCGACTTTAGAGACAACCTTTTTTTTAAAGTCGCAGGCGCGCATAATATAAAACCTATATTAATCCATAGCTGGTATAAATACAAACAAGTTTTGTATGAGGCAAAATGTTCTAAAGTGACACGTTTTCGAGATATATTGCGTTGTGAGCACAAGCTTTGATAGCTTAAATCTCGAAAAAGTGACGCTGTAGAAGATTTTGTCTCAGAAAAAACTTGTTTGTGTTGACACCAGCTATCGATGAATATAGGTATTAAGCGTGGCCGTAATTTAAATTAATAAAAAACAAAATGGCGGAAGAAAATCGGGCTAAAAATTCAAAATTCATTCGAGTGTCGCATAATTATGTTTTTATGTTAAACAAGAACAAAATCTTGTTGTTGAAAAATTGTCGATAGAAATCTCTTTTTGGGCTTGTGTCAAGAAATGTAGAGTGAAAAACGCCTCGCATGTTAATTCACCGTACACCACGCTTTTCTATATTAGTTTAAAGTGCTCGGAATCGCAAAGGAGTTTTGTCGTTTTTATAAAAGTTACCAAAATTTTAGTTTCCTCGTGTTGACTTGTCAGTTATATTGCATTACGTCTGTTTAACTAAATGTTTAAGAACCGAATTGAATTAATGTTTCATTATGATTAAGCGAGGGGAGGTTAGGAGATTGTGGCTAAATAATAACAGCGGCTTGGGTCAATCTTAAGGTTAAGCCGTGCTTGCCTAGGTTTGTCCTTCAGTGGGTGACCACCTATTACATACCGAGTTTCCTACGTGCCTCGAAAATCTGCTATCTGTCATTTGTAGATCTTTGACAGTCGTTACAGGTAGTCAGTGGCCTGAAAGTCTGTCAGCCAGTCTTATTAAGAGGTATCGTATTACCCAGTATTAACTGTATTGTGGAGGGCAGATAGGCAATTGCTCCATATAAAATACTTTTATTCAGCTGCCTCCACATGTTTGGAAAAGGCCAGGCAGGTGATGAATATTTGTCATCGTTCCATCAATAGTGTAGTTCACCCTAAAAAAATCTTCTTGATAGTGCGAGCGAGATAGAACTATCTAGCCTGAGGAAGCGGGGGCAAAATTTGAATTTTAGCTGTCATTCTGTGCGCCCTTAACTAAACCTGCGTTTAAGAGTAATTGAGACTTTGACTGAGGAGGTGATGGTGTATAATCTGTGGAAAGCGATAATGCTTTGTCGTTTTCGGGTTTATTTATAACCGTTTAAACTTAGAAAGCCTTTATTGTTTGGTGATGTAATTAAACTATTTCTCTCTTTATTAACATTAACTTCCATCGCATTGCCATGCAATCAATAACATCCTGTATGATGTGGTCAAGCTCATCCTGACATCCTCGCCTGAGTCCACCGCGGTGTTTTTCAGAACCCACATAGGGGATGAGTTAACCCATGATCCGACTCACAGATGTCAGCTGTGTAAATCCATGTTGCCGTTCGAAGGGTGAGACATCTAATGCAAATGTAATACAAACGTGTCTCCTTACAACGCAGAAGGCTGTATACGTTTACATAATCCACCAATATTTGTTGAACCACAGAGTGTAATTCGATTTGAATTGAATCCCACATTCATATTATTTGATAAATTATTTTGTAAGTCCTTTCTTGATTTGATTCACCCATTTTATTTATTCAAACTTGTTCTTATTCTATCCATGTTTGGATCTTCGCAGTAAGCTTTCAATTATATTACTTTAGCAAAATATCTAACACAGTTGTAGTTTCTTAACAAGTAAAGTTTTGTTTCACAATAACAAATAATAAGCTATTAAAAATATTACAATCAAGGCCGTCTATGAAACTCGATCAAAGTAATGAAACAAAATCTAGTCAAAGAGAAAAATAAATAAAGTAATCATTTCTTAACTTACAACTAAACTTAAGATCAAAAGGTTCTCTTTATATTTTAGGGCACAATATTGACATATTAGTCTCGAAGATGTAACTCTGAAGGTACACAATCATACCAAGTCACTGCGAGGTAGGCCAGGGTGACAGTGTTCAGCCAAGCAGGAAGGCAGCAAGGTATGTAGTATGTAGGAAATGTAAGTATCTATGTCTAAGCGAGACTGGCGTGGACGTCTACACCAGTCTCGCCACATGGCTTGCAAGTAAATGAACTACCCAAGTAGCAGTGGAAACATAGCTTAGCATCACACATATATTTCCTGTAAGGGTTAGACAGGGGTGTATCATAGCACACCCACTTTTCAACAGTTATGTTTATGTATCTAAAGGGGAACAGTCCATTACCAAATAGGGAGTGAGCTTTGCCTTCAAACAAGCACAAATCTAGATCCCGTGGACTACCGAGTAATTCTTAATGAAAAAACCCAATAACACCTCACCTGGGAATCGAAGCCAGGATCTCATGCTCAAAAGTAGCTTGGCATCAACGAAGCAATTAACAGTGACAATGCGAGAGTGAGAGACATGACCAGCCGACGCCAGACAGTCTCTGAAGAGGCCTGTTACAAAAAACGCGAAATTGCGAGTTTTACTCGTTGAAATTATATATTTTCAGTTCGTTGCTTGAAATAACAATTACTTGTTACAAATAGTTCGTTTTATCTACTTTAATAAAAAATAACAAATTTCAGAAAACTTATTGATTTATTTATTTAGTCATAATCATTCTCCCGAGGCATGTTGAGTTCATGGGAACGTGATTTCATGATTTGGGATATCCTATTCTTTCATAACAATAGAATACTTTATCGTTATGTATTTTAAAGTAAATTGTACAATTATAGCGTAACACCAAAATTAAAAGGGTCTTAACGTGAGCCTTCTGTACTATCCGCTATTACGCGACCGTCGCCATTGTTGCCTTACTTTCTTTTGTAAGGTATTATTTATTTTAACTTCTTATTACGGTTCACGAACATGAAGGCAAATTGTGACGAAACTTGAGCGCTTGTTGCCTTTGTCAAGTAAATTGGCTTACGTAGGGATGATTACATACTTCAGAACCAACGACTGTCTTCATACAAACTGTTCCTAAGTAATGGGAGGAAGATTTTCCTTAAATATGTATGAAATATAAAAGAAACACTCAAAACGTGTAATGAGTTTTTCATAAGTGAAATGTTTCTCCATTTGTTACTCCCGCAGCTTCAAGAGTTAATTTAATTGTGAAGTTTCCAAGTAACTACGGAACTAAATTTCCACGTCCCGACTTTGCAGTAGACAACTAACAATGTAAGCAGCTTCAACTTTCTGCTATTTATGAAGCTACCAACGTAACTTATTCTAGAAAAACAAAAAGTTGAAATTGTTTTGTTGTACTTCAATTAATCTTCCTAGGAAACATTTCTTGAATGACAGGAATGTAAGTAATAATAATCCATGTGAGAGTATTTTCAAGAACTGGGATAAGGATCTACGAAACATCTTGAATATTTCGTCTGTCCTATTTCAGTTCGTGTTTGTTCACAATAATAACAAAACGGGGACGAGAGGGTATGACGGAACGCAATACCACCAAGACGTCCACTTGCTTACGACCGGCTGCTCATATCTAAGATAACATATTCATTTGATTTGACTGAGACATATGCACAACGGTCATAATGGTGTAAATAGACTTGATACCAAATTATCGGGAGATATTATGCGTAGTAATAAGATTGTTTGGAATAAAAACCGTTTACTGATATTGACACGATTATACTTTCATTACTCATACTCGGAAAGTAGGTCTGAAGTTGCCTGAGGAGCGGGTTGAAAGTAATAGTTTTCAGCCCTAGGGAGAATCGTTTTCAAGTGACAGCTGTCAAATTGTAAAAAAAACAAACTAGTTCCATTTTTACATTGTCCACAAACATATTCCAACTTTCTATACAGCTAGTCAATTACAGCGCGATGTATTTAAATAACATAAAGTTAAGCATTAATTGAAGAATTACGTATTTTATAAAATAGGCGGGAAAGCGGCAATCCGATCCTCATTTGTTTTTTCGAGTTGATTCATGTTTCTATTTTTAGTCTCCTTGTATTCGTAATGAAAAGCACAGTGTTAACCTCGTCTTTTACAATATTCTTTGTAGAAAGCAAACCGTGTTCATTGTAACTAATAACTGGCAAAAGTTATTATAAATATAAATAAATAAATAAATATCGCAGGACAATTAACACACAGCGCCATCTAGTGCCACACTAAGCAAAGCTTGTGTCGTGGACACTAGATAGTTGATATACTACATGTATACTTTTTGTTTGTAAATACATACTTATTATAATAAGTATGTATTTACAAACAAAAAAGGTATACATGTAGTATATCAACTATCTAGTGTCCACGACACAAGCTTTGCTTAGTGTGGCACTAGATGGCGCTGTGTGTTAATTGTAAATACATACTTATTATAATAAGTATGTATTTACAAACAAAAAAGGTATACATGTAGTATATCAACTATCTAGTGTCCACGACACAAGCCTTGCTTAGTGTGGCGCTAGGTGGCGCTGTGTGTTAATGTCCAGCGATATTTATTTATTTATTTATTTATTTATTATACATATAAACATCCATGACTCGGAAACAAATGTCCATGCTCATCACACAAACATTTGCTCCTACCGGGATTCGAACCCAGGACCCCAAGAACGTAAGGCAGTCTCACTACCACTACGCCATTCGAGCCGTCATTATTATTATTATTTATTATAACATAGCTGATTTAATGTTTTAACACGTAACCACGAAGCCCCATCAGACCCCCAATATCTCTGTAACTAGTAGGTCTGCCTATATTGTTCCCACTGCTGGGACAGGCCTCCTCTCTATTTGATAATACACCACGTGGGTCCGGTGCGAAATGGTAGATGTCACATGTCTTCGAATTTTAGACTTATTTAGTCCCTCGAACTATTGGCGAGTGCCAATAGGTACGGTTACTATTGGCGGTATTTACGTTCGAGATGTTTTATTTTTACTTTCCTTGTGTTGTGTTGTGTTCTTGTGTCCTTGTGTTACTTTTCTTGTTGTTGTGTTGTGTGCTCGAGTTAAAGACTTATTTAGTCCTTCGAACTATTGAACCCCGTCTCGGGACTAAATAAGTTACATTCACCCCTTAATGACCCATTCAACTCTGGGCGGAGCAGAAGAGAGTGTCAAACTTTAACTGACTAAAACCCGTCCATGTTCTTTCTTAGCCCTTTGTGTTCCAGAGCCATCTCTTTCGAACAGTCCCGCAGCCCCGGCAGGAATCGGCCCTTGCTTTTGCTGACATCTCTTTGCGGCGCGCGTGGAACTCAGAAAACAGATACTCAAATTCTGACCACAAAAGAAAACGGAAAACCGAGAGCTGTTACGTTTTTTCATAAAAGGATAAACAAAGGGTTGAGTTAGCAACGTGTACTACGCCGATGTAATAATTAGACGGGACTGTACGTGTACAATTACTTGAACGCCAAAAGAATCCGAAGCCTGCAGAAGTCTACACAAACTGCTGGAGGTTACAGTCGACAATGTTTTTGTTCTACGGAGCCTGACAATAAATGAATAGCCATGACAGTATCAAAGAATTGCAAATCTACTCCGTAAGTTAGAGTATTGGAAAATAATGGACACGTATTTTTTGTTTTTGTAAATCAATGAATGACAAAGATGAAATGCATCAATACTCGGGAGTGGGGGCTCCTGACGTCAGAACTATAAAAACTATACCAAGGCGTGACGTATTGAGAATTTTAAAAGCATCGTATTTTTGTTTATTTTGTTTTATGTAACAAACGAAAAAATACGGGTCAAATATTTTGATTTTGATAATCTAACTGACGGACTAATTATTATTTTTTTGTCGTCGACACTATGATTACTATTACCAAAATTAGCTATCTCAGCTTCAGAACCTAACCTATTGTAACCATAGGGCATCTAAGTATGATAAATTAATAATAGCCATTCATCTTGTTCCGATAGAAGTCGGGGTATACCCACCGTTCATCATTCATCAACCATCATTAATTTACAGTATTGCAAGAACCTACTCGTTGTGATTTATGATTCAGTAATGGATAGAATTAATCACGTAAGCCAGTTTCCAGTTTGTTTCAAGGCGTGATATAATTTTATGGAGACTTACCGCCGACCGGCCAAAAGTGTACTGTGCTTTTATATCGCTCTGCAGTAATAAATAGTTTTTATACAGTTTAAAGTTGATCTGACAAAATTGTTTTTGGACATACGTACTAACTGTGAGTGGAACAAATTGCACAAAAACATCACAAATAACACTTATCTTACGAAATAATAAGTGAACTTTTTGTTAATATACCCAACCGAACATCAAATACAGAGCCCTTGACGTAAACGCGTAAGCGACGCCGATTTCCGCAGACCTTACTCCGAGTCGCTGTCTCGGCGTGGGCCTTTATTAGTGTGCACTTCTCGGTGTGGGCATTTTTTTGTGTGCGCTTTCATTTAAACTAAGAAAAGCTTTTTTGTAATTTAAAATGGCTGAGTCAGAATCTTCACCTTCAAAAGAAAACTCCCCCACCAGACCGGGAGAAAATGTAACCTCGCGTGCCAAAAAAAGGGTGGCCCTGTCGTCACTACCGATTGGCAACTCTAGTACTTTGACTAAGGCTGATGTACAGGACATAGTGGAGGCAGTTATAAAAACTGCAATGACTGACATGCTTGCGAATTTAAATGCTAACATGAACTCAGAGCTTAAGTCAATCAGGGAAGAGTTGAAGGAAGTAAACGAGGCTATGTCTTTCATGAACAGTCAATATGAAACTGCTATTTTGGAAACCAAAAAATCTGCACTAATAATAAAGGACCTTGAAACCAAAAATGAACTAATGTCCAACACCATTTCAAAACTCACGAATCGCGTAAACCAGATGGAACAACATGCTAGATCCAGCAATATTGAAATTCAATGTGTTCCAGAGAACAAAACAGAGAATGTCATCAGCTTGACAAATTAGCTGGGGTCGGCCATAGGCTGCGCCATTACAGATAATGATATTTTAAGCTGCACACGAATTGCCAAAGTAAACCGTGAATCTCCGAGGCCTCGATCAATCGTCACTCAGTTCAGCTCCCCAAGACTCCGTGATCAATTTTTGGCAGCTTCGATCGACTTCAACAAGAAAAACAGTCAGGACAAATTGAACTCTTCACATATTGGATTGGCGGGTCCTAAAAAACCTATCAACGTAATGGAACACCTCTCGGCGACCAACAAGGAAATCCACGCCGCAGCAAGAACCAAAGCTAGAGAATTAGGATTCCAATTTGTGTGGATCAGAGGCGGACGTATTTTAATGAGTAAAGACGTTGCATCGGAACATATAGTGATCAAAGATCTAGCAACTTTAGGTAGGTTAAAATAAGTTGTATTGACTTTGTAGAAGCTTTTAATGCATGGCAATTGTATCGCATAAACAAAATTCAACTTGTTTAATACTGAGAATTATTATCAAAATGTAAGAGGCCTGCGGACGAAAACGCACGATTTTTTATGTAAAATAGCAACGTGTAACTACGAAATTATAATTCTGACAGAAACTTGGCTTCATAATGGTATATGCAGTCAAGAACTGTTTGATGATAGGTACTTGGTCTATAGAAGAGACAGGGAAAGTTCGGGCTACCACTGGGATAGGGATGGCGGAGGTGTCTTGATTAATAAATAAATAAATAAATAAAATAAAAATAAAAATAAAAAAGCCTTTTATTTCCAGTAAATTTACATTTCTTAAAACTATACATGTTTTGATGTGGTTTATTCTTTTTTTTTTTTTTTTTTTATTATTCACAACCTGTTTTATATAAATTTAACTATATCGACTGTGTAAGTTACTATGTATAAGTAAATAAAAAATAAAATTAATAACTAAACTAAACTAAATTAATATTTTTTTTCTATATGTATCTATTTATCTATAACTATTTTTGTTAATAATATGTTTATTTGTCTAATATTTTTTTTATTAATCTACCGGAACCCCAGAATGGGTAAAGGCCTCCTCCAGTGATGCCCATTTGACTCTGTCTTGAGCTACTTGTCTCCAGTTTGGGCCAGCTATCGTTTTAATTTCGTCTTCCCATCTTGTAATAGGTCTCCCTCTTGTTCTTTTGCCTATTGGGCCGTTCCAGAACGTTACTTGTTTGGTCCATCTAAGATCAGTTAGCCGCGCAACATGTCCTGCCCACTTCCATTTTAATTTTTGTGCATGACTCAGAGCGTTTGTTGCTTTAGTAATTTTTCTTATTTTTGTGTGTCGTATTTTATCCAGCTTCCTTATCTTTAGCATACTTCGTTCGAGCCCTCTCTGACAGACGTTGATCTTTTTTCTTGTTTCAGCAGTGAATTTCCATGTTTGGCAACCATATGTTAAGCATGGTAAGAGGCTCGAGTTCATGACTTTTGTTTTAATCGCTTGTGGCATATTACTTTTAAAAATGTCCTTGAGGATCCAGTATTTGTTCCATGTTAATTGGATTCTTCTTTCTATTTCTGTATTCTTGTTTTTCCTGTCGAAACTAATAGTTTTTCCCAGATAGAATCAAAATCAAAATCAAAGCATTTATTTCAAGTAGGCCAATAACAGGCACTTTTGAATTGTCGAAACAAAGATGAAAATTAAATGTAGCTACAGTCCCAGTCACAAGACATAAAAACTGTGAAAGTACTGTAGTTGCCCATTCCCTAGCGTAGATCTCTATGGAGAAGAACGGGCAAGAAACTCCATGGACACTCTTTTAAATCAAAATATTGTTACAAAATCTTGGTTACATCATTCATGTTGAGATGTTATATTATGTGAGAACAATGTAGCAAGATGTGCACGTTAAAAGTGTCCATAGCCAAACAAAAACAAAATACAACTCAAAAACAAAATAATTAATTCAAATAAACCATGGCGACTAAGAGATGACCAGTCACAACTGACAGCGCCCGTTCACGCACATGACGCATGGATCAGCACCATTCAGCTCAACCATTTTGAAGGGAACTAAATGGTCCGACACACGCGCCATGATCAGCGAGACATTTGAGTGAGCATGACATACTCTCAACCGCCAGGGCACATTCAAGTCAAAAACTAAAGTAGGTTTCCAGTGAATGATAGCTTTCTAGTACATAGTACTCACACAATATGGGCTATGCGTTTATATAATACTAAATAGATTGAATCTATACAATGCAAAGATAGTTGTACAATCTTCAGCAGCTCCAACAATACCATTTAATGCTATCAATTTTTGAGCCCCTGTCCTTGTGGAGCAGGACCAGCATTGAGCCAAGCATTTTTATCAGCGATATAATCGCTCAACTTGTAATATGCTTGCTTACATAGTGTGCGTTTAATGCATGTTTTAAATTTAGTCTCATTCAGTTCAAGAATACTTTGTGGAATTTTATTATTGCATCTCAAACAGTACCCCATGAAAGATGAGTCTACTTTAGCGAGTCTAAAGCCTGGCTGAACTAGTTGGTCCCTATTTCTAGTACTCTAAAAGCCATATGTCATTGTCTTCGTTTTTGTAATATTCATTTCCAGCCCCACCTTTTTACTCGCTAGGTGTAGGGATTCTACCATGATCTGTAGCTGGGAGAATGACTCTGATAATAGTACTAGGTCGTCAGCGAATCTCAGGTGGCTCAAGTAGTTGTCATTTATGATTATTCCTCGTTTGCTCCAGTCTAGCTTGTTTATGATCGCCTCGAGGACAGCTATAAATATTGTTGGAGACAGCGGATCGCCTTGTCTAATTCCTCTTTCTATTGGGAAGCAAGGGTCTTGATTGCAGTATCTAAAAAACTAATTTCAACAAGATTGCTGCACAGACAAAGTAATTGTGAGGATCTATGAGTTTCTGTAGAAGAACCGTGCGAGCGCTCGAGGCAACTCCGCCGTCTTGATCTTTGTGCAGTTTACCTGCCACCACCGGTCTCTAAACCAATGTTGGAACATTTTATTAGTAATTGTAATTCTTACCAAGATAACCATAATGCGTACACTTGCATCGTGGGAGATTTTAACTTGAGAACTATAAACTGGAGTGACATTAACAATCCTCTCATAAATCAGCACATTAGTAGCCTCGATCAACTTCTTATTGATTTTACATCAGTTAATAGTCTCCGACAATGCAATAATGTTACCAACAAAAACAGTAGACTTCTGGATGTTGTATTGGTGGACGTTCCAGGTCGTTGCGTTAGTGAAGCGGATCCTTTGAGTGTTATAGACTGTGATGGTACTGGATGAGGACCTGTGAGTCATCGTACCTAGGTTCTGTATTGGCTCGCATTGATCGTCTAGTCTGTTTGTTCTCGTGATTGAAGATGTTTAGAAAGAATCGAACTTTCTTAATTAGCCTTTGATAAATTACCACTACGTTTAGTCTAGGAAAGATCTAACTTCCTTACACCAGTTTTTAGGAAACAATACTGTAGCATGAGAGTCGTTTCGGGGTTTTAATTAACAATTAAATTTAGATTGACCATGTCAATCTTGAGTACACTCCACTGTTCGAACAATGTAGACTTATCAATCATTCTACTCGATAACGCGGAGTTTGTCTTAACTCGTCTATGTTATTATTCAATACAATGTTTAATCCATCTTCTTCGGATTTAATAAGGATTCTACGATTTACTCTCAGTTAGGCACGTTAGAATGATTGTATAAGTTGATTCATTGTGTGTTGTGCTAATTTGATAGCCACCACCTGAGACTGATATCGTTCTAGCATGGGGAAACCCTACACCGTGATAACGGTCCTTAATCAATGTTATTGGGGCGCAATCGACTCCATAAAGACGCTACGAAGCGTTGGTGATTCCCTTATCCATTGTAGGCAGGTACTTCCATTTTTTTTTGTTATTTGCCAGATTCCCTTTTAGGGCAGGCATGCCCCAGATCCATGGATTTGATATGTATTTATATTTGAGTTATATTTAGATTTGGCCAAATCTAGGTCGGGAGTCGGATTGCAAGACATGGCGTGTATGGTATGCTAAGTTATCACCGCCTGAGGTGTCGATCAGTCATGTACTCAGAGCCATCAGTTTATCGTAGTTGAGGATTTTAATATGCATTATATCACAACACAACCGAAATGTCTCTGTCTCGCACGAACAGTATTTCCCCTCCTATAATTATAATCAAGTGATCATTGACTTGAACCTACATAATTATATCATCAGCTGCTTAATTTCTCTTTCTGTAGCTGGGTCGCTGATACTAGTGACTTGAATCAAAGTGATGTTTAAGTTACAGTGGACTAGTGTCTCTACTCACTCAGTTTTGGTTTCACTGATGTATGCTTAGTTTAATTCAGCTCTGAAGGAGCTTAGGTCTCAAACTAATTAAAGTATCAGACTTAGGTTGAGATTTCTATCTCAGACCTAGTCTATAGCAATACAAATTATTATAATTTGGATAGAACCAACAATGTAAATATCGTGTTAGGCGAGGGTCAGTATGTATATAGAGAATCCACTATTGGAGGTTCGAATTGATCTATTATTCTGATTTAAGGCAACACTACTGTTAAGACTTAGTCTTAACTTTATCTGTTCTCCATTATTAAATTCTCTATACATATAATTTTGGAATACAAAAGGAAAGAGTTGATTATCGTTTATATTATTCATTTATTTTCGATAAATGTACGAAAGAAACTGTTTGTTTAATTAGGCCTAGGTTCGCTAAGATGGTGACGAACCTAGGTCGAGTGTCCCATTCCTAAACCTAGTCAGATAAGGGAAAACGGAACATCTCAAGCGAAAAACCCTTCTGACATATACAAATTAAGTCTACACACATATGTACATAATATTGACAATTATCCATAAACTTATAGAAGTCTCAAGACAACCGAGAGAAGAGGTAGCATACACATAATTGCTATAAAGTTTATCAAAGATACTTAAGTCACAAGATCCCATAATAATTCACAATTGTGTATTCAAATTTCTAGCTTAGCCATCTCGCGTAATTCAAGGTCTGCGTGATGTACACTGTTTAGACACGCTAAAGAGATTTCTCCGCAGGTTCTGCCCTTCAGTACTACAGTACAATATGTACCATACTTCTACACAAACTAACACTAAGAGATAAATCACCATTATCAGGAATAGTGTCATAGCTACCTTGTCTATTTTAGACCAAAGGTGCTCACTCGTCTTCTGTCTTAGTGAATATGAGATGTCGAAGTTTTGTGGTAGCCTCCATTTTATTTGGATCGTTAATTACGTGGCTGTGATAAATCGAGTGATTGAAGTTATGGTAAATTAGCTTGGGATCTTGCTCTAACACAAAATTTGAACTTAGAATACGTTACCAGATTCAGCTCTGTCTCTCTGTCTCGAATTTCACTAGATTCTATCTATCTAAGTAGTATTAACCCACTATACTAGGTAATACACTGTTTATTTACAATTAGGTAACTAAGTACGAAAAACACTGCTTCTACTTTAATACAATACAATCTTCAAAATTAAAATTATGATTACACGTCCGACTTCGCTCGTTGCTAAAATCGTAAGGGCTTTCGTCAGCTTGTTTCTCCCTCTCGAAAACCGTACAGATACGCCCCGCCTGTAAAGTGAAATTTAAAACAAAGTAATCTGTTCAAATCCGTTCATTGGTCAAGCGATAGCAAGACGCTCGCTTATTGGTCGATAGCATGGCGTCTGGTCAATTCCCGCCAAATGTCATCTCGTGTGCTTTTCGCGCCTTCTGCTAACCTACACATCTGTTTAACATCCCACCAGATATTCCGAAAAAGGTTGCTTCAACAAAAGATTTATTGCCTTTTGAGTGTAGTCTTACAATATTATTTTAAGACTAAATTCAATAGATTTTTATTTTCTAAGTGATTTTGGCTTGTCTTTGTTTTTAAATAATTTCTTCCATAGATATTTCAATAGGCAGTTTTTTACAAGGGTTGAAGTTTATGGATGGCTATAAAGTGTGTTATTTATTTCTTCCGTATGCGCAAAAGAAATAGATGGCCCGATGAATGACCATCTCAAGACCTTCACCATCCTCCACTAGATATACAAGTAACCTTGACGGAGTCGCTAAAGCTAAAATCTAATAGCATTCCAAAAAGAAACTTTCATAAGGCCGACTATGAAGCAATAAACAAGCATTTGCAAGAGAAGGACTGGGAAGAGTGTCTGGGATGTTGCAGTAGTGTTGACGAAATGGTGGAAGTTTTTTACAGCGTTACTCGATCAGCTATAAATATGTTTGTACCTATCATCCAAAAGCAAAGTAGTAGTGTTTCAATATGGTTTGATAAGAAACTTCTTCATTTATTAAAAGAAAAAAACAAACTTCGTATTAGATATTATTAATACAAGAATCCCCTTGACAAGCTATCACTCAGATTAGTCTCTAAGCGATGTGATAATTACGCTAAAGAGTGTTACAATCGTTACATTGAAAGTACAGAAGAATCTATTGCTAGATGCAGAAAAATGTTTTGGTCATATGTCAAGAATAAACGTGGTGGAGAAAGTTCATACCCAGCATCAATGACTGATGGTCCGATAGCATCTTCGAATGGAGAAGGAATATGTGAGCTATTTGCTTTAAATTATAGCAGCATTTATAAAGAAGGAACAACATCACCTTCAAATCAAGACTATGTAGCCTCCGAATACCTGGAAACAATAGCCTCACAGTCAGACAGTATAGGTTCCGTGGACATCAACTATGAAAATGTTGAGGAAAAACTAAAAGGCATTGATATTACTAAGGGGGCAGGCCCCGATGATATACCGCCACTGTTTATTGTCAGATGTGCACTGAGTCTGGCTGTTCCTTTGGCGAAGATTTAAAACGCCTCAATCCGATCCGGTCAATTCCCTACAGAGTGGAAACAGGCGAAAGTGGTACCGGTATACAAGAGTGGAGACCCTTGTGACGTAAAGAACTATAGACCAATATCCATCCTTTCGATTTTCGGTAAAATATTGGAATCGTTGATTTGTCCACATATTCAACACTATTTCTCCAAGTTCTTGAGCGACCATCAGCACGGCTTTGTAAAGAACAAATCCACAAGCACAAATCTGGTGTCCTTTGTTGAAGCCACATGCGAAGCTATGGATAAAGATATACAGATCATAAAACATATAAAAACGGGTATTTATCGCGAATTTACCTTTAATTTAAGCCCGACGTTTCGACCGGATTGCACCAGCCGTGGTCGCGGGGGATGTGTTCTGATCGTGAAAGTTTAAAAAAGACAAAAGATATACAGGTTGACGCTGTTTATACAGATTTTAGCAAGGCGTTTGATAAGGTTTCGCATAAACTGCTTGTTAAAAAACTATCCACGTACGGCGTCACCGGTCTTCTTGAGTGGTTTGGTTCTTATCTAGCTGGTAGGGAGTTTTATGTGGTTGTCAATGGGTTCCGGTCAAGCAGGTACGCAATTGCCTCGGGTGTCCCTCAAGGTTCTCATTTGGGCCCAGTATTATTCATTATAAACAAAAATGACGTGACATCGTGCTTCCACAATACTAGCATATTCCTTTTTGCAGACGACCTGAAAATCTCAAAAACCATTACCTCTCAACAGGACGTAAACCTAATGCAAGAGGACATCGACCGACTATCTGCATGGTGTCACCATAATAAAATCTCGTTGAATAGTTCAAAATGTAGCCACAGAAAATTCACCAGGAAAGTAAAACATTAAATTCCGCGTACCAAATAAACGGAGTGAACTTATGCGAGGTGAATGTAGTACGAGATCTGGGAGTTATCTTGGACTCCAAACTCACATTTATACCACATATTGAGAACATAGTCAGTCGATCCCAGCGTATGCTTGGATTTATCATTCGTAATGGGAAAGTATTTCAACGCCCACATACTAAATTAGTTCTCTACAATAGCCTTATAAGAAGCATTCTGGAATACTGCAGTGTGATATCATGGAGGCCTCACTACGCAACCCACTCGCTGCGGATAGAACGAGTCCAAAAAAGGTTTATCCGATTCCTAGGGTACTCAAAGGGAAGGCAATTTAAATATCTATCCTACCTCGATAAACTAGCCTGCTACAAAATTAGTACCCTGGAAGCTCGAAGGGAGCTTTTGGATTTGAGATTCGCATATAAACTGCTCAATAACACCATTGACTGCCCACAATTAATACGTAAGTTCAATTTCAGAGTACCCCGTATACCCCCTCGCAAACCTATAACACCCTTAGCTCCACCGCTTCGCCGTACAGTGTTTGGTGCTAATTCACCTATACCCCGCATGTGCAAACTCATAAACGAACGCAGCGACTTGGTTGACGTCCACGCAGACTCAATATCGAAGTTTGTCGGGTTTATTAGTATTAGTGCATAAATTATTATTTAGTATAATTATCTTGAATTTAAGTAGTTGTAGTAATAATTTAAGTAATTTAATTTAAGTAATTTAAGTAAGTAACTAGTAATTTAAGTTTTAAAATTATAAATAATTAATAAGAGCAATATGCATGTGGTGTTTGCCTGTAATTGGTTGTGCAGTTAGATTTAAGACACAATTACTTGTATGTTTCTAGATGTAAGATATCTGTAACAACTGTTGGCGAACCATAATTAAATAAATAAATGACGTAAATTTATTGATTGTAATTTACTGTTTTTTTTTTTTTTTTATTCATTGTTCAGACTACTCATTGGCAAAAGAAAGAATATAACTGGCCAAGTGCGTGTCGAGCGACGAGCACAATAGGGTTCCGTAGTAGCCCGTTATCACAATACAGAACGATTAATCTAGGGATTTTATACAAAATTATCCAACACCCATGTTCAACGACCATTACTGCTAAACTAATAAAGCTATCTTAACCGCAATAGTTTTCCTTCAAAGATCATGAAATGTACTATCTAATAAAACGTTTAGATTTTAGAGGGGAGGATGCCCGGCTGGGAAAAATATTTTCACTTTGAAGTTAACCTTTAGTCATTTTAAAATACCACACGATCGGATAGACGATGAAAACAAAATTGATCGTCACTTCACATTTGTTGTGAAAATGAAGTCAAAAAACAATTTCTCATCATGTGTGCATTATTTAGTCAGTGTAGCAGAGTATCCTACTGGTCTCCTTTTGTGACTTTGAACTTTAAAACAAGTAGACATTAAAAGAGTTTATTGGTAAACTACGCTTTCGATGCTGAATTAATGTGTGGGAACAGGTAATTATTTATTTATTTAGTAAAACTTTATGCACAATTAAAACTGTACAAAGGCGGACTTAATGCCTTAGGCATTTTCTACCAGTCTCCGAGTACCTTAGGGTGATGCAGAGATAATACACAGTAGGTGCAATAACCGAAAATAAGACTAGAAATTATTTATAACTAAAATATATAAGAATAAAATAAATACATACACATAGCAAAATATATAAAGTTAAAAGAGATAAGAAAAACGACAAAAACCTAGTTTTGAGACGAATCTGCCAACTCCTTATGAATATGCTCTCGAGCCTTCACTTTGAAACTGAAACGACTAGTCAACGTTCTGATACTCTGAGGGAGCGCATTCCAAAGGAAGATCGCTTGGATAGAAAAGGAAGATTTTATAAAGCCAGATCGGTGAGAAGGACAGCGTAGAAGACAATAAATTGGAGGAACGAATATTTTTGCTGTGCGCAGAGCATAAATATTGAAAATGAGAAGTGAGATAAGAAGGAGAAGTGGGTTTGTGAAGAAGGGAAAACAGTGTTGTCAAAGCCCTCAATGGTCTGCGCTGCCGGATGGGTAGCCACTTTAACAGCGAACGATGTGCAGAAACATGATCATACTTACGGAGATTGAAGACGAATCGAATGCAGTTATTAAGAAGTCGGTCAAGTTTATTGAGCAGATCAGCATTCAGGTCATAGTAGCACACATCACCATAGTCAATCATGGGGAAGATTAGGGACTGTACAAGCATTGCCTTAATGTGTGAAGGGAGAATATTTTTCAGCCGGTAGAGCGAGCCGGTTATCGAGGTCTACTTTTCGTAGAAATAAGAGATGTCCATGTCAATGCAGTTTTGAGATTTAGTGCAATAGGTCGTATGTTACTTCCAACAATACTGTTAAAGCTGGAATCTTATTCTATTTAAACTCAGAACTAGACCATGCAGCTTTAAGTTTCGGTCGGTTGTTCAGATGCCTCGGATTTGAGTTTCGATGGTAGTTGTGACATGAATACCAAAACTTCTGTAGGTAGTTTGTAGTTGTTCTCCTAGCTTGACAGTAAATCTCAGGTAAGTACACAGTAAATATTAAGTAGGAACCTCGTGAGTGCTTGAAGTCACTATACCATTTATTTTTCCCGTTCTATCCCCACTGCTTGTGCTAATTATACACTAAACCAAACGAGCTCTCGTTTACCACTATTTATGTAACGGTCTCAGTGACTATTCCTCACTTCTTGATAATTATTGTCTTTGTATGGGTATGATAAAGTACCTACTTAATCTGCTGTACAAAACATAGACAAAAGACGTACATTACTTGTCACTAAAACTATTTCGTTTCTGGCAGCAACCTGTTATGAACCTTGAATCGACTGCAATAAACATCAATGTTCTGCAAAATCATATCTTATTCTGAGAAGGCACAGATAAGGTAAGTTGGAAATGCCGATATTAAAGTCACGCTTCATAAGCCGATCAATCATCAGAAATCAATTTCCATTTTCAGTACTTCAGCTTCAGAGCAAAATCTAATATTGGTGCCGAGTATTGTGCGACCTACGTCACGGTCGGTACGGCTTCAATGAGGCGGGAAAAACAGGTTCTACTCCATATGTCTTTGGTCCGCAAATAATTCAAGTCCCAACCTCATTTGTGTATTGATTAAAGTTTTTATTCGACGTCAGAATGTAACCGTCAATGTCAGGCGCTGTGGTCCCTTTTGTCATAGCTGCGTAAATAAAATATTGCGAAAGCCCGTTTTTATTTATTTACCTTTTTGAATAGTAGGTTTGTGTATTGAATCAGTTTGTATATAATAAGTATTTTGTGTTGGTAGGTGGGGTGTTATGGATACCTTGCCCTTGATACCAGAAAAAGGGTTAGTATAACATTCATGAATAATTTTGTAGTACTTTATTTTAAAATTGAAATACAACCCAGTAAATAGTACATATTTTACGTACATAATTAAATCAAACATTCATAAATAAGAATCAAACGCAATTAACCCTTGTTTAGATCTCATGCTTGTCGCCTACTCATCACGCGGCGAGGTGTGAATTATGATTACAGGAGCTTATTACAAGTTGATCATTTGTTGCAGGTCGCTCTGCGCGGACGTGCGGCCCGTCATCCGCAACGTGTTCCGCGAGGTGGACTACCTCCCCCCAGTGGACGCCGAGCTCCCTGCTCCCGCGCTGCCTACCCACCTACGGGCCAGTGCCAGCCAGGGCGACCAATGGGTGAGCTGGTTACTGCAAGCAGGACTCTTTCTGGGTTACAGCTAGGAGTCAGGTTTTGTACCTGTTTCATAGCAATAGGCACATGGGACTTAATAATGTGGCAAAACATGTGTAACTTCTGTAGGTCAGCTCTGCCTTTTGTTTTTTCGGATGGGAAATCATCAAATTAATGACTTCTCACACCCTGGACGGAGTGGGAGGGAGTGTCAGACTTTTACTGGCTAAAACCCGTCCATGTTCTTTCCTCGACCTATATGTTCCGGGGCCGCGGTATCTCTTCGAACAGTCCCGCAGCCAAAGTCAGCTCTACCTAAAACTTCAGAAAAAATTGGAAGGTCATGTATTTAAAAAAACTATCTATTTGCCTAGCCATTTTCCAAGTATGATTCTGGGGTCAGGTTCCATCGTAACCGTGTGAAGCTTAATTTGGGTAACACGACATCTTTGGTAAGACTAGTTGTCAGTGGCTTCTGATTACGTGTAACGACTGTCAAAGATCTGCAAACGACAGCAGGGACCAAAGGCTTAACGGGGCTTGAAGGGAACTTGGTAACTTATGGTTACCATCTCTGGCTACCCATCCCCAGACTGACCTCGGCATGTATACAGTAACATTGAAGATCGACTCGTGCGGCTGTTATTATTTATCCGCGACCCCCGGGTGTGCACAAAAACTAGGGACTAGAAATATAATTATATAATTAAATAACTAAACAATAAGAGCACCTGACAAACACTAAAAACTAAATAATGAAAATGAGTCGAGAAACAATCCTAGCATTATTCTAGATAACAGAAATGTGAATTCTTTTAGTAAACGAATGCAACGTAACCGTGGATCTATTAGTCAAAGGTAATGGATAGTCATAACTCCGACATTAATCTCAGGAGCCGAGATATTTTATCCTCCGATAAGTCTGGAGCGGGATTTGTTCCGAAGTTCTCCTTCGGTTTTCAAGTTCTTATTATTTGCATCGTTGTGGCTTCAATATTTTTAACGTGTTAGCTGCGTAACTGTTTTAGGTAATATTTGAAAAGTCGCTCTGGACATTTACAATACACAGGTCTGTAAATATACCACTTTGTAGTATTGTAACACTTATCATTGGTTGAGCATAACATACGAATATATCGTTTGTACGCTAACGGTTTTCTTCTGAATATTGTAATAACAAAAAAGTAATAGGTACAATTTCATGCATCTTCTCTCCGAAACATTAAATTACATCAAATGGCACAATCGTGGCGGGTTAGAGGGAGTTGTGTACGTGAGGTCACCGCGCGGCTATCCGCTAAACAATCGGGTCACTTGGCAGTAGTGTGGCTATACGATCAGTCGCACTCACTACGAGTAACGACCTACTTCTACTCCGATGGATATCGGAATAATACCAACCTTGCCTTAGGTTCATGCTCCGTTATTCTAAAAAGTAATTTTGTACTAAAGAAATAACAAAGTGAAGACAGAATACTGGGACAATGATTTAAAAACTATTTCAAAAAACAAGTTACTGTTTTTCGACTACTTTTTCGTGGGTTCGAACCCAGGCAGGCGCATTACTTTGTGTAATTTATTACATCACCGCTGCTCTCAAAACGGTGAAGGAAACCGGCTGTCCTAGAACCAAAAATTCGCAGACATGTGACATCTACCAATCCGCACTGGGCCCGCGTGGTAGATTATAGCCCATTCCCTCTCATAAAGAGGAGGCCTGTCCCAGCAGTGGGAAAATTAATAGGCCGATGATGATGATGATGATTACTGTAAGCAGTAAGTGACAAAGATGATATTTATGAAGGACTCGTAATATCCATTACTCTTTTTAACGGAAAAATAGGGCATTATAGCACCCGTTATTTTGTTATTCGCAAGAATAAAAATGTAGGTAAAGTAAGACATAATACATTATTCTTAGTATGTCGTATTACGTGCTTGTGTAATATTTCAAATTATTTTAATTAGAAAGAGAGACACGACAATTGCTTTTTTGTGACTTTTATTACAATTCTGGGGATCGTAAACGTAGTAAGTACTTCTATTAATTTACGCCTGCTCGCTTTATGACTAATCCCAGATTCTCTCCATCAGACGGAAAAGAACAAATCAGACCGCAAAGAGATCTGGCAGCGTGAGGGAGAGCTGAAGCGCCAGCATGCCGAGAGGGTATATCGGGAGCCACTGCCAAACATCTACCACTTGTCTGCGCCCCCGCTCGACTCGCTCCCACCCGGCTCGCCCCTGTGGCGTCTGGACCAGGGGCTCATCGTCCGGAGGGACCTCATACCGAGCATCGACCAGAATGCTGGACGTAAGTTTGGAGACTGCTTAACAAACATCACCTTAAGGGAGAGGCAAGCAGATCGTCCAAGGTATGTCTTGTTTATTTAATTGGTTCGAGTTGGCTCCCAGTCCATCCAATAGTTATGGCGTAAGTGAAGTCCGATTTCCATTCAGCAATGGTTCTGTTATTATTGCAAGTAACATTTATAACCATATATTTAACTGACACATCAAGCTAATCCGCGTCAGTTAAATATGGCCTTCAGAAGTTTTTTTTTATGTTTCTTTAGAGGCTTATATAGAAAACCCCTTCTTCATACCCCTATAATATTATTTCAGATTCACAAACAGACGTATGTCTTGATTAGGTGTTAATTAAAAGTGGCACGTAAATATTGCACTATTCTGAACGATAAAACATTGTGGTTATAATTAATCCGACCTCTACTTATCCTCAGTCCTGTACCGACTGCCGTGTGGTCAGTTTGACAGCTTTAATCCTACTTTAAGCATATTTGATTGTTTGTTTGGAAACGGATACACAGATTTGAAACGTCCACAATATTGGCAGAGTTTAATCCTTATTACAATTTCTCCTGTATCATAAAGGGATTATCAGAGTTTCTAATTAAAATGACGACGCATCCACTTGTTGGAACTAATATTGAAACTATGTTATTACAATACGGAAAAGAATAATTTTTGCGCTCCACTAGTGCGTCATACGTCACTTATAGTTTAACCAAGTTAATGACTGCCATGTGGCAGTCACATGGCGCGTGCTCGCGCCTAGCTCCAAGTATAACAGAATTACACTTAGCTTAGAGCTATTCAAGCCACTTTAGCTTCAGGCATAGCTCGTCTGTTACGTTTCCACTCTAGTAATGATTGAGCTAGTTGCTCGTACCAGTACGTACGTTTGAGCTAATTTCACTGAACTACATTTGGTAATCTCCGTCGAGATTGAAGTTAAGTACGGTTTGTGCTCGGCAGAGGTGGAACAATCTGTGATAATTATAGCTCTTAATCACAGTTCTCATTATAAAGCCAATTTCAAAATGAATTCATTAACGCTCATAAAAATTATGGCGGAAAAGCAACTGCCTCATCTGTTGATAATAAATAATAATAAATAAAATAAAAATGTTTATTTCAATCACAAAAGGCTTAAAGAAACAGGATTTGGAGACCACCATTTAAGCAAGGAGATGCTTGCGTTAGGTGACTCCGCTCTTCCGCATAAAATTAACATTAGAATGCAATTGAATACAACATAGAGATAAAAAATATTATACAAATTTAAAGATTAAAGTTAAAATTAAAGTATTTTAAAGTAAAAAAGTAAAAAGAGGAGCGCATTTGTGAGGTGTATGCAGGTGGGTTAAAGTGTGTATGTGGGAGTGAGTGTGTGTGTGTGTGGGAGTGAGTGTGTGTGTGTGTGTGTTTGAGTGAGGTTGTGTGTGTGGGAGTGAAGGTGAGTGTGTGTATGTATTGCATGGAATACATTACATTTTTTTTTAGGTTTCTGTTAGGTTTAGGTTAGCCCTGCGACAATGTCTTGGGATCGGAAGAAGCTAGGGACGGTTTCCTCCACTAACAATTTCACGACCTCAAACATTAATTTATCAAACAAGATACTAAAGCGACGATATCATAGCCTCAATTTCGTCATAGCTTTTACTCTTGAGCCAGTCGGTCACAGCCATTTTACAGTCACGAAGTTTTAGAGGATGGATGAGCAGCTCTTTGTTTAACTGGGACTGTTGGAGCGACTAAGTAGCTTCTTCTACTCCTCATACTCTGCTTCTTGGGATCATACGGAAGGGATTTGTGCATCCTCAATATTAGATGGAGCAGGTAACTTTTCCTTACAGACAGAAGGTCAGTGGTTAGATAAATGCTTTGAGTCGGGAATCTATAGGGTTTAAAGAGCATAACCTTAAGGAGAGATCGCTGTGCCCTCTCAAGTTCTAAAAATTTCATTTTTGTTGTCCCACCCCAACATGGCAAACAGTACGTTATAATCGATTGGGCCAATGATAATATGATTGGGCGAATGACTTTCTGCAGTAGATTCTTAGAGGCAACGTGTCTCAATGTTTTGAAGGTCCATATTAATTTCCTGACCCTTTTCATCATTAATTCAGTGTGCATGTGCCAGGATAAACGCTGGTCAATCATGATGCCCAGGTATTTAGTGCAATGTAACCTGTCAATCTTTGTACATGAGCAGTCAGGATTTGGGGGGTTGGTACAGTAGTGGATTTTAATTTGGAAATCGAGTGGTGGTTGCGTGTTTGCATACTTGGTGATGCATATGTAGTTAGATTTGGAGGCATTTAGCGTGAGGAGGCTATATTTTAGCCAATCTGCAATCTTTGACAGGCCGGTTTCAGCTGCTCTTCTAATTTTTGCCCAAGTCTTATCAGCGAAGACAATGGCGGTATCATCTGCATATGAGAAGATGCGACCTCCGTTAATATTCATATTGCAAAGGTTGTTGATATAAATAAGGAATAATGTCGGGCCAAGGACACTACCCTGACCCACGCCGTACGAAACTGTTTCCTCTTAGCTAGTAAACTCTCCTATTTTTACTATTTGTTTACGATTGTACATGTTATGCCGATGTTTTCGAGCCTGAGCAGTAGTACGGGGACAGATACTGTGTCGAATGCTTTTTTGAGGTCAAGGAAGACTGCCAGACATTTGCTACCCTTGTCCACCTTGTCAACTATAGAAGTTGTTAGTGCCAAAACTGCATCCTCAGTAGACCTACCCTGCTGAAACCCAAACTGAGACGGCGACAGAATGTTGTGCTTAGAGTGGCAATAGGCACACCCATAATACGGGAATACAGAAGCGATAATTATTAATATTTTCAGATAAGTATAGAATCAGAATGACAGTACAAAATTTACGTCGATAATGATTGGGTGCTAAAGATGGAGGTTGGTCTGACGGCCAGCTTGCATTAGACTGCGATCAAAAGCAAATCTGAGCCAACGGGGCATCCGTTTGCTCAGATTTGATTTGTGTGATGATAACTCATCCTTTTTTTCCAAATGTAGGTGACGGGAGTCTCTGGATCAAGAACATTCTAAACCGTAGCTCTGGTGACTTGTCGAAGGTGGAGGTTAGTCGCTCGATGAGGCCGCAACCAGCGCGCCTGGAGCCATGCGACGACGACGTCACCTTGCAGTCGTTCAGGTGATGCACCAAAACAGACCTTAACAAAGTTACATACAAAACTCTTTACTCTGGATTGTGATTTGAGTAGTTGAAGCCTACAGGCTGCAAGACAACCCAAAAGTTATGGAACGGTGATAAGAAAATGTTAGATAAGAATGTTTTAATTTTTATTAATGAACCTCTGAATTTAACAGTACCAGCCGTATGCTATAAAGGATATCACAAAAAAGACAAATTTTCGTCCCCTATTGACTCCTTTAGCAAATGAATTTATAGAATGTGTTCCTTAGTTCTCACCATCAGAATACAAGGAACCCATAAGCAGTTTATGTCAGATCCAGTGGTTCAAGTTATGCATTATCTGTTAGTAGATTTATTTGCCTGCTGCTAAGATCTGTCGTCTTAAAATTGGTTTAATATTTTTTGGTAAATAAGCAACTATTTGACGAAGCTATAAAGTTAAACGATTATTATGAATGATGATAAAACAAGAACATTATATTTCAAGTAAAATTGAATTTCTCGTCAATGGCACAAACATCGTAAGGAAACCCATACGACGACGACCGTCGTAAAAATAATGTTTCCAATACTTTTATGTGAGCAATACGTCACCATAAAGAGTGGGAATGTGCGCCCATTCATTATATATGTTATAGTATCAGAAACAAGGTTACTTACGACATTTAGGAAAGGGGATATTACATTACAGGTTTATAGGTTTAAGTATAACGTAGGTGGAAACTAAAATCAAAGATTTGGGACATCCACCAACTTGTACTGGACATCTGTGATGGATTACGGTCCGTTTTACCTTACAAAGATGAAGCCGGCTGGCCCAGAACAAATGAAAGACTGACAAGATTATACTTATTGAGCTTCTAACAATAACAATTGAAGTCTACCGAACGTGAAGGTTATGTTACTTGTGTTTCTGAACATATAGCCTGAAAGATGATGGATACATTCCCGATACGAGTCAGTGGACCCTAGTTGAAAGCCAGTGAGGCGACCAATCTTTAGGTAACGGAACCGATATATTGAAGGTCGCTGGCATTTTCCGACACATTGGCTTTGTGATTTAGATAGGCGCGCGTTACTACCGACTCGGATTAAACACTGTATGAGGGTTCATATTGTGCGGTATTCACATAACGTTTCTCAAGACCTTTTACACACCATTTTATCAATAACAGTTTTTTCGTAAATTAATGCTCACAATGAACATGTGGTGCCTGCGCAGTTATTTTTTCCTTCAACGACGACAAATTATGATGACGAAAAGACGTAAGCGATATGAATGGTGCACTTCCTTGTAGAGTAATAGGCATGACGGCATGACTGTATCAAAAATTGCAAATCTTAGTCCGTCAGTTCAGAGTATTGGAAAATTAAATATATAAATATATATCGCTGGACATCACACAGCGCCATCTAGTGCCATACCAAGAAAGGCTTGTGTCGTGGACACCAGATAGTTGATATACTACTTAATTATATTCTTTTTGTTTGTAAATACACAAATGTAAATGTACATACTTAATATACATATCCTTTTCGTATAATTGCCGATCGTAGTGATCAGACGTATCAAACAATTATTGCAATAAACAAACAATCACTTGCGAAACTGTGACCTAGTTACAAATAGCCAGTACTAACGCATACTTGCACAGTACATTTATGTAAGGTATATTATTAGAAGAAATGATCGGTGTTTAACAGGAACAATATATCCTGGTTCATGATGGAGGACAATCCATTCAACCGGAGTAGTAAATGTGTTCGCTCCCCGCCTTCTACACCTGTGCCCTGCACCTGTGCACCTCTGCCCGTGACCGTAACCACTTCTACCCCTGTGCCCGTGGACGTACCCGCCTCTACCCCTCAAGCGCCTATCCTGAGGAACGATGCCCCTGATGTTGTCTCGACGCCAGAAATTCAGACCTGGATAGCAAATATCGAACAGAACCTGAACGAGGTATGCGCTATCGCAAGTGAGGGAAAGCTGAATGTGAAGCAGAAAACGCGTATCATCAAGCTAACCCGGAACATTAGTTACGGGACCTCGCAGATGGCCGTCATGTACCAGTCCGTCAAAGCCAAAGTCCTCCAATCGCACTACGTCGTCAGAAATCTCGAAAACCAACTCGATCTTTCGCAACAGCTCCAGAACCTTAAGCTGAGTATAGAAGAGTCGACAAAATCTGCCCAGGGACCTTCATTTGCTGACATGGTCAAGAAAGGTGCCAACAATTTCATCCAGCCAAGTCACGTAAGTTCTGTGGCCATCTATCCTAGTGACAAATTGAAGACCAGTGATGAAACAAAACCCTTGTCCAGAAAAATATCTGTCCTGAACAAATGAAGCTCCACGTGAGAGGCCTGCGCAAGACGAAGAACGGCGGTGTTATCATCAGCACGGAGACGAAGGACGACATTGAGAAGCTGAGACAGTCTGTGCAGCTTACCAAATCAGGCCTAACAGTCGACGAGCCCCATAAAAGGAAGCCTAGGGTTGTGATCATAGGAGTGCCGACATCCATGCAGGAAAATGAGGTTTTTGCTTGTGTGTACAACCAAAATTTAGCCGAAAAACTGCAAGATTGCAGCCTTGAGACGTTTTTAAGCCTAATTAAGTTAAGTCATAAATCAGGTAAGAAAGACTCTGAGACATGTAACTACATTGCTAAGGTTTCTGCAGTCATACGCAAAGCCCTGATATCACAAGACCGAGTTTTTTGTAAATTGGTCATCATGCCCTGTGAGAGACTTTACTTTGGTCACCCGATGCTATAAGTGTCAGCAGTATGGCCATGCGGCCAAGTCATGTCGACAGACATCGTATACTTGCGGTCACTGTGGTGATCAAGGTCACTCAGTAAAAGAATGCCCAAAAAAGGGGGATGAACCAAAATGCGCTACTTGCTTGCATTTCAAAAAGCCAGACAAGCATAACACAGGTGCTGCTGACTGCCCGGCGAAAATAATGGCTGAAAAAAGGTACATCAATTCTGTAGATTATAGAGGCGCCTGAGAGCGCCTTCAATTAGTTATTTTTCTGACCTTTTTTATTTTTTATTTATTTAAAGTACCATTATGATAAATAGCTTAATTAATGATTTAGATCATTTCTCCGTATCCGAGTCCAAAGTTTGTGAAGCTGAAAGCTGCACACAATATCTATCCGGCTACAAATCTCCACTAACCATATTAACACAAAATATTCGCAGTGTTTTTAAGAATTTTGATAACTTTAGTACATTTCAACAAAGGCTAAATATAAATTGTGACATTATTGTTTTAACCGAATGCTGGCTTGCCAAACAATATAACATACCACTAATTCCGGAATATAATATGTATAGAAGTACCATAAATTTTAATTACAATCAAAATGATGGTCTGATAGTTTATGCAAGAAATCATCTAAACGTCTCTGTTGAGGAACCTGTTATGTACGACTGTAACAGATTGTTAGTCAAAATTGGCTCAGATTTTGCGATATTAGCGGCATATCGCCCTCCGTCTTTTAAAAATAGTAGCAATTTTACTGAGTCTCTGGATGAGACCTTGCAGAACCTGTCATCCATTAAAAACTCAATTGTAATTGGGGACATTAACATCAATATTCTTCTAGGAAGTACTGATGCGTCTGCTCAGGACTACCTCAACCTATGCGCCTTTCATGGCCTGCTCCCAGCACACAGCTTTCCTACACATCACAGTGGCTCCTGTTTGGATCATATTATGCTTAAATCAAATTTCCCTTCACTTGCACTTGTTGTCAACTCAACAATAACCGATCACAATGCTGCCCTACTAGCCCTAAATTGTAAATTACTTAAACAAGGCACTCGCAAAATTTCAAAATTAAATATAAATAGACTTGAAGAAGATTTACGCGTCATCGATTTTGATCCAGTCTATAATTCCGCTGACCCGCAGTTTTGTATGTTGTTTGTAATTGAAAACTTACGAAATGCCATTCAGAAAAACACAGTCGTATCGCAGTTGAGCAACAAAAATCACAACATAAAACCATGGATCACATCAGGTCTTATTCGCTGTATGAAACACAGGGATAAACTACATATGAAAGCTAAGTCTAATCCAGAAAATGGTGTATTGCAACTTTCGTACAAAAGATATCGAAATTTCTGTAACGATCTTCTTAGACAAATTAAAAGCAACTACGACAAAGTGGCTTTGGAATAGGCTGGAACATAGTACAATAGTAAAAAAATCTGGTAATACATAAAAGACTTAACGTATACTACTAAACAATATGAGTCATCTTCAAGTTTATTACAAGCACACTCGTCACCAGTGGAATCCGCTAACATAGCAAATAATTTCTTTGTTAATGTGGGTAAGTGCCTAGCGGAAAAAAATCTGGGTCAATCCCAAAACCTGACGAGCACTCCATTAACTTCTAACACTGCTTTATCATCCTTCGCGCTGCTAGATACTGACGAGACTGAGGTAGAAAGTATAATCATGACGTTGAAAGAAGACTGTGCAGTTGGCTGGGACAACATTTCGAATAAAATTATTAAAAGATTCAAGGACATTTTGGTACCACCGCTGGCTTATATTTTCAGCATTTGTTTATCTTCAGGGCATTTCCCAGAGTGTCTCAAAAAAGCAGTAATCATCCCTGTCTATAAATCAGGCAGCAAAGAGCAAGTTAGTGACAAATTATAGACCTATTTCTTTACTACCCTCTTTGTCAAAAATATTGGAGAAAAAAATAAACAAAAGTTTGTTGAAATATTTGGAAGACAAATCTATTCGGTCGGAAAGGCAGTTTGGATTTAGACCTAAAGTTTCAACCCGGCGACGCGGTACATCATCTGACTGACTATCTAGCGCATGAACTTGACAAGGGTAACACAGTGGGAATTTTCCTGGACCTCGCCAAAGCTTTTGACACAGTCTCTATTCCAATTCTATTGCGCAAGCTTGAGATCATGGGTGTAAGAGGCGCCCAACTGAAAATATTCAAAAGTTATTTAGAAGATCGTTCCCAGTGCGTAAAGATTGGGGATGTTCTCAGCGCTGTTCAAAAAAACACCCTTTTTGGTGTTCCCCAAGAAAGTATTCTAGGGCCTACCTTGTTTTTGATCTACATAAATGACCTTTGCAACCTGAAGCTAGAGCATGGCACTATCATAACTTACGCTGACGGCACTGCTTTGCTTTTTTCGGCTGACTCAGGAACTCTCTAACTTTAAATGCAGAGAAGACAAATTACATTAAGTTTTCAATGCGCAAGCAGATAACCAATATTCCGTCAGCGTTGCATGCTTATTGTTGTCCAGTCCCGGCAGATAGCCAGTATAAGTGTCCCGATATTAAGAAGACTAATAAAATAAAATACCTGGGTATTATAATAGATGAAACTCTTTCCTTCAAACAACATGTGGAAGCTCTTAATAACAGAATTCGTAAGCTGATAGTCGTATTCAAAAAGCTGCGATTTATTACAGATACAATCATTATTAGGCAAGTATATTTTGCTCTTTGTCAGTCAATTCTGACTTACTGCATTACCTCATGGGGTGGGGCGAATAGAACTCTGTTATTGCCTATTGAAAGAGCTCAAAGAGCGGTTCTCAAGATGGCTACTTGCCGCCCTTTCCTTTTCCCCACTAACCTCCTGTATAAATCTTGCGAAGTTCTAACAGTTCGACAGTTATTTATTATGAGCACTGTACTAAAACAACACGCAGCACTTCCATACAGCACTGAATTTACTAAAAAAAGACGGAAAGATATAGTTTGCCCTCAAAAAAGTACGAAACATGCTTTCACGGGCAAGTTTTATATGTACCTCGGACCGCTCTACTATATAACAGGCTAAATGAAAAAGGAAACATCTATTCCTTAAATATCAATAATTGCAAGAAAACCCTTAAGGAAGCTCTTCAAACTATGTCCTATGAAGATACAGAGAAGTTATTACTTGTGCTAAAGTAAATGATAAATGATATTTATTTTGCAAATTGGTTTTCACAAACACTTTTACACGTCCTTATTTTTTAACTAGATGGGGCCGGTGTTTCGTACCTGACTACTCTGAGAAGAAACAGCCGAAACAAACTCAGAGGTCATAGTCTCTTTTAAAGTCCAGACAATCTTGTTCAACTCACATGAGAACCATGCAGATTCGTGTCCGAGATGGTCTTTTGAAGAAAGAACCATACAGATTTGAGTGGACCTGTCCAGTCAGTGCAAGCATTCGTCAGTTATCGTGTAGCTCGACTTTTAACTCAAGGAGCTCAACGAAACGACGAACAATACCAAAGAAAGGACATTTGGGTAGGTCGCTTATAGTACTCAAACTGCCAGACCGTCGTTAAGAAAAAAAACACAAAATGTGACCCGCATAGTCCCCACATTCACAATAATGAAATAAAATAAATAATAATTTACAAAACGAATGTCAATAAAAAAAAATATTATGTCAAATACACACATAAAATAAACAAAAAACAAAGTAAAAAATAATAAAATACTGAACTAAGTATTCATGTCAAATCATTAAATGTCACAGTCACAAAGTAAATATTCATGTCAAATACACACACATAAAATAATAAAGTAAAAAAATAAAATAATATAAAAATACTGAACTAAGTATTCATGTCAAATGATTCAATGTCACAGTGTAAATAAGAAAGGAATAAATAATAAACCAGCGAGGTCTGAAATTTCGACATTCACAGAGCAAATTTCATTGGAGCAGCTTAATCCCAGGTCTGTTTATCTTCGAGATAGTGATTAAAATGATAATAGGCTTTCAGGCATAGCTTCCGTTTTATAAACGATTTGAATTTATTTAGGCTTAGTGCCTGAATATGGTTCGGAAGTTTATTGTAAAAACGTATACATTGGCATCTGAACGTACCCCCTATTTTTTTGAGCCTCGTTGCAGGAACAATAAATTTGTGTTTGTTCCTCGTATTTATGTTGTGGATATCACTGTATTTTTTAAACAAATTATTATTTTTATGTGCGTGCAAAAGGTTTTCATAAATAAACTGCCTCTCAGTTCACACACACACACACAGTAAGAATATTAATCTCTTTAAATTTTTCTCGGAGCGAGTATCTGGGACTTAATTTATAAATAGAACGAATAGCCCTTTTTTGCAAAACAAATATTGTCTGAATATCGGCGGCATTGCCCCACAAGAGAATACCATACGACATCACGCTGTGGAAATAACTAAAGTAAACTAAACGGGATGTCTCTAAGTCAGTTAAATCACGAATTTTTCTAACGGCGTATGCTGCTGAGCTAAGTTTTTTTGACAATTTGTCTATATGCGGGCCCCACTGAAGCTTGGCATCCAAAGTTATGCCTAAGAACACTGTGTTATCCTCCAGTTTCAACTCTTCATCCTTTATTAGTACCCGAGTTCCTACTTGTCTGACGTGGGGTATCGTAAACTTAATACATTTCGTTTTTATCTCATTTAGGAGTAGATTATTAACACTAAACCAATTAACGACTTTTGCCAGGGCGCTATTAACATCGTCCGTAACTAATTGCTGGCGTTTAAGTTTAAATAAAAGAGAAGTGTCATCTGCAAACAATACTATGTCATGGTTATCCTTTATGAGGTAAGGCAAGTCATTTATATAAATCAAAAACAAAAACGGGCCGAGAATTGAGCCCTGGGGCACCCCCATTCTAACTACGGAACCGGGAGATCTTTTCCCGTTAACATCCACTCTCTGAATCCTATCACTCAAATATGAAGTAAGAAGATCCAGAGAGGCACTACGGATTCCGTAGTGGTGTAGTTTCCTGATTAATGTTTCATGAAGAACGCAATCGAAAGCCTTAGACAAATCGCAAAAAATACCCAAAGCATCGCATTTATCCTCCCAGGCATTATAAATATGTCCTAAAAGTTCAACACCGGCATCAGTCGTTGAACGACCCCTTGTAAATCCGAACTGTTTGTTATGCAATAACTTGTGTATATTAAAAAATCTTTCCATTTGTTCTAAAATTAGTTTTTCAAAAATTTTACTAAATGTGGGTAGTACTGAAATGGGTCTATAATTAGTGGGGTCCGATGTACTACCCGATTTGAACAATGGTATTATTTTACTATATTTCATTAGATCAGGAAACTCACCACGGTCAATACAATCGTTATATAACAGCTAAAGAAGGAGCTACAATGTTTATAATGGACTTAGCAACGTCCACAGAATGACCCCATAGATCGGCGGTCTTTTTAACATTTAATGTAAACATTGTTCATAGTATTGTTATTTTTAAACTAGTTAGATAAGTTAAGATAGTATTTTTATATACCTTTTTATATTAGTACCAATAATATTAATAAATAAAATAAATAAATAAATATCGCTGGACATTAACACACAGCGCCACCTAGTGCCACACTAAGCAAGGCTTGTGTCGTGGACACTAGATAGTTGATATACTACATATATACTTTTTTTTGTTTGTAAATACATACTTATTATACATATATACTACATACACTATATACACTACACACACTACACTATACACTATACACTTACACTACACTATATACTTATTATATATATTATTTAATCAATTATTTTTACCTCAAATTGCCTGAAACGCAGGATTACCTAGTTCGGGCTCAAAACATTGTGTGAACTTGACATAGATTTAAGATCACCTGTAAAAGTTAACCTTATATTTTTGAATAAATTTTATTATTTATATATTATTTATTTATTATTTATTTATTTATTATTTATTTATTATTTATTTATTATTTATTTATTATTTATTTATTATTTATTTATTATTTATTTATTATTTATTTATTATTTATTTATTATTTATTTATTTATTATTTATTTATTATTTATTTATTATTTATTTATTATTTATTTATTATTTATTTCATCATCATCATCATCGGCCTATTAATGCTCCCACTGCTGGGACAGGCCTCCTCTCTATGAGAGGGAATGGGCTATATAATCCACCACGCGGGCCCAGTGCGGATTGGTAGATGTCACATGTCTTCGAATTTATGGTTCTAGGACATGCCGGTTTCCTCACGATGTTTTCCTTCACCGTTTTGAGAGCAGCGGTGATGTAATAAATTACACAAAGTAATGCGCCTGCCTGGGTTCGAACCCACGACTTACTGAACGTAAGTCGTGGCCGCCACCACTGGGCCACCGCTGCTCAATTATTTATTTATTATTTATTTATTATTTTTTTTATTTATTATTTTTTTATTATTTATTTATTATTTATTTATTTTTTATTTATTAATATGTAAACATCCATGGCTCGGAAACAAATGTCCATGCTCATCACATAAACATTTGCGCCTACCGGGATTCGAACCCAGGACCATAAGAACGTAAGGCAGCCTCACTACCGCTACGCCATTCGGGTCGTCAACAATAATCGGGACGGGGTCGGGTTATAATGGGCACTTATTTTTTGTTTTTCTAATTCAATAAATATTGACGAAGATAAAACGCATCAAAACTCGGGAGTGGGGGCACGTAACGTCAGAACTCGCTAAAAATATACCAAGGCGTGACGTATTGAGAATTTTAAAAGCGTCGTATCTTTGTCAATTTTGGTTCATCATTTCATCCAAAAGATGTCCACTGCTGGACATAGGCCTCCCCCAAGTGTCGCCACATTGACCAGTCCCCTGCGACTCGCATCGAAGGGATTCCCGCGACCTTCACCAGGTCATCGGTCTACCTAGTGGGAGGTCTTCCAACGTATCGTCTCCCGGTTCGCGGTCGCCACTCCAGAACTTTTCGGCACCATCGGCCACCCGTTTTGCGAGCAATGCGACCTGCCCACTGCCACATAAGTTTGGCAATTCTTCGGGCTACGTCGGTGACCTGGGGTCTCTTGCGGATGTCTTCATTTCTGATTCAATCACGCAAGGAAACTCCGAGCATAGCTTTCTCCATTGCACTTTGGGTGACTTTAAGCCTTTTGATAAGGCCCGTTGTGAGCGACCACGTTTCGGTCCCGTATGTAATGACTGGCAACACACACTGGTCATAGACTTTCGTCTTGAGACACTGCGGTAAGTTGGACGAGAAGATACCGCGCAGCTTCCCGAACGCTGCCCAGCCGAGTCAGATTCGACAATTGACCTCTTTCTCGAAGTTAGACCTACCTAATCGGACCGTTTGTCCTAGGTATACATAATCGTCTACAATTTTGAGTGTCGAGTCTCCGATCTTGATAGGAATGGGTGTGACATGGGCATCCAACATGAGCATGAGCTAGACCCACTCTTTCGGAAGCTCGCTCGGCTTTGCTGTGCTCTCTGTTGTCGGTTGTGTCTCGCTTGAACCGCGTTCCGATGCAGTTGCGCCGGAAAATTAATATTCTTTAAATTGCTTAGCGCGGCGCAAGCCGTCGCTCGTAATAGAACCGCTATGAGTGAATCACTAGTGGTGAATGAGCTGCTGGCGTTTCTGCAGCAGAAACTGGATGTGATGGACGAGGTGTCCGCAGTTCAGATCTGCGCAACGAACTTCAGCGAGGAAGACATAGCTGCTGCCAAGCTGTTGCTGTTCACTGTGCTCAATAAGCGCGAACAGATGGTGTCCCGCCGCCGTGACGGGACCAAGAGAAGCCTGCAGGATATAATCACGCTGCTCAAGGAGACCGATCCCGATGACGTACCGACGTTTGTGGTGAAGGAGCTAAACAAACTTCCTCCTGTCACGTTTGACCACGTCGATGTAACGAGCCTACTCAAGGATATTGTCTTTTTGAAGGCCAGTCTTGCGAATGTGCTCGCAAAATTGGATGCATCCCAGAACATCGTCACCGATTTGCGCAAGGAAGTTAGTGAGTTGCGCAACAGTGTGGCAGTATCTAGGTCAGCAGTTCATGCGCCTAACGCTGACACGGGTCGTGGAACCGGCCACGATGTATCGTCGGTGAATTCCGCGTCAGCTGTTTCGACACCGGCGCATACGTCGATTGCTGAGCTTGCAATGCATTCCGCCCGTGCGCCTCGCATCCCCGCGGCGACTCCTACGCGCTGCGCGGCCCGAGCCTTACGGAGGGATTACGCCAGCGTCACCGCAAGCCCCTCTGAGGCTCCTATTATTAAACCTGTGCCTGTAAAGGCGCCAAATAAGGGCGATAACGAGGGTTTCGTGACGGTACGGAGGAGGAACCGCCGCTCGCGCGCAACCAAGAACCTCTGCGGCAAGGCTCCTGTAGACCCTAAGGTGAGCCTGCGTGCTGCCAAGCCGAACACACCGGTGTACATTTCCCGCTTGCATTACACCACTAAAGCGGAGGACATCGTGGAGTACGTGCGCCTAAAGACGAGGTACACACCGAGGGTGCAGTTACTGGAGTCGCGCCGCAACGTCAATTTCAAGGCGTTCGTGGTGCGAGTACCGAATTGTTACCTGCCCATGGTGATGGAGGAAGACTTTTGGCCACAGGACGTGGTGTTCCGTCGCTTCCGCGGACAAGTACCACTGGACAGCGTACACAAGTGAAGTGTGACTAAGTGAAGTGTTACTAACATAGTTTTAAGTCTTATTTATTAACACATGTTTTGTATTAAATTTATATATGTTAGTTTATAAGGTATATATCTATGGGTCATTGTAGCCTGAAATAAATAAATTGAAATTGAATTAAGGTCCTCCATGGTCTCAGCCATGACCACTGTATCGTCGGCAAACCGAAGGTGAGTGATGTACTCGCCATTTACGTTGATGCCTAGCCCTCTCCAGTCCAGAACCTTGAAGACATCCTCCAGTGCAGCGGTGAACAGTTTCGGAGATATGACGTCTCCCTGTCTTACACCTCGCTGCAGAAGGATAGGTTCCGAGGCTTGGTCCTGAAGTCGGACTGACATGGTGGCGTTTTTGTATAAACACTTCAACACCTCAATGTACCGGTAGTCGATTTGGCACCGTTGGAGAGACTGCAGTACAGCCCAGGTCTCGATCGAATCAAAGGTTTCTCGTAGTCCACAAACGCTAAACAGAGAGGCAAGTTGTACTCTTCGGTCTTCTGTATAACTTGCCGAAGCGTATGTATGTGGTCCAAGCTACGGTGCTAAAGCCTTTTCGGAAACCGGCTTGTTCGGGTGGCTGGAAATCGTCAAACCTGCGCTCGAGACGATTCGTGATGACTCTTGAAAACAACTTGTAGACATAGCTTAGAAGTGAGATGGGCCTGTAATTCTTTAACCGGGCATTGTAACTCTTCTTGAAGAAGAGCACTACCACACCCCTGCACCATGCCTGTGGTGTTTTTCCCTCGAGTATGACGGAATTAAACAGCTTCTGAAGGGCCGTAAGTACCGGTTTTCCACCCGCCTTCAGGACTTCGGCCGTAATTCCGTCATCACCCGGTGCCTTGTTGTTTTTGAGCTGTTTCAGAGCCATCCTAATCTCGTACAGGCTGACTTCCGGGATGTCTTCGGTATAGTGGCGGGTTAGTCTAGCTCTTGGGTAGTTTGCTAGGTCGACAATGGGTTTGCTGGTTGACGTGTACAACTGTCCACAGAAGCTCTCGATCTCCCTCAGTAGCTCCCGTTTCGCGGATAAGATCCTGCCATCGTCGGTCTTCAGTTTCGTGAGCTGGCTCTGCCCAATAGCCAGATCTCTTGAAAATCCTTTGGAGCCTTTGTTCCGCTCGATCGCGTCTTTAATACGCTCGATATTAAAGCGGTGGAGGTCGCTCTTCAAGGACTTAGAGATCCGTCTATTGAGCTGCCGGTATTTCGACGCCTCGTCTGAAGACTGCAGGATCATCTCACGCCGCTCCTTCATGAGCTTGAGAGTTTGATCGGAGAACCTCTTTTTCTGATCTTTTGCACCCTCTCGGAAATAAAGCAGGTTGCCGGATCTTAGGATTATCGTGTCCTCCCCCTCTCTTCGGACTTCAGATAATTCCACAATACATCGCAGCCTGCTCAATTCCTTTTCGAGTTCCGCCATCTTCTCGTCGGTCCGGAGTGTGCGCGTGTTGGAAGTTGCCAGGTCCAGTCGTTGGTATAGGCAGCCGGATTCCATCCGGGGATTCTTCGCACCCGTTGCCACGCCATAACCTCGACCGCTGCCGTAGTCGAGGGTAGACGGGCTGCCGGGCACTAGGGGTCATTTATTTAATGCGGTGTCCATTTGGGGGGGTTTTTCCATAATCGCCACGCTTGGCAGGCGGGTTGGCAATCGCAGTACGGTTGTCACGAAAGCACAGAGAACGCTTCTGCCCATTCTCTGGTAAGTCCCTTAGTCGCCTCTTACGACACCCACGGGAAGATATGGGATGGTGCTATTCTTTACGTCCGACACCATGCGGACGAGGTTTGTGTCGTGGCCACCGGTTGAAATACTACATTTAACCGCTCAACTGTGAAAAGCCACCTGGTGGTCGCGTCAAATTTTGGGCCTAATCTGTGAAAGACCACAATGTGGTCGCGTCATTTATGCCTTCAATTTGACGTAAATGGATGATTAAACCTGTGCCACATTCATTCAATTTTGGTTAATTGTAAGAAAAGAAAAAATACGGGTCAAATATTTGTTGATAGTCTAACTTGGGACTTGCAGGGGTAGACTGGAGTGCCCTGTATGAAACGAGTAGTGCCCTGTATGAAACGAGTAGTGCCGACGAAGCATAAAGAATATTTTACAAAATATTTTATAGGATTTTGGATGATAGCACTCCAAGAAAGAGCTCCAAGGGGGATTGCTTTCGTTATAATTACCCTGAGTGGTTCACTGTTGACATAAATTGTCTTATTAAGAAGAAGGCATTGTGGCACAAATCTTTTAAGACGACTGGTTCAGCCAGTGACTATAATAAATTTTCGCACTACCGTTCTGTCGTCAAAGACAAAATCAGTACCGCATACTGCGATTATCAGAGGCGTATGGAGCAACAATTTGTGAAGGAACCCAGGTCGTTTTGGGGTTTTATTGGAGGCAAGCGCTCGAAACGTAGTAGACCGAAGATAACTAGGGGTGGTGAGCCGTTGCCAGAGCATGAGTACGCTCAGGTGTTCGCTGATTACTTTCATTCGGTTTATGGGACGGTGGCACTGCGGCAGGATGCGGCTGCCGCTGGGCAGGCGGCGCCCGAGCGCAGCGCACGCGTCCATATAGGACAGCTGTCTCTCGACGAGGTGAGTGCCGCGCTCGCTCGCCTCAAGCCCAAGCGTTCGGTTGGGCCAGACGGGGTGCCACCTTTCGTCGTTAGGGATTGTGGGACAGTACTGGCCCGGCCGCTCATGCGTGTATTTAACAGCTTCTTACGAGAATGCTCATATCCGGAAGGCTGGAAATTGACTAGGGTTACTCCGGTACCGAAGGGGGCTCCAAGCTCGAATGTTGGCGGATATAGACCAGTAGCAGTACTGTCAACTTTTGCTAAAGTCTTCGAGTCCGCGTTGTGTTCAACTATCCACTCACAAGTAGCCTCACAGCTCAATGACGCGCAGCATGGGTTCCGTGGGGGGCGTAGCACGAATTCAAATTTAATGTGTTTTTTAAATCAGGTCACCACAGTGCTGGACTCGGAGACTGGTGCCCAACTGGACGTTGCATACTTTGACTTCAGGAAGGCATTTGATAGTGTGGATAATGACATACTTTTAAGCAAATTTGCGAGGTTCGGTTTTACCCCTGCCCTCCTAGAGTTCTTTGCTAGCTACTTGGGCAACCGTAAACAAGTGGTAGAATATGCAGGTAGTACCTCGGACTCGTATTTCACCCTTGCGGGGGTAAGTCAGGGAACAAATTTAGGGCCGTTAGAATTCATAATTATGATTAATGATCTTCCTGAAGTCATTAAAAACGCTAGCTGTTTGTTGTTTGCGGACGATCTCAAGTTATTCTTACGGATCGTAGATGAGTCGCACTGTGGGATGCTCCAGCGAGATATCGATCGAATAGTAGCGTGGAGTGAAGAAAATAAACTACTCTTCAATGTAACGAAGTGTAACGTTATGTCATTCACACGGGCCGTAGTACCCCGACGTCATGATTATTGCATGATGATCTTTCGTTTCGTGCTCATATAGTACAGGTGTGCAAAAAAGCATTTAAAAATCTTGGTTTTGTCTTGCGTGAAACCCGTGACTTCACTAATATGGCAGCAGTGAAAGCACTTTACAATGCCTTGGTGCGAAGCAACTTGGAAACTAGTGCTATCATCTGGAATCCTTATGAAGCGAAGTATTCCCAGATGCTGGAAAAGATGCAGAACAAATTAACCCGATACTTATACTGGAAGCAATTTGGTGTCTACCCTTTCTACCCGCTTATGTATCCAACTCTTTTTGTTTTAGGAATGGTTGGCTACTATAAGTTGGAAGTTAGGCGCAACCTCACCCTTTTAAAATATGTTTTCATGGTATTTCGTGGTATGCTGAATAATCCACAAATACTGGAATCGTTGGAATTGCTCGTTCCAAACAGGAGGCTACGGTTGGGACCAAGGGAGGGGATTTTATAAGTTCCGGCAACTCGTACAAACTTATTAAAGTTCGCACCAGTGATTCATGCAATTAGAACACTCAATGATATCTCTCGGCATTTGGATACTTTTTCTTGCTCTTTGGCGGAATTCCAGAGGGTGACACTTAGCATGTTGTCTACTGTTTAAATTGTGCTTCTACCCAGACTCGTTAGTTGGGACTGCACAATTAATTAGCTATAATGACTACTTTTGTTAGCTTGGGTTTTACCTGTTAAAACAAATGTATTGTGTTAATGAATAAAATAAATAAATAATGACAGACAAATTTCTTTTTTGTCGTCTACCCTGTTATAGTCGTAATACATAAACCTATCGTGTTTATCTGCTTTTTTTCCCAAGTCAGAGTTTGAGTGCAGTCAGTGTCCTGTACTAACTGACCCCTCTGTCTATTCATATCTTCTTCTATGTAAGAGTAGAGTCAAGTAATGCAGGCAGTGACTGTACGTTGTATTCTGGGGTCACAGTATAAGCGGGGTTGCGACGCTCGTCCCGCCCCAATGTTTGTGTGATGAGCATGGACATTTGTTTCCGAGTCGTTGATGTTTATATTTACAACTAGCCGACCCGACAGACGTTGTCCTGTCACCTACTACCTACCTACCTACCTACTACTACCCTACTACCTACCTACCTACTACCTACCTACTACTACCCACCTACTACTACCTACCTTCTACTAACTACCTATTACTACATAGTATGTACAGTCAGCAAAACAGTTAGGTTTACAGGCTAGCAATCTTCTTACTACAATTATAAATGGAAAAGGGTTATAATCAATCTGTTTGCAATTTTATCCAAATCCTTTCTGTAGTTTCTGCGTGAAAGAATAACAAAAATCGTTCTTTACAGACTTTTACATTTATAATAGTCGTAAGAAGAATGCTAGCCTGCATAACTAACTCTTTTGCTGACTGTACATACCTACTACTACCTACCTACTACTACCTACGCCACTACTACCTACCTACTAATGACTTTTTTTTTATAAGAACCTTTTCCTGACAATAACAAACACAACAAAAAAAGAATTAGTGAAATCGGTCCAGGCGTTGAGTTATGCGCTTACCAACACATTTTGCTATTCATTTTATATATTATAGAAGATAAGAATGAATTAAAAAAAAATAACTATATAAGTATATCCTTCCATTTGCTTATTATCCCTGGTCTCCTTGGACCAGCCGTCACAGTACGCGTCCAGGTCATCTCGCCGCCTCTTTCTCGCCCTCCGTCTTCCGGTAACCAATGGAGGCCTTTGCCTAGCAGTGGGGCTGTATAGACTAAATTAAAAAAATATAGTATTTCAACCTGTGGCCATGACACAAACCTCGTCGCTTAGTGTGGCACTAGATGGCGGTGCGTAATGTCCAGCGATATTTATTCATCCCCCACCAGGCTGCCTCACCTGCACTGGCAGCTGTGCAGGTTTCATTGTGTTGTGCTTGTGCTCTGTGGTCACAGTGTGGGCGAGGTTGAGACGTTCGTGTCGCTCCCGCGCCTCCCGTCCCCCAAGCCGCTTCCTGTCCCGGACTACGTGCTGTGCGTGCCGCCGCATCTCGACTTCGTCAACTTCACTATTGGACAAGTGCATACGGTAACACATACTTTATTTATGTTATAATACATGTAACGAATTCGAAAGTAAGTTTAGTTTGTCTGTATTTCTGTTTGTTTTCTTTTCATGTTTTACCTGCTGAACAGTTTTATAGTGAAACTAGCTGATGCCGCAGTTAGTTTATCGCGAACAAACAGACAGACGCGGCGAAGGACTTTGTTTTATGTAGTGATTTGATATAGGTATAGATCATGTCCAGGGTTGCTATAACGTTCTATAGATAATGTCCGTTCTCCATTTGGTCGGCAAAAATTAAATAATTATGTTTAAAAAAAACTTTAAATAGATTAGTATTGTACTATGTAATCTCCTTAGGCTCATTTGATCATTCCCTGGAAAGTTTTGAGGCACTTGATTGCTATAAGTTGACTAATTAAAGTGAAACCATAAATCCATTATCAAATACATTATTAATCCAGTTCGGAATTCTATTTAAAGATTTATAGCCCCGACTGCTGTTAAATTGTATCGGCCTTAATATCGTTTCGCTGGCCAGTTTGGGAGTTTCCAGAATAATTTATAGCGTCAAATTCCTTCCGTTGTTTAAAAGGCAATATGGCTTTTTTTAGGGTTTTTTCATACCTTTTACGAGCCGATCATTCAACTGAGTAGTTCACATAACGTAGAACTACAACGGGCAGCCTTTCTTAGTTTCTTCTTCATCATCTCTAACTTCACCTGTCAAATTGTCTCTTCAGCAAGGTCTTCGAATAATCAACGTGTCGAAGTACGAGGTCCGTCTGTCGGTGCGTCCTCCGAAGCGGCGTGAGCTCGACGTGGTGATCAGCGGCCAGCGAGGCCTGACCGTGACCGCGGGCGCGGCCGCCGAGTTCCGCGTTCACTTCCGACCCTGTGACGTCAGAGCCGTGACGGACATGCTGCTAATACGCGTCTCTATAGGAAGGAACTTTCTGGTGCCGATAGCTTGTTATATGGAGCCGCCTATCTTGGATAGTAAGTCATCATCATCTAGCCTTACTAGCCAACTATGTTGGGGTCGGCTTCCGTTCTAATCGCATGCAGCTGAACACCAGTATTTTACATGGAGCGACTGCCTATCTGACCTCCACAACCCAGTTAGTACTGGGTTATACGATACCACTTGATAAGACTGGTTGTTAGACTTTTTGGGCCACTGACTACCTGTGACGACTGCCAAAGATGGCCGGTGACAAATGACAGCCGGGACCAACAGCTTTACATGCTTTCCGAGGCACGGAGGAAACTCGGTATGTAAGGGTGGTCACCCATCCACGGACTAACCTAAGCAGCCATGGCTTAACCTAAAGATCGGCCCGTGCGGCTTTTATTATTTAGCCACGAGCTTCTCGGATAGTAAGTATGACATAACATAATGAGCCTATAACATTTCCACTGCAGGGACAAGGGCGTCGTCTCTGTTGGTGGGCGTAATCCTCCGCGCGGACCCTGTACAGGTTGGCAGATGTCGAAGACGTTTGTAGTCTTCGATAGATTCGATGATCTCATAAGACGTATGACTGAAGACTTTTGACAGGTGCTCTGTATTGCTATGTACTGTCCGTATGCGCTTCGACCAAATGGATCTTATATATTATATTTCAATTTGGAAATAGCGTTACACCGGTGACAAACCATAATGACGACCTACGACACGTTAGCCATTACAACTGGGCTGCCATTGCTCATCAACCAAGTTCTAAGTTCGTGTGATTCGTTCGATGTTAAAATGTAGATGCAAATATGACATTTAATCAGCACATTTAATTATGTACATATTATCTGTAGCAAGGCTTTACAATCTCTTGGTTTCAGAGCAGGAATGATATAAAAACCCTATAATATTCTTATATACGTGTAGCAAACTATACTACAATACGCTGGTGTGGGATCCGTATGAACAAACATATAAACTCATGATAGAACAGGACCAACAAAAATTTGCTCGATAAAATTCGGGAACTTACTCCGATCGTAAGCCGTAAGTCTTGAAACATTTTTGTTTGTTTTAGTCTTGATCCCGAACTTGACGTCCCACACGCTCACGTGCAAGCCACGCGAGGCGAGCGCGTGCAGCGTGCACCACAGCTGTGACGTGCTGGAGCTGGGCGCGCGCCTGCTCGGCGACGTGCACAGCACGCGCGTGCTGCTGCACTGCGACGCGGACCATGTCGCCTTCTTCATGCTTACAGAAGACAACTGGTTTTCACTGAATCTTGACGTGGGTGGTGCTATTGTTATTTATCTTCATAATCCTGTCTAGTATTATTATTCTTCTACGAGTACTTCACATCATTTTTATTTCGCTATTAGTCGTCATCTCAGAAGTCACCCTTGTTGCTTCCCTTACGCTTACAGCTACTGTACGTTGATATTCATACTTTTCAAACGAGATTTTTCTTTGCTCAATCTAAAAAAACAAGCTCTGAACTCGTTTACTATAATAACAGTTTTACATCTCTGCTAATTATATACTTTCTTAAATGTGTACTTGACGCAATGGTAAATGGTTTTTTTTATCCTGAAAAGGTGACTTTATCGACGGGTTTGAGACATTTCAAAGACGAAAAACGTTTTAAAGTGTCACGTTTTTATGCGTGTCCAATCAAATCCAAGTTATGCTGCAGATTCCATCAGTGAATGGACTTTAACTTTGAGAGCTGATACTCTCTCGGAAACGTGACACTTTAGAACATTTTGCCGCACATAAAACTTGTATGTATTGATACCAGCTACCGATTAATATAGGTCTTATACGTGGCCGCTACTTAGAAAAAAAATCAAAATGGCGGAAGAAAATCCGGAAACGCTTCATAAAAAAAAATGTTCCAAGCCCTTTCATTATACATATTTATGTATATTTGGCCCAAAGTTCAGCTATGCGAATCGTCAAGTTCGCATGGAATGTGAAGACTTTGTTACTGTATTGGATTAACGACCACATTAATTACGTAAACAGTTGTCACGAAAACAATCTGTACATTTCAAACAGATCAAGACTCAAGAGCACTACTACAAAAAGATTTTTTTCAAAAAATGAAACCGACTTCATACAAAAAGTGAAAAATAACTTTAGCTTCAGAAGTCGGTGACCTTTGTTTGATCGATTTACTTAGTTTTTTTTTGTCACCGACTTCTACGACTTGTATGAAGTCGGTTTTATTTTTTGAAAAAAAGTTTTTATTTTTCACTTTTTAGTGGTTTTCACATCTACGTACCCCCTCAGAGCATACAGGCGTGATGTTCTGTCATGATCTTGAATAAACAATAAACATCCAAGCGATTACAACAATCACTGCAGATTTGCCGTGTATTTTTGAAGAGTTCCATTGTATACCACCGAAGATCCGCATCATATCTTCAGCAAAATAAAATTGGACCACACGGGAAGCACCAGCTTTCAAATACAAAAAGAATCATCAAAATCGGTTCATCCAGTCGAAAGTTCTGAGGTAACAAACACAAAAAAAAAAAATACAGTCGAATTGATAACCGGATTTTTGGAAGTCGGTTGAAAATAACTGAAGCCTTGGAGAAAGTTATCTCATAGTCATAAACTACAGGACAATAGACTAGACCCGAGCGTATCAGACAAGTTACTCATTAAAATGCATATGCGTCGCAGGCAGCATTGTTAGCTGTTATGAGCGGTAGTTTCCGCTCTACTTTCTACAAACACTAACTTGTACACCACAAACGACGTAATTCCCGCTGGAAATATGTGATTGTCAGGATTTGCCACACTACAATTATTCTGTTCAGTTTATTTATTTTTCTTTCTTGACCAATTAAAAATTGTGTACACTGTACATATTTATAGTAATTTCTACCTAATATAAGAATTGGAAATAAAGAGATGCACAACAATAAGGTTGTGTAACAATTTATTACAGGTTAGCACCGTATTCCCCATAAACATAATAGGTGTGCCACAAGCACTGTACTATAAAATTAATATCTAATTAACTTAAATAATTAACATTAACTTAAAATTCAATAGAAAAAAATAGATACACAACAAAATAGAAAACAAAAAACGTGTCTAATGCTATGAAACTTGGCAAAAGAGTCAAAATGCACGTCAACAACATCTTTGCAGCTATTAAACAATTTCCAAGGACGAGGAACGACAGAGTTTGCACCAAGTATTCTACTGCGGAATGAAGGGTGTAAAGGAGTAATAGAGCACGGGAGAGTCTAGCACGAGAAGCTCTAACTGAAACTTGGACAGTATAGGCTTGTTAACTGAAAAAATCTAATTAGTCCGTCACTTAGATTATCAAAAAATATTTGACCCGTATTTTTTCTTTTGTCACATAAACCAAAATTGACGAAGATACGACGCATTTAAAATTCCCAATACGTCACTGTTCGGTATCATTCTTAGTGAGTTGATACCGAACAGTGACGTCACGAGCCCCCACTCCGAGTTTTGATGCGTTTTATCTTTGTCAATATTCGTTGATTTACAAAAACAAAAAATACGTGTCCATTATTTTCCAATACTCTAATTGACGGACTAAATAGATTTGCAATTTATTGATGGTGGAAACAAGCCTATTGTAGTGTATTGTACAAAGGGGTTGTTGTCCGCAACTCCATGTCAAAGCGCGTATTTTGCGTATGGGCTATAATCCACCACGCGGACCCAGTGCGGTTTGGTAGAGGTCACATGTCTTCGAATTTTTAGTTCTGGGACATGCCGGTTTCCTCACGATGTTTTTCTTCACCGTTTTGAGAGCTGTGGTGATAAAATAAATCATACAAAGTAATGCGTCTGTCTGGGTTCGAACCCACGACTTTTTGTTTGTAAGTCGGGGCCGCCACCACTGGGCCACCGCTGCTCTCAACTTGGACAGTAATAGGGACAATCAATTTTACTTCTGTTACCAATCAGTTTATAAACACAAAACCATTTGTTTTGGTACCAGCATGGTTAATAAGGAATCTTTATGGTGCGACTACAAAGTTTCGAGAAAGAAGTCGAAAGAAAGACCCAGATAGATTTGACAGCTATTGTAAACCTTTATCTACTTTTTTTATTTCTTGTCTTCTTTATTCACATAGCTCTGTCGTTTTGCAGTGTCTCTCGGCAGACGGTTCAGTGTCCGCTGGTTCGTTCGTGCTGTGGCCGGCGTGGTGGGGGGGCGGTGGCGTGGTGCGGGGGTGCCTGTGGTGCCGCGCCGGGCACGTGGGGCTGCACGCGGCAGCGCTGCGCGTGCTCAGCTCGACCGCCGTCGTGCGCCACCTGCACCTCATCGCTGACTCCGTGCTCTTCAGACCTGAACATATCACCATCGTGGTAAGGCATTCATACTCATCAACATCATCATTATTTCAGCCGAAAGACGTCCACTGCTGGATATAGACCTCCCCAAGTGTCGACACATTGACCGGTCCCGTGCGATTCGTATCCAGTGGATTGCCGCAGCATTCACCAAGTCTTTTGTCCTCCTAGTGGGATGCCTTCCAATGCAACGTCTTTGAAAGGCATTCATACTATTACTAATAATAAATATAAATGTAAAAGAAAATAAGAACAATAAATTTGATTTATCTATCAATATTGAACGCGTATTCGATGTTTCATGTCCGTGCTATTGACTGTTGAGGAGTTCTCTCGTGAGGAGGCGATCTGCCACTGCAGGAGCAAAGCATCATAAAACGAAAAGTTTGAGCAAAATGTTGACTCATTTGGAAACTTACAAGTAGTCGAAAAGTTCAAGTACAAGTAAAATTTTGAAACGGACAACTACACATACCTTATACATAATAATACATACACGAACAGTGCAAGTTAAATAAAAGCTTGAAACAATAGTAAGTGAAAATTGATTGAAAAGAAAATGAGTTATAACGAAACGGTAATTTTAACTTTTTCCGGATGGACGAGTATTGCTGCCTATGGCAATGTTCAAAGAATAAAAGTTATCAAAGAGCTGCAACGCAAATAAAACGGAAACTTGAATCTCATAAAATTCATAAAGTGAGTGTTTGTCGTCGTTCTGAGATCCTCATCTCGTTTGTGAAAATCAATTCTATGCAGAAGTTGAAGTTGTCACAGCGTACATAAAAGAATCGAGCCGAACAATCTTATACAGCTATTACTAAAAGAAATTGCGTTTACATTGCCACTTGTAATTTATGGATATAGGACACTGAAAGCTTTTTCAGTTAATGTAAATTGACTGGATTACTTTTTAAAAATTGTAAAATCGTAAGTAATATTGAAGTCGAGGTAGACTCTCTAGAATTTAAATTAATAACTAGATAAAAGATATATAGATCTTGATGACAATATTTATTTATTAAAAATAAAGGCACAAGTTATATTTTGCTAACTGAATTACAACTGAAATCTCATTACCTATATCATTATGAATGCAGCACAGTAAGTCTCATTATAATAATGTACCAGTTGGTACAACCTATACGTAATTATAGAATCAAACCAAGTGCACACGATATCTGAAACTAACACAATCGCTCGGAGACGGACGCGTGGGCGTGTGATTTATTCACAGACTAAAGCACGGGCCACAGATGAATTGCTGAACAATTTTATCGAACATCGCAAATGGAAGGCAAGTGTGCAGTGGAATAAGTAAGAATGGCGTCCGAGCTGCTTAGATAGGTATAATTTACGCAATATTGATAGGTATGTTCAAATAAACAGACCCTACTGTTTTTCACTCACTGAAAAACGAAATTATTTAATTGAAATATTTCAGATTTGATTTGACTTTGGCAAGTAAACAGTCATGTGATGTTATTGTTCGTTGAATTTGCGATATTTATGTCCCACGTGCTCGCATGTCTTTCGAATTCATCCTGTTGAGAGTAGGCACTCGGCATACCACCAGCCTTCAGGTAGAATGTGCGCTAATAAATATTATTAATTCCAACCGCCCGTGCAGTTCACATTCCGGTAATTTTCTGCTCCGTTATTTGAATTGCATTAAGTAGAGCGCAGTTGTCACGGCGGCGGCGGCATCCAGTTTTATGAACTAATACGTACTTTTTGTAACAATCTTGAGATTTCCAGAAATTTATAGTTTGTTTTCGAAAATTGATCTGGTTTATTACGTGGAAATCCACAACCCTTATTAAGTTTGCGGGTATTACGTGACCAAACTGGACTAATAGTTACAACAACATATTCTTCGCAGGGAAAGCCAGCCTCTAGCATGAGACCAGCATAAGGCAGTAGCTCATGGGTGCTCTGTTTGCAAAGAATACAGCTTTATTTTGAAAGTCTGAAGATTTGTTCAGTATGTCGCGATCAGCCAAGATGAACTGTTTTCTACATTTACCCGGGGTTTGGTGCGCGGCAACCCGCAACACTTACAACTCGCACATGGCTTGAATTTTAAACATCGACGCGGGGATAAATCATTCGATGCGAGCAATATATCCCCGCTCTCTGCGGAGCCGTAAGATGAAAGTTGCATGAGTTACAGCGTGCACGACATTGCAAGCACTGGATTGAGATTTCAAACTGCACGACAGATTATAGACCTTATTGGGAAGTGCAGGATTTTAAAATATACATATATCGGATTTAATCTGAAACTGGCCACCGTGTCCCTTCCACTTTCCAGACTGAAACTGGCGCTGAATATGCATTTATTCTGGTTCAAGTTTGAACACAATCGTTATTCACGACATTAAGTTGGAAAAGTGATTTATTAATAGCTCTTTAAGTTGAATGTGAAGTATGACTAATAATTATGGTGGTGCGATATTTTGTGGGATTGAATTTAGTCCATAACTGTTTCCTATCACAATGTCAATAATGTGTCGCGTTTGTGCTCCACTTCTGAGCTGTGCACACGATGAACGGGTTCCCAAAACATTTGATTGCATCTCATGAACTTAACGATTGTAAAGTACTCACTGATGGTGTTAAAACTGTAGGCTCAGGAGAAGGACTACGACATCTGCGTGGAAGGCGAGTCGGCGTGCGAGTACTACGTGCACCTCGGCACCGCCTTCCCGAACCGCGCGCTCGACGCCACCGTGCAGCTCATCAACCACAGGTAGCCACTCACACACTCTCACTCACACACCGCCATAGTATCACACATTTAGTGTGTCTACCTCGGACCATGCTACGAAACCCGTACATCCATACTCATACTTACTACCAGCGACATAGTTGCTGACTGGGCACGCGCGTGACTCGACGTGGCACGTTGCCGCATTAAAGTGCTTAGAGGTTTCTACTAAACGTAATAGGTATACAAACGTAACAAACGTAATATCTTCTGTTGGTCGATTTTAGTTAAATAAACGCAAGAGGTTATTCACAATTAAAGTTTCTTATCCTTCAGTAATTCGATTGTGTGTGAAAACTAATAGTCTTGTAATCATTAAGGTTATACGTCATAAAGGCGTTCGTTACACTTCACTTTTCAAACCTTTTTTTTTTTTAGGATGGGAAATCATCAAATGACTTCTCCCACTCTGGGCGGAGCTGGAGGGAGTGTCAGACTCTTACTGACTAAAACCCATCCATGTTCCTTCCTCGCCCTTTATGTTCCGGGGCCGCGGTATCTCTTTCGAATAAGCCCGCAACCCCGGCAGGCTTCGGCCCTTGCGGGCCCCTCCCCTTATGCTGACATCTCTTTGAGGCGCGCGTGGAACACGAACGCGCCGTCGACACGGCCTGTCGTCATTATACGGACGGACGGCTAGCTAGCCCATAGCTAGCCTTCCACAGGCCCGCATCTACGGTGGCCGGTAGCCACCACGTGGCCCCCGACGCCCGGTGCGTCTCCCGCGGTGGCTGGGAAGAGAGGCCCTCTCCCTCTCTTGTTCCGCCACCTCTTTCGCCAGCATGACTGCTTCACAGAAGGAGGTGACGGCTTCCCATTCCGTCTCGCTCCGGACCATGGATTGAACCAGGGCCGGACGCGAGAGGTCACCGCCGATCGCCGCTACGAGGACACGGCGGTGCTCCGCCCACGCAGGGCAGACCTCCACCGTGTGCTCCACCGTGTCCTCCGGTCGATCCTCGCAGTGGAAACACCCGGGCGTTTCCTCCCGCCCGATTCGGTGCAGGTACCTCCCGAAACATCCGTGTCCGGTGAGGACCTGCGTCAGGCGGAAGGTGAGGGCGCCGTGGCGCCTCTCAAGCCACTCCTCAAAGAGGGGACTTACCGCCACTATCGTGGCGTGCCCTGCACGGGGTTGCGACAGTCGCTCTCTCCATGTCGCCATGAGATCGCGCCGGAGGTCTGTCCGCTGAACGGCGATTCTCCGCGCGCCATTCGTGTAGGCGCGCGAGGACTATCGCCTCCAGATCCCATGGCAATCCGGCAAGCAGGACCGCCGCCTCGCGGGAGATCGTGCGGTACCCACGGACCATTTTTACTGCCACCACTTTCTGGGGCACGTTCAGGTAATGGGCGGCTCGCCGCCTCAAGGAACGCGCCCACACTGGGGCCCCCACTTTTCAAACCTATAAGTGATTTTTAAGACGTTTCACGTCAAATTCAGTGTAACCACATAATCGAATCAAACTTCGAAGCAATTATTTGCTCTCGTGAATAATTCACATAAAGCTGCGTTATTAATTAACAACTATTCCAGTATTTGCAATCAGTTTTCATAATCGAAACTTGTCAACTGTAAACTGCAAATTATTATATACCTGTAAAATCAGGAATCTCTGAAAGCGAATGATTTTAATAAACCTATTTGTTTAATTCCATTGCATTGCACTTGAATTCACCCCACAGAAATACATGGCGCAATTTTTAATGGTAAGTTTTTATTTCAGTCCAGTGATATACTCCTACTACTGGACCGTGCGCACGTGGGGCGTGTGCTCGTGCCTGGAGGACGACAGCATCTCAGTGTCACTGCAGCCCGAGAACAACGACCACCTGTGCGTCGGCGCTAATGAGGCGCGGGCCATGGCTCAACATGTAAGTCATACGGAGCGTGCGCACGTGGGGCGTGTGCTCGTGCTTGGAGGACGAGAGCATCTCGGTGTCGCTGCAGCCCGAGGACAGCGACCACTTGTGCGTCGGTGCTAATGAGGCGTGGGCCATGGCTCAATAAGTAAGTTATATGGAGCGTGCGCACGTGGGGCGTGTGCTCGTGCTTGGAGGACGAGAGCATCTCGGTGTCGCTGCAGCCCGAGGACAGCGACCACTTGTGCGTCGGTGCTAATGAGGCGTGGGCCATGGCTCAATAAGTAAGTTATATGGAGCGTGCGCACGTGGGGCGTGTGCTCGTGCTTGGAGGACGAGAGCATCTCGGTGTCGCTGCAGCCCGAGGACAGCGACCACCTGTGCGTCGGTGCTAATGAGGCGCGGGCCATGGCTCAATAAGTAAGTTATATGGAGCGTGCGCACGTGGGGCGTGTGCTTGTGCTTGGAGGACGAGAGCATCTCGGTGTCGCTGCAGCCCGAGGACAGCGACCACCTGTGCGTCGGTGCTAATGAGGCGTGGGCCATGGCTCAATAAGTAAGTTATATGGAGCGTGCGCACGTGGGGCGTGTGCTCGTGCTTGGAGGACGAGAGCATCTCGGTGTCGCTGCAGCCCGAGGACAGCGACCACCTGTGCGTCGGTGCTAATGAGGCGCGGGCCATGGTTCAATAAGTAAGTTATATGGAGCGAGCGCACGTGGGCCGTGTGCTCGTGCTTGGAGGACGACAGTGAACGGCGTGCTGTTGGAGCTAAGGGGGCATGGGCCAAGGCTCAACATGTATGCTCTATTCGATATAAGTGTAAACCAATTTTACGCAAGAAACTTATTTCTTTTATAGAAATTAAATATTTGAAACCTGGAATATAATTCACAAATAATCCAAGCGACCTTTTTAGAAGTTGCTTAAGTGTACTTATCAGAGTCTAAAGACCAAAATAGCCTCTCAGCTAGCACTATTACTATCTAGAAATGTTGAGGATTAAAACATTCTTAAGTTCCAAGTAATCCTCGTACGTGACCGAAAATCTGAGCGGTCTAGTTTTTCTTGAAAGATAAGACTGCGTTACGTTTCACTATCGAAGTGTTTTCAACGCTAATAGAATAAATTTTCGACATTTTTGCATTTGGTGTATGAAAAATCTTTTAATATTTTTTTCACAGAAAATAAAGGTAATTATAGATTTTTTCTTAATTAGAAAAGTTGCTAAAATAATTAATTCTTCTTTACATCAAAGAGACTGGTGTCCACAGTTTATTTTTAAATAATTGCTGTAAATGTCGCATTAAACAAAGTAACAGTCCGGAAACTCAGTGGTATACGTTTTGTATAAAGCAGTGTTCTAGTTATAATTTGTCGCTGTCACCCTTCGATCAATAATAGTACTAGATTCCCGATCAGCGCTTCAAAAACGGCCCGAAAAATAAGACCACAAATACTTTTGTGGTCTTATTTCAAATTAGTATGGTCCAAGCATAGCCAACATTAAGACGTCAAAATGCCGCAGTGCGAGTTCAAAAACTGTGTAAAAATACCACCTTAACACCTAGGTTTTGGAAGAAATATTTTTTTTTTGGTAAGTTTAACTCATTAAGTGTTTTTCATAAAATAAAAACCATTAAATAGTTAATAAATTCAAACAGCTAATATTATAATTGTTTGGCCAATGTTTGCTACAACGCACCAACTATTGTATCAAACATTGACAGTTCTTGAACAGGGAACGCATGGAGTAGTGTTGTTATTTTTATTTATCGTTTTTCTAGTGACCCATTTCGCTGTGCAGAATGGATATCTATTGTCTCGAAAGAAAGAGGAAAAAAAATATGCAACCCTTATAATTTTATTAATTAACTTACCTAGAATACTATTTCAGATACTTTTGTATAAAGAATACGCCGAAAACACGTTTCTTGATTTCCTTTATTTTTTTTAACTTTATTAAGTTTTTTTATTACCTATTCGTTGTAATAGCGGCAATGTAAAACAGTATTTTTTACCTTTTTGAATCGATCAAAAATATTTGCTTCCATACATACGAAACTAAAAACATATATTCTGCAACTCTACGTCTTTCAATACTTACTGTGTTCTAAATATTGAAATGTCATACCAAAAATTACGTTTAGTTCCACAATAGAATAAGTACGAAATTGTAAACAAAATGTTTTTAACCTAAGGACTCAGACTTAAGATTCATTTTAGAATAAATATTTTTGTACTGATGACTTTTTATTTTCAAGCAACATTTTAAATTTGTTCTTTTAATCCTTTCTTCGATGAAAGGACTTAAATCAACATATTTTGCAATGGTAATTAAACTTTACGTTTAAGAATTAAGGTTTATATTAAACTGTAGGTTGTTCATATTATTAAACTTTTTGCTATGAAATGTAGATGTTTGCGTGTGTGCAAACGTGGCCACTTGAGCGACGTACTTTTGTTCCTGATCCTTAATCTAGTACTATTATTGATCGAAGCTGTCACCGTAAAATTGTAAAAACCGTTAGATTGGAATCTATCTAGCGAGATTGTAAATTGTAGAAATATTGTCAACTCAACGTACTGCTCACAATAATTATGACGCATTATTTCGCGTTAAATTATAATCTGTCGAAGTAAACCCGTAAAATCTATAATAATAAAGGGTGTTAAACACCTCTTCACGAAGCCGAAAGGCACTTGTTCTCCCCATCATTGCGATCATTTTTTTGTTCCACACCATACCTGGGAACCTTCTAGTTACGGAGACATGGGGGGTCAAAGTTACAACTTTTTCTTTAAATACAAGATTTTTTTGAAGATTTTAACTTTTAGCACCTCCACGGCCCCCGTACTATTCAATACATCCATCAGCATAATGTTTTAAGTGCGATACATTGAGTTCTACCACAAAACATGATTTATAACCTTGTAGTGTGCAGCTCGCCTAACCTTATATATGTAACTGCACACACCAATTATGGTCATTATTACACGAATCGTCGAACTAAACAGTTCTCTTTTATTTCGACAACATCACTATAATACATGGCGACCCTTAGCCAGCAATTAAAATTTTGCAATCTACGCGATAAGCGTCCGTAGTCAATCATCATCAGCAATCATTAGTCAAATAAATTATGAAGATTACACCGATCGAAGTTTGTGAAGACGGAAAATTAGAAGAAAGAGAGCGAAGAAGATTTTAAAAAAAAATTATGGAAGAATCAGAATCCCAATAGCAGAATTTGGTTGAAGAGGCGAAATCATTTAATAAGAAGACAGAAAAGGAACGTTGCTGCCGGGTGCCGGGAGAATGCTCAAGCCTTATGATGAGAGGATATGCAGGGCGCCGGGAGTTGAATTGTACGGGTCCGATGTGGAGCAGCTGGGAGTCAGTTCCAGTCCAGTGCTGAAGTGTTCATTCATCTACGCCACGTGAGACGTCGTGACCTACATAATCGTTGTCAGTAAAATAAGTAATTACTGCAATGTAAGTTTTGCACTGCTAGCATTATTTTTTTATATATTCTATATTTCGTGTTAATGTAACTGGATCCATGCACTGCTTATATTTTGTTCTGGAGATTAGGAATGTCCCAACAATTGCATGATTTGTACGCTAGATTAAAATATTTAAGAGAATATTTAGTAAAACTAGGTCCAGATAGGCGTAGAAAAGATATAGCTTTTAAGAAACTAGAAGAAGCAGAAAAGGAGTATAGTAAATTGGATTGTATTTTGACTCAGTTGAACCAAGAAGTTATAGATCGCAAGTTAGACAAAGAAGCTTGTGAGGTTTTCCAAACATTAATTAATGAAATTCAATCGAATTTTCAGAAAATAAAGAGTTTACTTTCTTTAGTAGATAGTAGTTGTCAAACTAGTTCTAAAGATTTCGTAGAATATACTGATTGTCTTACAAAAATGGCAGACGCATTTGATATTAAAACTGCAATTTCCCTGTTACCAGTGTTGAATGGCCAGGAGCAGGTGACAAATCAGCTTATAGATGGTATCTTACTTTATAGTTCGCTCATTAATGATGCCAGTAAAAGTCAATTAATACAGTTTGTGTTAAAAACGCGTCTCTCGCCAAGTGCAAAATTGCGTCTTAAAACTAACTACGCAGATATAGAAAGTTTGGTCGAAGATATTCGCATTTATTTGCTACCGAAGAAATCGTCTGTAGCTTTACAAAGTCAATTGTTTAAGGCGACTCAAGGCCGTAAAAGCATAGAAACATTCGGTACGGAGATCGAAGAGTTGTTTGTCAATCTCACGATTGCGCAGTCAGTGATGCATATGAGGTTTTGCGTCCACTCAATGAGAAGACTGCAATTAAACGATTTAGTGATGGGTTGGCTGATAAGCGGCTCAGCACCATCATTGCCTCACGTCAGTTTGCATCATTGTCTGAAGCTATAACGGCTGCGGTAGATGAACAATCCATGTCTGTCCAGCCACAAGATCAGGTTATGCAATTTAGGACTAACCAAAATTATAAACGAGGTAGCTTTAGAAGTTCTCGAGGCCGAGGAAATAAACAATTTTATAACAGAAATAAAATGTATAACCATAATTACGATAAAAATAATGAAAATAGCACAGGTCAAAGAACTTTAAGCAGCGTAAATCGAGGCAAAAACTCAGGTGGACAACGTCAGCAGTTCCGCGGACGTCCGGTGCGTTGTCAGCGTATTCAACATAACGCGCAACAGTCCAATGTCCATGACAACTTGCGCAATGATCGCACAAATAGTCATGAAAGCCTAAAATTTTTTCGTACCTAAAACGAACACTCATTCTATTTTTAGTTTTTGTAATTTTTGTATTATTAATAGTCGGTTAACAAATAGTGATGTTGATCTTAATTTACTGATTGATAGTGGAGCTAGCTTATGTGTGCTAAAGTATGAATGGTTGTCGCGACATAGGAATTTATTGAATTTAGTAAAACAGGATAAGATAGTCATTAAAGGAATTAGTGGTAATTTAGAGTCCATGGGATACATTTATTTAGAAATTATAATTAATAATGTAACTTTTCAACAAAAGTTTTACATTTTTGAACACTTATCTTGTGTTGCAGAAGGTATACTCGGGCAAGATTTTTTTGAGCGGTATAACGCTGTATTAAACTATAAAGATGGCACTCTGAGTTTGGAAACCCGAGACCAGTCTGTTAGTGTTCATGTTAATAGGAATTTATTTACAATTCCGCCTCGTTGTGAAGTAATTAAACACATCCCGACGTCACACAACAGTGATTGCGTCGTTTTGTCAAAGGAAATTTACAAAGGTGTGTTCACAGCAGGTGTAGTATCGAAGCCACATAATGGACTTATTCCTGTTAGGATATTAAATACAACTGATAATTCGGTTGATATCAATACTTCAGATTTAAGTATTAGTTGCTTAAATGAGTTTTACGTTTGCAAGTTTGACGAAGATAATATTTCTGTGGATAGAGTTAAAACCTTGCTTACTACGTTACAACTAAATACCTATTTAAATAAAGAGGAACAAAGAGGTATTGAAAACGTATGTGCCAAATATGCCGATGTTTTCCATTTGCCAGGAGATACGCTCACAACAACTAATTTAATAGAACATTCAATTAAATTAAAAGAAAACACGTCACCAGCATACGTGAAGCCTTATCGATTGCCTAAAGCATTGAAAGGCGAGGTACAAAGACAAATAGATGAAATGGTTAAAAATGATATTATTGAAGAGACTATTTCAGAATGGTCAAGTCCAGTTCTATTAGTACCTAAAAAGACAGATAGGTCAGGAGAAAGGAAATGGAGACTTGTAGTGGACTATCGCCAACTCAATAATAGAATACAGGATGATAAATTTCCCTTACCTAATATCACTGAGATACTAGATTTGTTATCTAATAACATCTATTTTTCAAAATTAGATCTTAGTCAAGGTTACTATCAGCTGTCCTTAGAAGAAAAGTCTAGGAAGTTCACTGCATTTACAACAGACAAGCAGTATCAAATGAAACGATGTCCAATGGGACTTAAGACATCGCCTAGTGCTTTTGCTCGTCTCATGACAATAGCAATGTCTGGGTTAAATTATAAATCATGTTTTTTATATCAAGATGATTGTATTGTCGTAGGAAATTGTCGCGAAACGCATAACAAGAATCTTATAAAAATTTTAGAATGCCTAAGAAGAGTGAATCTAAAACTAAATCCGCTAAAGTGTGAATTTTTACGTAAAGAAATCGTTTATTTGGGACATAAAATAACCTCAGAGGGAATATTTCCCGATCCATCGAAGGTAGAATGCCTACAAAAATATCCAGTCCCGCAAAATGTAGACGACGTTAAGAGATTTGTAGCATTCGCAAATTATTATAGACGTTTCATACCAAAGTTTGCTGCAATAGCTTATCCTTTGAATGCGTTATGTAAAAAAGATGTAGCATTCGTATGGAGTGATGAATGCGAGCGAGCATTTTACAAGTTAAAACAGATTCTTATTAGTCCGACTGTACTTGACTATCCAGACTTTAGCGACACCAACACTTTTACGTTACAAACTGACGCATCAAAACTTGGATTAGGCGCCGTACTGTCTAATAGCAATGGCAAGGTAGTCGCGTACGCAAGTCGTAACTTGAAACCAGCTGAGTCGCGATACCCTGTGATTGAGTTAGAATTACTTGCTATTGTTTGGGCAGTTCGACATTTTAGACCTTATTTATATGGGAAAAAGTTTTACATAAAAACAGACCATAAGCCATTGATTTATTTATTTAATATGACTGATCCTTCAAGCCGGTTGACAAAGTTTAGATTATATCTTGAAGAATATGACTTTGAAATCAGCTATGTACCAGGACGGCACAACGCAGCTGCAGATGCATTGAGCCGGATACCTATTACATCCAACAGTTTAAAGGATATGAACAAGCATGCAGTATCAGTCATGACAAGGGCACAGACTCGAAGGTTGCGCACTGACTGTGACAACAACGATATGACTACTGAGGTATCCTCTACTCCAAGGCCTGATCAACCTAAGGTAGTGGAAATCCTCAAACGACCGATCGACAGCATTGAATTGATATTATTTAGTAATAAAAATACTATAAAGCAGATAGAAAAATCAAAACATTTCACTAGTGACAATGGTAACTGCAAATTCGTTCCTGAAAAATCAGCAATTTTTGTGATTTCTCGATCGTTATCGACCGTAAGTGTGTTAGCGAGAGAATTACAACGTTTTTGCAAGCAAATCAAAATAAACGAGCTCATAATAATTAAAAATAAGCGCTATGAAGTTTTTGTTAACAATTTTATAAAGGAAATGAGTCATTTGAATGACATTCCGAAGCTACTTGTTATTAAAGATGTGACAAGAGTTTCTGACAAAGACACGAAAACAGTGATCTTGAATGACTTCCACTTATTACCCACCAGTGGCCACGCGGGAATAAACAGAATGTTAAATAATATTAGGAAGTACTATTATTGGCCAGGAATGACTAATGATGTAACAGAATTCGTAAATAAATGTAGAAGTTGTCAGATTCAAAAGCATTCCAATAGACATACAAAGGAACCGATGGTTATAACGTCAACAGCATCCACTGCTTTTGAAAGAGTTAGTTTAGATTTAATGGGTCCTTTAGATGTAGATAATTTAAATTATAAGTATGTTCTGACATTACAGTGCGATTTAACAAAATACGTTGAAGCCTATCCTTTAGAGAGGAAAGATACTATTTCTGTAGCTAGGTTATTTGTAAACAATTTTATTCTGAGATATGGTATCCCTAAAGAAATAATAACAGACCAGGGAACAGAGTTTATGTCATCAGTTTTTACTGAGATTTGCAATTTGTTACATATAAATAAACTGCATTCAACAGCCTATCATCATGAAACTCTGGGAGGATTGGAAAACACTCATAAGGTTCTAGGAGCTTATCTAAGGATTCAGTGTGATAAAAATAAATCAGATTGGAGCAGTTGGCTTCCATTCTGGTGCTTTTCATTTAACACTGCAGTACACTCAGAGACAAAATACACTCCATTTGAGCTAGTATTTGGAAAGAACTGTAATTTACCATCCAATATTGCACAAAGTTCTTATGTTGATCCATTATATAATCCTGATTCTTACCCTTTGGAACTAAAATACAGACTTCAAAGAGCACAAGCTGAAGCTAGAAATAATTTATTATTTAGTAAGGAATTAAGAAAACATAATTTTGATAAAAATGAAAACGGAATAAAATATAAGAGTGGAGATTTAGTTCTAATTAAAAATCAAGTAGGAAATAAGTTAGATAAAATTTATTTAGGACCATATAGAGTGATTGAAGATGTATCACCAAATGTAAAAATTTTAAAAGATGACAAAGAATTTGTAATTCATAAAAACAATACAAAACTGTATGTTACTTAATGTACTTTGGTTATGATAAGATGTTATTTTTTTTTATAAAATGTAATGATAAAAAGTATAATTATTTAATAATCTATGTTGTTTTGAATGTTTAGTATAAGTTAAGAGAAAAAAAAAATGTTTCATGTACTTAGATAATAAAGCCATTTTTTTTAAAAAAAAAGGGGAGGTGTAGTGTGCAGCTCGCCTAACCTTATATATGTAACTGCACACACCAATTATGGTCATTATTACACGAATCGTCGAACTAAACAGTTCTCTTTTATTTCGACAACATCACTATAATACAACCTCAAAAAAAAAAATTGTTTCCCAGCAATAATTTTTGCGTAAAGTTACTTCGTTTCATGTACAGAATGCTTGGTTAACGGCTTTGTGACGAGGTGGTTTACACCCTGTATAATGCGTCATATTGTAAGCAGTACATTCAGTTGACAAAACATCAACAGTTTACAATCTCGCTAGATAGATTACAATCTATCGGGTTTTACAATGTGACACTGACATAGCAATTTCTATCGCTACCTGATCCTACAGCCGGGATCGTTTTCTAACGAGGGAACTCTTTAGAGCTTAATAACACGCGATCCTGTGGACTGTGAGCTATGGGCTATTTTTTTTTTATTTCTTTATGGGGACAAGCCCGCCACACACGCCCAAACCACTGTAACTCCTGAAAGCCAGAATCAACAGTGGCGACCACCAGAAAAGCGCCGAGACAATGAAGCTCGACGAAGTCTCAGAGAATGAATTTAACTGTCTTGGATCCCGCAACGAACATAATCAGAAAGTATAGCGGAGGAGTAGGAAAAAAACTGTAATTTCCACTTCCCTCCATATCAGCAGGAGACAAATCGAAGCAAGGCCAATAGGCACAAAGGGACGTTTACAACTGGGCTATGGGCTAGCTCGCCGGCCGTCTTGTGACGTTCGTGTTCTACGCGCACCTCAAAGAGATGTCAGCATACTGAAGGGGCCAGCAAGGGCCGAAGCCTGCCGGGGCTGCGGGAGTGTTCGAACGAGATACCCCCGGAACATGAAAGGCGAGGAAGGAACATGGATGGGGTTTAGTCAGTAAAAGTATGACAGTCCCTCCCGCTCCAGAGCGGGAGGACTCATTTGATGATATCCTATCAGAAAAAAAAACAATGTTTAATAGCACACACACGAAAATTTGTGTACGCGTCCAATTTTGATGAATAAATCACATGAATCTAAAAACTAACAATGTAGGTTTAAAAGAGGAGGAGAGGAGTTAAAAGGGGTTTGTATTTTACTATCCACGTGATGTGGTATTTCGACATCAATTAAATGGGTTAGCTGCGTAGACTACGAAATAAAATTTTGTTACATCACGACATATTTGAAAGCTTGTTTATAAAAAGAGATTTTTACTCTTAGCCTGTAACACAAAAATATTTATTACTTAAATAGGTAATGTTATATGTAAATGTGAAAAAAAGTTTTGTCTTCTGTGTAGGATCCGCAGCTGTACGATAGCCAGTTCGATAACGCTCGACTGGTGCGCATAGAGCCGGGGCGCGGCCAGGTGACGCCGCGCTCGGCGTGCACATTGCACGTGCACGTGGCCGACGTGGGCGCGCATCTCGGCGTGCACCGTGCCGTGCTTATGTGAGTACACTAGCAGTGACGCTGCGTGACGTGAACCTTCACGTGCAAGCGCGGCTTCGAGACCGTTTTTCTCCAAAGCGGAGAGTTGACGTAAGAGATTCACCAATCACAGGAGTAACAAAAATCGCGATGTGAACTTCAACCGATTTTCGCATGTCTCGCTTTTACTTTGCTTGTCTCCACTTCGGTGGAAATCTTTCCTTACATATTAAAGCTCGTCACTTAATTTATGGGCTGAACGGTTAAGCCCTATCTCGGCACCCAATTTATTTATCATGCCCATGAAACATTCTCATCTCGGCACCCTATCATTAATCATTGTTAAAAATGGATACACAGTATTAGTATAGTGAGTAAATCAACCTTGATTATTTTTTAAATATCGTCTCGCGCGCAGGTTTGACGATTTCCATCCACCCGAACAAGCCGGTTTCCGAAAAGGCTTTAGCACCGTGGACCACATACATACGCTTCGGCAGGTTATACAGAAGACCGAAGAGTACAACTTGCCTCTCTGTTTAGCGTTTGTGGACTACGAGAAAGCCTTTGATTCGATCGAGACCTGGGCTGTACTGCAGTCTCTCCAACGGTGCCAAATTGACTACCGGTACATCGAAGTGTTGAAGTGTTTATACAAAAACGCCACCATGTCAGTCCGACTTCAGGACCAAGCCTCGAAACCTATCCTTCTGCAGCGAGGTGTAAGACAGGGAGACGTCATATCTCCGAAACTGTTCACCGCTGCACTGGAGGATGTCTTCAAGGTTCTGGACTGGAGAGGGCTAGGCATCAACGTCAATGGCGAGCACATCACTCACCTTCGGTTTGCCGACGGTATAGTGGTCATGGCTGAGACCATGGAGAACCTCAGTACAATGCTCGATGACCTCAGTAGAGCTTCCGAAAGAGTGGGTCTAAAAATGAACATGGACAAGACGAAGGTCATGTTTAATGCCCATGTCACACCCATTCCTATCAAGATCGGAGACTCTACACTCGAAATTGTAGACGATTATGTATACCTAGGACAAACGGTTCAGTTAGGTAGGTCTAATTTCGAGAAAGAGGTCAATCGTCGAATCCGACTCGGCTGGGCAGCGTTCGGGAAACTGCGCGGTATCTTCTCGTCCAACTTACCGCAGTGTCTCAAGACGAAAGTTTATGACCAGTGTGTGTTGCCAGTGATTACATACGGGACCGAAACGTGGTCGCTCACAATGGGCCTTATCAAAAGGCTTAAAGGCACCCAAAGGGTAATGGAGAGGGCTATGCTATGAGTTTCCTTGCGTGATCGAATCAGAAATGAAGACATCCGCAAGAGAACCAAGGTCGCCGACGTAGCCCGAAGAATTGCTAAACTTAAGTGGCAGTGGGCAGGGTACATTGCTCGCAGAACGGATGGCCGTTGGGGCCGAAAAGTTCTGGAGTGGCGACCGCGAACCGGAAGACAATGCGATGGAAGACCTCCCACTAGGTGGACCGATGACCTGGTGAAGGTTGCGGGAATCCGGTGGATGCGAGTCGCAAGGGACCGGTCAATGTGGCGACACTTGGGGGAGGCCTATGTGCATCAGTTTGCGTCTTTTGGCTGAGATGATGATGATGATTTTTTAAATCAAAATAAGTATTTTTCAAAGTTACTTTTGGTTGACTTTTTTACCCATCGGGCAAAATAAAACAAAATGGTTTGTTCTAGGTTGATATTGAAAGACATTCCCAGAGAGAGCTTCCCCCCGGACTACGAGCCCATGATTGTCAGGTCGGAGGACGTCGCCACGGATGCGGTACCAGGACTCGAGGTACTGTTGGGCCCATACCTGGGTTTCTGAGACTCTTTGAAGTATTAAAAACATTCAATATTGACTTATACAGGGTCCTATAATTTAAGCTATTCATCAATACCACTACGGGAATCCATTAATAAAACATTATTTTCGTTAATGTTTATTTATGTACTTATTTTATTAAACGTTTATTTCTGACTAAAAAACCGTCCATCGCAAAAATTTAATAATAGTTCATTAATATAAAAATCACAATACAATTACATTAAAGAGGAACACTTTATTTTTCAAGTCTTGCAAGTCAACACAGTAATAACGTAGAACTCACATAAATAAAGGACATTACTTGTTTCCTCGCGGTTGAAACAACAGCGTGATTTCAACGAAATTTGCACCACTATAAACGTTTTCTTACTATAAAGCAGTACATTTCACGAACGGCCCCACAAGGCGATATACAGCGCAATCAGTTAAAAGCGTTCGATATTATCCTCAATCGACTGTTACCAAAGTGCTCAGTTTTCTTTACTTTCTGAAATTTTGCCAGTCTTATATAGTTGTAAAATTTTATTTTTCTGATTTAGAACGTGCTGGATACGCGATATTGTTATTGTGTCGCAGATAAAAGCTTTTTTCTCTGCTGTAGGTTGCACAAGCAAGAGTAGAAAGTACTTTTCATAACTCATACTCGGAAAGTAGGTCTGAAGTTGCCTGAGGAGCGGGCTGAAAGTAATACTTTTCAGCCCTAGGGAGAATCACTTTCAACTGACAGCTGTCACATTATTAAAAAAAATATAGTTCTATTTTCACATTTCTATTGAACCATGTTCCGACTTCTATACAGCCTGTAAATTACAGCGCGATGTAAAATGGAAATAACATAAAATTCAGTATTCATTAGAGAATATAATTATTGTAAATAACTTAGTTATAATTTAGTTACAAATATTTCTTTAAAATAACAAAAATTTGGGCAAAATATTTACAATTTTTACAGTGACGGTAGTGAAAATAAAGGCTGAATAGCCGGCCACAGAAAAAAAAACAAAATAGGCGGGAAAGCGGCAATCCGATCTTCATTTGTTTTTCGAGTGGTTTCGTGTTTTTCTTTTTATTTTCCTTGTATTCGTAATGAAAAGCACAGTGTTTACCTCGGGTTAAAGACTTATTTAGTCCCTCGAGCTATTAGCGCCCGCGCTACGCTTGGGCGCCAAACCCCGTCTCGGGACTAAATAAGTTACTTTCACCCTTTGGATAACAATGTACTATTCAGAATCTAACTTTACGATAATACTTTACGAGAACGCAAAAGACTGTACCTAAATATGCGATTTGTGAAAGTCGGTGTGAACATAATGTGAAGTTCAGCGCACACATAAAAACCATTCGGTCGCCGTGAGGAGCGGATCATGTGCTCACTAAATCTAGATTGCTTAATGTTCATTATTTCACTATCTAGAAATGAAAAGTCCTTCTATACTATGTTGCGTTAGTAAGATAATAAGAGTTGTTGGATCATGTATTTTGATTTAATATGATTATATTAGATACCTAATTACAACCATACAGTCCACATTTACGCCAACTGAGTTATTTCATTCAGAACATAGCCGCCTTCCTATTTATGACGATGTTTGTACTGTGTAAGACTAGTAGCAAATAAATAATTGTTTAAAGAATTTTTGTTTCGTTGGTCCGCCTGACAACCTAAATTGAACCCTAAAGCCTACAACATAATGGTCAGAATGAGCCGGATCGCCTACGCATTGACAACCGCATTCCTCAGAGATAAGAAGCGATCGAGCGAGTACTTTGCACAAACAAAGTAATTAGTGAATATTACAAGAAAAAACCGTTGTTTACTTAGTGCAGAGATTTCATCATATTATTGAAGACTAGCTTCTGCCCGCGACTTCGTACGCGGATCCTGTTGCTTATGTCAGCGACAACGGGGTCGTCAAAATCGAAGATCTGAACCATCCATCGTACAGGCAAAAATTCTTATCCAGAAACTTTGGCAAACCAAGCTTGATTGGGATGATGAAATCGATTCAGTTCTAAAGGAACAATGGACGACCATACGAGCAGATCTCAACAACGTTAATTAAATACGTATTTAACGTTGGCTGGGTACACTACGGGCAGGAAACAACTGCATACAAATTCATGGGTTTAGTGACGCATCAATGAACGCGTACACACCTGTAGTTTATTGTCGTGTACACGATCTAGCAGGCAATATAACAACTACAATTATAGCTGCAAGAACTCGCGTTGCTCCATTAAAGACAGTGTCCTTGCCAATACTCGAATTGTGTGGAGCTCTTCTGCTGTCGAGATTATTGAAACAAATTTCAACTGCTATGAGAATCTCAAGGTCTCGTATATTTGCATGGACTAATTTAACAATAGTCATAGCGTGGATAAAGAGAGAACCTAATAGATGGAAGGCTTTTGTTGCAAACCAAGTGGTTGAAGTTACAGATAATGTTCCTGAAGAACAGTGGTATCATGTACAATCTGACGAAAACCCGGCAGATGTAGCATCCAGAGGAGCCCTTGTGACAGAGTTAAAAACGTGTAATTTGTGGTTCAAGGGGCCAGAATGGCTTTCAAGTGAAGATATTAATTACACAGCACTAGAAGTCATTCCTACTGATTTAGAACAGAAAACAACTGTACAAGTATTCACAATAAGAAACTAAATACTTGAAATTGAAGAACAATCTAAAAGTTTATCGAAACAATTTGAACAATTTAATTAATTAACAGAACTAGTAAGAAGCCTTTCATTATGTAGAAGATTTTTAAAACAAAATTTATTAAAAGAAGAAATTGACGGAACAATCACAACAGAAGAATTGCGAGATTCTTTACTTATAGTCTATCTATACTATAATAATATTATAAAGCAGAAGAGTTTGTTTGTTTGTTTGGTTGAACGCGCTAATCTCAGGAACTACTGGTTCAAATTGAAAAATTATTTTTGTGTTGGATAGTTCATTTATCGAGGAAGGCTATATAACATCACGCTGCGACCATGAGGAGCGGAGCAGGAATGAAAAATGTTGCAAAAACGGGTTTTTTTTTTCCTTTCGTTTTTCTCTCCTATGTGACGCAGACGAAGTTGCGTGGGTCAGCTAGTATTTGTATATGATAAGTCCAAGCCTAATCCAGGTGATCTAGGCTACTTATGAAAGTCTAGCAGGAGCACAATAAAACACGTCCGTACAGTACAAAGTATATTTTACAGCAACGAAATGGCGGTAGGGTGGTAAAACTCTTATAATAAAATATGTGCACCTACCGCCTTATACGCATACATCACACCCCCTCACTTAAATTACACTTAGGTCTAACAAATTAATAATACAAATAAACACTTTTATAAAGGCTAACATACACCTATCACACATTTAATCTATGTCTATTCCAAAACGCTTAACTGGTCTACGGACTCGCCTGGAACGGCCTTCCGGGGAGGCAGAATCGGTATTTAAACTTATAACCTTGGAGCCGTGCGCGCCCGACCCATCCGCCGTCTCCGCTTGGACTATAGGCTTGTCGGACTCCGGATCAGGGCCTGGCCACTCAAACATTGCCATCGATCTACTTTTTATCTGATTTACATGTCTTTTAATGTGTGAAACGTCTTCCCCTACTACCATGTAATAGCGAGATCCCAGCTTCTCCTCTATTTTCCCACTGCACCAATTCCTTTCCCCAGTATAATTACGCATCCATACCCTATCTCCCTTCCTAAATTCCCGTGGGATACCTCCTGCGCTTTCCACTTGTCGTTTTTGTCTGCTACGTACCCGGTCTTCCACTATCCTATCACCCTTGACCATATCCAATCTGGACCTAAGATTTCTTTTTTGTAATAACGTCGCTGGTGATACCCCCGTAGTACTATGTTCAACATTTCTGTAAGCTAACAAATACGTTTGCAGCGCCGCTTCCATATCCTGCCCATCACGAAGGGACTTTTTTACCGCCCGCTTGCAAAGCTTAACTGCCCCTTCTGCCGCTCCATTAGAAGAGGGATGGTAGATCGCCGAGTAAGATAATCTAATACCGTTATTTTGCATAAACTCTGCATACTCTTTACTAGTAAATGGGGGACCGTTGTCAGAAACCACTTCTCGGGGCAATCCAAAACGGGCAAACGTCTCTCTTAAAACTTTTATTACCGCTGATGCTGTTGTTCGAGTCATGGGAAATGCTTCTATCCATTTTGTGGAGGAGTCTATGATAACAAAAAATGTTTTGTTATGAAAAGGTCCCAGGAAATCAACATGTAATCTACTCCAGGGTTCCGTTAGGTATGGCCAAGGCATGACGGGTGCCTTGGGTGGGGCTGTACTCTCTTCTATGCATGTGGTACATTCTTTGCAAACTCGCTCAATATCAGTATCAATACCTGGCCACCACACATAACTACGCGCCACGGCTTTCATTTTAACAATACCTAAATGGCCCAGATGTAGTTCTTTTAGTATTAATTCCCTTAATTTTGTTGGAACTACTAACCTGTACCCCCACATAACACATCCCATACCTAAGTATAGCTCCGCGCGCCTAATCCAATACGGTCGTACTTCCTCATCGCTGCATTTGGCTGTCCAACCTGACTCTAGATACAAAACTATCTGTCTCAATATACTATCCGATCCGGTTGCTTCTTTCAATGCCAACCTAGTAATCGGTACAAAATTCTGGACAAAATTCAAATAAGTACTATCATTCTTCTGTTTTCGTGCATTTACTTTTTTCTAATGGTAACCTAGACAATGCATCAGCCCCATTCTTATCGGTCGGTACATATTCTATCTCATAATCATATCCCGCAAGAAGCACCGCCCATCTCTGCATCCTACTCGCGGCCATCACGGGTATCCCTGTTTTTTCTCCAAAAATACAGACTAGCGGCTTATGGTCCGTTCTTAGAATAAACTTCCTACCATAAAGATACTGGTGGAATTAATAAAAAAATACTCTTGACTGATTACGTAACCCAAATATGTAACGGACTTTGCAAAGAAAGTACATTTTTCTTTTTTGATTTTTAACCCATATTTTCGTAGACGCTCAAAAACCATATTCAAATACAAAAGATGTTGCCTGTCATCTTCCCCCGTTATTATGACGTCATCAAGAAAAATTCCCACACGTGGAATATCCGCAAATAATTGTTCTAATTTTCGTTGGAAAATACCCGGGCTAGAGGATAACCCATATATTAAACGGTTATACCTAAAAAGGCCTTTGTGAGTGTTAATTACTGTGAACTTACACGTCTCATCCAACTCAAATTGTGCATAAGCTTGCGACAGATCGATTTTTGAAAAACGCTTCCCCCCATGCAGCTTGGCAAGAAGATCTTCTACCTTGGGTAGAGGAAAACGGTCCACTCCTAGACATTTATTCAAAGTGAGTTTAAAATCGCCACATACCCGAATTGTGCCATCTTTCTTTACCACTGGCACTAGCGTAGCCCAATCCGAAGTCTCAACAGGCGTCATAACTCCCTCCTGCACGAGCTGGTCCAGCGCGCGTTCGACGGGCTCGCGCAGCGCGTAGGATATGGGTCGCGCGCGCATGAACACCGGTCTCGTGTCAGCGCGCACACGCAGGCTACACTTCACAAAATCTGGAACTGAAATTTCTAAGTTAAAACCATAATTTTTACTTTCTAGCGCTAAACAATCTATTAGTGGGGATGTAAAACCTAATTCGTACAACCATTGTCGTCCAAATAATGTTGTTTTACCTTTATCTATGACAAACAAATCTAAACTTTTACAATTGTTCTGAAATTGTACCCATACCTTTATTTTTCCAATGGGCCTCACTAGTTCCCCGGTGTAATATCTTAACAACAGATTACACTTCACAATAGGTGAGTTTGCAAACAATTTTAAATAATTTTGATCCTTGATTATTGCCGATGCACATCTAAAAACGCTGCACGGAGGAATGCAATTAATGTTGTGCTACCTTAGATCTAAGTACTGGATAATCCGTGCTAAGTTCTCAGTCAAGAAATACGTTCATCGTTGCTTGGTGTATGCCAAACATAATGCTGCCATTAGAACACAAGTAATGGGCGACCTACCAAAACCACGGGTGACACCAGCACGACCATTTTTACATTCTGGCGTTGACTTTGCTGGACCACTGCAAATACTACAAAGCAAGGGTAGAGGAGGCAGGACGCAAAAGGTGTTTTCATATGTATGGCTACTAAAGCCACATTTAGAGCTGGTTGGAGACTTAACGTCCGTAGCATTTATCGGCGCATTTACAAGATTCTGTGCACGAAGAGGAAAATGTGCACATTTGTGGAGCGACCAGGACAGGAACTTCGTTGGCGCAAATAAGGTAAGGAGCTGGTAGCCCTGTGGAAAGAAGCAGGCCTTGAGTTCTCTGGAGAAATTGCTAATTCACTTACCTCCGATGGCACCCAGTGGCACTTCATTCCTCCTTATAGTCCAAATTTTGGTGGCCTCTGGGAAGCGTGGGGCCAGGTGGCAACAAGAATACCTGTGCAGACTGTAGCAACGCCCAAAGTGGCTTAAACGAGAGAAGGATTTTGAAGTTGGTAACATTGTTTTGATAAAACAAGAAAACTTGCCTCCCGGAAAATGGCTACTAGAACGGATAATAGAGAAACATCCAGGGCCAGACGGTTGCACTAGAGTGTATAGTGTCAAGAGCAGGGACAGTGTCATAAAAAGAACTGTTACTAAATTATGTCCCTTACCAATCAATATTAATTGTGATTAAGTAGTTTTGTAGATAGTTATAAACATTTTTTTTTGTTTGTTGCTGTTGCCTGAGTTTTTTAAAGGACTCGTATAGTCCTTTGGTAGGCGGCATGTTGGGTTATGGATCTTGATTTAATATGATTTTAGTAGATACTTATTTACAACCATACAGTCCACATTTACGCCAACTAAGGTTATTTTATTCAGAAGCCTTCCTATTTATGACGATGTTTGTACTGTGTAAGACTAGTAGCAAATAAAACTTGTTAGAAGACACACGTTTGTTTCGTTGGTCCGCCTGCACAACCTAAACTGAACCCTAAAGCCTACAACAGTAGTCTTTATCCTTTTCTAACTATTTACTAACCAAAACAACAAACTATGTAATCATTTAAAAATTTAAGAATAACGATAATTCAAAAACATAACAGGCTTTATTTTCGTTTTTGAAATGATTAGGAATGGCAGTAATGTGATCAGTATGTGGATCAAATTTGTGTGGGTGGTGTTCAGGGATCGGTCCGCGAGGTGTGCGAGATCGTGCACGCGCAGATGGAGGTGTGGTGGGACGTGGTGCCGGTGCGCTTCGTGCTCGACCCGCCCGCGCTCGCGCTCCTTTACTCGAGGAGGTACGCTCTATTTCTACCTACAGCAGATGGAGGTGTAGTGGGACGTGGTGCCGGTGCGCATCGTGCTCGACCCGCCCACGCTCGCGCTCCGCTACTCGAGGAGGTAAGCTCTATTTCTACCTCCAGCAGATGGAGCTATACGCTGACGCTCTTCTCTCAGTTAAGGGTGAAAACGTCAGGGTAGCCCGAAAAATTTATAATTTTCCTTCGTTTTTTACAATTTGCAGGCCAGTGCTAAGTTGTGTTTTGATAAAAAAACCGTTTGCGACTATAAAACGTATGTAGTTATAGAATTATAATCATCAAAATCATCAGTACGACCCTCCAAGTTCATAAAGGTCAAAGAACGAAGTTTTCAAGCTCAAAGTCGTCCCTCGACCTTGCGAACGATGGTAATCGTACCTTGAAAATGATTGAAGGAAATAACAGAAAAATCTTAATACGCCACTAGCCGACCCGACAGACGTTGTCCTGTCACCTACTATTACCTACCTACTACCACCTACCTACTACCACCTACCTTCGTAAGTCCTTCCAATTTTTTGTTTTTTCTTTTAGGCTTTACAGTTTTAATATTTCTTTAACCACTAATTAAAATTAACAAACATCTTACACTAAGTTGACACAGCTATATAACTATTTATTTTTTCATAACTGCATGGCAATGTGAGTCGACCGGCAGCAACCCTCGGCATCCGTTCACAGACAGGTTTCTGTAAGTTAGTATCTGAGACTATTTGGTTCACGCGCCATAAGGATCGCGCTCTTGAATTCGCCGAACCTGGCGACACCAGCGCCAAGGTTTTGGCTACCGCTCCCCGAGCGCCGACCAATGGGAGCATTCCCAGTACTTTTCGAAATCTCGTGTGTGCTTCTCGCGTATTTTTTGGTGAGAAGTGCTTTTTCTCCAAAAAAAGTTTCAAGAAACTCGTGATAGATACCCAGTAGTGATCTGACAATCTGTTCCGTGAAAGTGCTTCACGGTGTGAGCTGCCGACAGTTGCTGTTGAGGCATCCCTGAGCTGGTCTGAAGGTTAGTGGGCCAATAGTTTTCAGTGCTGACGTCGAAACCATTTCAAGTTCCTCAGTTCACAGGGTGTGGGTTTCATAGGAATCAATATAATTGGTCTCAAACGATAACTTTTGCATAATTGAGCTCCCCGCGTGGCGTCGGCTATTTGCACGCCGCGTCATCAACTACCTACCTACTACATTTTTTTTTTCAGAAGAACCTTCTCCTGACAATAACAAACACAACAAAAAAAATGAGCAATATCGGTTCAGCTGCTCTCGAGATTTGCGCTTAGCAACACATTCAGCGGTTAATTTTTATATTATAGATTAAAGCATGGTTTAGCTAGTCTTTATGGTGTCGTAGACTGGATTGTGTGAAGATGGACATGAGGGCGACGCAGCTGTTCGGGAGCGAGGGCGCGCACGTGACGTGGCTGACGCCGGCGCATGTGCCAGCGCCCGCACCGCTCTGCCTGTCGCCCGCCGCCACGCGCGAGGCCTCGCTGTGCTACCCGCTGCCGAGCCTGCCTAACCACTTCCCGGCGACCGATGTTATCACGTAAGTGCTGCTTACTTTAAACTAGGAAACTTTTCGTTCACGACAGAATTGTAATCTTCTGCAAAAGCATTACAAGTCAATTTAGTGTGATGGAACCGGACTGATATAGGTGCGATGTTTGTGGGATCTTTGATCGGTGGTCTAATAATGTAATAATGTCACTGCAACGTTCTTTTCAGTCTGTAGAATATGTGACAGTAATTAAAAACAAAAGTGACGTTTTCACTACGAGTATTTAAAAGATACAGGGCCCAACAAAAACGATATTTAACGAACAACATTTTTTCTAAAAAACCTTCCCAAACTTCGCCTGTCAGTTTCAGTGAAAAGTTGAGCAAAAGTTCAAGAAACTTTTCTTGATTGAAAGCGGTTACAATATCAACCTTATTATCAACTCGTCTAATTTAACAAACCCCTGAGGCCCGAGCCAACAAATTTTGTGTGAAGATATTGACAGGCTACATGTTCGGCACCTTCGCAGCGTGGCGCGTCGCTAAGTTGTAGCTAAAGCCGCTGCACCACAAACAAGTTTAATTAACTGCCGAGAACACAATTTCCTGTTTCGTTGGCAAACCTTTTTAGATGTTAACGCAACTTTCTTTGACCGTGCAGCGCTTAAATGAAATAACTTTCAGGAGGTATATTTTAAGGGTCGCTAATTTTCTCATAACGACAGTCTTAGTAAAACAAGTGTAAGTTTCACTCAGATCCCGCTTAGGGATATTTCAAAGCGAACGAATATTTTATGAGCCTGCCTCGTTATTGTTGGCAACAGTCGCTACTGATGTGCATGAGGTATTAAAAGGAGGTATGAAAATCCCGTCAACACTTGAACTGTACCAGCTTGGAGTTAGGTCTGTGCCCTGTTGGTGGAAATAGGCTCACATGCTGTTTAATAGGCGAATCGTCGTTTTACTATTATATGTATACTTCTGCCTAACTCTTAGGAGATCGCGGGCGTAACGTTATGTGTGAAACTTTGATTTACGTGTAGAATGATGGCGGCGGAGGAGGAATGGCAGTCGCACTGCAAGATCACGATCGCGTGCGCGACGCGCCACCCGGGGCTGCTGCCCGAGCGCGCGTGGCTGGGCGTGGTGGCGCCCGGCACGCACATGCGCACTACCTTCCAGATCTTCAACGAGACCTACCAAAACGTGAGCTAACACTTCTTCAATCGCATCGACGGTGCGTCTTATAAAATAATAGGGAACAGTTGGTGGTCCCGTTCACTGCAGCGACACGTCGCCGTTTCATTAGTCCTCTAGTGTGAAGGAGTGAGGATACTCTAGCCAGTGGGCCATGTCTTTGCGGGGACATCATATTATGAATACTGAGAGCTATAAGATTCTCAAAACCTTTACTAATATGAAATCTTTCATACAGCCTGCAAAAGTCATATTTTTGTGGTCCACATTGAGGATTGACCAATTTTCAACAATTGTACCTCTTTTCAAATCCGGGGACAGTAAAGATACTAACAATTATAGACCTGTATCCGTGTTGCCAGTTTTTAGCAAGGTTTTTGAAAAAGTAATGCTTGATCAAATGCTCTATCATTTTAACACCAACAGAATCTTACATGATCAACAGCATGGTTTCACCAAGGGACGTTGTACAACTGACGCCGGTGTAACCTTATTAAAGCACATATTTACTGCGTGGGAAGAGTCCCAAGATGCCACAGGATTTTTTTGTGACCTCTCCAAAGCGTTTGATTGCGTAAATCACGACACATTACTTTTGAAACTTGAGCATTCCGGGCTTGGTAAACTTGCACTTAGTTTGGTAAGATCATATTTGAATGATAGACAACAACATGTTCAGATAAATGGTGTTAATTCACAGGGTTTAAAAATAAAAATGAACCCCCATTTTTATTTTTAAACCCTGTGAATTAACACCATTTAATTCACAGGGTTTAAAAATAAAAATGGGGGTTCCACAAGGCTCAATTTTGGGTCCTTTCCTTTTTCTAGTATACATAAATGATCTACCCTATTTATTGAAAAACCAACCCCAAAATATGGCGTTATTTGCTGATGACACTTCCCTGATTTTTAAGATAAACAGACGAGCACAAAATTTAGATGACGTGAATAATGCCCTACTTCAGGTCCAAAATTGGTTCACAGCAAACAATTTGGTATTAAATGAAAAAAAAACCAAATGCATAGGATTTGCTTTACCGAGTGTTAAGGGTAGTGATTGTGATATATTATTGAATAATGAGAAACTGGAATTCGTAGATAAAACTGTTTTCCTGGGGATTACTCTTGATTCAAGGCTACAATGGGGTTCTCATTTAACATCACTTGCGGGGCGGCTAAGATCAGCAGCATATGCCATTAGAAAAATCCGTCAATTTACTGATGTAGATACCGCTAGACTGGTCTATTTTAGTTACTTCCATAGTATAATGTCTTACGGTATTTTGCTATGGGGACGAGCTGCAGATATTGAGTCTATATTTATTCTGCAGAAAAGAGCCATCAGAGCTATATATAATCTTCGTAGGCGCGATTCTCTAAGGGAACTGTTTAAGGATATTGGCATTATGACGGTACATTGTCAATATATCTACGAAAACATAATGTACGTTAGAAAAAATTTGCATCATTTTGGTAAAAGAGGTGACAGACATAATTACAGTACTAGAAATAGGGACCAATTAGTTCAGCCAGGCTTTAGACTTGCTAAAGTAGACTCATCTTTCATGGGGTACTGTTTGAGATGCTATAATAAAATTCCACAAAGTATTCTTGAACTGAATGAGACGAAATTTAAAACATGCATTAAACGCACACTATGTAAACAAGCGTATTACAAGTTGAGCGATTATATCGCTGATAAAAATGCCTGGCTTAATGCTGGTCCTGCTCCACATTGACAGGGCGCAAAAAATGATAGCATTAAATGGTATTGTTGTAGCTGCTGAAGATTGTACTTAACTATCTTTGGATTGTATAGATTCAATGTTAGTATTATATAATCGCATAGCCCATATTGTGTGAGTACTATGTACTAGTAAGCTATCATTCACTAGAAACCTACGGCAGTTCTTGACTTGAATGTGCCCTGGCGGTTGAGAGTATGTCATGCTCACTCAAATGTCTCGCTGATTATGGCGCGTGTGTCAGACCATTTAGTTCCCTTCAAAATGGTTGAGCTGAATGGTGCTGATCCATGCGTCATGTGCGTGAACGGGCGCTGTCAACTGACAGCGCCCGTTCACGCACATGGCGACTAAGAGATGACCAGTCACAACTGTGACTGGTCATCTCTTAGTCGCCATGGTTTATTTGAATTAATTATTTTTGAGTTGTATTTTGTTTTTGTTGTTTTGCTATGGACACTTTTAACGTGCACATCTTGCTACATTGTTCTCACATAATATACCATCTCAACATGAATGATGTAACCCAGATTTTGTTACAATATTTTGATTTAAAAGAGTGTCCATGGAGTTTCTTGCCCGTTCTTCTCCATAGAGATCTACGCTAGGGAATGGGCATCTACAGTACTTTCACAGTTTTTATGTCTTGTGACTGGGACTGTAGCTACATTAAATGTTCATTTTTGTTTCGACAATTCAAAAGTGCCTGTAACTGGCCTACTTGAAATAAATGCTTTGATTTTGATTGATTTTGATTTGTACTAATTGGTAACCATTTCGAGGAATAAGGCTCCTAATCTTATTTCCCACTAAAATGGAAAAAATACATTAAACTATAGTAACCTTTATTTGACTGTCAATGATATCATTTTGAGAAGCAATATCGAGAAATAGGCTGAAGCCTGCGTTCAGGCACGGCGCAAATCGCGCGATTTCAAAATCGCGTGGGCGTCGCGCGGTAACCGAGTGATCGTTGAGACGTAACCGCGCGGTAAGTCAAGCCGCGCGGTTACAGTTTGATTCAGTTCAGTTCAGTTTGAATCAGTTCAGTTCAGTTTCAATTCATCTGCGAGCATCGCTATGCGCTGGCACAGGCAAGTTAATACGATAACAAACTTTTCCTAGTCTAATTTTATTCTTCAACAATTTTTTGCAAATTTATTCTGTGAAAATATTTATATTAGTTTTTAAAAATTGTAATTAAGTAGCCAAAAGTAAAGTAATTAGAGTTTCCGACATCGTAATTAGGTCGCCTAAAAGAAGAACTCTCAGATAAAGCATGAAACGATTTTTTAAAAAGCTAAAAAGATGTTTCAAAAAAATCCAAACGTTGGTTTTCTAGGAAGCTTTTATTATAAACAAGGAGAATGCCTGGTTTCTACAACCTATTAATGTCTAGGATATCAACAAGTTATTATGATTTTAATTGTTAAGTTTAGTATCACATTCCACTTCGCATTCGACAAGGGCAGAAAGTTGATGCTAATTCCAATTCTCACACAATTTATCTTTTGATTGTCCGCATTTCTATTCCCGACACGGTATTAGTGCTATCAGCGACGCGGCTTAGATTTATTACATTTATATTTTTACATTTTCATGTAATTTATTCGTTTAACTCCAATTCTTTCTCCAAAGGTTTTATTTCAGGTCGCAACATTTTGTAAATTGTTCTTAGTCTTCTGTCCACAATAATCAGTCATAATAACAATGAAATCTTGATTCATCCCTGCCCTGGTATTACTTTTGTGTTGTTTGAATTTATTTTATATTTTCTTTGATTATTGAAACTCGTAAATTATACTAGATGCACTGAAACTGACGTTTCATGGCGACTAAGAAAGACTCTGTGATTTAGCAACTGAATGGAAAGTTTAATGGTAAACTGATATTTGGTAATATAGACGCACTCTTGTCTAAGTGGACTCATAACACAACGCTGAGTGTTTTAGGGACTTTACTAGATAGTTATATTTTAACTATATTGAGTGGATAATTATGTGGGCTAAAATTTCCTAAGAGGTATCGACCTATCAAGTCTTAGTTGCGTCTTATCATCATCACGAAAACGTCGAGAAACGTCGAAACGTCGAGTTACGTCTAATGCCACTCAATCTTAATGTTATAGTTTTCGTTGTTCTTTCGGGAGTCGGCGGTTCTCGAAGTTAATATTGTGGCCTGTGCCAGATATGCTGGTGGGCGGAACCGTTCCGGTGGTTGGGCGAGAACACGCCGTCACGCGCGTGCGAGGGGCGCACGCCGTGCGACACGTGCCACGAGCGCGCCTGCTCGTGCGCGCTGCTGCGTCCGGCGCGCGGCGCGCTCCAGCACCACGCGCGCGCCACCATCTGCTACGACGTCAACGCACCCGAGGTTGGTCACAACTGGACACTAGTCTACATAGAACTTTTCTACTTAATAACATTCTTCATAATCCGCTTTATTGACTGTCCTGGCCATACGTCAGTAGACAGTTAATAAAGCGGAGATAAACTGGTAGTAGTGATCCGTAAAAGGTAACACCGATTATGCCAATATAACTCTCACTGCAAATTTATTTTACAAAAGCTTAAAATGTTGATCCAAATAAAATTGATGTTTCTGAGCTCAAGAAAATGCTGAATTGTGCTTTGTTTACGAAGTAGCTCAAATGTCAAGAAGGAAATTGAATCCGAAGTAATTTACTTGGAGGCAATTCGGACGTAATCGCAATAAAATCCTAATATAAGTTAGAACCAATACAAACCGGTGTTTCTATTGCGCTGCTACTTTTTACGATGACTCTTAAAAGTTGGTCCTCATCGGGCCAAACATTCAACATAACAAATTACTTCCTTTCTTTTATTTGAAGTTATTTCAGTGAAAATATTCTCCTACCTATTTAACAGCGACAAAAGCCTTAATGGTTTTGGCACATTAATCATTCAACAGTGGAGGGCCAAAAAGGTTTTAAGTTAATCCTGATGTTACCTTTTCGGCCAAAAAATACTCAGACCGCCGGGTTCTGAGCTTATGGGCGTGACTCTTAAATTCTCATTTGGATAATGCTAAACTGGTGGATATCCAGTCACCGGGAAAATCTGTGTTGAGCGTATTTTACTTTAAAGTGTAAAGTTTCTCGTTTAAAAGAAGATTTATGAGGGTCAGCGCTTGCAAACAAGCGGCAACAAGGACTGCCGAGCAAGTTTACGTCCCTCTTGGAGATACACACCGCCGCGCGGCCGCGCAGCGTATTTCAATTAACATTTTATAGTGTTTTACTTTACATAGACTTAACTTTCAAACTTTATCAAACGTTTCCGCAGTGCGAGATGTTCTGATAAAATATTATAAAACCATTTTATGAAACTTTCAAATCAAATTGTATTAATTTAGTAAACAAAAGGGGTAAGGTTTCTCCTATGTCGTTTGAATTTAAGTTTTACTACACCAATTTAAACAGCTCTTGAGTTTGAATCATCCAAGGCTAGAGTTTCAAAAGCATCGTTTCAAAGAAACATGTTTGTATTTCCGTTGGGTTTGAAGAATGTCGAAGTGTCGCGGAAAGTGCCGCGGGCTTTATTCAGAACTCGCTTGCACTTTGTGTGACCGACGTTCTCATGACGACTACAGTTTTAAAGACCATGCCTGAAATATTATACGAGTACATAGTATAAAGGTCAAAACACTCTACGATATGCCGTCGTGTACCTTTGTGATATCGTGTCGTGGTAACTAACGATTATATTATATGGAACGATTTTTACGAGACATTGAGTTACGATCCAAGTCACGAAACGCACGTTGCGATGTGGGGTCGCCGGTCGTATCGTGTGCACATTTTTTCTAATTGTACTGGAACAATCTCGTGCCAGGACTAAATCTACATTATGTTAGAATCACCTCGTAATGTTGTCGTGTGGGCAGCGCGACGGGTGCGTGGCGACACTAGTGCGCGTGCGGCGCACGAGCGCGGACGTGGCGCGGGTGCCGGGCGGGCCGGGTACGACGGCGCGCGCGGCTCTCGTCACGTACCGCGTGCTGGCGCCGCGGCTCGTGCTGCGCCTGTTGCCTTGCCAGACTGACCCCGCCGAATGTATGTACCTATTACTGTATGAATTATAATTCACCTAGTCTTCCTGACCGTGTTCGTCCAGTAGCCACTCTTACACGCACATGATTTTAATTGCTTCCCGGACTCTCATAGTCAGATTGGGCGCAGGATCAAGCGTACTTTCCAAATTCCGAGGTACTACTAAGAAATTTCTAATGTAAAATCCCCAATAACACCTTGCTCGACTTGGGGATCGAACCTTGAACCTAATTCTCAGCAGTAGCACTTGCACTAGAATCTAGATCAACGAAGTATTCAGAGACTATTTTGGGATAAAAGCATGTTCTAGATAAAAAACAGATTTCGCAAATACATAATAATGTAAATTGTAAATTAAAGAACCCAATCCATTCTGAAGCTTACATTAGAGTTCAAACAAAACATCACGGAACTGAACCACTCGTAAAAGTTACAATTTATTTTGACTCTTGAACATTGAAGTGAGCTGACCTGAGTTCATTGAGTGTCTCTTAATAACAATTTCAATTCTATGTAAGCAGAAAATTGAAATAACGTTTTAATAATCGAATTTCCTAAGTTTAGGAATGCTCTGAGAAAAGTTTCCCGAACGATATCGTCTGTGCTAACAAGTAGATAATCGACTAAGTAATTAATTTACTGACAATGGGAAGAAAATAAGACGTAGCAGATTGTTCCTTTCAAAATACACCGTAACTTTTTAGTCGTCTTACAAAAGCGGTCCACTCAATGTACCCGACATAAAATACCTCTAGGCGCGATTATTTTTTTTTTTTAACATTAAGTAATTAAGATAATAGGTACGAAGAAAAATAAATAATACATTAGAAATATGAAACACCCTGTTAAAAATGTTTACGTATCAAACTGTAGAGTATGCCTACCTAGCGCACGAATCGAGCAGATCATTCCATCACCATTTTCAACGAGACAAAACAACGCCTTGCGTCATAATAATGAATAATTTTTTTATTTTAAAATTATCAAATCTCATAAATACCTATTTTTTTTATTATGAACGTTTACTAGTCATTGGATACATGAACTGGACTGCCTTTGTAAGACGACTAAAAAGTCACGGTGTGTATGTATAGCTTACCAGAGTGATTTTCTTGGATATGATGAAGAACATTAAAAAATAGGTAGCTATCGACTTCCCTGATTGAGGCACTTGTAAAAAGCTAGTAACTAGAGAACAATTGACGAGCAACGAGTTGCTAGTGTGTCATTCGGATAGTGTGCTCACGGGACTAGGAACAAGAGTGCCTGCACCGACGCGCGACGCCGCTGCCGCGCCACGCCGCTCCGTTAACCGCGCCCGTTCATTTGCTGATATTATGCGTATGTACAGCAACTTATAAAACATAATTTCTCCTGGTATATTGCCTACGTTGCTTTATAAAACTGAAACTTTACGCAGAAGAACCTTACTGAAGAACTATTGTCTATTATGAAAAATCGTACGTGGTGGCTTTGGCGGGTTATATCAGATAAAATGATGTGCTGAATTTTTTGACTAATTATATACCTACAGTCAGTGTCGTCATTTTTTTTCGGGGCTTTTATTAGGTACTTCCCATTAAGAGTAATGATGAGTGCGTCGCCAGGTTCGAGCTGCAAGACTGACGCAGGTGCGTTGGGCAGCCCGAACGGCACGGCGTGCCTGCGACCGCGGCACGCGCTCACGCTGGGCCGCAGCACGTGCTACCGGCTGCGCCTCACCAACGTCACGCCACTGCCTACCACCGTCAAGTTCGACAAGGACCACGGTGAGCACAAGGACCAAGCTGTGACATGTATACTACGAGTACCGAGCCTGCTGCCGTGCTGCCGTGCTGCCGTGCTGCCGTGCTGCCGTGCTGCTTGCACAGCGGACACATACAATCTTAACACTTGCTTTGACCTCAATGTCAATAGATGTTAAATTATGATGTGAATGGTGGACAGATGAGCTGGTGAAGGCTGCGGGAATCCGCTGGATGCGAGTCCGGTCATTGTGGCGGCACTTGTGGGAGGCCTATGTCCAGCAGTGGATGTTTTTCGGCTGAAATGATGATGATGATGGGAGCATGCACAAAATAAACTATTAATTCCTGACTTGAAAACATCAAGCGGTTACTTACTGCATTGGAGAATAATTCGTGTTTCTTTTTGATAGGGTATCCAATAGTTTAGTATTAAACGGAACTTTAATCTTTGGTTGACTTTTGCAAATGAGCTAGCTTGCAGATTACACTTAAAGCCGTGTGTTAGCCTCAAAGTTCAAACTTACATAGTAAACTGATCACAATTATTAGGTCTTAGAACCATTGCGTTTCAAATACAACATTAGCAAAGTAAACAGATAAGTAGACAAACACGTGTCGGGTGGAAACAACCCACTTCAGATGAGAATCGGTTCAGTGATTGTTTCAAGTAGTCTGTGAAGTTAGCTGTAGAGCTACAACTACATTAATCCACTTGTTCTGTGTAGTCAACTAGACTAGATCTACAGCCACTCCGACGTTAACAATGTGGAGTCTAGTTGGCAGTAAATGTTATTCGTATCCAAGAGGAGAATTCGTTGTTTCGTAAACTATGTCTAGGTCTTCGTAGATACCTTTTTGTTTTAACGTATTGTTAGAGCAAGAGCATGGTAGCTTGTTATTCGTGGCTGTTTGTGTGACCGCTTCATTCTTATAAACTGCTAATAGAATTTTGTTGTGTTTTTTAATCATCATTTTGAAAATATATTATCAGTCTGTCTACATTTATATTCTGAAGTCGTGCTGTATTAACGTATCGGAACAATAACAGTGTACTCGTGCAGAGCAGGAGCATGTCTAATAATTATAATGGGTAGGTACCTATATCAAATTATGGTGCAGGTGCCTCTTAATTTGATTTCAAACTCATTGTTTACTCTACAAGAATATTTTTACACAATCTCTATGAAATGTAAGTAAACACGAAGCTAAACAGGAAATTAAATAAAAGCAACACGTGCAGGTAATTTGCAGACAAACAGAGCGAGCGAGGATAATTGTACAGAATATTTGTACAGCTTTGTACACTCCAAGCGGCGCTCTCAAAGGTGTGAAGGGTTGAATTTTAATGAAAACTTTTTGTCTATATGTATATTCTGCGCGGGTCCTTTCAATCACTTAATAGATAGATAACGAAGGCCGACTCTGTGCAATGAGACGAAAACTTCCCATGCACATCATCATCTGCCCAGCCTTTTCCCAATGTTGAGGTCGGCTTCCAGTCTAACCGGCTGCAGATGAATACCATTACTTTACATGAAGCGACTTCTTAGCTGACCTCCAGAACCCAGTAAGTACTGGGTAACATGGTAAGACTGGTTGTCATACTTGCAAAGCATGCCCATGGACGTACTAGGTGTAATTTGAAAATATAGAAACCTGAAAAACTTGTAATTTTATTTCAAATTTTTAACAACTTTTGGCCAATTCTAAAATCGCGTAATACAATCATGAGAAACGTAAAGATTTGTGTCTGAGATGGAACTTATTTTATGAAAAGAACCATGCATATTTGATTTGACCAGTCAAGTCAGTGCAAGGATTAATTGTGATCACCGAAGGAGCTTTGATTCACTAATATGAAGCATGTCTATGTGTGTGTGTGTATGAGTCGTTGTATGGAGCCGACCTTCTGTACATCAGCGTCAATTTTCTAGTGTTTGCACAAGTTTGCCGATGTTTAGCAGTGAGTGCGAGCTCACGAACACCTCTCAAGTACTTCCCTTACATTCGGGGCGTGCTACTGTCCGCCTTTAGCACTGAGGCCATATACACAAGCAGAAGCGGTTATTTACTGATGAGGCTTGCAAACACACACTTGTGCTTTTTCATAGTACGGGACTATATGTTTTATTCCTTTTAATATTCTAGGTATATTGGCCAGTCTAATGAAATTATGTTGATCATTTCATTGAGAGCTGTTAAAACAAAAACAAAATCGTCCCAAAATATTCAAATTAATATTCATCACGCTATTATATACTAACGCGACCCTTTGTCGAGTAGGTACGTTTCACATTTTGTGAGCATAGCCAAGCAAAATTGATATTATTCACAAAACACTCTAAACAGAAACTCGCGTCTTTTTCCCGAACTACAGGACGCCATCGCCACCTGCTACGATCATAATACTGTTTTTGCTTGGTCCTTGTTCACGAGCTACCTGCTCTACCTGGTCATACGCGCTAGTTGCGAGTACTATCATATGCACCTGACCTACTATTCAGAAACGATGGTTTGACTGTGGAAACTAAAGATTATTGTATAGGGGTGACTCATGAGATAACACCTGCCTGTCTGGCTTTTTTTTGTCTTTACCTAATAGAGAAAAGTGTAAGTAGAAGACTAGTGCGTGACGAAGTGCTGTGCCAAATAAATTGGAATAGTGGCATGTGATTGATGATAGAGTAGAAACTGTAATAACAAATTAGTCCGTCAGACATATTAAAAAAAAACCGGCCAAGGCGTGTCGGGCCACGCTCAGTGTAGGGTTCCGTAGTTTCCCGTCCGTCACAATAAGTGTTCAATCCATTCCGATTTTAATAATCCTTTTTTTGTTTCAAAAAAAATACGTTCAGGATACTAAAATATGTAAACGAAGTTTAAAAAAATGCTTGCATATACGATTATACTACTAACTTAGTCCAGAGATTATTTTGTACAACTTTTTGTCTTTTTTGTACAAAAACTTGTTTCCATCCAAGTTCAAAATAATTTTCCTAGAAAGTCCTTATAAAGTTCTACTTTTCAGATTTTTTTCATATTTTCTAAACTTATGGTTCAAAAATTATAGGGGGGGAGACATTGTTTTTTAATTTTGGAGCGATTATTTCCGAAATTATTTACATTATTAAAAAATGATTTTAGTAAACCCCTATTCATTTTTAAATACCTTTCCAACAATACAGCGTGTAAGGTTAAACGAGGGACATATTGAGGGAAGGTATTCAGTACTCGATTCTCAACCCAAATATGTAAAAAACCTATAACCTTAACTTTTGACATAATTGTCTAATTAAATACATTACTCATGGACACTGAGAGCGCAAGTAGGTGTCACGCGGCAAAACACGTGCCGGTCCTGAGCTCCGTGCGCAAACTCCGCCCCATTCCTTTGTATTGTCGCCGATGCACCGACAGCCGACAGGGCACACCCCCGCGCCACCCCGCGCTGACCTCAGTGTATGCGTGAGCGCCGTTACTTCCGCATGTCTAATATTGCGTTTCCGCGTATCGCATTTAACAAACAACCCCGCTTACTTCGCGATATTAAGAGTGTCCTGTAAACATGTTCTTGAATAACCAAAAATTACGTCTTATCCAGTGAAGAATACTGGATTATGGTTCGTGCTTAAGTGTTATCTAGTGATATTGTGCGAGGAACCGTTAATTATTATGCAAGGTGTCAATCAACGACTGCGAACATTCGGTCAGTACCCAGTTACCTAGTTAATTGCCTGTCCAAAGCCAGATTTAAAGTATGAAGGGAAAATGAATTATACCTAGAAAGGTCATTGACCCGCACACATGTTCTGCGATAAGCGCATGGCGCACACGTTGCGAAACTTAGGCGAAGTTTTTGGTATGGATCTATCTGTTATGTATTAGTGTTTTCTTTTTGTTCATATGTTTATTAGTATCATGTAAGCATGGACTATTGCGGGTTTGAATAAGTCCCTCGTTTAAACTAACATACTGTATATCACACGTCAGGGTTGAAATTAAAAAAAAAATCACTTCCCACTTTCCATGGGGGCTACCCTTTTTTTTTTTTTTTAGGATGGGAAATCATCAAATGACTTCTCCCACTCTGGGTGGAGCGGGAGGTCAGACTCTTACTGACTAAAACCCATCCATGTTCCTTCCTCGCCCTTTATGTTCCGGGGCCGCGGTATCTCTTTCGAACAGGCCCGCAACCCCGGCGGTCGGCCCTTGCGGGCCCCTCCCCTTATGCTGACATCTCTTTGAGGCGCGCGTGGAACACGAACGCGCCGTCGACACGGCCTGTCGTCACTAGACGGACGGACGGCTAGCTAGCCCATAGCCAACCGTCCACAGGCCCGCGTCTACGGTGGCCAGTAGCCACCACGTGGCCCCCGACGCCCGGTGCGTCTCCCGCGGCGGCCGGGAAGAGAGGTTCTCTCCCTCTCTCGTTCCGCCACCTCCTTCGCTAGCATGACTGCTTCGCAGAAAGAGGTGACGGCTTCCCATTCCGTCTCTTACCGGACCATGGATTGAACCAGGGCCGGACGCGAGAGGTCGCCGCCGCCGATCGCCGCTACGAGGACACGGCGGTGCTCCGCCCACGCAGGGCAGACTTCCACCGTGTGCTCCACCGTGTCCTCCGGTCGATCCTCGCAGTGGAGACACCCGGGCGTTTCCTCCAGCCCGATTCGGTGCAGGAACGGTCACAGAGATTAAGCGAGGACGGACGGACGGACAGACAGACAGACATGGCGAAACTATAAGGGTTCCTAGTTGACTACGGACCCCTAAAAAAGGGGCACATTTTCTTTATTTTTTCACATAAACTAAAAATTAACACGATACAGTGCGTCGAAAACTCGTGTCACGTCACTGTTTAGTACACTTTTTACCGTAAAGTGACGTCACAAGCCACTACTCATTTTTTTTATCCGTTCTAACTTGGTCATTTTTTATTGATTTCATAAAACAAAAATTACGTATCCAATATGTTTTGATAATTTATCTGACGGACTAAATATAATCATATTTTGTTTGCTCAGGAAGCATCCTTCAATACAAAATACAAAAAGGTTTTGAACACTCCAAAGTGCACAAATCTCAGTTAGCAATTCAGTCTGCCTGGATAGATTCTAAACATTTCGTATACTCCACCAACATCGAGTCTCGGTGCAAATATTTGTTGTTCATGCACATTTACCCTCCTCCTGGCAGTCAGAGCCGTGAGTAATCTTCTCAGCGCACGGTCCTCTGCCCGTCTGTCCGTGTGTCTGTGAGTTTAGTCAGCCGTTCACTGAAGGTTTACGCTCCGCCATGTTTTCGTATGAACCCTAATTCCCCGAGGCGTTTTATAAAAGTTTCCCTCTTACTTGCTCCAAATGTTTCTGCTGAAACATTCAGAGACACCCTACATTATACTTAATGCTTTAATGTGATGACAACGTAATCCTATTTACTTTCATTACTCTCGAAAAACAATGAGAATTTAAAGTAATTTAAACTCAAAGAATATTTTATTTTGGCTTTGTTAATTGATAACGGTATTTTTAATGAAGTACGAGTACAAGGGGCCTTGAAAACACAATAATACTTATGTAAATGTTCGAAACACGTCGACTTTAATTACAAAGTTTGACAACTCTGTTCGTTACAGTTAATTAAGTAAATGGCTGTTACGTCATCAAAGCTTTGTATTTCGCAATAACATAACATTGCCTGTTTTATCGGAGGCCGGCGACGTTTCAATGAAAACCAATTATAATAAAAAACCGCCCAAGTTCATGTCGGGCCACGCGCTATGTAGGGGTCTTTAGTACCCCGTTATCACAAGCAAGTGCTTCATCTAAGTCACTTTTAAGGATGTATTCTAGGAGGTAGGGGGACGCCATCCTGAAAAAATGCACTTTAAAGTTTAACATTTCGTAAATGGAGCATTAAATCGAAAAATAGTACTAGAAACCCCAAGTCATTTTAAAAAACCTATTCAACGATACCCCATAGACGACGAAAATAAAGTTTATCCCCAGTTCACATGAAGGGGAGCTACGATGAAACTATTTTTTCTCAATAAAAATATTTTACCGCTTTGTCAGCGTAATTAATATATAATTATGTCACCGTAAAATTGTCAAATACGTTATATTGTCATATCTCTATATTGTAAAATCTCGAAATATTGTCAAACGACCATACTGCTTACAACAAAACGCATTATTTTTCGTGAAATGCATGCGATGGTAGTCAACTCACGCGGTGTGGAGGGAAGGAGGGGTCCCCCTTTCCCAGTGGTACAACTCTCATAAAAAGATAATGTACCATTCCTGAGAAATACCGATTAATATAACCTAACCTTAAAACACTTTATATTCCCCTAAAAAGCGTAGTCGATGGAGCCCCGCTTCGCGGGGCCCCTATTTCCGAGTGCAGGGTTTAAAGGAACCTAACTAACCTAACGGGGGGGGGGGTGCCCCAAGTCCCGATTATGGCGGCAGAGATACTTCCGTATGTTCAGTTGACAATATTTCGAGAGTTTACAATATCGCTAGAGAGTAACACGTTGTATTGTAATATAACGTGTTTGACAATTTTACGGTGACATATACACCCCTACAAAATTACAGCTTTCTATGTAGTACAGGCCTCTTAGCTAAACCTTGGACAGACAGACAGACGGATATGAAGAAACTATAAGGGTTGTCAGAACCAAGGAACCCTTAAAAGTTATAAGGAATGAGTCGCGTTGTTGGTGAAGTGCGGTTGTGCACAATGAGCGCAGCCCTAGATCGTTTGCATACAATACGACCGTAACACAACATACGTTATGGCAGAACTCCTATTCTTACCTATTTATTTGAGTGTAGGTATAAATTGCTTCAATTGCGGTTGTCGTCAAAACACAGCCAATGTTAAAATTCTAAATGCTTTGTACGACTACTTGTAGCGAACACATAATAAATTATACACATCTATTAAGACGTTGCTTGAACATGATAGTTACATTTGCAATCGGTTAGCAGTTATAAAATCAAAAAATCAAAATCAAAGCATTTATTTCAAGTAGGCCAGTTACAGGCACTTTTGAATTGTCGAAACAAAAATGAACATTTAATGTAGCTACAGTCCCAGTCACAAGACATAAAAACTGTGAAAGTACTGTAGTTGCCCATTCCCTAGCGTAGATCTCTATGGAGAAGAACGGGCAAGAAACTCCATGGACACTCTTTTAAATCAAAATATTGTTACAAAATCTTGATTACATCGATCATGTTGAGATGGTACATTATGTGAGAACAATGTAGCAAGATTTGCACGATAAAAGTGTCCATAGCAAAACAAAACAAAATACAACCCAAAAACAAAATAATTAATTCAAATAAACCATGGCGACTAAGACATGACCAGTCACAACTGACAGCGCCCGTTCACGAACATGACGCATGGATCAGCACCATTCAGCTCAACCATTTTGAAGGGAACTAAATGGTCCGACACACGCGCCACCATCAGCGAGACATTTGAGTGAGCATGACATACTCATAACCGCCAGGGCACATTCAAGTCAAACAAATAATAAATAAAATAAAAACGTAGGTTTCCAGCGAATGATAGCATTCTAGTACATAGCACTCACACAATATGGAATATGAGGTTATATAATACTAAAGATATTGAATTTATACAATGCAAAGATAGTTGTACAATCTTCAGCAGCTCCAACAACACAAATTAGCGCTATCCCTTTATGCGCCCCTGTCCTTGTGGAGCCAAGCATTTTTATCAGCGATATAATCGTCCAATTTGTAATATGCTTGCTTACACAGTGTGCGTTTAATGCATGTTTTAAATTTGGTTTCATTTAGTTCAAGAATGCTTTGTGGAATTTTATTATAGCATTTCAAACAGTACCCCATGAAAGACGAGTCTACTTTAGCGAGTCTGAAGCCTGGCTGAACTAATTGGTCTCTATTTCTAGTACTGTAATTGTGTCTGTCACCTCTTTTACCAAAAAGATGCAGATTTTTCCTGACATACATTATGTTTTCATAGATGTATTGACAATATACAGTCATGATGTTAATTTCCTTAAACAGTTCCCTTAGAGAATCGCGCCTACGAAGATTGTATATGGCTCTGATGGCTCTTTTCTGCAGAATAAATATAGACTCAATATCAGCAGCCCGTCCCCACAGCAAAATGCCGTAAGACATTATGCTATGGAAGTAACTAAAATAGACTAGTCTAGCGGTATCTACATCAGTGAATTGACGGATTTTCCTAATGGCATATGCTGCTGAACTTAAGCGCCCCGCAAGAGATGTTAAATGAGAACCCCATTGAAGCCTTGAATCAAGAGTAAGCCCCAGGAAAACAGTTTTATCTACGAATTCGAGTTTCTCTTTATTCAATATTATCTCACAATCACTACTTATAACATTCGGTAAAGCAAATCTTATGCATTTAGTTTTTTTTTTCATTTAATGCCAAATTGTTTGCTGTGAACCAATTATGGACTTCAAGTAAGGCATTATTCACGTCATCTAGATTTTGGGCTCGTCTATTTATCTTAAAAATTAAGGAAGTGTCATCGGCAAATAATACCATATTTTGAGGTTGGTTTTTCAGTAAATAGGGTAGATCATTTATATATACTAAAAAGAGGAAAGGACCCAATATTGAGCCTTGCGGAACCCCCATTTTTACTTTCAAGCCCTGTGAATTAACACCATTTATTTGAACATATTGCAGTCTATCACATAAATAAGATTTTACCAAACTAAGTGCAAGTTTACCTAGTCCGTAATGCTCAAGTTTCAAAAGCAATGTGTCGTGATTTACACAATCAAATGCTTTGGAGAGGTCACAAAATATTCCTACAGCGTCTTGGGACTCTTCCCACGCCATGAATATGTGCTTTAATAAGGTTACACCGGCGTCAGTTGTACAACGTCCCTTGGTGAAGCCATACTGTTGATCGTGTAAGATTCCGTTGGTGTTGAAATGATTGAGCATCTGATTAAGCATTACCTTTTCGAACACCTTACTAAAAACTGGCAACACGGATACAGGTCTATAATTATTAGTATCTTTACTATCCCCGGATTTGAAAAGCGGTATGACTTTACTGTATTTCATTAAATCAGGGAAAACTCCTTGGTCTACGCACAAATTAAAAATTAAAGCTAAGTATGGAGCTATAGTCTCAAGCATGGAAGTACAAACTTTGATAGACATTCCCCATAGATCTTCGGTCAGTTTGATTTTTATTTGCCGGAAAGCTTTAATAACTGTCATCGGGTTTATGTGTTTAAATTTAAATTCACTTTTCGCTTTCAATAAACCGATTGAGACTTCAGAAGAGGAATTTAGAGCCTCCGTAGTTTTTAACGGTATATCGGTAAAGAAATTTACAAATTCCTGAGCTACTTCCTGATTAGAGCTTTTAGGACCACATACTGTATCTAATGTATAGCTAGTATTACGTACTTTCTTCCTGTTAGTCTCGCTATTTATGACTTTCCAAACTGTCTTAATTTTATTTTCTGCTGTTTTAATCTTGTTGCTAATGTGCAGGGCTTTGGCAATCTTGCAAGAATTTCTAAAAAATTTTGAATACTTAGCAACATAGTTGTTAAAAGTTTCAGTGTTTACATAAGGCTTAAGGCCATAAAGCTCAAATAGTGTTTCCCTACTTTTCCTGATACCTCTAGTTGCCCAATCACTAAATATAAATTTAGGGCAAATGCTTTTGGTCTTCTTTTCAAAAGTTTTATTGAATTCAGTGTGAACAATTGAAAAGAAATGATCATAGAATTGATTTATATTAATATTGTCATGGCTCATAACACTTAACTTGTTCTGTAGGGAAATATTGTACCTATTTAATTTACTAGAAGTTATAGGTCTAAATTTAATATCAACTTTTTGCAATGGTGTATTACACCTGAAAGTTACAGTTTGTCCGCTATGGTCAGACGGCAGACTATTTACTACGGCTCTATCTAAGTATTCACAATCGCAGAAAACATTATCTATACAAGTAGCAGAAGAAGGCGTGACTCGAGTGGGTTCTATAAAAACGTTAGTCAAGTCAAATGACTTAAAAAGATTTAATAACCGACTGCTATTTGAATTATCTTCCAAAATATTGATATTGAAGTCACCACAAATAATCGTAGATTTATTACTGGCTGTAAGTTTTGCCAGAACATCTTCCATTATTGATTCAAATAAGGAAAAGTTTTGATAGTTTGGGGGTCTGTACACACACACAATTATATGCTTATCTAGCTCAACACAGGACAGTTCGACGCAATGTTCAACCGAAAGACCTACTATGTCAGCACGTTGCTTATATTTAACACAATTTTTCACTAATATTAGGGAACCTCCACGCAGCATAGATTTACGGTTAAAGCAGCTACCCACCATATAATTCTCATAATTAATAAGCATTTGGTAATCTTTTAACCAATGTTCAGTAAAGCAACCAATGTCAAACATACTTTTCTCTAAATACAATTCAATTTCTAATAATTTGGAAGAAATGCCTTGGATATTTTGGTGGAATAATTTTAAAGAGTTCTGCTGAGGCCCTTTTTTACGAACTAATGAAGTGCCAGAAGATACTTTGCTGTTGGTAGGATTAACAATATTGTTAATGGTACCTTCTGTTGTCTCACTTCCTAGTTTAAATTAATATTAAGATCTGGAGAGAGCCCCGAGACTCCCGATCCATCGCCAGACAACATGATCCTATCGTTCCTAAGAGCTAATTGAGAAGTTTCCACGGTGACATATGGTTCCTCCTCAGTACAAAGTTTGTAAATATCAATAGCACTAATGCTATATTTATTTAAGGTCACCACCTGTTCATTAGTATTAGTACTAAAAGTCGCAGTATCAATAATAGAACTAAACTTAGACATACTACTTATGTCTGTGTGAATATTAAAAGCTAATAGCCGAGCTATTTTGTGTCTACAACTAATAGGTAGATACACTTTACCCCGCGTCGATCTAAGTTTATCAACAAAAGTGTTAATATCAAGAAATATAAGTTTGTCACTATAGTGACCTACTAAAAAATGTATGTGTTTGTTTAACATGTGAATATAATCGTTTTTCCTACTACTTACATTTTCAAAATATGGAAAAGCACACAAAATGACTTTTTTACAATTTAACTTTAACAACTCAGAAACATAGTCAGTGATGTCTTCCTTTTTAACCTTTGAACTATTCCCAACACATATAGTAATGGTGGTACTAGGATCACAAACACTTTTTGTTACAGATGCCATGACCTGTTTGTAGGTTGACCCTGGCATACAATTGTTTTGGGTACAATAACTCAGGTTATTACTAATTAATTTACCTAGCCCCTTACCTATACTGTCAGAGAACATAACTGAATGATCACAAACATTACTATTTGATGAGACAAAATTACCAAACTCAGGCAAACTATCATATAACTCAGGCTGTACCACGTGTAAATCATCTTGTGTTATATTAATTGTTTGTTGATTTAGAGTGCTGTCCCGAGGCAAATTCTCAACCTGGTATGGGTCCTCCATTACCTGAGAACTGCTAAACATGATTTCAATCTATATCTTGCAAACACAGTTAGCATCGTCTCGACAGCATTACCTACTGTACTTCTGCGTTCATTTATTTCATGATCTTCATTATTAATGAAACTACATAGTTTTTGTTAAAATCCTACAAGTTGGTTGAAACTAACATCCTCTTTTTTTAGCTAATCTTTGATGAGACACTACTGCTTTTGTTGCGTATTCTGTGTGGGCCATACACAAATTTAGTTTGACCTCAACCAAAACAAACAACTGTTTTCAATTTCGTTCACATTTCATATTCATAAGATGATGTGTGTGGTGTATTGTTTATTATAAACAATATCACGGAATCAGGTTTAAAAAAATTCATGCAGTTGATTAAAGTTTCTCGAGTTGGCGGAAATTTCCATTTACTCTCTTTCTCTAAAACTATTCCATTCACCGTTCAATCCAATCATGTTTGTCGGTAAGCTGACTGCTAAGCTTGACCCCTTACCGTGTGACGTCATAGCCCACATTACATTACAACATTTCATTTTATAGCAAATTGCACTTTTAGCACTTCACTGCTTGGAGTAGTTCTCTCAAAAACATTTTTATATTTCTCATCGCGGAGATTCTCTCAAGAGGATTGTCCGAGGCGTTTATTGCAGCCCAAGGATACTTTTAAGAAATAAAAGTTTATTACTGACAAAAAAGCCTCCGTCCGTCTGCTGGCAAGAGCCACATTCTACTAAACGAACATGTTTTCATTGATATTGTGATGACTTTCTGACTATTATAATAATAGCCGTTACATAAAGCTAAATTATTAAGGTTCTAAATCGCATGTAGACTCGCGTTTGTTGTAAAATTTTACGGAGAGTATTTTGATGTTGTTTGTTTTTGTCACAGATTCAGCGGATGTCTTGAGAGTAAAGTTCAGCCCCAACGAGTTCAAAGTGCGGCCTTTCGGAGTAGTAGAAGTTAGGGTAAGTCATCACCTCAATTAAAACACCATACACTTCTCAAGGGAAACGCAAATGTGCCAATAAGTTCTTAGACATTTTCATTATAATGTTTCTGGTGGGGTTTCAAACCGAGGTAAGTATGTTTTTTATTTCAACACGTTGATAAAGAGAAACATGCATTTTAATTTGCATAGAACACAGCGTAGAAAATCCAGCCATTTCAGTGTTTTTCCAACAACTGTGTCATTATCTTCCTGATAATTGTGTGAAAAGTATTCCTTATTCGTGTCCCTGAGGCAAATACTAGTTACAAGTAAAAGCTCTCTCCTTATTTCTTTTTATTCAAAATTTCTTGCTTTTTTTTTTAATTCGATGCTTTGCTCTCAAACGTCTGTATTTTTACATACACAGTCTTATCTTTTGATCGCGTTGACTTAAAAATTTATTATGAGTATTATGTACTCAAATACTGCCAAAAAAGTCGAACATTTTTACTTATACGTTTGTGTAAATGTCAATTTTCGTTTAGAAATAGTTTACCTTAAAAAGTGCGAATTTTAGTAAATATTCTGAAGTTATGTCCCAAATTGTTTCCGTCCCTGACCTTTTGAAGAAATCCCAATAATGTACATTTGAATAAACCTAAAATGAGCGACCGACGGTTTATTAATTAGTTGGTACGCGTTCAGACTTGTTAAAATGTAGATTATTACGAGCGACCTTTAGATGAAATAAATTCGAAATAAATAAATGGATTCGAATAAATGTGCCAGTACAAAGTGCCTACCAAATAGCTTTAATATCACAGAGCTCAACCCGATGTGACAGCAAAACGTCAATATGTTGTTTTCTTTCATGCCCGAAAGATTACCAGGAATGCAATTATTCTGTCGGATATCTATCAGCGTTGGCAAAAACGTCGTTTTATTACAAAATGGCGAAGTCATGGCAGTTTTGTCAATTGTTATCTTAGGGGTTTTTCACTTTACGTTCCGGGGCCACGGTATCTCTTTCGAACAGTCCCGCAACCCCAGCAGGCTTCGGCCCTTGCGGGCTCCTTCACTTTACTGACATCTCTTTGAGGCGCGCGTGGAACACGAATGCGCCGTCGACACGGCCTGTCGTCATTAGACGGACGGACGGCTAGCTAACCCGGCCCGTGTCTACGGTGGCCGGTAGCCACCACGTGGCCCCCGACGCCCGGTGCGTCTCCCGCGGCGGCTGGGAAGAGAGGCTCTCTCCCTCTCTTGTTCCGCCACCTCCTTCGCTAGCATGACTGCTTCGCAGAAGGAGGTGACGGCTTCCCATTCCGTCTCGCTCCAGACCATGGATTGAACCAGGGCCGGACGCGAGAGGTCACCGCCGCCGATCGCCGCTACGAGGACACGGCGTTGCTCCGCCCACGCGGGGCAGACCTCCACCGTGTGCTCCACCGTGTCCTCCGGTCGATCCTCGCAGTGGAAACACCCGGGCGTTTCCTCCCGCCCGATTCAATGCAGGTACCTCCCGAAACATCCGTGTCCGGTGAGGACCTGCGTCAGGCGGAAGGTGAGGACGCCGTGGCGCCTCTCTAGCCACTCCTTAAAGAGGGGACTTACCGCCACTGTCGTGGCGTGCCCTGCACATAAGTCGTTCTCTCCATGTCGCCATGAGATCGCGCCGGAGGTAAAAGCGAGCGGAGGTAAGGGCGAGGAAGGAACATGGATGGGTTTTAGTCAGTAAAAGTCTGACACTCCCTCCCGCTCCGATGATTTCCCATCCTAAAAAAAACACATTCGTTTTCGGGTAGGCGTGACCCGGCCACGTGGAACGGAATGAAAGCCGAATATGTGTGCTTTGGGCGGGTTTGCTGTTCAACAAATATTGAAGAATCGAATCTGCCGGCAAAAAAGGGTGCGGGGCACCACTTAAAAATTAAAAAATCAGTTTGAGTACCATAAGCGACCTAAACAAATCTCCTTTCTTTGGAAGTGTTCGTCGTTTCGTTGAGCTCCTTGAGTTATAAGGCGAGCTACACGATAACTGACAAACGCTTTCACTGACTGGACAGGTCCACTCAAATCTGTTCTTTCTTCAAAAGACCATCTCAGACACTATTATCTGTATGTACTACTATCTGTATAGTTCTCATGTGAGTTGAACAAGATAAAGTCTGTACTTTAAAAGAGACTGATGTGATCTCTGAGTTTGTTTCGGCTGTTTCTTCTTGGAATAGTCAGTTACGAAACACCGGTCCCATCTAGTTTAAAAAAAAAAGAGGACATTTAAAAGCGTTTATAAAAATCTATTTGCAAAATAAATAATCGTTTATCGACCATTTCAAAAAAACGCCAATGCTTGTGTGTTTCTACATTTAATATTGGCAAACAAACTCTCTCTAGGTCCTCTACATGCAGGTCGCTGGTTCCTCGGAGACAACATTTTATCCTATGACCTATCCTCAATGTTACCGCCATTGAAATTGACTTTGTTTTCAAACATTTTCAATGCCTCTGGGATGATTTCACCCGATATGACCCGGTGAAATCATAAATTATGTGTATAACGTAAGTCTTTTTGGTGAGATAGGGGTCATTAATAATACATTATAATGGGACATCGTCACGTTTTGGGGGAGGGGGATCATAGGTTTTCCGTGAGTTTGATATTGATGACTGATCAACATAATTAACATAGAAATATTAAAAAACTTTGCCTAACCTTCATCGGCTGTATCGTTATTATTGGGCTTGTAAATCTTGTTCCCCAAAGAACTTTATGGAAAATTAATGTTCTTCAACATTTTCATCCAACGTGGCACACAAAGTGTGCTTACTTTAAAAATAGGTTTTTGTGTCAAAAGTTAGCACAGGGTCTTCTTTACAGTGAACCCCCAAACAACCTATGAAAACTTCATTATATTTGGAATAAAATCCAAACTAAATCCACATGTCGCCTGGATTAACGCTGTATTGATTTCAAATAAACGGTTTAATTCGGATCCTTTTCAATGAATGGCCCAATTAACGCATCAGACTCGGCAATAAGTTGAAAATGAAGTCGATTTCATAATATTGTTCCCGCTGTTCCCACAGGAGCTCGGGGCGCGGGGCAAGGGGAACGAGGCAGGTATCTAACTTCCCAATTAGTCTCAGGTGTAATAATCTTTCAGTAAACACAAAAAGGTTACGAATTCTAATTGAGCTCGATTTTATTCAGAACATGCCGTTAATAACGCTCATTTAATTTGTTGAAGAATATATACCGTAACCCAAAGGCCGTGACTAATTATCAGGCTTGCTAAGTTGACTCGCACACTAATTACCTTACTCTAACAATGCCTTTGTAATATTTTGGTTTGTAAAACTATACGTATATCTCCCAATTACTATTAAAGACAGGCCAGGACAATGCGTATACGTATATCGTTAGTAACAGCTTCGCTTGCTGCCCCTTTACACCTCGGGTTTGACCCGTAAAATTGATCAACGCTTAATTGGGTTATATTATAAACAAGAAATACTAACATTGAATTTGAAAGTGATTGCTGCTGAATGAAATGACCAGTTAGTGATGAATGAGGGCAATATACATAATGCATTATGATATAAATAAATCCGTTTTTTTCGTTTTTCTACTCCCTCCCACCACCCCCCTAACTCAAACACTGGCGACACCCTTGATTGCGAGCCACCTACAATCGTTCAGATAATATTAGCGGCTTTTACGATTTACGACCAAATTAATGTTTTAAGTTTTATTTTTACAAAATTTTGTTTTAATTTTTGTGCGCGTTTAATAAATACATTTTCTTTCTTTCTTTTCTTTCATTAAGATATGATAACAGTAGCTTAATGCAAATATTAATTGTGTGTGAGTAGAAGTGAAAAACAAATAGTATTTTAACATAAATGCATGTTATAATAGTGTGTAAGGATATTGGTTTATCATATTATGATGAAACAAATAAATGTTATGATATTGCGACAATACTGTAAAATAACATTTAGAATTGAACAAGTCGTTAGACACGTGTACCATCCCTTTACGCAGCCTAGTAGCATGAGCAGTATACTGTCCACGTAAATAAGTCTAAGTTAACCCTTAACTTTGCTCAGAAGCTTATGTCACCCTGAATAAAATTATGTGTAACGCCAGGTAGCTAATGAAAATCTGTGGCGTACCTCAGGGTCCTGTATTATGACCGGAGTCCTCGCAAATGTGCGCAACATTTTTTACACCTCTTTTCATTCCTAAATTATGAAATACGGTGTAACCTTTACTTTGCAAAAATATGGGGTTGTTCCTCGTGTATCTGATACATTATTTTGTATAATTGCCGTACTGAAAAAACAAAAGCCCGTACAGTTAAACGGTTTTTTGGGCGAAATAAAAGAATCCAAGTTCTAATTATCTAATTGTATTTAGCTGCCGAATTTTGACGTCTACTCGGTTCAATAAATAAGAAAGGTTTACAAAATAACTCTGCTAGATAAACAATCTTAGTTTCCTTTTCGTACTTAATAATAAGTAAGAGCATTCAGTAAATAAATCAATACAGGGTGTAAACAGACTCTTGACGAAGCCGTTAACCAAGCATTTGGTACATCAAACTAAGTATCTGTACGCAAAAACTATTGCTGGAAAACGACTTTTTTACAGTTGAAAAATAAGTTACCCTGTAGGACTCAATGTTACACACTCAAAACATTGTGCTAACGCAAACATTCAGTACTACAGGGGTCGTGGGTTATTTAAAGAACTTTGACCCCAATGTCTCTGTAACTAGAAGGTTCATCAACTACCATTATCATTCTGGTCGGGAGAAGGGGAAATGCACACGGTGGAAAAATAAAAATGTATTTTGATTATTTGGCCAAGTTAAATGTTAAAAAAATAGTCTTGTTTGCATTTCCTTATTGTAATGGTTTGCCACAGACTGAAAATAATATTAGATATAAGTACAATATTAGATTACATACCATGACATTATATAATGAAAAATTTAATTTTATAGACTCTAACGTACTTATTAGTAAAATTACTTTATGACCGAAGATAATTATTATCTTTGTAACTTTTTTAAAGGACAGATAGTAGACTCGCTATCCTATTGTATTTTTAATTGTAATAGTTTTTTAGGTAACTATACTGCTTCTATTGAGCAATTTAGTGATGTATCTAGTGTGAATGCGCAGGAGTTGGATGTTTCTCTGAGTCATTTAAATTAAAACATGGGACAATAGAGTCACCCTCTAGCAGTAATTGTAATACCGAGATAGACTTGATCAATATTTCTAAGGAAATTGAGACAACAGAGTTAAACTCTAGCAATAATTTAAACCAATGTTTGTTACCACAACGATCAAACTGCAAAACTAAATTAAATAATAATACTCTAAAAATAGCTCATCAGAATATACAGGGTGTAAAAGACAAAGAATTGGAATTGGAGTTGTTTTTGAACAGCAATTGTATTGACATCTTGTGCATAACTGAACATTGGTTAAAATCCCACCAGTTTCTGTTTAACTTTAAAAACCACCAGATTGCCAGCTCGTTCAGCAGAGTGAATATGATACGTGGTGGCTCCCTTATAATTGCACGTAATAATTTGAAATTTAAAGAACGTAGTGATATTGTGGATCTCTCTGTTGAGCGAGTTATCGAAGTGGCTTGCATTGAGCTTGAGCGGTACATTGTAATGAGCGTGTACAGGCCCCCAGGTGCGCCTTATGATATTTTTGAGCAACAAATGGAGGAAATTTTATTAAAGACATGCAACAATAATAAAACAGTTGTTGTCTGTGGAGATTTCAACATTAATTTGCTTGAAAAATCGGTTACAGTTAATAAATTCTTGACATTATTAAAATCATATAACTTGCACAGTAATTTCGCTGAACCGACCAGAATAACTTCCACCAGTGCTACCTGTATAGATAATATCTTTACAAATCTAAAACCATTGATCCATTTAATTTTAAATGAGTTAGACTCGGATCATTGTGGCCAGTTAGTTGCTTTTCCTCGGCAAATAGTCAGAGTTCGGAAAAAAGTTGTGAGTTTTGTTCCAGTAAACAAAAGACGTTTAGACCTATTTAGAAGTAATTTATTGGAAAAACTTCCCGCTTTGCCATATCGCGATAACGCAGATCGAGCATATACTTTGTTATTTAACTTGATCAATTTAGAATTTAATAAAGTGTTTACCTTCAAAACATTGTCTGTTTCTGATCGCGTGTTATTTAGTGACTGGACAACACCGGGTATTTTTAAAAGTAGGCGGAGGCTATATGAACTATATAATGAAAAATTGTATAACCATAATGAACACTTTAAAGAATATGTTAAAAATTACTCAAAAATTTTTAGAAGAGCCTGCTCCTCAGCTAAAACCATTTATTTTAAAAATAAAATAAAAGTATCTGATAATAAAATAAAAACAACCTGGAATATTATAAACTCGGAAATGGGAAGGAACACAGCACGAAACCGTGACTTTCATCTGAAAGTAAATGATCTAGATATTAAGGCAGATATGGAGGTTGCAGCAGAGTTAGACAATTTCTTTACTAATATCCCCATTGTAACAACTAAAGCTCTGCCATCATCCTCTAGTTCTGCTTACTCAATTTTGCAGGACTGTGTACCAGAATGTGTTGAATCTTTTAAATTTATAGTTGTTACCCCAAAGGACATTATAGAATCTTTTAAAGATTTTGATGTCAAAAGAACCGCCGATCTTTGGGGATTATCAGTACATACCATGTCAACAATCATAGATATTATTTCACCTTTCCTGGCAATTATTTTTAACTCTTGTGTCGAATCCGGTGTATTTCCTGATTTGATGAAAATTAGCAAAGTGATTCCGCTGTTTAAATCTGGTAGCACAACCGACCCCACAAACTTTCGGCCTATTTCCATATTGCCTACTTTAAGCAAAATTTTTGAAAAATTAATTCTAAAGCAAATGTTAAAACATTTCAATAAAAATAATTTACTCCACTTGAAACAGTTTGGCTTCACAAAGGGTCGGTCAACTACAGATGCGGGCGTGGAATTACTCAAGAGCATATTCGAGGCCTGGGAGGAGGCGCAGGATGCTCTTGGTGTCTTCTGCGACTTGTCCAAGGCCTTCGATTGCGTGCAGCATGAAACGCTTATCAGGAAACTATACCATTATGGTATGAGGGACAAGGCTCTAGACCTTCTTACTTCTTATTTAAATAACAGAACTCAGAGGGTTGATGTTAATGGCAAGAGATCTCCAGGATCTGCGGTCACTATGGGCGTCCCACAGGGCTCAATTCTAGGTCCATTCTTATTTTTAATATACATAAATGACTTACCTTATCACGTAAGGGATAATCACAAGATTGTATTGTTCGCGGATGACACATCTCTCATTTTTAAAATTAAACGTCAATCTGTAAACTTTGACGAAGTGAACAATGCACTATCTAAGATTGTCCATTGGTTCAATGTAAATAATCTACTCCTGAATGGAAAAAAGACCAAGTTGATTAAATTCTCAACTCCTAATGTGAGACAGTTACGTACAAATGTTCAACTTAATGGAATAGAGTTGGAACCTGTTGAGTCAACAGTTTTTCTTGGATTAACTATTGATTCAAAAGTACAGTGGGGCCCACATATTGAAACATTGTCCAAAAAACTTAGTTCGGCCGCCTACGCTGTCAAGAAAATTAAACAAGTTACTGATGTTGATACGGCCAGAATTGTTTATTTCAGTTATTTTCATAGCGTCATGTCGTATGGGATTCTTCTCTGGGGTGCCTGTGCGGCCATCGACGCTATCTTTGTTCTACAGAAAAGGGCTGTTAGGGCCATTTACAATATAGGTCCTAGGGATTCCCTCCGAGAGAAATTCAAAGAGATGAATATTCTGACCGTAGCCTCTCAAACATTTTTGAAAATTTATTGTATGTTCATAAAAATATATCAAATTTTAAGAAAATGTCCGATATTCATAGCTTGAATACTAGGAATAAGCTCAACCTCGCTGTACATCGCACTCGCCTCCACAGAATAGGCAACTCATTCATGGGCCAATGTATACGGTTTTACAATAAACTTCCCATTGACATTAGAAATTTATCAATCAATCGATTTAAAATTTGCATTAAAACCAAACTATGTAAGAAAGGGTACTATAAAATAATTGATTATTTAGATGACAAAAAAGCTTGGAATTGAACTGCTCGCTCTGCTAAGCTTTGTGTAATTCCTATACAATATTGACTTATAAATCTGATATATACTTTTGTATATTTAATTTTTTAATTAATTCTTTTACAATTTTTGACATGTAAATTTGACATTATAATTATTATCCTATTTTGTATGTTCAATATATTATTTAATTCATTGTTAAACATGAAACATAAATGGTACATGCTTTAAAACAGACTTTGATCCCTGAGTTTGTTTCGCCATTTCTTCTCAGGGTAGTCAGATACGAAATGTCGACCCCATCTAGCTCAACTTTAAAATGTGATGACGTGTAAAAGTGATTCATACATCCTATTTACTGAATAAACAATTTCATTTCATTTCATTTCATTTTATTTGTTCTCAAATAATTATGGTCTGAAAAAAAATTATTGCAATGACGGTGAAAACGGACAGAGACTTCAAACAACTTATGTCACATAATATTATGTCAACTAGCCGACCCGACAGACGTAGTCCTGTCACCTACTACCTACCTAATACTACCTACCTATCTACTACTACCTACCTACCACTACTACCTACCTACTACTACCTACCTACTACTACCTACCTACTACTACCTACCTAATACTACCTACCTACTACTACCTACCTACTACTACCTACCTACTACTACCTACCTACTACTACCTACCTACTACTAGCTACCTACTACTACCTACCTACTACTACCTACCTACTACTACCCACCTACTAATACCCACCTACTACTACCCACCTACTACTACCCACCTACTACTACCCACCTACTACTACCTACCTATTACTATACTACCTACCTATTACTATATTACCTACCTACTACTACCTACCTACTACTACCTACCTACTACCTACCTACTACCTACCTACTGCATTTTTTTTTTCATAAGAACCTTCTCCTGACAATAACAAACAACAAAAAAATAATTAGTGATATCGGTCCAGCCGTTCACGCGTGATGCCGTGACCAAGGCAAATAGGTATTAATTTTTATATTATATTTATATATAATATAATAGATAAAGAATTTGAATTTGAACTAGTGCCTTTCGGCTTCACTATGGGTACTTTTACACCCATTATGAATGAATTCTATCGTAGACTTTTCTCTTGTTACAAAGTAAATAAGTAGGTACCGATTTGTAGTGCAAATTTAATATTTTACAAAACTATTAGAAAAACTTGTTTCAGGGAAAGTGACAATAATGAAGTGCGCACAAATAAGGCAGCGTGCCTGGTTATCGAACATGTCGTAAAAAAAGTAGGTCGTGCGGTGGGAACCCGCAATTGATTTTATGCTATTAATAAGCCACTTTTAATTTTATTATTATTGCAGCTAGCGCTGCTGGGTCCCACTGCTGGGCAAATGCACCCTTCTTCTTTTAATTTAAAACGTAAATATGAAGATACAGGCCTTCACAGTTTGAACATCAATTTATTAATGTATTTTTTTTTTGTGTCAACTCGGCAGTAATCCTGAGAGCGCTCTATGCCTCTCTGCGGCAAACATTGCGACTGCCAACTGCACTATTATTTATTTCTGCTTTCCTCTTTTATCGCTTCCTTTACGTGAGCTTAAAATTTTGTTGAATTATTTGGAATTGCCATATTTACTTCATTTACAGTAAAGGCATGTGCAACTAGCATAGCAGACGCAGTAACAATGAATTAGACTTCAATTCGAAAATATTTTTTAAAACATTCAATGTCAGTGTTCTGGCAGTAATTACGTTAACATTAAGCTGGCAGAAATTTTTATATTTAAAACCCTTTATAAAACGGTAACTAAGCGTAGGAAAGACTTAATTTGCACTCTTCCACAAGTTCGCACATTATTTGCTCGTAGATTCTGCTTAGGCCCGACTCTGTATAATAAATTTAACAAAATCTGCTTGATCTATGGACTATCTAACTTCAAGTGTAAAACGATTTTACGTTCATTTCTTCAAAATGAAAACTATGATGAAACAGAAAATTATCTCATTAGGTGTCAATGACAGTGACTGATCAAATAATACCTCACTCGACTTCAATCAAAACGAACACACACTCTCTCTTTTACTCCATCACATACACACTCGTACACACGCATATACACACACACACACACACACACACGCACACAAACATGCTTGCTTATTCAATTACAAAAATATTGTAGTATAAAAAAATTATATTACATACAATATATATATATATATACAAAAGTTACATAAACTAGTAGTTTATGTAACTTTTGTAAGGGATAGGAACTGTTAATCCTTAATACAGGTTATTCTATAACCTAGCTAGGAAAGCAGAACTTCACCCACCAGATTGTGATTGACATTGTACAAACATATATGTATAACTCTGTGTATGCCTCATGTACTAGAAGCTCCTTTTTATAAAATAAATTATTATTATTTAATTATTTTGTATTATATTGTTCTTCACAATAATTAGTTAGATCTCATTCCCAAAACAAAGAACCTGTCTCATTTTGTCAGATTATTCTTAAGTCACGAAATAAAAACTGAGACTATAATAAGCCGACAGACAAACGAATTAAATTCCAAGAAGAAATGAGCTCTTCAATTCACCTACTCTAAGCAAAATCTTTGTGAAAACACATCTTTCCTAGTATGTGTGTTATAGACCACGTCTATGCGCAAGCTGTCGGCTGCACTACACTGTACGCGTACCCTCGGGGAAGCTCCATATTACGCAGTCACGTGATCTTGTCCTCCCGCTACATGCGCCACATGCGATGCGCTTTCATCCCGTCGAGATTCAGAAACCAGCTCCTTTATTAGCTTCATGGCCATATAGTAGCGAGATACAGAAAGACCAGTGACTTTTATGGGATACCATAAATATACTCGTACCATACCATATGAGTTGGTGGCAACACAACGCTCACTGTCTGTCACTTTATTTCTATGGACAAGTTTAAAACCAAGTGGCTGCGGCCCTCATTTCTCGCTTGTATCATACGAGTATTACTATAATTAGTAAGACGCCCTTTTTCGTAATCATCGACGTTTAGAGTCCAAAATAAGGCTTCTGCATGTTATTGCCCTGTGGCGTCGCTCAAGGTTAATAAACAAGCCGCTGTATCTACCCTCTGTTTAGTGTAATTTAGTATATAATGGAACGGCTTGCGATATGAAAAGATTCCACGTTATGGTAAATCTAGGGCACGGCAGAGTCAGCCAAGTTTGGCCAAAATGATCGTTCAACTTTTTGTTGAGGCAACCAAGTCAACTTTTGAACCCCCTATTTTCTTTGTTATTTATAGCAAGACAAATTCGGGTAACTTCTTGATCTCACCATAAATAAACTCGTGCTCGTGGCTAAATAATAACAACCGCTTGGGTCAATTTTTAGGTTAACCAGTGCTTGCCTAGTTTGGTTTGTAGATGGGTGACCACATATCGAGTTTCTTTCGTGCCTCAGAAAGCACGTTAAGTTGGTCCCGGCTACCATTTGTAGATCTTTGACAGTCGCTAGGTAGTCAGTGACCAAAAAAGTCTGACAACCAGTCTTACCAAGAAGTATCGTATTACCCGGTACCAATTGGGTTGTGGAGGTCAGATAGTCGCTCCATGTAAAATACTGGTGTAGCTGCACCCGGTAAGACTGGAAACCGACCCCAACATAGTTGGGAAAAGCGAGGCTGATGATGACATGGATTACAAGTTTCTTATTTATTACACACGAGTTGTTTTGATCTGATTATTGTTAATCATTAATTCATCAACCAAGACTGTCTTATGACTTTAACAAAGGCAGGTACTTATGACAATCTCTTACTCATGAGCAAGAATCGTGAAACTTGGCTTGATTTTTTGACATAGAATGTTTTTGATGAGATTTCGTCTTATCCTGTAGACTGTGTATCGAAATTATTTTGTTATGATTTGGTTTGTTCTGGGTTAAGAGTAGCACTGTTTCGAATTTGGTTGAGTTATGAATTTGTGAGCTCCTTGTTGTGTAGGAATATACGACATAAGGAATGAAATATGTCTGTTAAAACAAAATACAAATCACAAATGACTTGTACTTTACTGGAATTGTCTCTATAGTTTTGTCTTTTAGTTTTGCCTGCGTACCTAGGTGAATAATAAATTCCGTGGAGTTTTTAAAGTCAAGATAAACGAAATGCCGCACGTTAAGGGGCTACCTCACGCCAACGACCTTTAGCGAGTGGGAGAAGTTTAGCAATAGCGTATACCCGTGCGTGAGAGTGGTCAGCGATACACTGCCGCCCGTCGCCCCGAGGAGCCCCGCACCAAGATTATTCGAAAAAACAACCCACCTTGATTTATCAAACACAATACGGATAAAAACCGTATACAAATATAAAGGACATTAAATTGTCTTTGAGATGATCTAAGTTTCATGCAAATACGCCCGATAGTTTTTGCGTGATGATCGTTTTTTTGCCGCGTTAGACATTACTTCACAAATTAATTACACTAAGTTATAAAAATATTTCTTCACATTTTTACATATCAAGTTATGAAAGAAATGGTCTAGTATAACATATATTTTTTTCAAAGAAATTAGACTAGAAGTTAAGACGTGATGATCAATTTAAAATCACTAAAAGTCATGTGTCTGCGCCTTAAGAGCAGGCCTAACGGCAGGATAAATTCTGATAATCAGCTCAGAGTTTAGAGTCAGCTCTAGGTTATACATGAGTGATAATATTTATCTAGTTTATGGTTCAGTAAAATGCACCAAAATAGAATAAAAAGCAAAATTGTTGTAAATTAGAGGTAGCTTTGTGACGATTTTCTATCGTGAATTTTTTCCTATTATGTTTTTGGTCAGACCCAACCTTGACATTTATAATGAAATTTCCGGAATATTTATTTTTTCCAATTTGAACATGATTTACTACTGTACAAATCTAATCAAATATTGAAGATTTTGCTTTAGGCCCGCTCTTAACTTTTACTTTCGCTCACACCTGTGGAGCTGCCAAGCCGCTGCACAAGCTCACGTGTGATGATGTCAGCACGTGTGATGTGACTGGCCCGCTGGTTGCAGGTGGTGCTGGAGGCGCGCCGGGTGTGCGGCCGGCGCCTGTACGTGTTCCGCGGGCTAGTGGAGCGCGCCTACAAGCCCGTCTACCTGCTGGTCGACACCGCCATCGAGGTGGGTACCTACATTATATACAGTCAAAAACAAAAAGTACGAGATGTAGTGATATTTAATATTATCGTGTTGCAAAATGTTTAATTACAAAATAATAATACTTCGGTGTGGATACACCATTACACCTACACAACGCTTTGTACAGTAGATAGCCTGAAATCAATGGACAGGGGTAACCTGGGGTTATGAGAAGATAGCAGACCCTTTCAAGTGTCACCAACACTCGAATCAGCTAGAAGACTACAGATATAGAATGGAGCGCCGGACTTAATATAATAGTTACGTAATAGTAGCGACAACGGACAAAGTCTGTATTCAATAAGTGAGTACTGAATTTAAAAGTGACTTACAAGTTATAACAAAACAATAAAAGTGTCGAGGATGTGTGTCAAAGTACGTAAGTGTTCAATATTCGCCATCAAACTTGTGGCTTCTGGGCCTTCACAACTTTTATTATGAAGGGCTTTCATCAGCACTGGTCGCACGAGCCGACGCAATCAAAAATATGTGGCAAGTTGGTCGATCAGCACAACTTTTACAAGAATATATAATGGCGTTGTAGAAAACATGGAGATCGATCCCTCGGGCACCGCCATAGTTTGGCGCCACGAGTATTCGGGAGACGACGATGTACATTATGTATTGAGATGCTGTGGAACAAGTTTTACGTCATAACCGCTGAAAGAACTTGATACCAGCAGTTTACTAACTTAAATCAATCCGCGTCCGGGACAGCGCCGGCTCCGTGCCATCGTGCCGGCCCGCTAACTTCTACCGGACGGAATATAAAATAGCCTTCCACAACTTGCACACTGTCTGAGGGTTGTATACTCAATTATTAATTATTCTCCTTCTAACACTTTGTGGATATCAACGACACTGATTTGAATTTGTTAATTAAACGCTATCGCTGTAGACAACGGAATGAGCGCCTGTTGATGAACTCAAACGAAGATTATTTTCATTACAAACAGGAGATAATGAATATTACACCTGTACGTTTATTAGAGACAAGCCGATGCCCGCGGCTTCGCCCGCGTAAAATTATATACTAAAACCTTCCTCTTGAATCACTCTATCTATTAAAAAAACCCGTATCAAAATCCGTTGCGTAGTTTTAAAGATCTAAGCATACATAGGGACAGACACACGCGGCGGGAGACTTTGTTTTATAATATGTAGTAATAATAATAACAGACAAAGCTTTGTCTGAGACAGGTCCAAGTTATTTTGTAGCATTCGTGATTAGCTATAAGAAACGATTCAGGCAAAGAAGCAAGTGTTTTTCTCAATTATAACAATTACTTAACCAGCCACAAACAAAATGAGTACAAAATGGATAATGAATATCATTACTTCGTCAGCATCATACGTTTCAAAGCAACAGGAGGAATTAGTTGGCAGATATGCTAATTAATTCCGATTCGGTACGTTTTGACTGTTTTACATTAAAATCTGCGCTATTTACACTGGTTCGTATAATAGCCACGCACACCAAACGACGGTTCTGTTGGCAAACATAAAGAAATGATAATATCTTGTTTCAATTGAACTCGTCGTTATCGTATTGAATATCTCGCAAACGTCGAGTTTTTTACCGGCAGCGTCGAATAAAGAGAATATATCAAAAAGTTATGAGCAAATATTGAGCCGATAAAATGTGTTTCGTGTGCCTGAAAGTTGAGATTTAACATGTTACCGTGTGGTCGAGCTCGCGAACGAGGTCAGGTGATATTCAAGTCGTCAGATTAAAACATAATCTTAGAACTAACGCGCCCCAGCCGCCGCGCGCCCCCGCTCGCCCACTTTGCTCCGCCGAGCTCCGCTCCGCGAGCTACTCTTGTGAGCTACCTATATATTCTGAAAGCCTACGTGTTTCTTTTTAATTTTAATTCACAGATTCTAAAGATTACGTCGAAATACAACAGTTCTGTCTTTATATGTCCCAGTTTAAAATTCATATTTCATTTATTTTATGATATTAATTGAAATAGACACTTATTAATACTGAAACAAATGATTCCTTTGATGGCAGCAACAAGAGCAAACTGTATTCTATCCCTTTCATTATAATAGTCGTGTTTCGCGCCTGAGCTTCCCAATTAGTACAACTACGTTGGAAACTATAATTACAGCCGTTCTGTCCGTAACGGGAAGGGTTTTGAAACAGGATGCCGGTGATAGGCTCGTCCTATCAGAGACCGGAGCTTGGTGCCGAAACACACGCCATGAGAGTTATTACTATAACTTCGCTCGTTTCCCCGCTTTATCTAGGCGAAAGTTTATTTAATTAGAAACTTTGTCTTCGTTAAGTTATGATATGAACTAAGTTTCTTTAAAAAGTACAGACAACAAACGACAACTTGAGACAGACTTTTTTTGTTCTTGATGAAAAATCATATCATAAGTAATAAATATTTGGATTCGCACAACGGCAGATCGATTTATTTCAAAATTATAGCCACTGTATTGCCTCATAGCAATAAATATACGTAATGTAACGCTCAACAGCTCTGTTGATGTAGGAACATTACAGAGGAAATATTTTATCATTTTTGTGAATCCGATTGCCTTTCGATACTTCACAACCGTTCAGGACACAATTGACGACAATATTCCTTTCTGAGGGGTATCAGCTTCCATATCCCTTAATATTTATTGAAATGTATGTAATATAACACCTCACAAAAAAGAGGCTTTCGCAAAAATAATCTGTTTTATATTTTGAGAGCTGACTACTTAATACTTTTTCATTTTATTACTCAAACAGAGATTTGATATGTGCGAGCAGGCTTTAATATCACGTCGCATGTGTTTACGTACTAACATGTTCCCTACCGACTCTTTATTCCACACAAGAGTGTCTACAAAAAACAGAATAGGAAAGTAATGTTCTTCAGCGGAGTGTCGGGCCATTACCATTTATTTAGAAGGAGTTTAAAATATGTTGCGCGGGTACATGGCTAACGGCCCAGAAAACTTTATTCGACTTTTATTGATTGTCTAGCGGCCCCTAATGTAAGGGGTCGTTAGACGGCTGCGCTTGAAAAAGCTCTGTTGCCACGAGCAGGTGAAAGGCGCGCGCCGTCCATTTGTTTGAGGCTTGCGATCACTCTCGGTAAACCTCCCATACGTCACCATCCGTCTTGAAGACGCGCCCAGTCACGACACTTCATATCCTGTGAAGACGGCGCTAATGTTCCTCAATCCTAACAAAATCGAGCCTACATTGGCTGCAATCACGTTCGTTAAAAATAACTACTTAGTGAATAGTTTTTCTTTACGTTGGTACTTAATAGCCTCCCACACGCTGGGCTTTGAGAATTAATGATACTTAAAATGTCGTTCTGTTATTAATTGTCATCCATATATCGCAAAGTTCTTGATATCCCGTAAGTAATGAAGTTCCTTGGTCGACAGACGTTATTAGACCCGTTTACTCGCCGGAGTGATCACATAATAGTAGGTACACTAATGTAATAAAACGCCATTGATTACCGAAACAAGACGGCACTTTGTCTGACGCAGATTGATTATCACGGAAGAGAACTCGCTAGCAATAAATTTTAATAGAACCGACTCGAATATCATTAAGTCTCATTCTACTCGGGAATATAATTAAACGATTCCAATTTTCTGAATCTCTATCAGCAATTATTTTAACCTAGAAAGCAAACAGAGCAAACTTACAAAACGTTTCGTAATAATAATATCGAGTGACCTTTAAAAGTTTTTGATTGAAGTTTTAGTTGAACCTAAAACTCAAATATTGTTTGTAAGCGATTTTCAATCAAATAGTTCTGGATTGTTATCGATGTTAACGTTGCGTGACAACAGAACTTACGCAACTGGCAACTGGCAAGACTTGCCAGTAGTGATAACTACTGGCAAGTCTAGCTGAGTCTTTTTTATTTTTTTTTAAATTGTAGTTATAACCTTTGTTTTACCAAAAAAAAAACTATCATATTTTTATATTACCCGAAGCATAGGCTTAGTATTCAAGGTTTTAACATGGAATCCTCTGATGGACTTCGAAGGATTCTGTATCTCGGCTAATTGCGCTATCCCCTAACTAACACATTTCATTAACAATTATAATATTTAAGGCCAAAGTAGACTTCAAAGTATCTGTTCTAGGATCGTAGGTTAAAAGGTAATTAAGTAGTCCCACCTACTTGAAGTTAAACGAAATCTTCCTAAACCTTAAAAAAAATGCTCTAAACGCTTTCGGATATTTAATCTGTATTTGAAGAGCAACAGCTGGCCCTGGCGCGGCGCGGCGGTGACTTGGTGCTCGTGGAAAATGATATCCTGGTGATAAACGGGCCGAGGTTTAAAATTATGCCTTAGTGATAAAAACGGGGGGGGGGGGGGTGAGGGGTGATGTGACGTCACGCCATCCCTCAGGTGAGCGCGGGACTGTCGAGCAACTAAGATGGAGCCGCTGAGTGTCGCCGAGCGAGTAAGTTTTAGTATTACTACAGCGAAAATTGCTGTTTTAATGAAGTTTAGTTATTAAAGTAATTGAATGGTGGCTTGATGGGCGGCGAATTGTTACGACCTTCTGTATAGTTTTTCGTGTTGAAAAACTTGACGAATATTTAATTAATTTTAAAAATGTACGAAAAAATTACGGCTAAGAGCGAGTTTTGTTTCAGAATGATGAATGATGGATAAGAGATAATAAATCTGAGGCAAAACAATTGATGACTACAGCTTTGTTAACTTATCTATTAATTTATCACTGTCCGGGGGTTGTTGTTTGTTTTGTAAGACATAAAAAGTAGTCGGCAGGTTCTGTTCGCATAAAACTGAGATAGGCCATAAATAATGTCCAGATCCACAGGGAGGATAACTTAAACGAAAACCAAAATAATAGTACACGAAGCGAAGAACTATTTTATTTTCGTGTATTGTTTGAATTCTTCTTCTTTTTATGTGAACAACAGCGCAAACTTTGACCAACACTGTTGCTTCCTACTTGGACAGCTCTGTCTCAATTCAAGAATATGAAGGTATGATAGGCAGTGAGGGGAGAAGGTCAAGCACATCCTGCGGGTCCTGTCTCATATGTGTTACTCGTACCGACCCTTCCCAAGACCCTTCCACTGTAGGAAGGATCGATGATTTTAATTACGCACGTAGTTATTGCTTCCTTTGTTTCATTAATGAATGCGAAAACAAAAGAAGGATTTGTATTAGCGCCTCTTCAAGTTGTTCCAGTAATGTATCTGTGTGTGTATCCGGTTCTAACGATGTAATTCAGCAAGTCTTTTCAACAACCTATTAGTTTGTTAGTTCAGGGCCGGAGCCTGCGGCCGGGCGGACCCCCGGCCCTCCGCTCACTCGGAGGGATAAAGACCCGCCATCCCTTATGAATACTTAAACCAATTGGAAACCGCACAAATTCCTTACGTTGTTACTGTAAATATGTAGGTACATATTTACAGTAACAACGTAAGGAATTTGTTTGGAGGAAAATCATAAAAGAGTATTTTCTTTTGAAAGGTCTCCAATAATTACTTTTGAAATAATCCTCAAAGCTATGAAAGCGGTCAACCGTTTTCTTATCATTTTCCTTCAATATTTCGATCAGGTTTTCCTGATAGTGTATATTTAAGTGGCTCCTACCAGGAATATTAACAAAGTGTGTTGATATTTTCGCAGTTCGAAGAAATAAATATTGGTCTCTTTGAGTTAAAATATAATGTTCGACACGCCAGAAGGAGCGCACGTTCGTACTGACTTGCGCCACAAAAATCATCCTTACTGCTACAACATAAGAACCCTAATACTAAACTGTTTCCATGCCGCACAGTTTACTGTACCAAGTCAGTCAAAATTTGTATAATGATTGTTTCAGGGAGTGAAAATATCGTGTGAAGTGCCTCTGGGCGGCGGCGTTGAGCACGACTCCTTCGTCATCCTGACTCGCACGCAAGTAAGAACCTTATGTTAACGTTTTAAAATTATAAATATTAATAATTTCACAAAAGAACTGTTAGATTAAACTTGCTCAATTTCAGGCATAAGCTTTCTGAAAAATAATGTAAGCATTTTCTATCAAAGATTTCAGTTTAATAGGCTTACGTTTTGTACGACAAATATTAATGAAGTACGACATGACAATATCCACGGAGAATATTACAGTCTAAAATTATAGGTAGTGAGAGCTTACAGTGACTTACCTACAGTTAATAGAAAGCTAACATTGTTACACAGAAATCTACATTCACCGCAATATCTCCTCGGAGCTTTTGTCCAAAGCCTTAGCGCGTATATTACTTACGGTTCCGAGATCGGTTCGTCTTTCTCGCCGGTTTCCACGACACCTTGAGAGCCTCTCCGAGGTATTTCATAAAACATTATCAGCCGTGACCGGGGGTAGGATCAGAGTTATGAGCTCATTGAGCGCTTAGTTGCCCACAAGTAGGGCGCTCACTCCCGCAGCTATGTTGCACACTGACCGACGTTATAACACTTGTGGCACTTAGCCTCATTTTCAGCTTTGTTATAAACCGGACTCAGCTGTGTTTGCTCAGTTCTTTTATCACATGTACGTAATATGTATGCTGAAAGTTAATTAATTAATTTCATCTGTTTTCTGAGAAATAATATTATATACTATTACTAAGTTTGTTTGATAGCAACCATCACTCTATCTAATAATCTTTAAGCGCTAAGGCCGGTCTTAGTGCTTGACCGATCGTCGGTGCGTACCATAGGTCCTGACAACACGCATAACCGACCGTCAGTTTGTAACGTTCAGTGCTTTTCTGACCAAGCAAGCAGGCCGGACTGGTACAGTCACAAAAACGTACACGAAATGGACGCGTTTACAAATTGTTTAATTGCTGCTTACTATCCTCGTAAACGAATAAGGAACAGAAGACGCAGATATCACGTACACCCAATCGTCGCCCAAAGAGCACTTCAAGGGGAATTTACTACTTTATATTCATTATTGCGCGAAGATGAAGAAAAATACTCATAGTCTTTCATAATCAGAACATTAAATATTTACATAAAAAATAAGGATTTATGTGTTAAGCCAGCGGAAGTTTCAGTGTCAAGCCCAAATGATTTCTTAAACCTTAGACGATAGCTACTATATAAAATCAAACAATATTATTGAAGTTTTGAACTAGTAGGTTCGATTATCTTTACGATGGTACGCGAATCCGTACGGTCGGTCCACTGATCGGTGTAGCACTGAACGCGTTAATATGTTTCCATAGCTCGTCGGTCAACCGACGGCACGCATGCGGACGCGCTTGACTGACAGTCCTCGTACGCAGTGCGTAGCAATATACGCGTGCGTACGATCGGTCGAGCACTGTAACGATTTGTGAACTTTCGTACAAATGACAATCGCGACCGACGTACGCACCGACGATCGGTCAAGCACTGAAACCGGCCTTAGACAAAACTACCCACCAAAAACATTCTGTCGGCCAAGTCACACAACATTAACTATAAATATTAATAAAGAAATCGCAGTAAGGAACCTTAGACTTGGCACGACTTTGTCTAGATTTCATTACTTTTTAGAGATAAACAAGCAGCTCCATCGAGACTTGGCTAGTTTTTTACAGAATGTTTTTGGTGGGATTTCACTTCTTTTTGTAGAAACGTTTGATATTGATTTATTTAATTAGATTTTCTTTAAATCGTTCGACTATTTCTTCTTGTAAACTTGTAAGTATAAGTATAAAAGCCAGTCTAGTCTCAGAGTTTTCCTTAAATTTTATTTATATGCATATTAAAAGCAGAAGGGGAGGCATTCACAGCAGTGAGACGCTATAGGCTAGATTAAATTAGAAGATGTGTCCCACTACGCTGGATTTTTGCAATGACAGTCGATTTTTTATGTACCAACAGTAGAAGGGGGCATTGCCATATCTCTAATACAGCTGAGACCAGCTGAGGGTTCTTCATCAGATACTTCAGACCTTCGATTTTTGACATCAAATGTACTGGATTACCCTACCAAGTTGAATATTTTTTGTAAAGGCGGAATGTCGATCTCTAATAGTTTGGTTGGGCTCTTGTGCTTTCTAATCAGGGTCACCAGGTACTCCAGATCTTCGATTATCCTAGTTTTTATAGTTTTTCCTTTATGAGGCCATTAAACCCTAACTCTGTACCAAATTTCAGCTCTCTGAGTTAATGGGAAGTACTAGTTCTATTCTGATGATCATGGGTGAGTGAGTGAGTGTCATAAATGCGAAACTTTGCTTTCGCTTAACTTCGGAACTAAATGACCTAAAGACTAGAAATTTTTGATTTTAAGTATGTGATTATAGCTTACTAAATGACGAAAATTTCTTCGTTCTGGTCTTATCCAGAGGTTCTCAAATAGGGGCCTGAAAATGCGGCGAAATGGTTCCAGTAAAGGATGGTACGACAGTGTTTGCTTCGTGCTCGACTTGGCGGGGCACTGCCGTGCCCCCCGATTTATTGCCTGTCTAACAAACGTTCATACTAAACATTTACGAGATAGAACTTACGTATGTCTACATAAGTACTCTTTATTGAACTAACATCAATTAAGTGTAGGCACTGGGCCCGCGTGGTGGATTATATAGCCCATTCCCTCTCATAGAGAGGAGGCCTGTCCCAGCAGTGGGAACATTAATAGGCCGATGATGATGATGATGCATTAAAATGAAAAGAAGCTAGAGAAAGCCAGTTCATCTTAATGAAGACGTAATTAAACGAGCATCTGCAGTCTACTAATCAAGCGGCGACTACTGAGACTGATCGCTTGTCAGGCGCGTCCCACGCAGGCTCGCACGCTCACAGTTGTACATCAGCAATATGGAACGCTTAGCGTCTCATTACCACAATAGGATCCACATCTATCACACAAACTACGTGCTTGCTCTGATTATACGTCTTCATCTCGAATTATAATATATACACTATAATAATAATATTATAAAGAGAAAAAAAATAATTTTGTGTATGTGTATGTTTGTATTATTAAACTCAAAAACTACTGTGCTGATTTCAAAAATTCTTCCACCAGTGTAAAGCTACATTCACCCTGAGTAACATAGGCTACATTTTATCCCCGTAATCCCACGGGAACGGGAACTACGCGGGTGAAACCGCGTGACGTCCGGTAGTATACGAATATAGCAAGCAGACTGCTAAGTCATAGGTGTCGAGTTCGAACTCAAAACACGCACCTCTGATTTTTCGGATTCATGTGCGTATTATATAATGATCACTTGCTTCAGTAAAAGAATACGTTGTGAGGAAACCAGAATACCTGAGTGATATTTCTCGACGTCATGTAAAGCTAAGTCAGACGCCCTAAGGCCCTAAGGCATAAAAACTCACAAAGTTAGGCACTACACAACCACACGATAAAGTAGATCTTGAATTAAATTGATTATTGTACTTGGCCGTTTTGATATGTGCGTATGTATGCCCACTTTTATATTCGCAGCACGTTTGATTGATTTACAATCAATGTTGGTTTGTATGTAATTATGATTAGCATGGTACTCGTATATTTTGCGATGTTTTTTTTTTACGTGTGTTTGCGCAATTTATTTCCACATGACTTGACTTTCGGTCGGAAATGAAGCTGCTTGATTGTACCTATGTAACGTTACGTAACATCACGCCTTCTGTAGTCTTCGAAGGTTTTGGCAGTCAACAGGAGTGTACCTAATCGTACACCCATATTTTGCCAGTTTTGACCTTAAACATAACTGGCAAAATATATAATATGGCAATAGGCTCTAAAGGAATTTCTCAGTTGCACCTTTTTTGTTTTTTTTTTCAGTTATTCCTTTTGGAAAAATCAAATAACACTTTTCCCGACCTGTGAATCGAACCCAGGAGCTCACGCTCAGCCGTCACGCTTGCGATCACTAGAACAACTAGGCAGTCAGTGTTGATTGAAAATAAATTTGCTTAAAAACATGTCGGCGACTTTTAAAGCAGCCAATAATTTGGACTTTGCAAAAGGCATTCCAGAATTAATTGAATTCGAGGCACATTAATGATAATTACTTTTTACAGCTATTCGAGAAATTAATAATACGTTGGGTACATAAAGAATGGATAGCATTTCAATTATACAAAAAATAATTTTCGGAAGACGGCTCTTAGATAAGAACATAGTAGCCGCTAGTTAATAATTCAAGAACGCTGACAAAACGTATTTTTAACCCCCGACGCAAAAACGACGGGGTGTTGTAAGTTTGACTTGTCTGTCTGTGTGTGTATGTGTGTCTGTCTGTGGCATCGTAGCGCCCGAACGGATGTACCGATTTTGATTTTGTTTTTTTTTTGTTTGTAAGGTGAATTAGTCGGGAGTGTTTTTAGCTATATTTGATAAAAATCAGTCCAAAATGGCCACCGCCACAAAATGGCGGATTACATATTTAATCAACAACACCCTCAGTATGGGTATCAAATGAAAGGGCGTGACTAGTAGAATAACATAATAAATTAAAAATCCAAGATGGCCGCCACCACAAAATGACGAATTAACGATTTTGTTTCTATTTAACTTTTAGTACATTGTGTCCGGGGTTTTTTTTTTATTTTTTAATTTAATTTGACTTGTCTAATAATGATTTATGGCAAAAGGAATTAATTACAGCCCTTAAGAGTGAAGGACAGAAACATACGAACTAACAAACGAAAACATACGTTTTGAGGTACATTAATTAGCCTTGAATGAAACAGAAGTGATTATCATCCCAACATAATATTGTTCTATGTTTAGCATACCTCGCTATAGCGGCGGCTACCCAGGTAGCAGACGCGCCCGCTGCCCCACTTCGGACCACCTGCGACTGTGTGCGCGAGGGTACCTCCAGTCCTCCCCCACACTCAGCTGTACCCCACTGTATCTCACCGCTCTTTGTATTTCCCTACTTTTCACTTCGGACCGGCCTTTTACATAAGGCCGGCAAGCTTTACAAAACATTCGCAATATACGCCGAGCTCGGTATATTATTCAAGGAAATGTCGCTTCAATCAAAGCGTTGTTTGTTTTCAATCATGTCGAATTCCAAAAACCTTTTTTATTAAATCCGAAAAAACAATTGTATTTTGTTAAGTATGTGTGTGAGCCTTTCCGTTCGAGCCATTAGGCACGCTTTAAATCAGCTTTGATCGACTTTTGTGGTCACAGAACTGTGTTTCGTAGAATTATAACAAAAAATATAGGGGTTGTTGTACAACGTGAAATAAGGCACGTGCTCAATGTTTTGTATTTGCATTAATTCTTTTAAAGCTAGCTTATTGCAACAGGCATCTTGCAGTCTACGTCAGAATGACAAATCATAGCAGCAAGCAATATATTATTATCTGTAATTACTATTTCCACCGTATCTATAGTAGCTACGGCGTAGCTGTACGAGTAGTAGCTACGCTGTAGCTGTAGTAGCTACGCTGTAGCTGCAGTAGCTACGCCGTAGCTTCAGTAGCTACGCAATAGCTGTAGTAGCTACGCCATAGCTGTAGTAGCTACGCCGTAGCTAAAGTGTCGTAGCGGCTGCGTGATCACGGAATGGTAATATTTTCGCATTGCAGCGCTAAGGGTAGAGCAAATAGAGTTACTTGTCTGTTCTGCTTGATCATTGTCTCGTGGCGCCTCTCTCACATACCTGCTCTGTAAGTAATCGGACAATTTAAAATGTCCCGCGATACGATACGCTAACGATACATAAAACGATATCCACTCAACCAATTTTATATGAGATAGTAGAACCCCTTTTAATTTCTCGAACGATCGTAATACCGTGTCGTTATCGTGTACAGCGTGACGTGTCGTATATCGCGCACCATTGTTATCGTATCGTCCAATGTTTTAAAAGGGCCCTTAAGTGTATACTTCCGTAGCTAGTTTATTGCGGGTAGGTTGTAAGGCCGCGGACACACTGGGCGAACTCTATGCGATTTCCCAATAATTAGCGCTTCAGACAATGTCAAGCAGAGAGCACACAATGAGTGCGGGTAGAGTCGTGTGGCGCTCGCCATCAGCCGCAAACTCTTCAGTGTAGAGTCACATTAATGTTCAACTAGCGTCAACTCACTGAATGTCTTTCGCGCAATTTCATTTTAAGCTCAGAAGCTCGCTAATTGTTCGCGGCGCGACGCGGCAGTCATATGGAAATAATATCCCACATAGTTTAACTTGTTCTAACTTGAAATAGCGGTAATGATACGCTAATAGATTATCTCGCAGAATATTCATTTTAGCGTTTAGTTCACTCTTAAAGGGCAACTCTATTATTAGAACGTTGATGTTCATGATCGTTTCTACGTCGAGAGATATTTACGGTGTGTTGCCTCCTGCCGGTCACCTTTTGCTAATATTACTACCATTTTTCCCTTATCTATCTATTTTTGTACATCTATTTATGATTATATCAAGAATCATAAAATCGAAGAATCAGAATATCATTGTGTTGCCGCCAGTCGCCAGTCGTCGCCGCCGTCACTGAAGTGTCGTGTGTGCAGTAACCCGATACGATGATATGTGAACAGCGACCAGTTAGTCACTTGCCTTTGTTTAGCGGCTGGGAAATAACTTACATAGGTCGTGTGTTGTGAAAAAAGTACATTTTTTAATAAAAAAAATATAGATCTGTAAGTTTATTATTGTGTACAAGTCGCTCAGAACAGATCTTTGTGATAACTTTAAAAGGAGGTTTTAGTCCAACAGTGGATATTTCCCGACCGACTGCTACATCATAATGATGGTAAAATCTTCAAACCTTTTTTTCTGACGATAAAATACCAATACAGTTAATATTACGAATATAATATTCTAGTTTTTATTACTACTAGCTATAATCCTCGTTTGCATCAATAAAATGTTTAATGTTACCATCACAAATGCGACGTTAAAATGCCACGAGCACTGGTTTATGCGGCTATCAAAATATAACGTGAAAGTTAGCACGGATATAACGGCAACATAAAACGATTGTTTAAACTTGAATGTTCGCCGCCCACCACCACCACCACCAGCACCAGCACCAGCACCAGCACCAGGGTTTATTCCGAACCTGCAGTGCAAGTACGTAGGATTCGATAGGACTAGATTAGATAAATTTGACTAAATTAAATTGATCTAATCGAGTCCTATCGAATCCTACGTACTTGCACTGCAGGTTAGGAATAGTTTAAGGTTCGGAATAAAATTCTTCTATTTTTTCATGTTAACCTAATCCGCGACCGGGTTAGGATTTCGGGTCGCTTCGGAATAAGCCAGCACCAGCTCCGCGCTATCTGCCGCACGACCGCCGCCGCCGCCGCCGCCAAGTATCTCGGTATCGACGCGGCGGCGCGGTGGTAAGAGCGCCGCTTTAACCTCACTCGTTAAACTTGGTTTTACGTCCCCAGGTTTACATAAATAATGACATTCCACGCACAATCTAAATGTTTACCCACTTTTTACTGTCTCCGAATTGGATGTGTTTTAAAATGTACATGTACATATTTAAATAATACTTCAAAGGTACTTGATACACCAAAGATGATAAAAAGAAATAAATTTGTGAAATATGAAAGTAGTATTAAATTGTAAAGCTCAATGCTCATAAAGCGCACAGTCGAGATGTTTACACAAAATATTTAACGTCGATTTCTTGTTCTACGTAACTGAATTCTGAGATGTTCACTAAATAGAATCACTTGATTATAAAATAAAGGTCACGTTCTGCTTATTATTAAGTTATTTTGATTTGGCTGTAAAACAATGAATACCTAACTTTTTGGCTTTTGCAAATGTTATTTATTTTAGTTGAAAAATTAACCGAAGTAGAACCAAATTAATAGCCTTATTTAAGTTTTCACTGTTTAAAAATAAAGAAATGTGAAGTAGGGCCCCAAATTTATATTTATGTAGAAAACATTCGTCCCTTTGAGCGAGAAGCATTTTTATGAGCGACGTGGGACGTGCCCGGATGGACCAAATTTAAAATATTTCATCCTCAAGTTGAGAACCGAGTAATTATGGTTTTCAACGAACTCTTCCCAGGGATAATAGGGGACGAGAATTCGGGAAAAAAATCGGCATTTTAAACAAATCAAAACCTTTATAAATATTTAAATGACACTTATGGTACTCTGCTTACTCTTGAAATCCAAAAATATCTTACCTGCTTTGAGATTATTACTAGCAATACCTACCATTAAAATGATAATAAATTGTAAGTAAAAAAGGAACTTAGCCCTGTGGCCGCACAACCAGTACATGAAAACACTTTTAGGGGAAAAGATAATAGATTCCTCACATTATGTAGCGCTGCCTCCACACCGCACACCGCACACCGTGCACCGGTGTTGGACGAGCAGTGTTTGACCTACTTTCAATAATTACCCCTGTGAGAAGGCGGAGCAGGAAGGCTAGAGCAGTCTTGTTTCCACAAATATCCCAAAATATCAAATTATAATTGATGAATCATCGAAGGTACACTTAGCCTGAAATGTGAATAATTTCATAAGAAATTATGTCAAGATCAAACGCTTGAATCACTCAAAATCTTGTAGAAATCGCAATTCAAAGGAGTTCCAAGTAAACATCGCACGTTTAGCGCCTATCGTCTGAGTGAGTTCTAATTGCCTCGAAAAGGATGTACTTCCATTGTCCAGCCCAAACCTTTTAGAGGCACGTGTTTCTCTGAAAATACTCAACTATGTCGTAATTGAGCATATTCTAAACGAGCCACTCGCACACTCAGCCAAAGTGAGCAAGTTCGAGCAAAACGAGGGGAAATGTGGTGAACCTTTTTTGTAATTCACAAAGCACTCGTTGTGGGGAAGTTTGGAAGTGTGTATGTAAATGTGTTGGTCGTGCGGCGCCAACTGCCCACATACGTGAGCGAGCAGTAGTCGTCGGGACAACAGGTGTTGTGCAACCATATATTATAACAGTGTTTCACGCACGTGGGAACTGGAGCTGCAGGTGCTGCTTGCAAATGATACTCGTAGTTCTGGACAGAACGGTTACGACCACAGAACATTTATAGGAGGTTAGAAAGGAAATAGTTCCTGATTTGCACCAGAACGCGTGTCGCCGTTTGTCTCCCACTCTTTAACTTCACTACAAGCAAGAGAACAATGACTACGCGGATTACGCACACAAATAAACAACACGCACTTAGATTGTGAGTTTGCTATTGGTTGTCACACTAATGCAATCACTGCGTTTGACGTACACTCATACACGCGTAAAAGCTCACCTATGTTAGGGCGACTAAAAGGTTGATTATTGATATCGATAAAAAATTATGTAATCTTGCTTCTTACTATATAAGAATTGTGGACTATGCGGACTTCTGTAATGCATGTTGTGAACATGTATTCATGCGAATATAGAAACAAATAAATAAAAGTGAAACAAATAAAAAATACATAACTGAATTTTAAAACTAATTTTGTAATTAACATTAGGATTTAACATGGACTGATGACATTCTCTAATAAACAAATAATGAACATGGTAAATATTCCATGTTTAGTATTCGTTTATTAGAGAAAGTCGGTTACCTCTCAACCTTACATTTTCGGTGCTTCTCGCCAGTACAAAAGAAAAAAGTATTGTCCCTGAAATAATACGTATTTATTAAGTAGCGTACGCTTGCTCTCTTTTAAATTGGACTTTTTCAAAATGAAATGCAATCTAACACTAATATACTTTTCTATAATAGCCTTAGTTAGGTCTGTCACATGGCTCGCACTAGGATATAAGCCAACCTGATGATAACTTATGTTGTTAAATAAATCAGTCCCAACGAAGCTGCGCATAATCTTTGCTATTAACAAATGCTTGTTAATATTCCGAAGGTTTTAACTGTACTTGTTTATAACTGCTTCAGATGTTTTGCAGATTAGTAGTAGTTCTTTCGAAGGGTACAAGAGACCACCTTTATCTTTTGCTACTATAAATTTATGGTCGGAATTTATTTCACTTGATAATAGTGCTCTAACACAAATGTCACAATCAATTATTTTCATTAAAATTTGTGCTATGTATCCCGCAATGTGACTTATAATTTGTTGGCTAAAGTCAGAAATATTTCTGTCTAAAATAAAATTTTCTAAAACTTGAAATCAGTTTACTTACTGAACAACACATAACTATATATTATATTTGTGCGGATAAGCGCCTAATTTTAAGTTTTTTTTCCCTGACATTGTTGTTATGTAATTATCATCATCGAAATGTTGCGAACAAATTGTGCTACATTTAGTCTGAATCCAATCAATTCTATCAGTTGTCTCAATCCACAGTTTTCTTATACCTGGATCTGTTGGAAACCTAAAACATATTAAATCATAATATGTATGTCAGTTTCAATTGAAAAATTACATAAAACTTAAATACAAATAAAATACACAAACCTCACTCGAATCTATATTAATAATTGGTCGTAATAAATAATAATATTTTAGTTACAAAGTGTGCTATTGATAATAATCATTTGTATCATAGTAATTATCGACATTGTTTACAAATTGGCACAGCACTATCGATATGCCTAGATTTCGTAGAATTGAACCTTTGGTTAGGTACTCGGGACTCTCGCAGAGAACGTAATACATTGCGCGATCGCTCACGTAGTGCAAAATGGCACCCATCTATTGCAAGCAATGTATTACTATTCATCTGCTTGCGATTATATCGTTTTTGTCTACAAACTTCATAATGCTAATGTTATAATTACTAAATAAATATCACAAGTATTTTAATGTTTTTGGACTTACCGGTGGAAATAAATCCCTTCTCGTGCTACACTACATACCTGGCTTCTTTTCCGACACGTTATAATAGCGCAAGACGGCATAATTTAATATTTTTGCGGAGCTTACGTACGCTGTCAAAACAAGAGCGCGATTGCTGGCCGGTAAAGTAAATTTCGGTTGCTATTGAGCATTCGCTCATAACCGCGGCGCGCGTGCCCCGCCCACAAGGCCCTTCTAACCTCCTTTATATGTTCTGTGGTTACGACATAAACTTGCCCTACTGCGCTGCATTACTCTACATTTGTTTCAGCTCTCCAATGTTTTTCTACTCGTTTGCGCAGTCGAGTAATAGAAAATTGGATAAACAAAAAAATAGAATTAACTTTGCGAAAAATCATTAAAACCAGGAACGTGTCATTGAGCTTTGAGCCGGGAAAGCTACTAAACCGACGTGGCCTTTCATCGCAGAAGCTGAAAATATCACCGCGTTGCCACGTTGACCTTATTTCCGAAGGTTTGAGATGAGATTAAAGTCTGGTGTTTTGTTAAAGTGAATGATGGCGTCCGCTGTGGCCGACGAGGCCGAAAAGTTCTGGAGTGGTGACCGCGAACCGGAAGACGATGCGGTGGAAGACCTCCCACTAGGTGGAACGATGACCTGGTGAAGGTTGCGGGAATCCGTTGGATGCGAGTCGCAAGGGACCGGTCAATGTGGCGACACTTGGGGGAGGCCTATGTCCAGCAGTGGACGTCTTTCGGTTGAAATGATGATGATGAATGATGGCGAACCATTTAGCTAGTTACTGCCCACTTCTTCCTACGGTGATCACCGAGGCGACACGGCTGGGGCCCAGTCCGCACATCAGCAGAACGCGGCGGGGCCCAGGGGCCCGCATCAGCCGGGCACGGATCACTTGTATCCCAGCGTGGCGCCTGTGCGACACCTCACACGATTAACGGATGATCCGCATCCGATGCGCGCATGTCCTGATATTTACGAGTAAAGACAGATTATTTCGCACAGATTGCTTCACTTTGCGGGTTATATCCCACTAAACTCCTCTCTAAAGTCGATAAACATGAAAGGCAATGAACTGATTTAAAACGAGTAATTTATAGCCCCGTAAGGGTCATTCGGGACTTAGTAATGTGTTTTGGTCGAATGGTAGACAAGTTATTTTAATATTGCTCTGCGGGGAGCCAGTAGTCATGGTCATGGGAATCTAGCTCAAATCGGATTAGTTTAAATACGAACATAGTTCTCAGACAAAACTTGTCCAAGTGTGATAGCTTCAAGTTTATAGACGTCAAGTACACGTTGTCATTAAAGTTTTGGGATAACGTTGAGCATTAACATTCCATTCGAAAAAAATATTTTAAGTTTCATTCTAAATGAAATTATGCTGAAAATCGTTCTACGTTTTATGTTTCCATAAACCGCAGAAATAAATGAGAAAGATCTGAATTAGAAAAGTGAAGCAAAAAAAGATAAAGCGATGATGGCAGCGTCTGTTATCGCGCTGTTCTGATATTGACAGCCATCTAACTACTGTTCACTGTGAAACAACAGAGTCTCTGGTAGAATTATACTACTAAGAAAATTAATTTAGAAAATGATTTTATTGTTTATTTTCTAAGGGCTAAATCATTAAATAACTCTAAATTAAATAAGTGCAATTAAATAAAGTGCTGACAAGTTAATCACTTAGGTATATTTGTTAAGTCTAGAAACTTGTTAAAGTATGATACAGCGTTCATATAACTATTAAGTGGTATATGTACCACTTAGTAAAGTAAACTATACATCATATAATCACTTTGTGCCGGCGGCGCCCGGCGGCAAGGCGGCTTGTTTTAATAACGTGCCATATTATTTTTCTTTAAAGCTCTAGACGTAAGAACACACAACTTATTCTAACCACGTTTATCAAATTAATTTATTTTTGGTAAGCTCAAAGGTAACGTTATTTGTCGACGAAACTCAAAGGGTAAGCTTCAGAGCAGGTCCGTATGGTGTTGTGTTTCGTTTAATAACCCCGCCTTATTCCGTACCCCGTAACGTAGTCGGATTGCTGCAGTTAAGGGCTTCACTCGTAACCAACTATACATTTGTTTCACTATGGCATCTTTTCGAAGATATTGGTAAGAATTGAATTATCCAATGACCTGTATAAACCATTGAAGTAGAATACTGAATACTTTTTATAGCCGAAAACAGTGCCGTAATTTGGTGTTGAACCATAAAAGAGTCTCTTTGTGTTTGTGAATAGAAGTGCGAATGGCGGTGGAGTCACGTTTCACGATGGCGCGCGGCGGCGGCGGATTATCGCCCACATTGACTGAAACTATTCAGCTGACACGAGAGCTTAGGACTCACGTCGCACGCATTTCTCTATCTTGAATAAAGATTACTGCTGGACGCTGCACAGATTGCTATATAAATCACGATCTAAAAATTTACTGGTTACCCATTTAAAAAGATTTTACTGAAAATAAAACCGACTTCTAAAAACACAAAAAAGTAAAAAAAATATATTTTATTTTATTTTTATTTTATTGTCAGTGACCTTTGTTTGATTGGTTTAGCTTTTTTGACATTTTTCACTTTTTTTGTGTTTTTGAAGTCGGTTTTATTTTTTGCAAAAAACTGGATTTTTACTGGATAAAGTGTGTTTGAAAATTAATGCGATTACTACAAACGATTGAATTGACTGAGGAGGGTTGGTACAGGTTAGTTGTGACAAAAAGGTTTCGATTGTAGTAAAGATACAAGTCGACTAGAAGCTCTTGAGTTGAGTCAAATTCATTTCAGAGCGACTTTTACTGGATAACGTGTGTTTAAAAATGAATACGATTACTACAAACGTTCGAATTGACTGAGAAGGGTTTCAATTCGAAGTGGAAGAATCGACGGTGTTTGAATCCCGAACGCAGCGAGGGATTCTAAGGATCCTGATTGGAACGAGAGAGCTTGCTCGGGGGCTTAAACGAGAATCCTGAGACCAGTGATGACCCGAATAATAAGACTGTCTTACGTTGTTAGGGTCCCGGGTTTGAATTGTTTTTGTGATGAGCATGGACATTTTTTTCCGATTCATGGATGGTTGTATGTATAATAAGTAGTACAAACAAAATACATAATAATATGCAGTATATCGACTATCTGGTATTCATGACTCAAGCCTCATTGCTTAGTATGTCACTAGATGGCAATGTGTGTAATGTCCAGCAATATTTATTTATTGTAGGATATAAGCTCGCCCAAGACGTAGAATGCTAGGTAAAAGTTTTTATTCTAATGTTTTTTGAGGTTCCTTAAAATCACATTATTGAATAGCGGTCAGTGATAAAATTCAGTACAATGTTACTGCTCGGCTAGAACCTGATGGTTGGCATAGTAATTTATAATATAAGTAATTTGTCATTTACAAGCAGGTGGTGTGAAAATTTATAAGCTTTCCGCTTTTTAGACCTTATTTATTCGGAACCACGTCGTTTTATTCTGTTTGTCATATTGATATTGTAACAAGCCAGCACATGCAAATCGCTCAGTGCTCCAATTACAAAAGCGCTCGGTAGGGGTGCGGGGGGATCCAACACAAGCAAATAACAACAAACCTATTTAGAGTGCTTAGTGAGCTCGTGAGCCACTGATCGTGTAGTAGGCGTCCGGTGAGCAATGTGCGCGCATTCATATGTATGTGCACGTAAATAATTCATCGCACGCCGCCCTCTAATGAAGAAATATCGTCGGATCTATCCTGCCTGCTACTTCTAATTTACTTTAGAATTACGTTGCTTTATGTGTTGCCCAATGAGTTTCTTTTTTACGAAACGGAAATACGGAAGATTTTGGCTAGTTGTCAGGCTGTGAACACTGAATAAGTTAAAGTTAATGTTTAAAAATAGAACCTATAATAACTTATATAGACGAGTAAAAATAATCAAACATTCTGCGGACCATTAGTATCATTGACGAGTCGCAGATTCAACAAAAATGACAGCACTTACGAAAATATTCATAATTTAGATAAAATAAAATCATAACACGCTTTTTTCATTTCGTTTTTAGTGTCTGCTTCAATTATTGCAGTCTCTCAATTGGTTCTCTAATTTAATCAAGTTAATGGTTCAGTCTAGACAAATATCTAAGAAAATAATTTCGTTTTGTTCTGTATTTGAGGAAAGTAGCTCCATTACACCACGCCGTCCTGTCCTCTCTCTACTGACTAGTTACTAGTTACTCGTAGCACGCAAGAAGTGTTCGTTAATTATATATACAGCAGCTGCTACAGCGCCTCATTTAACTTTACGTGGTAGCCCTGCGTCTCAGTCTCAGTCTCAGTCTAAACACAGTGTTCACTGGACTAGTGCCTTTACGTTTAAGTTCAGGAGGTCTACTCTCTAAGTCCGTCAACGGACGAACGGGCCCGTCCGTTAGCAGTCCGTCGCGATGGACTAAACCCTACTCCCGATTGATTACGGGTTCATAACTCTCGAACGGAATCATAGACAATATTCGTGAACGAATGATCCATGGCGATAGTGTTGCGCATTTTTATCGGTCAATTACCGGTTTAATTACTTTGAGGTTTTCAAGTTTTTAAACAAAAAAAAATAATGTTTTTGCCAAAAAATTACCTCATTTTTAACAATATACTTTTTATTATGTCTTTATACATAGAATTAAACTATTTTTGCCTTTTTTGACCGAATTGAGGCTCTATCCTACTAATACCTTTGCCTATCTTTCTAGATTGTGTAAAAGTTGTGATTATACACTCTGTGATAAACGTAGTGGTGATTATATACTCTGTGATATCAATTGTCAAAAGAAATGTTAGTTTTTATTTACCTCTAAACATTAAAAAAAAAAGCATTAATATATTAATACGACGCTGAAACTTTAAGTAATAAATTGTGAAATTTACTCAACCGCTCTAGTAGCAACTCACGTGCGCAAATAGAGGCTAGTTCCTCAATTTTATGAGTGACAAGTTGTTCTCACTTATATATAGATATTACAAAACATCAGCAGGAACCAACACACATAACAGTACAGCTACAGAGGTGCTTAAGGGCCCTCCAAGCAAGTTCGGAGCTCGTTGCCACCGGTAACAACCCGAAGATAGACTGATGAAGAAAGCTTCTTTTGTGTGGAAAAGAAGAAGAAGCCTATACTCACAGTCAGTGCGGTGTCGCATTTACTGGTCTGAATATGTTACTGCGTTGCGTCCCGCATTCCATCGACGCCGCAGCTGCGTGTCCCTCGTCTACATCACACCACGACGCCAGAGGAGGTCGAGGAGTATATAAGGAGCAAGACAATATCTCGAGACTCTTATGAAGGAATTTTGGACGCAGGCCAGGGTGTCGTGTATTGGTGTTTTCGCAGGACTCTATATGACTTCGACTCAGTGCAATACGTGGCCAACCAAAAGTGTTTAATAGATTTTTGTAAATGTGTTCGATATATTGTATTAGCTTACTATTGTACGGTCGAAAAAGCTATTTGGTTTACAGTTTAACTCACAAATTACATTGAAAAATGTAAACCAAATAGCTTGTTCGACCGTACTTATATGATTATTTTGTGTATTGTATCTACGGGCCTTCGATGCTTGAAAATAAAAGTGATTGATCAATTCAAACAAAGTTACTACCAATAATTAAAGAATAGATACATAAATAGAATAGAATAATTTTTATTTGTGTAAAAACATGGTATGTTTTGATTGCAATAGTGCAATACCTATGTATGTGTTGATTGTATTTAGTTTTATAAATTTTATTGGTTAAAAATAAAAAATATAATACTCTGTTAAAAAAAATACTGCTTTGAAGAAATCCTTTTACTCATACAAGATTATACAAAATTAATTGTATAATTATTCCATGACTTTCCACTTGACGGCCGGTGAGAACTGTTCGCATTTCTGTCGAATATTCTCCTTGATGTCTGCGATTGTCTAGGCTTGTTAGCATAAACCTGCGACTTCAAGTAGCCCCAAAGAAAGAAGTCTGGGGGTGGTTTAAATCGGGCAATCTTGCTGGTCAAGCCAAATGGGAGATTACGCGACCAGGAAACTCTTCCTTCACAATTATTCCGAGCTCTTGCGGAGTATTATAGCGCTCCATTGCTTGTCTGTTTGTATTCCACAGCTATCTAGTTCACAAATGTCGAATACGAGTGTGAATGCGGTATGACGCCACTTCATCTTACGATAGTATGATTAGACGGAAGATTTGGCGCAAGTAGAATCAGCGTCTTCTCCGCTCTTCTTGTAAAGCATTTTCGAGCATTCAAAATGCAGCCATAGTATTAATTTTATAAAAATCTTAAACTTCCGTCGACCACACGATAACTATTTTGTTGTCGTATCAAATGACATAACTAACCGTCGAAACAAGTGTCAAAGTCTACATTACGGACGGGCAAAAACGCATCGGGAGTAGGCACAACTGTCAAATCGAGCTATCATTCATTCGTCGGTCGGGCCCCGAACTACCCGTCCGTAAGTAGGTGCTAGAGAGTAGGAAACGCCCGTTACGATTGCCGTTTGAACGAGTTTCGTGCTTAGGGAGTAGACCCCCAGGATTGGCTTCAGTGTACTTTTATAAAATAATCCTCAGTTAATGTTAGTACGTACCCTAATGCTAACAGATATTCATACGTAGCAGTTTAGGAAAGCATACAATAAATTTAACTATTTATAAGTAAACGATATCCAGCCACTGCATTGTTCCACGTCAAGACTTAAATCGTTCGATTGAGGCACCCGACTAGACACAAGCCGTGTGATGCAATACGATGCGATGACTGCAACTGTGAAGGGAATAGAGGGGTTTACTATTTGCTTTTCCGCTCAAAGCTTTGACTTCAGCAGTTTGGCAATTGTTTGCATATGTGGACCTGTGGTGTAGCCGTAGGAGTGAAGTTAAATTGGAGGTCTACAGATAATTTTTTTCGACGACCCGAATGGCGTAGTGGTAGTGACGCTGCTTTACGTTCTTAGGGTCCCTTTTTTTTTTTTTTTTTAGGATGGGAAATCATCAAATGACTTCTCCCACTCTGGGCGGAGCGGGAGGGAGTGTCAGACTCTTACTGACTAAAACCCATCCATGTTCCTTCCTCGCCCTTTATGTTCCGGGGCCGCGGTATCTCTTTCGAACAGGCCCGCAACCCCAGCAGGCTTCGGCCCTTGCGGGCCCCTCCCCTTATGCTGACATCTCTTTGAGGCGCGCGTGGAACACGAACGCGCCGTCGACACGGCCTGTCGTCACTAGACGGACGGACGGCTAGCTAGCCCATAGCTAACCGTCCACAGGCCCGCATCTACGGTGGCCGGTAGCCACCACGTGGCCCCCGACGCCCGGTGCGTCTCCCGCGGCGGCGGGGCGAGAGGCTCTCTCCCTCTCTTGTTCCGCCACCTCGCCAGCATGACTGCTTCGCAGAAGGAGGTGACGACTTCCCATTCCGTCTCGCTCCGGACCATGGATTGAACCAGGGCCGAACGCGAGAGGTCGCCGCCGCCACGTTCTTAGGGTCCTGGGTTCGAATCCCGGTAGGAGCAAATGTTTGTGTGATGAGCATGGACATTTGTTTCCGAGTCATGGATGTTTATATTTGTATAATAAGTATGTATTTACAAACAAAAAAGTGTATATGTAGTACATCAATGCTGTTGTTTACGATTCCGAAATTTGTAATGTTCGGCCAACTCACTCGGTTTCGGTTGAAGGTGTTTTTCCATAATAATAACCGTTATCTGTTCAAATGTTTTTGTCTTTGGTTTATCCGGAGTACATAAATTCACTAGTAAACCGTAACTTTCGGCATCCATTACGGTAGTCAATGTCGGCACTTGTAGCTCACTTGGTATTTTATTTACTAAGAATTACTGCTCGAATCGTTCTACGTATAACCTCCAATCGTCTTTGACAATATTGAACTCTGTAATTCTCCCGATCGACATCGTTTTTTGTATATATTTTGCGCACACACACTAAGTTTGTAATTATCCCATCCTCGTCGCCACTGACGTATTCTGGGATTCGGGAACACTGAGGAGTCTGGACACGGGAAATAAATGATACGCCTGGTGACCTGTTCAGGTTTAATCGCAGACTGAATACATTGAGCACAACCTACCGCCATGTTATAACAATCAATGTACCCCCATATTATCATACATTACAGTTGGCAGGACACATTGGTTAAAAAGGCGGGTCTTTAGGCCGGATCAACTCAGGATGGATGAAATGGCGACAAGTCAATGGAACAAATTAGGCTAGAGCGGCATTCGTGGATTGCGACCCACGGATGCCCCTAAAGCCCTTAGTTAAAGGGGAAAATAATAATACTAATATATAAGTCTGTAATCAGAACTGTCGTACAGCATGGATCAGAATGCTGAGCTGCGAAGAAAAGCGACCATGCAGTGGAGTTGAAAAAGTTGAGATGGATGTGTGGACTGACAAAATGGATGAAGTAAGAAATTAGTTTGAGAGTGGCGGCTGTTGCAGAAAAAAATAAAGGAAGCCTTTTGTCTTAGTATGGGCTACTGGTATAATGAGGTAGGATGAAACGCATGTGACCGAACGAGTGATAGACATGAGTTTTGATGGACGGAGAGGAAGAGGAAGGCAAAAGAAAATATGGATGGATGTGTGAAGAATGATATGAAAGAGTAAGAAGTAAATAGAATAGAATTGAATTGAATAAAATAATCATTTATTCGTTAATGGACAGCACAACACAATAGAGCAGTACATACATATTATATACATATAACAACATACAGCTTAACAAATAATTAAAACAGCTCAACTGCGCTGAGCATGCCCATAACGAAATGATGTTTCACATGCGCTTACCCTTTTACATTCGCAATAAAATCAACAAATGCGACATATACAAAAAAAGACAAAGCATTAGTATATAACACTTATATTATGTCACCGTAAAATTGTCAAACACGTTATATTGTAATCTCTCTAGCGATATTGTAAAAGGCATTATTTTTCGTGAAATGCTTGCGATGGTAGTCAACTCACGCGGTGTGGAGGGAAGGAGGGGTCCCCCTTGCCCAGTGGTACCACTCAAACTCAAAACTCAAACTCCAAGCATTTATTTCAACTAGACCATTACGGCACTTTTGAATGTCAAAATACAAATAAAATCAAAGCTACAGTCACAGTCACAAGGCATAATAACTTGAGAAAGTACTGTAGTTGCCCATTCCCTAGCGTAGATCTCTATGGAGAAGAACGGGCAAGAAACTCCATGGACACTCTTTTAAATCAATACATTTTTACAAAATCTTGGTTACATCATTCATGTGTGATTATACATACATGTGAGAACGATGTAGAAAGACGTGCACTTTAAGAGCGTCCAGAGAAAAGATTAAATCAACAATATAAAATAAAGAAATTAAAATTAACCGTGGCAGCTAAGATATGACCAGTCCCAACTGATAGCGCCCGTTCACGAACATGACGCATGTATCGGCGCCATTCAACTCGACTATATTGAAGGGAGCTAAATGACCCGACACACACGCCACCATCAGCGAGACATTTGAGTGAGCATGACATTCTCTCAGCCGCCAAGGCATATTCAAGTCAAAAAAAAAGGTAACTAAATGTAAATGGTGGCTTTACAGTACATAGAACTCACACAAATGTGCTATGCAATTATATAATACTACGAGATGGAATCTATACAATGCAAGGATATTTTACAATCTTCTGCAGCTTCCACAATAACGTAAGGGTGCTTACATAAAGAAACAGGTTTCCGGTACCGACAAATCTGTACGGGTCGGTACCGATCGGTACAGTGTTGACTCGCATAAAGAAACAGGTGAATCGGTCCTTAGTGACAATCATGGCCTCCAGTTCGTCGGACGAAGATTTTTTACTTTTAGAAAGTACTTACGTCAAATATAAAAAGAGAAGAACAGTACATATTAGTGTATCTGATATTAACAGAAAAAGAACTAAATATGGAACATATTATCATTTATTCTTAAAAGATATAAAGGACGATGAAAAGGAATTTTATGATTATACAAGGATGACTCAAGAAACGTTTTACTACATATTAAATATAATATTAAATATAACATTATAAAGAGGAAAACTTTGTTTGTTTGGTTGTAATGAATAGGCTTAAAAACTACTGGACCGTTTTTAAAAATTCTTTCACCATTCGAAAGCTACATTATCCACGAGTAACATAGGCTACATTTTATCCCCATACTCGCACGGGAACGGGAACTATGCGGGTGAAACCGCGTGAGGTCCGCTAGTATTAAATAAAATCGAACATCGCTTAATTAAGAAATGGTGTAACTGGCATGTTCAACCAATTTTTCATTTCCAAACTGATCTCTTTCCAACACATGTCTGTAACATTTCTGTTGCTGTGGAACTTGTTTTGTCCCATAAACATTGTTTGTCAAATACCAAGGCTATCAAAACTTCGTTATCCAATTTATCCATTTTCAATATTATTAACACACACCCTACACCAGTAAATGCTTAAACCCGTATGGCTCGGTCCAGGTAGTCGGCACCGACAAGTTACAACCTGTTTCTTTATAAGTGAGTCAATAGAATTATATTGAAATATTATGCCTGTACCGATCGGTACCGATACCGATTTGTCTGTACCGGAAACCTGTTTCTTTATGTAAGCACCCTAACCTGAGAATCAATTAGTTTGCCTATGGTTGTGGAGCAGGACCAGCATTGAGCCAAGCATTTTTATCATTAATGTAATTCCCCAAATTATAATATGCTTGCCTACATAGTGTGCGTTTTATACAACATTTAAAATTCGTCTCATTCAGTTGTAGAATGTGAGGTATTTTATTGTAACATTTTAAACAGTACCCCATGAAAGATGTCTACTTTAGCAAGCCTGAAACCTGGCTGAACGAGTTGGTCCCTATTTCTAGTATTATAGTGGTGTCTGTCACCTCTTTTACTGAATAAATGCAGATTTTTCTTAACGTACATGATGTTTTCATAGATGTATTGGCAAGGTACTGTCAAGATATTAATTTTCCATAAACAGTTCTCTCAGAGAATCGCGTCTACGTAATTCGTATATGGCTCTGAAGGCTCTTTTCTGCAGAATGAATATAGACTCAATGTCTGCCGCACGTCCCCGTAGTAAAATACCGTATGACATAATACTATGAAAATAACTAAAATAGACTAGCCTCGCGGAATCAATATCAGTAAATTGACGGATCTTTCTAACAGCATATGCAGCTGAGCTCAGCCGTCCTGCAAGAGATGTTAAATGAGAACCCCATTGTAGCTTTGAATCGAGCGTGATTCCCAAGAAAACTGTTTCATCGACAAATTCTAGTTTCTCTTGATTCAACATTATGTCACAATCACTACTTTTGACATTTGGTAGGGCAAATCGAATGCACTTAGTTTTTTTTCCCATTGAGTACTAAATTGTTAGCGGTAAACCAGGGGCCTAATTCTGCTATTTTAATAAATTCGTCACTCCAACACGATTCCATTCTCATCCCATTGTCATATTGCTTTTAGTTCGTGATCTGCTAAATTCACAATGGTCGGTCAATGGTCTCGTAATAAAATTGTGTTTTAATGGCATTGTCGTATTGTCATTATTATAAAACCCTTAGTACAAATGGTTTTCGAAATCTACTACTAAATGCGAACATTTATTCATGCCAGATTTCATGTAAGAGATTAATATTCTATGACATTTCTTTCAATGGGGTGTCAGTGGTTGTTCATTGAGAAGTCATAATGGCGCCATTATGATAGTAGAATTAACAAACTTGTCAAAATTTGAGAGAACTTGATCATTATGAAATCAATGATCGAATACTCTGACACTATTTTAATAGCAGAATCGAGGCCCAGTCATGGACCTGCAGTAGGGCATTATTTACATCGTCAAAATTAGTGGCACGTCTGTTTATCCACTCTCATGAAAAGATACTGTATCATTCCTGAGAAATATCGATTAATATAACCTAACCTTAAAACACTTTATATTCCCCTAAAAAGCGTAGTCGACGGAGCCCCGCTTCGCGGGGCCTCTATTTCCGAGTGCATTTTATTGAATCAACTTAACCTATTACAATACATAATTATATTCATTTCAACACTTCCCATTTATGCGGGTTAATTTGATCGTGCCTTCCATTCCACAGTGATGCTCGGCGCACTGACAAGTTGCAATATGTTATTTGCTGAGAACATCTTGTAGTACTTGACGACCATTGCCGGAGTAAAGATACTCGCGTACATAAGACAGGCAGTCAACTGACTTATTCTTGTAGGTTCCGCGTCGAATAATTCGTCCCAGTCGTGAGTTAAATCCCCACTGCTTATTCGTAGAATAGTATTATGAGATGCCAATGGGGTCTTCTGTTTCCACTATCTAGAAAATAGGGAACAATTCGTAGAGATAGAACACAGCGACCTGCACACTGGCCGAATAACGATCTCAATACCACAAGGCACACTGCCTTGTGGTATTGAGATGTTTTGGGATGATCTGGGGGCACGGCAGTGCCCCCGCCAAGTCGAGCGCGAAGCAAACACTGCCGTACCATCCTTTACTGGAACCATTTCGCCGCATTTTCAGGCCCCTATTTGAGAACCTCTGGATAAGACCAGAACGCAGAAATTTTCGTCATCCAGTAAGCTATAATCACATACTTCAAATCCAAAATTTCAAGTCTGTTGGTCATTTAGTTCCGAAGTTAAGCGAAAGCAAAGTTTCGCATTTATGACACTCACTTACTCACTCACTCATGATCATCAAAATAGAACTAGTACTTCCCATAAACTCAGAGAGCTGAAATTTGGTACAGAGTTAAGGTTTAATGGCCACATAAAGGGAAAACTATAAAAACTAGGATAATCGAAGATCTGGAGTACCTGGTGACCCTGATTAGAAAACACAAGAGCCCAACCAAACTATTAGAGAAATCGACATACCGCCTTTACAAAAAATATTCAACTTGGTTGGCCGCTTCATTTGATGTCAAAAATCGAAGGTCTGAAGTATCTGATGAAGAACCCTCAGCTGGTCTCAGCTGTATTAGAGACTAGCTTCTGCCCGCGACTTCGTTCACGTGAATTTCCCGCTTGCAACATTTCTTATTGCTGCGCTCCTATTGGTCACAGCGTGATGTTATATAACCTATATAGCCTTCCTCGATAAATGGACTATCCAACGCAAAAATAATTTTTCAATTCGAGCTGGTAGTTCCTGAGATTAGCGCGTTCAACCAAACAAACAAACAAACTCTTCTGCTTTATAATATTAAGTACAGATATGGTAATGCCCCCTTCTACTATTGGTACATAAAAAAAATCGACTGTCATTGCAAAAATCCAGCGTAGTGGGACACATCTTCTAATTTAATCTAGCCTATAGCGTCTCACTGCTGGGCGAATGCCTCCCCTTCTGCTTTTAATACGCATATAAATAAAATTGAAGGAAAACACTGGAAAAGACTAGACTGCGGCTTTTATACTTATAGTTACAAGTTTACAAGAAGAAATAGTCGAACGATTAACTTTATTCTACTCGAACATTACACAAATTAAATAAACAAATTACACTAAAATATTAATTTCGCATAGAGAGGAGGCCTGTGTCCCAGCAGTGGGAATAGTAATAGGCTGATGATGATGATTAAATTCGCTCAAAATTTTGTCAAAATATAATGCATTGGACTAAGAGCGGCGGTGATACCCGCAAACGTCGCTAGATGGCGCTGACTGTATTTTAAAACGCGCTTACGTTTGTTTTTCCGATAACCTTATATGGCGAAGTGGCAACCGGCCGCGTTACAGTCGTTTACGACATTCTCCTACTGCGCTTGAAAACGTTTACTAGGGATTAGGAGGGATTATTTGCATTTCGTTGATTTCGCTTATTATTTCGTGAGGTTTGCTAAGGTTAGCAGGTTGTTATTATAACAATTCAAAGATTTGAATAGGTTAGGAATTTTATGAAGAAACAGTACTTCGAAAATTCTCTACTAATTTGATTCACGAATTATTGCCTATTAAGTCAAAATTTGAGATCATACCCCGGGCATACGTGTACAGAGAACAATTCCCAAGCTGTGTGGCGTATGCCCTAACAATTCACAAGAGCCAAGGTCTAAGTCTAAAAAATGCCCTCATGGACATTGGCACCTCCATATTCTCTTGTGGCTAAGCCTACGTGGTGCTTTCACGAGTAACCAATATCTTCATGTGGTGCACCTCATAAATGTTGACTTCAAGAGTATAAAAGCTCAAGCTTCAGCGATCACCGAATACAACCGGCTTAGGCGTAAATACCGCGCCGATCTTTCAGAAATTAAACCGTCTAAAAGAATAAATAATGAACACGAATGGGCCCTACGAAAAACTGTTGCTACTGTATACAATAATCTGAACCGGAAAAAAAGAAAAGAAAGATTTGTAATAATAAAAAAACTACTCCTAAAAAGAAAAAAAACTGTGTCAAATAAGGAAATCTAATAAAATAAATCAATATGCCCCACGTTTCTACAAAAAGAAGTGAAATCCCACCAAAAACATTCTGTAAAAAACTAGCCAAGTCTCGATGAAGCTGCTTGTTTATCTCTAAAAAGTAATGAAATCTAGACAAAGTCGTGCCAAGGCTAAGGTTCCTTACTGCAATTTCTTTATTATTTATAGTTAATTTTGTGTGACTTGGCCGTTGAACATTCTTTATACGTTAGTGGGTACCTACAAGTCAATTTTGTAGTTACAATAGATATAACATTACGCGAAAACTAAATTAATGTTCAACGGCCAAGTCACACAAAATTAACTATAAATAATAAAGAAATTGCAGTAAGGAACCTTAGCCTTGGCACGACTTTGTCTAGATTTCATTACTTTTTAGAGATAAACAAGCAGCTTCATCGAGACTTGGCTAGTTTTTTACAGAATGTTTTTGGTGGGATTATTATTTCTAATTTATATTATTGACCTCCCTAAAGAAATTGACGCTCAAAGTATTTTATTTGCTGACGATATTTCTATAATTTTTCCTTACACCGACAAAGAAAACCTAAACTTAAGTGTAGACGATAAGCTCTCCAAAATAAAAGCATGGTTAAAAGATCATAACTTAGAATTAAATTTTGACAAAACAAAGCTAATGCAATATAGACCATACCAGAAACGCAAATTGGACATAAACTACTCATACAACAACATAAAGCTGCAATGCATATATGAGTTTAAACTGTTAGGTTTGACGATGGATACCAATATAATCTGGAAAGCCCGTATAGGTAGATACTTTGGCAAACAAACTAGCCAGCTATATTTAAGCCTTGGGGGAACTTAAAAGAGCTACTAATTTTAAGACAGGTCTAACAGCATACTATGCCTACGCATTCTTCTTCTCAGTCGTTCACTCTTGACAGAGTGGTCGTGGTCATGAGGGGTCGTTCACAGCTGCGGTCGCTGCCTTCGCGATCCTTTTCCACCGGTCTCTATTGGCCGCATGGCGAGTACATTCTGCCAGAGGGATCTTGGTGACAGTTTTAATGGAATCTGTCCAACGGGTTGGTGATCGACCACGTGGTCTCGTGCCTTCGACTCTACCCTGGATTACCAAACGCTCCATGGAGTCATTGTTGCGGGTAACGTGTCCAAAGAATCTGAGGATTCGTAGTTGCACAAGCGACGACAGTCTTTGTTTAATATTGAGTTCTTTGAGTATTGACACGTTAGTCCGATGAGCGGTCCAGGAAATCCTTAGCATGCGCCTCCAACACCACATCTCAAGGGCGTCAATTTTGCGTCAGTCCTGCATACGCAATGTCCACGTCTCCGCTCCATAGAGGAAGATCGGGAAAACCAAGGTGTTCATTAGGCCTACGCATACTCGTGGCTAAGTTATGGAATTGTGGTGTGGGGAAATGGTGTAGACAAAGATAGGCTTTTCATTCTACAAAAGAAATGTATGCGAATTCTTGCCAATATAGATAACACAGAAAGCTGCAAGCCATTTTTTGTGAAATACAAAGTCTTTACACTAACTGGTATCTACATTTACGAAGTAAGTTAATTCGTAAGAAAACACCAGTCACTGTTCCCACTCACTAAGGACCTTCGCCCACAACATTGCAGTGTTAGACGCCATAACAAACATGAATTAGCTTTACCAAGCTCAAAATTAACTATGTTCCATTCAGGACCTTTAGCCATGTGCGTGAAAATTTATAAAAAGCTTCCAAATTCAATTAGGGACATAGAATACGAAAATAAATTCAAAAACAGTCTCCAAAAATACCTTACATTAAAATCGTATTACACTCTAAAGGAATTCTTTGACGATAAGTAAATTTTGACATTGAAATTCGTACCTAATATACACAATACTCACATTACCTACAAATTTGATCTACTTATGTTATTTAATGATTATTATTATCGCTATTTTGCTTTGTTTAATTTTTTTATTTTGTTTTTATTTTATTTTTAATTTTAATTTGTGAATGTAAATGATGACATCGCTCTTCCACTTTTTATTATAATATTATGACAGCTACATATTTAAATTACAAATGTTGGACCCCTGTTAGACATGTTAAAATTAGTATATTGTTTAGTTGTTTGTTTTATTGTTGTGACACTTTAAACTATTTATATTGCTGTGCCCTAGCAGGGTTCATGTATGAAGCCTAATACTTTGTAACAACTTGTAAACTACATGAATGCAATAAATGATGATTATGATTATGATGCCGTGACATCTGACAGAGGATAGTGGAAGAGGAAAATGTGTTGCGCCGACCCCGAATAGAACGGGACAAGGGTATGAAGGTGATGATAACTTTATAATGCTTCTAGTAAGTTCTTTGAGAAAACGTTAACATTTTTACTAAAAACTCATACGCCGTTGTATAAGAATTTTAATATAAATTTTAGATATCGCTTACACGGTCATTTATGAATATATAATCTCGAGAGTTAGTGTAAAGAAATTTCAATGTTTGATCGCACTAGCTGCGTCGGAGGAAGTCGTGGAAACTGCGAAGCGGGCGCAAACGCGGTATAACAAAATCGCTAAAAACGTATCGTAAAACGCTCTGGGATATACCCAAATCGCATCTTTGAAATCAAATACTTTATTTTCTTGAAGATACTTCTAATCTTATATAAAAATCACGTGTCACTATATCCGTACACAATAATTTCTGAAACGACCTGAGACCCTGTGACCTGAGACTAGAAGTCCAAAGCAGGGGTGGTTCGCTAGTATCATAATAAAAACATAAGTACGTACCACCGAAGGGCACACAAAATATGAATGTTTTAGCAAAAAATCAATTACATTTTCATAATAAATAAAAGCGATCTGTTTTCGCTAAAATAATCAATCAATCAATCTAGAAATTGAACTTTGATATAACGAAAACCGACATCTATTTTCTACGAAATTGCTGAATGTTTTCTATTCATGTTTCACTTATGTAGACTATTACAAAATCCATTATATCATGTTTTCATTATCTTTCTCAGAAGTCAAGGGCAATATCTGTTTTGCCGCAGAACATAAGAACCGCCGCGGCTGCTGCTAATGACGACATTGTCAACACATTCCATACAAAGCAATCGACACAAATGTCGTAGACGACATAAGATTTTGGGATCACCAATTTTACAAATACAGCCATCTGTAATGGACGCCATCATGCGTGTTGATTACGTGTTCTATGGTTTTACAATTAGCTCAAAGCTGTTCGTTAAACTTATGAAGTTATATAAGTAAACAGAATTGTAAGAAGTGCTGAAAGTGGTCACGTTGTTGCAGAGAGAGGAGTTCCCTTGGGAGGAGGGCAGGGTGAAGCTGACCACTGCCGAGGAGGTGTTCGCCGATGAGGACCGCAAGAAGCAAATGGTCCTAGGTAACTGACTTTTAATAATAAAGCTACCTGATACCTGCTTTCCCCAAAGGTATGCCTATGGTATAATTAAAGTTAATATTGAGATCAATATTATTTAGGTCAGAGTGTTATTCTGCCAAAAATGTAGGTAGGTAATTATGTCACAACTTTATTTGATGTCGACCTCTAAGTTGTGGTTTTTTCATCAACAGGAAGTTTTTTAAGCCTGCGCGCAGCATTTACTCCATAAATCTCGTTTCCGCAAACGTATATTAAAATCAAAGTTATGGGTTCAAAACAATGTCACAATTTAAGTCATGATTTAAAATTGTTTCTAGTTTACAACAAATGATGTTTGTATGTCTTCCTGCGATATTTATGGTAGTGTTGTTTCCGCGACACACGCAGCTTCTCATCGGAACGACTAGAACTTCAGTTCAGTTGAGAAGTATTGTCTGCGCACGAACTTGCTATCCGCGGGTGAATGATACATTGTGCGCCGGACCTCTTCGGTCTCTTCCATAATGTCTGTTTCTTTGTTTGCCAGACCTCAATCGTTTAATCATCTTTTTTAGTAAACGTTTTATGTCATTATTTTGTGTTATGTTATGTTTTTTGTATCACCAACCAAAATAGAAAAACTTTTTAATATTTTACGTTGGCATCAATGTTAGTAGAGTAAAACAATTTTTTCGCTTCTGTTTGGTACATTCCATTTGCGTTAGGCGGCTTAGTGCGGGTACCATATTAGGGTGTAAAACACCTCTTAACAAAGCCGATAAGCAATCGTTCTCCGCGTCATTACGATCACTTTTTTGTTCCACACGATACCTACAGATATTGGGGGTCAAAGTTTCAACATTTTTACAAGTTTTTTTTTAAATGCAAGTTTTTATTGTAAGATTTTTAAACACCTCCACGACCCCCGTACTATTCAATCCACCCATCAGCACAATGTTTTGAGTGCAATACATTGAGTTCTGCCAAAAAAAAATATTTTTCACCCCAAAAAATAATCGTTTCCCAGCAATTATTTTTGCGCAAAGTTACTTAGTTTGATGTACAGAATGCTTGGTTGACCTCACGATGAGGTTGTTGAGGACGCAGTCAGTGTGTCACCATGTGCACAGACCTGCACTCAGCCACTATGCCACGCGAGACGCATGACGCATACACGAGACACCACAATAAAGTTTATTATACATACGTACTAATAATACAAGCAAGATGGCGCATATATTCAGATTAGTCTTCACTTGAAAAATCTTGGCCGTTTCGAAGAAACACATTTATTATTCTCATATCAAAGACGCAATTTAATAGAAAATGTTGTTTGCATACAAGGCGCGTCGTTACGTTGACAGAGGAGTAGTTTATGTTGATCATAAAGTGGGATGCAGTGCAGCTTCGCACACTCATGTCGTTGTCTGCTCATTTATGCGAAGTAAAGTAGAAATACTGGACTGATGAGCGTCATAAGAGCTGATCATTTTTAACTCCACCGGAGTTATCGCTTTCATCGCAAGCTGACGCCATCACGAGATAGACGGGCAAGTCTTCTGGGATTGGGAACTTTGGTACTCTAAAATTTACCAAAAACAATAATGAGTAGTCATTACTGTTGTCATTTTTATAATTTAATTTGAATTTATATCAACATAACTAAATTCCAAGCCTCCACATTTTGTTTGTGTACAAAATTAGATGGAGAAGATCGTTTTTGCTTAAATTATACAGGAAAACTTCTGCATTTGATTACTTACACAATGACAGAGCTCACACAGTGACCACCTTCACAAACATTATCGCGGCCGCTTGGATAGAACTAACTTAGAGAAAATAGGGGCTGGCAAGGAATTAGAAAAATCGGTATTGATATCGCAAGTTGTCGCAAATTACACTTATCTCCATACAACAAAATCTTTATTAGAGATCTAACATAGTTCCGAACTAGGACATTGAAAGCTTCTCAATCATGAGCGCGTCGTTAGATTTTTACGTTCCTTCTTACTACTCCGTTGGCTGGTTGACGAACAAACTTTGTAGATCTTCTATAAAGCATCGAACATTACTGTCTTTAGTGCCGATCATTTAGTTCCGAGAATTAACTCTATTCTAGAGAGACGACTCCACTTCTGGTTCATTTAAGCACTAACTTCGGTTGACTTTCTAAAGAAAACACGATTCTGCCGTTTTTTGTATTGAAAAAGTGGCGATGAAAGTTTTACCGTTGGGGATGGTTATCACGCCCACGAATTGAGGTCGTCTGAATGAGAATAATAAACAGACGCGTTTTGGGAAAGCTTGAGCGACAGTCGGCGGCGCGCGGCGGCGTGCTCTCATGTCGGACAAGCGGACTACTTTCCATAATGAATGTCCTCTCTGTCGATGCGACAAGGAGTTCTAGAAACAAAGGATTCCCAACGAATACTGGTAAATATATGTATAAACGGTTCCTAACATCAAAGTAAATAAATAGTTAGGCTCACATCACAGGTTGTTGTCGGATTAAGAAGTAAAATGTAAAACTCGTGAAGCCGTACTTTGGAAACCGGAACGTATACATGCCGGACGTGGCCCCGGACACCGGTCACTGAAGTATCTGACCACATCCGGTATCCGCAACCAATTCAAATTCCATCCGTACCAGTTTATACAAATAACAATTTGATGTGCTATTATTTTGAAATCAACAAATGTAAATATTGGTTGGTAGTCATTCAGGATAAACATTTACAGTAAGTACGTACCTGCGATGTGGCATCGGTGAAATTGTACTGTAATTAATTCTATTAAAATTATACTGTAATTAATTCTATTAAAATTATGGATTTTGACTAAAGGAAAGTAATATTGATACAAGTGTGCATATGCTAGGTATAGGTATAGGCCTAAATGAAGCGGAGGGCTGGTCGCGGTCCGCAGATCGGAGTGCGTGCAATCAATTAATTGGATTTTTGGGAACAAAGCGCCGCCGCCGCGTGCCGGCCGCGCGGCCGTGCGCACGTGTACAACCGTGCGACCGTGTGTAGTAGTAGGCCATATTCAATCACTGGGTTTGCATTCCACGCTGAGGTTCAGTGCAACGCTCTGTGTGTGGTGTCATGAGCATGTATTAAAGACAACACGACCTGTCTAACTGTTACGGATTCACCGGCTCCACCTGTTCCAAGCGGTATATATTTAACATTCAAATTCATTTATTGGTGTGATTTTTGGTACATTTTACATGAGATCTTAAAAAAAAAAATAGTTCCTCAAAAATCTACCATAAAGGTGTACACTCTTTCACACTATCAGTCATTATTATAAAAAGAATTTTTTGTATTGTATTGTATAACGGGCTGATGTCCGCAATTCCACGGCGAGGCGCGTATTTTGCGTACGGGTGGGAACTTCACTCGATCCATCCCAGCTCCCCAAAGAAGGCCAGCAGCGCCCCGATGTTGCCGACAATCTCGCGGAGAGTACCTGGACGACCGAAGTACTTTGCCCTATATGATGCAACCGCTGGGCAGTGTAGAAGCACGTGGGCTGCAGTCTCGTCTTCCTCCATGCATGCGCGGCACAGGGGGCTGTCTGTGACTCCTATGACAAAGAGGTGTTTGTTAAAAGAGCCGTGACCGGTGATGGCGGCTGTAATTGTACGCACCTGTGGCTTGGTTAGCCTAAGCGCGCGTTTGGTGAAGCGGCCGTCGATGGCAGGAAGTGCCTCCTTGGCTTGCCTACACTCGCCGTGGTCAAGCCACAGCTTGCGGTGTATTTCACTAGTTCGTTTCCTTACCAGTGTGCGTAGGTAACCGAAAGGGAGTGGTGCGATAGGTTCTGGTCCCACCGCTGCCATGCTCGATCCCCTTCTAGCGAGTTCATCCGCCGCGTCGTTGCCGCGGGAATCGCTGTGTCCTTTGATCCATTGGATGGTTATGTTATTGAGATTACCAACCTGGTTCAGGCGTTGGTGACACTCGTGTATTAACCCGGAGTTCACTGTATGGTTGTTTAGAGCCAGCAGCACCGCCATGCTGTCCGACAGTATACGAATTGAGTGGCCCACAACTTTCCTGGCTATGATGGCCGATGCCGCCAGGGAGATGCCCATGCATTCTGCCTGAAATACCGTGTTGTGCGCCCCCAGAGGTGTGGCTATGTGGATGTTGAGGTCTTCCGAGAAGACTCCCGCCCCAGTGCCAGTACCTGTTTTAGATCCATCTGTGAAGATCCGTAGTTCCGCGGGGTTTAATCCCTCGCAGCGGTGGTCCTCGTGAAGCTGGATTTTGTATTTCTTGTCGAATACAAATTGCTTCGGTATCCGATCGTTGTGTGCTTTCGCCAAGGGGAACTCGCAATAGAATTCCTCCAGTATCGCATTGTGCTGTGTTGTCTTCTTACCCCAGAGCTGAAGTGTTTTAAGGCGTACTGCCGTCATCGTCGCCTCCTGCTGTATGAACAGATGGAGCGGTGGAAACCCCAACATGGCTTCGAGAGCAGCAGTCGGGGTAGTCCTCATGCAACCAGTGATTGCCATGCAGGCAAGCCTTTGCAGGCGCTGCAGCTTGATGGCTGCTGTACTTAGTTTAGTGCGTGGCCACCAGACCACAGCCCCATAGGCAATCATGGGTCGGATCACCGCGCAGTATAACCAGAGTATAATTTTCGGGGATAGGCCCCATTTCTTACCTATCATCCTCTTGCATTGCCAGAAGGATATGCAGGCCCTGTTTGTCTTGTTGTCTAGGTGGCTACTCCAGTTTAACTTACTGTCTAGGATGACACCCAGATACTTGACCTCATCGGCTAACTGGAGTTCCGTCTCGAAGAGTTTGGGTAGGCGATAAGGGCCTAGTGTTCGTTTGTGGGTAAACAGGACAAGTTCAGTCTTCGTTGGGTTCACTGAAAGGTCGAACTCTCTGCACCATCGTTCAACGATACGTAGAGCTCGCTGAGTGAGGTCGAAGATTGTCCCCGTCACTTTCCCCGAGATGAGAATAGCGAGGTCGTCGGCATACCCTATTGTGTAGAAGTGGTTCTCGTTGAGTCTAGTGATGAGGTCATTAATCACCAGATTCCAGAGGAGCGGAGATAAAACCCCCCCTTGGGGGCAGCCTCTGGCTATCATGGCCATTTGCTGTTCCCCTTCAAGTCGCACCACTCGTTTGCTCAACATGTTTGTAATCCAGTCTATCAGTACCTGTTCCACTCCATGGCGAGAGAGCGCGGTGTTGATGCTGGAGAAGTTTGTTTTATCGAAGGCTCCCTCGATGTCTATGAAGGTGCCCAGGCAGCTTCCCTTCTGGTGAATCGCCTCTTCTATCCGGCTGACCACTAGATGGAGGGCGGATTCTGTGGACTTACCCGAGCTGTATGCATGTTGATTAGTATGAAGTGGGATAGTTTGCAAAGCGCCGTCCCTCAGCTCTCTCTCGCACATTTTTTCCATGGTTTTAAGTAGGAAAGAGGTTAGGCTGATAGCTCGGTAGGATTTGGCGTCAGTATAGTCACTCTTACCCGGCTTTGGTATGAATATGACCTTCACTTCTCTCCATCCCTTTGGAACGTATCTGAAGGCCAGACACGCTCTCAGTATAGGGACCAGTCTGCGGGCGACTGAGATCCCACCCCACTGGAGTAGGGCAGGAAATATCCCGTCCGGACCAGCCGCCTTGAAAGGATGGAAGCCTTGGATCGCCCACTGGATTTTCTCCAGCGTAACGACTTTTTGTGCATAGCGCCAGTCATTTCCTGACGGTGTTTGGGTTGCCTCAGTCCAGTCGATAGCCTCTGTGAAAGCGCAACCTGGGAAGTGAGTTTCAGTGAGGACGCGCGTTGCTTCTTCTGGTGAGGTGGTAAGTGTGCCATCTGGTTTGCGGAGAGCAGCAGGCCCAGTCGGGTTCTGCCGTGCTAAAACCTTCCTTACCCTGTTTGCCTGTTGGCAGGATTCGATGCTGCTGCAGTATTTACGCCAACCAGTTGAGCTCCTGTATCTGATGCATTTTTTATAGCATTTCTTGGCCGCGTAATACGCGTCCCAGTCTCTATCAGCACGAGTGTTCATGGCTCTGTTTAGGGCAGACCTTACCTTCCCACGCTTACGTTCCAGCTCCGGTCCCCACCATGGTTGATTCCCTGGTGTAGCGGGCGGAGTGGACTCCGGGCAGGTTGAGCGGAAGCTGTCTACCATTGATCTTGTGAGATGACTTACCCCCTCGTCGATCCGCGCCGTGTCCTCGTAGGCCATCTCGTAGTTTTTTGACGCAAGTTTGGTTTCGAGGGTGCGTGTGTAGGCAGCACGGTCTGTGTTCCGTGGGTTTCGCCTTGGCAGTGTTGGTGTCACACAGACCTGTATGTCGAACCGGATCCACCTGTGGTCCGAGCAGGAGGCCTCCTTTGAGACCTGCCAGCCGGTGGTGAGGGCCGCCACCCCCTCCGATGCCAGGGTGAGGTCTATGATTGTTCGACTGCGTCTGTTTACGAAGGTTGGCTCGGAGCCTGTATTTAGTAGGGTTAGGTTAGTTGTAAACAAGTATTCCACAAGCGCCTTACCCCTTGCATTAGGTGTATCCATGCCCCACAGAGGATGATGCGCGTTTGCGTCGGCGCCTATGACGACCTCCAGCCCAGTGCTCTCGCAGTAAGTCACGAGGCGGGCAAGGTCGTGCGGGGGCGGCTCCTCTGCCTCGGGCATGTAAGCGGAGGCGAAGACAACAGCTGTTGCTGTGCCTTCCTGCTGTATCAACATCCTAGCTGCAGAGACGTCCCTGCAACAGAAGTCTGTTAGTGGCTGTGTTTTTATATTACGTGTTGTGTAGATGCACGCCCTTGGCTTATCGTGGTCTGTGCTAACTAGAAGCTTACCGCCAAGGTTGGAGAGTCCTTGTACCTGGCCCGCTCTGACCCACGGCTCCTGGATCAGCACAATGGCCGTGTGTTGAACCTCCAGCCACTTCCGCAGCTGAGCCGTCGCGGTCTGGCTGTGGTGGAGGTTGGCTTGCAGGACTTTACAGGGTAACGAAGGGGACGCCATCGCTGGTCGTTCCTTCCTCGTCTCCTGCCAGCCTCAGCCCGGCGAACAGGTCGCCCGCGTCGAAGTCGTCCCCCTCCAGGTCAGAGGCCGAAGACAGGACGATGTCCTCGATCTCCTCACCCGAGAGGACGGCGCCCACGCTGGCGGCAGTAGGTGCGGCTGGCGCTGCTTCTGCAGGCTCGACCGCGGGTGCCCCCACGGTGTTTGTTGAAGGCGGGGCTGCTACCTCCACCTGTGACCCGGCGCTGGCTTCAGCAGCCGGAAGTCCCTGAGGGACGTCGACAAATTTGCCGTTCCGACCCTGGAATTTTACGTAGACCGCCCCTACTCCAAATGAGAGGCGGCGTCCGGCTTCCATCAGGGTCGGAATTTGGTCCTCAGGGATCCCGACCACCACAAACCATGCGTCGGCCTGTTTGTATGCGCCCCACATCACCCATTCCCTAACGGGGACCCAGGGGTTCTGGTAAAACAGAGTCCGCCCAATGTGGGACGGCTCCGTAAATATCCCCTGCCCGTCAGGGATGGAGATTCCGCATCTCACCCGGCGCTTGATGTCCGCCTGTCTCCTGACTACTAGCGTGGCGCTAGTGATCGGAGGCAGCTCGGAGATCGTCTTCCTCAACCACTCTACGGTGTAGGTGTTCCCACACCACAGTTTTAGGGCTCCGTTGCTGAACACCGGCCTCGCTCTGAAGGTCGGTGGGGAGTCCAGTATTAGGGACCAGGCCTCAGCGACTATCTTCCGCTGAATAGCCGCGAGAATCTGCTCCGACACCTCGCTGCTGATGTGCCCCGACCGTTCGCAGGTAACTGCGACATCCAGGTCAGAGCTTGCAGCCTGGGCGTAGCTTCTGGTGGCGTCCCGTCTGGACTGGTCAAGCCGCGGCCGTTTGCGCTCCCCTCGAGGTGTTGAAGTCTCGTTGAGAGCCCGCTTGGCCGCGGCCTGATCACTCTGGCCAGGACGCTGTGCTGCGTGGTCGGCTGGTCCTCTCCCTCCGCTGGCTGCTGGTTGGCTGGGGCCCGGTCGGCTGGTGCCGGCCACGGCCTGCGACTGCTTGCCTGCGGAGAAGTTGACGTTACCGCTGGCCGGTTTTACCCGGCCCGCGGCGTTAGCCCCTGTTTCAAGGGGAGGCATACCTTTCCCCTGTGCCTGCCGCTGCCTCTTGGACGGCCTTTTCCTCCTCTTCGGATTGCCCGTCGAGGGGGCCGGGGCAGCCTGCACTGGTGGTCCAGCGCTGTGCTTGGAGGGACCCCCCCTTCCACCTCTACGCTTGCTACTTTGCACCTGCCAGGCGAGCGCGAACGTGTCGCCGGCGATGCCTATCCCCACCGGTTGACCAGTGACGGCCACCGGGGGGGAGCGGTAGGTGGGGGAGGATGTAACAGGGGAGCCCGGCCCGAGGGATTAACCTGCGTGGCGGTATCCGCACCTGAAAAAGAAGGGGGAGCGGTACTGGTCCCTAGCAGCGCTGTACTCCTCCTATTCTTATTATGGGACGTTTTGTTCCTGGCAGCGGTTCTCGCCACTGCCGGACCATCACTTGTACTGGAGCCCGCCGTGTTAGCAGCAGAGCATCCGGGTACTTGAGAAGTGCTGCATGCACCCCTTTTGGGAGGATAAATGGCTTTCGCCTCCTCACCAGTGTTCTTGTGTGAGTGTGTGTCGGGTGTGTGAGTTTGTGTGGTTGTGGTGTGTGTGTGAGTTTGTGTGGTTGTTGTGTGTGTGTGAGGTGTGTGTGTGTGTGTGGTGTCGTTTGGTTTTTGGGTATCCATATTTGTGTGTGTCTTGATTCATCTCTCCGGCTAAAAAGAATAATCAACATGTTAAAAATAAAATAATAACAAAAAAAAAAAAAGCTTACATTAACAATTGAGCATACAAATTAAACAATGAATGGAAATGAAGACAACAATACAATGTCAATAATAGAATATAATAGGATAAAATTTACAAAGTCAATTAAATAAATATCAATGTCAAATAAGTTACAATTTCTCATTAAGGAATTCGTCAATAGTATAATAACATTTTTCCAATAATAGATGTCTTAATTTGCTTTTAAATTGAATAATGTTTAAGTCCTTAATTCCATTTGGTAATTTATTAAATATTTTTGGGGTCATGCAAAGTATGCTCTTGTGCATCAAGGCGGTCTTAGATGGTCGAACGCATAGTTCATGTCTATATTCTTGTCTAATCATTTTATAGCGATGTTCAGACGCTCTTTTGAATAGATGCATGTTCTTTTTAACGAATAAAGCAGTCTCAAATATGTACAAGCAAGGTAAAGTCATTATTTTTAACAATACGAAATAAGGTTTGCAGCTATCAGTTATTTTTATACCGGTAATGGATCTAATGCATCTTTTTTGCGATTTGAACACCTTTTCCTTATTGCAGGAGTTACCCCAGAACATGACTCCGTAGCGTAGTATAGAATCGACATATTATCCATAATATGCAGTGACAGCCGCTGCTTGATTGACTACTTTCTTTAATTTATACAAAGCAAATGCAAACTTACAAATTTTTTTAATCAATATTGAAGTATGTTCTTTCCAATTGAGTTGATTGTCGATTGTTAAACCTAAAAATTTTGTATTTACAACTTCTTCAATTTTTTCATTATTAAAGCTTACATTTAGTTCAGAGTTAGCGACTCTTTGACGAAACACTGTTTTAGGCTTTCACGGTTTAAAACTAAACTTGGGGCCGGCGGAGCATGCGTATTTCATACAAACGTAATACCAAAATAATTTGTAAATCAAACATATTCTTATAGTAGTGTGTATTTTTTTCGATTGGATTACAGAATATCTAGGTTCCCAAATATACATTTTGAATGGACACTGATATAAACAAGAGTTATGAGAAATTTAATATTTCTATAGAAAACTTATTTGTCTCATAACTCTTGTTTAAATCTGTTTCCATTGAAAATATAAATTTGGGAACCTAGATATTCTGTAATTCACTCGAAATAAATACACACTACCGTATGAATATGTTTGATTTACAAATTATTTTGGTATTACGTTTGTATGAAAGATGCATGCTCCGCCGGCCCCTTAAGGCGCTACCCCAGGCAAAATTAGCAACTCTATTTGTGGTGATTCAAACTTCGTTTGAAATACTATTAGATAAAGTTCTAATCAGCTTGCACTACAAAGTGGTTTTTACGTCAGTCACTGCGGGTCGAATAGTGCGAAATTAGTGATTTTTATTCTTTATAAAATCAAATTTCCGTCTTTTGAAAAAAAAAAAAACCGGCCAAGAGCGTGTCGGGCCACGCTCACTGTAGGGTTCCGTAGCTTCCCAGACCATTAAAAATACCAACATTTTTCGTCAGCAAAAATAACTTTGTTTTTCATAGTATTTGTATGAAAAACAAAGTTATCATTTGCGTTTTTTTGAAAAAGTGCTATATAACTCAAAAACTATTCAACTCATCAAGTTGAAAATAATTTTCCTAGAAAGTTCATATAAAGGTCTACTTCTGTGATTTTTTTCATATTTTTTAAACTTATGGTTCAAAAGATATACATGCAAGGTAATTTTTAGAAATACATGCAAGGTTGCTAAAGCCCTGCACATTAGCAACAAGATCAAAACAGCAGAAAATAAAATAAAGACAGTTTGGAAAGTCATAAATAACGAGACTAACAGGAAGAAAATACGTAACACTAGCTACACATTAGATACAGCAAGTGGTCCTAAAAGCTCTAATCAGGAAGTAGCTCAAGAATTTGTAAATTTCTTTACTGAAATACCATTAAAAACTACAGAGGCTCTAAATTCCTCTCCTGAAGTCTCAATGGGTTTATTAAAAGCGAATGTGTCTGGCTGCCTGGCTGAATTTAAATTTAAACACATTAACCCTATGGTAGTTATTAAAGCTTTCCGGCAAATAAAAATCAAACTGACCGAAGATCTATGGGGAATGTCTATCAAAGTTTGTACATCCATACTTGAGACAATAGCCCCATACTTAGCTTTAATTTTTAATCTATGTGTAGACCAAGGAGTTTTCCCTGATTTAATGAAATACAGTAAAGTCATACCTCTTTTCAAATCCGGGGACAGTAAAGATACTAACAATTATAGACCTGTATCCGTGTTGCCAGTTTTTAGCAAGGTTTTTGAAAAAGTAATGCTTGATCAAATGCTCTATCATTTTAACTCCAACAGAATCTTACATGATCAACAGTATGGTTTCACCAAGGGACGTTGTACAACTGACGCCGGTGTAACCTTATTAAAGCACATATTTACTGCGTGGGAAGAGTCCCAAGATGCCATAGGAATTTTTTGTGACCTCTCCAAAGCGTTTGATTGCGTAAATCACGACACATTACTTTTGAAACTTGAGCATTACGGACTGGGTAAACTTGCACTTAGTTTGGTAAGATCATATTTGAATGATAGACAACAACATGTTCAGATAAATGGTGTTAATTCACAGGGTTTAAAAATAAAAATGGGGGTTCCACAAGGCTCAATATTGGGTCCTTTCCTCTTTCTAGTATATATAAATGATCTACCCTATTTATTGAAAAACCAACCTCAAAATATGGTGTTATTTGCTGATGACACTTCCTTAATTTTTAAGATAAACAGACGGGCACAAAATTTAGATGACGTGAATAATGCCCTACTTCAGGTCCTAAATTGGTTCACAGCAAACAATTTGGTATTAAATGAAAAAAAAACCAAATGCATAAGATTTGCTTTACCGAATGTTAAGGGTAGTGATTGTGATATATTATTGAATAATGAGAAACTTGAATTCGTAGATAAAACGGTTTTCCTGGGGCTTACGCTTGATTCAAGGCTACAATGGGGTTCTCATTTAACATCTCTTGCGGGGCGGCTAAGTTCAGCAGCATATGCCATTAGAAAAATCCGTCAATTTACTGATGTAGATACCGCTAGACTGGTCTATTTTAGTTACTTCCATAGTATAATGTCTTACGGTATTTTGCTATGGGGACGGGCTGCAGATATTGAGTCTATATTTATTCTGCAGAAAAGAGCCATCAGAGCTATATATAATCTTCGTAGGCGCGATTCTCTAAGGGAACTGTTTAAGGATATTGGCATTATGACGGTACATTGTCAATACATCTACGAAAACATAATGTACGTTAGAAAAAATTTGCATCTTTTTGGTAAAAGAGGTGACAGACATAATTACAGTACTAGAAACAGGGACCAATTAGTTCAGCCAGGCTTTAGACTCGCTAAAGTAGACTCATCTTTCATGGGGTACTGTTTGAGATGCTATAATAAAATTCCACAAAGTATTCTTGAACTGAATGAGACGAAATTTAAAGCATGCATTAAACGCACACTATGTAAAAAAGCATATTACAAGTTGAGCGATTATATCGCTGATAAAAATGCTTGGCTTAATGCTGGTCCTGCTCCACATGGACAGGGGCGCAAAAATTGATAGCATTAAATGGTATAGTTGGAGCTGCTGAAGATTGTACTTAACTATCCTTGCATTGTATAGATTCAATGTTAGTATTATATAATCGCATAGCCCATATTGTGTGAGTACTATGTACTAGTAAGCTATCATTCACTGGAAACCTACGGCAGTTCTTGACTTGAATGTGCCCTGGCGGTTGAGAGTATGTCATGCTGACTCAAATGTCTTGCTGATGGTGGCGCGTGTGTCGGACCATTAAGTTCCCTTCAAAATGGTTGAGCTGAATGGTGCTGATCCATGCGTCATGTGCGTGAACGGGCGCTGTCAGTTGTGACTGGTCATCTCTTAGTCGCCATGGTTTATTTAAATTAATTATTTTGTTTTTGAGTTGTATTTTGTTTTGGTTTTGCTATGGACACTTTTAACGTGCACATCTTGCTACATTGTTCTCACATAATATACCATCTCAACATGAATGATGTAACCAAGATTTTGTAACAATATTTTGATTTAAAAGAGTGTCCATGGAGTTTCTTGCCCGTTCTTCTCCATAGAGATCTACGCTAGGGAATGGGCAACTACAGTACTTTCACAGTTTTTATGTCTTGTGACTGGGACTGTAGCTACATTAAATGTTCATTTTTGTTTCGACAATTCAAAAGTGCCTGTAACTGGCCTACTTGAAATAAATGCTTTGATTTTGATTTTGATTTTGAAAGTTAGAGGGGGGGGGGACACATTGTTTTTGACTTTCGGAGCGATTATTTCCTAAAATATTAATATTATCAAAAAATGATTTTAGAAAACCCCTATTCATTTTTAAATACCTATCCAACAATATATCACACGTCAGGGTCAAAATTAAAAAAAAAATCGCTCCCCACTTTACGTCTGGGGGAGGTACCCTAATAAAAATGTTTTTTTAAATTTTTATTTTTGCACTTTGTCGGCATGATTGATATACATATTGGTACCAAATTTCAGCTTTCTGGTGCTAACGGTCACTGAGATTATCCGCGGACAGACAGACAGACAGACAGACAGACAGACAGACAGACATGGCGAAACTATAAGGGTTCCGTTTTTTGCCATTTGGCTACGGAACCCTAAAAACTAGCATTATGTTCATTATTAAATTGTCTATCCATTAGTATAAGAAGCAAATCAAAATAATGTTAACTTTACGAGAAGAAGCATGTTATAAATATTTTTTTCTCATTTTTGTGGTTTCATTGTGAGGGGATTTATTACACATTATGAGACTAAAAATAAAAAATAAAACTACCACTTTGCAGTCTAAGAATATGTAGAAATTTAATGTATTTTTATTACTTGGTATTTCTTTTGGATAAAGAGGAGTTAGCTCCAAAAAACTGCACAAAAAACGGCTTTTGCTTGGGGTAGCGCCTTAAGTGACAATATATTATTTAATTTACAAATTCTACTTATTTCTGTAGAATTTGTATAATGGTTTAAAGAGACCCTTACAAAGTCGAAAGAACTTGTTCTTCTCGTCATTCCGATTGTTTACGGAGATATTGAAGGTTCCAATGGTTTAGTTGTTTTTTTTTTATATATATTTTTAAATTGTATAATAAGGTAGTTACTAACATGACACCTGTGGGCCTCGACAAAAAGTTGCAGGCAATCCAAGGAACCTATGCCATCCTTGGATCCAAAGCTGACCAGGCGCCTTCTGCGCCTGGACAGAGATAGCCTTCGTCTGGTGGCGGGGACCATCACTGGACACTGCTCGCTGAACAAACACTTCCACACCCTAGGAATCACTGACAGTCCCCTGTGCAGAGCGTGCATGGAGACGGAGGAGACGGTAGCGCATGTGCTCCAGGAGTGCACAGGCGTTTCCAAGATTCGCGAGGGATCCTGGGAACGCCAGGATCACTTGCAGATGTCCTGAGGAGACCGGGAAGTTTAATCTGCTTCTGGAGGGAGGTGGGCTGGTTGGAGTAATCGGCCACCATGGCTCACGCACAATGGTCCATTTCAAGGACTAAGTGCGGAAACTTAAACCCCCATGATAGATAGATAGATAGAACATGACACCTGTCTGCATCCATCGGCACAATGTTCTGAGTGCGGTTACATTGAGCCTTATCATAAACGGTGATTTTGGCGTAGGGTTATTTAGTTTGATGCACAAAATGCTTGGTTGGTGGCTGCGTGAAGGGTTTGTTTACACCTTTTATATCTTTATACTAGTATAATTTGATTCGGGGAGTCATTTGATAATTTTATTGTGCGGCACTCACACGCACACTAGTGCGACACACACACGAGTGCCTCTTACTCACACACGAGTGCGAGTAAGAGGGTTGATGAATAATATTTTCTGTCCTTTCCTTTTCCCACAAACTAATAACATTAAAAGGCTTCGTGAGTCGTGGGTCTATAATGGAGCGCGCGCTCTCACTGAAGTGTTCTAAACAAAATGCTAAGTAATAAACATGATTCAGCGTCCCACACAGATGAACTCCGTACCGTTACGTAAGTTCATTACCTACCGCTAGCTGTCTACCGATACCGCCGGCCGACGAGCTTGATACCAGATCGCTAGCTTTACATTTTAGTTACACTACTCCAGTCTAGATATTTATATTCACAGACCGTAATACAATTTAATTCGAGGCGACTGTGATCGATTGCAACATTTCAAACAAAATTACTTTAGCGTCGCATGTCAGACGTACGCAAATGTGATTGAAGTTCGGTTCGCATACCGTTAAACTTGCTACACACGAATTTATAGTGGAAATCAGAAGCAAACTTATTTAAAATGTATGTATCATTCGAATGTATGTAAATTATGGTCATTGTTAGAGCGTGGACTGTATTTATTGAGTTTGTAGGTCTTATAAAGTGAGAAACTGCAAGTAATTGACACCAGAACTATTTATTAACTTATTTTGCACGGAATACAATGTTTGCACAGCAATCGTTACACGGAAGTGAAGAGCGAATGAACATAAACAATAGAGTACTTAAAAATAAAAGGCAGTATTGCCAGCTAATATTGTAGGATTCCTACAGTCATTCCGACTCATACTATAAATTCACTCTTGTCTTCTAATTCTATTTCAATGAACAGTAAAATACCTACTGGTATGTGCCTATTAGGCCATCAAATGCTATCATTAAAAAAAAAATAGTATCAGTGTACTGAAGCAATAATTATTGTATGTTGTGTTTGCTCATAATTATGTGAGCTGCTATTAAAGCTTGGGTATGACTGCAGCGCAGGAGGGGGAGAGTTGGGTTAGTCAACTTATATTCTATGATGGCATTACCTCTGGAGTCGCGAGTGCGACGCGAGTAACTTTATAAACTGCGCAATCTCGGCATTCCTCTCTCGCGTCTCGCGTCGCCGTCACAGTTTCAAGGAAACTCGTATTCAGCGTACCTTCGCTGTTATTTATGTTTTTAAATTAATTTTTCTACGTTATCTGCGGGTAAAGATAAATGCTAGTTATTTTCCAGTCGCTTTAATATTAATTTGGTTACCAAGATGCGCCTTATTAGGATTCCGTACCCGAGTAACCAACCTGACCCTAGTATTAAACCCCCGCTGTTCGCAGACCGACCGTCTGTCTGTCTCTAGACAGTTGAAATTTTCATAGAATGTATATTTCTGTTGCCACTAGGGCAAAAATTAAGGGGGGCTTCCCTACTACGTTGGTGTGGAACCCTTCATGCGCGAGTCCGACTCGCACTTGGTCGGTTTTTATTTATAACATTTATCTGAGTAAGCGTATCTATAAGTGTCACCATAAATCAGTTACGTGCCGCGCGCTCGGGTCGCTCCCAGGCGCAACGTGCGTTGTGCCGCCGCACCGCACCGCTGTCGCGAGCTCGCCGCGCACTGCTTCCCATTAACTTACGAGCTCCTTTTATGACATGACCACTGTAGAAGGCGTAGAAATTGTTTTAATATGACTTCTTGATTTGTAATACATTATTGCAGCGGGACGATATTCCTCATGCAAATTAATAATTACCTTGAAATAATTTTCCATCAGGAATTTCTTGGAGCAGCCACGGACTTTAGATTTGTGCCCGATTGTGGCAATAGGTTACGTGGAAGTTAAACAATACTGGAGAAATGTGGTTGTTCTATACGCACAGCTCTGCCTAACTGTTCGGATATGAGGGACTTGATGTAACGTTTTTGAAATAGGGTTTCATATATTTTACGTAATGGAAATGCGTTTTTGCTAATGATCGGTTCGAACAATTTTTAATTTAATCGATTCCTTGGTTATCCGCACATCGCTGGAAACATGGCGGCACGCGGCAGGCGGGCGAGTAGCATCAGCAAAACGGTATATATAAGCGCGCTGTCGATAAGGCTGAAGTTGAACGGCCGTATAACTTACACTGCGTGCGATACACGCTGATTGCTGACGTGTGTGTCGACAACAATTAGAGATCAAGTAGGTCTACACATGTCACGTACACACAGCGCCAGTAAGTGCTAACCCCTCAAGCTTTAAAGTGTTACAGCATTGAATTCGTTACGAATAGTCTGAATACTTCAAAACGAGTTAATGGTTTCGACTTGGATTTGCACCATCGATCACCAAACGTTGTACTCCGAAGTTTGACGTAGTTCGCCAGCGAGCCCATAATGAAATGCGATGAAATTGTTGTCTACGAGTTCATAATCGTCCGAGTCACTTTACCTTTATGTCCCTTTCTAATCGATTGATGTTATAATTTGAAGAAAGCCATTAATGTTTTTATTCGAGATTAAAAAAATAGTGCATTTCCTTTTAAAATTAATTTCTTTTTGCTATAAAAGACAGAAATGAATCACTGCAAAACCGTCTCCATGTAGTCTTACCCCTAGAGTGTAATTTAAACCTGTGTACGTGCGAAGGGGCGGGGGCAGCCCGCGATCCGCGGAGCAGGTGGTTTCAACGCTCGCGACCGCGGCTCAGGCTTTCAGGCTGCAGCCGGCAGTAAGCTGAAGCGGCGGTGGTGAGTTTTAAAACCATCTGCGAGGGACCGCCGGAGCCGTCATCATTAGTGATCGACTTGCGCCAATTTGTACGAGTATTCCCTTCTATTCGGAGTGATTGACCTAAATAGTTGACTAGTTGGATACCAAAATTAAAATTTTATTTACAACCAATTAAGAGTACGGGCAACTAAAAGCCATAAGGATTCACTAATGTTTCAGTGATATATAATGTTAAAGTCCATTGACAAATTTTCATTTTACAACCAACGTTTCGTATACTATTTATTTCGCAAACAACTTATTCCGCAAATGTGGTATTTTTAAGATATTCGCTTTACAAACATTTATATGGCAAATACTTCTTTTATCAAATGCATCCGATGATATTTATTAATTTATAAAATATTTCATTTCTTATTTAGACATTTGGATAAATCATGTTTCAACAAAATAATTTACTGGCTAGTATTTTTTTATTACTCTTTTTAAGTAAATGTTCAGGAAACGCATAGTTTTTTCATTACGTACAAACAAGCATACTCCATGCATGCAGCAAGCATACAGCAAGCATGCAGCAAGCATGCAGCAAGCATGCAGCAAGCATGCAGTATGCAAGCATGCAGCATGCAACATGCAGCAGGCATGGTTTCTGTGACGGCTCCGACGCTGCGGGGCTCCGGCGGTCCCACGCGAGCTTATCGTCGCAGAGGATTTTAACGCTGTGTGTTAAATCACCTGCTCATCAACTCGCGGGCCGCCTCGCCCCTCCGCGCCTACGTGGGCTTAAATTACACTCTAGGGGTAGGGCAGAAAAGACTACGTGGAGTCGGTTCTGCAGCGATTCATTTCTGTCACAAAATTTGTATAGGAAACCAAATTCATTCATTTTCTTGTTATGGAATGGCACAATCAATATGTATAATGTCTTTATTTCAAACGTTGTTTCATGAGATAAAATGCAAAAATAATAAATTGTTTGTCAAATAATACGCTATTAAATAAAAGTTTATCGGATAATTATTTTGCGAAATAAATAATTTGTTAAACTTGTTGTTGTTTATATAATGATGAAATGACAAATAATGTGTTTGCTAATCGTTGCTTGTCAAGTAAAAGTTTGTGAATGAATGTTTGGTGATCTGACTGGTCACCAGCCATAAGATATACACGATTGAAAAGAGATTTGCAAAGAAATCTTTTGCTAATTCGTAGTCTGTTCGGAATTTTCGACTTAAATGTGTGTATAATTGAACATTGAAGTTAACAATATACCATTGAAGATAGATTTCATATGAGAACTTTTAAATTGCTACTCACATAATTTTTGCTAATTCATAGTATTTTTGGAGCTGTCATCATCATCATCATCATCATCCACAGCCCGACTTAACCCACTGCTAGCGAGCAGTCAGGAGGCCTCTGTTTGTGCCAATCTCCATGCTCTTGTGCCAACCTCATCTAGGATATTCCCACAATAGCAACAATATCATCTAACCATCTCGCCGCTGGACGACCAACACTGCTCTTTTCATTCCTAGGACACCGCTTTATGGTCACAGCTTTACTCCAATTGCCATCACCGCGTCTTGCTAGGTGTCCTGCCCAACTCCATTTGAGGTCCATTACTCGATTTACAATCTCGAAGACTATCGAGGTCTATTAAATGTATGCCAAGCATGGCTACGCTCCATGACTTTCTGTGCTACTTTGAGTCTGCACACAGACTCCTGTGAGAGTCACTAAAGTTAAAAAGTTAAAGAGTTTATTTACAACCAATTAAGAGTTGCGTTGGAAGACTTCCCACTAGGTAGACCGATGATCTGGTGAAGGCTACGGGAATCAGCTGGATGCGAGCTGCACGGGACCGGTCAGTGGACGTCTTTCGCTCGAAATGATGATGTTAAAGAGTTTACGGGCAACTAATAGCCCTAAGATATCTACTGCTAGCGAACCTCACGCGGTTTCACCCGCGTGATTCTCGTTACCCGTGAGAATATCAGGATACAAAGTAGCCTATGTTACCCGGGGATGTTGTAATTTCCCAACGGTAAAAAAAATATTAAATCTGATCCAGTAGTTTTTAAGTTATTGTTGTTATTAGTTACATACGAAAATACAAATCTTTCCTCTATATAATACTAGCGGACGTCACGCGGTTTCACCCGTGTAGTTCCCGTTTCCGTGAGAGTACGGAGATAAAATATAGCCTGTGTCATATAAGATGAATGTATAGCTTTACCATGGTGAAAGAATTTTTGAAATCGGCACAGTAATTTTTGAGTTTATTTATTAAAAACATACACACAAAAATACAATTTTATCCTCTTTATAATATTAGTGTAGATTATTTCTAATTACTAACTAATATAATTATATGAAGAAGTATAGATTGAATAGAGCTTTGCAAATAGATTTTTTGCTACTAGCACCATTTTTCTGATTCCCAGTCTGTTCGGAATTATTAACCAAAATGTGTATCTAAATGGGCACCCAAGTTAAGATTTTCAAAGTAACCAGTAGCAATATACTATACACCATTCGAAAGAGCTTTCAATAAGAACATTTACTATTGTAGAACTTTTGCTAATTCCTAGTCTGTTTGGTTTTATTGATAGAACTAGGTAGTTGACTGGATACTGAACTGTAGCTCCTCTCTGAGTCTGAATCGAGAAAAGTTGTCAAGACAAAAAATATTCTTTTTGAAGAGGTAAATCCATTAATACATATCTTAACGCTATTGGTAGTTGGGGCAGAATTAACATTCTGTAGATCCTCAGTTATTGTAAGGATTTGTTCCTTAAACGGCAGTTCAGATGTCAATGAAAACTATTTTACAGGCTTGTTACATGGTTTTTGAAACATGCAGCTTAAATGAAATTTAATAAATTGACTAATTACTTATACTTAGGGCCGGTATTTCAATGTCACCTTAACTTATTGCTTAAGTTAAGTCCTGCATTTAAGCTAAGTGTCATTTTTAGAAGACAGAAGTGTATTTCAATCCGGATCTTCCTCGCCTTAACTAATCTAGGATAAATCGCAATATTGCAACATAATAAACAGAATATGTCATTTGAGTATGGTTTCTGTTGTCATCCTACTACATTGTTTATTTTTTTCAAGTTTTAAAAAGTTCGAAGAAAAAAGTTTTAAGTTCACGACATTGTTGAGTTGTCTGAACAATTGAGTAGTATCACGTAAGTACCTGCCAACCGTTTTCGCTCTTTCTCTACGATTTTTTACAACTTGGCAATTACTCAACTCTAAAATGAACTATACTTTTAGCAACTATACTTTTAGCTCGAGCAGTGATGATGAAGATATTATTGAATTTATCAATTATTCTACGACGTATACGAATTTATAGAACATGGGAAACTAATTTCCAGAAATGGTATGAAGGTGAATTTTACGACCGATTTCATCTAACGAAACGTACAGCATACGTTGTGCTGGAACAGATAAGAGACGAAATCAAATTGGCCTATTACGAGGTAATATTTCGCAAGAATGTCTGTACCTACATTTAGGTACATAGATTCCTCACTGCCTTTTTTATCATTTTATCAACTTACAAATATTCTATATGCGGCATAAAACACCTTTTTGCGGGTCAGAATTAATAACCATAAAGCAATTTTGTTTTGAGGTAGACACGCTAATCTCCGATCGGAACTTAAGCGACAGAAATCTGTCAAATAGATTAAGGCTAGTTAGGGTGGACTTTATTTGCCGCTTAACTTTAATCCAATATTGAAATACACATAAGTCGTTCTGAAATTTAATCCTGGATCACTTCGAGATAAGTTACTTTTGCCGCGCAGCGTGCGTGCGCGCGTTTTGCTCCGTAGCTCCACTCTGAATCCAAATCGAGAGAAGTCGCCATGATAAAAAAATGTTCAAAAAAAATGTTCTTCTTGATGTTCTTCAGAGAGATCTATCCATAGGTTCCATAGGATCCGCCCAATGAGTTAACTAAAGTTTCACCAATATTCCTTTGAATTTTTTTTATTTTACAACCAACTTATTCGGCAAATATTGTATTTTAAAAACATTTACTTGGCAAATAATTCTTATATCAAATGCATCAGATTGATATTTAATCATTTATATATTTTTCGGGTGCGTGCCATTTGATATAATAACAGAAAGTCTATATAACGTTCACGTGACCTAATTTCATTTAATATACTTTTTGTTTAGTATAATATATAACCTTCGGTTTCCCCGAAGAGGTCACCAAAGCGTAGCCAAGATACGGACGCTAAGAAGTCTACATCAGGGCCATGTCTGGCCCGGTAAAAGCGTCCGTGAAGCTCCTTGCCTTGCCATTCTTCCCTGCGGTCATTAGTGTCTAATACTTTAGGTTTGCGCCAGTTCTCGTTAGCCAGGGAGAGCGGGGTGAGGCCCTTGTCCACTGAGACCACATCTCGGTGCATCCCCACGTCGGCTTCCAGGAAATATTCCCTGAGACTGCATACCTCTGGGTTGTGCAGGTTCTTAGCATTTAAGAAGCCTCGACCCCCGCACTTCCGAGGGATATACAGTCTCATCATCGACGACCGTGGGTGATGCATTCGATTTGCGGTCAGCAGTGTGCGTACCCTCCTATCCAGGGTATTAAGTTCCGTCTGAGTCCATTTGAGTATGCCGAAAGAGTACATTAAAACCGGCATGACCCAACCATTGAAGGCGCGCACCTTGTTTCCACCTGAAAGAAGGCTATTTAAAACCTTCTTCAGGCGACCGAAGAAGCGCTCCCTCAACGATTGCTTCATGTCAATCATCATTATTATTATTATTTTGGGTAAACGTTTGCTTCTTAGCTCATAGGCTAGTTTAAGGTACATTAACGGGCGTCTGCCAAGTCAATGCAGCGTGTGTGTGTGTTTATTATTATTGATATAATTTCAGTTCATCTAATTTTAAATGGCTTAATTTTAAACTAATATTAATTTAGTATAATATTAAGTTAGTATAATATTTTTTATAATATTCCGCCGAGTGCCGTAACCCCTCTATTGTTGGAGAATCATCTGGGTTAGGCTAGGTTAGAACAGTGACCATTAGCGCGCGAAGGCGAGCGAGCGGACCGAGCGTGCCGCGGCTGCCGAGTGCCATATCCCCTATATTAAAAGTGAAAGTTAGGTCAACTAAACGTTATATTAAAACAGCATTATACAAATTGAAAATTATTTGAAATAAACGTTATACTAAATGATATTAGAGTAAAAGAATGTTATATTACATGTGACATTAGATCACATGAAGTTAGGTTATTTGTTTTTATAGCGTATGAAAATTATATGATGTGAACGTTATTTCAAGTGAAAATATACTATCTGTTATTATAGCATAATTATATTACACACCCATATTTTTCATTATAATTATTTTTCCAAGTGAATTATTTGGTAAACTTGTTGTTGTATAAAGATAAAATGACAAATAATGTTCTTGCCAATCGTTGCTTGTCGATTAAAAGTTTTTAATTAAGGTTTAGAGAATTGACTGGTGACCCGCCCATTGTTCTTAATGCCTAAAGATGATTCTGACTGACCAAATTATGACTTTTGAATGTATCATAAATGAGTGTCTGCCAAAAAATTTTCTGCGAAATAAAGTTTATGATATCCGCTGTTATGAAAAGTGATATTATGACATTAAAAGCTCTGCTATAAAGAGTAGAGGGTGTATTGGGCGCGTTTGTGTAGCGTGCTGCTGTAGTGATGTATGACGATGTTGAATGTGGCTTCGTACTAGACACGTGTGGAAGCTGCTTTAATTACACGTAGTGTTGGTATGCGTTAATTTGATACCAGGTAATTGTGTCAATACTTAATTAATAGATACCGAACGTTATCCGCAATATAAACCAGTACTATCAGTGACCGCGGTCAGACGATATTATATGAGATAAAAACTCATGCATTTTCTAAACATTAATTTAAAATACGACGTCAACAAAAATATAACGATACAAAACTTAAAATCTGAGCATAGCGGCAACATCCCGCATTTTCTTATTTTAAACTTACACAAATTTACATTTTCTCTTACAAACTGATAAATATTAAAGAGTGACTACGTTTCCGTACAGTTTGCTTTATTTCAATAAATATGTAAGCGCTATGGTCCTTCGGGGGTGTACTCATGTTTACATTAAAAAAAACCGGCCAAGAGCGTGTCGGGCCACGCTCACTGTAGGGTTCCGTAGCTTCCCAGACCATTAAAAATACCAACATTTTTCGTCAGCAAAAATAACTTTGTTTTTCATAGTATTTGTATGAAAAACAAAGTTATCATTTGCGTTTTTTTGAAAAAGTGCTATATAACTCAAAAACTATTCAACTCATCAAGTTGAAAATAATTTTCCTAGAAAGTTCATATAAAGGTCTACTTCTGTGATTTTTTTCATATTTTTTAAACTTATGGTTAAAAAGTTAGAGGGGGGGGGGACACATTGTTTTTGACTTTCGGAGCGATTATTTCCTAAAATATTAATATTATCAAAAAATGATTTTAGAAAACCCCTATTCATTTTTAAATACCTATCCAACAATATATCACACGTCAGGGTCAAAATTAAAAAAAAAATCGCTCCCCACTTTACGTCTGGGGGAGGTACCCTAATAAAAATGTTTTTTTAAATTTTTATTTTTGCACTTTGTCGGCATGATTGATATACATATTGGTACCAAATTTCAGCTTTCTGGTGCTAACGGTCACTGAGATTATCCGCGGACAGACAGACAGACAGACATGGCGAAACTATAAGGGTTCCGTTTTTTGCCATTTGGCTACGGAACCCTAACTAGTTTTTATTGACCTCATCTGTCATGCTCCATGAAATATAATTGATTCCACGTTTATCACACTACGTAGCCGTGCTCGTTGAGAACAGTGTGTTGATCACGGTCTGTAAAAATGTTTCGGTGGGTATTCGGACTGCCGATGTTTAGGACATCAGCCGTGTGCTTGATCGGTCGACATTCGCATTACTTTATATCGCTTGTGCACACCATATATGTATACCGTGGCGATACAATTGGTTCACTACATGCATATCGCGCTCTTCTTTATGAAAACATTTCGGAGCACTCTCTTAAATTGCTCGAACGTGCGATTTTACCTGGTTTGTAGAAAAAACTCGTTTTATGTAAAATTTCTTCACTGTTTGCGGCTCCTGGACAAATAGTCCGGGAAATACCACGATACCATCCTCTTCCTGCCCTTGTCCCATATTACTTGTGGTCAGCGCAACACGTTTTCTTCTTCCGTTCTCCTGTGTCTACCGTCCGGGAGGTACCGTTGCAAATAAAAAAGTCATACTAAGCCGGCTGATATTGTAGCCGAAGGTTGATCTTATATTACCAATAAGTAATCCAACCTTCAGCTGCTCATGTAGCGGTGGGTATAGGATTGGGATGGGAAGTTGTTAAAAAATAAAAAATTAAGTTATAGCACCCCGGCTGAAACTTTTTTCATAAATAGTTTATATCATTATGAGCCTAAAAACTATCGTCAGCTGCATGGTGGAGGGGGGATTACGCGACAGCCGCTCGCATGAACTTGTAAATGATACAGGTCTGATGAAAAACTAAAAGCAATCTACCAACAAGTAGAGAGTGTGTGCATTTACAAGTTCATGCGTCTGACGAATAATCCCTCTCCACCATGCAACTGACGAATTACGAGTAGTATGATGTAAATTCTTTATGAAACAAGTTTCAGCTGGCGTACAATGACTAAATTTTTTTTTTCTAACCTAACCTAACCTCTCAATCCTAAATCCACCGCGGGCGCGTCAGCTGACGCTGGGTTTACGTATCAGTCATTCGAGATCTATTGAACAAGATGGCAACCGATCGGCTTAAAAACACGACCTAAAATGCAACGGTATTCCGGACTAAAAGTTTTATCTTATCTTGAACTGAGGCCAATTTACACATATTTGGATTCATGTGAGACAGCACAATTAGCTAAAAGGATAAACAAGCGAAATGGCATATTTTAATGGAGTACAATCATATTTATTGCTATTAATATAGCAGGAAGAAAAGTTTTGTATTTATTAGACCGTTCGAAGTTGAAGTGCTCCCAATAAATAGTATATTGTTATGTTATACTAGCTTTGCCGTGGGTTTACTTCATACAGGTCGGCAACTATTCCAAATGGAATACAATTTATCGATCTGTTTTACAAGGTGTTATTTAAATTTACAAATTATTTTAGGAATAAAAAGTATCTTTTGTCCAAACCTAGATCACGGTCTTGTTAAAATTTTATCGAAAATCACTCAACTGTTAAGGCGTGAACAAGTAACAGACAGTTATCAACACATTTATGTTATAAGTCTCTGTTGTGTTTTATATCACCGTTTTAGCCTATATGTTGGGAATACAATTTTGCTGTCAAATATTTCAATTCCAATAATCTCATAATAGCTTTGGATTGGTTGACCAAATTAACCTAACAGCTGCCAATCAAATTATCGGATATGGATATTATACAGATTAATTATAAATTAATTACCTTTCTGCAAGCATTATCTACATATAAATGTAGTATCATGTGGATACTGTGGCCAGTGTAATAATTATTGTGTTTATTAGAATTAGATGTCAGTTCATCGGTTCACTAATGTTTCAATAAAAGTCCAATCACAAATTTTCATTTCACAACCAAGGTTTCGTATACTATTTATTTCGCAAACAACTTATTCCGCAAATGTTTTATTTTAAAAACATTCATTTTATAAACATTTATTTGGCAAATACTTCTTTTATCAAATGCATCACATAATATTAATTGATTTATACTTTTTTTATTTCTTATTTTGATACATTTGGATAAATCACGTTTCAACAAAATAATTTACAGGCTAGTATTTTTTTAATACTCTTTTTTAAGAAAAAGTTTAGAAAATGCATAGTTTTTTCGTAACATGCAAACAAGCATACTCCATGCATGCAACAAGCAAGCACCATGCAAGCAGCAAGCATGCATCAAGCATGTAGCAAGCATGCAGCAAGCTTGCAACAAGCGAGCAGCAAGTATGCAGCAAGCATGCATCAAGCATGCAGTAAGCATGCAGCAAGCATGCGGCAAGCATGCAGCAAGCATGCAGCAAGCATGCAGCTAGCATGCAACAAGCATGCAGCATGCAACATGCAGCAGGCATGGTTTATGTCAGTGGCAAGTGATGGTCAAGGTTTGGACCAAAAAAACCAGGGCTGGCTCAGTACTTGTTGGGTCAACGATATCGTCAAAGTCGCGAAAAATAACTGGATAAGGGACTCACAGAAACTGAAAAAACAGAAAGTGTGACTGAAAAAATAGTGGCCTTTACCCAGCAGTGTGTGATTCTGGGCTGATATGACGATCAAATCATTACACGTTTATAGTCGAATCCGGAGTGCAATCCCCTTGGTAGTACAGGACGATAATACTCGTAATTAAAATAATTTCACATCGAGTTTATGAAAATGTCAGTCATACTTGTGTGATGGCCCTGTATTCACTGCACATTGAACGCTCTTCGTCTTAACTGACGTACCGGCTAAATACGTCCGCACAATTTAAAGTGTGCGCCTTGAATATAATAATCGAAGATACATTTAAATATGTGCGTAAGATTGCTGAGCGGTGATCGATCAATCAAACATAAAAGTTACAAGGTTGCCGGCGTCAGATAGTGAGTGATCGCTGTTTACCGCCAACACTCTGCGAGCTGCAGGGAGCTGGTTACTGTGTTACAGCTCCGATCTCCAGAGAGTTAAATGTATGTAATGTACACACAGGCTCCGTCTTCTTAGAACCGCAAAATAAAATCCTAATGGACTTGCTCTGAAAAGACAATATTTTATTAGACAATGCTTTACATTTCTCTTTTAGATTATGCACATTTCATGCAACAACAAAAGAGAAAAAGAAAAGCAACATTTACAGCTATTTAAAAAAAAATCGGCCAAGTGGGAGTTGGACTCGCCCATGAAGGGTTCCGTAGCAGCAAGAAACATAATATAAAAGTTCCTGCAGTTCGTTGTAAATGAAAGGTAAATTGCAATTCACGATTTACGACGTATTAAAAAAAAACTACTAACTACATAGCTCTCGTTCAAACCAATTTTCGGTGAAAGTTAACATAGTAATGTACATCATATATTTTTTTTAGTTTTATCATTCCCTTGTTTTAGAAGTTACAGGGGGGGGGGGGGGGGCACATATTTTACCACTTTGGAAGTGTCACTCGCGCAAACTATTCAGTTTAGAAAATAATGATATTTGAAACCTCAATATCATTTTTGTAGACCTATCCATAAATAAAAAGTAAACTTCCACCGAAAATTGGTTTGAACGAGATCTAGTAAGCATTTTTTTTTAATACGTCATAAGGTGGTTTGAGTTCTCCTAAGCTCTTCAACTTATATGTGAATGAGCTTATAGTTGAGCTCAGCAGCACACGAGTAGGATGCTGGGTGGACAATGTGTGTATGAACAACTTTAGTTACGCAGACGACATGGTGCTGCTGACCCCAACTGTAAGCGCTATGAGACAGTTGCTAGCCATATGTGAAACATATAGCCATAAGCATGGTTTATTATATAATTGTAAAAAGAGTGAGTGGATGGTTTTCAAGGCCTCAGGTAACCTCTCAAACGCTCCGAACGCTAGACTGGGCGGGGAAAGAACGCTGCTAACGCTACAAGGTCAAGGGTTATTTCGTGTAATTTGACCCTTGTATATAAAAACACTTGACGATCGCAAACTACAAGACTTAGACCAAAATAAAATTTACTGTGAATAGCTGAATAGTTAAGGAATCTATTTAACTAAAAACCAAGAAATATAATATTAATTTAATACTCTAAAATAAATGTTGAGTTTGAAAAACAGTCACGTAACGGCTACTTCGCGATTAAAAATATTTTTTTTACGAAAAACTATTAATTCCTTATCAATAAAAAAAATCTAATTAGAAACTAGATTATATTCCCTTTCCAATAAGACCAATATCTTATTAGATTCTAATTGGAATGTAGATCCTATTAGAATCCAAAGTTACTGGGGAACCTATATCACCAGTAGCAGTTGGGCCGCTGGTACTTTTTAACACACATGTTTACGTAACTTTTTAACTCTACGAGTCCTCTTTTTGTTGTTTCTAAAATTCTAAAATGTACTCACCATACTCAATTATTGATATTTCTCGGATAATATACACGTTTTAATCACATAAAATTATATATTCAATGTTTACATACAGCACGTTAGGTATACATACCTATCACTTTTTCACAGGAAAATTACTGCAACTTTGAGATTCCGAAACTAAATTGCTTAGCCACTATATTGTAGCACGGTTCTTCACCTTCATTTTGATGTATAATACTATACTAAAATACGACTATTTCGATAAGAAAACAATTTAAATACGAAACGGCGCCGGCGCAACACGGAAAAAAATGGCCGGATTTGTTTACACTAAAGTTTTTTATTTTATTTTGACGTTTGTCGATGCATTTGGGCACAGATAATTATTATAGAGTTGGGAAATATTGTTGAGAATGTAGTGGAGACCATAAATGCATGGCCATAGTAAGTACAGTCGAGTTTTAATGCATTTTTTGAAGGCGGGTATTTGAAAATGCGACTGGTTAAAGGCTTTAACCAGCAGCGTGCAACTGGAAAATGAAGGTGGTTAAAGCCTTTAACTAGCAGCGTCTCAAAGGGTGTCCGTCAATTGTGCCTGCGATAAAGCTGAATGGTACTGAACTGAAGCGGGTAAAACAGTTTAAATACCTCGGACATTACGTTACCGAGGACCTTGACGATCAAATCGACATAGAAAGGGAACGTAGGGCGTCAGCGGTCAGAAGTAACATGCTGGCTCGCAGGTTTGCGCGTTGTAGTGGTCAAGTTAAAGTCACACTATTTAGAGCCTACTGTCAGACCTTCTACCCGTGCAGCCTGTGGTTCAGGTATACCCAGAGACAGCTCAATGCCCTACGTGTCCAATGTAACAATGGATTTAGGATGTTGTTAGGGCTACCCCGCTTTTGTAGTGCCTCTGGTATGTTTACCGAGGCTAGGGTAGACGGCTTCCATGCCATCGTACGCAAACGGCTCGCATCATTACTATGCAGAGTCCGGGATAGTACTAACAGCATCCTACAAGTCATTGCGGATAGACACAAATATCCTAAAAACATTTATTCGTGCTCAAATTTTATAATTAGACCACGAATAAATGTATGTAATTTTTAATAAATGAATGTAATTTTTAAATGTAGGTATATAGTTATGTAATTTTTCTAATACCTTTGTAGTTAATATTAATTTAGTATGGACCTTGGTCTGAAATAAAGATTTATTATTATTATTATAAATCGTAAACTGCAATTTATGTTACTTGCTGCTACATAACCCTTCATGGGCGAGTCCAACTCGCACTTGGCCGCTTTTTTTTTCTTTTTTTGCTGTTAAATTAATCTTAATGCGGTTCACAGAATACATCTGCTAACCAAGTTTCAACAGCATAGTTCTTATAGTTTCGAAAAAATGTGGCCGTGACATGCGGACGGACAGACACACAGACAGACATGACGAATCCATAAGGGTTCCGTTTTTTGCCATTTGGCTACGGAGCCCTAAAAACTCTTTACTTGTCATTTTTAAAAAGGTTTTCCCTGTGGTACGCTCGACTAACAACAGATAATACAACCCTACAAGCTGTGTGTCTGTGTGTCGTCCTTCTATAGATCTTCATTCTACAGCTTAACATCAAATTCAAATTCATTTATTGCTGTGATTTTTAGTACATTTTACATGAGATGTTAATAATAAATAATCAGTTCCTCAAAAACCTACCATAAAGGTGTACACTCTTTCACATAATTGGGCATATTAATTAAAATAACACTCAAAATAACTTAAGACAGAAAAACAAACAAAACAATAACATGGAAATAAAGATAAAAATTCAATGTCAATAATGAAATAAAACTTATAATGTCAATAATGCAATAAAAATGAAAATGTCAATAACAGAATACAATTTACGATGTCAAAAATGAAATAAAATTTAAAATGTCAATGAAATAATATCAATGTCAAATACTTGAGTTAAAAAACAAAAATCTTTCTCAGTAAGGAATTCACTGACAGTATAGTATACTTTATGAGTTAAATACTTTCGAAGCCTGCTTTTAAATAAAGATAGCGGCAATTCTCTCCATTGCTTAGGTAATCTATCTATATATATAAAAAAAGGATTTTTCAAAATTCACCCTCTAATGAGGTGAAACGGGTCCCCAAAGTTTGTATGGGGAAAAAAGATTAGTTAGACTATTTTATTCGAAACTTCACAAGAGTACTCCTATTGATAAATCCAAGATAACGCCGAGGAAAAGTATTTATTTTTTCATCTCGGGTGTCGTTTACATGGTTTTCGAGGTCGCTGATTACAAAAATGAGATCGAAATAAAAATCGAAATTTTCGACATGTGTGTCGTTTTCATGGTTTTTGGGGTCGCTGATATCGAAAATGAGGTCAAAATAAAAATCCAAAAACGCACCTATGATTTTTTTTTTCCTTTTTCCTTCATGGGTGTCGTTTTTATGGTTTTCACTGAAAACAAATCTAAGTTTTCTTTAAATTTTGTTTGTCTTCGTAGCTACGTATCGTTATGTAATTTACCGGCCATTGTAATTCCATCCTAGACAAAATTTAAGATTTTACACAATACTTCTGCAAATTTCCTCTGTTCTGCTTTGAAACCAACTAATTTATGAGCAACCCAGATATGTATATCTTTAAAATACTGCTCGATCTTGAATTTTACTTACTCTTTGTTTTGTGCAATGAAATTCCCTCATTAGGGTTCCGTAGTCAACTAGGAACCCTTATAGTTTCGCCATGTCTGTCTGTCCATCCGTCCTCGCTTAATCTCTGTGACCGTTAGCACTAGAAAGCTGAAATTTGGTACCAATATGTGTATCAATCACGCCGACAAAGTGGTAAAATAAAAATTGGAAAAAAATGTTTTATTAGGGTAGCCCCCCTATATGTAAAGTGGGAAGTGATTTTTTTTTTATTCCAACCCTAACGTGTGATATATTGTTGGAAAGGTATTTATAAATGAATAGGGGTTTACTGAAGTCATTTTTTGATAATGTCAATAATTTCGCAAATAATCGCTCCAAAAGTAAAAAACAATGTGTCCCCCCCCCCTCTAACTTTTGAACCATAAGTTTAGAAAATATGAAAAAAATCTGAAAAGTAGAACTTTATAAGGACTTTCTAGGACAATTATTTTGAACTTGGATGGAAACAAGTTTTTGTACAAAAAGACAAAAAGTTGTACAAAATAATCTCTGGACTAAGTTCGTAGTATAATCGTATATGAAGGCATTTTTTTTTATATTCGTTAACATATTTTATTATCCTGAACGTATCTTTTTTCAAACAAAAAAATAATTATTAAAATCGGATTGGATTGAACACTTATTGTGACAGACGGGAAACTACGGAAGTTACGGAACCCTACACTGAGCGTGGCCCGACACGCTCTTGGCCGGTTTTTTTGAATTAAAATTACCCCAAATTCAACTCGAGCAAAGCCGCAGACAAAGCTATCTAATACATAAAAATATCGTGTCACATTGTTTGTTATCGAAGTCCTCCGAAACGACTTCACCGATTTTTTTTTTGTGTATTTTTGGTAGGTCAGAGAACAAGTTGAAGGCTACTTTTATACCTCTAGGTGACAAGGGTGGTTTACGCGGACGAAGTCGCGGGCAACAGCTAGTTTATTATAAATGACCGAAGCCATGCAGTAGACACTTTTGCGCATTAGTGCCGTTTTGGCGGGGTGGGAACACACAAGATTATTGTCACGTCTATTACGTGGAACTACGTCAGCCAGGAGTTTAAAACGATTTGGGTTCGACTTAACAAACACAGCTACTTCCATTATGTACAGACAAGGTAGTGTTAATATTTTGTGCTGTTTAAAGTATGGCATGCAACTATCCGTAGATTTAAGCTTAAACATTGCCCGTAGACATCTTTTCTGGGCTTTAAAAACTGTTTCCCTTTCGGTGGAATTTCCCCAGAATATTATAGCGTAGCGTAAGTGCGATTCTACTATACCATAGTATGCAGTAAGCAGTGCATCTATGTATATTACTGGGGATAGTGAACGTAGAGCGTATGGGGACTTACTAATTCACTTACATAAAGTATCAGTATGTGCTTTCCAATTTAGGTTTTTATCTATCACGAGTCCCAGAAATTTTGTACTTTCTACTTCTTCTACGACTTCATTGTTGTAGTGTATATTAGGGCAAATTCTAGGAATCCGCTGAGTGAAATTTATAACTTTCGTTTTTTCCAAGTTTATTTTAAATTATTTTCCTCTAACCAGTTAACAACACTTTTTAAACAATTATTTATGTCCTTTTCATATGTTTCCTCATTTTCACACGGTATTGTCACAGTACTATCGTCTGCAAACAAAGTTATTGGTTGTTCAATATATTCAGGTAAATCGTTTATGTATAGTATGAATACAAAAGGACCCAACACGCTCCCCTGAGGGACTCCAAACATAACTTTACGCTCTGAGGATCGAAATATATCTTCGCGCTTAGTAACCGGATTTATTTGACAAATTTCAGTTATTTGTTTTCGATCTTTAAGGTAAGACTCAAGAAGACTACGTAAATTGCCTCTAATGCCATATGCTTCAAGTTTTCTCAAGAGAATGGCATAATCTACGTGGTCAAAGGCTTGAGTCATGTCTCAAAATATGCCGCATACAGGTATTCGTTTGTCTACATTCTGAATAACATTATAAATAAAGTCATATATAGCCATATTGATAGTTCTATGTTGTCTAAATCCTTTCTGTTCGTCACATAATACGTTATTTTTATCAATGAATTTATAAAGTTCGTTATAGATGTATTTCTCAAATATTTTAGAGATCACAGGTATAAGTGCTACTGGCCGGTAATATTTCATTAATTCTCTATTTTCTTTTTTAAACATTGGCTTCATAATAGAAGTTTTTAAGGCATCGGGAAAGATGCCTGCGCTGATACAAAGATTGACTATATGACTTAAGTGACCACATATTTCCATTGAAACGTGTTTGAGTATTTTTGTACTAATACCGTCATATCCTACGCTACTTGTATTATTCAATGACATTATTATTTTATGTATTTCTAAAGGTACGCTAGGCAACATGAACATTGAATTAGTGCTCGTCCTTATTTTACAGTGTTCGGGTTTCTTGGTGTCATTCAGTTTCGGCTGAATTTTATAGATGAAGTAGTTATTAAACGCTTCAGCAATGGTCTTGGGATTTGATAGAATACCTTCTTTAACCTTAATTTTATATATGTTTTGTTTGGGTAAATTATGCTTCGCGCGATTAATAATTTGCCACGTAGTTTTAGTTTTATTTTTAGATTGTTCAATTTTATGATTGTTTTGTGCCTTCTGTGTCAAGTGTATAATTTTTTTGTGCAATTTTGAATAATTAGTGAATTTATTTTTACTATCCCTACTTAGGTTTAATCTCATCTGCCACAAAAGCTTTCTTTTTCTTTGGCTACACAATTTAATTCCTTTTGACAGCCACTTAGGTTTTTTAAGAACATTAATTTTGATCAATTTGATTGGAAAGCACAAATCGTACAAAAGCTTGAAAGAGTCGATAGAATTACTATATGCAATATTGGGGTCATCCGTGTCATAAATCTCAGAGAAGGTAAGATTTTTGATGTGACCTTTGATCTTGACTATGTTTTCCACACTATAGTCCCTTTTAGCCGCGCTGTGCCGTATGATCGGACAACGCAAATTCTAGCAAATTTGTTTGCTAAAATTATGCGCAAAATTGTCAATGCATGTCATGCTTGCCATGCGAGTAGGCTGTTTTAATGCCAATTTCAAGTTATACCTCATTAACAAATATTCAAATGCATTTGTGTGATTATTTTTTTTAAGCATAGGTATCTATGTTTAAATCTCCAGCAATAACAACATTTTTATAGCGTGCTAGTGATATTTCTCGCAATATAACTTCCAGTTTTTCTAAGCAGTAGTTAAGATTATTTACATTTGGCACTCTATAGATACAGATTACAATTATCCTATAATGCGTTAGCTCAATAGCACAGCATTCAAACACGCCCGAACAAGATAAATTCGAAATTTTTGGTAATTCCTTCCATTGTATATAATTTCTAGCTAGGAATCTCAAATGACATTGAGTAAGTGAATGAAGTGTAGCTTCATTAACTTGTACATTATATCTAACTAGCTTCAGTCCGCGGCTTCGCCCCGTGCACGCAAACTTACTATCGGTAAACAAATGGTTATATTCTAGCCCAGTCGTGGTCAGTCCTTGTGCCAAATTTAATCCAAATCAGTGTAGCTGTTAAGGCGAGAAGTCATTTCATATAAACAAACACACTAATTCACTTTCATGTTAATAATATTACGTTAGGTTAAAAACGGGTTTTCAAGAAACGAGAAAAAAAGTAAATATTTTTCACAAAACCATAAATATCACGAAATTCCTAACTGATAACAAAATGTATTGTAACAGCAAACCGCAGCTTAGTGCCATATCCACAGAACATAAAAAACAGTAGAAGTCGCATGTGGGCGGGGCGCGCGTACCCCGAGCTTTGCGCTGTTCCGCAAAGTGTTTCGCCCGCGCACACGCCACGCACATCAGTCTAGATAGAAGCGTCACAGTGACAATAACTTGAAAAAAAATGCTAAAATGCCTTATTGTGCTGTTCTGGAGTGTAAAAACGATAGCAGAACCAAAAATGTATCAAATGGCGGTATATCATATCATCGATAAGTCTTAATTTACTTTATTTCGATTAAAATTTGAAAAACACAATTTTAGTAAACAAGACAAGAACAAATAGACTTTATTCTTTAAAACATAGGGTCTACTTTCTTTTAAAGTCAAATATATTATTCTCGAAGATTCCAACTACGCACATGTCACAGTCCGCTACTCAATTAGAGATTGACGTTATCGATAACGAGTTATCGATACTTTAAACTAACAATGTTCTATGATATATCGAATCGGCGAAAAATTAACCGTGCGTGCGATTTTTTTATGATTCTGTTTTAGGAAAAGGTAGTATTTCCATGAAATTAACCTTTTTGTTTAATTTTCCTTATCCAGGTCTGAAATAAGTTTAAAACATAGATATATATGGGGAATCTATTCGTAATATTCAAATTGAGAAAAGGTTTATCTACCTTAGGTCATTCACAAAGTCTCGAATCTATAAATATTTGGTTTCGTATTATTTTATGGCTTCAGATTTCCTAAGGATCCAGACAGAAAAGAAAAATGGATTGAAGCGACTTTCTACCAAACAGTATAATTTATTTTCGAAATCAATCAGTAGTTTAACATGGCATTATTAACAGAACAATAAATTCTTAACTATGCTTTCTATTTATATCATACTTACACTTATTTAATTTTGAAATTTTAAAATAATATTTATCGAATCCTGTATTTTATTTAAAAATCACAATGTCGATAAATAAGGCAACGGCAGTGTCACAACCCTAAAACAGGACGAATAGCACACAAATAGTAATGAGCTCGTTACGGAAATATCAATCATATTTCTAAAGGAATAAAGTTTTATTAAATGCATTTAGTGTAGTGACATCTAGCGGTGAGTAGCAGAACTTGCTTGCGAAACTATTCCCTATGATATAATACGTAAACAGATTAGATAAATGGTTTAAATACATATCCTTAAGGTTTATTTTCAAATAAACGTAAACTAATCTAATACTTACTTTCATTAATTATTAAATAACCAATCACACCACGCTGTTTTTAGTGTTACGAAATACAATTAACCTGTTTATGTGTTAGTTTGGGGTACGCTGGTTCCGATACTAATAAAGCGCCATGCGATTTCTACTGTTTTTTTATGTTCTGTGGCCATATCTTTAGGCGGCACGCAATGCTACGATATGCTACGGCGTAGCACCGTAGCCGTAGCGCTACGATTCCGCTACAGCCCCCGGCTTTTCGCATCTCCAATGTGTACGCTATCTCTGAGTTCCACTCAGTTGTAATAATATGCCAACAAATACACAGCAGTTCCATTTCATACAAAACTTAGTGGAACACAACGAGTTACCAAAATGTGTTATTTGTTTTGTATACCGTTGCTTTAGCATTGTTTGTAAGACTTTAGCTATGGGTACTTTTAAACGATTGTTTATAAGAAGAGATTCTTATGACACGTGGTGGTTTTTTTTCCGCATAGGAAATCATCAAATGACCCCTCCCACTCTGGGCGGAGCGGGAGGGAGTGTCAGACTTTTACTGACTAAAAACCGTCCATGTTCCTTCCTCGCCCTTTACGTTCCGGGGCCGCGGTATCTCTTTCGAACAGGCCCGCAACCCCGGCACGTGGTGGTCCTACGGTTTCAATATGCGTTTATTTCACTGTCCAAGTGTGTTAAGAAGACACAACGTGTCATTTGCCACATCTGTTGGAAAAAAGTTCTTGTTAAGGAAATAGTTTATTTTTGTAACAGGTCGCATAATAATAGGAAAAAATCTTTTCCTCTTGTGTTTTTATAATACATTTTGTATTAAGAGGAATACTATCTTGTCTTCGTACAGATTTTTCCTTTTAGCACGAACGGCGACATCCAATGTCGATATTAAATCGAAATCCGTGTACGAAACATCTGGATTTGGAATAGCTTCGCATGAAGCGACATAGTCACGCACTTACTTTGACACAAATTGTTATACTCGTAGATTGAATAAAAATAAATTTTAGAACTGATTCGTTAAGGTTGTTAATCGTGTATCTACGTGCCAGAGAGCCCAATTACTAACAGGTAGTAAGCGATGTGATCACAAGATCTTCGGTAATGACGTCACGGCGTCGTGTGTCGGAAGTGTGGGCGTGATGACGTCATTACCACGTTACTCCGCTTCGTCGCCGAGCGCCGGTGCGAGCGATGTTACACATTGGGACATTTCTATTTTGGGGAACTGAGTGTTTGAATTATTTTCGGACTATGCCGAGGTCTTTAGATGTGTGTTTAAATGCTTTAATGAAGTCAAAATCGGATCGTTTGTTTCAAAAATATATCAATATAAGGTTATCTACGTCTTCTCGATGGAAATGAATAAACACCAAATAACATGGTAACTCTGTTTACATCACTTCAAACAGAACATCTCTTTTTATTCCAGTTGTTGTAACTTAAACAGATCGTATTATGTTGTTAGAAGATTAAGATAATTTAATATACAATTAATTCACAGAAATACAAGTTTAAGGAAACTTTCATAATTTTATTTTACTAAATAAGTTTGTATGAAACATCTCATTTTTAACCCCTTCTCTTCAAATATTTCTTCCCTCCGAGTGGCTCTAAGGAGCCGTCGAATATTTTAACACTGCGCAGCGCGCAGCATAGCAATTAAACGTGTTTTAGAATGAAGGCATTTCCCGACAAGACGATGCGGCGCGCGGTGGGTGGCGGCGCGGCGCGCGTCTCTAATCACAGCGTGCGGCGCAGCTTACTGGTCGCTTTGCCTTTGTGCTGGCTCGTCATCATCCGTGTCTTGTTCTCACTCCTCACAATATTAAGGTCAACAGCTCATTATGTGTGTGTGTTACACTTTGTAGCGACGGTCTTGAGCTATGAGTCACCAGGTCAAGTCTTTTGTACTTTTGTCTCCTGAACGGCTATGTTCTATGTTTAGTGCCCTACATAATCTGCTATAACAGTTTATCATTTTTTTTCTCTAATTAAGTGTTCATACATGTTTTGATAATTAATGGTACAACAATATTAAAAGGCCATGTTTTCTTTGTTTAACCCATTTTCCTTTTGTTATCAAGTAATAAAAAATAGTGAGCGTTAGTCTACTCAGTATTATAGCTTCTAAAAGTAAGATGTGTCCTGACTTAAGAAAGGAAATAGATTCATAACCGAACCAGGTATAAACTTCTCGACTGTTATACACGTCACTATTTGATACAGAAGCTGTACAGGGTTCAAGTACTTGTGTGTCTCAATCCCCTCTCATTCACTATTTATCTGATTAGCCACAAATTCGAACTACTTCCACGCTTGTGCGGCACTTTTGTCGTGTCCTACTTTCTTAACTACAATAGTATATTTATCTACAACAGTAAAGTTTTGTGCACATAGTGCGACATCGCGGTCGAGTCAATATCTGCGCCGCGCGCCACTGTCGCACAAACTTTCCTTGTGCAAATTATTTGATGAATCTTCTTCTATATATATATATATAAAATGGTAAACTGACTGACTGACTGACTGACTGACTGACTGACTGGGTGATATATCAACGCACAGCCCAAACCGCTGGGTCTACAGATTCCAAATTTGGCAAGAAGGTTCCTTATGTGGTCTAGGGGTGCATTAAGAAAGGATTTTTCAAAATTCACCCTCTAAGGGGGTGAAACGGGCCCCCAAAGTTTGTATGGGAAAACAAAATTAGTTAGACTATTTCATTCAAAACTTCACAAGAGTACTCCTATTGATAAATGAGAAGAAAAGGGTTTCAGTTTTTTTCAAAATTCAACCCTTAAGAGGGGTAAATGGGGTGACAAAGTCTGAAAATCAACGCACAGCCCAAACCATTGGGTCCACAGATTCGAAATTTGGCAAGTAGGTTCCTTATGTGGTCTAGGGGTGCACTAAGAAAGGATTTTTCAAAAATCACCCTCTAAGGGGGTGATTCGGGCCCCCAAAGTTTGTATGGGGAAACAAGATTAGTTAGACTATTTCATAAGAAACTTCACAAGAGTACTCCTATTGATAAATTAGTAGAAATGGGTTTCAGGTTTTTTCAAAATTCAACCCCTAAGAGGGGTTAATGGGGTGACAAAGTCTAAAAATCAACGCACAGCCCCAACCGCTGAGTCTACAGATTCCAAATTTGGCAAGTAAGTTTCTTATGTAGTCTAGGGGTGCACTAAGAAAGGATTTTTCAAAATTCACCCTCTAATGAGGTGAAACGGGTCCCCAAAGTTTGTATGGGGAAAAAAGATTAGTTAGACTATTTTATTCGAAACTTCACAAGAGTACTCCTATTGATAAATCCAAGATAACGCCGAGGAAAAGTATTTATTTTTTCATCTCGGGTGTCGTTTACATGGTTTTCGAGGTCGCTGATTACAAAAATGAGATCGAAATAAAAATCGAAATTTTCGACATGTGTGTCGTTTTCATGGTTTTTGGGGTCGCTGATATCGAAAATGAGGTCAAAATAAAAATCCAAAAACGCACCTATGATTTTTTTTTTCCTTTTTCCTTCATGGGTGTCGTTTTTATGGTTTTCACTGAAAACAAATCTAAGTTTTCTTTAAATTTTGTTTGTCTTCGTAGCTACGTATCGTTATGTAATTTACCGGCCATTGTAATTCCATCCTAGACAAAATTTAAGATTTTACACAATACTTCTGCAAATTTCCTCTGTTCTGCTTTGAAACCAACTAATTTATGAGCCACCCAGATATGTATATCTTTAAAATACTGCTCGATCTTGAATTTTACTTACTCTTTGTTTTGTGCAATGAAATTCCCTCATTAGGGTTCCGTAGTCAACTAGGAACCCTTATAGTTTCGCCATGTCTGTCTGTCCATCCGTCCTCGCTTAATCTCTGTGACCGTTAGCACTAGAAAGCTGAAATTTGGTACCAATATGTGTATCAATCACGCCGACAAAGTGGTAAAATAAAAATTGGAAAAAAATGTTTTATTAGGGTAGCCCCCCTATATGTAAAGTGGGAAGTGATTTTTTTTTTATTCCAACCCTAACGTGTGATATATTGTTGGAAAGGTATTTATAAATGAATAGGGGTTTACTGAAGTCATTTTTTGATAATGTCGATAATTTCGCAAATAATCGCTCCAAAAGTAAAAAACAATGTGTCCCCCCCCCCTCTAACTTTTGAACCATAAGTTTAGAAAATATGAAAAAAATCTGAAAAGTAGAACTTTATAAGGACTTTCTAGGACAATTATTTTGAACTTGGATGGAAACAAGTTTTTGTACAAAAAGACAAAAAGTTGTACAAAATAATCTCTGGACTAAGTTCGTAGTATAATCGTATATGAAGGCATTTTTTTTTATATTCGTTAACATATTTTATTATCCTGAACGTATCTTTTTTCAAACAAAAAAATAATTATTAAAATCGGATTGGATTGAACACTTATTGTGACAGACGGGAAACTACGGAAGTTACGGAACCCTACACTGAGCGTGGCCCGACACGCTCTTGGCCGGTTTTTTTGAATTAAAATTACCCCAAATTCAACTCGAGCAAAGCCGCAGACAAAGCTATCTAATACATAAAAATATCGTGTCACATTGTTTGTTATCGAAGTCCTCCGAAACGACTTCACCGATTTTTTTTTTTGTGTATTTTTGGTAGGTCAGAGAACAAGTTGAAGGCTACTTTTATACCTCTAGGTGACAAGGGTGGTTTACGCGGACGAAGTCGCGGGCAACAGCTAGTATTATATAAAGAAAGACATTTATAATTACTGATTGTTTTATTCTTTCGTTTTAACACAAATGTACAAAAAAAAAAACAGTTTTTATTAAACACAATGTTTATGTCCGTTTATTTTAAATTACAATTTATCGCGTTTCGATGGATACGCGCGGAAACGGCGAATCGCGTTCGAATACATGTGAAGCTTACTGTGTCGTGCGGTCCATGGCTCTTTACGAGGCCCCAGTGTGGGCGCGTTCTTTGAGGCGGCGAGCCGCCCATTACCTGAACGCGCCCCAGAAAGTGGAGGCCGTAAAAATGGTCCATGGGTACCGCACGATCGCCCGCGAGGCGGCGGGCCTGCTTGCCGGATTGACGCCATGGGATCTGGAGGCAATAGTCCTCGCGCGCCTGCACGAATGGCGCGCGGAGGCACTACGCCGGGGGGAAACTCCGCTGCCGCGGCAAATCGCCGCTCAGCGGACAGACCTCCGGCGCGATCTCATGGCGACATGGAGAGAGCGACTTTCGCAACCCAGTGCAAGGCACGCCACGATAGTGGCGGTAAGTCCCCTCTTTGATTAGTGGCTGGAGAGGCGGCACGGCGTCCTCACCTTCCCCCTGACGCAGGACACCGATGACGGATCACCGGACACGGATGTTTCGGGAGGTACCTATACTGAATCGGGCGGGAGGAAACGCCCGGGTGTTTCCACTGCGAGGATCGCCGAGAGGACACGGTGGAGCACACGGTGGAGGTCTGCCCCGCGTGGGCGGAGCACCGCCGTGTCCTCGTAGCGGCGATCGGCGGCGGCGACCTCTCGCGTCCGGCCCTGGTTCAATCCATGGTCCGGAGCGAGACGGAATGGGAAGCCGTCACCTCCTTCTGCGAAGCAGTCATGCTAGCGAAGGAGGTGGCGGAACGAGAGAGGGAGAAAGCCTCTCTTCCCAGCCGCCGCGGGAGACGCACTGGGCACCGGGGGCCACGTGGTGGCTACCGGCCACCGTAGATGCGGGCCTGTGGACGGTTAGCTATGGGCTAGTTAGCCGTCGGTCCGTCTAATGACGGCAGGCCGTGTCGACGGCGCGATCGTGTTCCACGCGTGCCTCAAAGAGATGTCAGCATAAGGGGAGGGGCCCGCAAGGGCCGAAGCCTGCCGGGGTTGCAGGCCTATTCGAAAGAGATACCGCGGCCCCGGAACATAAAGGGCGAGGAAAGAACATGCATAGGTTTTAGTCAGTAAAAGTCTGACACTCCCTCCCGCTCCGCCCAGAGTGGGAGAAGTCATTTGATGATTTCCCATCCGAAAAAAAAATGAAAAAAAAAGCTTACTGTAGAATATGTTATTGTATTATGTTTGTTTTTTGTTATTTATTGAGATACGTGTCAATGATAAGTATCATTTCGTACCCTTTTTTTCCGATGGGAAATCATCAAATGACTTCTCCCAATCAGGGCGGAGCGGGGGGGAGTGTCAGACTTTTACTGACTAAATAATAAAATAAAAATAAAATTCATTTATTTCAGGCAAGACGCCCATACAAAGGACACAATTCAAAAAAAAAAAAACAAAAAATACAAATATAGCTACAAATTTCATAATAATAATAACAACAGAATCAATGAGTGAAAATATAAAATTAAAATGGAAATAAATAAAAAGAAATTGAAATAAATCGAATATACTAATTAAAGTTGGACTTAAATGAAATAAATTAAAAATGAATAAAATTAAAAAGAATTAAAAATTGTTAGCAGGAATATTGACAGCCATATACAAAGAAATAATTAGCTTCATATATGGCTCTCAATATTCCATTGTCAAGCCCATCCATGTTCCTTCCTCGCCCTTTATAATAATAATAATATATATATATGTAACCTTTGTGTTGGCGCTGGCACTGACGTTGACATTTATGTAAAAAACGTATCGTGACATGGAGTTATATTTTATAAATGTTGTGAATTTTCTTTAATTTAAAGTGTAATAGACGATTTAAGTTTCCTATAATAATAATGTAAATCATGAACATTTAATTGTCGATTCTCTGTTTTAGGTTAGTAATTATTTTTCTTTCTTTTTTTTTTCTCGTTAGTTGATATTTGGTACTTATGTTAAACTTATTTTGATTTAATGAATAAAACTCTGTTTTAGATGAATCACATTGAGTTATGCTTTAAAAAGAAACTAACTGCCGATCTTATAAATCGACAAATTATTCATATACATGTGAAGAAGAAAAATAATAATCGTTGACGTGAACAGTGGAGAAATTAAGATTTAAACCAGATGATAATAAGACAAATATTTATGCCATAACCTCCATTACGGATACACAAAACCATTTAATTATCATTTAATTCGGGTAACAAAAGACCCATATCACATATACCTTACAGACTAACACACATATTTATTAAAACCACAAAAACATAAATAAAACTACTTCACACGAAGAGACGGCGTCATGTTGCGCTGCGTGGTGTCGCGTAGCCTTCCGCGGAATCGCCGATACACGACACCTTTCGGCCAAAACTCTTCCTTGAGGAAGGTCTCCTCAATATCATGAGTCGGAACTCGCACCACGAACGATTTAAAATTCGTGTTGTGGCGCGACTCCAACTTCTCGACCCTCACTGTCCAGTTGGTTTTCGCTCGGACGTACTCCACGATCTTCTCAACTTTCGTGGTGTGAAGTAGCCGGGACACATAGAGCTGCGTCGTTGGTATCGCCGGACGCAACACACTGGGTCCTTCTTCCGCGGTCCCGCACTGGTTCCGACTAGGTGGCTTCTTCCTTTTCTTCCTCTCCACCTGTGAAGGTGGAAGAAAAGGCATCCTCGTCACACGTGGCCGCTGCTGGGCCTTGCTGTTTCGAACCCTTGTTGGAAGGTTCACAACAGCTCTTATTTTTCCCCTTCTTCACCTGCAATACAGGTTCGTGCGTGGCGACAATAGCAGCGTAGGCACGTTTAGGGGTCGACGTACCGAGTACCGTATCGAGTCAGCAACTTCGGCGGCGCATGTTGCAACGCGTGCGATAGCAGCAGGTGACGCAGTGGAGCTGGCTGACTCAAAACTGCCGACGCTAGCGTTTCTCGCTCCGCAACGTGTGCTCACGTTGGAGGCAGCAGGCGACCTATTTACCTTAATAGCGTTGAGCAACAACTCCATTTCGGCACGTAGATCACCAATGACGTTATCCGACGCCTCCAACTTGGAATGTACCTCGACCAGGCTTGCCTTGAGAGTTGTGATGTCCTTCAGCAACCTGGTGACGTCGACGTAGTCAAACGTGACTGGGGGCAGCTTATGAAGCTCCTTCGCCACAAAAGCGGGCACGTCGTCCGGGTCGGTGCTCTTCATCAATGTGATGATGTCCTGATGTCAGGGCCACGGTATCTCTTTCGAACAGTCCTGCAGCCCCGGCAGGCTTCGGCCCTTGCGGACCCCTTCCTTTGCTGACATCTGTTTGAGGGGCGCGTGGAACGCGAACCCTCCGTCTCGCTCCGTCGACAGGGCCTGTCGTCATAAGACGGACGGACGGTGAGCTAACTCACGGTCCACAAGCCCGCGTCAACGGTGGCCGGTAGCCACCACGTGGCCCCCGACGCCCAGTGCGTCTTCCGCGGCGGCTGGGGCGAGAGGTTCTCTCCCTCTCACGTTCCGCCACCTCCTTCGCATGACTGCTTCACAGAAGGACGAAGGACGCTACGAGGACACGGCGTTGCTCCACCCACGCGGGACAGACCTCCACCGAGTATCACTTCGTACCCTGGCATTAGACAATTGTGGGTTTACGAAGGTGAAATATTGTTGGTAGCTGTTTGATTTCTCCAATCATAAAACAAAGATTACGTATAGGACCGCTTCTACAGACGAACAACGACTAATCACAGGTTCCGGCCGACCTTAATCGAAACACTGTCATTTGACAGTGAAATATAAGTACGAACTGTTTGAGTAACCAGTTAATCATAGTCACAGTCGTCATTTGCCTAGCGCTAGTCCCGTCACAACTTGACCTAACTTTGAAACCAGACGTAACGGAACATTAATATCCACGACCCAATGACTGCGCAATATTGAAATTCTACGTCTTATAGTCCTGTGCTCAAACTTTCGGGGCTTCTGATCATCACGGTAGGTACAAGTAAAATGGCAAAATGGCTTTCAAACAAACAGTTCGGAAGTACTATTTAAAGTCAGACTAAATTACCCACAAACTCACAAGCTAGTCGTAGTTATTATTATGAGGTTTCTCGTATTTTAAACCATTATAATTTGTATGTATTAGTTTATTTCATCTTATCTGTAATATATGTGTATTAGTATGTATACTATTTATGTATTCGTTCGTGTTAACAAAATGGCATTGTTCTCATTGATTTTTGTACTCTACCACAATGCTGTCATATTTGACCCAAAGGTTGACTGGTAGAGACTGCCTTGTGGCATTAAGTCCGCCTATTTTCACTCTTATACATGAAGTTTAAATAAATAAATAAAAACAGGTAACGATTTCAATAAATCGTTATATTCGTAGAGTGTAAATGTGGTGGTGTTCCACAAACCAAACGATGGAGCACTTAGTATCGTGTCCTGCGTGTCCTGTTGTTTGTTCACTATAACTGATGGACGCCACCGCGCAGGGGCAAAAGTAGCTCAGTTCCAGGCTGATACAATTTAAATTGCCATCGTCTCGCTATGGAGAAGAAGATTCGTACACCGACCGGAAACGACGGCTATCGAAGCATTCTCGATTTATTAGGTATGGTCATCCATCCATGAACCGCGAACTGGAAGACGTTGTGTTGTCCCACTAGGTGAACAGATGATCTGGTGAGGGCTGCGCTAATACGTTGGATGCGAATCGCACGGGTCCGGTCATTGTGGCGACCACACAACATAAAAAACAGTAGAAATCGCATGGCGCTTTGTTAGTATCGGAACCAGCGTACCCCAAACTAACACATAAACAGGTTAATTGTATTTCGTAACACTAAAAAAAGCGTGGTGTGATTGGTTATTTAATAATGAATGAAAGTAAGTATTAGATTAGTTTACGTTTATTTGAAAATGTAGATAAAGTGGTATATTATCTAATCTGTTTACGTATTAGATCATAGGGAATAATTTCACAAGCAAGTTCTGCTATTCACCGCTAGGATGTCACTACACTAAATGCATTTAATAAAACTTTATTTTTTTAGGAATATGATTGATATTTCCGTAACGAGCTCATTACTATTTGTGTGCTATTCGTCCTGTTTTAGGGTTGTAACGCTGCCCTTGCCTTATTTATCGACATAGTGTTTTATTTTTAAATAAAATACAGGATTCGATAAATATTTTAAAATTTCATAATGAAATAAGTACTTATGTTTGAAATCAAGTGTTATGAATTTATAATAATGCTTATGATATTAGAATTTATTGTTCTGTTAATACTGTCATGTTTAACTACTGATTGATTTCGAAAATAAATTAGACTATTTGGTAGAAAGTCGCTTTAATCCATTTTTCTTTTCTGTCTGGATCCTTAGGAAATCTGAAGCCTTAAAATAATACGAAACCAAATATTTATAGATTCAAGACTTTGTGAATGACCTAAGGTCGATAAACCTTTTCTCAATTTGAATATTACGAATAGATTCCCCATATATAATGATAATAATAATAAAGCCTTTTATTCCGAAACCAAACAATTACACCAACAATAATGGTTAAAACAAAAATCACAAAATGTTTCGAATTTCGGTGTGCCTCGTGGCATAGGCCTCCTCTAACAATTTCCATTGTCGTCTGTCGCTGGGTACCCTCCTCCAGTTTGAACCTGCTGTCCCCATAAATATCTATGTTTTAAACTTATTTCAGACCTGGATAAGAAAAATTAAACAAAAATGTTTTAACATTTCATGGAAATACTACCTATTCCTAAAACAGAATCATAAAAAAATCGCACGCACGGTTAAGTTTTCGCCGATACATCATAGAACATTGTAAGTTTAAAATATCGATAATGAGTTATCGATAACGTCAATCTCTAATTGAGTAGCGGACTGTGACATGTGCGTAGTTGGAATCTTCGAGAATAATATGTTTGACTTTAAAAGAAAGTAGACCCTATGCTTTAAACAATAAAGTCTGTTTGTTCTTGTCTTGTTTAATAAAATTTTGTTTTTCAAATTTTAATCGAAGTAAAGTAAATTAAGACATAACTATGATATGATACACCGCCATTTGATACATTTTTGGTTCTGCTATCGTTTTTACACTCCAGAACAGCAACATAAGGCATTTTAGTTTTTTTTTTAAGTTATTGTCACTGTGACGCTTCTATCTAGACTGATGTGCGTGGCGTGTGCGCGGGCGAAACACTTTGCGGAACAGCGCAAAGCTCGAGGTACGCGCGCCCCGCCCACATGCGACTTTTACTGTTTTTTATGTTCTGTGGTGGCGACACTCGGGGGAGGCGTATGTCCACCAGTGGACGTTTTTCGGCTGAAATGAGGATGATGATGACCCATCTACAATGATTGAGAAGTAATAAATATTTTTGTATTTTGTATTTTTTTTGTATTTATGGTGTGACAGCGATAAGGTCTGTTTAACCTGGCAGATAGCAACACAAACAATGCTGAATGAAATTACGTCACTATGCTTTATTTACATTGTTATATAATTTTGTGCGGTAATCGATTTATCAATGAGCATGTGTTAAGGAAGAATGAGGAAAATGTCGTGAGGAAAGTTTTGAGTATGAATGTGGATGGGGTACATAAGTAGAGGAAAATCAAAGAAACGATGGATGGACTGTGTTAAAAATAATATGGTAGGAAAAGAAGTGTCTGATGAGATGACGACAAATAGATTCTTAAGTTTGAAAGAAGAAGACATGAGAATGACGATGATGAAGATATTTAACTGTAAATGAACTCCTTTTGTAAATAAACGATTATTATTAAAATGTACTGAATGAAGTCATTTAACTTTTCACTCAGTTAATGTAACTGTGGGTGGAACACGCTCAGGTTGAATAAAACATGAGTGCGCACTCAACCGCAGGCGAAACTGATTTAAACGGTGCATAAACAGATAATGTGTGTTGTTTCATAATTTTGCTATTCGCAGCCATCCGATGTGCTTGTAAAATATCTAAATAATTAATTTGTATGAATTTAATCAACAATTTATGTAATTCAACAAACCATCAATAACTGATGCGCGTACATTTTTGTCATTGCTATAAACAAAGATGTGAAGTGAAATTAATTACAATTTAAAATGTTCTTGGCCACGGAGTGTAAAAATATTGTACACTCCGTGGCTTCTGCTTTTCACAATTTCACGATTGCCAATACGCCTGTATAATTATGTTTAGGACTACTACTTAATCGTAGTTTAACTGATTGCTAGAAATAACAAAATAGGGACAAACTCGTTCAACCAGGTTTCAGGCCTGATAAAGTAGATTCTTCTTTCATGGGGCACTTTTTTAAATGTTACAATAAAATACCTCCTCACATTCTACAACTGAATGAGACGAAATTTAAATCTCGGGTGTCGTTTACATGGTTTTCGAGGTCGCTGATTACAAAAATGAGATCGTATAATAAAAATCGAAATTTTCGACATGTGTGTCGTTTTCATGGTTTTTGGGGTCGCTGATATCGAAAATGAGGTCAAAATAAAAATCCAAAAACGCACCTATGATTTTTTTTTTCCTTTTTCCTTCATGGGTGTCGTTTTTATGGTTTTCACTGAAAACAAATCTAAGTTTTCTTTAAATTTTGTTTGTCTTCGTAGCTACGTATCGTTATGTAATTTACCGGCCATTGTAATTCCATCCTAGACAAAATTTAAGATTTTACACAATACTTCTGCAAATTTCCTCTGTTCTGCTTTGAAACCAACTAATTTATGAGCCACCCAGATATGTATATCTTTAAAATACTGCTCGATCTTGAATTTTACTTACTCTTTGTTTTGTGCAATGAAATTCCCTCATTAGGGTTCCGTAGTCAACTAGGAACCCTTAAGGTCGTGGCTCACTTGACAAGCACCGCACCAGCACCGCTCCAACCCAGCAATTTACTTGCCATTCAAATTAGAGCATTGAATCGTGTGTCGCATAACATATTTTTGAATGTACATATGAAAAAGCTTACGGCGGGTGGTCAACGCGCTTGCCGCTACCATACGCCTCGCCGCGCGGGCGGCGCGGCGTCCGCGCGCGGGCGCCGCGCCGCAAGCGAGGAGACCGCGCGCGGCAAGCGAGGGGACCGCGCGCGGACGCCGCGCCGCAAGCGAGGGGAAAGCGCGCGGACGCCGAGTGGCCCGCGAAACACCGTCACTGCGCCGTCGTGCTTCTCCACGTAGTGGGTACTCCTTGTTTAATGTATGGCCAGTTACAAATTTAGTTAAAGAGCCCATGACACTAGACCTAGTTTGGTTAGACTCCCAGATAATATCTATATATATAATTGGTCACGATGCTGCAATGCATAAAAACCATTACTATTATGATAAGACTCCCGAGTTATGTGAAATTCAGTACAAATCGAAAGCTTGTTGTCACCCAAGTAACACAAACTAGTTGCTTAAGAGCTCTGGAGCCAATCCGATTATTCCCAAAGGCGCCAAGCTCAAGTGCTAGAGCGTGCACTGCAGACCTTATGTAGCCGCTTTGCAGCCAAAGGGGCACAACTTTTTGCAACCTACAGTTCCGTTAGAACTTATATTAGTAGCATGCAAGCGCTACAGCAGCTGCAACTAATAATTAATACAACACTAAAGCTCTTGTGGCGCTTATTGAATGAATGACAGGTTTAACTGAACGAATAAAAAATCACAAATCATTCACCTGTCTCTCATTTATTAAAATACATCTGTTGTTCCTGAGTCAGACATTCCTGAATACAAATATAAATAAATAATAAGTGAAGGTATAGTGTTTTTGAGCTAAATATGCAAGTGGCTAAAAACGCAGATCAGTTCATCGTGCATACTCGTATAGTTGATATTATTGGAGTATTTTTAACGCGTCTCAATAATTGTCTTGTAAACATGACGTCTATGAGAAGCAGCTTTAACTTGCAATTTCAACCTTAATACTTCTTCTCTGCGCGTCAAAGCGTTCACTTTTCTGAAGGTCCAAGTAATACCTGTGCCACTAATGCAGTTCAAGTCTTTACAATTACTTTTATTTCATACTTACTGCAGGTACCGAACCACACAAATGGTTATTTGTTTAGAGATCCGTAGAACTCGTTGAAAACCCTAAAATGCCATGATTGATGATAATCGTTTGTAGCTGCTTCTATATTTTTCGCTCTTTCAATTGTTTCAATTGTTTCCTCGTCGTCGAGAGCAATTGCGATTACTGCTAGTTCACGCAATGTAAACCGAGACATTATGACAACGTACAAGTCCTACGCGTGTTCAATCACAAATGCCTTACAATTGTGTTCGTGGTGACAGCAAGCTCGTAGTCCGGGAGGTAGCGGTGCAAATAAAAAACCCTAATAAAGTCAGTCAGTCGTTCGGTCTGTAACCAATCGTTACAGTACACCGGCTGAAACTATAAAATAATTTAAATATACTGAACTTTAAAAAATCTCAGAACTGTAATGGAAAGAAAAATTAAACCACGAATCCACAAAATATAATTACTAGAGATAATTCCCTAAAAAACAATGCTACCTCCCGGACTATTACTACCAGCGCGCGGACTGCGAGCTTGCGCCTTGCGGACGGCGAGTGGACCACGCGCGGCCGGCGCGCGGCCCGCGCGGCGCAAGCTGGGCGACCACGCGCGGCCCGCTCGGCGCAAGCGAGGCGACCGCGCGGCGCAAGCGAGGGGACCGCGTGCTTACACCTCGCTTGCGCCGCGCGGGCCGCGCGCCGTAGCCTATATTCGAGGCGGCGCCGGTCAGGAGCTGTGCTGGCGCCGTGCTGGTGCGGTGCTTGTCAAGTGAGCCACGACCTTTATAGTTTCGCCATGTCTGTCTGTCCATCCGTCCTCGCTTAATCTCTGTGACCGTTAGCACTAGAAAGCTGAAATTTGGTACCAATATGTGTATCAATCACGCCGACAAAGTGGTAAAATAAAAATTGGAAAAAAATGTTTTATTAGGGTAGCCCCCCTATATGTAAAGTGGGAAGTGATTTTTTTTTTATTCCAACCCTAACGTGTGATATATTGTTGGAAAGGTATTTATAATGGGTGTTATACATGGGTTTATACATGGGTGACGCCATCTATTGAGTCAAGTCAACAATCGCTCCGCGAATAAAATTGAATTAAAATTGAAATATAGTTATACTAACGTAAACAGTGATGTTATAACGTTGGACTAAAACCAATTCAACCGTGGTATTGTTATCTGGACCCAAGTGCTACGCATAAAGTGTAAACCATGAACAAAGTGAATTGTACAAAAACAAACAAGGAACAAAGTGAAGTTTAATAAAAGAAAAGCAGTGGCTACAGGTACATTTATCATTTGTTGAAGCTAAATAACAATCTTATGGCAGTGTATCAATTTAATAACGAAGAAAAGTTAAAAACAAATAGTGTACAAAGTAAACAGTTCGTGACAAAACGAGTCTGTCAGTGCGCCACATTTTTGCAGCATGAATCATACAACGACTTTTTAAAAGTTTGAATTTTTTCTTCGCTGAGCCAATACCACTATTTCGCAGCTTTTGTCAATGATCAAGTAGCGGAGTCGAAATCGTAAGCGGCTAGTGATCTGCTGGTCGTGAGTTCGAATCTCAGTGAACACGCCTCTTTTTGTGAATTGTACTGTGTTGTCTCACGAATTGTGCAGATCTAATAACAACAACTATACAGCTACAGAAGGATAATCGTCGATATTGTACTGACATTGTTGACATTGACACTACGAGCCGTCAATTCTTAGAAATGGCATCTGTGTCAGATGTGGTTGTATTTGTATGCGGTGGTTGTAAAAATCCCATAGGGAATGAGCAGTGGCTTCGTTGTTGTCTATGTGCGCAACTGTATGATCTCCTATGCGCCAATGTTTCTAAAACTAGTTACAACACTATGACTACAGAACTAAAGGATATGTGGATTTGCATTGAGTGCAAATGCAAGCAACCTAGAGGGGACAACTCGAATACGCCGGTTCGACCTACAAGATTGGAGGCGGGCTCGAATCAGTTCAGTCAATTTACTGATACTAGAGAGAATCACAAGAACAACATCTATAGCGTTCACCAGGAAAGCCAATTTCCTTGTGATGACCAGAACATGAATGTTACTGTTCGTAAAACACAATCTAGTCAAAACCGGAAAAGTACTGAAGAACTCTATGATGACTATTTGCACGCGGATGAGACGTATCTAGATAACCTACGAGTTGTCATCCAAGAGGAATTTAAACATGTTATAAATGAGCGCCTGACCAATTTGATTAGCAATTCTGTGGCAAAGCAAGTTACTCTGATTGTTAACAAATGCTTCTCTAAGCTTAATGGTCAAATTGAGAACCTTGAAAAACAACTTAGGTTGATGACTTCGCGATCTGTCTGTAGTTCGGCCAAATGTGAACAAAGTACCGCGAAGCTGGATACCTCCAATAATCTAAGCGACTGCCAAAACAAGAATCCAGAGCAAACAACTGCTATGCAAGAAAACATAGTCGAACCTCGAACAGCGCCTAGCTTGAATAAAGTAGCAGCTGCTGTGCCAGTATCCAGTCTTCCAAAAAGCACCAGCAAACAACCAACAATACCTCCGGGAATGTCTAACGTGGTTATGTCTTCACTTCCGTCTGTGGCACTACTCGACCAAAAAGAGGAAGCCGGTAAAAAAATGGCTAATTTGGATTCATCTGCTGTCAGGGTGCCAGACCATCATGACAATTCTGACCACTGTCATGGTGAATGGGTAGAAGTTACGAAAAAACGGCATAATAAATCGCCCAACGCCATTGTAAGAGGTTCTGCTACTCCTGGTCTAACGCAACTGGAAGCGGCGGAGCGGGTCCGATATCTGCATCTCTACTATGTGAAGATTGGTACTTCAGAAGAACAGGTGCTTAATCACCTTAAATCAATATTCGATAGTGAAGGATATACAGTGGAAGGCTTGAAGGCACGAGGCAGCTATGCTTCATTTAAGCTGGGCGTGCCTTCTAGATTGGAAAGCTGTGTGATGGATTCAGAAAACTGGCCAGAAAATGTCTGCATAAAGCCATGGCGGCAGAATTTTCGTAACAAAATTACCAAGTCATTTCAGGAACAGAAAACAAATTAAGGATATTGTAATAATCTATCAGAATGTCCGAGGCCTCCGAACAAAGACGGCTACCTTTAGCCAGAATGTGGCTCTCTGTTCTGGTGATCTAATAGCACTAACGGAAACCTTTCTCAATAGTTCCGTGAGTGATGCTGAACTGTTCCCTCAGGGTTATATTGTACTACGGAAAGATCGACTTGGTGACGTGGGATGGGGTGGAGTTTTGCTGGCTGTAAAGGATTGTTACACAGTCAAGAGAATTACAGATGTTGATGGCTTGACTGATGATAAGGAATTATTGTTTGCATTGATAACATGGCGAAATGTGATGTTTTTGATTTGTGTAGTCTATTTACCTCCCAGCTATAGTAACAAACAATACCTAGATGTTTTAGAGTGTTTAGAGAACGTGATAAGTAAATATTCGAATCATAGAATTGTGATAGTTGGTGACTTTAACCTAAAATCATGTACGAATAATGTTGTAACACAATTTAATTATTTTACTGACTTTTGTAAACTCGAGCAATTTAACAGAATTTGCAACAAATATGGCGGCATTTTGGATCTGGTACTGTCGACTTGTGACTTGGAAAACGTTAGAGTGGTATCCTATGATGACCCTCTGGTTCCAATGGATGCGTATCATCCTGCCTTAGAGATAACTGTTACTTTGCCCAGAAGTGCAGTTGTCAAGGACCGACAATCTACAATGCCCAACCGTCAAGGCTCTGACTGGAATTTTCGCAAGGCTAATCTATATGGGTTATACATGGGTATTGCGGAGATAGACTGGACTGACCTACTGCAACAGCAGGATGTGGATGCAGCAGTAGATATATTATATAAAAACCTATTCGACGTCTTCAATGACAATGTCCCGAAAAAGATGATTGCAAATTTCAATTCGAAATATGTTTATCCTGCATGGTATACTTCTGAAATTAAGCATTATATAAAACTAAAATATTTCAACTTAAAAAAATATAAGCAAAATGGCCTTCAATTTAATAAAGAACTATTTAGATATTACAGAACTAAAGTTAAGGATCTCACTGAAATTGCTTTTAAAGATTATATTAATGCAATGGAACATACTATAAGTCATGATCCTTCAAAGTTTTGGGAATATGTTAAAGATAAAAGGAAAAATAGGCAACAAAATAACGAGTTCAAATATCGGGACAAGGTTGTCGAAGGCCAGGAAGCCGTCAATGCGTTCGCGGATTATTTCAGTTCCGTCTTTCATAGCGACCCTCCAAAGTTGGATCCTGAAGCGGCTGAGCGCGAAGCAACTGATAGAGGATGTTTGCCTATGATCAGTGTAGACCATATTAATGCATTAGAATTGCGTCGAGCAGTCCGAAGGCTTAAAATTGCGTCTGCTTCTGGACCTGACGCTATCCCAGCATTTATTTTGAAGGACTGCCTGTCCGTATTGGAAGAACCTCTCTTATTTATCTTCAATCTGTCCCTACAGCACGGTGTATATCCCACAGTATGGAAGGTTTCTAGGGTCACGCCAGTTCCAAAAAGTGGATCAGCAACTGATATCACGAACTTTAGACCTATTGCTGTCCTGCCAGTCTTCGGTAAGGTTTTCGAATCTGTTATAAACAATTCCATCTCCAAGCAAGTCGGTGGTTTACTAGATAATTCTCAGCATGGGTTTCGCCCTGCACGTTCCACTTTAACTAACCATATATGTTTTGCTGACTGCTTGAAGACCAAAATGACCGCTGGTACTCAGGTTGACGCAGCATATTTTGATTTTAGAAAGGCGTTCGACTTAGTTGACAATGATATTCTCCTGATGAAGTTTGCATCTCTCGGATTTGGCCCTCAACTTCTCCGATTCCTGGCAGACTACCTCAGAGATCGGCGGCAATTTGTAAAACTGAATGGTTACCAGTCACCGGAGTACTTTACTCGATCGGGTGTCAGCCAGGGTAGTACGCTGGGACCTCCCCAATTCTTAATCATGGTAAATGATCTGCCAGAAGTTCTCTCTGCGGCGAAATGCCTTATGTTTGCAGATGATTTAAAGCTGTTTCTGACGGTCACTGGACCGGAAAACTGTTTGGCATTTCAGCGGGACATTGATGCCGTTGTGGAGTGGAGTGTGAGGAATAGGCTGCCGCTTAACGTGTCAAAGTGTAAAGTCATCACATTCTCTAGATCTCGCAAGCCAATTCATTTTGCCTACAAGTTGGTGGATGACTCGCTTGAACGTGTCTCGGCAGTACGGGACCTGGGACTAACCTTAGACAGTGGTTTTAACTTCCACGAACACATTAAAGAGGTGTGCAAAGATGCCAATAAAGCACTGGGTTTTATCATCAGAACTTCCTCCCAATTTAAAAGCGTCAAAGTTATAAAGCTGCTCTACAATGCATATGTGCGCAGTAAATTGGAGTATAATGCAATTGTCTGGGATCCTACGGAGAAGTTATATGCACTGATGGTTGAAAAAATTCAGAGGAAATTTTGCCGTTATATATATAAACGCACCTACGGATACTACCCATTTTTGTATCCCTCTTTATTTGTGTCAGGAATGGTCGGAATGGATACTTTGCAGCTCAGGCGCAAATTAATGCATATTCTACACTACTACTTGTTAATTAACAATAGTATAGATAATCCATCGGTAAGGGAGCATATCCATCTGTATGTACCGCAGCAATACATGCGTGGCATAGGACGGCGGCGGCACCAACTACTTGCATGCCCACCGGAATGGCGCAGCCATCAAGTCAATAACAGCCCAACCGCAAGAGCAATTGGCCTCATTAATCGTTACCTTGACAGCAGCCCAAATGTCGACATATTTGTGGATACTATTGGCACTTTAAGGAAAGATGTATTATCATTTTTATGCAATTGATTTGTAATTTTCTCTTATTTTATTTTATTTTAATCTTGACTGTTATATTATTGAATTTCACTGACATGTTGTAACACTAGTATTTTAGTTTTGACTTCGGCATTATCTGCCCAACCTTTTCGGTCGGCTACCGGTCTAACCGTACTTATATGACATAACATTTTATTATTATTATTTTCTTATGACATTTTATGACGTCTTTACATTATTTTATTGGTGATTTTATTCTACTTGACATGTAATTTTATTTTTTTTATTAGATTTCTCAATTATTGTAAATGCTAAAGGGCATCCTTTAGCATTTACAATAATTAATCATATTTGTAATAATGATTATTGTTAGCTTTTAAGCGTTTTGGTATAAAACTGTTAGCTTAAAAATGTATTTCTGAATAAATAAATAAATACATAAATGAATAGGGGTTTACTGAAGTCATTTTTTGATAATGTCAATAATTTCGCAAATAATCGCTCCAAAAGTAAAAAACAATGTGTCCCCCCCCCCCTCTAACTTTTGAACCATAAGTTTAGAAAATATGAAAAAAATCTGAAAAGTAGAACTTTATAAGGACTTTCTAGGACAATTATTTTGAACTTGGATGGAAACAAGTTTTTGTACAAAAAGACAAAAAGTTGTACAAAATAATCTCTGGACTAAGTTCGTAGTATAATCGTATATGAAGGCATTTTTTTTATATTCGTTAACATATTTTATTATCCTGAACGTATCTTTTTTCAAACAAAAAAATAATCTATATATATAAAATGGTAAACTGACTGACTGACTGACTGACTGACTGACTGACTGGGTGATATATCAACGCACAGCCCAAACCGCTGGGTCTACAGATTCCAAATTTGGCAAGAAGGTTCCTTATGTGGTCTAGGGGTGCATTAAGAAAGGATTTTTCAAAATTCACCCTCTAAGGGGGTGAAACGGGCCCCCAAAGTTTGTATGGGAAAACAAAATTAGTTAGACTATTTCATTCAAAACTTCACAAGAGTACTCCTATTGATAAATGAGAAGAAACGGGTTTCAGTTTTTTTCAAAATTCAACCCTTAAGAGGGGTAAATGGGGTGACAAAGTCTAAAAATCAACGCACAGCCCAAACCATTGGGTCCACAGATTCGAAATTTGGCAAGTAGGTTCCTTATGTGGTCTAGGGGTGCACTAAGAAAGGATTTTTCAAAAATCACCCTCTAAGGGGGTGATTCGGGCCCCCAAAGTTTGTATGGGGAAACAAGATTAGTTAGACTATTTCATTCAAAACTTCACAAGAGTACTCCTATTGATAAATTAGTAGAAATGGGTTTCAGGTTTTTTCAAAATTCAACCCCTAAGAGGGGTTAATGGGGTGACAAAGTCTAAAAATCAACGCACAGCCCAAACCATTGGGTCCACAGATTCGAAATTTGGCAAGTAAGTTTCTTATGTAGTCTAGGGGTGCACTAAAAAAGGATTTTTCAAAATTCACCCTCTAATGAGGTGAAACGGGTCCCCAAAGTTTGTATGGGGAAAAAAGATTAGTTAGACTATTTTATTCGAAACTTCACAAGAGTACTCCTATTGATAAATCCAAGATAACGCCGAGGAAAAGTATTTATTTTTTCATCTCGGGTGTCGTTTACATGGTTTTCGAGGTCGCTGATTACAAAAATGAGATCGTATAATAAAAATCGAAATTTTCGACATGTGTGTCGTTTTCATGGTTTTTGGGGTCGCTGATATCGAAAATGAGGTCAAAATAAAAATCCAAAAACGCACCTATGATTTTTTTTTTTCCTTTTTCCTTCATGGGTGTCGTTTTTATGGTTTTCACTGAAAACAAATCTAAGTTTTCTTTAAATTTTGTTTGTCTTCGTAGCTACGTATCGTTATGTAATTTACCGGCCATTGTAATTCCATCCTAGACAAAATTTAAGATTTTACACAATACTTCTGCAAATTTCCTCTGTTCTGCTTTGAAACCAACTAATTTATGAGCCACCCAGATATGTATATCTTTAAAATACTGCTCGATCTTGAATTTTACTTACTCTTTGTTTTGTGCAATGAAATTCCCTCATTAGGGTTCCGTAGTCAACTAGGAACCCTTATAGTTTCGCCATGTCTGTCTGTCCATCCGTCCTCGCTTAATCTCTGTGACCGTTAGCACTAGAAAGCTGAAATTTGGTACCAATATGTGTATCAATCACGCCGACAAAGTGGTAAAATAAAAATTGAAAAAAAATGTTTTATTAGGGTAGCCCCCCTAATGTAAAGTGGGAAGTGATTTTTTTTTTATTCCAACCCTAACGTGTGATATATTGTTGGAAAGGTATTTATAAATGAACTAGCTGTTGCCCGCGACTTCGTCCGCGTAAACCACCCTTGTCACCTAGAGGTATAAAAGTAGCCTTCAACTTGTTCTCTGACCTACCAAAAATACACAAAAAAAAATCGGTGAAGTCGTTTCGGAGGACTTCGATAACAAACAATGTGACACGATATTTTTATGTATTAGATAGCTTTGTCTGCGGCTTTGCTCGAGTTGAATTTGGGGTAATTTTAATTCAAAAAAACCGGCCAAGAGCGTGTCGGGCCACGCTCAGTGTAGGGTTCCGTAACTCAACTCAACTCAACTCAACTCAAATCATTTATTTCAACTAGACCATTACGGCACTTTTGAATGTCGATAAAACGAAAAATAAAGCGAAGCTACAGTCACAGACACAAGGCATAATAACTTGAGAAAGTACTGTAGTTGCCCATTCCCTAACGTAGATCTCTATGGAGAAGAACGGGCAAGAAACTCCATGGACACTCTTTTCAATCAAAAATGTTGTTACAAAATCTTGGTTACATCTTTCATGTTGAGATTATACATATATGTGAGAACGATGTAGAAAGACGTGCACAATAAGAGCGTCCAGAGTAAAAATAAATAAATCAACAATTAAAAATAAAGCACCCAATTCAAATGATCCACGGCAGCTAAGAGATGACCAGTCCCGACTGACAGCGCCCGTTCACGAACATGACGCATGAATCAGCGCCATTCAATTCAACCATATTGAAGGGAACTAAATGACCCGACCCACCCGCCACCATCAGCAAGACATTTAAGCGAGCATGACATTCTCTCAGCCACCAAGGCATATTCAAGTCAATGAAACATAACTAAATGCAAATGGTAGCTTTACGGTACATGGTACTCACACATGTGTTATGCAATTATACAATACTAAGAGATGGAATCTATACAATGCAAGAATATTTTTACAATCTTCTGCAGCTACCACAATAATTGTCCAATAAGTTTGCATCTATGGTTGCGGAGCAGGACCAGCATTTAGCCAAGCATTTTTATCCTCAATGTAATCCCCCAGCTTATAATAAGCTTGCCTACATAGTGTGCGTTTTACACAAGATTTAAATTTCGTCTCATTCAGTTGTAGAATGTGGGGAGGTATTTTATTGTAACATTTTAAACAGTACCCCATGAAAGATGAATCTACTTTAGCAAGCCTGAAACCTGGCTGAACTAGTTGGTCCCTATTTCTAGTATTATAGTGGTGTCTGTCACCTCTTTTACTGAATAAATGCAGATTTTTCCTAACGTACATGATGTTTTCATAGATGTATTGACAAGGTACTGTCATGATATTAATTTCCTTAAACAGTTCTCTTAGAGAATCGCGTCTACGTAATTCATATATGGCTCTGATGGCTCTTTTCTGCAGAATAAAAATAGACTCGATGTCTGCAGCACGTCCCCATAGTAAAATACCGTATGACATAATACTATGAAAATAACTAAAATAGACTATCCTCGCCGTATCAACATCAGTAAATTGACGGATTTTTCTAACAGCATACGCTGCTGAGCTCAGCCGGCCTGCAAGAGATGTTAAATGAGGACCCCATTGTAGCCTGTGGTCAAGCGTAATTCCCAAGAAAACCGTTTTATTGACAAATTCAAGTTTCTCTTGATTCAATACTATGTCACAATCACTACTTTTGACATTTGGTAAAGCAAATCTTATGCACTTAGTTTTTTTCCCATTTAGTACTAAATTATTAGCGGTAAACCAATTATGAACCTGCAGTAGGGCGCTATTTACGTCGTCAAGATTTGTGGCACGTCTGTTTATCCTAAATATTAAAGAAGTATCATCAGCAAACAACACCATTTGCGGATGGTTGTTAAATAAATGGGGTAGGTCATTAATGTATACTAAAAAGAGGAAGGGACCCAATATCGAACCTTGTGGTACACCCATTTTTACTTTTAAACCCATCGAATTTACACCCTTTATTTGTACATGCTGCTGTCTATCATTCAGATATGATTTTACTAAACTGAGCGCAAGTTTACCTAAACCGTAATGCTCAAGCTTCAAAATCAGGGTTTCGTGATTTACGCAATCAAATGCCTTCGAGAGGTCACAGAAGATTCCTATTGCATCTTGTGCCTCTTCCCACGCAGTAAAAATATGTTTTAATAAAGTGACACCGGCGTCAGTCGTACAACGTCCTTTGGTGAAACCATACTGCTGTTCGTGTAAGATTTTATTGGTGTTAAAATGGTTAAGCATTTGATCGAGCATTATCTTTTCAAACACCTTGCTGAAAACCGGCAACACGGATACGGGCCTATAATTGTTGGTGTCTTTACTGTCCCCGGATTTAAAAAGCGGTATTACCTTACTGAATTTCATTAGATCCGGGAAGACCCCTTGATCCACGCACAAATTAAATATTGAGGCTAAATACGGCGCTACAGTCTCAACAATTGAGGTACAAGCTTTGATAGACATACCCCATAGATCTTCGGTTAATTTGATCTTGATTTGCTTAAAAGCTTTTATGATTGTCATGGGGTTTACATGCTGAAATTTAAATTCATTTGAGCAGGCTGAAACGTTCGCCTTCAATAAATCCATAGAGAGCAAGGGAGAGGAATTTAAGGTTTCAGTAGTTTTAAGTGGGATACTGGTAAAGAAATTTACAAATTCTTGAGCGACTTCATTATTAGAACTCACGAGACCATGTGAGGTCTCTAGTGTTATGTCATTACTTGGTTTTTTAGATCTGTTAGTCTCACTGTTGATAATTTTCCAAACCGTCTTTATTTTGTTATCGGCTGATTTTATCTTGTTGCTAATGAAAAGAGACTTGGCTATCTTGCAAGAGTTTTTAAAAATTTTCGAGTAAGTAGCCACATATTTACTAAAAGTTTCTGTGTTGTTATAAGGCTTAAGGCCGTACAGCTCAAACAATCGTTCCCTACTTTTCCTAATACCCTGTGTTGCCCAGTCACTGAAAATAAACTTTGGGCCAATAGTCTTAGTTTTCTGTTTTAAAGTATTATTGAACTCGGTGTGCACTACCGAAAAGAATTCTTCATACAATTCATTTACATTGTTTCCAATATGGCCTGGTATATTTAACTTACTAATTAAATTATTATTAAACTTTTCTAAATTGCTGGGTGTTATTTGTCTAGTTTGAATCTGAATTCTTTGTAATTGTTTATTAGACGCGAAAGCAACAGTCTGTCCGCTGTGATCTGAAGGAAGGTAATTTACGATGGATTTATCTAAGTAGTCGCAGCAACAAAAAACATTATCAATACAAGTAGCAGTATTTGTAGTAATTCGGGTTGGTTCTGAAAAAACATTTGACAAATTAAATGATTTAAAGAGATTTAAAAATCTACTGCTGTTTACATTATTCTCTAAAATGTTGATATTAAAGTCACCACAGATAATTATTAGTTTACTACCAGTTACAAGTTTTGCTAAAGCATCTTCCATTACCGACTCAAAGATAGAGTAGTTCAGGTAATTAGGGGGTCTGTAAACGCACACTATTACATGCATATCTAGCTCAACACAAGACAATTCTATGCTATGTTCAACCGAAAGATCGACAATATCATTACGAGGCTTAAATTTAACACAATTTTTAACTAAGATTAATGAACCCCCACGCATCTTAGACTTCCGGTTAAAGCAACTGCCCACACTATAATTCTCGTAATTAAATTGCATTTCGTAATCCCTCATCCAATGTTCAGATAGACAGATAATATCAAACTTGGTTTTTTCTAAAAATAGTTCGATTTCTAATTGTTTGGAAGAAAAACCCTGAATATTCTGATGAAATAATGTAAAGGAATTCTGCTTAACCCCTTTTTGAGAATTGATTAACTGAGAGCTAGAAGATACCTTAGAGTTGATAAGTTTACCTAAATTATCACTCGTACCTTCCATTGTCTTACTGACTAGTTTAAATCTAAGCTAAAATGTGTATAATTACAATTAGTATAATTACTAATTTCCGTGGAACTATTTACAACAGACTGCGACATACCACATATGTCTGAGTTTAAATTAAAAGCTAATAGCCGAGCTATTTGACGTCTAAAACTAATAGGCAGATACGCATTATTCCTCGTTGACTTCAATTTCTGGACGAAACTGTTAGTGTCGAAAAACGTCAACTTGTCACAATAGTGACTTACTAGTAAACACATGTGATTATTGAGACTATGAATATAATGATTTTGCCTGCTTGACAACTTTTCAAAGTATGGAAAGGCACACAGAATGATTTTCTTACAATTTAGTTGCAACAGTTGAGTGACATTGTCAGTGATTTCATCAATTTTTACGTTCAAACTATTACCAACAAATATAGTTACAATATCATTAGGATCGAATTCCTTCCGAGTTATGGATGCCATTATCTGGTTGTATGATGCCTGAGGTGTACAATAATTTTGAGTAGAATGACTCAGATTGTTACTAATCAATTTTCCCAAGCCTTTCCCTAAACTATCAGAAAACATAATAAAGCAACCACAATGTGTACTACAACAAGGGGGAGAACTACATTCTGTTTGACCTACCAGTGATGAACCTTGGACAATGTGTGGTGAATCTAGAATGGGGATACAACCCGGAACACTGCCCAACCGGGTCGAGTCCTCCGTTATCTCAGGCAGGAGAGTGTTCTGGCTGGATTCCCTTTGTGATGTACATTGGGTGTTATTGAAGGTCATCATGTCTTCACAGTCTGCATTACTATTATCCTTATTGACTAATTCGTTTGTAGCAAGGATATGTTCCTTTATTTGTTTTTGAGATTTCACATACATGGAATAACATGATTGAAGTTGATGCTCTAATGTTTGAATCTCAGACTGTAAGTTTTGAGTGTCTATTTCATAAAAATGTTTACTATCCTCTAATTTAATTTGATAGTTATTTAACTTTTTAATGAGAAAAACACGTTCTTTTCTTAGTTTATTATTGTTAGAACTATGTTTTTGTTGTTTTTTAAATTTCCTGCATTTCTTTATTATTCTATTAAGTTTTGCATATTTTTTTATTTTATTTTGGCTAACTTTATAACTGCTACAATTATATTTCAGAATAGAATCTTCAGTAAGATCTATTGTTGTTAAAGAATGTGGGTTGCAATTGGAATTTAATAATTGATTATATAGATGATCTGTTTCCCTAATCTGAGTACATTCTCTTTGTTTGTGAAAGTCAATTATTTGTTTATTGGCATGAAGCAGTTCATCTTCTAAGTCCCTAACCTTACATAAAGCTGTTTCATAATAATTACTGCAGTCGTTGAAACCATCTGTGACCACCCGCAGTTTGTCCCGTTCATCGACAACCTCCGTGTATTGTTGGTGCAGCTCCACGAGTTCCCGTTTCAAGCTAGTGTTTTTGTGAACGACTTTCTCGATTTCAACCTCATGTTCCTCTCTATCCAATAACAGCTGCTGACATTTGCTGTTTGATTCCTTAAGTTCATCAAGGGCCGTTCTCAACTTAGCTTGCAACTCCTGGGTAGTAGCTTTACGGGTCATCACAGGCATGGTTTCAGAGAATAGAACTGAAAGTAGAAGTACAAAGAATGGTGAGAACTAATTGGATGGACAAAATTAGAAAAGCTAGAAATGAAAGGAGAAAATGAGAATAGACTGGAATATGTGATTATTAAACTGGTAAATGAGGTAGGCTTATGTGTCCTACAAAAATATTTCAATAAGATGATTAAAAAAATGAAGTTAAAATTACACTTATTTATGTCTTTTACTTTTTTTCCTAAAGTGGGTAGGACTCTTGAAATACAATTACTGGACCTAACTGACTAAAAACTGCTAAAAATGTATAAAAAATAAGCAATGTTCTCTATTGTTTTGTACTTAGTTGATTAAATAGATGGTTACTATATTAACTTATTACAAACTACACAAATACTTATTTAACAAGTGATACCTGACACTGAACCTAAGTTCAACTACCAAAAAAGTGCCAGATTGATCAGAATAATGATTTTAGTGTTCGATGAAAGCTATTGATTAACTAATTTGAGCTATTTAAACAATAAAAGGAAACAATTATACTCCCCAGATTGATCCACCGGAACAACAGCTGATTGTGATATAGGTTGCCGGGTTGAGGTGGGCAACCAAACACTATGTTTTATGGCGTATTTTTCCGTGAAAACAATAATCCTGGGTATTTATACACTTAGTAGTATTTTAATTACAATAATACATGTTTTTTAAACTTAAAAATTAATTAAAACTAATTTTAAATTACGGTGCGAAATTTTGACATGTCACTCAACCAGTGTTGCCCTATCTCTCCCGTAACTTCCGTAGTTTCCCGTCTGTCACAATAAGTGTTCAATCCAATCCGATTTTAATAATTATTTTTTTGTTTGAAAAAAGATACGTTCAGGATAATAAAATATGTTAACGAATATAAAAAAAATGCCTTCATATACGATTATACTACGAACTTAGTCCAGAGATTATTTTGTACAACTTTTTGTCTTTTTGTACAAAAACTTGTTTCCATCCAAGTTCAAAATAATTGTCCTAGAAAGTCCTTATAAAGTTCTACTTTTCAGATTTTTTTCATATTTTCTAAACTTATGGTTCAAAAGTTAGAGGGGGGGGGGACACATTGTTTTTTACTTTTGGAGCGATTATTTGCGAAATTATTGACATTATCAAAAAATGACTTCAGTAAACCCCTATTCATTTATAAATACCTTTCCAACAATATATCACACGTTAGGGTTGGAATAAAAAAAAAATCACTTCCCACTTTACATATAGGGGGGCTACCCTAATAAAACATTTTTTTCCAATTTTTATTTTACCACTTTGTCGGCGTGATTGATACACATATTGGTACCAAATTTCAGCTTTCTAGTGCTAACGGTCACAGAGATTAAGCGAGGACGGATGGACAGACAGACATGGCGAAACTATAAGGGTTCCTAGTTGACTACGGAACCCTAATGAGGGAATTTCATTGCACAAAACAAAGAGTAAGTAAAATTCAAGATCGAGCAGTATTTTAAAGATATACATATCTGGGTGGCTCATAAATTAGTTGGTTTCAAAGCAGAACAGAGGAAATTTGCAGAAGTATTGTGTAAAATCTTAAATTTTGTCTAGGATGGAATTACAATGGCCGGTAAATTACATAACGATACGTAGCTACGAAGACAAACAAAATTTAAAGAAAACTTAGATTTGTTTTCAGTGAAAACCATAAAAACGACACCCATGAAGGAAAAAGGAAAAAAAAAATCATAGGTGCGTTTTTGGATTTTTATTTTGACCTCATTTTCGATATCAGCGACCCCAAAAACCATGAAAACGACACACATGTCGAAAATTTCGATTTTTATTATACGATCTCATTTTTGTAATCAGCGACCTCGAAAACCATGTAAACGACACCCGAGATGAAAAAATAAATACTTTTCCTCGGCGTTATCTTGGATTTATCAATAGGAGTACTCTTGTGAAGTTTCGAATAAAATAGTCTAACTAATCTTTTTTCCCCATACAAACTTTGGGGACCCGTTTCACCTCATTAGAGGGTGAATTTTGAAAAATCCTTTTTTAGTGCACCCCTAGACTACATAAGAAACTTACTTGCCAAATTTGGAATCTGTAGACTCAGCGGTTGGGGCTGTGCGTTGATTTTTAGACTTTGTCACCCCATTAACCCCTCTTAGGGGTTGAATTTTGAAAAAACCTGAAACCCATTTCTACTAATTTATCAATAGGAGTACTCTTGTGAAGTTTCTTATGAAATAGTCTAACTAATCTTGTTTCCCCATACAAACTTTGGGGGCCCGAATCACCCCCTTAGAGGGTGATTTTTGAAAAATCCTTTCTTAGTGCACCCCTAGACCACATAAGGAACCTACTTGCCAAATTTCGAATCTGTGGACCCAATGGTTTGGGCTGTGCGTTGATTTTTAGACTTTGTCACCCCATTTACCCCTCTTAAGGGTTGAATTTTGAAAAAAACTGAAACCCGTTTCTTCTCATTTATCAATAGGAGTACTCTTGTGAAGTTTTGAATGAAATAGTCTAACTAATTTTGTTTTCCCATACAAACTTTGGGGGCCCGTTTCACCCCCTTAGAGGGTGATCAATCAATCAATCAATCAAAGCATTTATTTCAAGTAGGCCAGTTACAGGCGCTTTTGAATTGTCGAAACAAAAATGAACATTTAATGTAGCTACAGTCCCAGTCACAAGACATAAAAACTGTGAAAGTACTGTAGTTGCCCATTCCCTAGCGTAGATCTCTATGGAGAAGAACGGGCAAGAAACTCCATGGACACTCTTTTAAATCAAAATATTGTTACAAAATCTTGGTTACATCATTCATGTTGAGATGGTATATTATGTGAGAACAATGTAGCAAGATGTGCACGTTAAAAGTGTCCATAGCAAAACCAAAACAAAATATAACTCAAAAACAAAATAATTAATTCAAATAAACCATGGCGACTAAGAGATGACCAGTCACAACTGACAGCGCCCATTCACGCACATGACGCATGGATCAGCACCATTCAGCTCAACCATTTTGAAGGGAACTAAATGGTCCGACACACGCGCCACCATCAGCGAGACATTTGAGTGAGCATGACATACTCTCAACCTCCAGGGCACATTCAAGTCAAGAACTGCCGTAGGTTTCCAGTGAATGATAGCTTACTAGCACATAGTACTCACACAATATGGGCTATGCGATTATATAATACTAACATTGAATCTATACAATGCAAAGATAGTTAAGTACAATCTTCAGCAGCTCCAACTATACCATTTAATGCTATCAATTTTTGCGCCCCTGTCCATGTGGAGCAGGACCAGCATTAAGCCAAGCATTTTTATCAGCGATATAATCGCTCAACTTGTAATATGCTTGTTTACATAGTGTGCGTTTAATGCATGTTTTAAATTTCGTCTCATTCAGTTCAAGAATACTTTGTGGAATTTTATTATAGCATCTCAAACAGTACCCCATGAAAGATGAGTCTACTTTAGCGAGTCTAAAGCCTGGCTGAACTAATTGGTCCCTATTTCTAGTACTGTAATTATGTCTGTCACCTCTTTTACCAAAAAGATGCAAATTTTTTCTAACGTACATTATGTTTTCGTAAATGTATTGACAATGTACCGTCATAATGCCAATATCCTTAAACAGTTCCCTTAGAGAATCGCGCCTACGAAGATTATATATAGCTCTGATGGCTCTTTTCTGCAGAATAAATATAGACTCAATATCTGCAGCCCGTCCCCATAGCAAAATACCGTAAGACATTATACTATGGAAGTAACTAAAATAGACCAGTCTAGCGGTATCTACATCAGTAAATTGACGGATTTTTCTAATGGCATATGCTGCTGAACTTAGCCGCCCCGCAAGAGATGTTAAATGAGAACCCCATTGTAGCCTTGAATCAAGCGTAAGCCCCAGGAAAACCGTTTTATCTACGAATTCAAGTTTCTCATTATTCAATAATATATCACAATCACTACCCTTAACATTCGGTAAAGCAAATCTTATGCATTTGGTTTTTTTTTCATTTAATACCAAATTGTTTGCTGTGAACCAATTTTGGACCTGAAGTAGGGCATTATTCACGTCATCTAAATTTTGTGCCCGTCTGTTTATCTTAAAAATTAAGGAAGTGTCATCAGCAAATAACACCATATTTTGAGGTTGGTTTTTCAATAAATAGGGTAGATCATTTATATATACTAGAAAGAGGAAAGGACCCAATATAGAGCCTTGTGGAACCCCCATTTTTATTTTTAAACCCTGTGAATTGACACCATTTATCTGAACATGTTGTTGTCTATCATTCAAATATGATTTTACCAAACTAAGTGCAGGTTTACCCAGTCCGTAATGCTCAAGTTTCAAAAGTAATGTGTCGTGATTTACGCAATCAAACGCTTTGGAGAGGTCACAAAAAATTCCTATGGCATCTTGAGACTCTTCCCACGCAGTAAATATGTGCTTTAATAAGGTTACACCGGCGTCAGTTGTACAACGTCCCTTGGTGAAACCATACTGTTGATCATGTAAGATTCTGTTGGTGTTAAAATGATAGAGCATTTGATCAAGCATTACCTTTTCAAAAACCTTGCTAAAAACTGGCAACACGGATACAGGTCTATAATTGTTAGTATCTTTACTGTCCCCGGATTTGAAAAGAGGTATGACTTTACTGTATTTCATTAAATCAGGGAAAACTCCTTGGTCTACACATAGATTAAAAATTAAAGCTAAGTATGGGGCTATTGTCTCAAGTATGGATGTACAAACTTTGATAGACATTCCCCATAGATCTTCGGTCAGTTTGATTTTTATTTGCCGGAAAGCTTTAATAACTACCATAGGGTTAATGTGTTTAAATTTAAATTCAGCCAGGCAGCCAGACACATTCGCCTTTAATAAACCCATTGAGACTTCAGGAGAGGAATTTAGAGCCTCCGTAGTTTTTAATGGTATTTCTGTAAAGAAATTTACAAATTCTTGAGCTACTTCCTGATTAGAGCTTTTAGGACCACTTGCTGTATCTAATGTGTAGCTAGTGTTACGTATTTTCTTCCTGTTAGTCTCGTTATTTATGACTTTCCAAACTGTCTTTATTTTATTTTCTGCTGTTTTGATCTTGTTGCTAATGTGCAGGGCTTTAGCAACCTTGCATGTATTTCTAAAAATTTTTGAATACTTAGCAACATACTTGTTAAAAGTTTCAGTGTTAATAAAAGGCTTAAGGCCATAAAGCTCAAATAGTCTTTCCCTACTTTTTCTGATGCCTCTAGTTGCCCAATCGCTAAATATGAATTTAGGGCAAATACTTTTTGTCTTCTTTTCAAAAGTTTTGTTGAATTCCGTGTGAACTATTGAAAAGAAACGATTATAAAATTGATTTATATTAATATCGTCATGGCTCATAACACTTAACTTGTTCTGTAGGGAAATATTAAACCTATTTAATTTGCTAGAAGTTATAGGTCTAAATTTAATCTGTACTTTTTGCAATGGTGTATTACACCTATAAGTTACAGTTTGTCCGCTATGGTCAGACGGCAAACAATTTACTATGGCTTTATCTAAGTAATCACAATCGCAGAAAACATTATCTATACAAGTAGCAGAAGATGTTGTGATTCTAGTAGGTTCAATAAAAACGTTAGTCAGGTCAAATGACTTAAAAAGATTTAATAACCGACCACTATTTGAATGTTCTTCTAAAATATTGATATTGAAATCACCACAAATTATTGTAGATTTATTACTGGCTGCAAGTTTTGCCAGGACATCTTCCATTATTGATTCAAATATGGAAAAGTTTTGATAGTTTGGGGGTCTGTACACACACACAACTACATGCTTATCTAGCTCAACACAGGACAGTTCGACGCAATGTTCAACCGAGAGACCTACTATGTCATTACGTTGCTTATATTTAAAACTATTTTTTATTAATATTAGGGAACCTCCACGAAGCATAGTTTTACGGTTAAAGCAGCTACCCACCATATAGTTCTCATAATTAATAAGCATTTGGTAATCCTTTAGCCAATGTTCAGTAAAACAAATGATGTCAAACTTACTTTTTTCTAAAAACAATTCAATTTCTAATAATTTACAAGACATTCCTTGGATATTTTGGTGGAATAATTTTAAGGTGTTCTGCTGAGGCCCTTTTTTATTAACTAATTGAGTGCAAGAATTAATAGTACCTTCTGTTGTCTCACTTTCTAGTTTAAATTTATATTAATATTTTGAGTGAGGCCGGAGACTCCCGTGCCCTCCTCAGACAACAAGACCCTATCTGTAATAGACCCTAATTGAGGATTCACCATGGTGACAGATGGATCCTCCTCATTGCAATATTTGTAAACATTTATAGCACTACTGCTATATTCATTTAAAGTCACCTGTACATTAGTAGAATTACTAATAGTCGCAGTGTTAATAATGGAACTAAACTTAGACATACTATTTATGTCTGTGTGAATATTAAAAGCTAATAGCGAAGCTATTTTGTGTCTACATCTAATAGGTAGATACACCTTACCCCGTGTCGACTTAAGTTTACCAACAATAGTGTTGATATCTAGATATACAAGTCTGTCACTATAGTGACCTGCTAGAAAATGTACATGGTTATTTAACATATGTATATAATTGTTTTTTCTATTACCCAATTTTTCAAAATAGGGAAAAGCACACAATATGATTTTACTACAGTTTAGCTTTAACAGCTCTGATACACATTCAGTGATATCTTCCTTTTTAATCTTAGAACTATTACCCATACATATAGTTATGGTGGTATTAGGATTACAAACAGTTTTTGTTGCAGATGCCATAACCTGTTTGTAGGTCGACCCTGGCATACAATAATTTTGAGTACAATAACTCAGGCTATTACTGATCAATTTGCCAAGCCCTCTACCTATACTATCAGAGAACATGACTGAAAGATTAGAATCTAGACAATTAGGTGAGACAAAATTACCTAAGTCAGGTATTGTATCTTGGCTGGAAACACAGTCCTGAGTTTTCACAGCTTGGCACGGGTCCTCCGTTGCCTCAGGCTGAACATCATTCCTGGATTCCCCCTGACAAGTACACTGAATGTTGTTGAGAGTCAGTGAGTCCACTTTGTCTACCAATGCATTTGTAGCAAGAATATGCTCTTTAATTTGATTTTGTGAGCGTTCATATTTGTTATATAAAGATTTTAGTGACTTATTAAGAGCCTGTATTTCTGATTGTAAGCGCTGAGTGTCAATTTCATAAATATTTATACTATCTTCCAATTTAATCTGATAGTTATTTAATTTATTAACTAGAGAAACACGTTCCTTCCTTAATTGAATATTTTTGGAATGGTGTTTCTGTTGTTTCTTGTATTTATTACATTTTTTAATGATTTTATTTAATCGGGCATATTTCTTAATTTTATTCTGGCTTATTTTATGGCTGTAGTTATGCTGTAGAAAGGAGTCCTCTGTAAGGTCTATTGTTGTAATGGTGAATTTTGAAAAATCCTTTCTTAATGCACCCCTAAACCACATAAGGAACCTTCTTGCCAAATTTGGAATCTGTAGACCCAGCGGTTTGGGCTGTGCGTTGATATATCACCCAGTCAGTCAGTCAGTCAGTCAGTCAGTCAGTCAGTCAGTCAGTCAGTCAGTCAGTTTACCATTTTATATATATAGATAGGGGTTTACTGAAGTCATTTTTTGATAATGTCAATAATTTCGCAAATAATCGCTCCAAAAGTAAAAAACAATGTGTCCCCCCCCCCTCTAACTTTTGAACCATAAGTTTAGAAAATATGAAAAAAATCTGAAAAGTAGAACTTTATAAGGACTTTCTAGGACAATTATTTTGAACTTGGATGGAAACAAGTTTTTGTACAAAAAGACAAAAAGTTGTACAAAATAATCTCTGGACTAAGTTCGTAGTATAATCGTATATGAAGGCATTTTTTTTATATTCGTTAACATATTTTATTATCCTGAACGTATCTTTTTTCAAACAAAAAAATAATTATTAAAATCGGATTGGATTGAACACTTATTGTGACAGACGGGAAACTACGGAAGTTACGGAACCCTACACTGAGCGTGGCCCGACACGCTCTTGGCCGGTTTTTTTGAATTAAAATTACCCCAAATTCAACTCGAGCAAAGCCGCAGACAAAGCTATCTAATACATAAAAATATCGTGTCACATTGTTTGTTATCGAAGTCCTCCGAAACGACTTCACCGATTTTTTTTTGTGTATTTTTGGTAGGTCAGAGAACAAGTTGAAGGCTACTTTTATACCTCTAGGTGACAAGGGTGGTTTACGCGGACGAAGTCGCGGGCAACAGCTAGTCTTGTATAAAACACTCACTATGTAGGCAAGCATAATTATAATTTGGGGATTACATTAATAAAGAAAAAACAAACCACAACCTATGTTTAACAAATAAATAATTCTGATTCTGGTTCTGATAAAAATGCTTGGCTGACTGCTGGTCCTGCTCCACAACCATAGGCAAACTAATTGATTCCCATGTTAAGTTATTGTGGAAGCTGCAGAAGACTGTAAAATATCCTTGCATTGTATAGATTCAACCTCGTAGTATTATATAATTGCATAGCACATTTGTGTGAGTTCTAGGTACTGTAAAGCCACCATTTACATTTAGTTACGTTTTATTTTTACTTGAATATGCCTTGGCGGCTGAGAGAATGTCATGCTCACTCAAATGCCTCGCTGATGGTGGCGTGTGTGTCGGGTCATTTAGCTCCCTTCAATATGGTCGAGTTGAATGGCGCCGATACATGCCTCATGTTCGTGAACGGGCGATGTCAGTTGAGACTGGTCATCTATTAGCTGCCACGGTTAATTTTAATTTCTTTTTTTTTATATTGTTGATTTAATCTTTTCTCTTTACACTCTTAATGTGCACGTCTTTCTACATCGTTCTCACATATATATGTATATGTATAATCACAACATGAATGATGTAACCAAGATTTTGTAACAATATATTGATTTAAAAGAGTGTCCATGGAGTTTCTTGCCCGTTCTTCTCCTTAGAGATCTACGCTAGGGAATGGGCAACTACAGTACTTTCTCAAGTTATTATGCCTTGTGACTGTGACTTTGATTTTGTTTTGCATTTTTGACATTCAAAAGTGCCGTAATGGTCTAGTTGAAATAAATGCTTTGAGTTTGAGTTTGACACTTGTCAGCTTTCTTTTCAACCGACTTCCAAAAAGAGGAGGTTCTCAATTCAACTGTATTTTTGTTTTGTTTTTGTGCTGTGTGTTTGTTACCTCAGAACTTTCGAGTGGGTGAACCGATTTTGATGGTTCTTTTTTTATTTGAAAGCTGGTGCATCCCGTGTGGTCCCATTTTTGGTTAAGATCTACTGCTGATTATCGGAGATATAAATGGAACTCTTCAAAAATAAACGGCAAATCTGTAGTGATTGCTGCAATCGCTTGGTTGTTTATTGTTTATACAACATCATGACGTAATATTACGCCTGTATGCTTTGAGGGGGTACTCAGAAGTGTACAATATACCCAGATTTCGACAGTTAGGTGTGATAAGTTCCATTTATTGGGGATAAGCCTATTACCGTAACATGTATTGTTTTTTTTTATTGGAAAGGATGTACGTCAAGGGTAGATTGATGACAATTTAGTTATGTTCTGATTACTTTTGATACTGGGATCCATGACAAAGGAACGGAACTCTTGAATTCTCAGGAGCAAATTTACGATACTCGGCCGAATCTTTTACAGGGTTTCCGGATATTTATTAACCAACTTTAAAAAGGAGGAGGTTCTCAATTCAATGTTCCCCGATTACTCGATGATGGCTGGACCAATTTGGTTATTTTTTATTGTTTGAAAGGTCAGTCGGTGACAAAAAAATAAATCGATCAAAAAAAGGTCTTCTGAAGCTAAAGTTATTTTTCACTTTTTTGTGTTTTCTGAAGTCGGTTTAAAAAAAGTTTTATGTATCCACGAATGACTTGCTTTTGCGTTACAGCAGTGCTACTAGTAGAATAGAAATTGAATCATTCCTCTAGTTGCTTTAATGAATTGACAACTACTTAGTTAATTACTCCGACCATTACTATTAATACTAAAGTATTTAGTAAAAGAGCATTCCGAACATGTACCCGCCAAAGAGCGAACCGCACAATAATTTATTGAACCAATTTATTTCCAACTAATTTTTTTTAGTTTATGGAAAATTTTTCTCCCATTATAAATATATTATAATAACTGTCAAACAGTTAGTCAGGTCAGCTTTTTTAATTGGAATCTGAATTTGTAAATAAACGAAATATTTAATTATTCTTTAGATTGGAACAGACCAGTATTATTTGATCCATAAAAGGCTATAACTATTAATGACTGGTAAATAGAGTTGCAACAAAATAGAATTGCACCTTAATTAAACAATTTGATACTTAAATTTGATATTATTAAAATATATTTATTTTATCTTTTTTATTTTGTTTTGTAGCTACTTACTACGTAGCTACTTGATTTGAATTTTGACGTTGTAAAGTGACACTTTTTTTTTATTAATGTTGTGATTTCCGATATTTGATTTAAGAAGTATTAGTTTTGACTGTAGAATTATCTTATTCACAGTGGCAACACCGTCAGAATTTGAATTATAACTGTAACTTTTTAAACTAATTCTTAAATGCAATTTCAATTAAGACAATATATTTTTACTTTGACAACACTTTGAAGGGACATCATCGTTATTTAAGAGTGGGGTGAATGTCACTTGAATTTGAAAGCTCCAATGCAGAGGCAGTTGTTGTTCGATCGTCAAACAGTGCAGTTGTGCGAATAAAACGTACCTACAAGCAAGCAAAAGGTGTTTTCTTCATACATCAGAAGTGACAAAGACCACGAGCCATGTCTCGGCAAAAAGTTAAGTAAATCGTTTCTTTTTATCTTATTATGATGTATACTTTCTGCAGTAAGATTAAAAGTGCAGAAGCATTTCTAGAATAGCATTTCTATGTCTAAATAGACTTTCAAGTGCGTACAGTGTTTTACACTATAGAGCTTTGTTTGTAATAACGTGAAATAGAGAAAGATGTGTACCCTGTTGAGAACTCCACGTAAGTCAGGTGTGCAGAAAGTATACATATGGCATATGACTTCTATTATAATGATTTATGAGTTTTGACTGTAATGCAGCCATACCCAAGTGACACGGTGTGATGTTAGTAGACGTCAACGTTAAATAGTAGATGTACTCGTATATATCTACACTAATATTATAAAGAGGAAAACTTTGTTTGTTTGTTTGTTTGGTTGTAATGAATAGGCTTAAAAACTACTGGACCGTTTTTAAAAATTCTTTCACCATTCGAAAGCTACATTATCCACGAGTAACATAGGATATATTTTATCCCCGTACTCCCACGGGAACGGGAACTATGCGGGTGAAACCGCGGGACGTCCGCTAGTTTATAAATAAAACTAGTGAATGAGGGAAAAGAATAGCTATATTGCTTAATAAAAAAATACACTATGAAGCAAAAAAAAAACCGGGTCGCGGGTACGTAAATTTTTCTGGGTTCATTCGGAGCGTTTTAAAAGGTAACCACTTCCCTGGCGGTTGTAGTGGTTGTCCGAGGCAATCGTTGAGGTGGATGACGTCACGGTCTTTCAGTAATGGTAGGGTCCGCTGCAGGGACGTAGGCAGCATGCAGGATAAAACAATTAGGGGTCGAGCGTAGTCTCGTACCGGGACCCTGAAATTCCGGGAAATTGGACATTTTAGAAAAAGTCCGATTTCATGTATGTGACTACAACATCAATTCCCGCCCGGGAACGAAAGCGTCGATTAGGCGAAGTGGAACCAAAGCATGAGATAATGATCAATGATGTTGCGATCACAAGTAAAATCAGCTGATACATTTACATAAAATAACGGTTATTTTGGTTCAAAGTACAAAGCGCAGACAAAAAAACAATCGACCGACACGTACAAAGCATGTGTCGCCCAATATGAATTCTGAATGTGAAAAATGACAATTAGCACAGAAGCGTTACTAAATAAATTAAATTAAAACATACAAAATCAAATGTTCAACAATAACGAACATGTAGGTAGGTAGGTACCTTAACAAGCTACGAAGAACAATTACGTGATAAAATAAGTAAATCACATTTTATTTACCATTAACAAGATGTTCGCTAGAATCTACTAGATAATCTTCAGTTTTCTAATTACGACTACACTAAATACAGACTATGATTTCTACGTACTTAGGTACTACAATAATTACATAAGCAACACTTACCCAATTGGGGTTACACAAATTCACTGTTAGGTAAAATATACTTTGATTATAGCGATAGAACGTCTTGCAATGGAAGAAATATAAAAAAATGTAAAACCGCTAAAATGGTTTGGAGGGAAATCAGCGACAAAGCAACGTATTCGCACGGCTAGTGTTTGCGCTGGATCGAGGATCGGCTGGAAGTCACCTTTGAACCGCCCGTCAGCACGAGCCTTGCCGACAACATCCGAGTAGATACGAACGTCGCGCGCGCATAGAATCACATCGGAAGACAGTTCCTATCATTGTTTGATAGTTTAAAAGTGTTTTATAATAATGTGAATGTAAAATAGTTTAATATTAATTATTATAGGTTAGTTTGCTAGGTAAAATAATAAAATATAGTGGGTTAATTTTTGATGTAAATAATGAGATTTTAAGATTAATCCTTTGAACTAGTTTTGTAAGCTATCAAAATCACACACAGTGTTACAACGGGAAGCATTATAAACAACTACTAGTATCCTTATGTAGAACTTAAGGCCCGTATAAACTCTTATAAAAGTTCACCGAGCATCTTGACGCTTTATATTGGCATTTCAAAACCATTATGATGCTTTACGATGTTACGGCGATGTGACAGTTGGATAAAGGCATATAAAAATGCTTTTAGTTTATGCGTTTAGTTTTGCCTTTAGTTTTAGTGCAGCAAACCACAATACAGCTGTCCTGCTTTCAGCTGTTTTTGCTGCATTTGGAACTACAATAGCATTTTAAGTAGTAAAATAAATGCTGCAGGCTGTAGAGAATAAACGTGAGCCATTATCCACGTAAATCCAGCATACAGCTTTCAGCTGTTTTTAGTGCCTTAGGGTTTACAATAGCATTTGGACCATTATAATGCCACGTAAATCAGTTATACTGCTTTGGGCTGGTTTTAGTGTCCTTTGTTGTTTAATAGCACTTTTAAGTGCCAAGTAAAAGCCTAATGCTGCTGAACAGCATAAACGTGAACCAATGTAATGCTTGCATTTGTAAAGATCACCTGAGTTCTGTTATACAGCTAACAGGTTTATAACCAAATACCCGTGAGTCATTGTAATGCGTAAAGCTTTATATACATTCACTTTAACGTTTTTATAAAACCATTTGTCGGCCATATTGGGGAGAAGTACATATTGTATGATCAACAAAACAACATAAATATTGACGGTAGATTTTTTATTTTCTTGATTTTGAGCTATGGTTGTCCGTGGTGCTACCATGCCTGTGTCATTCGCGTCTGTCTGATTTTTTTTAATTATGGACAGTTCAAATCTGCTGGTGTACCGGTGAACCCATACAGGACTACTCTTTGGACAGTGGCACTGCACTGATTCATCAAAAGTCTTCTCTCTGGCCTCTAGCTTAATAATTGTTCACGTGTGAGAATTTGTGCTGCTGGCGGCAATAATTAGGGTATCACCGAGCTATTATAGACCGACACCATTTTGTAAATGTTTTATAAACATAATATTATCATTCGGACTTGTTTATAAAAGCAATAGGCCCATATTACAATGATATAGCTTAAATGTATATTGCTCAACCAAAACTATTACGTTAATTATGGCAAATTCGATCTGTACTAGGAAAAAACAATTGTTTTAGTTATTTGAGACATATCTATATTACATTTTATATCAAAACCACAAAATATCGAGGGCGCGTGAAAATTTTGAATGAAACTTATATATAAATTTAGAGTTAATGTATTTGAGGGCATTGAATAAGAGAGGACTCAAAAACGCATCCAGTATTACACATTTTGTTTTGATGCAAACAAATATGAAGTCATTCACTCAGTTTTGACCGTCTTTGTCCACATTATATTGCTAGACAAAATACTTAAATTACAACGTTATTGTATTATAACATTTGTGTCATGGTACGAGTATTACAGATGTTTTTGCAATGATGTAGGGTTTATTTAAGTTCTAACTGTGAACACTTGAATAGCCTCAATCATTCTTTTAGAACAATCTAATGCTAGTCTCATGCTTCTGTAATGCCATTGGCAACTTAATTGACCTTAATAATGCTTCTTTAATGCAATTGGCAACTTCATTGACCGTAATAATGCTTCTTTAATGCGATTCGCAACTTATTTGGTCACAATTATGCTTATATAATGCGACTGTAGTACAATTAAACAACTAAGTGTGAACTCATTTATGACCTAAAGCCGCATAATTTGTGCCCAAATAAGCATTACAGTAGCCGTATAAATGTTTGTAATGCTATCATAGAACTAACTCAAAATGCTAAAACGACACAAAAAAAAAATGCTGTAAGCCGGCTGATGTACTGGTTTGATGTGTTGCTTGGGTAATGATGTGCTGATATTACATGTTAACAACCATTTGATAAAGCCATAAATATGAGTGTTGTTAGTAGACGTGTAGGTGTGGTTTTAGTAGGATCAGTTAGTACGTTGTAGTGAAAGCCATGTAGGTGAGCTGTAGTGAAAGCCATGTAGGTGCGCTGTAGTGAAAGCCATGTAGGTGTGCTATAGTGACAGCCATGTAGGTGTGCTGTAGTGAAAGCCATGTAGGTGAGCTGTAGTGAAAGCCATGTAGGTGCGCTGTAGTGAAAGCCATGTAGGTGTGCTATAGTGACAGCCATGTAGGTGTGCTGTAGTGAAAGCCATGTAGGTGCGCTGTAGTGAAAGCCATGTAGGTGTGCTATAGTGACAGCCATGTAGGTGTGCTGTAGTGAAAGCCATGTAGGTGAGCTGTAGTGAAAGCCATGTAGGTGCGCTGTAGTGAAAGCCATGTAGGTGTGCTATAGTGACAGCCATGTAGGTGTGCTGTAGTGAAAGCCATGTAGGTGAGCTGTAGTGAAAGCCATGTAGGTGCGCTGTAGTGAAAGCCATGTAGGTGAGCTGTAGTGAAAGCCATGTAGGTGTGCTGTAGTTTAAGCCATGTAGGTGAGCTGTAGTGAGAGCCATGTAGGTGTGCTGTAGTGAAAGCCATGTAGGTGTGCTGTAGTGAAAGCCATGTAGGTGAGCTGTAGTGAAAGCCATGTAGGTGCGCTGTAGTGAAAGCCATGTAGGTGTGCTATAGTGAAAGCCATGTAGGTGTGCTGTAGTGAAAGCCATGTAGGTGAGCTGTAGTGAAAGCCATGTAGGTGCGCTGTAGTGAAAGCCATGTAGGTGTGCTATAGTGAAAGCCATGTAGGTGTGCTGTAGTGAAAGTCATGTAGGTGCACCGATAGTATGTCATGCAGGTGTACAGATAGTATGTCTTGTAGGTATACAGATAGTATGTCATGTAGGTGTACAGATAGTATGTCATGTAGGGCTACAGATAGTATGTCATGTAGGTGTACAGATAGTATGTCACGTAGGTGTACAGATAGTATGTCGTGCAGATGTACAGATAGTATGTCATGTAGGTGTACAGATAGTATGTCATGTAGGTGTACAGATAGTATGTCATGTAGGTGTACAGATAGTATGTCATGTAGGTATACAGATAGTATGTCATGTAGGTATACAGATAGTATGTCATGTAGGTATACAGATAGTATGTCATGTAGGTATACAGATAGTATGTCATGTAGGTCTGCAGATAGTATGTCATGCAGGTCTGCAGATAGTATGTCATGTAGGTGTACAGATAGTACGTCACGTAGGTGTACAGATAGTACGTCACGTAGGTGTACAGATAGTATGTCGTGCAGGTGTACAGATAGTATGTCGTGCAGGTGTACAGATAGTATGTCATGTAGGTGTACAGATAGTATGTCATGTAGGTGTACAGATAGTATGTCATGTAGGTGTACAGATAGTATGCCATGTAGGTCTACAGATAGTATGTCATGTAGGTGTACAGATAGTATGTCATGTAGGTCTACAGATAGTATTTCATGTATGTCTACAGATAGTATGTCATGTAGGTCAACAGAAAGTATGTCATATAGGTCAACAGAAAGTATGTCATGTAGGGCTACAGATAGTATGTCATGTAGGTGTACAGATAGTATGTCACGTAGGTGTACAGATAGTATGTCGTGCAGATGTACAGATAGTATGTATTTCAATTTCAATCATTTATTCTCTCTCACAAAGTTGACTTACAATTAATGTTAACAAAATGTCATGCAGGTGTACAGATAGCATGTCTTGTAGGTATACAGATAGTATGTCACGTAGGTGTACAGATAGTATGTCGTGCAGATGTACAGATAGTATGTCATGTAGGTGTACAGATAGTATGTCATGTAGGTGTACAGATAGTATGTCATGTAGGTGTACAGATAGTATGTCATGTAGGTATACAGATAGTATGTCATGTAGGTATACAGATAGTATGTCATGTAGGTATACAGATAGTATGTCATGTAGGTATACAGATAGTATGTCATGTAGGTCTGCAGATAGTATGTCATGCAGGTCTGCAGATAGTATGTCATGTAGGTGTACAGATAGTATGCCATGTAGGTCTACAGATAGTATGTCATGTAGGTGTACAGATAGTATGTCATGTAGGTCTACAGATAGTATTTCATGTATGTCTACAGATAGTATGTCATGTAGGTCAACAGAAAGTATGTCATATAGGTCAACAGAAAGTATGTCATGTAGGTCTACAGATAGTATGTCACGTAGGTGTACAGAAAGTGTGTTACGTAGGGGTACCGTTAGTAAGTCTAGTAAGAGTCCCTTCTAGTGAGCCATGCAGATATGCTCTTACCTTATTGTACCTACCGAGTTAGAACGATGCAATTTAGAAGTGAACCACTCTGGAAAGTAGCCACCTATTGAAATTGCCTTTCCCTGTAGGAAATAGTAACTGATCTTGTTTGAGGATTGTGGATAGGACACAAATAAATAAAAGATATGAAGTGCTGGTAAATCATTTCAGGCCGAAGAGAAGCCAGCTCCACCCCAGATCGTGATGAAAGCTACACTCCAGAGCGTGTAGAAAGTGTCATCCCAGAGCGTCCTAGAAGGCGTCGCCGGAGATTTTCCTCGAGTGTTTCTGAAGAGATACCTGTCAAATGGACTGACTACAGATGATCTTCTAAAAATCATAGCAGCGATACAAATGGGCTCAATGTCAGAATCTGATTCGTCCTCGTTCAGAGTCGGACGAATAAACCAAAATTATTAGTTATGTAGTTAGAAAGTGTATAATAGTTTTTAAGTGACACGTTGTGTATAGTGGATGTTCATTTTCCTCTAATCATGTATGAACTGAAGACGATGTAATATGTATCAATCAATGTGATGTGATTATGCACGATGATTTTAAGGAAACTATTTTAATTTTGCCTTTGATGTAATTGCCTCAGTGTTGTGATTATTGCGTGCTTCGGAGATAGCACGCCGTCGGATGGCCGAGTGTTGTGATTTCCGATATTTGATTTAAGAAGTATTAGTTTTGACTGTAGAATTATCTTATTCACAGTGGCAACACCGTCAGAATTTGAATTATAACTGTAACTTTTTAAACTAATTCTTAAATGCAATTTCAATTAAGACAATATATTTTTACTTTGACAACACTTTGAAGGGACATCATCGTTATTTAAGAGTGGGGTGAATGTCACTTGAATTTGAAAGCTCCAATGCAGAGGCAGTTGTTGTTCGATCGTCAAACAGTGCAGTTGTGCGAATAAAACGTACCTACAAGCAAGCAAAAGGTGTTTTCTTCATATTAATGATGTTTTTATTTTTTTTTTGTCAAAATCAATTAATACTTTTTGCATCCAAGTAGTATAATTTAAAAGGTTTTTCAATTTTTAATGTCAATGATATTTGTACGCCTTCGGGCATAACATAGCGCGCTTGTAATCTTTTAAAACAACTATTTACTGTACCTATGTTAACAAATGATTAAATGACTTATGAACTTGTCATACTACTCGTCCGGTCGGGTTGGTCCGACTGATCGTCATGCGTCACTGCGGCTGTGTACTCGTACCATTACTGAGTTTGCGTTTAATGAAATAGTATAGTCATCCTTTTCTGATAGTTTACAACGATAACACTCATCGAACATTATGTTAATTTGATAATTGTAAATTATATCATGTACCTCTGAACCGCGCGACTCTTTTCGGGCCGAACCGCGCTGACCGCGCTAGACTCGCGAATTAATTCTCGAAATTCGCGTGTAATAAGACACTTTAGATAAAAACACTTGACGATCGCAAACTACAAGACTAATGCCCGATTTCACCGACATCCCCTAAGTTTATGGGATCCCCTAAACATAGATAGGGGACCGATAGGGGATGGTTTCTGTTTCACCGACATTTAGGGGTCACTTAAACGCTAAAAGGTCCCCTAAATTTAGGAGGTCGAAATTACAGCCCATAAACCTAAGTAAGTGATCTCCCAAAACACGAAGATGGATTCTGGTCTCAACGAACTTTTTGTAAATTTAGAAACTGTTTCTACAATATTCAATGCTATAAACGTAAAAATAGCTGCAGACCAAAAATATATTGGAAACGACCCAATTATGATGAAACTGACTTTTAAAGGAGAAACCTATAGGTTAAGGCGCTACCCCAAGCAAAAGCCGTTTTTTGTGCAGTTTTTTGGAGCCAACTCCTCTTTATCCAAAAGAAATACCAAGTAATAAAAATACATTAAATTTCTACATATTCTTAGACTGCAAAGTGGTAGTTTTATTTTTTATTTTAAGTCTCATAATGTGTAATAAATCCCCTCACAATGAAACCACAAAAATGAGAAAAAAATATTTATAACATGCTTCTTCTCGTAAAGTTAACATTATTTTGATTTCCTTCTTATACTAATGGATAGACAATTTAATAATGAACATAATGCTAGTTTTTTTTTTTCAAAAGACGGAAATTTGATTTTATAAAGAATAAAAATCACTAATTTCGCACTATTCGACCCGCAGTGACTGACGTAAAAACCACTTTGTAGTGCAAGCTGATTAGAACTTTATTCTAATAGTATTTCAAACGAAGTTTGAATCACCACAAATAGAGTTGCTAATTTTGCCTGGGGTAGCGCCTTAAGTAAAACTTCAGTGTTATATTTTTTGGAAAAGATTAAACTCGCCTTAGAATTTCCTGATAATAGGTGAGTACATAACACACGCAAGTTTTTACATGTCCCTTGCTCTTAAAATAAATTACACCTCGTGGTACTTTTTCGTGGTAACATGGTTTTTTGTTGACAATACTTTATCAATTTACCTACCTACCATTCACTTGTTAAGCAGGTAGGTACCTTATTACCTATTATTAATTGATGTTGTCTGTATGGTTCCTACAATTTTATTTATTTTTATTTATTTATTGATAGCATTTAGTTTTTATGCTACGGGTAACCATTTGTTGGCAGACATGGGTGGCATCAGTGCGGCTACTTGAAGTCGAATAATAAAAAGAGTGTTTGCAGCCAATAGGTATAGTGACTCTACGTCCGGAGTATATCAAGTTTATTGAAACCAGTGAGGAATAAGTTAAGTGAAGATGGGGTTTAATAATATTGCAAGGTTCCCCATGTAATTGGATGCATTGATTGTACAAAATATGAAAATTCAATAACCAGGTGAAAGCACAACACCTTAAACTAGTTAAAATTATGAAATTAATCTGTTTAAACATTATTACGATTATTACAAAATAAAACATGAAGTAAAATTAAATGTATTATATTTTGTAAGGTGAAGATGATGCAGAGCTCTTTAGAAATAGGCCCACCCCTTGGTATGTACCCCTTGGTATGTCCACAAAGGAACGAAAATCTCGAATTAACGATACGCGACGCTGAACGCACAACAAACATTTTCATATCTCACGACTATGAATTACATAAGACCAGACGTGTCAAAAACAAAATCAGTAATAGACCACAGATGATACGCAAGGTATCGTAATGTACGCACAGAGTAATTGTTCAAGAAAATTTAAAATTTATGAAAATTTTAATGAAATCATAATGATATTGTTAATAGACCATGATTAATTATTAACTGTATCCATTTAGGTGTTTATTTAAGAGATATTAATAAAAATAACTCATGTTTAAGAGTATCGATAAATTCAAAAACGAATCAGTCACCACTATCGAGAACAAAACGTCACTTAGTTATGAGTCCCCTAGCTAAGTGATGGAAATGGTGGTGAAACAAAAATTTATTTAGGGGCTAATTTAGGGGAGCTTTTAAGCTAAGGGTCCCATACGTAGGTGGTAGTATAGGGGATGTCGGTGAAAACGGGCATTAGACCAAATTTACAGTGAATAGCTGGTATAGTTAAGGAATCTATTTAACTAAAAACCAAGAAATATAATATTAATTTAATACTCTAAAACAAATGTAGAGTTTGAAAAACAGTCACGAAAACGGCTATTTCGCGATTAAAATATTAATTTTATGAAAAACTATTAACTCCTTATCAATAAAAAAATCTTATTAGAAACTAGATTATATTTCCTTTCCAATAAGAGCAAAATCTTAGTAAATTCTAATTGGAATGTGGATACTATTAGTATCCAAAGAATGCGGATACCGGTAGTAGGTGCCGCCACTGGCGGCCGGGCCGCCGAACCTTTTTTAACACACTTATTTACGTAACTTTTACTCTAAGACTTTTTGTTGTTTATAAAATTAAACAATATACTCACCATACTAAATAATTACTATTTATACGTTATTACACACGTTTTAATCACATAAAATTACTTATGCAATGTTTATACACAATCACTATAGGTATAATACATACCTATCACTTTTTCACAGGCAAATTACTGTAACTTTGAGATTCGGAAACTAAATTGTTTTACAAAATATTATTGCAGCACTGCAGTTCTTTACCTTCATTTTGATGTATAATACTATACTATAATACGACTATTTCGATCTAAAAGAATTGAAATACGACACTTGCGCAGACGCAACACGGGGAAAAATGGTCGGGTTTGTTTACGTGTTAAGTTTTTACTTTATTTTGACGTCTGTCGATGCATTTGGGCATATATAATCGGTACAGAGTTGGGAAATATTGTTTAGAAGGTAGCGTAGACGATTAATGCATGGCCAAAGTAAGTTCAGTCGATTTTTAAAGCATTTTATGAACGAAGGTATTTTAAAATGAGCGTGGGTGTAAATGTGACCAGTAGCGGACCACTGTAAATGTGACCAGTAGCGGACCACTGGAAAAACAAAGTGGGGCTTTTTTGTAACCCTTCGCGGTTCAAAGGCAGAGGCTTTAGTACAACACATTTGTATAACAATGATAATGATCTGAAGTTAAACTGTTTGTGTTGTCGCAGAGAACCGCTGCTACTGCCCGTTCGAGATACTGTACATCCCGCCGCCGCCACCGCGCCCCATGCCGCCGTCCACCATGGCCGAGGAGCAGACTCCCATCGAGATCGGTAATACAAACCCAAATCATTTAATTATTACCAAACTAGCACACAAGCTCTACAACAAGCCGTACAGCGGCCGGTTAGAGGTTTCTAATAACGGCATAGGCTCTACAGATAAGTTTTACAGCAGATGTACAAGCGGCTATAGCGCCGCTGTACCTCCGAAAGAGGCCCACGCAGTACCGCCTAAGGATCTACAATGTCTCTACAATGGTTGTACAGAGGTGTTAGTACGGCGCGCTCTACCGCTCGCACCCTTTGTAGCACCCTTGGATCTACAAAGGTGCTATGCGAGCGGTACAGTGCGCCTCAGGACTGTAGAGCTCGATTCATATTTTAGGTGTTAGTACGGCGCACTCCACCGCTTGCATAGCACCCTTGGATCTACAAAGGTTCTATGCGAGCGGTAGAGTGCGCCTCGGGAACTAAAATAAGTTCTTGTAGCGCGACTGTAGAGCTCGAACCGTATTTAAACGCGACTGTATCTCTGAAATGAACAAAACTAATTGAAATTTTAACTTACGAGTGATTGATGGATGAATTGGAAAATAAACAACAGTAGTGTTGATTTTTCCTATTATGTATGCAAAATACCAGTGCGAGTGCCACTGTATTGTGAATTATACACATGTTTTAGCTAAAATTTTCACGCGCCTGCTGTTTATCCCAGTTGTTACTGAAACTTCTTTTTATCTCGAATCACAGTAATTTTTTAGTATTGTTACCTTGATGCATATGGTAAACATGGAAAAATACCAAAAAAAAAACAAGTTTTCAGGAAAGCTTGGAAAATGCGGATCGTTTTAACGATCAGTAGTAATAGGCAGGTAGGTTAACGCTCATACAACTACCACTTTATCGATTGTCCATCGCTAAAGTGTTATATCCCTATTTTAAATGAAAGAAACAAAGTTATTATTAATCTGAAAATCTAATTGAAAAACGTTAATTAACAAACAAGTCTATGTAGGAGTATGGTAAGTAACAAAACAAGTTTTGAGGTGCTCCCTCACTTGGAGCATTTGCCTGTAATGTAACGTTACAGAGTCGAGCATTACATGTGGGGGAAGAGAACCGAGCATTATAACGCGCAACCTGTAATGTTACAGATTCGAGCATAACAATGGTAAGAAAAGAAAACTGAGCATTACAGTGCAGTGCAGTGATGATACAATGTGTAAAATTAATATTGCCGCGCTCAGCACAAATTCCACTTCGTCTGACATTGTGGAATCAACGAAATGCTCAAAATCTAATCTGATGTGTTATATTACAGGCGAATGCTTGTTAAATCAGGGAGGTCGTACTGTAATGTAATGCTCAAAATCGAATCTGAAATGATACATTACAGGCGAACGCTCCAAGTGACGGAGCAGCTTTAGGGGCAACTGAATTTTACATTTATGACAGGCAAAGTTTGTATAAGTTTGTATAAAGCGAACATCGGAGCTGAGAGTCATTGTATTCTACTAGATGATCAACTCTATCGTAGCGTGAAGTTTCCCTGTAACTTCTAGGAGTGGGATAAGGACCGCGTTTTATACGTCCAAGATACCTCAGGCGATAGTTCTCCGGAAAGTGAGATGATCGCACTCTCCTACATTCCTGGTTGGCTAGACTTGTACTTGAATGTGTCTCTTTCTGTTTTCATGAATTCTTAATTAGACAGCAAAGAACACTTTTTTGTACGGTCCGGCGGTCCTCTCGAATTACTTCAGTGGCTTTGAGTCCTCTGTTACTCAATTCGTGGAAGAGCGGCATAGAAGAAAAGAAATTGACAAAGAATAAGTGACAAGGCACACTCGGGTGACGAAATTGTAAATGATCAGATATAAGTCGGTGTAATAATTGCTGCAAGGCCTTGGTACGGATCAAACCATAGTACGTATCCCAATCTAGTCGCTCCAACCCAGAACTTATATCCCCATCTAATCGATTTACCACGTATAAATCGTTTACATCAGCTGTGTCCTCCATAATAAGGTACCATAGCCTCGTTTGTGCTGTACATTTCTTCTAAAGGAGCCAAAAGTTACAAACTCATCATCACCTCTGTGACATCAGCATTCGCGTATCCGGTGGTACAATAGTTATATTTGTTGGAAATAGGGCACCATCATCTAATTGTTCCAAATCGTCAACAATTTCATCGAGAAACAATGGTTTATTGGTATTGGGTCTGAAAGTCCGAAAACATCCCCAAATTACGACCGATTGTTAAAACGATCATCAAAAATAACATCATTTCTTTTTTATAAAAGATGTGACAAGACCAAATTTGAATTCACAGTTTTGTTAGACAGGTTATAAATTTATAAAAAACGTGCATTAAATTAATTTCAATCACAAGCTAATTTGTTAAAACTTACTGTTTTGAATACATAGTGAAAGTTGATTTCGGTAATACGAACTAAAAAAATACAAAAGTTCTTCAAAATAATGATCATAAGATAATTTTCTATGCAACAAAATACAGTCCAATAATCACTGCGACGATTGGTACACAATAAGCAAAAGTTATCCGCTCGTTATTATTTTTAAATTGAGGGTATTTTCAAAGTATTTTTTTGATCTTTATAACGATCGGTCGTTATAAATGGGTTATGCAGTTTTTTGGATACAAAGTACATTTGATTAGAGGGTTTGAATTTTGAATTTAGTTTATTTAAGACAGTTTAGTTTTCTAGGTAGTTTCTTTAGAATCCTGGGTGAGAGAGTGACGTGAATTCGGTTTTTATACATGTTTATGATGTAAATAAATTATAAAAAATCATGAGAATTGTTTTTATTAAAATCTCTAATGGCGTCTCGGTTACAACAGCCTTCAGAGTTTACTAGAACCATTCTACCGGTTAAGCCGCTAGTATCGACCATTGTAGACCTTTCAGTTCTTTGATGGTGGTTTTGACGCTCTATTGTACTCTTCTAGGTTTATATCGGCAATTAATACATCTTTTTAAGACTCTAAGGTGGTACAACGGATTATTGTAACTCCGTTGTACAACCTATTTCTCTGCTGTAGATATAGAGTTACGAATATGCTATATACTTGGTGTAACGTTTTTAGTTGGTTGTTTTTTTTTAAGTTTTTAAAGTTTTCAAGAATAAACGTGCAACGTTACATTGGGTAGATATCAGTACCTCCTTTACTACGGTTCACCCTTTTTTGGTATAACAACGTTTCGTCGAAAATCGCGTCGACTAATTTTAGTTACAACTAGCCGACCCGACAGACTTTGTCCTCTCAACTATGAATTTTTAATTCGAAATGACCTACCCACTACCTACCTACCACCTACCCAATACCAACATACTAACAACCCACTACCTACCTACCACCTACCCATTACCTACCGCTACCACCTACCCACTACCTACCTACAACCTACCTACCAACTACCCACTACCTACCTACCACCTACCCCTACCTACCCAATACCTACCCTCTACCTACCGACGAAAAAATTAAAAAAAAAAGTATCCTATGTCCTATATATATGTCACCGTAAAATTGTCAAATACGTTATATTGTAATATCTCTAGCGATATTGTAAAGTCTCGAATTATTGTCAAACGAACATACTGCTTACAATAAAACGCATTATTTTTCGTGAAATGCATGCGATGGTAGTCAACTCACGCGGTGTGGAGGGAAGGAGGGGTCCCCCTTGCCCAGTGGTTCCACTCTCATGAAAAGATACTGTACCATTCCTGAGAAATATGGATTAATATAACCTAACCAAACACTTTATATTCCCCTAATAATTTAAAGCAAAACAAAAAACCCGACTGCGTAAAACTAATTTTAAAAAATACGTGAAAAAATTAACTCAATTAAAAACTAAAAAGAAAGAAACAAGCCCAGTAGTTTAGAATTCTGTTAAATAATACTAAATAACTACACAATTGAAATAGTTTTATAATCGATACACACATAAAACAAATCATAAAATCTAATGCAGGACAGAACAACTTACAGTCGGGGCCCATTCAAATTTTACCAATCAAATCTTCCCAAGCGGCCCCGACTGTAAGTTGTTCTGTTCTGCATTAGATTTTATGATTTGTTTTATGTGTGTATCGATTATAAAACTATTTCAATTGTGTAGTTATTTAGTATTATTTAACAGAATTCTAAACTACTGGGCTTGTTTCTTTCTTTTTAGTTTTTAATTGAGTTAATTTTTTCACGTATTTTTTAAAATTAGTTTTACGCAGTCGGGTTTTTTGTTTTGCTTTAAATTATTATTTTTTATTTTATACTTGTTAGTTACGATTCATTGACTTCGCTAAAAGATGGTAAATTTCGCAATCTAGTCATTTCATTGAGGGAGTTAATATCGTGGGGATTATTAAGTAACTTGCGGTGGTCTAAACTACTGATAATTAGTCCCTCTAGAGACCTAAGTCGGCTCAATGCTACATATGCTTGACCTTTAGCAAAAATGCGTGAACTTAAGGGGCCGGCGGAGCATGCGTTTTTCATACAAACGTAATACCAAAATAATATGAAAATCAAACATATTTTTAAGGTAGTGTGTATTTATTTCGATTGGATTACAGAATATCTATGTTCCCAAATGTATTTTTAGAGAGGACAATGACACGAAGACGAGATATGGGGAATTTAAAATTTCTATAGAAAACTTATTTTTCTTATAACTCTTGTTAAAATCAGTGTCTAATCAAAATATATATTTGGGATCCTAGATATTCTGTAATTCAATCGAAATAAAAACACACTACCTTAGGAATATGTTTAATTTACAAATTATTTTGGTATTACGTTTGTATGAAATACGCATGCTCCGCATGCGTCTTAAGTCAACCACAGCTCGGTCTAAAGTAGTTCCTTGGAGCTTGTGTACAGTTACACCCCAGCACAATATCAATGGCAACATTTTTCGCTCTATTTTACCCTGTCCGCGAAGTGCATCGAATTCTGTCGTCGATGGTTCGATTCTGACTCCTACTCCAGGAACATTGTTTTTAATTGCTTTGTCGTCAAATTCTATATAAACAACCTGTGGTAATTCTCCGGGTTCCAATTGGTCCCTCCGAAGAGCTGGCCACTCAATTGTCCTTATAACACCCATCCGAATTAAATATTTTTAAATTTACGTGCGTACTAAAGTCAGTCAACTATTTTCTCTTCGTGAGCTAAAATCGTAAAAAGTTGTAAAGTATGAAAACTTAAATCCATAACAAAGAATTCAAATAGTAGACGCGGAGAATCTTAACACCGCGATTCACAAATGTGCATCAAATGAACAACGCCATCTATCGAGATTGGTGGTAAACTTTTTGTACTCGGCGACTTGGCGATGTATATAAGTTATTTTTTTTACCTGAAATATTTGTTCTTTATGCTTTTTCACTGTTTTTTTTTTTTGTTTGTATACCGTTTATACTTGAAATAAAAACTTAAATCAATAAGTAAGAAAATTAGCGAGAATGATTGTTTTGTTAAACAACTTTAAATCGTTATGTATCCTAAACTATAATTTAAAATGAAAAATGATAAAAGGAACCTAAAGATGATTTTAAAATACCTATTCAACGACACCCCACTTGACATAGTTCATCGACTTTTTTTTTTTTCATTTTGACAATATGGCGTCTGGTTGTCGCTGTGGTGGATTTTGATTACTGTCATGTCTTTAGTGACACTCGCAAGGTTAAGACGAATCGATTGACGTAAGAATTATCAAAATCGGCCTACGCATTTGGTCTCTAGAACGCCACATAGAAACAAACATACATACATACATACATACATAGACTGATAAACACATTACCCTCCTTTGCGTCGCGCAGTCGGGTAAAAAGCGTAGTCGACGGAGCCCCGCTTCGCGGGGCCCCTATTTCCGAGTGCAGGGTTTAAAGGAACCTAACTAACCTAACGGGGGGGTGCCCCAAGTCCCGATTATGGGGGCAAGAGATACTTCCGTATGTTCAGTTGACAATAATTCGAGACTTTACAATATCGCTAGAGAGATACACGTTATATTGTAATATAACGTATTTTACAATTTTACGGTGACATATATAGAGTTGTCTCGAAGTACCAGGCTCTCATAAATTAGAAGGAGCTTACCTGCAGAAATTAAAAAAAAAAAACAACAAAATAAGTATCCTATGTCCGTCTCCCGGTTCTAAGCTACCTCTCCACCAATTTTCAGCCAAATCGGTTCAGCCGTTCTTGAGTTATAAATAGTGTAACTAACACGACTTTCCGAAGTACCAGGCTATCATAAATTAGAAGGAGCTTACCTGCAGAAATTAAAAAAAATAAAAACAACAAAATAAGTATCCTATGTCCGTCTCCCGGTTCTAAGCTACCTCTCCACCAATTTTCAGCCAAATCGGTTCAGCCGTTCTTGAGTTATAAATAGTGTAACTAACACGACTTTCTTTTATATAGATAAAGTCATTTCGTATAATTCGTTTCGTTCATTTGACCGAATAATTAATTGGTCGATTTTTATTTCGCATATTTATTTCTTTGAAATAATGTCATTTGACCGAATTTTCAAATGCACTAATTTTATTTAAACTAATGTTTCACTAGACTAATAATAATTTAGTCGAAAGATCGAATCGAATATTCATGCAGCGAACATGCAACGAGCGTGCAGCAAGCATTCAGAAAGCATGTAGCAAGCATGCAGCTAACATGCAGCGAGCATGCAGCAAGCATGCAGCAAGCACTCAGCTAGCATGCATCAAGCATGCAGAAAGCAAGCATGCAACATGCAAACGAGCAAGCATCATGCAGCAGGCATGGTTTCTGTCACGGCTCCGGCGCTGCGAAGCTCCAGCGGCCCCACGCGAGCTTATCGTCGCAGATGGGTTTAAGGCGCAGACACATGACTTTTAGTGATTTTTAATTGATCATCACGTCTTAACTTCTAGTCTAATTTCTTTGAAAATATATGTTATACTAGACCATTTCTTTCATAATTTGATATGTGAAAATGTGAAGAAATATTTTTATAACATAGTGTAATTAATTTGTAAAGTAATGTCTAACGCGGCAAAAAAAACGATCATCACGCAAAAACTATCTGGCGTATTTGCATGAAACTTAGATCATCTCAAAGACAATTTAATGCCCTTTATATTAGTATACGGCTTTTATCCGTATTGTGTTTGATAAATCAAGGTGGGTTGTTTTTTCGAATAATCTTGGTGCGCATTGAAGCGGGGCTCCTCGGGGCGACGGGCGGCAGTGTATCGCTGACCACCCTCATGCACGGGTATATGCTATTGCTAAACTTCTCCCACTCACTCAAGGTCGCTGGCGTGAGGTAGCCCCTTAACGCTCACCACCACAGCTTCGGCTTGTTGGCCGGCCTCGCCGGCCAGCCTCAGCCGCGGCGGCGAGTGTTACAACCACCTGCTTCTCAACTCGCGGCCCGCCTCGCTCTTCCGCACCTACGTGATTTTAAATTACACTCTAGGGGTAGGGCAGACAAGACTACGTGGAGTCGGATTTACAGCGATTCGTTTCTGTCACTAAAACCTTATTTTTAGCAAATGTGTTCAAACTTACACAGAATTAGATTTATTAAAACGATCGCATTTAATTTAAGATTAGTCTATGTGTTTTCTTTTTCAAAATAAAAAAAAATGCAAATATTTACAATGTTTTCTTTTCTGCATAACATTACATCAATTGAATATTCGATAAAATACATGTTATACCACCTGAACATTACATCGAATGAACATTATACCTTTTGATCAATAGCGCAAATGTTGTTATCGCAAATAAATATTCGATGAAATGAAAATTATGTTAATCGGTATTATACAAACTGATATCAAAAGTTGTTATACCAAACAAGGATGAACCCTCTACTACTACTGACTACGTCAAGCTGCATTGGATCTCACTACATTTCGGTGGAGAAGCGCTAAGGCGTTAAAAAGTATTCACTAACTTTTACACTTGCAGTCACATAACATAACGTCGTATGTCCATGCAACCAAACGAAAAGACAAAAACCTACTCACCAACAGTCACGGTAGGCTTCACATGATACTTCACATTGACACATGAACGGTCAATACTTCTTTTTAAAGAGAAATTCGGTATTAAAGTTCGTTTCGCGAAGTAGACTATGTTGTGATGACATAGTAATTACTACACAGAATACGTGCTCACTATGATAGAACTCATGCTGTATCCTGACACCTCCACACCTGCATACACGTGTATCGGAAACTTGACGATTTAGAAGAGTTTGGGTGAGAAAAAACTGTATTGATGCCAGCTAACGATTGATACGTTTCATGCGTGTCTATTAAAGTCAAAGTTGTGCTGAAGGTACTATCAGTGAATGGATTTTAAACTTTGATAGCTCATATCTCGGAATCGTGAGACTTGACAACGTTTTGTTTCATGCAAAACGTGATTGTATTGATGCCAGCTATAGATTGACATGCGTTTTATGCGTGCCCAATCAAATCCAAGTTGTGCTGAAGATGCCATCAGTGAATGGACTTAAACTTTGAGAGCTCATATTTCGGAAACGTGATACTTTATAAGATTTTACCACATAATTATAAAACTTGTTTGTATTGCATTATTCAGCTATCGATGAATACAGATCTTATGCGTGGCCACTACTTTGATACAAAATCAAAATGGCGGATGAAAATCTGGCCACGCTTCATACAAAAATGTTGCAAGCCCTTTCAGTGCAAGCTTTATATCGCGAGCAAGACATGAGTTTGTCAAGGATTATGTCATATAATTACTGTGCTTGCTATCAGTCTGAGAGAACCGAATAATATAATAAGTAAAGAAATGAATTAGTAATCCAAAACTTCATAAAAAAGATCTTTTTTAAATAAAATCTTCTAGTTGCTTTCCAAGTCAATCACAATTTATTGACCGCAGCTTGTTATTTATGAAAATGAAAACCAAACAGCTCATAATTATTTTATTTCTTAATATGTAGTCACTAGTGCCTCATATGATAACCATGCTTAGCTTCACAATATTTATTTGTTGCAAATAACGCCCCTCTCGTCTTCATTATTAAAATTTATATCGAAACACTCACAAAAAAAAAATATGATAATGCTCTTATGGGCCTCGATAAATAACCATAAGCCTCAGAGCGTTGTCGATGACACAACAACTCAAACCTACTCTATGGTAGGTAGAATATTCTCTTTGACGTGGTTAATTCAGTTTTTATGAGAGCAACGCTGAATATTAAAGTTATTTCATTATTGAAGTGTCGGCGCCACATCAAGCCGCTTTATTACCCAGTGCTCGCACGTATGTGTTACGTCATACATTTTGACACCACTATGTTCGTCTAGAATACTTTACGAGCCCTAACGTCCACGATCATGGATATTATTTCGATATAAGTATTTCAGTTTGCTTCAAACTTTACAAACAAAAAAATCTCAAAAACACTAAAAAACGGAACCTATAGTATCATTTTGTCATTTCCGTGCAGCGCAGAAAAGGTGCTCTAAGGGTGACGGAAAGGCAAGGCACGGGCGCATTCTGGTCTCACAAGTCCATGATTATCACGCATGTTCACCGTCTAGTTCTCTCCTGTGCATGCCACTGCTAACTGCAGGTGCGCCGAGGGCGAGGAAGGCGCCCGCGCCACGCACCGCCACGCCAGCTCAGTTTGTCTCGCGCCACACCTCTTCTATACATTTTGTATAAAATATCAAAGAAGTGGCACCGAAACCGCGCACTGCCTGCCGCTTTTTGTATTTGTCCCGCGCCTAAAACGTATATTTCGAAACTCTCAAGACTAGGACTAATTATAGACAAAACTCGTACATGATTAGGGCGAGCCGTGAGTACAATGCGACATGCCAGGAGGTTGAGATCGACATCTTTAGTACAACCGTGTCTAAATTGAAAAAGGCCCTCTGCAGCCACTTCTTCGATAACCCATAATATTTGAATGATGTCAATTTGTGTTCTTTTTTTACATTTATTTGTGTACTAATCCACTACCACTGTCTTATTAGTAGTAATTATTTTTGTTTTGTTCAACTATTATAAAGTTATTTGTGAAAGCTTATAATTGGCCGTATTGTTGTTATTAATTACCTAAACTATTATACTCGTATCTTCCTAGCTGTAAATTTTCCGAACATAATAAAATAAAATAAAACACTGGGAAAAATGTGAAACCCTAACTTATGATACTACTCTCCATTTGATATCCTAGGAGAATGCCACGAGCACCTACATATTTCTTTGTGGTGTCGCGAAGTCTCGTACATATGAGATTTATGACTCACGTCATCCTCATACCTAAAGGAGTAGTCCTAGATAGGGCAACGTTTTCATAATATTTTATTGGCATAAAGCGGGATAATGCATGCATTAACTACACAATGTTCACGGATAGACCAACAAAAATAAATAATAAACATTGTTGAGATTGTTTAACTGAATTCTTGACATACTAACTATTATGGCTCCCCTTATTCCCAAGGGACTGAATAAAATAATGAGTGACCTACGACGTGCCTCAAAGAAGCAAACTACGAGAAATCTAAAACTGTATGAGTGGTCTGTTGTAACTCCTCGAAGAGAACCTCTGAGGGTTACAACAGTTTGTTAGACCAAGCGTTCACAGACACGTTCTGGCGTCAGCCAACGATGAAGAACTGGGCCTTTTATTGTTTCTGATAACGATTGACCTTTTGAGTAGTTCCGAGTGTTGACCGTTATGCTGTAAGTCAAAAGCGGATTCCTTTTTCCAGACTTCTACTCTCAAGCAGCTTCAAATCAAATCAGTTTATTTCCTATAAGTATTGGTACAATTTCGGTATTTAACATAAATAATCCAGATCCACTTAGTCATAATAATGTGACATGCAAACATTCGGGCTTATAATTATTGTTAAAACCACTCGCTTGCATCGTGACATTGACATTTTAATCAGAAAAGTGGAGTTCTCTTCAAAATAATGAAGCATCTGAATCTTTATCATATTAACCTTATATTTCAAGGTCTTATGTTAGCTAGTTTTTTTGTGATCGCCTTTTTGAAGCTTAATGATGTCCTCGATATCGTGTAGTGTCGCACCCTCCGTCGCTGACGCGCGTGTGCCCCTGCGACAGCTGCGGCAAGCCGCTGCTACCACAACTCGAGCAGCCCATTTGTTTGCAGTTCACCGACGTGCCACTCAGGACAGGTACTGCAATAAACATCACTCAATTGTTTCAATAAAAAGGATTGTAATCTCAAAACACCTATACAGGGTGGAAACGGTTAACGGGGCAGTAAGCAGCTAGCTACGAGTACCTAAGCTACCTTGAACGTTGCAGCTACATGAAAATGGTCTTAGAAAACTATCCATATTTTTTCGTAAAATCTTGATCCCTATGCACAGATTAAAAAAAAATTACAGTTAGCAAGAAAATGGCCATTTTGCACAAAACATTTTTTGATGCCAATCGATCCTGTTTCTAATACTAATCAAAATGTTGTGGCGACTCGATACTTTAGCAACGTAAAGTCGAGTCAGCAAGTAGGCCACAGGCCAGCACACACCGCCTCACGTTCATAAATTCATTCTTAGAACCTGCTATGATTTCGAGTGAGTTTTTGATCATTAACAAGATAAATTAACATCAAAAATATTTTTTGGTTCAAACTTTGCAATTTCTGACTTTGTTAGTACTCCAACCTGGGTTGGTCCGATAGAACTTTTTGATCAGTGTTAGAAATAGGATCGATTGACTTTAAACAAATGTTTTGTATAAAATAGCAATTTTCTTGTTAACTGTACATTTATAAAAAAATCTGTAATTGGGAATCTAAATTTAACGAAAAATTATGCATAGTCTCCTAAGACCATTTTCGTGTAGCTGCAACGGTCAAGGTAGCTCCCCTTACTGCCCCGTTTACCGTTTCCAATACTTTATACTTTATATTTATGATAAGATAGAGGTTACAGTTTGATAAGAGCTTAATGTGCACAGTACAGCGAATCCTGCGCATGAACAGGGAACTTGATGAAATGTATCATAACTTTCCTATAACAAGGAGGTTTGCAAATAGTCAGTAATGTTGCTATCACTCTAGCTGTGCCGAAGCAAATCATTATACCTAATAATCTATAACGTGGAACATGTCAGTGAACTACCTGAAGATGCGCGCACAATGTTTCACTTATAATTAGTTGTAGAGTGTTCGAGCTCGCGAAACTTTGAGCGCGAATAACTTATCGTCAGCAAATAAATAATTGCTTATTGTTTCACTGAATTAATTATGTTGTAAACTTTGAACGTCAACACCTTAGGAACATTCGTTCCAATTAAATATTTAACTGAACGTTAATTTATTAACATAAGTAATAGATTAGCAGAAACATAAGTTATTTACTTCGTATATGTACCTATAATGTCTGTATGAAATACTTAATAACTTGAAGTGTTCATAAGCCATATGTTATGACTATAGATCAGTCGTACCTGTACTGTCTCAATTATTATAGCTCAACGATGATTGCCCTGCCTGTACATACAATATGCCTCGCCCGTAGTTCGGTCGCGGACGCTGCTGCTGCGCAACGAGTCCGTGGTGACAGCGCACTGGCGCACCTCGCTGCGCCGCTTCCCGCGCGCGCACCACCGGACGCTCGGTACAGGTCAGTGCGAAGCAGAGGTAGCAGTAGTGTCACGTGCGTAGCGTAGCCTGTGTGCAACACTATACAAGAGACCTTGGTGATGGCGCACTAGCGCACCTCGCTGCGCCGCCGCCGTTACCCGCGCGCGCGCCACCGGACGCTCGACACAGGTCAGTGCGAAGTAGAGCCCAGAGGTAGCAGTAGTGGGCGTAACATAGACTATACAATTGGGTGGCTAGTGTAACCTGGGCTTATAAAAAACAAAAATATTTTTTTAAGCAAAAAAATCTTATCTTTAATATCTTAATTAATAAACCGCTTCACGTTTCAAATACAAAAGCTCTTAAAATTTTAATGTACTTACAAAATTTGTCTCATTCAAAATCAGTCTTTAGGGATAAATATTCATAAGATTGTCTGAACATAAAATTCATGTTGTTCAGAATGAAAAGCCGACAGCGGGATTTCCTTATTAGTACTGTTAATTCAAAAACAAATCACAATCTTGGAGACGCTGCGCTCCAACATTTTAGCTTGGAGATCGGAGAGCACGCGGGGGTGCGGGGGCTCGGGGACGCGGGGGCTGGGGTGCGCGGATGTGGGCGTGGCCCACGAGACCAATTATGCAAATAAATTGACAATTTATGAATGGGGGGCCATTCCGCAAGTACAAGATTCCTGGGAATTATTGCAGTCATTAAACTATATTAACAAACATAATAAGTATGTGTGTTGTCAGTTTGCCTTCCGGTTTGTTGGACGCTTTGACAGACCGCGGCGACGCGGCGACGCCGGAGTAGGAGGTGCGGGAGCGCACGACTTATCATGTGGGCTCTGCAGTAACATTAAACAGCTTTGGGCGGAAGGGAATGCACAATCGAGTACCACAATTCCGTATTTCATACTGAGCCTACGCCCCCCCCCCCCTTGCCACAGAATTTATACGGTTTAAGAGGCCTGCGAAGCATGCGTTTTTCATACAAACGTAATACCAATATAATTTGTAAATCAAACATATTCTTAAGGCAGTGTGTATTTATTTCGATTAGATTACAGAATATCTAGGCTCCCAAACACATATTTAGATTGGACACTGATTTAAACAAGAATTATGAGAAAAATAAGTTTTCTATAGAAATTTTAAATTCCTCTTATCTCGTTTTTATAGCACTGTCCTCTCAAAGTATATATTTGGGAACCTAGATAATCTGTAATCCAATCGAATTATATACCATAAGAATATGTTTGATTTACAAATTATTTTGGTATTACGTTTGTGTGAACCACACCACGCATGCTCCGCCGGCCCCTTAATAAATTTATTTCACTTAAAAAGAATGCAATTATTCACTTCTATGAGGAAACACATACAAATTAAGATACAATTAAGCGACGGTTTCGCTTGGTAATAAACTAAGATATGGAAAACACACAACAATGCAAATACAATTTATAAATTATTCAGGTGGTGCTTTAATAGCCTTTTAAAAGTTGGAAGTGATTTCGATTCTTTGATTACTTTAGGTAAAGAGTTATAGAGTTCAGCCCCCTCATATACGACAGTCTTTCTACCGTAGTTTGTCCTCGGTGCTCTTAAAATTATATGATTAGCCTGCCTCGTAATCCGTTTCCGAATTTGCATTCTTTTTGTAAATGTTATTTGTGTATGTATGTATTTGTCTATTAATTATTTTATGCAAGTGTTATATTTATTTTGATCAATGTTCATTAATTTTGTTTCTTTGAAAACCTTTTGAGTAGATGTTAAATAATCATAATTGAATAAGAGTTTAATCATTTTATTTTGAGATGTTTGTAGCTTTTTAAGGTGAGTTCTGGCAGCACTTCCCCAAACTTCGATTAAATAATTGAGATGTGGTTTAACCATTGAGTTATAAATAATATATTTGACCCGTAGTGGAATATATCGGACAATTTATCTAAGTGCACCAGTCAGTGTGTTTTATTAGTTTTAATGTTGCAGATTTATGTCATACACAGTCGAAATTAATCAGTGTGTGTGTGTGTGTTCAATGTTTGTTTTACAACGGGTGTTTTTTTTAGAGGCGGAGGACTATACATTTATATTGTAATAAAAAATAAAAATAGAGTTGACTTTATTTAAACACTAAGCAACATTACAAAACTAACATCATTCTATTGAAAACGATATTGAGCGAGGCATTCCGGACACTAGCAGTGGAACATAAAACAACAACATTTATTATATTTACGTAAAGAACCTCCCCTAACGTTACAGAATGTTACAATTGATTGCATGATCCGCTTTGGGGCCGCCGGCCGGTCCACACGGACGCGTCTGTGTACTATCGGCTACAGTTTGCAACGTTATACAGGCTTGAAAGGAAATCGAAACTAAAATGGTTACCACATATTCATTACATCATTTTAAACCACCACTGATAACATTTAATGTCGGTTATTAAAAGTAGTATTTTATTATGAATAATGTTGGCGATATTCTACTTATTTACCAATAAGAACATCCTGATCTATGGAAGTTGTTGTACCTAACCTGGTGTGTTCGTTTTGACGACCCAGACAGCACAGCGGTAATGAGGCTGCCTTATGTTCTTAAGGTCCCATTTTATAACTTTTATTAGAAACAAAAACTGATATAATAATTTGTAGTATAATTATCAACTATCTGGTGTCCACGACACAAGCCTCGTTGCTTAGTGCGGCATTAGATGGCGCTGTGTGTAATGTGTAGCGTTTATTTACTGATTTAGGTACTCGTAGACTAGTGGAAACGATAAGGTATCCTACACAGTCATTAAATGTCTCTCCATGTTGGATGCTGCTGACATCAACAAACAATTGATCAATAACCTTTGATACTGTTCTCTGTACACAGCGTGAGATGAGCCCGCTGCAGCCGTCTACCTTCGTCAAACGTATTCGTTCTGCGAGTGTTGGTGACGCGCTGCTGTGACGGCGTCCTTACTCACGTCTGCGTCAAATATTGTGAAAATATTGTTATTTACGAGCCGGCGCGGCGGTGCCGAGCTCGCGGCCCGGCCGGCGACCGGTCGGCTCTCCGGCACAGTGTGATGTTTCACCGTGTGTTGTTAATCTTCTTGTTTTATTATTAGGTTTGCGATGAACTCTCCTTAGGTTTCAATTCCATAAATAATGTTCGTGTTTACTGTCAACTTCCGTATTGTAACACGAAATCATTACAAATCGCCACAACTGTCATTTCATTTCTCTTTTTAATGTGATGTACTCGTATGTATAACGCAACTCACGTATAACACATTTAAAGGTAAACCGTTACTACCACAGATATTATAATACTTCGTACAGATACCCAATCCCATACAAAGAAATGACACCTCCCTAAGTCAGGTTATTGCTCCGGTTATATTCCTTCCTCCATTATACAACAGATGACAGCACCAGCGTATCACTAATTGCCACAGATTGGAGTTTTACAACGCCATCTAGGAGTTCACCTCGATACTGGGTTGTTTCGATACTAAGTGGCATTGCATGTACTAGATGGCGCTGTTTTATATAGATTCTTACCATCGCCGTGCGTTCAAGAACGAGTAGATAATAACAATACAACAAAAAATGTAGGCGAAACATTTTCCTTTGTGTGAGTGAGTTAGCAATATTCACGCTGCAGCGAATGCTTCTTCATGTGTTTTTGAGTATTTTAATACTTAAGGTGGATGCTCCAGGGAAGCCCGCGAAATTCAAATTTTCTTACGTTTTTTGCAATTTGGCCAGTGCTAGTTTGTATGTTGATGAAAATATCGCTCGAGACTGTAAGACATATATGTAAATAAAAAGGGAAAGTTGAAACTCTGCGAACAGCAAAGTGAGGCCCGTCAAATTACGTCTCGCGGCTTTACCTTTTTATTTGGTCTGAGCCTACAGGCTCAGACCAAAATAATTATGATTCGTTGCAGTAAATCCATAACACGTATCTATTTACAGAATTATAAGTAATTAAATCGTCAATACAATCCCATTGAATATCTTATTCATGAAAAAGTAATTCAATGGGATTAGATTAATTAAGGTGAAAGCGTCAGAGGGCCCGCAACATTCAAAGTTTCCTTACGTTTTTTGGAATTTGCAGGTCAGTGCTAGGTAGTATATTGATGAAAATATCGTTCGCGATATATATCGACTACAAGACATATTGGAGTTACAAAAATAGAAAATGTCGACTGACTAATGACATATTGCTAATATGGTTTATTTTTCTATTTGTCAATCGTTTTGACCCGGTTGGAAGGTTCATGTCAAATAATGTTTTTTACGTATTAGTTTGATTATTTTACAGCATAGTAGAGAAATGCGTAACCAAATTTCGTAAAGTAAGTTAATTAAATTTCAGTTTAAATCGGTGAGTGTTTTTGCTTTGAATTATCGTATATGCATTATTATTATGCTACTAACTACTGTTTCAATGGGCTAAGACAACCTACACAAACGTAACAGGATATTTTATTGTTTAAATTTACTTAATAATATATTTTTAGCTACATCTTATTAGAATGTTCTATTCTTGACATTATTAGCCCTGTATGGAAGCAGAATTGGAAAAAAGTTATTGGTTTGGAAGTTATGAGCGTATCATCTTTGGGCGTAAATAAGTAACGTATTTAATATGAAAACGAAAAAAAGCGAAACCATACAGGGATAGATTAGTTATTAAAAATTTCAAATAACTTTAGTTTGAACAGATACATTCATAGATTTTTCATGATATCCAGACTACCAAAAGTCTGCATAGGAAACGCGCGCCCGGTTTAGTTGTAAATCGCATTGCATTTCGCTGCAAGTTGCCTCCCTGCGGTCAGTGGAGAAGACGGGAGGCACGCAGCACGTGTGTGTGCGCAGTGTGTGGGTGCACACATGCTTGGTTTCCGAACCCGCGCGTGCTGTGTATGTAACTGGTTTTGTTTGCTATCGTAGGTAGGCATGGCTTGAACTATGGAACCCGATATTTCTTTATTAAGTTAAGATCTTTATTATATTATCTTTGTGAATATTCTATGATTTACAAAAAAAAAAAATATATGTGTCCAATATTTTAAAATACTTTAACTGGCGCGGACTAAATAGATTTGTATTTTTTGATACTGTCGTCATTCCTATTCTAAAGTTTCACGCGCATTTTAGAATTATAAAGTACCGACTGCCTACATCAAATGCAAATAAAGAAACTATTCCTGCAACAATGACTTTTTCTGAATCGTAAGTTCTTTTTCGTGTAAACCTAATTAAGGCGCTTAGACGAGTTAAATTAGCAACTCCATTTGTGGTGGTTCAAACTTCGTTTGAAATGCTGTTAGAATAAAGTTCTAATCAGCTCGCACTACAAAGTGGTTGTTACGTCAGCCACTGCGGGCTAAATAGCGCGAAATGAGTGGTTTCGATCGATTTACAAAAAAACTATTGATTGGATTAAAAAACTAAAACAGTATCATGCTAATATATTGCTTGTAGAATTATTTGCCAAAAAATCAGTATGATCGCATGCATATTAGTATGTTTTTTATTGTTTGAAAGATCTTTTTAGAGGTAAGTTCGTGATTTCTTTTTATCGAGCCAAATTAATTGTATTATGTTTTCAACACAGTATCATGCTAGCATATATCCTGAAGAATATCATATATTTTTCTGGTCTTGTTTATAGCAGTGAATCATATACTTTTAGTAATTATAAAACTCGCGTTTAGCTCGTGTAATCGCCTTAAATGACGATACGAATGCCGTAGCGGTAGTGAGACTGCCTTACGTTCTTAGAGTCCCAGGGTTCGAATCCCGGTAGGAGCAAATGTTTTTGTGATGAGCATGTACATTATTTTGTTCCGAGTCATGGATGTCAATATGTACGATAAGTATGTATTTACAAACAAAAAGTATCTATGTATACTACATAGATACTTTTTGTTCGTCAACTACCTGGTGACCACGACACAAACCTCGTTGCTTAGTGTGGCACTAGATGACGCTGTGTGTAATGTCCAGCAAGATTTTTACTTATTTTCATACCAATGTTTTAATAAAAAATGTATCTTCTTACCGATCATCACAATTTATAATCTCTCAAGTTTTAGGTACTCGTATTTTATAAGTAATAGGAGTTTGTTGTCGTCCGGTGACATATACCTACCTTTCTTTTTTTAGGTGCTTTGTGGATATATCAAAACGTACTGCAAATGTAGAAAATGCCCAAGGCATCCGCCGCAGTCCGTTTTTGTACATAAAGTTTTAATGAATAAATAAATGTCGCCAAGAACCTACGTGAAGCAAATATTGTGGGCAAGTCCTCCGCCTAGTCCCTGTGGTTACACAATGTATTGTTGATAACTGTATACTAAGAGATTATTGTCAACGCTTATTGTACTATTGACCGCTATTGTAAATAAACAGCCAATACTTAAACAATTTACAAAATAACACATTTTATTATTTGATGAACCAACAACCAGCCTTTTTTTTTTTTTATTTTTTTTTTTTTTTTTTTAGGTTGGGAAATCATCAAATGACTTCTCCCACTCTGGGCGGAGCGGGAGGGAGTGTCAGACTTTTACTGACTAAAACCCATCCATTTTCCTTCCTCGCCCTTTACGTTCCGGGGCCGCGGTATCTCACCAACAACCAGCCTCACAGTCACATCAAAGAAAAAAAATCTAATCAATGAAATTATTTGTTGATAATAACAATATCTACCTACATTATTCAACGTATAATAATGTTCACGCTTTAGCAAGAGAACTCATTGTCACGTGGGCAAAGTCGCAGGTAAGTTATGTAGGAGCTTGACCATTCATAACAACAACTAGGTAAATTGGGTGCATATTTATTACGTTTCACACAGTGATAATCCTAAGTTCTAACACCAATTTGTTTGAGCACATGTTGTCATTCAAACATGAATCACACGGCCGCCCGCGCTGTCAATTCAATGAAGTCGCGCATGTATGCCTCACTCAGGGTCAGGAGGCTAGAGTATATAATTATGTTCTGTGGTCAGGAGTGCAGTGACTTTTGTGTACGCGCACCAGCTCCTTACTGCTCATCACAGCGTCTATCCCTTTCGCTCGTGATGTCGGATGAGATGGAGTCATGAATTGACATTGACAGACAGAGTAACTACCTACGTGTAGAACGTTTCGTGTTATAAAATGAGAAAAATATATTATTATTTACCTTGGAAATGTTAAAAGATTTTTTATATTTCTCTAAACAGAATACATTCATGTTGTTTTAAAGTTTAAATTTAATTAAAATGAAACAACTAAACGTAAATCAGTTACGATTGTGGTAATATTGAATGTGATAAATTGAGTAAAACGCCATCTATTGCAAACAGCTCTAACGAAAATGATTCACAGATGGCTGACTTTTGACAACTTTATCAATATATGGGTACGAATTAAGTAAAAGGCTTTCTTTATCTATTTTGTTGAAATAACGTGATTTATGAGCGTAAATAGATAGATTAGCGTTAAACAAGGAACTTTTGATTTTTTCTAATCTTATTTCTTCCAAAATCTACCGTATAACGCATTTTAGTGATTGTTAATTTCATTACTGCTACCTATGCTGCCATCTATTGTCTTTTTTCAAGACTATTTATAATTTGTTCTAGTTGAGACCCCATGCCGTTACTAAACACAAAAACAAAAAAGGATGCACGGCTCTTTCACAATAAAATTTAAATATAATACTATGATGCTGTGAGCCATTTTTGTTGCGAGTTATTTGCCAGGATTTTTGGTGACCTATTAATATAACTGCAAGTAAAAGCACTAGTGTAGCGAACTTGCAGAAAGATCGAATGCTTTGTCGAATGTTGTCCAAACTTAGTATATTTTCACCGCCGGCGCCGGTCTCGATATAACGTGAAGTAGTGCTGTCACACTGTGCTTCCAAACTAATATCGCAGGTACCTACGTCGTACATTAATCTTTGAAAGTTTTCCGTTTCCTGCCTTTTATATTTATATACTACCGGCTGAGCCAAAGTTAATGTACTGGAGTTCACTAAGAGTAACTGTTGTTTGTTCCATATTAAGTTATGTCTTAGTAGGTACCCCAATTACTGAGATCATATCAAGTGTGCCAAAATGAGTCATCTACACTAATATTATAAAGAGGAAAACGTTTTTTGTTTGGTTGTAATGAATAGGCTTAAAAACTACTAGGCCGATTTCAAAAATGCTTTCACCATTGGAAAGCTACATTTACCCTGAGTAACATAGGCTATATTTTATCTCCGTAATCCCAAGGAAACGGGAACTATGCGGGTGAAACCGCGTGACGGGTGCTAGTTTTAAATAATGTTAATTAATAAGTCTGCTTATGGCGTTACTTTGTTTTATAAGAGACGTATCTTATAACATATTGGGCTATTGGAGTACTTCTACGGGTTCAATTAATAATGGTTCTTGTTCCAACACAATGTCATAAATTAATGGCACTTCCGTGGCACCCCAGAGGCGACTTTTCCAGCAAAACTGAACGATGCTCATAACTAAACTATTTCGTTTTGACTGTCGAATCAATCTTAATAATCAGCCAAATTAACGCACTCTCATTAATAACTACCGTCAGTATTAACCAGAGATTAATCCATCGCTAGTTCGTCGTATAAATCTAAATTAGCGCGTACTTGTCACTGCCGCGTTATTTCCCGCCGGCACCAACATACGCACACAGGCGTGCGCTGTAGTATGTGTGCTCTCTGATAGTCAGCCGGATTACGTGTATCTGAGTGGAACAACAACGGAATGAGTGAACATAATGACATCACAAGAAGTATCTGTAGTTTTTACAACCTGAATAGATTGTTACTCCGTCTTTTGATTGTTTAACTTCAACATCGTACACTAATAAAGCAAAATTCTACTATATTACGCTAACAATAATTTATTTAAACTATTTATTAAATATGTTTTATAGGACGGGACGGTTGACGTGTGTCGGGCATGCCACCTTCCGGGTGAGTCCATCAGACATATTATTTCTGGTTGTTCTCTTCTGGCTAACGGCGAGTACTTGTACCTACAGACACAACCAAGTAGCCAGAATTATTCACCAGCAACTTGCCTTGAAATATATACTTGTGGTATCTGAGGTACCGTACCTACTATAAGTCCGTGCCCGACCCAGTTCAGAAAGACCATGCCATGCTGTACTAGGATCAGTCTCTTAAACTCAAACTCAAAGCATTTATTTCAATTAGACGATTACGGCACTTTTGAATGTCGAAAATACAAAGAAAAATCAAAGCTACAGTCACAGACACAAGGCATAATAACTTGAGAAAGTACTGTAGTTGCCCATTCCCTAGCGTAGATCTCTAAGGAGAAGAACGGGCAAGAAACTCCATGGACACTCTTTTAAATCAATATATTGTTACAAAATCTTGGTTACATCATTCATGTTGTGATTATACATATATGTGAGAACGATCTACAAAGACGTGCACATTAAGAGCGTCCAGAGAAAAGATTATATCAACATCATAAAAATAAAGTAATTAAAATTAACCGTGGCAGCTAAGAGATGACCAGTCTCAACTGACAGCGCCCGTTCACGAACATGACGCATGTATCAGCACCATTCAGCTCAACCATATTGAAGGGAACTAAATGACCCGACACACCCGCCACCATCACCGAGACATTTGAGTGAGCATGACATTCTCTCAGCCGCCAAGGCTTATTCAAGTCAAAAAAAATTAAATAACTAGATTTAAATGGTGGCTTTACATTACATAGTACTCACACATGCGCTATGAAGTTATATACTCGTAATACTAATATATGGAATCTATACAATGCATGGATCTTTTTTACAATCTTCTGCAGCTTCCACAATAACTTAACTGGGAATCAATTGGTTTGCCCCTATGGTTGTGGAGCAGGACCAGCATTGAGCCAAGCTGCAGAAGATGATTCATGCGTCATGTTCGTGAACGGGCGCTGTCAGTCGGGACTGGTCATCTCTTAGCTGCCGTGGATCATTTGAATTGGGTGCTTTATTTTTAATTGTTGATTTATTTATTTTTACTCTGGACGCTCTTATTGTGCACGTCTTTCTACATCGTTCTCACATATATGTATAATCTCAACATGAAAGATGTAACCAAGATTTTGTAACAACATTTTTGATTGAAAAGAGTGTCCATGGAGTTTCTTGCCCGTTCTTCTCCATAGAGATCTACGTTAGGGAATAGGCAACTACAGTACTTTCTCAAGTTATTATGCCTTGTGTCTGTGACTGTAGCTTCGCTTTATTTTTCGTTTTATCGACATTCAAAAGTGCCATAATGGTCTAGTTGAAATAAATGATTTGAGTTTGAGTTTGAGCTCAATACTGACAGGACTATATTGTTGCCAATAAGCCTGACATAGTGATGATAGACCGATCAGCGCGCCGCATAATGATAATCGATGTTACTATCCCTCATGACGAGAACCTCGTGAAAGCTGAGAAAGAGAAACAAATAAAATATCTCGACTTGGCACACGAAGTTCGCGACATGTGGAATATGAACTTGACTATCATTGTGCCGATTGTCGTGACGGCCAATGGTCTGATAGCCAAGAGGGACGACCATCTCTCAAAGCTCTCTTTAGGCGGTTGGATCAAGAGCCTGATTCAGGAGGCAGTACTCCTCGATACGGCTCGCATTGTGAGGAGGTTCCTGTCTCTGCAGCCCTAACCATCGGTAACTTGGACCCTGCTCTCTGGACCCTGCTCTCGACAGCGCGCCGGCGGCGGATCAAATGTTTTTTATTTATAAATATTTTTCTATGTTTATTAGAAATATTTAAAAATGAATAGTGTAGCACCTGACTGGTGCTAAATAAATATAATTACATATTTAAATAATACAAATGAGTAATTGCGAAGTATGGAAGGCATGCTGCACCGACCGTAAGTAAATTGGTATAAGGGCAGAAAAAATATGATAATAATGATATTACTTCAAAAGATATATTTCCAAAGTTGCGGTATTTTTAGTTTTAAGGGTTCCGTACAAAAAATGAAAAAAACGGAACCCTTATAGGATCACTAGTGTGTCTATCAATCTGTTTGTCCGTCCGTCTATCACAGCCAGTTTGCTTCGAATCTACTGGATTAAATCAGGTGACATTTAGTAGGATGGTGTAGGTAATCCTATGACCCAAACACAGATGTACAAAGTAAATAAATACTTACACTACAACACATTGTGGTCGTTTGGTCGGTTGTCCAGTTAGCAGTGTCAGCGAAAGGAAGAACAGATCCTTCGGTTTAATAATGTAATATGAAGCTTGGTAAGATCTTTAGCCTACATTTATTGTTATGTTCCCTCGCAGATATAATTCACAATATCGCGGAGACAGTCCCCGCTCCCTCCCCGGACATGAATAAGTTATTCTATCGTCGACTCGTCGTTGCCAAAACTCTTACCTGATATCATTCCGCTTCTGAATGGGTCGTGTTAGCGATGTTATGTGTCCCAGCTCCGAGCAAAGACTGGCGAGTGGTGGCACTGGGCAGCCAGACTATAGTTACACGCCACTCTGCACGCTGCTATGAGGGCGGCGTGCGTGAGCTGCACACTAATTGATTTACATCGAGCGCTCCACTTCTTAATCCCACAATGATTGCATATTCATACTTCAATCTAATCTGAATACTAACGTTCTCTGATTTAAACGTGTTCTTACTAACCCGCGACGGCGACGGCTGCTTATGAGGAAATGGGGTGGTCTTTTGTCCGCTCTCGCCTGTTTCTTTCTGGTTTATGACTTTTTAAAGCAACGGTTGTTATAGTATATAAAACAAAAATCTACCTCTTCTATATCCCTATGTTATTTTTAACACAATCTTTGTATGCACTAGAACCTTAACTTTACAAAATGTTTAAAATATCCTATTTATACCGCTGTCAACAGAGGCCTCGGGTACAAAATAGACAATTATTAATAAAAAAAAAACTTTATTTGCAAAAATAAAACCGCAAAACAGAAATCGGTGACGAAAAAACTAAACCAATCAAAGAAAGGACTTCTGAAGCTAAAGTTATTTTTCACTTTTTCGTGTTTTTTGAAGACGGTTTTATTTTCTGAAACAAGTTTTACTTTAGCGTAACGCTTTCTGCGTTACGCTAAAGTAAAACTACTACTACGTGTAAGAGGGCTCTTAATATTAAAAAAATGTAACTAGTTTGTGTAGAAATAATTAATGGAAATAAAGCTTCGTGGTTTTCATTGTGATGAACTTAAAAGAGGATACTTGAGACTAGACAAAGTTGTGAAGGGTAGAATCGAAATTATAAACAAAATTGAATGCCAAAATGTTTCAAATGCGGTCGATATGACGCCTCGCGATCGCGAACGGTAAACACGTCAGTCATACGAGTAAAAAGCGGACACATCCAGTTTTCCATTGAATAATCGCGCCCTTAGTAGCACGTTCCTCCTCGATACATTCGTTACCTATGATACCTTCAAATAAACAGATATAGACGATTCTCGTGATTGCTACATTCATTTTGTTGTTTTTATTTGTGTTACATTATTGGCGCAGAAGGCTCAAGCATCCATCAACATATCGTACGTGACACGAGCGATGCTATGCAAATTGTAATTTCTAGTAATACATCACGCGCCCGGTGAGCCACAAATCTCGAGCGCGCTCGGTACACCCGCACCTATCGCACGAGAACAGACAGAATTTCATAATGGAGCTAATAAGCATGCAATTTGATGTATTCGCGGAAATCGGCTTATTTCATCGCATTATAATGTGTGTTGAATATTCTCTCCATCGTGAGCTCATAATAAACAAATGTTGTTCATATACTACAACTACACTAGTATACAATTGCTTGAGTCTGCTTGCCAACATTTGATATTATAGTGACTAATGGAGATAAATGAAGTCGTTACTCCTCTCTCTCTCTCTCTGGTGTGATCAAGTTGAAGCAGGCAATAAACCTGCCTTGAACCTGAGCATAGGGAAGTAAGTAAAGCTTCAGATGTTCAGAGCTAAACACGTTGGCATACATTAGAATGGCTTACAATGTTAAGTGCTCGCAGGCTGCTGCGGTCCGGCGCCTGTATGAATATGTGCATGTGAAGTCGGTACCGCTGCGAGTGTGGAGGGTGGTGGGAGGGGGTGGGGGGTGCGGACGCGCAGAGCTCCGCGTTCTACACTAAGTTTAATCTCGGCTCGAGTGGAACCTCGTTAGCGTGTGCAATCGTACCACTTTATGATTCTCTAACTCTATTTGATTTCCTTTAGTTTCTATTCCATAAAGTTAAGTAGTTCCACTTCAAAGCTATACCTAACAGTTTTATAGTGAAATAAACTGTATAATTTGGTAATACCACGAAATATCTGAATGTTTGCAAATTATTGTTGGTTTTGTAACCTGAGGTTATTGTTTGAGAGAAGTGATGCATATTCTGTTATTCTTTAGTTATAAGTTAAGAATGACTGAAGACTAGTTTTAGAAAATGAATAAATTAAGTCTTATTATATGATTAATTAATCTATCGCGGTAGTCTAGTCTGCAGGCCATTTCAAAATCATGTCCATCTCCACGGGCGAGAGTACCTCGGTCTGGTCGTAACGTGTTACTGTCACTCGTGGAGACTGCGCCACTAGCCAGCAGTGGCTGTAGCGTGTGTGACCGTGTGACGTGTGACGTGCTCGCAGACCCGTGGGCGCCGGACGTGTCGGCGCCGGGCGTGGCGCTGGCGTGCTCGCCGGCGGCCGGCGTGCTTGCGGCGCGCGCGCACGTGCCGCTCAGCCTGCAAGTGTACGCCGACTGCTGGGGGCTGTACCACGACCAGCTACTCATACAGGTACACTGACATTCTATTTATGTATGACAGCATTCCACGAAAGTAGAAGTAACTAACCCGATGTGATTTATAACGCACAGTGCCTATGCACCCAGCAGCATAGGCAAGGCACTGTGCTTGAAACTGTTTTTCTGTGTTTACAAAAATAATTCATCTCCTAACGATGTGACTGCCTCGTTGGGATATAAGTTCGACTCTTGAGCGTGACCTGCTGGACTCGATTCCCAGGTTACAAGGTCAAAGTGATATTGGCTTTCTCCATCCGGAATTTCACAGTAGCAGCCACGGAGTTTGGATTGCGCCCGGTTGATGGTAATAGGCTCGTCGCCCCCTATTAAATGGGACTTAAATATAACTGGCTAAATGCGGGTGTAATATTAAGTACATTTCTGCCTAATCATTTATTTAATTTTGGAATTGTTAAGAGGTGATTCACCCGCTGAAGCATATTCTTCTTAGAAGTGCATACGTATAGTGGCAGAAGGTTGAGAGCCACAGCAGTCAAGTTACCTCACAAGATCTTGTTTGTATTGAAATAATTGACGAGCAGTGCATAACCAACGCTTCAGCTGCGACATGAATACGGAGCACACCGCTTGCCGTACATTATATATGCTGACTGTGCAAGTCTGCCCAGTCGATAGTCGCTAGTCGCCGCGAAGCTTCGTGTTTGACAAAAACACCGGACGCTCACTTATGTATGAGAGAGTGGCGTTCTGTTGAATGCTTTACATAATAAAATAACGGACAATGCCTATTATAGGCCTCAAGATCAGCGAGTTGGTATCGCGTCACGCATCGCCCACGCGTGTTCGTCGCTGGTCACTCTGTGTCCACGACAGTTGGTTGTACCGAAGTATTATAATATCTGTGGTTGTACTTAAACAACACTACTTTCACAACATGAAAGAATTACTAGGAAATATTCAAAATGTAAAGCTGGTGAAAGCAGCTCGTGACTAGAGCTAAAATGTGAATCGTGTAAAGGAGCCCGCGCTCAGCGCCAAACGGTTGTAAATATCGAAATTATTTATGGCTGCTATCTGAAATGACAGAACACAAAAGTGTTGCAGTATTTCATCGAGCTTGGACAATTTATAGCGTCTTTCATGATTGGGAATGTAATTAACTGTTTGTGTTGTCGTTACTAAATATTATTTTTAAGGCGAAGTGGTATAAAATTGTATTGTTATGGATCACATTGACACTATCCCGCGCGCGCGAGTCCCCGCACGAACCCGCCGCGCGTCGTCGATCCAATAATTTGGTTTCTCAAGTGCCAACACATTGTCAACAACACGACACCTCACAATATACATAATATATCTAAGGCCTAACTCCAACAATATTATCTATCTCAAACTAGAGTCTAAGTATATTTCTGTTTAGACAATATTATATTTGCTAGCTAAAATATTATATGAAAACATGTTCTGGAAATATATTATATTTTATGTTGTTTTCCTGTGTCGTCAACAGCGTGTGGAAAAAATAATAGTAAAATAATAAAATATCGAATTGACACGTCAAATATGTAATAATCTGAACTGCGTAAGTTTTAGTCTGGGCAGGAAGTCCTTTGGTCGCTGGTTCCCCACGCTCACCCGCTCTTCATTACATAATATTTTGAGAGCATCAAATTTCAAATCGATAAGTCATTCAAATTCTAATATCTGGTCAACTGGCAACTTCATTCACGTCATCTATAGCCGCGGTAATTTACGTTAAAAATAATAATCAAAGTTAAGCTTCACCGCTGGCTGCGTTAACATCCATTAGGTACATTAAACATCCTAAAATAATTTTGAGCGTGTTAGAATTGCTAGCTGTCCTAAAATATATAATGAAATCTCAATATATCTTGTAACAACGTTCTAAGTGCCTATTATAACCGAAAATAGATTTTAAGAAACAAAATTCTCGTGGCATAAACTTAATTTCGCGGTCGGTAAACAATTTGCTTAATAGAGGCACCGAGCGGTAAAACTATCTCAGAGTTTGGTACTCGCCAGACTTTGTAACCGACATTATAAACAAAACAATTTTAGTATTTTTAACCGACTTCAAAAAAGGAGGTTCTCAGTTCGACCCGTATGTATGTATGTATGTATGTTTGTCCGCGATTATCTCGCGTTTGGCTGAACCGATTTTGATGCGGTTTTCAGAAAAGTGTTGGTTACATTCTGGGGAAGGTTTTAGTGTGTGACACTAATGGATATCCCGTGACGTTGCCGCATAGATCCCGTTTTGCTTTCTTGGATTGTAGATTTTGAAAGACGAGTGTATGTTTGTCCGCGATTATCTCGCGTTTGGCTGAACCGATTTTGATGCGGTTTTCAGAAAAGTGTTGGTTACATTTTGGGGAAGGTTTTAGTGTGTGACACTAATGGATATCCCGTGACGTTGCCGCATAGATCCCGTTTTGCTTTCTTGGATTGTAGATTTTGAAAGGCGATTGTATGTTTGTCCGCGATTATCTCGCGTTTGGCTGAACCGATTTTGATGCGGTTTTCAGAAAAGTGTTCGTTACACTCTGGGAAAGGTTTTAGTGTATGACACTTATGGATATCCCGTGACGTTGCCGCATAGATCCCGTTTTGATTTCTTGGATTGTAGATTTTGAAAGACGATTGTATGTTTGTCCGCGATTATCTCGCGTTTGGCTGAACCGATTTTGATGCGGTTTTCAGAAAAGTGTTTGTTACATTCTGGGGAAGGTTTTAGTGTATAACACTAATGGATATCCCGTGACGTTGCCGCATAGATCCCGTTTTTCTTTCTTGGATTGTAGATTTTGAAAGACGATTGTATGTTTGTCCGCGATTATCTCGCGTTTGGCTGAACCGATTTTGATGCGGTTTTCAGAAAAGTGTTCGTTACACTCTGGGAAAGGTTTTAGTGTATGACACTTATGGATATCCCGTGACGTTGCCGCATAGATCCCGTTTTGATTTCTTGGATTGTAGATTTTGAAAGACGATTGTATGTTTGTCCGCGATTATCTCGCGTTTGGCTGAACCGATTTTGATGCGGTTTTCAGAAAAGTGTTTGTTACATTCTGGGCAAAGGTTTTAGTGTATAACACTAATGGATATTCCGTGACGTTGCCGCATAGATCCCGTTTTTCTTTCTTGGATTGTAGATTTTGAAAGACGAGTGTATGTTTGTCCGCGATTATCTCGCGTTTGGCTGAACCGATTTTGATGCGGTTTTCAGAAAAGTGTTTGTTACATTCTGGGAAAGGTTTTAGTGTATGACACTTATGGGTATCCCGTGACGTTGCCGCATAGATCCCGTTTTTAACCGACTTCAAAAAAAAGGAGGTTCTCTGTTCGACTCGTATGTATGTATGTTTGTCCGCGATTATCTCGCGTTTGGCTGAACTGTTTTTGATGCGGTTTTCAGAAAAGTGTTGGTTACATTCTGGGGAAGATTTTAGTGTGTGACACTAATGGGTATCCCGTGACGTTGCGGCATAGATCCCGTTTTGCTTTCTTGGATTGTAGATTTTGAAAGACGATTGTATGTTTGTCCGCGATTATCTCGCGTTTCGCTGAACCGATTTTGATACGGTTTACGAACAACACACAAAGTTCAAGTAGACGTGGATTATAATTGTTTATCATGCGATCGCTCTCATTTCTTTTGAGGTTGCAAAACCGGCCTTTGTTTGCCAAAGTTTCATCCGGACCAGTTCCGGATCCGGAATTCAGTTTCTGTCTTTATAGGTCGTGGAAACCCAAATCGGCAAATAGGTAATTCTCGGTTCTTGGAACGTTCAGTTAAACACAGAGGTAGGATACTGACTGTTTATTCGTAGTTAAGTCTACCCACATCATTACATATCAAAATACCCTACATTTTCCCCCCTTTAAATCCAAGATTGTTATCCTTAATAATATGTAAACTACTTTATTTATAAAATATCAACACTGGTTTGCTTAACATAACATTAACACTCGTTTACATGCTATTTTACTCATGTCTAGCTAGGTTGTAAGCTCGCAGCGCACGAGCTGAAGCACCCTGCCACCTGCGGCGGAGGCGTCGGAGAGTGAGCAGCGAGCGAGCAGTTATTCGCGCATCACGTTCATCACTCGTTTCAAAAGACCCGTTAATAGATGTGTGAATACACTGAGAACTCAAGCGTGATTCTGTATCGGTAATCGTTTCCGATTCGCGAGACAATGCATGTCGCTCACAATCAGCGGACAGTCGCGCATCACGTTCCGCACTTGTCTCTAGAGACCCAGAAGCAGATGCGTAGATACGCTGAGAACTAAAGCGCAATTCTCTATCCGTGAACGTCTCCGACTCGCGAGGCAATGCATGACGTTCACGATCAGCAGTCAGTCGCGCATCTATTCTTCACTGGTCTCTAGAGACCTGGATGTAGATGCGTAAAAACGCTGAGAACGCAGGCGTGCTTCGCGATCCGAAGAGGTTTCCACGGAGCAAGTTATACTTAAGGCATACTTATTCGATAAAATAATAAATGGAAGTTTTGGCCAGTAGAGTCAAATTTGCAATGATATACCATCGTCATCGAAAACCAGTCCTAAACTGTTACCGCACCGCGTGATTATGTTATTTTATACAGTGAAATAGCTTTGCAATAATTGTACATCAGATGTTTCTGATCTTCGATTTTTTATAAGTCAACAGGAAATGCCCATCAGACCGAACAACTTTTGATAAGCGCTGAGAAGTTTGCTCATCAGTTGCATTGGCTCTACTCTGACGAGCATGTTCACGCATGGACAACAAGCGCAGAGTATAGTTTGCTCCTCAGTTTCATTTGCCCTAGCTTGACGAATATGTTCCCGCATGTGTAACAAACGCTGACTGGTTTGCTCCTCACATTTGGAGGCTCATGGGCGTTCTCACGAAGTTTTGACAAGCGACCCTTTCTTTGCTCATCAGTTTCTGCAGCACGAATAATATGTTGACGATCTCTTGCAGCATCAACTCGTCGCTTTTTTTCATCGGGAGTTTTCATTCTCCCTTGTGCGACATTTCCTTAAACCATCCTTCGTTTTTCTACCTAGGCCCATAGGCACACTGAATAATAGTAGATATGTCAATGTCATAATTACAGACTGATACAAGTACTACTCTAAAACTTATCACTAAAAACCTACCTTTAAAATAAATGGAGGACCTAACTATGTCATCATCATCATCATCGGCCCATTAATGTTCCCACTGCTGGGACAGGCCTCCTCTCTGTGAGAGGGAACCTAACTATGTACAAACTATAAATTATCCCAAAACCTAAAATAAATGGAGTACCTATCACTAAAAAGTATGAAATAAAAATAAAATAAATAAAAAATAAAAAAAAAACAAAACAAAAATGAAATGAACATAAAATGAAAATCAAAACAAAAATGACTAATTCGAATTAAAAAACAAAACTAACAAAAAAATGATAACTTAATCTGATTTCTTTTTAAAAAAAAGAGAACCGACTTCAAAAAACCAATCCACTGAAAAGAACAAAATAATTGAAAAAAATTGAATGCACCTCACTCCTATCCTAATTCAGTCCCTATTCCGTCTTTATTTCAACCCCGTAAAGCAAATTTGTCCAAAAAAGATTAATACTAATAATAAGAAAACTAAAAATTATCTGGGTTTATATGTACCTACTTAGTTTTTGAAGTCGGTGCCAAACCAACAAAAACAAAAAAAAAAATGCTGTCAAACAGAGAAAATACGAAACCAAAAATGTTTCGAAAATAATAATACTAGTGCATTCGAATATTCACAGAAATAACATCTGCTCGCAACGAAGTGTGCCTTCAAGTGTTTGGCCTTTCTTTTTTTTTCGGAATGGCATCTCGCAGTTGAAACCTAGAGAGGTTGTCGTCTGCTTAACCGGACTATGGTTTGGTTTTTCGGGTTGCGCGTCGCTTATATAGGCCCAGGGGGCGGGTTTTACTTCTCCGACGCCGCCGCCGTCGCCGTCGCTTCGTGTGCAATAGTTTTTAATTTACTCGTAAGTTTAAAAAAATATATATATGTCTTGTTGGTTTGGCACCGACTTCAAAAACTAAGTAGGTACATATAAACCCAGATAATTTTTAGTTTTCTTATTATTAGTATTAATCTTTTTTGGACAAATTTGCTTTACGGGGTTGAAATAAAGACGGAATAGGGACTGAATTAGGATAGGAGTGAGGTGCATTCAATTTTTTTCAATTATTTTTTAATTACAATAAGAATGATTCCTGAGACACAAGGTAAGCACTTGGTATCCGACAAACATGATTGCAGGAATCCCAAAGTCGTAATATTATTTCTCTCTCGTGAATAATTTTGGACTTTTGAGGACTGAACCAGATATTTAAGTATCTCTTCTAGATCCAAGCAGTCTCTTGAAGTAATTGAAAAAATATGTAATCCGAGGAGCGCGCTCTCGCACTTGTCCGTTTTGATGTCTCAAGTTTAAACTGGAGGGCACGGGCTTGAAACAAAAGCCACTCTCGGTCATTAATTGGATATGGAGCGAGCAGTGCTATTGTACGAGTATGTTACCAAGCGCGCCTTGTTTTATTTTATCATGTAAGCGCTGTAGTACCTCGTTTGTTTCAGTAACGAAACAAAACATCAGATGCCTGGATGCTTGTTACTCTTTCACGCAAAACTTATTGACCGGGTTTGGATGGCACACAGGTCGTTTTTAACCTGGATAAATACAAAGGATAGTTTTATGCCGGTAGTACGGTTGAACAAGCTAATTGGTTTACAGTTTAACCCACAAATTATATTGTAAAGTGTAAACCAAATAGCTTGTTCGACCTTACAACCCCGTATGACAATACGGTAGATGACAAACAAAAAAACTAATTAGTCCATCATTTATATTATCAAAAAATATTTTACCCGATGTTATTCTTTCGTTACGTAAACCAAAATTGACGAAGATACGACGCTTTTAAAATTCTCAATAAGTCACGCCTTGTTATAATTTTAGTGAGTTCTGACGTCACGAGCCCCCACTCCCGAGTTTTTATGCGTTTTATCTTTGTCAATATTCATTAATAAAAAATAAAAAAACATAAAATACGTGTCCATTATTTTACAATTCTCTAACTGAGGAACTAAATAGATTTGAATTTTTTTGATACTGTCATCATGCCTATTACCGAACTCCATGCGGGTGAAGCGGCGGGCACAAGCTAGTTTGTCGCGTCTCCTCCTCACGCACTGGCCTACTTCGACACTTGAATAGTTCGCAGCGGACATAGCACTCTAAATGATCATTCCATGTAGTAGTTACATAACTATGTCTATCACTGACCGTCAGCAGCACAAGAGACGCACATCCATCCCCCCTCCGCACCGCACCGCCCCTGCTGTGTGCGTACCAGCACGCGCGACCCGCAATCACTCAGTGACCGCTCACTTTATCTGCACACCGCACACAAAAGGAAGCCCATTTTCAGAAGGCAGAGCTTTTCACAGGATTTTGCTCGAAAAACTAGTGACGTCTCTCGTTTAAAGCACTCTTATTATCTATCCACTACTACGGTTAGGTAGTAGGCCAGAGCTGAGATATTTTTACTCGATGATTCCATAAATGTCGTCAATGTAAATACATCAATATTTTGTCTATGTAAGAAATAGCCTTATTTTTATGGTTGCCTAGAGTGATACTAAGGAAATAAACTGTACATATAACACTGTCTTGTTACTGCCATTTAGCCTCACTGCTGTTGTCGCAGCATATTCTCGTTATTTTGCTTCACTGTTACAAGTGCTGTTGTCGCAGCATATTCTCGTTATTTTGCTTCACTGTCACGAGTGCTGTTGTCGCAGCATATTCTCGTTATTTTGCTTCACTGTTACGAGTGCTGTTGTCGCAGCATATGCTGGTTATTTCGAGGATGAAGCCATCTGATTATTAAACCTCATAAGAACGTGGAACAGGGACAGGTAATATCCGACATTCTTTGGCGAGAAGAAATTCTTGCTTTGTCTCCTAAAACCAATGTAGCTTTAAGTTATTTTACGTGGGAGACAAAATGTGTTAGTTTCCAAATACGGCATTTATTTCGTTAAAAAATATCTCTATTAAAATTATTTGTAAACACAAAAATCGCTACAGAATTATTCCCAACAAACGGGATTTTGTGGAAAAATTGCTTTATAGGACGTATTTGCTCATCGTATCAGCCGACAGTCACAACACAAGGCGACTCGACACGACGTGATCATTAGCAAGCGTGATTGACGTGGTCGAGCGCAACGATCTCGGGGCAGGCGTGCCGTGCCGGCAGCAAGCACCGCAGTGTTCTGTCGTGGAGCAAGTTCTCGTCACCCTTACGGTTAACATCTACCCCGTTTGACAATTTGCTGAAGATGCAGAGTTTACATCGTTTGATGTTGGTTTCACAAAGGCTTCAATCAGCGATTGTGGGGAGATATTTAATATTTTGAGAGAATTTCGGGGTAATAGAATGCGTCAACGCACTGCAACCCACCGCAACGCTATGCACTGTGAAGTATTTGATTATGAAGCTGGTATTGCCAATAAACGGATGACAATAGATTGAATAGATTTACTGCCGCTGGATGATAAGGCGAGATCACACCAGAGCGCTGTCGCCGACAGCAACGCTGAGATGACACTCGTAGAACACGCGGCGCTATTCATCTGGCTCTGAACTAAACGAAGCTTTGCAAATCGCGCTCACATTGTCCCGCAGATACATTATGTCTCGCGCAGTCAACTCAATCTACTGGAGTCCTGTAGCTGTTCCTACATTGTGACCGCACTTGTTGATATCATTTGTTTGCCAATATAGTTTGTTCATGCTGTCTGATTTACATGTTACTCTGATTGAGTTCCATTTCCAAAATAAAATTACGAACTTCTGCCCTAGATTTAGATTAGAATGTAAGTATTTCGCGGGAAAAAACTACCAAAGCAAAAGCATTCTATAACCACATCTAGAACTCGGTCTACCAGTAACTGTGTGTCTGTGTGCTGAAATACGTTCAGCCGAGTGAGGTAAGAGACAAACACCAGACTTACTTTCGCACTTATGAAATTACTCTGGATCATGAAGTAATACTCTAAGTGCGCACTCAGAGTATTACTAAGTCGCGCCCTTACACCAATAGCATACTTGACAGCCGCACTGATAATCGTATTGAAACTTATTACTAAGTCGCGCCCTTACACCAATAGCATACTTGACAGCCGCACTGATAATCGTATTGAAACTTATTACTAGGTCGCGCCCTTACACCAATAGCATACTTGACAGCCGCACTGATAATCGTATTGAAACTTATTACTAAGTCGCGCCCTTACACCAATAGCATACTTGACAGCCGCACTGATAATCGTATTGAAACTTATTACTAGGTCGCGCCCTTACACCAATAGCATACTTGACAGCCGCACTGATAATCGTATTGAAACTTATTACTAGGTCGCGCCCTTACACCAATAGCATACTTGACAGCCGCACTGATAATCGTATTGAAACTTATTACTAGGTCGCGCCCTTACACCAATAGCATACTTGACAGCCGCACTGATAATCGTATTGAAACTTATTACTAGGTCGCGCCCTTACACCAATAGCATACTTGACAGCCGCACTGATAATCGTATTGAAACTTATTTTTGAAAGCCGCTGCCTATTTATTATCAGTAAACGAGATTAAGTTAACGACAGGCACTACTTCCAGCAACCTCAATTAACATCACTGAATAATCTATATGTATGGGACGTATCTCACATGGATTATTTTCAAATTGTTTGTCATAAAGTACTCCAAATGACATCCAACCAGAATTTTAATTAAGTTCCAATTGCAGTTTGCTTACCGACATCAGATTAACTTAGTGAATCCGCGCTCTCCGTCACACGGTATGAGTGTGGCGGGAACAGTGGACTGAGCTTGTACGTGTGCAGGTCGACAACGTGGAGCCGATCGTGCTGGACGTGTGGGTGGAGGCACGCGGCGCGCCGCTGCATTTCGCCATCACGCCGGCGGCGCATACGCCCGTCATGTGGTATGAACTACTACATAATTATATTCTCCACGAGTAAATCGACTGCAGACCCTCCAACTGACTTGTAGTTCATTCGTTTGGCAGTTTTAACTGGAAAGTTTTTCGGGAAGGTCAAAAGTCGGTTATTTTTTGAGATTTAGATGTGCTCTTTCCGAATTTCAACTTTGCCACCTTTTATCTTTGTATGTCACGCCGAGCGTTAAACATTCAAACACAAAACATTGTATATGCTCCGACTCATTTTACGATAAAATCTTTTATCTTCTTCTTCTTCTATATATATAAAATGGTAAACTGACTGACTGACTGACTGACTGACTGACTGACTGGGTGATATATCAACGCACAGCCCAAACCGCTGGGTCTACAGATTCCAAATTTGGCAAGAAGGTTCCTTATGTGGTCTAGGGGTGCATTAAGAAAGGATTTTTCAAAATTCACCCTCTAAGGGGGTGAAACGGGCCCCCAAAGTTTGTATGGGAAAACAAAATTAGTTAGACTATTTCATTCAAAACTTCACAAGAGTACTCCTATTAATAAATGAGAAGAAACGGGTTTCAGGTTTTTTCAAAATTCAACCCTTAAGAGGGGTAAATGGGGTGACAAAGTCTGAAAATCAACGCACAGCCCAAACCATTGGGTCCACAGATTCGAAATTTGGCAAGTAGGTTCCTTATGTGGTCTAGGGGTGCACTAAGAAAGGATTTTTCAAAAATCACCCTCTAAGGGGGTGATTCGGGCCCCCAAAGTTTGTATGGGGAAACAAGATTAGTTAGACTATTTCATAAGAAACTTCACAAGAGTACTCCTATTGATAAATTAGTAGAAATGGGTTTCAGGTTTTTTCAAAATTCAACCCCTAAGAGGGGTTAATGGGGTGACAAAGTCTAAAAATCAACGCACAGCCCCAACCGCTGAGTCTACAGATTCCAAATTTGGCAAGTAAGTTTCTTATGTAGTCTAGGGGTGCACTAAGAAAGGATTTTTCAAAATTCACCCTCTAATGAGGTGAAACGGGTCCCCAAAGTTTGTATGGGGAAAAAAGATTAGTTAGACTATTTTATTCGAAACTTCACAAGAGTACTCCTATTGATAAATCCAAAATAACGCCGAGGAAAAGTATTTATTTTTTCATCTCGGGTGTCGTTTACATGGTTTTCGAGGTCGCTGATTACAAAAATGAGATCGTATAATAAAAATCGAAATTTTCGACATGTGTGTCGTTTTCATGGTTTTTGGGGTCGCTGATATCGAAAATGAGGTCAAAATAAAAATCCAAAAACGCACCTATGATTTTTTTTTTCCTTTTTCCTTCATGGGTGTCGTTTTTATGGTTTTCACTGAAAACAAATCTAAGTTTTCTTTAAATTTTGTTTGTCTTCGTAGCTACGTATCGTTATGTAATTTACCGGCCATTGTAATTCCATCCTAGACAAAATTTAAGATTTTACACAATACTTCTGCAAATTTCCTCTGTTCTGCTTTGAAACCAACTAATTTATGAGCAACCCAGATATGTATATCTTTAAAATACTGCTCGATCTTGAATTTTACTTACTCTTTGTTTTGTGCAATGAAATTCCCTCATTAGGGTTCCGTAGTCAACTAGGAACCCTTATAGTTTCGCCATGTCTGTCTGTCCATCCGTCCTCGCTTAATCTCTGTGACCGTTAGCACTAGAAAGCTGAAATTTGGTACCAATATGTGTATCAATCACGCCGACAAATAAAAATTTAAAATAAAAATTGGAAAAAAAATGTTTTATTAGGGTAGCCCCCCTATATGTAAAGTGGGAAGTGATTTTTTTTTTATTCCAACCCTAACGTGTGATATATTGTTGGAAAGGTATTTATAAATGAATAGGGGTTTACTGAAGTCATTTTTTGATAATGTCAATAATTTCGCAAATAATCGCTCCAAAAGTAAAAAACAATGTGTCCCCCCCCCTCTAACTTTTGAACCATAAGTTTAGAAAATCTGAAAAGTAGAACTTTATAAGGACTTTCTAGGACAATTATTTTGAACTTGGATGGAAACAAGTTTTTGTACAAAAAGACAAAAAGTTGTACAAAATAATCTCTGGACTAAGTTCGTAGTATAATCGTATATGAAGGCATTTTTTTTATATTCGTTAACATATTTTATTATCCTGAACGTATCTTTTTTCAAACAAAAAAATAATTATTAAAATCGGATTGGATTGAACACTTATTGTGACAGACGGGAAACTACGGAAGTTACGGAACCCTACACTGAGCGTGGCCCGACACGCTCTTGGCCGGTTTTTTTGAATTAAAATTACCCCAAATTCAACTCGAGCAAAGCCGCATACAAAGCTATCTAATACATAAAAATATCGTGTCACATTGTTTGTTATCGAAGTCCTCCGAAACGACTTCACCGATTTTTTTTTTGTGTATTTTTGGTAGGTCAGAGAACAAGTTGAAGGCTACTTTTATACCTCTAGGTGACAAGGGTGGTTTACGCGGACGAAGTCGCGGGCAACAGCTAGTAATAAAATAAAGATATAGTATATGATAGTATTTTGAAAAACAAACATTAAGTCTTCTGGGGATACCACAACAATAACGCGCTATTTATACTCGTGGTGGTGTGGAAATGGGTTATTTGGTCAAAACGCGTGTTTAAGTGGACTTTACGGCGCTCGTTCGCTAAAACTATTGATTCAAAAAAAAAAAGGTCGCTTTTTAATGTTGAAAGTTTTGACCACTTTAAATTAATAAGTTAGCTATTTTTGTCGTAAAATAAGTCTGAAAGAAGTTATTGTCAAAAAATGTTATTAATTTTCATTTTTCCAATATGCGGAGCGAGCGGCAAAACTACGAGGTGGCAAAGTAAAAATTCAAAAAGAGCACGTCTGTAATGTATAAAATTATCAATTCACAAAATTCCCGGAAAACTTTCCAAGTAAAACTATCAAATGACTGGACTATGCGTTGAAGTACACTTTCCGATGTACGGATGCTAAAAAATGATTTTACGAAAAAAAGCGGTTGTTTCATGAAGGAAATCTTCTCTAGTTTAATTTATACAAATGTTTTCATCATAAAAAAAGAGTCGGAAAGGAGCTATCAAACATACGTCACCTTTTTTAGGGTTCCGTAGCCAAATGGCAAAAAACGGAACCCTTATAGTTTCGCCATGTCTGTCTGTCTGTCTGTCTGTCTGTCTGTCTGTCTGTCCGCGGATAATCTCAGTGACCGTTAGCACCAGAAAGCTGAAATTTGGTACCAATATGTATATCAATGATGCCGACAAAGTGCAAAAATAAAAATTAAAAAAAACATTTTTATTAGGGTACCTCCCCCAGACGTAAAGTAGGGAGCGATTTTTTTTTTAATTTTGACCCTGACGTGTGATATATTGTTGGATAGGTATTTAAAAATGAATAGGGGTTTTCTAAAATCATTTTTTGATAATATTAATATTTTAGGAAATAATCGCTCCGAAAGTCAAAAACAATGTGTCCCCCCCCCTCTAACTTTTGAACCATAAGTTTAAAAAATATGAAAAAAATCACAGAAGTAGACCTTTATATGAACTTTCTAGGAAAATTATTTTCAACTTGATGAGTTGAATAGTTTGAGTTATATAGCACTTTTTCAAAAAAACGCAAATGATAACTTTGTTTTTCATACAAATACTATGAAAAACAAAGTTATTTTTGCTGACGAAAAATGTTGGTATTTTTAATGGTCTGGGAAGCTACGGAACCCTACAGTGAGCGTGGCCCGACACGCTCTTGGCCGGTTTTTTTTTCAATATGGCTGCGCGAGCGGCAAAGCGGAGTAACCACATCAAAATCTATAAAATTACCCTTCTCCAAAACTCCCGGATAACTTTCCAGGTTACCTATTTTTTTCGGACCAAATTACTGTGCTGTAGTTACTACTTGTATTGCAGCAAGGAGCAATAGTTATGGCAGAACAATACATTTATGCAACTGAGTCAAAGCAGATTTTCGATTACAATAGTATTCTGTAGGTGGTTGCGTAGCAACTCGGCTACGCTGTAGATGACCTACGGCGTAGCTCGTAGACAGATCTACGACGCGACGTAGCTAAAAACATGTTAGGAGCTACATCAACGTGCAGACTGTTACAGAAAAACGCAAAATTGCAAAGTTTCCTCGTTGAAATTGTATGCTTTTGTTTCGTTCCCTTGAAGTAATAATTATTGCTTTAACATAGATCGTTAGCTCCACTACAATAACCATAGAACGAATTTTGGATTACTTTTTTATTTATTTAGTTATCATAATTCTCCCGAGGCATGTTTGGCAAAAACTCACGGAGACCTGGTTTAGGGGCTCTAATTTGCAGATTCTGTTGAATATTGACTATCGCAATATTTTTTTTCGTATCATATACAGGGTTACTGGTAATTCGACGTATTCCTTGCAGGACGTTAGAGTAGGGTTATAATGCAAGAAATTAAGCCATCAAATGTTCTACCGAAATTCAGTGGTTTTTGAGTTAGGTCGATTTTTAGTTTTTTATGAAAAATCCCAGATTTAATCATTTAAAGCCAATTTCAAAACGATTTACGGCGCAAATGTACTGAAATTTAAGTTATTATCATAGCTGACAATGCAGCAGACCTTTTAGAATAACTAAAAGTTTAAAAAATCGTACGTCTTTAGGAAAAATCACTTATGAAACAATTTTTTTCTGTAATTTTTGCCATTCCGTCTAAAAAAGATGTCGCATAGTGAAAAAAAATAATACAACGCCAAATGTAAAAAATACTAGAAAAATATCCTTGTCTTATCAGCTCTCTAAAATTGTATAAATCTTATTGAAAAGTTATGGACTAAGTTATGAAAAATGTTTTTGATTTTGTAGAAAAGGAAAAAAAAAGTAGAATGTATGCGGAAAATCAAAGAAAAGAATTTCGTGAATTATTATTATTTTTAATCAATTTCACTTTTAAAACTTAAATAACTCATTTTTACACGTTTTGTTCGACTAAGGCGTTTACCAGTGTGCCACATGTTTTTTCCGGTGGACTCGTTCTAGTGATTATGAACGAAACATGCGCGTGTTCACCGAAATGTTCGCGCACATTTGTGAGAGCACACGTAGTAGCGGTGGACTCGAGTCAGCGAACACGCATTCTCTGTTCGCGCACTCAATTAAATAGTCTAGGGGACCGACCTTCATTCAACGAATAAATAATATTAATTAGTAAGCTTAGTAACGTGTTTTCGATTAAAGTTACGTCAAGACCATGATTGTCTTAGGTTGCCAAAGTATATCGCGATAATGTGCATACTTAGGCAACTTAACTCGATACCATCTTAACTTAAACCTATTCGCAATGTGCTTGTTCATCTACTAAGATTCCTAAACAGTATTAGAAATTAAATATTCGCATCGACTGACCAATGTCAGTCGAAAACAAGATTTGTAGACTGTTTGCAATAGGTTTTTTTTTGACTCATATAAATTTTCTCACAACGTGCGACGCTACTGGTGTCCGAAAATTGTGTTTTGGTATTCAAAATTAACTACAACATACTGTTTGTTTACATACATTTGAAAACGCGGTCAGGCAAGTAACTGAAGTTAGGTTTTTTTGGAATCACAATAATTAAACCAATTTACATTTTTTACGGATTTGATCGTAAAAGGTTGAGGCAAACATTTTGGACATTGGCTCTCGTACTAACATGTTTGCTCACAAAGTTACCAACAGCTTTGTCGGTGTGATTGATATTGATTAAAACTAAAATAGTGTTCACGGAATTGTTTAATTTGATTTTCCGAATACCTTTTATGAGATGAACGCCTTCCTGTACTAAATCAAAAACGATTTTCATAATGTAGTTCATGACTTCACAATAAGTTTTATACCATTTTAAATAGCTGATAAGACAAGGATATTTTTTTAGTAATTTTTACATCTGGCGTAGTATTATTTTTTTTCACTATGCAACATCTTTCTATTAAGAAATGGCAAAAATTACAAAAAAAAATGTTTCATTAGTGATTTCAACTAAGAGTTTTGAATTTTTTGTACGTTTAATTATTAGCAAAGGTCTGCTTTGTCATCAGCTATGATAATAACTTAAATTTCAGTACATTCGCGCCGTAAATCGTTATTAAATTGGCTTTAAATGATTTAATCTAGGATTTTGCAAAAAAAAATTAAAAATCGACCTAACTCAAAAACCACTGAATTTCGGTAGAACATTTGGTGGCTTAATTTCTTGCATTATAACCCTACTATGACGTCCTGCAAGGAATACGTCGAATTACCAGTAAGGCCCTGTATATCTTATACTTGAATAATCATAGAATACATTTTAGTTATAGGTACCTATGCATTTAATTTGATGAAAAAAAATCTGGACCCAATTCGACTATCGACCGAAAAGGCTGAACATGCTGCGATTTCGCCGAAGTTGTACATCATTTTGACGTAATATTTATACCAAAATATTCTTCAACATTTGCTTTAGCTATAACTACTTTTTATTTTTTTAGTAGCTCCTATTATTTTTAAATTTATTATATAAAAGTACTCTAAATGCTCTTGTGGGTATGGGCGACGGGCGGCAGTGTATCGAACCACTCGCACGTACGGGTAAACTCTATTGCTAAGCTCCTCCCACTCGCTCAAGGTCGTTGGCGTGTGGTGGGCCCTTTATAACTTCTATTAAGTCCTGATTGTGTTTCTTTACAAAGGGTTATTTGAATATTCATAAGCACGTTATTCTCAAGTTAATCAAATCAGTTTATAACATTCATATCTGTGTGAAACGCCAGTTATTTTCAAGCGGATAGTTGTCTGGTTGGGACGCGTGGCGTGAGATTGTTGCTAGTAGCTGATAATATGTACCGGCTACAGTCGCGCGGCGACACAGACGCCGGACGCGCCGCACCACGGCTGCTGTTCATTTTATCTTTCACAGTTGACGCTTACAGAGTGCCTAACAGCTGCAATGAAATGCGTAATAAATCATAAATATTTTATGTGAAAGTCGAAATTATGAGATGTCGATTTACATTATAATTATTTCAACAATCGGCACTCTGATGTGTGACAAGTAATTGAAATATAACGAACGTGACAGAGAGAACCAATCCCGATAACAAGCGGTGTTCATTAAAAACATAATGATTGGGGCTTCAATCTCGCGTGTATACTCAGTGGCCGGGGGCCGAGGAGCCAGGGCCCGGGGCTGGAGCTCGGGGTGCACGAGGCCGCCTCCGCGCGGTGAGTGCGCCCTGGTACTCACAAGTCGACGGAGAACAGATGAGTGTCGTCATCGATCTTGTCTGACTTGTACTGTGGTCAGCGAACTTTACAAATTCAGCTCAAATAATAATATGATTTCACTTTCCATCCAAAATGTATACCAGTGGGTTTTATATTTTGATTAGCGTACAAAAAGTTTAGCTTGGGTAGTATTTCGAATGTGCATGAACACAAAATAAAAGTAATTGAAACCCAAAGCATTAAGGAGTATTTATATCAACTTTGAAGCAAATTGTTGTATACGTGGGTACTCATAAGCAAGCGTGCACTTGTACCGTCTGTTCGGTTCAAATATACGCTCGGTTCGAACACACGTCTTTTATTTAGCAGTGGCGACGAGGATTAAAAATACAAACTTTTTACGGTGCAGAATTGACGATATAGAATAGTGTCGTGTAAACGTGGACAATCGTGGCAATGTCTGTGGGAAAAATCAAAGACTTCGATGTGAAAACCGGGAACTGGTCAACATATGTGGAGCGGCTGGAAATGTACTTTGTGGTTAACAAAATAACAGACGATTTAAAGTTACCTACGTTAATCGCGATAATCGGGGAACAGGCTTACGAGTTGCTGTCTACATTAGCGAGTCCTAGTAAGCCATCAAGTTTGTCATATACGGTCGCGGTGGATCTACTGCATGCACATCTGCAACCGACACCATCAATCTTGGCAGAGAGATATAGATTTCGTCAAAGACGGCAAGTGGCAGGCGAATTGATAGCGGACTATGCGAATTGATGTTGACTTGAAAAAGATGGCTAGGTACTGTGAGTTTAAAACGAACTTAGAAGAAAACCTACGCGATCAGTTTGTGTGCGGTCTGCGTAGCGATCTTATTCGGCAGAGGTTATTCGCAGAAAATAACCTAGATTACAACAAAGCGCTACAGTTAGCCAATACCCTGGAGGCAGCCGAGCGAGACGCCGGAGCTGTCGAGGGCTCGCGGGAACAAGTTCCGGACCGGGAACTTAGCGAGAAGATGCACAAGTTAGGAGTCAGAGATTGTTCAGCGTGTGGTGCCAATGGACATAGCTCGCAAAACTGCAGGTACAAAGATTTCGAATGCAGCTACTGTCGAAAAATTGGCTATTTACGAAGAGTATGCATGACGAAGGAATTCGAGCGCCGCAAGACATCGTCTAATTCAAACTCCAACGGCGCGTGAGGAAGGTCACGCAGAGGTCGCGCGCTCGGTCCGAGCGCAAGCGGCCGCAGCGCGGAGGACGGCGGGAAGCGACGCAGGGGCGCGGCAGCGGCGGCACGCGGTACACGCGACCGAGGAAACGCCGCCGACGCGGCCAGCGACGCTGCCGGTGCAGCGCACTGGCTATGCGAACCAGAAGCGGGTGACAGCTCCGGGGAGGAACGAGAAGCGTCGGGTGATGACGAGGAGGCAATGTACCAGATGTCTTTAGCGAAGTATAGACCGGTGTGTATGACAGTTATTATAAACGATAAACCATTAAAAATGGAAGTCGATACGGGGTCGGCGTTATCTTGCATAAGCTACTCAACATACACAAAATTGTTTAGAGATATACCTCTGAAAACATGTAAATTAAAGTTAAAATTTTACGACGGCTCAGCTGTCTATCCAATAGGGTACCTGGAGATAAATGTTGAGTATAAAAACAAGGTGAAAAGGTTGGATTTGTATGTAATAAATAAAGGTATAGTACTAGTTTATTAGGGAGACAATGGTTGTCTGAATTGTGTATAGAAATACCTAAGCTAAGTAAGTGTACAGAAGTTCATAATATAGTAACAAGTAAAAATAACTTGCTAAATGATTTTATCTCCAGGCATGAGAAACTATTTGATGGCACATTGGGCAAGTATACGGGGGAAGAGGTCAAGCTGTACGTGCGGCCCGGAGCGCAGCCGATTTACTGCCGCGCGCGCCCGGTGCCGTACGCGCTGTTGCCGCGAGTAGATGCGGAGCTGGACGCAATGTTGCATGCCGGCGTCATCGAGCCCGTTGACCGGTCCGACTGGGCCACGCAGTTGGTCATAGCGAGGAAGGCGGACGGCGGAATACGGCTGTGCGCGGATTATAAGGTGACACGTAACAAAGTTTTGTTGGTCGATAGGTACCCGGTTCCAAAGGTAGAAGATTTATTTAGTGGCCTGAGTGGTAATCGTTATTTTACCAAGTTAGACCTATCACAAGCTTACAATCAGTTAGTTTTAAATGAAACGTCTAGAAACTACACTGTCATTAACACACATAGAGGACTGTTTAAATACAACCGATTAGTGTATGGTCTCTCTTCTAGTCCCGGGATTTTACAAAAACTAATGACAAATCTCTTTAAAAATGTCCCCGACGTAACAGTATTTTATGATGATATTTTAATAAAAAGTAAATCCTTGGATTCACATTTAAAAAGTGTAGAACAAGTATTTCGTATTTTGGAAATGAACGGCTTAAAAATTAAAAAAGAAAAATGCGAGTTTATAGCAGACCAAGTAAAGTACTTAGGGTTCATAATAAATAAAAGGGGAGTACGAGTACATCCGGAAAAGTTAAAACCAACATTAGATATGCCTCATCCAACTAATGTATCGGAATTAAAATTATTTCTGGGCATGGTTAATTTCTATGGAAAATTCATAAAAAATTTAAACACTCATATTAACATTATTACGACTTGCTCAAAAAGGGAAGGCACTGGAAATGGACGATGTTACATACAAAGGTTTTTAAAACAATTAAAAAACTTTTGTGTAGTACAGAAGTTTTGACACATTTTGATATGTCGTTAGAGAGTATAGTAACATGCGACGCGAGCTCGCGGGGGCTTGGCGCGGTGCTGCCCGGCGCGGGGCCGACGGCGAGCGAGTGGTGGCGTACGCGTACCTCCGCCGAGCAACACTATGTTCAGATACATAAAGAAGCTCTCGCGATAATATTTGCGATGGATAAATTTCATCAATATTTGTTTGGCAGAAAGTTCACTTTACGTACGGACCATAAACCGCTGGTAACAATCTTCGGGCCGCATTCCGGTATTTCCAATACGGCGGCTAGTCGACTACAGAGATGGGCAATTAAATTATCAGCCTATGACTTCAATATAGAGTATATTCGCATGGACAAGAATACAGCAGATGTATTGTCTAGGTTGATTAGGAAGCATAAGGAGGGGGTTAGCAGAGAAGAATTAGACACTCCAGAACAAACATACTTACATTTCGCTGCAAAAGCGTTACTTTTAGACTCGCATAAATTAAAAAAAGAAACGGCTTCGGATAGCATATTAAACAGAGTAGTTAGATATATTAACGATGGATGGCCGGACGAAGTCGAAATGAGAGAATTAAAACCATACGTTAATAGAAAAAATGAGTTATATTTAGAATTAGGTTGTGTGATGTGGGGACATAGGGTCATTATACCACACTCGTGCAGAGATAAAGTAATTACGGAGCTTCACGAGGGTCATATGGGGGTAGTGAAAATAAAGGCGTTGGCCCGGAGCTATGTGTGGTGGCCGGGCATAGACGAGGCTGTAGAAGCAGCGTGTCGTGCCTGCACCATATGTGCGGCGGTAGCTGACGCCCCTCCGGCGCACGCACCGCGCGCCTAGCCATGGCCGGACCGCCCATGGACTAGAATACACATGTTTTTTTTGGGGCCGATAGTGGGGCAAGCTTATAGTAGTGGACGCTCATTCGAAGTGGATAGAGGCAATTAAAATGAGTAGCACTACAGCGAAAGCTGTAATAAAAGAATTGCGGGAAATGTGGACGAGATTCGGTTTGCCGAAACAAGTGGTTAGTGACAATGGTCCACCATTTTTCAGTACCGAGTTCAAACAATTTTTAAGCACAAATGGGATTGAACAAATCTTTTCAGCCCCATATCACCCGGCTTCGAATGGGGCGGCGGAAAACGCCGTTAAAATATGTAAACGCAATATAAAAAAAGCGATTAAGTCTAAAACGGACATTCACGCATCCTTGTGTAGATTCCTACTGGCTTATAGAAACACACCACACTATACAACTGGCGAAAGTCCGGCAAAGATGTGCATAGCGCGCAATTTGCGCATGCGTCTAGATTGTTTAAAACCAGATCAGAAAGAATTAGTAAAGGCTCGCCAGAAGCAGGCGGAAAAGTCAGCTGGCGGAACGGTTAGACAATTTACATCGGGGGACGAGGTCTGGTTTAGAGACTATAGGGGTTATGATAAGTGGACGGCAGGGACAGTAGTTGAGAGGACAGGTAGTACGGATTACAAAGTTAAATCTATCAATGGAACCGAAGAACACAGACATGTCGACCAACTAAAGCTAGCTAGCTAGTAACATTAACACGTAACAATGGTGACAGTCATCTTGTACGCGAAAGACCTGTTAAACGATTCCGCCCTTTGCTAATTTTTCCAGTAGACAATGACCAACAGTCTGGTACGCCGGTCGGGGGCTCGAACCCGCCCGCGTCTGTGTTAGCCGAGGGCGCATCACCAAAACCAGCCGGCAATACGGACATTGTGTTAACAGCAACCCCGCCAAAAACGTCTAGCGTGCCCAATTTGCAGGAAATAGATAATCATGGCTCGAACGATAATGTACCTAATGAACTGCCTAATGTTCAGCGTGTACGTAAACCAGTGAGACGATATGGTATTGAGGATCGTTATAAATAGATAAGGAAAGAAGTTATAATTATGTTATATTTAATTTAGTTTAGAATAAGTATTGTTTGTTATGTTGTTTAAGTCGGATATTTGTAAGTCTAATAGTAAGTAAGTTTAGCCATTAGTTGCAGCTGTTTTTATTGTATTAGTAATAAGTATTCATAAGTATTGTAGAAAATAAGGGTAGAGGTGTTGTATACGTGGGTACTCATAAGCAAGCGTGCACTTGTACCGTCTGTTCAGTTCAAATATACGCTCGGTTCGAACACATGTCTTTTATTTAGCACAAATCACTGCCAAAATAACTTAATGCCCCTTTTTCACCCCGTTAGGAGATGAATATCAATAAAATACGCAATGCAAAATTTGAAGTAGATTTGATCAAGCAATCACGTTGTCCCATACAAACTTTGCCCCCCTTTTCCAACCTTTTAGGGGTAGAATTTCGGAAATTCCTTTTTATTTCGTCATACAAAGAACACACCCACCAAGTTGCGTTTTTGACTCTCTAGTTACGGAAATATTGGGGTCTAAGTTGGAACTTTGACCCCAATATCTCTGTAGTGTGTAAGTAATAGTAAGCATGTATGTAGACAGCCTTATTTAAAGCGCTTCTTCAGCAATACTATTTTATTACAAATTGTAAGTATTTTAATACACATTGAACCAGACCATGAAACCAAACGGACGTATCATTTCAAGTCTTCCGACCTAGCGACCTGATCACACTACATGGCGACCCTGCCAGTGCTCATGTCACTGTAATTACCGAACTGCAACGACCCTGCCAGTGCTCATGTCACTGTAATTACCGAACTGCAACGACTCTGCCAGCCCTCATGTCACTCTACCATACTGCAATGGCTATGCCAGTCCTCGTGTCACTCTAACATACTGCAACGACCTTCAACCATCTTCAATTTTTGGAACGTCGCACCGACCTTCGATATATTAACAATTTGGGACATCGAAAGACTATGGGAACTACGCAAAGCAAGGAGCAAGTAGTTATTGCGCAGTCTGCAGCTGGAAGCAACCACGCACAAGCGACGGCGGAACACCTTCGGACGAACAACATTCTTCTGTCCATAATATGCGCCTGTATGCTGTTGGCGGTACTGATCGGATTCTTCTGCCTGTACAAGCGATGCCACACCAACTGGATGCAGAAGCAGATGAGGAGTGAAGCCTTGGAGCGAGTCCTGTCCCGTGTCAGCTACCGACGTCACAAGGAACTCAGAGAGCGTGAGAATCAAGAAAGTAATGCGTAAGCGTGACCACCAAGTAAGTTGCAATAAATACCCACGCGCGTCACATTTCTTATGTTTTATTGAGTAAAATCACCTAGGTACTTGTTTTGTGTAATTTTAGTTTAGTGTAAATTTAAATATTTCATTGGATTATGACTATAGAAATAGAATTAGCAGATATTTTTAAGCAATTAAAACATTGTACGGATTATATTTCTAAGTTAGGTCCTGCAAGAAGAGTAGGTAGTAATTACGAGAGTAAAATTTTAGAAGCTAAGAGCTTATATGGGTCATATCAACATGTTTTAAGTAGTTTGCCTGAAGAAGTGTCTAAAGAATTATTATTTCTGTGTTCATGCATAAACAACTGCTATGATAAAATTTTGAAATTTGAGGCGGAATCCAGCACGAGTCAAAGTCAAAATAAATCAGCAACAATGTCAGAAACAGGAGAAAGGTTTAATTTAAAGACGGCTGTAAGCCTATTGCCTAAAATGACTGGTGATGAAGAGGTGACCAACGAATTAATATCTGCGATAGAATTGTATGACTCAATGCTTGATGATGGTGATAAGAAGACTTTAATAAATTTTGTTTTAAAGAGTAGATTAACAAGTAGAGCAAAAATGCGGTTAGCAACTTCTTACACTTCTGTTGAGATGCTATTAGAAGATATGCGTAAATATTTACTTACTCGTAAGTCAGATACTGCTTTACAGTCTAGATTACAAAAGGCTAGGCAAGGCGAAAAATCAGTTACAGAGTTTGGCCAAGAGTTAGAAAAGTTGTTTGTAGATTTAACAATTTCCCAGGCTAATGGCGATGATAAAGCGTATGAAGTGTTGCGTCCTCTCAATGAAAGGAACGCTATTAGATGTTTTTCCGAGGGTTTAAGGAGCCAAAAGTTAGGAACAATTATTTCAGCACGAAATTTGACCTCATTAAAAGATGCCATTAGAGTAGCCGAAGATGAAACTAGCTCATCATCGGATCGTCAGACCGTTATGTCATATAATCGCCAGCCTACTCGAAATAATAAATTTCCCCTGCGAGGATTTCGTAGTCGAAATACATCGAGATATTTTCGAGGTAGTAACTACAATGGTAGGCAACCACATGGTTCGCATCAAAATTCTGCTGCGCCAAGGAACACGTGGCGAGACAACCGCGACGCCCATGTACATCGCCGTGGAGCGTCAAGTTACGGTGCCAGGAATGTTCGCGGAAATCGCGGCTATTGCGCAAGCCATTCCAATAATAGAAATTTAAACCATTTCATTGCGAATGAACAACATGGTTTACCTACTTCGCAAAATAGTCGTAATGATTTTTCTTCAGATCAGAATTTGGGACAATTTTTTCGTTCCTAATCAAGTATTTGCTTGTGATAGTATTAATTGGGTAAATCTAAGTTTAAATAAGATACAACTAGATTTTTTAGTAGATACAGGGGCCTCTTTATCATGTATTGATTATAAAATATTAAATTTAGCTAGGCTAGAGTTGCATAAATGCGATTTAACTACATGGTATTGGTGGAAGTTCAAAGTCTATAGGATTTGTTTACTTGACTCTAGAATCAAAAAATATAATTTTTAAACATAAGTTTTACGTATTTAGGAAGTTACCATGTAAGTCGATATGAATATTGGGACAAGATTTTATTAAACTGTACTCTGGTGTTATAGATTATGACTTAAATACTTTATCTCTCAAAGTGGGAGACTCAGAAGTTAAATTGCCTTTACATTGTTATAACTATAATTTAACCATTGCACCGCGATGTGAGGTTATTAAATATATACCTACGCGCATCAATTATGATTGTGTAATTTATCCAAAGGAAATAATTCCAGATAATTTTTTGGCTAGTATAGTAGCTAGGCCAAAAAATGGAAAGATTCCTGTGAGACTTTTGAATACCACAGACGAGGAAGTGTCTCTATGTTTGAATGAGATCGAGGTTGATACATTAGAAAACTACGAATTTTGTAATTTTGAGAGGCCAGATGTTAATGTAGAGAGAATTCGAACTTTATTTTCGTTACTTAACCTAGGTTCATACTTAAATAAGGAGGAAGAATTGACTATCGAGCAAATCTGTGCCAAATATTCGGACATATTTCATTTACCAGGTGATAAATTAAGCGTTACCAACGTTTATGAGCAATCAATTCATTTGAAAGATAACGCAACGCCTGTGTATAGAAAACAATACAGAATTCCTTTCACGCAGAAAGAAGAACTTAATAGGCAGATAAATGACATGTTACAAGATGGTATTATAGAAAAAACTAGCAGTGAGTGGTCCAGCCCCTTGTTGCTAGTGCCTAAGAAGTTAGATAGGAGCGGTAAACGCCAATGGAGAGTAGTAATAGACTACAGACAATTAAATGAGAGAGTACAGGATGACAAATTTCCTCTCCCGAATATTACAGACATATTAGAGTCTTTATCGGGTGCTTTTTATTTTAGTCATTGCGATTTAAGTCGTAGTTATTATCAGTGTAATTTATCAAAAGAATCTAGAAAGTATACTGCATTCACTACTAATAAAGGCCAGTACCAAATGTGTAGATTACCTATGGGATTAAAAATTAGCCCTTCAGCATTTAGTAGATTAATGACAGTAGCAATGTCAGGTCTGAATTACGAAAAATGCATTATTTATTTGGATGATTTAATTATATTTGGTCGAAATTTAGCAGAACATAATAAAAATCTCATGTCAGTTTTTGAAAGATTACGAAAAGTTAAATTAAAGTTAAATCCATCTAAATGTGAATTTTTAAAGCGACAAATTCTTTACTTAGGGCATGTAATATCATCCTCAGGTATTTTGCCTGACCCTGAAAAGATCCGAGTAATAGAAAGTTATCCGACACCGACATGTGCGGATGACGTCAAGCGTTTTGTTGCATTTATTAATTACTATAGGAAATTTTTTCGCAACTTTGCAGCTATTGTTTTGCCACTAAACAAGTTATGTAGAAAGAAGGTTCAATTTGAATGGACAACAGAATGTCAGAATGCCTTTGAAACTCTTAAACAGTTACTTTCTACTCCACCCGTTTTAGATTATCCAAATTTTACAACAGAAAATGAGTTTACTTTACAGACAGATAGTTCAGGATTTGCTATAGGCAGAGTTTTAAGTAATTCTAACGGAAAACCAGTCGCATACGCTAGTAGAGGTTTAAATAAAGCGGAGTTAAATTATGCAACAATAGAAAAGGAACTTCTGGCAATAGTTTGGTCAATAAAGTATTTTAGGCCATACCTATATGGAAAGAAATTTGTAATTAGAACCGACCATAGACCTTTGCTTTATCTTTTTAACATGACAAATCCATCTAGTCGTTTAACAAAATTTCGTCTTTTATTAGAGGAATACGACTTTAAAGTAGAATACGTTAGAGGAAAGGAAAATGTAGTTGCTGACGCCCTTTCTAGAGTTATTTTAACTTCAGACGAGTGAACAACAATTTGGTAAATGTAATGACTAGAGCGCAATCAAAGAAAGCTCAGCAATTAACTGATGTGACAACTAGTACTGAGACTTCGAACAATGACAATAGGTCTGATCAACCTAAAGTCGCAGAAGTACTTAAAAAATGTGATATGGATGTGGAATTAATTATTTTACCGGAAAGAAATCTGCGCAGATTACTAAAACCATCGAATAATAACGATTTGATATTATTATCAAGCAATAAGACTTTTGTTTATTGTAAAAGTAAAAATAATTTGTTTGCAAGTTCATCTTCTTTATCAGTAAACTCGCGAGACGATTTATTGGAAGAAATGGCATTATTTACAAAAAATTAAATATAGAAGAAATAATAATTATGAAAACGCGTCAAAATAAAGAGCTCATTGAAAGTATAGCTAAATACATAGCTAAAAAGAAATCGAGTGATTTACCTCGAATATGTGTTGTAAAGGACGTCCAAAGAATCAATGATGATGACGAAAAAAAAGTAATAATGAATGATTTTCACTTATTACCTAGTAGTGGTCATGTAGGCGTTAGAAGAATGATAAGTAAAATTAAAAAATATTATTATTGGCCATCAATAGAAAAAGACGTTAGGGGCTATGTACAAAAATGCGGTAAGTGTCAAAAACAAAAATATACTAAGATCCATAAGGAACCATTAACAATTACATCTACAGCATCTTCATCCTTTGAGAAAATTTTCTTAGATATTGTAGGTCCATTAGATAAAGATGATTTAGGCTACAGTTACATTTTAACATTACAGTGCGAGCTCAGCAAATATGTTGAAGCATACCCTTTACAAACTAAAACTACGACCGAAGTTGCTAAAGCATTCGCGGAAAATTTTATTTTACGATATGGAATTCCGAATGAAATAGCAAGCGATAGAGGTACTGAATTCATCTCTAAATTAATGACAGAATTATGCAAAATTTTAAATATAAAACAAACAATTTCGACTGCTTACCGCCATCAAAGTATCGGTTCATTAGAAAATTCACATAAAGTGTTAGGTAGTTATTTGCGAATCCAAACAGATAATCATCCCTCAAGTTGGAGTTCATGGTTACAGTATTGGTGTTTTTCATATAACACTACTGTACATTCAGAGACTAAATATACACCTTACGAGTTAGTGTTTGGACAAGTGTGTAGATTGCCTAATAATCTATGTAATATTGTGGAACCGCTGTATAACTTTGAAAATTATGTTTTGGAATTTAAGTATAGATTGCAAAAAGCACAAAGAGATGCAAGAAATAATTTAATTATAAGCAAAGAACGTAGAAAAATAAATTATGATAAGTCAATAAATCCCATTATATACAAATCAGGTGATGCACTTTTGTTGAAAAATGAGATAGGAAATAAATTAGATACTTTGTACACCGGCCCATATATTGTTATAGAAGACCTTACCCCTTTTTTTTTTTTTTTTTTTTTTTTTTTTTAGCATAAGAAATCATCAAATGACTTCTCCCACTCTGGGCGGAGCGGGAGGGAGTGTCAGACTCTTACTGACTAAAACCCATCCATGTTCCTTCCTCGCCCTTTACGTTCCGGGGCCGCGGTATCTCTTTCGAACAGTCCCGCAACCCCGGCAGGCTTCGGCCCTTGCGGGCCCCTCTCTGCTGCTGACATCTCTTTGAGGCGCGCGTGGAACACGAACGCGCCGTCGACACGGCCTGTCGTCACTAGACGGACGGACGGCTAGCTAGCCCATAGCTAACCGTCCACAGGCCCGCATCTACGGTGGCCGGTAGCCACCACGTGGCCCCCGACGCCCGGTGCGTCTCCCGCGGCGGCCGGGAAGAGAGGCTCTCTCCCTCTCTCGTTCCGCCACCTCCTTCGCCAGCATGACTGCTTCGCAGAAGGAGGTGACGGCTTCCCATTTCGTCTCGCTCCGGACCATGGATTGAACCAGGGCCGGACGCGAGAGGTCGCCGCCGCCGATCGCCGCTACGAGGACACGGCGGTGCTCCGCCCACGCAGGGCAGACCTCCACCGTGTGCTCCACCGTGTCCTCCGGTCGATCCTCGCAGTGGAGACACCCGGGCGTTTCCTCCCGCCCGATTCGGTGCAGGTACCTCCCGAAACATCCGTGTCCGGTGAGGACCTGCGTCAGGCGGAAGGTGAGGACGCCGTGGCGCCTCTCTAGCCACTCCTCAAAGAGGGGACTTACCGCCACTATCGTGGCGTGCCCTGCACGGGGTTGCGACAGTCGCTCTCTCCATGTCGCCATGAGATCGCGCCGGAGGTCAGTCCGCTGGGCGGCAATTTGCCGCGGCAGCGGAGTTTCCCCCCGGCGTAGTACCTCCGCGCGCCATTCGTGTAGGCGCGCGAGGACTATCGCCTCCAGATCCCATGGCGGCAATCCGGCAAGCAGGCCCGCTGCCTCGCGGGAGATCGTGCGGTACCCACGGACCATGCTTACGGCCACCACTTTTTGGGGCGCGTTCAGATAATGAGCGGCACGCCGCTTCAAGGAACGCGCCCACACTGGGGCCCCGTAAAGGGCCATGGACCGCACGACCCCCGCGTAGAGCTTGCGGCAGGAGGCGTTTGGCCCCCCAAGGTTGGGCAAGAGCCGCCTGAAGGCAGCCCCGGTCCGTTCCAGCCTGGGGGCCAAACGTCGGAAGTGCTCCACGAAGTTCCACCGGCTGTCGAGGACGAGTCCTAGGTACTTCAACGTCGACTCGACGCCGATGGATACCCCTCCCACCGTCAGTGTGGATCTCGACGGTGGCGAAGACCTTACCCCTTATGTAAAAATAAATATTAATGGAAAAAATGTTATAGTTCATATGAATAGAACAAAATTGTATAAGGAACCATAGTTAAGTTAATTTTAAGTAGATTAAAAAAAAAATGTTTCTTCAGCTCATTTTTTTTTTTTTCAAATAACGGTGATGATGTAGTGTGTAAGTAATAGTAAGCATGTATGTAGACAGCCTTATTTAAAGCGCTTCTTCAGCAATACTATTTTATTACAAATTGTAAGTATTTTAATACACATTAAACCAGACCATGAAACCAAACGGACGTATCATTTCAAGTCTTCCGACCTAGCGACCTGATCACACTACATCTCCGTAACTTGAAAGTTTCCAGGTATGGTGTAGAACAAAAAAATATCGCAATGACGAGGAAAGCAAACAAACCGTAAGATATACAGTCTCATGGAATACTACCTAGAAGCCGACATGGGGATGAACCGAGATGTGGTTTCAATGGACAAGGGCCTCACCCCCGCTCTCCCTGGCTAACGAATACTGGCGCAAGCCTATAGTATTAGACACTAATGACCGCATGGAGGTATGGCAGAGCAAGGAGCAACACGGCGCCTTGCCCGGGCCCTACACAGGTCTGATGTAGATTTCTTAGCATTTGTATCTTGGCTGAGTTCGGTGACCTCTTCGGGGAAACCAAAGGTTTTGTCTGTGCAATAATGGACTTCCGTCCGGGAGTCAATCCGACAAATTATTTCTGGGTTTTATCGTCTGGCATAGACACAAACTTGTAGCCAGGATTTCCCATCAGCAACTTGCTTTAAAATACATCCTTATGGAATCAGAAGTGCCGTATTATAGGTATGTGTCCGACCCAGTTCTCGAAAATGGCAATTTCACACTACACTGTGATCAATTCATCATCACTGACAGGACTATTGTAGCGAATAAGCCTGATATTGTGGTGTTGGATCGATCAGAGCGGCGCGCAATCAATTATGTCATAACTGTCCCGCATAACGAACCTCGTGATAGCCGAGAAAGATAAGCTAATCAAGTTTCTTGACTTGGGTCGCGAGGTTGACGACGTGTGGGTTGTGACCTCAGTGATCATTGTACCGATAGTCGTTTTAACAATTGGCTTTATTGTGAAGAGCCTCGACCAATACCTGAGGAGGCTCTCGTTAGGCACCTGGTTCAATAGCTTAATTCAGAAAGCGGTACTGCTGGACACGGCTCGTATTGTTAGGAGGTTCCTCTCTCTGGAGCCCTGACCATCATAGCTTAGACCCTGTTCCCGATACCGGTGGGCCATCTATTTTATTATTTGTTTTGTTTACTTTTTTTTTTTAATATTTGGAAATGTACTAGATAAGAGAACTAACTAATAAACATACCCAACCCCATTCCTAGTGATCGAACTCATGCTCTAACCATTTCTAAACCTGGTTATAAACACGATTTGAACAAATAGACAGCTTTTTGAGGCTTTGTAGACTCTATGAACTGAGTATATCGAAGATGATCGATATTGCCACTGCCGGCACAACCGGCACGCCGCGTGGATACATTCCGGTTCAATCCGGCACATTCCGGTAAATACCGGTACATTCCCGTACAATCCAGTACGTTCCCGGCGCGCGGCCGGCTCCCGGGGCACGGGCTCGTACCTCTCATTCTTTTACAATCCACAGCTACATGCAATGTTATCGTTCAGAAGAACCATCCCTCACATCAACGGTCCCTAGGTAAAAAAATAATATCGTATAATTGAAAATGCTCTTTTTTTCATGAGAGAAATTTGAAGTCTTTTTTATGGATAACTTTGTCATTAATTGCTGTTATCTTTATTAAAATTTGGTTATTTATTAAGGTAGGGTTTTCAAATCATTACAAAACAGTATAATTTATTAAATATGATTAGATTTTGAGTCCGTGAACCGACTTTACAGTTTACAGACAACGTTTTTTTTAAGTTTTTCGTAAAACACTTAGAAGCCGAACAAAATTAACAGAGAAAACAATAACGGGTGAAACCGCGGTGCGCAGTTAGCGTTTTTATAAATTATCAACAGTCTTATTAAAGTTGCCTCCGAAGAATTAAAGTACAATCAGTTTCGAGCCAGGTCGTTAATTCATTAGGACACTTAATAAATGTATAAAGTTTTAACATTTAAAGCAGCCTTGCCGAAAATGCCGAAAATTATATAATAAAACGTTATAAAATTGAGTGTGAAGTGAGACCACGAGCAACAATGTGTGGGATAGTAAGTAGCTAGTTACTGTCAGCTCGAACAGTGTACCGCACAGGACGTGACTACTACTTGAGGCTTACAATCGAACAAAGTTTTTTTATATGAGTAAAGAAAGAAGACTCTTAGCGAAGCTGAAATGTACTTGTACCCCCCCCCCCCCCCCCCGGTCATTGCGATCAGCTTTTGTTCCTAGATCATACTTGGGAACCTTCTAGTTAGGGAGATATTGGTGGTCAAAGTTCATGTTTCATAATTTTAGGATTCCGTACCTCGAAAGATAAAAAAGGAACCCTTATAAGATCACTTTTGTCCATGTGTCTGTCTGTCTGTCAGAACGAAATTACCGACTTTCTCAGGAACGGGTGGACCTAGCAAGTTGAAATTTATACCAGTGAGGTCTATAGTCCCTATTAGGTGTATAATTACATAATATAAAATCAAGGTCCTGAGTCAACACGTTAAAAATATATGGGCAAAGAAGATATTTTATTTGTTTGGATATTAGGCTACCCACATAAATTGTAGCATTAAATAATGAAACTTACATTGATTTCTTCCTTATAACCTCTAGATTACAGTGTTTATATTAGCTAAGCCATGTCTAACCGGAATAAATGCGAAAAATCTGCAAAAACACTTACGAAAACCAAAATAAATAGAAAAAGTGAATGTCAAAATCATGAAGTTGTCTGTCAACCACTAAAAAAGTGGATTAATAACGTTCCGTGCCACGTTGATTGTTTAAACCATCTATGCGATTTTAGTTTAAACCTTTATAAATAGCATTTAAAATGCTTACAGTTTAATAATATTTATTTTTAAATTCGGTTCTGATTCTATTATAATTATAGCAGATACGATTACCAATGGGTAGGTCACGTACTTTTTTATTAAACTGAAAAAAAACGCCCTTAATCAAGTAAGTATTTTCTGTCAAATGACATTGACCACAACAGAAATGATTTGACTCGCAAAAAAATATAATAACATAGCTTATTTATTGTGATTTTAAGATGCCGGTTTCATTTTTATGTTATATTTCATTTAAATACTATTGTAAAATGGTTACTTTTTTTGGTGTAATATGAATAATAAATGCAACGACCAGGTGGGCCCAAAAAAAATTGTCTCCTTTAGATTTACTTACACGAAAACTTAGTACCAAAATTTACCTACCTTAATTTTCACTTTACCTTGCTTTTAACTAAAATTCACAATTCCAGGTTAACTGGAAGTACTCTACAGGTTTTGGGTCGAAAACCTACATGATAGGCCCACCTGGTCGTTGCATTTATTATTCATATTACACTAAAAAAAAGTAACAAATGAAATATCACATAGAAATGAAACCGGAATCTTAAAATTATAATAAATAAGCTATGTTATGATATTTATATATTTTGCGAGTCAAATCATTCCTGTTGTGGTTAATGTCATTTGACAGAAAATACTTACCTGAATAGGGACGTTTTTTTCCGTTTACTAAAAAAAAAGTACGGTACCTACCCATTCGTAATCATATCTGTTATGATTACAATAGAATCAGAATAGAATTTAAAATAAATATTATTAAGACGCCTGCGGAGCATGCGTATTTCATACAAACGTAATACCAAAATAATTTGTAAATTAAACATATTCCTAAGGTAGTGTGTATTTATTTCGATTGAATTACAGAATACCTAGGTTCCCAAATATATATTTTGATTGGACACTGATTTTAACAATAGTTATGAGAAAAATAAGTTTTCTATAGAAATTTTAAATTCCTCACGCTGAAATCTCGTCTTTGTATCATTGTCCTCTCAAAATATATATTTGGGAACATAGATATTCTGTAATCCAATCGAAATTATCCTGTCTTCGTCTTCGAGATTTAAATGTTTACCTGTAGTAGCCCCGCTACGCTTCGACTCACTCGCACATAGTTTAGCGCCATATGAAAGAAAGAGATAGCACTATCCCCATAGGCGCTTGATCACCCTACTAAAACATTCCTCATTCGTTTCCGTGCGCGCGCGGCTACCGCACATAGTGGAATAAATATTTCGGTTTTCGGATTTTATTGTTGTCAAACAGTGCAAAAATCTTAAGAAATGCCAAAAAGGAAGCATGAAGACAGTAAAGAAGATAAATGGCGAAGAAAATTAAAGAAATATGAACAAAACTTATCCAAGAAAAGACGTCATACGTCTATTGAAGGTATGTACCAAGTACCCACAAAAAAAAAAAAAAAGTGATCATTGTTATAGTGCAAAATACAAAGCTTACATTTGTAATAGTTATTTGTACAATGGTACCTTAGATCTAACACGAGATGTTAGACGGTACATCAAACATTCGAGTCAATACGAGATATTGACCTATTGTTTTCTTTTTTTTAGAGTCAATACGAGATATTGACCTATTGTTTTCTTTTTTTTTAGAGTCAATACGAGATATTGACCTAGATATTGTGTTTATATTACCTAGAGTTAATACGAGATATTAACCAAAAATATCGGACAGCGGTGCGTCCAGGCTTTCGTCACCTGACCGCTCGCCTATGCCGACGGCTGTGGTGACGGATGACATATATAGCGGCTGACTCAGCGAGGCCCGTGGATGAGCCAAGCACCTCTGCACGGTGTGCGTCACCCGTGACACCCGAACTTTCTACAATGGGGGGAAGTACATCACAGCCAGCTGACCCCCAGGGTGTGACAGCCCCGGCCGATGACGATAATACAAATGGCAATAATGTTCCTGCTATCGCAGATCCCGAGCTCCTAAGGGCTCTAGGGGATTTCGAAGCTGAAACCGCCGGTTGGCGTCCTGATATTTTAAAGATTTGCTATCCTTAAAGATGGCCTTAAAAAAAAAAAAAAGAAAAACAAAAAACACGAGAGCAACTTAAAAAAAAAATATATATATACAGGGTGTTAACCACCTCATCACAAAGCCGTTAACCAAACATTCTATACATCAAACTAAGTAACTTTACGCAAAAAAATATTGCTGGGAAACAATTTTTTTTTTGAGGTTATAAATCATGTTTTGTGGTAGAACTCAATGTAACGCACTTAAAACATTGTGCTGATGGATGGATTGAATAGTACGGGGGTCGTGGAGGTGTTAAAAGTTAAAGTCTTACAAAAAAAAAAAAAACTTGTCAAAAAGTTGTAAGTTTGGCCCCCCATATCTCCGTAACTAGAAGGTTCCCAGGTATGGTGTAGAACCAAAAAATGATCGCAATGATGGGGAGAACAAGTGCCTTTCGGCTTCGTGAAGAGGTGTTTTACACCCTTTATATCTACTTCCAGTCCCTTAATTAAAGCTCCATTGGTTAATCCTCAATTAACTGCAATGCTAAATGAGTCCGCACAAAATCGTGACGTCAAGATTCAGAAGAAGCAATCACACATGGGCTACGTTCTTACTATCTTAAGAAGGACGATTTCAGGTATATTGACCAAATCCAGTGACACTGCCGATATCCTTAGAGACGCGACAAAGCTGTTGTCAGATTCTCATTACTTGGAGACTGAGACTAGAAGATCTCTTGTTACTCCAATGGTTGACCAGACCTTTTGAAAGCCAGGATCGAACTACCGCCGCCGCGGGTCAATGCAGTTGCCTTGCCCCTCACCAGCACCCTGCATCACGCCGCAAGCCAGCGGGAGAGGCCCCCATAACGAAGCAGTAACTTCTCAGGTCTACTCTCATGCTGGCCGCTTAAGGCATTATATTGAAGCTTGGAAAGAGGTTACTAATGACAAAACGATTCTTGAGACCATTTCTGGTTATAAAATTCCCTTTCTTAAGAATCCTGTACAACATCCGGGCATGATTCCAAAAACGTCTTTCTCGAAAGATGACAGGAGAATTGAATCGTTTGTTGCAAGCGAGTGTCATACGTAAATGTAATCCTACTCGCGATCATTTTGTTTCTAGTATTTCTATCATTCCTAAGAGTAATGGTGAAAAACGACTGATTCTACATTTGTCGATGCTAGCCATTTTAAGATGGAAGAGGTTAGGACAGCTGTGAAGTTAGTGCTACATGGTTAACTTGGACTTTAAAGAAGCATACTTTTTGATACCTATTCACAATAATCATGTAAAGTTTTTGAGATTTTATTTTGATAATATTCTGTACGAATTATTGGTTTTTTACCTTTTGGATTGAGCTCAGCTCCACATGTTTTTACAAAACTTATGAAACCAGTTTCTATTTTTTTATGATGTCGAGTTTTTAAATCAGTATTCTATTTAGATGACAGTTGTTATTTCGGAGACAGTTATGAAGAATGCTTAAAGAACATTCACGAAAGTATTAAGTGCCTAGTGAACTTAGGATATGTAATAAACTATGAGAAAAGTTCACTGGTACCAAGCCAACATTGTCAGTTTTTAGGTTTTAATTTAAACTCTAAAATCATCAAATCGTCCCAAATGTCCACGGCCCATTTGGGACGAGTTGATGAAACTCAAAATAAATAATATTTTCATTGTGCAACTCGTCCCACGTTTCTTTTTGTGTGGAACTTTAAACTTTATCAACGTTTGGTACAGTTATTAAGACAAGTAATAACAATATTATTTGCGCGAAGGGACACTTAAGAGAGTATGTACGTGGACAAAAGACGAGCGTAAAAATCAAAATCAAAGCATTTATTTGAAGTAGGCCAATTAAATGAAAATTAAATCAAGCTACAGTCCCAGCCACAAGACATCCTAGTCATATCAATTATTTGGAACTCCTTGCAGCCTATTTTGGACTTAAATCTTTCGCGAACAAGGTCACTAATTGTCACATAAGTACTCCTACGCATTGACAATACGACGGCGATCGCTTACATAAATAGAATGGGTGGAGTGCAATACCCACATCTCAATGAAATTGCTCGTAGAATATGGACGTGATGTTAATAAAGGGAAATATTCCTTTTTGTCTCCTACATAGCGTCATCCCAGAATATTGAAGCAGACACTGAGTCAAGAAACATGGATATTGAGTGGGAATTGCACTTACATCATTTAATACTATTGTTTCAAAATTTGGTGAACCTGAGATGGACATTTTTGCATCAAGAACGAACTCTAAATGTAAAAAATATATATCATGGAAGCGCGATCCCTATGCATACAACGTGGACGCTTTTATTATTAAATGGGATATGTTCGTTTATGCGTTCCCACCATTTTTACTAATTTTAAAGGGTCTGCAAAAGATTGTTGCTGATGAGGCACCCGGCATAATTGTAGTGCCTCATTGGCCATCTCAAGCATGGTTCCCAGTATTCACATCTCTTGCTGTAAGTGAAATATTTATATCTTTCATTCTTTATGGGAGTGTTTCAGCTGAAGCCTTCCTTCACTAAAACGGGGAAATTTTATTCCCTTTATGATCGACGTAGGTAGACGAACTTGCGTGGGTCAGGTAGTTTAAAATAATTATATTTTTAGCCTTGCTTTAAAATTAAACAACTATTTTTAGCATTATCTTGCAGGCGTCATCCGGCTGCTAATCTAGCTTTAAACGATGGTGGTTATATTGTCACGATAAGGGATTAGATCCGTTCCGGATCTGAGTACATGATTTGCTAGAATTTTTGTCTCAACTTTTCACAAATGGTTCTATGTATGGAACATTTAACAATCACTTATTTCCGGAAATAATGTGGACAAGACGAACGTGTCAAAAGATTCTTTAGTTGAAGCCTTCCTTCCCTAAATATAATTGTACATGGAATTCCAATATCGTCCTTAATTATTTTCGTGATTTATACCCCAGCGATAGTTTATGTTTGGAGCAGTTGAGCAAAAAATCGGTTGTATTATTGACTTTATCAACAGGCCAAAGATGTCAGACGCTCTCATTGATTAGGTTGCCCAATATTATGATCTATCAAGACAAAGTTTTAATCACTATTACTGATTTGATTAGGTAAATCCCAACCAATTCTTGACCTTCCTTTTTTACGAAAGCATCCTGCAATCTGTCCTGCAGAGGCTTTAATAGCTTACATGAATGTTACATCCACCAAAAGAAGTACTTCGCAAACTGTACGAGTAGGGCGATGGATAAAGCAGGGTTTGGCTGCTAGTGGCATCGACACTGAAATATTCAGTGCCCATAGTACTTGGCATGCATCATCTTCTGATGCACATCAAGCAGGAATCAGAGTCATTGTCATTAGGAGAACCGCTGGGTGGTCAGATCAATATGCCACCTTTGCTAATTTTATAATCGGCCAATCGCTCAAACAAATTGTGAATTTGCAAACGCTGTTCTCAGTAATCATAATCAGTAAGTTTTGTTTATTTCTTTGGTTATAATCATTAAGGTTATTTATTTTTTGTTTATTAATTGAAACAAGAATACAATATGTATTATTTACTTAAGGAATTCATCTTGTAATTTTAGTCCGACCTATAACATTATAAATGTCTATCTCTAAACATCTACAGGTAAACATTTAAATCTCGAAGACGAAGACAGGATAATTTAATAATCAAACGAACTTACCTGAAGTGAAGTTCGATTTTAATTATCCTGTCTTCGTCGAAGAGATTTAAGGTCCCTCCCGACCCTGACATTCAGGTGGACCTTTCATTTCCCTAAACAATGTTATAGTTCGTCCAGTAGACCGGTACCTACTCTGAACTGAATGAGGAATGTTTTAGTAGGGTGATCAAGCGCCTATGGGGATAGTGCTATCTCTTTCTTTCATATGGCGCTAAACTATGTGCGAGTGAGTCGAAGCGTAGCGGGGCTACTACAGGTAAACATTTAAATCTCTTCGACGAAGACAGGATAATTAAAATCGAACTTCACTTCAGGTAAGTTCGTTTGATTATTAAATAAATACACACTACCTTAAGAATATGTTTGATTTACAATTTATTTTGGTATTACGTTTGTATGAAATACGCATGCTCCGCAGGCCCCTTAAACTGTGAGCATTTTAAATGCTATTTTTAAAGGTTTACACTAAAATCGCTTATATGGTTAAAACAATCAACGTGGCACGGAACGTTATAAATCCACTTTTTAGTGGTTGACAGACAACTTAATTATTTTGACATTTACTTTTTCTGTTTATTTTGGTTTTCGTATGTGTTTTTGCAGATGTTTCGCATTTATTCCGGTTAGACATAGCTTAGCGTATTTAACCACTGTAATCTAGAGATTATATGAAAGAAATCAATGTACGTTTCATTATTAAATGCTTCAATTTATATGTGGGTGGCCTAATCTCCGAACAAAAAAAAAATATCTTCTTTGGCGAGACTGAAGCAATGCCTTACAGCACATGTAAAGGGAAAAATATGTATGTAGTTAAATAAAAATAAGCGATTATACTATTACTAACTTATAAATTGCGGTTGGTGCAATAGCTGTTTCATGGGATAGAAGAGCAAAGTTAAGTTTGTCCTTTAATTAAAAAGTTTGTACGGAACCCTCGGTGCGCAAGTCCAACTCGCTCTTGGCCGGTTTTTCCTTTGTCCGATCGGAAAAAAAAATTGTTGATTTTGTATATTACTTTTTTTTCCTCGCGTTTACAGCATACATAGGTACAGGTGAACAGTCTAAACAATTCAAAAATTCGTTTTTTTGTGAGGGATATTATCCAGCTCTGGCCAACGAGTACCTACTCCAACAAAATGTTGTTGTAGTTGATAAAGGCATGAGTAGACGAGGGAATTTTGCCCGTGAAGGATAAAAATTCACGATACTTTTAGTCCCTCGTGATCGATTGTACGTTAATCGTTGCTAAGTTGTAAGCAATCTATTTTTACGAAAACATTGTACCCTGGCAAGTCTCTCGTATACACATGTCTTAAGGCAGTTCTTAATAACGGTACGTCAGGTGATATGTAATGCTCGCAGGACTTCGGCGTCTGACAGCGAGCGCGTGCTGCGCGCCACCAATGTGTCGCGCGCGCCGCTCACCGTGCACGCCTACACCGCCGCCGCCTACGGTGAGAGCTCACACAAACACACATCAATGTGTCGCGCGCGCCGCTCACTGTGCACGCCTGCACCGCCGCCGCCTACGATGAGAGCTCACACACACACACACACAAACACACATCAATGTGTCGCGCGCGCCGCTCACCGTGCACGCCTACACCGCCACCGCCTACGGTGAGAGCTCACACACACACACACACAAACACACATCAATGTGTCGCGCGCGCCGCTCACTGTGCACGCCTGCAACGCCGCCGCCTACGATGAGAGTTAACACACACACACACACCAACACACATCAATGTGTCGCGCGCGCCGCTCACCGTGCACGTTCACACCGCGGCACAGTGGACCCTAACTGAAAATTAGTGGACTTAGGCAACAAAGTTCCAATATCGATGCGTTTTTTTTTTATATGACGTGTTATGATATTCCTGACAGCTTTTACTCTTATAATATTTATTCTAAAGTTGATAGTTTGTCTGAAAAAAAAGTAATTAGGAAGGTTTTTTGTATGGAGCGAATCACGTTTAATTTTTTTTCTTCAATTGTACTAATTATGGGTGTGTAGCGTGAGTATATGATACTCGTAGCTAGGGTCATTCTCTACCCACGAAAAAAAATCTGCGTCGGCCATCCGCGGCAGCGCGAGTAATCATTTGGTGTGTACAGACCCCCAAACTATCAAAACTTTTCCTTATTTGAATCAATCATGGAAGATGTCCTTGGCAAAACTTACAGCCAGTAATAAATCTACAATTATTTGTGGTGACTTCAATATCAATATTTTAGAAGATAATTCAAATAGCAGTCGGTTATTGAATCTTTGACTTGACTAACGTTTTTATAGAACCTACTCGGGTCACTCCTTCTTCTGCTACTTGTATAGATAATGTTTTCTGCGATTGTGATTACTCAGATAGAGCCGTAGTAAATTGTCTGCCGTCTGTTTTAGGTGTAATACACCATTGCAAAAAGTTGAGATTAAATTTAGACTTATAACTTCTAGTAAATTAAATAGGTACAATATTATTACAGAACAAGTTAAGTGTTATGAGCCATGACGATATTAATATAAATCAATTCTATGATATGACTTGACCAAGGTAGATGTAGTCCTCTACATAGGCCAAAGCTTCCTCTTTCATTTTTATATCTACCTTTATTGAGTTAGTCATTAGTTTTGTCTTCCTGTAGTTTATTTTTAGACCAATTTTTTCGCTTTCTTCGCTCAGACTTTGTATCATAATTTGCAAGTTTTCTGGAATTTCTTCGAATAGCACTAAGTCGTCGGCAAATCTGAGGTTATTCATTTTCAACCCATTTATATTCAGACCAAAATTTTCCCAGTTCAAGTTGCGAAAGATGTTTTCTAACACGGCAGAGAACAATTTTGGAGATAGTGGGTAACCTTGTCTCACCCCTCTTTCTACGCGGAATTCGTTTCCCAGAGATTCTAATTGGATTCTAGCCGTACTGTTGGAGTAAATGGATTGAATAATGTTGATGTATGCGGCTGGTATACCTTGTTGCTTTAGAGTTTCCCAAATGTATTCATGACTTAAGCTGTCGAAAGCCTTTGCGAAGTCAATGAAGGCAATGTAGATAATCTTGTTGTATTCTTTATATTTTTCCATTACCTGTTTAACTGTGTAAATATGGTCAATTGTAGAAAACCCTTTTCTGAAGCCTGCCTGTTCAACCGGCTGTTGTTCGTCCAACATTGGGCTTATTCTATCCAGTATGACCTTTGCAAATATCTTATACACATTCGACATCAGGCTTATTGGTCTGTAATTTTCAATGTCTTCTTTGTCGCCTTTTTTGTGTATTAAGATGATGTGAGACTTTGCCCATTCCTCAGGGATATCCCCGCTCCTCAGAATCTCGTTAAATATTTGAGTTAGGACGGGTCCCAGTTCATCCATTGAGCCCTGCAGCAGCTCGTTTGTGATTTTGTCTGGTCTTGGAGATTTTCCCGCTTTTTGGCTCCTGATTGCTTTTTCCACTTCATCGGGTAAGATTAAAGGGACGGGTTCCAGAATGTCGTCGAGTATTAATTCGGTATGATTTTTCTTTGCAACTTTTGGTGTTTGTTTTGTGTATAGATGACGGTAGAACTCTGTTGCCAGTTCTTTGATGTCCTTTCTCTGCGTAGTGATCTTTGACCTTCTTTTAAGTTTTGGTATCCATTCTTTACCTGCTTCCCGTAGTTCCTTTAGAGCTTTTTTGACACCGCCGGTTCTTTGTATATGATATTCTAGGGTTTGCAGTCTTTTGTTTTTACGATCCCTTCTGATGCTTGCTTTTAGTTTCTTACTTGTTTCTGTTATCAATTTTATGTTTTCTTTTTTTATTTGGTTCTTTATCAGTTCTTTCCTTTCGTTAATCAATTGCAAAGTTGGGTTGCTGAGTTGGTATTTGTTACTTTTTTCTTTTCTCTTTGCGATCAAATGGTTTTGAATTTGTTTCTCTAGTATATTATATTTCTGTGCCACAGTTGGATCCTTTGTTGTAATATTTTTTGCTGCGTTTGTTGTATATTTTGTGTTATTTGGGTTTTGTAGATTGCTTGGTTGAACTAATCTGTTAATGTTTATATGATTTCGAGAAGTTTTAGTGGGGCACTTTCTTAAGGAGCTGCGTATCATGCGGTGGTTTGTGTTAAAGTTCAGATTGCATATAACGGCAGTGTCTGTGAATGCTCTGGGGTGGTTGCTTATTATGTAATCGATTTCATTTTTGTATGACCCATCAGGAGAAATCCATGTCCATTTGGATTTGTTGTTTTTCTTGAACATCGAGTTCAGTAGAGTTAAATTATGTTCCATAAGAAATTCAACAAGTTTCTGGCCGTTGCAGCTTCTCTTACCTTATCCACATTTTCCAAGAACATATTCTTCAGTATTTTTTCTAGTCCCCACTTGTGCATTGAAATCCCCCATTAGGATAATAAATTTATCTGAACTGTTTTTTATTGCTTGTGACATCTCTTCGTAGAACGACTCTAGCACTGACAATTCGGCTTGCTCAGTTGGAGCATAAACCTGTATAATCGACCATTGTTTCGTATAGCCTGGCAGTTTAATGTTAAGTACAGCTAATCTGTCTGAGATTCCAATAAATTCTTGTATCTGTTGTTTGAGGTATGTTTTAATTAAAAATCCTACTCCTCTCTGCCCAGCTGTTTCACCTTTTTGATATAGGATATAATCTGGATATTCTTCAATTTTTTCGCCTAGTCTTCTCATTTCGCTTATGCCTAGTATGTCGTACTTTATATCTTCTAGAGCCTTGTTTAATTCCATCAAGCTTTCAGGTGTTCTGAGAGTTCTTGTGTTTAGTGTTGCAATGTTGAAAACTTCACATCTTTTAGTTAGAGGGTGCTGGTCTAGTTCTCCCGCGGGACCAGCCGTGTTGGGAGATGTTTTGTAGTTGGCTGTTTCTCATGTTGTTGTGGTTGTCCGGTTTGTGGTGCTCGGTCCCTAATTTCTGTTCGTGGTCTTGTCTGAGAACGAGATTGGTCTCCCTCGTAAATACTGAAAGGCATCTATCTTCTGCATTTTTGGGTCGTTTTTTGTGATACCCTTACCGTTCTTGGGACTCGGAGTTTCAGATCTTTTCCTTTTTTCGTTCTCAGTGCTCTCCATGTTTCTTTTTTCTTTGTTCTTTAAATAAGTGTCCTTGGGCAGATCATGCGTAATATAGGCATTGGGTTTCATTTTCTTTTTCTTTTTCAGAATCTGGATCTTTTTGGCTAGGGTCGTGGTAGCAAGAAGGATTGGTCTTGTCTTACGGTCTTCGTTCCCTTTTTTCCCCAGTCTGTGGACTTTATCGATTTCACCTTCATTAAGCTGGACCTCTATATCTTTTAGTGTAGAAGTTACCAAGGTTATCAAATCTTCGTGCTTTTCGTCTTTCGGTTCTGGGACCCCGTGGATTATTACGTTGTTCCTCCTTCCATTCATCTCGAGGAATTCAATTTTTCTATTTAGTTTCTCAACGTCGTTTTTCAGTTTCGCATTTTCTTCTATAATAGGTTTAATTTTTTCGTCAACCTTTTGCAGTATAATTCTAGTGATACTTTCTGTTATTGTGTTTGTTTGGACGTTAAGTTGTTCTGTCATTTTTGACAAAAGCAGCGACATCTCAGGTGACAATTGTATAAACATCTTGCAATAACAAAACGCAGGACTGTTTTTTATGTTTCCGAACGTAGTCTTTTGTTACTAGGTTGGTAGTGACGTAGCTTTTATATTGTCTCTGGTTTGCTGTTTTGACAGATAACCTCAATTTAACTTTGGCGATGATATGTTTATGATTTATGAACACTTTACTTGCGTGTTTTTGTTTTTTCCTGTTGTAATTCAATGCACAATCTCACCCACAACCTTCCGAACGGCACTTTTGTAGGTAAAACTTAAGAAAACTGTACACTTTTTCTATAAAACCGAGGAGCGATTGGCATCATAGCTCTATACTTAGCTTTAATTTTTTATTTGTCCGTAGACCAAGGAGTTTTCCCTGATTTAATGAAATACAGTAAAGTCATACCGCTTTTCAAATCCGGGGATAGTAAAGATACTAATAATTACAGACCTGTATCTGGTCTGCCAGTTTTAGCAAGGTGTTCGAAAAGGTAATGCTTAATCAAATGCTCAATCATTTTAACACCAACAGAATATTACACGATCAACAGTATGGCTTCACCAAGGGACGTTGTACAACTGACGCCGGTGTAACCTTATTAAAGCAAATATTAATGGCGTGGGAAGAGTCCCAAGACGCTGTAGGAATATTTTGTGACCTCTCCAAAGCATTTGATTGTGTAAATCACGACACATTGCTTTTGAAAAATTACGGACTAGGTAAACTTGCACTTAGTTTGGTAAAATCTTATTTAAGTGATATACAGCAATATGTTCAAATAAATGGTGTTAATTCACAAGGTTTTAAAAGTAAAAATGGGGGTTCCGCAAGGCTCAATATTGGGTCCTTTCCTCTTTTTAGTATATATAAATGATATACCCTATTTACTGAAAAACCAACCTCAAAATATGGTATTATTTGCCGGTGACACTTTTAACACATTTTTAAGATAAATAGACGAGCCCAAAATCTAGATTACGTGAATAATGCCTTACTTCAAGTCCATAATTGGTTCACAGCAAACAATTTAGTACTAAATGAAAAAAAAACGAAATGCATAAGATTTGCTTTACCGAACGTTAAAAGTAGCGATTGTGATATAGTATTGAATAAAGAGAAACTTGAATTCGTAGATAAAACGGTTTTCCTGGGGATTACGCTTGATTCAAGGCTGCAATGGGGTTCTCATTTAACATCTCTAGCGGGGCGGCTAAGTTCAGCGGCATATGCTACTAGAAAAATCCGTCAATTTACTGATGTAGATACCGCTAGATTGGTCTATTTTAGTTACTTTCATAGTATAATGTCATGGCATTTTGTTATGGGGACGGGCTGCAGACATTGAGTCTATATTCATTCTGCAAAAAAGAGCCATCAGATCCATATACAATCTTCGTAGGCGCGATTCTCTATGGGAACTGTTTAAGGAAATTAACATCGTGACTGTACATTGTCAATACATCTACGAATTTTTTTTTTTTTTTATTTATTACAACAAAAAGCTACTTAAGAATATTTTACATATCTTCTGCCAAACTTACTACTAACTTTAACAATATTGCATCACTATAAAAGTAAGCTAACACATAAGTAGTTTTATTACACAAACGTACGCATCACAATACGCCTAATTGCACGTATACTCGAGCTGCACAGTGTTTATTTCAAATGAGACGTAGGTACATAAAGCTCGAGTATCCGTTTGTGTACATTAGCGTCTATACACCATCTCGTACCGACTTGCCCGCCATCCCAGCACGCGCGGCGAAAGCGCAATAACATGCTTCTAGCGTCCTTACCACCGCCGCAGTCCCCCCCCGGTGGGAGACGAGCTACCCAGCGCAAGTGAGACACCACGGCGGCCGCCCCACCGCCAGCAGCACGTCGCGCGCGCATGCTAGCATGGCCGACCCATTCTTGCGTTGTTTACATAATAATTATGTACACTTCACCCGACGCATCCGCACAGATACTCGCCCAACCCAGCCGCCAAAATGAACTTTATTTCGACTGAACTAAGCTATACTTTCCATAAAGCAGGTAACGCGAGTCTCCGGGCAAATACGCCAAGTGAAGCAGCTCCTTAACAATTTAGGTTCCAGTGCTAGGGACACAGACCCAAATAGTGCTTACGCAAAATATTTTTAAGGCATTTTTAGATGATTTCTCGGTAGGAATTTCCTCAGGTAATTCGTTTAACAATGTTGGAACCAGCCATTGCCGTGTTCTTTGACCAAAATAATTCCTTACCTTGGGGACCAAGTACTTGTTTCTCTGTGTCGCTTTACGGGTTGGGCGGTTATACACTTTCTTTACTTTGTGTTCGTTTTTGTTGTGCTGTTCTAAAATTATCGTTGTCTTTACTTTTTTCTGTATGGGTAATATTCTACAGATTTTAAATAATTTTTAGTACTCCTTATTAATGCTATCTTTAGTTGCCTTATTTACTAGTAATTTTAATAATGTAATTTGCAGTAATTTAATTTTATTTAAATGTACGGGAAACGTCAGTCCATAAGCACTCAAACCGTAGTTTATTGTTGCCTCTGCGAGTGAATGGTAAAGAATAAACATTAGCCGCCTTCTAACTATGTATTTTATATTGTTGTTTTTTCCCAGTACGGAGCGCGCGAGCGTAGTCTGTTACATACAGTGTCTACGTATGCGTCCCAAGTAAATCGTTCGTCAATTAATAATCCTAGGTATTTGTATTTCGACACACGCTCAATAAACTCACATTGGCAGTTTGCATTGCCATCGTGCAGGCATTCGTACGAGTGGCCTTTTATCGAGATACAGGCACTTTTAGCTATGCGGTTATACGGGGACGATATCAACATACACTTGGCTTTTTTATATTAAGGATACCATTATCGTGCGCCCATTTAACCACATTATCTAAATCTTCTTGCATTGCCGACCGGATAAGTTCACAGTCCCGACCTCTGTAGGTCAAGCATGTATCGTCTGCATACATATATGCATTACAATTTTTAATGACATTAACCATACTATTGACGTGCATAATCCTATCGGTCCATAAACCGACATAATGTATGTCAGAAAAAATCTGCATCTTTTTGGTAAAAGAGGTGACATACACAATTACAGTACTAGAAATAGAGACCAATTAGTTCAGCCAGGCTTCAGACTCGCTAAAGTAGACTCGTCTTTAATGGGGTACTGTTTGAGATGCTATAATAAAATTCCACAAAGTATTCTTGAACTGAATGAGACGAAATTTAAAACATGCATTAAACGCACGCAAGCATATTACAAATTGGACGATTATATCGCTGATAAAAATGGTTGGCTCAAAGCCGGTCCGGCTCCACAAGGACAGGGGCGCATAATTGGATAGCACTAATTGGAAAACACTGTATTGTTGAAGCTGCTGAAGATTGTACAACTATCTTTGCATTGTATAAATTCAATATCTTTACTATTATATAACCTCATATCCCTTATTGTGTAAGTGCTATGTACTAAAATGCTATCATTCGCTGGAACCCACGTTTTTATTTTTTGACTTGAATGTGTCCTGGCGGTTAAGAGTATGTCATGCTCACTCAAAAATGTCCCGCTGATGGTGGCGCGTGTGTCGGGTAATTTAATTCCCTTCAAAATGGTTGAGTTGAATGGTGCTGATACATGCGTCATGTTCGTGAACGGGCGCTGTCGGTTGGGACTGGTCAGCTCTTGGTTGCCACGCCTTTTGTTTTTTAATTAATTATTTCATTTTTGAATTGTTTTTGTTTGTTTTAGTATGGACACTTTTATCGTGCAGATCTTGCAACATTGTTCTCACATAATGCACCATCTCAACATGAATGATGAAACCAAGTTTTTGTAACAACATTATGATTTAAAAGAGTGTCCATGGAGTTTCTTGCTCATTCTTCTCCATAGAGATCTACGCTAGGGAATTGGCAACTACAGTACTTTCACAGTTTTTATGTCTTGTGACTGGGACTGTAGCTACATTTAATTTTCATCTTTGTTTCGACAATTCAAAAGCGCCTGTAACTGGCTTACTTGAAATAAATGCTTTGATTTAGAATTTTCGATTTTTGAAAATTATAATATATGTATATTGTATGATTTTTTTTGCCATTAAAAAAAAATCAAAGTATATTTTTGTCTCATTTGGCTGTTCAAAACAGCAATAAGAAGATGAGATAAGAAGAAGCCAAAAATATGCTTTGATTTTTTTTCTACCTTCTTTTTAGTTAAATATATAGTTTTAATAGCTCATGGGTACTTAAAACTAGTAATTCTGGTAGAGATTTAGTTATTATTGCATGTTATCGGTAGCACCTGCATTGTGATCGATGACTCATTTGTTTGTGCGCTCGGCTAAGCGCATAACTAATGAGTCATCGAAAAATGATCGTCTCTGATTGGTTGTCAGGAATACCATAACACGTCATTTAAAAAAAATCGCATCGATATTGGAACTTTGTTGCCTAAGTCCACTAATTTTCAGTATGGCACTGTGCGTCGCCACCTACGGTGAGAGCTCACACACACACAAACACACACCAAAATGTAGCGCGCGCCGCTCACCGTGCACGCCTACACCGCCGCCGTCTATCGTGAGAGCTCACACACACATGGAGTAGGAAGGAAGTTTCGTATTTAATTTGAATTGCCAATTCTTATTAACTGTTTGAATTTTGTGAAAAATACATCCCTTATAATTTTATCAGAGAAATTATAAGTTAAGTCACACATGTTTTTGCTGACCACGTGATCAAACTTTTCATTTTATAACCTAACAACGTGAAAATGAGATAGCCGAATAATAAACTAAATCTTTTATTTTACAACGCCAAATTATTTTTATGTAAGCCACGGAATTTATATCTCATCACCCTTATGTATACGTTTATAGCTTCAACAGACGGTCCTCAAAAAATAGAATTTAAGCTTCCATAGGCCACATTATGTATTTATTTTACGTTAGTACGCAAAATAATACATCATATTCATAAACGTGAAAATAGCAACTGCAAGATTTGGTGCATATGCGCGGAGACGACAGTTACTGGCCATTTGCACCAACCAGAGAGCGCCATTCGATTCAAGGGCCCTACTCGGACTCCCTAACGCTTCGTCCGTATAATTATTAGGATCTATCAGTCTCTCTCTCGCACGTCTGCAGATGAGTGTGAGTGAGAGAGGCGGATAGATCCGAATATACGGACGAAACGTTAGGGAGTAGGCCCTCAAGTGCGAACGAGTTAATTATGGGAAATAATAAAACTTCCCAAAAAAAAAACGTCCAAAGTTCTGTGGTTGACTAAGCTTGGTTAAAATTAATTACCGAAAAATTTATACAAAATTAATCGGCAAAAAATGTAGTATTTAATAAACAAGCATGAGCTTGGGTACGTATCATAATTGTCTTTTTTAAACTTTCACGATCAGAACACATTATAAAACATATGAAACACACACACACGTATCATAATCTCGAAAGTTCATAATACCTATGATTGAAATACCGACGTCCCAAATTCCGAAAGTTTTAAATGCCGATAGTCGTTATACCGAAACACAAAATACCGATTTTCAAATGCCCAAAAGGACGAAATCCCTAATGGACGAAATACCGAACGGACGAAATCCCGAATGAACGAAATACCGATGGTTGAAATCCCGATGGATGAAATCCCGAATGGACGAAATTCCGAATGGACGAAAACTTTCATTTAATAACGTATTATTTGACAAACAATTAATTATTTTTCGTTTTATGTCATAAAACAACGTTTCAAGAAACAATTAAAGACATTACACATATTGATTGTGCCATTCCAAAAAAAAGAAGAAATAAATGATTTTGGTTTCCTATAAGCACAAATTTTGTCACAGAAATGAATCGCTGCAGAACCGACTCCACATAGTCTTTTCTGCCCTACCCCTAGAGTGTAATTTAAGCCCGCGTAGGCGCGGAGGGGCGAGGCGGGCCGCCAGCAAGCCGAAGCTGCGGTGGTGAGTGTTAAAACCCTCTGCGATGATAAGATGAAGAAGAGATAGATGATACGTACCCATGAGCTTATTCAAATTACAATTCTACCAATTATATTAGGTAAACTAAATTTCCCAAACAATACGAAACTTAAAAAACAAAGTTTTCCAAACAAAAATATTACATTTCCGAAAACCTGTTCTGCTAATTTAATCGTTTATCCTGTCATAGATGGAAGCGAGAGCAAGCAAAGAGAGCTCGGGATTTGGGGCACCCCGACGTTCGGTTATGATGGGTTACTTTAGACCCTGCAGACAGAAATAGGAGCCGCGCATAGCGGGGCTACGTCAACTACGCCTTATTAAATGTTAACCACCAATAACTATCACCAGCGACGAACAACGCACTCGAGTTCATTTTTTTTAATAAACGTTTTATTTTTATTTTGTCTCCTCCAAAATAATTTCTACGGACTAATAGTGGCCATAATTTACTATTTAAGCTAAATTTTGACGATCAATCAATGTGGGACGAGTTAAATTTTAAACGTACTGATTTTAAAAATTAGAAGCTAACAGAATATCTTTTTTGATATCATATTAAATTATTTTAGAAGTTTACTGCTTGAATGCATGTTACAAAGGACCATGGACCACCAATAGATTTCAAACGTGTCTCAGTTGATCCATCTGGATTGCCTGATCGTTTTCAAATATGACGACATCCACCGCGGCGCCGTAGCAATGGGTTGTTCATGCAAAAAGTCATATTTGAGTATTTATTTTTATTGGACATTTTCAGTGTTTTTAAAGCGTCCCCACCCATCAACAGATTTCAAACGTATCTCAATTGATACATCTTGATTGCCTGATCATTTTTATTTTGACGACATCCGCCGTAGGAATGGGGTTTTCATGCAAAAAGTCGTATTTGAGTATTCTATTTTTTTTTGGACTTTTTCAGTTTTTTTTATTTTTAACCCTCGGTGTTTTTATTTTTAACCCTCGACGCAAAAACGACGGGGTGTTATAAGTTTGTTGTGTCTGTTTGTGTGTGTGTGTGTCTGTCTGTGGCATCGTAGCGCCTGAACGGATAAACCAATTTGGGTTTTGTTTTTTTTTTGTTTGAAAGAGAATTAGTAATGTTTGATTAAAATCAGTCCAAGATGGCCGCAATTACAAAATGGTCCCACCATTTGTTGTTGTTGAATGGTGGACACCAGGTTGATGCGATATACACAGACTTTTCTAGTGCCTTTGATGAAGTAAACCATCAACTTTTATTACAGAAACTCGAATCTTATGGTATACATGGTTCCCTTCTTGCCTGGTTTAAATCATATTTCAGCGGAAAGAAAATAGTAGTCTGGTGTACCACAGGGTTCGCATGTGGGTCCTCTTCTTTTCATAATATTTATTAACGATCTTGCTTCTCGAATAAACTGCAACTTTTCCTTTTATGCTGATGATCTCAAAATTTATAAAAGAATAAAGTCACCAGCAGATGCCAGCCTACTTCAACTCGACCATGATCAAATCAGTGTTTGGTGTGAAGCTAACGGGATGATCTTAAATGCAGAGAAATGTTTTTGTATACGTTACAGTCGTAAATTAGAGCCATTAATATCCCCCTACAAAATTAACAACATTATCTTACAAGAGGTTACAGAAAACCGTGACCTGGGAGTTACTTTGGACCAAAAATTAAAGTTCACTTCTCATATCTCTGATACCGTGAAGAAAGCAGCTCAAATGTTAGGTTTCATCAAAAGAAACGTGAAATCGTTTGGCTTAAAAAACTAAAATTATCCTTTTCAAGGCGTTGGTACGTTGTCAATTAGAGTATGCCAGTATAACTGTTTCGTACCATGCGTGTTTCCGAACGCACTTCTTGTCGTCCGAGCATCTGACAGTTTGTTTTTTGACGTTTCTTGCTCTTGTCTTGATTCCTGACGAGATTGCATCGAATTTATTGATTGATTGAGATAATTGGAAAATCCAAGTCACCCGCGTGCCGTGAAATTGACAATAATCATTGTTAAAAGTGTTGACGGTGGTGCCTTTGAACTATTCAGTGCTGCATTACGACCTGTTACGCGCTACTGAGACTAGCGTCTGTTGAAACATAGTCGGATCTGCAAATTCACCTACCACATACATAACACTACACACACACACACAGACATACAGCAGACCCGGCGTGATCAAGGACTGATCATCCTCTTCAGCCCACCGGCACCAGGTAAGTCACTTTTCGTAAGGACAACATTGTCTCCGTGAATCGCGGACAGTTCGGTCACCACAATTGCCCTGGTTTTAGACCGAACAATAGCATGGAATCCTATGTATGTTGTACATTCGCAACGTCTCGAGAACATCCAGCGAGCTTTCACAAGACATATTGCTTACATGTCCAGAAATAGAGGAATATCACACAGATGTCCATACGAACAACGTCTGGCTTTCTTTCAACTTGAGTCACTAAGAAACCGTCGTACTGTCCATGATCTAGTTTTTCTACATAAAGTTGTGAATTGTCAAATTGAATGCGAACAGTTGCTAGAACGTGTCATGTTGTCAGTCCCATATAACCGTCCTAGACAGCCAATTTCTACTACATATTTCAACTACCAACCAGTAGAAGTAACATCGGGAGACACTCACCAATATCAAGAATGTGCATTCAATACAACGAACTCAATTCAAAATTGCCTGACTTTGATGTGTTCTTTGAACCGACATTTAAATAGCCTTAAGTATTTTTTTATTTTTGTGTTCAGTCTTTACATACATTTAAATTTTGATATTTTATTTTGGTCTTTAATACTTTATTATTTTAAGTGTATTATTGTAACTCTGTTATTTGATCTCTTTTTTAGTTTTAAGTCATAGTTGCTTTATTTTGTTATGAATGTTGTGTACACCTATAATTGGTACGTACATTAGAACCATACCAAATGAACCTTTAATTATAAATGTTTTATGTATGTACTGTTGGTGCACCTATTTTAAATAAATAAATAAATTACATATTTATTCAACAACTCCCACAATATGGGTATCAAATGAAAGGGCTTGACTAGTAGAATACTATACACTATGATAAATTAAAAATCCAAGATGGCTGCCACCACAAAATGGCGAATTAATGAATTATTTTCTTTTTAACTTTTAATACATTGTGTCGGGGGTTTTTTAAATTTCAAATTTAATTTTACTTGTTAAATACAGTTCAGTACAAACAAGCCAAGTCAGAGGCCTATGGGCAGCATAAAAACTCTCACACCAGGTTAGGCAACTAACCGCACGATAAGGAAGGAAGGAAGTACGGTCGAACAAGCTATTTGGTTTACACTTTACAATGTAATTTGTGGGATAAACTGTATACCAAATAGCTTGTTCGACCGTACATACAAGAACATTATCCAACTAGAAAGCAGAGAAAAAACAGCGCCTCGCCATCGTCGTCCCCTCTCCCTCTGACTATCTATCCGCGCTTTGGTCGCCTGAAAACCTACGCGCGCGCGCACCTCAGTCGTAGCTATAGTAGGTACATGCTTTTTTAAATAAAACAGTTCAATTGTTTTTCCATATAAAAGAGTCCTAGCTTACGTTCATTCAGAAATCTGAGAAATCAATTTTAACGGATTTAAAATACTTTTTCGCGGAAAGTTGTGATTTGATTTTTTGTTGTTAATTGGTACATAAAGTAACAATGCTTTGCCCCACTGGTGGGGTCAATGGGAAAAATCAAAACCTTAGCTTTGTACCCCAGTAGATAAACTACCTTTTTTGATTTGTTTGAAAGTGTTATTTTATATTGATTTAATTAAAATAAACAGATTTTTGCAAATAGATATTAAAAAAAAAAACTCATCTCTTTTTGGATTGAAAATGGTTATAAATCTTTTCGTGGGACGTTATACTAGTGTTGAAACTAGTACCATGTCTGTTAGTGAGTGGGACAGGACCCTTATATTTTTATACTTACAATGCTTTGCCCCACTGGTGGGGTCACCGGGAATAAACAAAACCGTAGTTTTGTACCCCAGTAGATAAACCACCTTTTGTACTTGTTTGAAAGTGTTATTTTAAAGTTATTTAATTAAAATAAACAGATTTTTGTACATACAGGCCTACATAATTATAAATTAAAAAAAAAAAAAAAACATCGATTTTTGTATACTAAATTGTTACAAGTCTTTTCGTGACACTTTACACTACTATTGAAACTAGGACCTTGTTGGTGAGTGGGGACAGCACCTTTACCATTTTTTTCATTGTCCTTTCGATGATAAGAATATTTAAAGTGGCTTACATAGAAGATAACTAGTGACTAAGATAGTATCATACAGACGCTCGTTAATTGTGGCTGACTTAGCCATTTAGAAGGCAATAAAAAAATAAAAAAAATAGAATCATTTTAATTCGAGTATCACAGACTCATATAGAAATCACACAAATTAATACAGTCACATTACATACACAATATTTTCAATTTCAACCAAATTAAATACACATTAAATGCATGCAATGCATTCAATGTTGATTTTTAGAGCCGAATAATGCTATTAAAAGGAAGTCTGTGAAATTATCACCCATCTTACTCGTATTATGAGGAATCACAATTAAACGAAACCGTTTAATCTTGTAATTGATCAAAAAATATCGCCCGTGAGAGACAGTCTTCATTAAAATACCTTTGGCATTGGATGAAAAGGAAATTACAGTCCTTGGAATAAAGTAGGAATTTCACACAATGAGGAGCGGAATCGTGAGTAAAGTGAGTGCAGACGAACCCTGAGGAGGAAATAATATGAAATGTTCCATCGAGCGCGACAGTGTATCATTATGAGCGAGTGTCACATCCTCCCGCTCACCCTCCCCTCCACCAACACTTTTTTTGTTTTTTTTTTTAGGATGGGGAATCATCAAATGACTTCTCCCACTCTGGGCGGAGCGGGAGGGAGTGTCAGACTTTTACAGACTAAAACCCATCCATGTTCCTTCCTCGCCCTTTATGTTCCGGGGCCGCGGTATCTCTTTCGAACAGTCCCGCAACCCCGGCAGGCTTCGGCCCTTGCGGGCCCCTCTCTTCTGCTGACATCTCTTTGAGGCGCGCGTGGAACACGAACGCGCCGTCGACACGGCCTGTCGTCACTAGACGGACGGACGGCTAGCTAGCCCATAGCTAACCGTCCACAGGCCCGCATCTACGGTGGCCGGTAGCCACCACGTGGCCCCCGACGCCCGGTGCGTCTCCCGCGGCGGCCGGGAAGAGAGGCTCTCTCCCTCTCTCGTTCCGCCACCTCCTTCGCCAGCATGACTGCTTCGCAGAAGGAGGTGACGGCTTCCAATTCCGTCTCGCTCCGGACCATGGATTGAACCAGGGCCGGACGCGAGAGGTCGCCGCCGCCGCCCTCCACCACCCCTCAGTTAGTATCATCACACATAGACACAAAAAAAAAAAAAAAAACATGATTAAAATCATGCTTTTCAAAGCTTTCTGCACCTCCTTATACACGTGCAGCCTATGGGCATCTTACTCACAAGTTGCTTACAGTGCCCTTCGTGTCCAATACAACAACGCGTTCAGGGCAGTGTTGGGGCTACCCCGTTTCTGCAGCGCCTCGGGCATGTTTGCGGAAGCGCGCACCGACTGTTTCCACGCCACCATGCACAAGCGGTGCGCGTCCTTGGTGCGCAGGGTGCGGGCTAGCTCCAACACGGTCCTGGCGATGATTGCTCAGCGACTGGATTGCCCCTACGTTGGGCATTGTTGTAGCAGGCATATTGCTGTTGCTTAAGTTGACATTTTATGTAGCTGTCATGTCATGTCATATGGATAATTTTTTATTTTTTTTGCTTCTGACATCAGTTTAATTCTCTAATTTAATTCATTGTTATATTTATTTATTAATTTAACGTTTTTAATTTTGTTTTGTTTTGTTTTTTACCATTGACATTTATTTATTTGATCTGACATTTATTTCTGATATTTTAATTATTCTTGTCATTGAATTAAGTAACTTCATTTATTAATTAATCATTCAGCTGGCAAACGTTTTGTATATTATTGTTTTTTTTTGTCTAATATGGGTCAATGACCTGAATTAAATGGATTCTATTTATTTATTTAGCTTCCTGTCTTCATCCCGTAGTATATTAAAATGCACAGACTTAAAACAAAAAAAGTCACTGAAGAGACGAGTGATTTTAAGGTGGTTTAGAGTTATGAAGGGACTTCAGTCTCCGTCGAGCAGGTCGTCGATGCTACTCGTACTAAAAGTCATTAGTAGCATCGTGGATTATGCGCCTGCAAGCTTTAATGTTGTGCGCAGAGTACCCGCAGGACGTGTTGCCGTTCCGCCTGTACCTGCGCTACTTCGACACGCCGCCGCGCTTCTGCCCCTGCCTCTCCGCCTTCGACAGTACGTACTCCTGTAGTCTTGTACCGTAACTGTGTGCTCCTATCTCATACCACATCAGGTCTAATGGTAAAGTCAAGCTGAATAGCAGTTATCACTATCATCTTACAATTCGATTGGCCTATTTGTCAGAGGCACAATTTCGTCATCATAACATCTGCGGTTGCAGCAGTTTCACTTAATGTTAACAGGTGACTAGAAGACACGTGTGATGTAGCGCGTAAGAGTCACATGATTATTAAATAGTCATGCGGGAAGTCACCAACTTAAACGCTTTTGTTCATGTGCGCGTGTGTTGTGTAGCGGAGCTGGCTGACGAGGAGTCGGCGTCGTGCTCCGCCGCGGACGAGATGGAAACGGGAATCGATATCTACCTGGCGCCCGACTACGGCCCGCAGAACGACAGCATCTATACCGTACGACTTCGCTTTCCAAACGCTCACAGAAACATTCTTGTCTTTTGTTGGGGTATTATTTTAATTTTGTGCGCGGCGGCATAATGATAGAGGCACAAGACTGGCCGTGGACAGCAGTGGAGGGCGATGATGATGATTTGATTTGATTTATTATGCAATGCAATATTTCGTAAACGCTGATTCAAGTTAAACGATGATTAAAGATAAGGCCCAGCGTGAGCCAATATAGGAGGAGCAGCCTGTGCAGCTCATTGTGTCCCTACATTGCTGGTGAAACATTATTGAACAGAGATTGTAACATTAATATAAGAGTAAGAGTGCGTGTGTGGCAGGTGTCACCGGAGGTGGTGACGCTGGGCGCGGGCGAGGTGGCGGAATGGCGCGTGGCGCTGGCGGCGCCGGCGCACGTGCTCGCGCCCACGCCCGACATCCTCCTGCTGATGCGCCTGCAACCCGTGGAGATCCAGGGGTAAGTGCACCACTACTGCGCTACTACGGACCGCCTTGCTTGCTGATGCAGCGTGTGTACTTATGAGCAGGGCGCACTGGGCTCGCGGCGAGCCGCCGGCGCAGGTGGTGCGGTTGCGGCAGGCGCCGCGCGCGCCGTGCCTGCAGCTGTTCACGTCCGAGCTACGCGTGCGCCTGTGCGCGCTGCACCTACCCGCACTCCACGTGCTCAGGTGAATATCTTAATATTTCATCAAATTAAGATATGATGTTGTCGATACATGAAGTACTATTATTACAGATAAAAGTAGGAGAATAGATTAGATTTTTAAAATTATAACATTATATCAGACTAATTTCGCACTTTTTTATTGTCCAATATCAAATCAATATTAACCGCCCCTAAGACGACCCACTGACCAAATCACCGCATATTATGCATTTCTTATTTAATAAATAGTCCAACAACTTCTTTAATCTTTCTAAGAACTGTTTGAAATTTTTTTATGCATAGGATTTCGATAGCAACAACAGATATATTATAGACCAGTAATAGCACAGTCTAAAAAAATAGTATCCTTAGCACCACAAACTTCAAATCATTCCATTTTATACAATTTATTTATTGGTTCACAAATTTGGGTCTGTCTATCCACATACCCTAAAATTAAGCTATCACCTCTTAATTTATTTTTTCTTGTGATGTAAGCTACTAACTTATAGCTATTTAGATTGAAAAACCTTTGCAGTGCTCTCATTCATAAGTGTTCACTCACGTAATGTTCACTCACGTAATCCAGTCTTTTGTTAAGAGTTTCCATATTATAAACTTCTAATTCATTTTTCTTGTTCAATAATCCACATAGGTTTTGATGATAAATATTAAGTGAGATCAGATGAACTTGTCAGGCCATTAGGATCGAAAAAAAAAACATTTTACTCATGGGAAAGGCTTATGTCCAGCAGTGGACGATATGGGCTGCTGTTGTTGTTCTTAAAAACACAAAAAATATGTGTCCATTATTTTCCAATACTCTAACTGACGAACTAACTAGATTTGCAATTTTTTGTTACTGTCGTCATGTCTATTGTCTTTTCATGAAAAAAAATGAATAACAGAAATGGCTAACATAGCTTGCTTAAAAAATGTTGGTTTTATTTAAAAAGAGCTTGGATTGTTTGTATGAAGGTGCATAGTTGTTGGATTCTGTTATAAAAGATGAGTAATGAAAATGTAAATCTCGAGAATGTAAAACAAATCTGCGACTAAATTTTGAAGTTTGAAACTCTACAAATTATGCTATATGGACTACGGCTGCCTCAAGCAATATGGTTGGGTTTATTTTTTCTAGCAGTTCCATGTATGAAACCATTGCAGGACTAGCCAGAGCAAAAAAGAAATAAAAAGCTTTCATTTGAATAGATAGGCATGATTTATTTACTAGGTTTAGACCATCAAAAATAAGCACAAAATAAATAGCAACAATATTACACATATCTTTAGTATTAAAATTCACTGTACTTACACAAGTATTAAAGAGCTCCTTACACTTTCACAGTTCAACCAACACAATTGCTAAAATGGCGCTGCCTCTAACTTTTAATATCCCTCCTCTTTACCGAACTAAAATAGTCAATAGTAATAACCATTTTAGCCATTTTAGCATTAAAAAAATCAAATATCTTACTAATTTTATCTAATACGTTTTATGTGATTTTAAAAATACTGTAAATATCTTAAAAATATAGTATTTGGTATTTAAATAGATAACACCATGTTTTGTTTTTTGACATTCCAAGCAAACTGCTCTCGTCCATTGTTCTTTCTGACACGAATCTTGTGGAAATCTGTCAAAAGACCAGAGTACATTTTGAATGTAACAAAAATAAAACACGAAACGAATAATCAGGTGATTCCGGGCTGATACGATGATGATGTTGAACAAACATAACATCCCGCCTGTAATGTAAGATAGAGATCTGTCTACCGATGGAAAACAATATTTTTAAGAATGCGAATGGGTCGTCTGATGAAATTAAGTCAAGGCTACCCTTATTAAAATTAACGGATTGTTTCGGTATGAGCTCTTAGAGTTGAAAGTTTCTCTTTTTAATTTTTAATGATATTAACCGTTGGGACCTAGGAAAGATCAAATAAATATGGACCTTCTAGGTATACAAACAAATACCACCTACTTGACATCCTTGCATTTAATACGAAACAAATGCTAACTCCCATTGAGCGTGGACTGTAGATGTGCTGTTTTCTGTAGGGTGCGCAAGCGTTTCCAAGTGCTGAACGTGGGCAGCGGCGTGATGGAGCTGGCCGTGCAGACCGCGCAGCCGTGGAGCGTGGTGCAGGAGGGCGAGGCGAGGGGGGAGGGAGGGGAGTGCGGCTGCGACTCGCACCCGAACGCGCGCCTGCGCGAGATGCCGCTGCGCCTGGAGCCGCAGAGCTCTACCGAGGTGGCGCTCTCTTTCTCTCTGATACTGGGTGGTCAATAGTAACGTTGTAAAATAAATATTCCTCATGCCCAGGGGTATCTGAAAATGCCCTATAATTATATTTCGCGGTTCTTAACAATTTTTTTGTTATAATTTCTTGAAAAATTTCTTGAAAATTGGCGCACTCGACGCCTGTAACGTCGTTGTTGCAGGTGTGCGTAGAGGTGTGCGTGAGCGCGGCGACGGCGTGGCCGAGCGGGTGGGGCGACTCCTGTCAACCGCCGCCCTACCCGCCGCGCACCGTCACCACCACGCCGCTGCACTTCTACGATAACGACAACATACTTTCAGTAATTCCTACTTTCTCTTTCTTTTATTTTTTTTTACTTCCTTACATTGAACTAACCATAATCATTGTTTGGGGTCGGCGCAGGATGTATTCTTCCATACCTTTCTATTCCTCGTCATCTCAGCAGTCCTATCTAGTAATATCACCTTCACTCAGTATTCCCACCGTTTCTTTGTTCTTCCCCACTCTCATAATACAACGTGTACCCGGAGCCTTCTCGAAGCCGTCAACCAATCTTTTGTATATCAAACTAAGTAACATTAGGTAAAAATAATTGCGTGGAAATGAGTTTTTTTTTTGGGTTCACAAATCTAAGTAATGCAAGGATTCAATGAAACGCACACAAAACATTGTGCTCAAGGAGGTATTCAATGTAAAGTTTTAACATCAAAACTTAAATTTTTCTTAACATGATAAAAAGTTGTAACTTTTGCCTCCAATATTTCCGTTATTATAGAAGGTCGTGGTAGGTAATACAAAGCAAAAAAATGTCGCAATGAAGGAGAAAAAAGTGCGTTTCGAGTTAGGAATTGGTTAAGTATCTTTTTACACCCATTATAGCCATCCACCATTTCACCTACCATCCATTAATAGTCAAAAGTTTGCTTTCGACATTCCCCTTGGCCTGTATTCGTATGCGCAGACGATGCAGCTGCAGCTGGAGCTGGAGTTCCCAGTGGTACGAGCGGCGCCGGCGCAGCTGGACCTGCGCGTGGTGGCCGACGGCGACACGCGCAAGTGCTACTTCAGCGTGTCGCACTCCAGCCGTGAGTCTCACTCCGCCACTACTGCAGCGTTCATCATACACTCATAGTTCCCAGTGGTGCACGCGGCGCTGGCGCAGTTGGACCTGCGCATGGTGGCCGACGGCGACACGCGCAAGTGCTACTTCAGCATGTCGCACTACTGCAGCGTTTATCATACTCTCTTTTTTTAATATCATGTGCCTCCTCGAAAACTATCTCTCGCGGTACTAGTTCACATCATCCCGCCACCTCTCTTGCCCAAGCGGAGCAAACCTCCATGGTGTGAAATAAAACATTCGTCACCCATTTTTTTTGGATGGGAATTCATCAAATGACCCCTCTGGGCGGGGTAGAAGGGAGTGTCAGACTTTTACTGACTAAAACCCATCCATGTTCCTTCCTCGCCATGTTCCGGGGCCACGGTATCTCTTTCGAACAGTCCGGCAGGTTTTAGCCCTTGTGGGCCCCTTCACTGTGCTGACATCTCTTTGAGGCGCGCGTGGAACATAAACGCGCCGTCGACACGGTCTGTCGTTGTTAGATGGACTGACGGCAAGCTAGGTCATAGCTCACCGTCCACAGGCCTGCGCCTACGGTGGCCACGTGACCCCCGACGCCGGTGCGTCTTCCGCGGTGGCTGGGGCAAGAGGTTCTCTCCCTCTCACGTTCCGCCTCCTCCTTCGCTAACATGATTGCTTCGCAGAAGGAGGTGACGGCTTCCCATTCCGTCTCGCTCCGGACCAAGGATTGAACCAGGGCTGGACGCGAGAGGTCGCCGCCACCTATCGCTGCTACGAGGACAGGGCGGTTCTCCGCCCACGCGGGGCAGACCTCCACCATGTCCTCCGCACCGTGACCTCCGGTCGATCCTCGCAGTGGAAACACCCGGGCGTTTCCTCCCGCCCGATTCGATACAGGAACCTCCCAAAACATCCGTGTCCGGTGAGGACCTGCGTCACTCGGAAGGTGATGACGCCGTGGCGCCTCTCAAGCCACTCCTCAAAGAGGGGACTTATCGCCACTATAGTGCCCTGCATGGGGTTGGGACAGTCGCCTGAAGGCAGCCGCCTGAAGGCAGCCCCAGTCCATTCCAGTTTAGGGGCCAAACGTCGGAAATGCTTCACGAAGTTCCACCGGCTGTCGAGGACGAGTCCTAGGTACTTCAACGTCGACTTGACGCCGATGGCCTCCTACCGTCAGTGAGGATCCCGGTGGTGGCGCATTCCGAGGCCCATGAAAGCACATGGCCTCGGACTTGTGCAATGCCACCTCGAGACCCAGTTACCGTATCATCTCATCGACTATCGCAACCCCGCGTGTCATGGTTTCGGCCGCCGCCTCGTGCGACCTCCCCTGTGCCAGCACCAGCGTGTCGTCAGCATAGCAAACTACGCTGACACCACAGGGCCCAAGCACCGATCCCCTGTGGAACACCGCACGAACATTCGTCACCCTCACATCTATTTTTGTTTCCTCAATAATAATTTACTTTAGGACTCAATATAAAAAAATGCGTGTTGCGTGCGTGTCAAATAAGAAACACGATGACAATTCTATTCTTTACTTGACATTAATTTCTTCGTCGACAGCTCCTGATTTGTTTTGAAAATTTAAATAAACAGAGTTAATTCTAAACAGTATAATGGTGGTGGGCATCAAAGATTTCTGATTGTTGTTTACCTGGCAAAGCACTTTGAATTTCGTTCACGTCACTTTTACACTGCTTAAGAGTAACATGGCAATAAAAAATTGTCAGTAGAGCAACGAGGCAGAAATTTCTAACGAATTAATTAAATAATCTACTTGTGTCGCAGGCACTGAGACTCTGGATCTAGCAACGCAATGGATCGGCGGCAAAGAGTTCAAGATCTGGCCACCATTCTTACGGATAGCTCCCGGAGAGAGCGCCAACGTGTACCTGCAGTACACGGCCGTGTAAGATCTTATTGTACAGTATTGTTGCTAATAATAGTCTGGAATGTCTCTCAGTCTATAGGGTGTGATGAAATGGCTGGAGGGTGTGACTACAACAATGCAAAGGTACATTTTAGCTAGGAACTAACTACCGCTCTGTGCTGTTATCGGTCAGTAGATGATGATGACAACTTTCACAGTCTCCATCGTTTACCTATCTTCAGCAGGATAGGCGAATAAAATGGCACCTAACATGGTACAATGTTAAAGAGTTAGTAATAAAAAACATCCTTAAGCGCTAGTCGTGCTCGTTATAGCGATCGAACCCGAACCCGGACCCGCCATCGATCGAACCCGGGTACGTAGTCACAGTAAAGTAAGTGGTGTTTGGCGGTAGGTGGCAGGCGGCGCCGGTGGAGGGGTGCGCGTGCGTGCAGCTGTGCGAGGGCGCGGCGTGGAGCGCCAGCGCGTGGTGCCGCACCGCCGTGCCCGTGCGCGCCGCGCCTGCGCGTGACCACAAGTTCCACATGACGTGCCACGACCACACCGACGACTCCAACCTGCTGCCCCCGCTCGGCTGATCGCGACGCACCAGGCAGGCTTCCTCGTTTGGGGGACCGCGCCAATACGAATTCGAATTACTAATTCACTTATTTAGTCGGTTCAAGATCATGTTGTGTGTTTGTTGTAAAGTTAAATGGATAGTAAATTGTTGTTCTTTATAAACTAGTAGGAGCTAAGTCTTTTTACGGGCCTTTATTTTAGCTGCAATGTTTGCTTGTTTGTTTTGGTCAAATCTTGCAACTAAATTTTAAAACAGTTATTCCCAACCGATTGAGCTGAAATAAATAATTGTGTCCATTAGCCATAACCATAAGGCATGCAAATTTACACACATTATTTAAGTTAGTCCTGTAAATATTCAGTGACAGAGTATTTTTTTTTTGACAGTGTTTTGGACATTGTTTTTAAATATTAATAAATATATTTATATCATCTACCTCCAGGAATGAGATTGGTAAATGGTTATAGATGCGTGGAGCCATGCATTATACACTTTTATATAATAACGCCGTTTTATTGATTGGTAAGCAGAATGCAGAGTGTAAACCACCTTATCACGAAGCCGTCAATCAATCATTCTGTATATCAAACTAACTAACATACATAAAAATTATTGCTGGGAAACGACTGTCTTTTTTGGGGTGAAAAATAATGTTTTGTGGTAGAACTAAATGTAACGCACTCAAAACATTATGCTGATAGATGGCTTGAATAGTCGGGAACGTAAAGGTATTTAAAGTAAATATCTTACATTGAAAACTTGTATTTAAAACAAAACTTGTCAAAAAGTTGAAACTTTGACTCCATATCTCCGTAACTAGAAGGTTCTTAGGGTTCATTTTTTTGTAGAGCAAAAAAATTATCAAGAGAAGAAGTGTCTTTCGGCTTCGCTAAGAGGCTAAGAGGTTTTTTAATTCACTAACAATATTATTTCAGTCAGCCATATTTTTTATTTACATACAGTAACATTGCCAAATTGATTAAAATGGGTAAATATTTGACAGCTATTTGCGACGTTGCCAACTTTTTGGATACGTGCTCTTAACAGTAACATACTATTGCAAATATCATGTTTTTTTTTTTTAATAAATCAGTAAAAGCCTACAATAAATTTCCAGAAACATAACAATATTAGAGGAAATTGATATTAAAACTGGGTAATATATTATATCTTTTTTTTTTATTTTAATGTGGTGCCTTACAGCAAACATTGCAAAAATGTTTAGTGAGACAATTAACGAGAAGCCTCCATAAATTAGGCACATGCATAGGCAGAAAAGCAAGCGCAACATCAATTCAAATTCATCGAAATAATGTAGCTTTTAGACAAGGTAGTACTAAGTTATGGAATCAGGCGTTACTTTGCGGAAATCCATGACATTAAATGCTATGAAAAATATTTAGTTTTAATACCGCTAGACAAAAATATGCAGGTTTGGAAGCAGGACACAAATCCCACCGTCATGCATATACACATGCACATATGGGCCCACCCTCCCGCCCTCATGCATATGCACACGTCGTCGAGCGTTCGAGCTCGAACGCTCGACGAGTCAACAACTCCTGAGGATGCCCCGTGGAGGGGCGAAACACGTGTCGAGTATAGGTTTGGTTGCATGGCATGCTAATTATTTCTCACTTGTTTTGTATGTGTGCATATGCATGAGGGCATATGCACACACAATCTTTAAAAGCAAGTTTACAAGCAATTTTGATAAGTTGTTTTGAATAAACCACTTTATAGCGAATTGGACATTCATTGAGTTAGTTGTCATTGAGTTTAACGATCGACCTCATTCTAAAGAACAATTATACAGTTTTAGTGGCTCGTGATTTTTTAATCAATTTCCAGTGTAATCACAAACGCGAGCTTATCAACATAGGCATAGAAGGACATGCGTTCCTGAATTGCAATGACTATAAATAAATAGTTCAGATTATTGTATACAGTTTAAGTCAGTAGTGATATTCTGTATTGGAAAGGAACACTATGCTTTTCCTAAATATTTGGTTCATTTAATATTTTCATCCCGCTTAGGGGAAGGTAAGTGCTGCATTTGTTTTAGCATAATCTATTATAATGTCCCACAAAAATCGAAATTCAAGCATTTATTTCGGGTACGTATTTGAATATCAAAGATTAAAATACCTACTGTTAAAATATCGATGTTCAAAACATCGAAAATGGAAATATCGAACGACCATAAAACCGCGTCGCAGGGACCGAGCATTCCGTAAATTTAAGAGGGACCGTACTGACAAGAACTGGTCATTGTATAAGGTTGCAAGGAATAGATGCAACCAGATGATACGCATCGGTAAACGCCGCCACATTCTAGATAATATTACTTCTTCCTCTTCTGCCGATATCTGGAAATTTCTTGGAACTCTGGGTATCGGCAAACCGCGAAATTTAGACCTTCCAAACTCTATTAACCTGAACGAGCTTAACCGGCATTTTTCTTCTGCTTCATCTATGGATCCCGTAACCAAGCAACAAACTTTATCTTTAATTTCTGGTCTAACGCGTCCTAATATTAACCACTTTTGCTTTGTTCCAGCTGACCCGGGAGAGATAAAAAAAACCATTCTGTCCATCAAGTCGAAAGCAGTGGGTTGTGATAATATCACTCGTGGTATGATCACAACTCTTCTGGATGAGCTTCTACCTGCTATTACCCACATTGTAAATTATTCACTTTTTACCGGAGTTTTTCCTTCCTTGTGGCGCAAAGCCTATGTTTGTCCGCTACCCAAGGTCCCTAATCCCTCTCTTCCTGCCCATTTCCGTCCCATTTCGATCCTTCCCTTTCTATCAAAAGTGCTTGAGGCCTGTGTTCACAAACAATTTTCCAATTTTGTTCATCGGAACTCACTTATCAGCCCACTTCAGTCTGGGTTCAGGCCCGGTCACAGCACTGTTTCCGCACTTCTTAAAGTGACTGGCGATATTAGGGCAGGGCTGGAGTACACCAAGGTGACGGCACTGGTGCTGGTTGATTTCTCGAATGCCTTTAATACCGTCAGTCACGAAATCCTTTTAGCTATTTTATCCCATGTTATGGTCTCTCCCGGAGCACTGGAATGGTTCTCCTCTTACCTTCAGGAACGCCAGCAGTCAGTTCACGTTGGGGATTCCTCGTCATGTTGGTGTGATTTGGAAACTGGTGTTCCTCAAGGCGGTATTCTTTCTCCTCTTCTGTTTTCTATCTTTATTAATCTCCTTACTTCTGAGCTTCAGTGTGCGTATCATCTGTATGCGGATGACTTGCAGCTGTACTGTCAGGGGAGGGTTGACGAAATACGAGATTTAGTCGAAACTCTCAATAGGGACCTGATGGCTATAAAAACCTGGTCCGGTAAATTTGGTGTGGCAGTAAATCCAAACAAATGTCAGGCAATAATCATCGGGAGTTCACGAAGCCATTACAAGTTGGATGGAACAACCTTGCCACCAGTTCTTTTCGACGGTACGGTCATCTCTTTTAGCGCCGATGTGAAGGATCTTGGCTTGTACATCGATAGTACTATGAAATGGCAGACCCACGTCGCCCGTGTCAGCCAGAAGGTTACTGGGTCGTTGCGGGCTCTGTACCGTTTGAAAAACTTTTTACCTTCAAATACGAAAACAATGCTTGTACAGTCCTTGATTTTTCCTATCATCGATTATGGTGATGTGTGCTACTTTGACCTGAATGCAGATCTCCTCGACAAACTTGACCGTCTTCTAAATAACTGCATTCGATTCGTTTTTAATCTGCGTAAATATGATCATGTCTCCGAGCACCGGTCTCTTCTTAAATGGTTGCCCATACGTCAGCGTAGGGAGCAAAGGGCGCTTACCACCTTGTTTTCTTTCCTTATTTCTCCCACTTCCCCTAGTTACCTTGCTCCCCACTTTCAGTACATTTGTGCCAACCATAATAGGAGTCTGCGATCATCGCATAACCGTGTTCTCCAATGCCCCTCTCACCGTTCTGACTTCATTCACAGATCATTCTTTGTGCAGTGTATTTCTCTTTGGAATGCGCTTCCCCAGGAAATCAGGATGGCAACCAATCGTTTATCTTTCAAGATTAAAGTTCGAGAGTACATTCGCAAGAAACTGGCAGGTTCATCACAACAGTAATGTTTTCTCCATTGTTTGTCTTTTTATTTTAGTATATCCGTGTTAATTTCTATTTACAGTAATATATACCTACTTTGATATTTATTTATAGTATTTATATATATTTATAGTATTTTATATATCCTTGTAGTTTACCATAGTAATTATTATTTTCAGATGTACACCTACCACTGCTTGTCTCTGCATCACCCAAAGGTTGACTGGTAGAGAATGCCTATGGCATTAAGTCCGCCTCTGTACTATGTGCTTGAAGTGTTAAATAAATAAATAAATAAATAAAACCGAAAATTTAAATAACGAAAGTTTATACTATCGAATTACCCAGTGCCTAAATCATCAGTCTAAATTTTCTTTTTCTTGCAAAGGGTCGGGAAGGAAATGGTTACCAGTTAACTTTGTAGACATCTTGTATTCGTCAAAATGTTAGCAAAGACTTCCGTTTTTCATCCTCCTTTCAACAGGATTAGGTGCCAAGCTTACCTCTCCAGCCTGAACACAAATATCCTACGTCCAATATATCTAAAATCTAAATATCTACAAAAGTTACATCTATGAAAACATCATGTACGTTAGGAAAAATCTGCATTTATTCAGTAAAAGAGGTGACAGACACCACTATAATACTAGAAATAGGGACCAACTAGTTCAGCCAGGTTTCAGGCTTGCTAAAGTAGATTCATCTTTCATGGGGTACTGTTTAAAATGTTACAATAAAATACCTCCCCACATTCTACAACTGAATGAGACGAAATTTAAATCTTGTGTAAAACGCACACTATGTAGGCAAGCATATTATAAGCTGGGGGATTACATTGAGGATAAAATGCTTGGCTAAATGCTGGTCCTGCTCCGCAACTATAGATGCAAACTTATTGGACAATTATTGTGGTAGCTGCAGAAGATTGTTAAATTGAAATATTCTTGCATTGTATAGATTCCATCTCTTAGTATTGTATAATTGCATAACACATGTGTGAGTACCATCACAGATATTATAATACTTCGGTACCATGTACCGTAAAGCTACCATTTGCATTTAGTTATCTTTCATTGACTTGAATATGCCTTGGTAGCTGAGAGAATGTCATGCTCGCTTAAATGTCTTGCTGATGGTGGCGGGTGGGTCGGGTCATTTAGTTCCCTTCAATTTGGTTGAATTGAATGGCGCTGATCCATGCGTCATGTTCGTGAACGGGCGCTGCCAGTCGGGACTGGTCATCTCTTAGCTGCCATGGATCATTTGAATTGCTTTATTTTTAATTGTTGATTTATTTTTTTTACTCTGGACGCTCTTATTGTGCACGTCTTTCTACATCGTTCTCAATAGTAGTATAATCTCAACATGCAAGATATAACCAAGATTTTGTAACAACATTTTTGATTGAAAAGAGTGTCCATGGAGTTTCTTGCCCGTTCTTCTCCATAGAGATCTACGCTAGGGAATGGGCAACTACAGTACTTTCTCAAGTTATTATGCCTTGTGACTGTGACTGTAGCTTCGCTTTTTTTTTCGTTTTATCGACATTCAAAAGTGCCGTAATGGTCTAGTTGAAATAAATGACTTGAGTTGAGTTGAGAATCGAAAGATCCAAATATCGAAATACAGATTATCAAATGTCTTAAATATCGAAGTACAAACTATCGAACGTCCTAAATATCGATGGGTACATAATATATTAAGATGTGTTAATTTTCAACATTTAATACATTTATTAATTCACCTTAAAAATATGTACAAATTAAAACATCGAACAAATTTTGATATAAGTAGTATGAGTGGAAAAAGGTTGCTTCTGCAACGTCTCCGGCGCTACGGGAAGTGCAACCCCTTCGCCCTTGCGTAACAAAGGATAGGCACCCGAGGCGACCAGCAAGCCGAAGCTGCGGAGGTGAACATTTGTTACAGCGGGCGGGGGTTGCCCTCCCTTCGCGCCTCAGGATTTTTAAATACACTAGGGGTAACAGCCAAAAGACTACGTAAATTCGGGGTGCCCCAATTCGGTTTTGGAACAATTTCGACCTATTTTATCCATGAAAATCAGTGTCCAGTGCACAAGCATAGGTCAATCTTGAAGGTATTATTTAGGTCTTTAAATTAAAATATTTTCTTGAAATTCAATATGTTGTGCTACTAAAGTTAGTGACAGAAACGTATCGCTGCAAAACCGACTCCACGTAGTCTTGTCTGCCCTACCCCTAGAGCGTAATTTAGAATCGCGTAGGCGCGGACGGGCGAGGCAGCCCGCGAGCTGAGGAGCAGGTGGTTTTAACACCCGCCGCCGCAGCTGAGGCTGGCCGGCGAAGCCGGCCAACAAGCCGAAGCTGCGGTGGTGAGCTTTTAGACCATCTGCGACGTTAAGCTCGCGTGGGACTGCCGGAGCCCTGCAGCGCCGGAGCCGTGACGGAAACCTTTTTTTTTTCGGTAAGAATTTATTTTTTCGGTATTTTAACTAGTAGGTATTTTTAACGTAGATATTATGAACTTAGATGTATTAAATGTTGATATTTTGAACTTAAGCATAATGTCATTCGATATTTGAATCATTCGATATTTTAATCACTCGGCATTTCAATCTTCGACGTTTTAAGCGTACCTAGGTTTAACAATTTTCGACATTTTGATATAATCGACATTTAAATTTTCGATGTTTTGAACATTGGTATTTTAAGCGTTGTATTTTAATCTTCGATATTCAAATATGTACCCTTTATTTCAAGTAGGTCAATTACAGGCACTTTTGATAAGTCGAAAAAAAAAAAAATTTAATGTAGCTGCAGTCCCAGTCACAAGACATGAAACTGTGAAAGTACTGTAGTTGCCTATTCCCTAGCGTAGATCTCTATGGAGAAGAACGGGCAAGAAACTCCATGGACACTCTTTTAAACACAGGTGTCCACTGCCGGCAGTGGACACCACCAATCTGTGAGTCGGTCAAAGGCGAGTGCTTTGTCTCTTATTATCATCAGACAACCCATCGTCTATACATCTAGACACATAGATTAGTTGATGTTTCTGTCTCTTATTTCAAAATAACAACCTCTTACTGAATGCAACACATTTTTTTTGTCTGTCTGTTTGTTCCGGCTAATCTCCGAAACAGCTGAACCAATTTTACGGGACGTTTTATGCTGGCAGATTGCTGACATTATGAGGGAGAAATTACGGTTTCGTGCATAAAATTGAAAACCCTTGAATTTGTTGACAAAATCCGATTCAAATAGGGAAGTATTGTTTTTATAATAATTTAAGATGAGACAGGGCCAGCGAGGAACTCGAAAAAAGGGTATTTCAAATTCAGAATCATTTTATTTCTTTCATATTTGCTAATGTGGACAATTACATTCTGTAAAAAACTAGCCAAGTCTCGATGGAGCTGCTTCTTTATCTCTAAAAAGTAATGAAATCTAGACAAAGTCGTGCCAAGGCTAAGGTTCCTTACTGCAATTTCTTTATTATTATAGTTAATGTTGTGTGACTTGGCCGTTGAACATTAATTTAGTTTTCGCGTAATGTTATATCTATTGTAACTACAAAATTGACTTGTAGGTACCCACTAACGTATAAAGAATGTTCAACGGCCAAGTTACACAAAATTAACTATAAATAATAAAGAAATTGCAGTAAGGAACCTTAGCCTTGGCACGACTTTGTCTAGATTTCATTACTTTTTAGAGATAAAGAAGCAGCTCCATCGAGACTTGGCTAGTTTTTTACAGAATGTTTTTGGTGGGATTTCACTTCTTTTTGTAGAAACGTGGGGCATATTGATTTATTTTATTAGATTTTCTTATTTGACACAGTTTTTTTCTTTTTAGGAGTAGTTTTTTTATTATTACAAATCTTTTCTTTTTTTCCGGTTCAGATTATTGTATACAGTAGCAACAGTTTTTCGCATGGCCCATTCGCGTTCATTATTTATTCTTTTAGACGGTTTAATTTCTGAAACATCGGCGCGGTATTTACGCCTAAGCCGGTTGTATTCGGTGATCGCTGAAGCTTGAGCTTTTATACTCTTGAAGTCAACATTTATGAGGTGCACCACATGAAGATATTGGTTACTCGTGAAAGCACCACATAGGCTTAGCCACAAGAGAATATGGAGGTGCCAATGTCCATGAGGGCATTTTTTAGATTAGACCTTGGCTCTTGTGAATTGTTAGGGCATACGCCACACAGCTTGGGAATTGTTCTCTGTACACGTATGCCCGGGGTATGATCTCAAATTTTGACTTAACAGGCAATAATTCGTGAATCAAATAATTAGAGAATTTTCGAAGTACTGTTTCTTTATGGATATGTTAGCCACTTGTCATGAAAATAAACAATTTAATAAGTTTTGGAAATTGACGAATAAATTAAAACATAGATCGGGGGTACCGGTGAGCGTCGCGGGTGTCAGCGACCCCACGGATATAGCTAATGTTTTTCAAAAACATTTTAAAGTAAACTCGCGGCTGTGTGGTTATAGCGAACCATCAAATAGCGGCGCGGGGGTGGCCGTGGCCGGGGCTCCTCCTGTCAGGTTCTCCGCTAAAGAAGTCTCGAGAAGTATACAGAACATGGTGAAGGGTAAATCCCCCGGTCACGACGGCCTCAGCGTCGAACATCTTAAATACGCTGGGGTACACTTACCGCGAGTACTTGCTATGATTTTTAACCTATGTCTAAGTCATAGTTACTTACCTGTAGAACTTAGCAATACGATCGTTGTGCCAGTAATAAAGAATAAGACTGGTGACGCCTCCGATATCTCCAACTATAGGCCGATATCGCTTGCCACTGTCTGTGCTAAGGTGTTGGATAGTCTGCTTGATAAAATTCTAGCTAAACATATTGTTCTCGAGGATGGTCAGTTTGGTTTTAGACCGAACTTATCTACGGATAGTGCAATTTTATGCCTTAAGCAGACTGTCCAATACTATACAGACAGAAAGACTCCTGTAATGGCATGCTTCCTGGATTTATCGAGGGCTTTCGACCTGGTCAATTATGACCTGCTCTGGCATAAGCTAACTCACGACACTACTGTCCCAGCTGATGTGATATCACTATTTAGATATTGGTACAGTAGTCAAAAGAATACAGTTAAGTGGGCGGGCTCATATTCTGATATGTATGGGTTGGATTGTGGGGTGAGGCAGGGGGGGCTGAGCTCACCCCGTCTCTTTAACCTGTATATAAACAAACTGATAGGTGGGCTCAGTAGCACTAAAATCGGTTGTCACGTAGACGGTGTTTGCGTGAACAACATCAGCTATGCTGATGATATGGTGCTGCTGAGCCCATCTATCGGGGCAATGAGAAATCTTTTAAAAATTTGTGAAAGTTATGCAGTGACTCACGGGCTCAAATACAATACCGATAAGAGTGAATGGATGGTTTTTAAATCGGGTACATTGAGCTACGAACAGCTGCCTGAACTCTCACTCTCTGGGTCTCCCTTAGGTCGGGTTTCACTGTTTAAGTATTTGGGCCACTGGGTCACGGATGACTTAAAAGACAATGTAGACATTGATAGGGAGCGCAGGTCGCTGGCTGTCCGTTGCAACATGTTGGCCCGCAGGTTTGCACGCTGTACTGAATCAGTAAAGATAACGCTTTTTAAGGCCTTTTGCCAGTCGTTTTACACGTGCAGCCTGTGGACTAAGTATACCCAGCGGGCATACAGCGACCTGCGCGTTCAGTACAATAACGCATTCAGGGTGCTTTTGGGGTTGCCGTGGCGATGTAGCGCGTCAGGGATGTTCGCGGAAGCGTGCGTCGACGGGTTCGCCGCGATCATGCGAAAGCGATGCGCTTCCATGATGGCGCGCGTGCGCTCCTCCTCCAATGGCATTCTGAATGTGTTTGCTGACCGGTGGGACTCTCACCTCTTACGAAGGTGGGTAAGTGTTCAGACACACTTATCCAAATAAACTGGTGCACCATTGAACGAACAGTTCACTGGCACACTAGTTGTTTATAATTGTAAATTTATTTTAATACTAATATTAGGCTAAGTTGTACTACTACTAACAATATATGGATGTAATTCTGAAATAAATTATTTGAATTTGAATTTGAATTTATAAAATTCCTAACCTATTAAAATCTTCGAATTGTTATAATAACAACCTGCTAACTTTAGCAAACCTCACGAAATAATAAGCGAAATCAACGAAATGCAAATAATCCCTCCTAATCCCTAGTAAACGTTTTCAAGCGCAGTAGGAGAATGTCGTAAACAGTAACGCGGCCGGTTGCCACTTCGCCATATAAGGTTATCGGAAAAACAAACGTAAGCGCGTTTTAAAATACAGTCAGCGCCATCTAGCGACGTTTGCGGGTATCACCGCCACTCTTAGTCCTATGCATTATATTTTGACAAAATTTTGAGCGACTTTAATCATCATCATCATCATCTGCCTATTAATATTCCCACTGCTGGGACACAGGCCTCCTCTCTATGCTAAATTAATATTTTAGTGTAATTTGTTTATTTAATTTGTGTAATGTTCGAGTAGAATAAAGTTAATCGTTCGACTATTTCTTCTTGTAAACTTGTAAGTATAAGTATAAAAGCCAGTCTAGTCTTATCCAGAGTTTTCCTTCAATTTTATTTATATGCGTATTAAAAGCAGAGGGGGAGGCATTCGCCCAGCAGTGGGACGCTATAGGCTAGATTAAATTAGAAGATGTGTCCCACTACGCTGGATTTTTGCAATGACAGTCGATTTTTTTTTATGTACCAATAGTAGAAGGGGGCATTACCATATCTGTACTTGATATTATAAAGCAGAAGAGTTTGTTTGTTTGTTTGGTTGAACGCGCTTATCTCAGGAACTACCAGCTCGAATTGAAAAATTATTTTTGCGTTGGATATTCCATTTATCAAGGAAGGCTATATAGGTTATATAACATCACGCTGTGACCAATAGGAGCGCAGCAATAAGAAATGTTGCAAGCGGGAAATTCACGCGAAAGAAGTCGCGGGCAGAAGCTAGTCTCTAATACAGCTGAGACCAGCTGAGGGTTCTTCATCAGATACTTCAGACCTTCGATTTTTGACATCAAATGAAGTGGCCAACTAAGTTGAATATTTTTTGTAAAGGCGGTATGTCGATCTCTCTAATAGTTTGGTTGGGCTCTTGTGTTTTCTAATCAGGGTCACCAGGTACTCCAGATCTTCGATTATCCTAGTTTTTATAGTTTTCCCTTTATGTGGCCATTAAACCCTAACTCTGTACCAAATTTCAGCTCTCTGAGTTTATGGGAAGTACTAGTTCTATTTTGATGATCATGAGTGAGTGAGTGAGTGAGTGTCATAAATGCGAAACTTTGCTTTCGCTTAACTTCGGAACTAAATGACCTACAGACTTGAAATTTTGGATTTGAAGTATGTGATTATAGCTTACTGGATGACGAAAATTTCTGCGTTCTGGTCTTATCCAGAGGTTCTCAAATAGGGGCCTGAAAATGCGGCGAAATGGTTCCAGTAAAGGATGGTACGGCAGTGTTTGCTTCGCGCTCGACTTGGCGGGGGCACTACCGTGCCCCCAGATAAAGTTGTAAAAATAGAACATCGTTCGACCATGTTACGGCTTGAGGCATGCAAATCTCAAGCTTTGATTGTACATTATTATAATATTATACAAATTCATTACAACAATAATTAATAATTGATAACACAATTTTGGCAAATAATAATGAAACAGTAGCAAATAACAATTTCACTAGAATAATTACTTTTTTTTAAATTATCTAGTTACAATATATTATCATGTATTCATTATGACTGTCAAGATATGTTTGTAAAGTAAGTATTTAAAGAAATGATTGCCGTCGCGCTTTATCAAGCCCGCTGCCGCCGCCGCCGCCGCCGCCGTACTCTGCGATAAGGAATTTAAGGACAGCTCAGATCGATAACATCAAAAACATTTTGACGACATTTATGTTGCGTGTTCCTCTTTTTTTCTCATCTATATATAAAAACCGGCCAAGAGCGTGTCGGGCCACGCTCACTGTAGGGTTCCGTAGCTTCCCAGACCATTAAAAATACCAACATTTTTCGTCAGCAAAAATAACTTTGTTTTTCAGAGTATTTGTATGAAAAACAAAGTTATCATTTGCGTTTTTTTGAAAAAGTGCTATATAACTCAAAAACTATTCAACTCATCAAGTTGAAAATAATTTTCCTAGAAAGTTCATATAAAGATCTACTTCTGTGATTTTTTTCATATTTTTTAAACTTATGGTTCAAAAGTTAGAGGGGGGGGGACACATTGTTTTTGACTTTCGGAGCGATTATTTCCTAAAATATTAATATTATCAAAAAATGATTTTAGAAAACCCCTATTCATTTTTAAATACCTATCCAACAATATATCACACGTCAGGGTCAAAATTAAAAAAAAAATCGCTCCCCACTTTACGTCTGGGGGAGGTACCCTAATAAAAATGTTTTTTTAAATTTTTATTTTTGCACTTTGTCGGCATGATTGATATACATATTGGTACCAAATTTCAGCTTTCTGGTGCTAACGGTCACTGAGATTATCCGCGGACAGACAGACAGACAGACATGGCGAAACTATAAGGGTTCCGTTTTTTGCCATTTGGCTACGGAACCCTAATAAAAGAGTAAAAAAGCTGTGTCTGTACATTGAATATATTTAAAAAATAATAATTGAAGGGGGTTTAGAAACAGTAATAGAGTACGAATCCAAAAAAAAGTGTCTGTTTGTCTGTTTGTTTGTACACGCTAATCTTTGGAAGTACTGGACGGATTTGAATGTTTTTTTTTTGTTGTATAGATATTATGTCTGGGCAACATAGGCTATAATTTATCTTGGAAACCTGAACACCTGATGTAGAACCGCAATAGACCAGCTAAACAAGAGATACAAATATGACACCATAGCAAAAATTGTTCCACGTGATGAGCATTTTGTGCTGAGAGAATACATTTGAAGATCTGGAAGACCTGATGTGGAACTCCAAGAGCCCAGTTATACCATAACACATATAGGAATGACGTCTTAGCAAAAGTTGTTCAATCTGATGAGCACTCTCTGTTGACTTATAAAAATCGAAGATCTGGGACACCTGTCGTGGAACTCCAATAGCCCAGCTACACCATAACACATATAGGAATGACGTCTTAGCAAAAATTGTTCAATTTGATGAGCACTCTCTGTCGAATTATAAAAATCGAAGATCTGGGACACCTGTCGTGGAACTCCAATAGCCCAGCTACACCATAACACATATAGGAATGACGTCTTAGCAAAAATGTTTCTATTTGATGAGCACTCTCTGTCGAATTATAAAAATCGAAGATCTGGGACACCTGTCGTGGAACTCCAATAGCCCAGCTACACCATAACACATATAGGAATGACTTCTTAGCAAAAGTTGTTCAATTTGATGAGCACTCTCTGTTGACTTATAAAAATCGAAGATCTGGGACACCTGTCGTGGAACTCCAATAGCCCAGCTACACCATAACACATATAGGAATGACGTCTTAGAAAAAGTTGTTCAATTGGATGAGCTCTCTCTGTTGATTTATAAAAATCAAAGATTTGGAACACCTGTTGTGGAACTCCAAGAGCCCAGCTACACCATAACACATATAGGAATGATGACGTCTTAGCAAAAGTTGTTCGGTCTGATGGGCATTTCCTGTTGACTTACAAATAATCGAAGATCAGAAACATCTGATGTGAAAATTATTGCAAAGCTATCACTAATTTCACTGTACACTGTACTGGAGTACGGCATGAAGAGACAGAAGAAGAGCGCGAAGACTTCGGTACTCTCTGAACAGAATGTCGATAACATCTGAAGAATCGGGTGTCTCAAGATATAGCCGTAGGGCATGACGACCTTCCGTGGGTTGATAAGAAACGGAGTTCATTTACGTATATTCCTATGATTGAATACGCCACATATTCCGCCATCGGAGGTATGGTTCAAAATTTTACTTTTTGTGAAGCTGTTAAATGGCAAAAAGAAACAAACGGTATGTGTTGTTCAGGTGGGAAAGATCCGTTATTTTCCCGTCCCCGGGCTCTTAAAATTAGACGTTTCAGATCTTCGATTTTGACGAACCCGGTGTCGCTGGCAAAAGCAACAGGATCCGCGTACGAAGTCGCGGGCAGAAGCTAGTCGAAAATAAATGCTAAATTATTTTAGCCATTTAAATAAAAAAAGAGTATTTTTCTATGTTCTTTTCTATTACTTTTATGTTAAAAACCTCACGAATGTATCTTGTAGTCCTTTAATCACGGCCGTAAAATGGGGATTAATTTGAAATATTTGGGGTGTCATTTTTCTTATCTTAATTGTTTCTGAAAAAAAGAAGTGACAGGAATGTGTCTACAGTAGACTTTGATTTTATGAAAAAAAGAGCAAAAGTATTATTCAGGAAGAGTAAAGGGTGTAGGGGACGTAGGGGTTCCGTACACACAACTTATTATTACTAAGAACGCTAACGCTGTTTTTATTAGACGAGCCATTCTCTAATGAAGGGGAGTATCTCGTGTACTGTAACAGATAATAAACATGGTAGACTCTGGCAAATGAAAGTAAACACTCGAATTATTTGCAAACTTTTCATATTGCAATGTTTAATTTATGTCAATCACAATTTGTCAAATTAGGATAACGTATTGTTGTTGATTTATTGGGACCTATAAAGAGCATTTTTTCAACTTAAACATGAATTAAACTATTAAAAGTGGAGCGTGGGAGATGTTGTTTCGCATGATTTCTAAGTATGACGCTTTGATGTTGATACTTTGTTTGTATTCGTAATTATAAAAAATACTAAGGAGTAATTGTTGTTTTATTTAATTCAGACAATATCACATATCATAATTTTCGAATTGTCATGCATTTTAGCAAGCCTCTTTGGTTTTAATCATAATGGGTAAGTACACATGATTTTACATCTCGAAACTTCAGTTTGCTTCCTCTGATTAAAGGTGGACGCACAGTTATACTCGCCGAAGGTTTTTTTCTCATCAGTATAAAGTCATCGATTCGTCCGATTCGACGCGGATAACACTTCTGTTATTTCTGTTTACAAAAGCACACGGATAACAAGTGGTAAACATGTCAACTGGATCGAGCGAGGACGACGACGATATTGTATTAATACTGTTATCTTAATAGACGTCGAAGGAATATTCGCAGGTTTTGGGTTCATCCGTATATTCGAAATAATGTTAACTGCAGATTAATATTCTGTTATTTTATAATTATAAGCATGGGTATTTTTCCACCTCCTTCACATAAAATACCTTGTAACGTAGTAGAAACTCGAAAAAGTTTCTATCGTTACTTTGTTTACATATTCAGACAGACAGATTCAACGCTTACAATCTAGTTAATTGTCAAAACAAACGCCACAGATTATGTAAAATCATTAGGGCCTTCTCGTTACTAAACGACTAAATTAGCTGCGTTCCAGTAAAATGCGCACCGCGTTCCGTGTATCTGCACTAGTGAGTGTGGACTTGTCTATGCGTGGGCGCGGGTATATAATTATGTCATCGTCTACCGATAACCAGCTTCTTTTCTGCTCCCGAAAATCAGACGCGTTCACCTGTATTGTATTCACCGTGACCTCATACGTGGTCTAGCTAGAACATTCGGCTTGAAGCAGGCAGTATTACTCGTTTCTTTAACGACATAACCTAAAATATGTGATTCTACAACCTCAATACTGGGTAAGTTGTTGAACAGTAATCGTTTTCCTATTTTCCTTGTACCATCTAGCTACGTGGATTCAAGATGTGAATCCACCCTTCATCACTCTTTTTGCTTTGCACTTTATATTTGTAAAAACATATAGCCTTCAGCTGAGTGTATTTTGACATTGTGTTGACCTTCATGACACTCAAAATGTGCAACTCATGCCGTGCTTTCCATCACCATCTTGTAAACTCCGTACTGATTGTGACTACCACACATCACCTGCATGGCGCATGGGTACTCCCCGCTTTGCTTACGCCTTGGTGTCACAATCAGCGAAGATGACTATCAGCCATCTCGTGACACGCTGGACGTTGTTTTCCGGGGTCCAAGGTTCCGGCTGACATCCAGATTTCCGGCTTAAATCCGGAAACGGACACGGATAGCTGCACACTTAGTTCCGGCTTACCGGTTATCAGCGGCGTCGGGTACCTTTCTACCTGCGTGGCCGCTACCAACATCTTCGGGTCGGCGCGAACACCTGCCGACCATCACCCTTCCTGGCGTCACCAGCGTGGCACACCGCTACGGTCTTCATCGCACCGGGCTGAGCCAGGAGAGTAGGTACCGCGCTAACCCCCAGGCGGGCTTGGAGAACATAGTGACCATAGACCTTCCCACACCCGTGTTAATTATTATAATTATATTTTTATGTTGACAAGGTTTCGTGGTTTTAGTTAACCTTCCCCACGAACACCCTTTCCGTCACAACCTAATGAACAAATATTTTAATGTTTGCTCGTTCATTTTTATAACAAAAAACAAAGAAACTCGGGAAACCAGTAGCGTGGTGACCGGCACAACTCGTGCGTCATCGGTTGCTAACGCGTTACTGACCAGTTAGTAACTAGTCGCGTCGTGTGCGAACCTCCTATGAACATGTATGGGCTGTGACGCTCAGGCAACTCGTTAGTAATTTAAGTTTGTGACTAGTTCTTTTTAAGTAGCTCCATATGCAAAGGGCCTAAGTGTGCGAGGTTTTATAGGATTTCATACAAGTTATTCTAAAATTCGATTCTTTTGGCTGTTTCGCTTCTTTCGGCTTGTAATGTTGGGGTCCCTAAAGGGTGGTTTCAAGGAAACAACCACATCTGTTAAGTACTATTTAATGACTAAATGAATAATTTTAATATACATGCATATGAGGTATAGTGCTAACTCAGCGTACATGATACTGTTATAAAGGAGTGTACTTACTTACTAAAGTAAAGGAACATACATATTATATTCTTACACTTCACCTCCCGGGGCAAAGAAAAAAAAAATAGATTACACATGTTTTTTTTTTTACATTTTTTAAGTCTTATTCGTTACTTATCTAATATTTATGTATTTCTATTTATTAGTGTTTATCAGATATACTTTCTTATTTTAAGTATTAAGAGCTATCCTTATCATTATACATTGCAATGTTATCTAAATCTAATTCTTACATTTCATCAAATCTATTGACAAAAAGGCCTAGTCCTATTCTTATGCACTAATTGAATTTTGATTATTTTTTATTATTTTAACATTACAACCTAAATCTTCCACAACTGTATAGGGACCTTCAAATAGCGCATCCAATTTACTACGCGTTTCATTTTTTAATAAAACCAAATCATTTTTCTCATATAATGTAGAATTGACAGATTTATCATATGTTTCTTTACGTTTATGTTTATTTAGCAACAAATTATTCTTTGCTTCGGCATGAGCTAACTGTAACCTTTATTTTAATTGTAATGGATAATTATCTATGTTGTACAATGGATCTACGGTATTGGTAATGCTATCAAGTATTCCACAAAGTTTACCAAAAACAAGTTCATGTGGCATATAATTTGTTTCAGAATGGACAGTGTTGTTAAAACTAAAGCACCAAAATGGTAACCAGTAGCTCCATGTGTCAGTATGATTGCCACACTGGATCCTTAAAAATGCACCCATAGTTTTGTGAGCATTTTCAAGAGCTCCAATAGATTGATGGTGATAGGCTGTAGAAGATAGTTTTTTGATATTAAGAATTTTACAAACCTGTTCCATTGTTGCTGAAATGAATTCAGTTCCTCGATCTGTAGCTATTGTTTCCGGAATACCAAATCTCAATATGAACTCTCTGACAAATGCATCTGCAATGGACTTCGTTTCTTTGTTTTGCAAAGGAATTGCTTGAACACATTTTGTTAACTCACACTGCATAGTCAATATATAACAATTACCACTTTTGTCTCTATCTAAAGGACCTACAACATCTAAGTAAATCTTTTCAAATGCCGAGGAAGCCGTTGTGGTAATTTCCATCCGTTCTTTAATGTAACGAAAATACTAGATTTTTGACATTTTGTACATTTTTTGACATATTCTTGGACATCCTTGTCGATACTTGGCCAATAGTATCGTCTTTTGATAGTGTTTACCATTCTGCGTACTCCAGCATGACCACTGGATGGCAGTAAATGATAGTCATTCATAATTATAGTTTTTTCATTGTCTTCTGATATTCTTTTTACACCTCGTAATATACATATTCGTGGTCCGGACCAATTAGTAAGTGTTGTTATCTCATCACAAACACTTTTAATAAATTCTACATTATCATTGTTTTTTATTATACAAACTTCATTGATACGTATCTTTTCACAACAAAAATAGCTTAATTTCTGCACAAATTTGGCTCGCGAGAAGTGCGCCTTGAAATCAAGATTTATGTATAGTGTCTTTTTATTCTCTACGAATGCAAAAATTTCAAATTCTTTAGTTATAATGTCATTATCTCGTAACCTTTTTAATTTATTGCCTTCTATCAAATACATTTCTACTGAATCACGCGGTTTTCTTAATATATCCACTACTCTTGGTTGATCAGTCCCGTTAATGGATTTATTAAGAACCTTCTTTTCACCTTCATTCTTACTCTTACTTAGTTCATTCATCTTTTTCATTTGTGCCCTGGTCATTACAGCCATTACTTGCTCATTCATAGTTTTAAGTTCATCAGACGTTATACAAATTCTAGATAAGGCATCTGCCACAACATTATCTCTTCCTTTAACATAGACTATTTTAAAGTTATATTCTTCTAAAGTTAATCGAAATTTTGGTGGATCTTTCATACCAAAAAGATATATTAATAGTTTATGATCCGTCATTATGGTAAATTTGTTACCATATAAATATGGTCTGAAATACTTAACAGACCACACTATTGCCAAAAGTTCTTTTTGGATGGTCGGATAGTTCTTTTCTGCTTTATTCAAGGGTCTACTCGCGTATGCAACTGGTCTTAGATCTTTATTACATAATACTGAACCAATAGCAGTTCCCGAAGCATCTGTTTGCAAAATAAATTCATGATTCTCGGAAAAATCTGGATACTGTAGAATTGGTGACGATAATAAAGCATTTTTTAAAAATTCAAAAGCGTGTTGGCATTCATTAGACCAAACAAAAGGTTCATTTTTCCTACTTAACTTATTCAAAGGCATCACTATATCCGAAAAATTTCTTATAAATTTACGGTAATAGTTACAGAATGCTACAAAACGTTTTACTTCATCTGCATTTTTGGGAGTAGGATAATTTTGTAATACTTACGTTTTCTCTGGATCTGGTAAAACACCTTTACTTGAAACCAAATGTCCGAAACACAGAATTTCTTTCTTTAGAAATTCACATTTTTGAGGATTTAGTTTTAAATTTACTTTCCTCAATCTTTCCATTACATTTATTAAATTTCGATTATGGCTAGAGAGATTTCTTCCGAATACAATGATATCGTCCTGATACACTATGAGAACGTCGTTGACCACCTATTCCATTTATTAAAGTATCATCTCTATGAATAACGATATCTTTTGGTAACATTTCATTTTTAATAATTGACAACGTTGCACCCGTATCTATAAGCCAAAAGTTTAAATACTTTAGAAAAAAGTAAAGAAGTATTAAATTACTTCTTTACTTTTTTCTAATATTAAAAATATTTTACAACATTTTTCGTAAGCGCTTTTTGCTTGATCTAATTTTGTTAAAACAACATTACCTTTGTATCTCGCTTGTCCCTTTTTTACTAAATAATTACGTATTTCTACTAATAAGACATAATTTTGTTCTAAAATATCAATCATATTTTTATTCTAATAAAAGTTTTGCATAAAAGTACACATTCCACGTTAATACGTTGCAGCAAAAATGTCCGACGTTGCATTTTGTTTCCGTTTGGTGTCTTATGACTGAATGTGTGTGCATGATTCTAGCGCCTTTAAGTTGTTGCGTTATGAAATCTGATATCGCGTAACTAGTTCACTCACTGATAATTTTACGAAAAGATGAAAAACTACACAACACTTTCATTTTTCACTGGATTATTACTGATTTTCGGTACCTTCTGTGCGTCCTCTGTTGGATGATCTCATTTTCTGCAAGGTACTCATTCCAATCTCCTGCTGAATCCATGTGCGATGGCAGCTCCTGTACATCCTCAGGCCAACATAAACTGCTACGATTCCAATAATGGCCAAAACAATGTAGGTCACAATGCTAAGCCGTTCCACGTGGCCTCCGATTTCCTTCAACGTGGCGTCATTGTTGCTTCCAGCTGCGTTTTGGCTGAGAAAAACCTCTTCTTTTTCCACAGTTGACCGACACATTTTATTGTACTATTGAGGTAATTATGCTGAAATAGTATGCTGAAAAACTGAAACTCTGATCAAACTGCTTAGAATCCCCTTGGCCGAGTCCCATAGCAGGGTCGCCATGTAATGTTGGGGTCCCTAAAGGGTGGTTTCAAAGAAACAACCAGAATCTGTTAAGTACTATTTAATGACTAAATGAATAATAATTTTAATATACATGCATATGAGGTATAGTGCTAACTCAGCGTACATGATGCTGTTATAAAGGAGTGTACTTACTTACTAAAGTAAAGGAACATACATATTATATTCTTACACTTCAGCTTTGATAAGCGTGCGTTCACCTTAAAATACGACTTTCCATACAAAAAGTACCATGGGTTTCCATTTTTGAACCAACTATAACTGTAAAGTATCAAGTCAGGTTATTCCGGGTACTTCATACAGATTTTGGGGTTACTAGGCTCAGATTTTTTTTTAAATTTGCCGCGCTTTTTCAGTGTCTACTTTCGTTTGCCAGACTTTAATTAAACCTATAAAGAGAACCAACTATCGTCATTTTATTTACCTAGCTGCATTCTATGTATTTTCTTTCTTTCTTTCTTCCTTCTTTCTTTCATAGTAGCTAAAAGAAGACTACAAAACGTCGATTTTGTCAAAATTGTAATGGAGAGAATCGCAACCCATGTGGGGTCTAAAACTTGAAGCAAACGAAGGTCGTGGGCAATACGAGCTAGTTCGCAGTAAGTTTGTTCATGTATTGAGATTTGTATGAAGTAGTTGTAAACAAATACGTGAAGTTCGATCTTAGTCAGGATATCAGTCTCATGCTATGCAAGCAAACTCCTTCCACTTTTAGTTTGTAAGTTTAAGATTTTCACTTTGCTTGGTCTTCAGTAACATGCCATGTCCTGCGGTATCGACAATTCTCCCGTGTCGCATGTTTAGGAAGGTAACGCCTGAATAGAGGACTACCCATGGCTTGGAGTCCTATACTATCCCTCCAGTAAGTTTTTATAAATCATCATCATCCACGCTCCCACCAGCAGTGGGAATAGGTATATCTTTGTTTGTGCCATTTTTTCCTGCTTATAATATAGGGTGTAAACAAACTCATCACGAAGCCGTCAACCAATCATTCTATACATCAAACTAAGTAACTTTACGTAAAAATTATTACTGGGAAACCACTTTTTATTTTGGGGTGAAAACTCATGTTTTGTGGTAGAACTCAATGTAACGCACTCGAAACATTATGCTGATGATTGGTTTGTATAGTACGAAGGTCGTGGAAGTGTTTCCATTAACAACTTGTATGTCAAACTAGAAGGTTCTCAGGCATGGTGTTGAACAAAGAAAACATGATCGCAATGACGGGGAGAACAAGTATCTTAGACGGCTTCGTTAGGAGGTTTTTAATACCCTTTATGCTTACCGCATGCCACACCGTCCGGAGGGTTATGTAGTTATGTGGGCTTTGCACCCACTAGAACCACCACCGCCTTTGCCAACCTTCTGTTTTTTTATTCTTAGAGAGACTCCGAGTATCGCATTGCATGACGTTCGACCTAAATGGTGACTTTTCCTTTCTCCTCCTTAATTATGTCCGATCACCCCACTTACATGAGCAAGTGCAATGCGAACGCTAGTTTCTTCTGTCTGCTGCAGACTAGCTCATCGCATCAGGTCGATATGGCGCCAACCCTTCCACCCTATATCCTCCTGCGACTGCCGCCTATTTCTGCAAGATGACGTCCTCGTAGAAGGATGCTACTGCCTCCCATCTGCCTTCCTGCTGTCGACCATGGCCTTGGGCACGGCTGGTAAGTAGTGCGTCTGCCTCGATTACAGCAGTGAGAGCACGGCGCTGCACCACCGAGGCTGGACGAGGGTGTGAAGGGCCGTGTCTTCGTTGCAGCCGCAGTGGTGACACACGGATAGCCCGCGTGTAACACGGTCCAGTGACCTGCAGTGGGCGTCTCCAGCTTCACTCTCCATAGCGTCAGAGTATGAGATTGGGCCTCTCTATGCCACTTTGTGATCACTTTTGGGAGCGGGCGCCCATCACTCTTCATATGCAGGTCTGCGCCGTGCCAATAAATTTCAGGCGAGCATCTGCGCCTCCAAATTCCATGGGGGTGCGCCCGCAATGGCGTACGCCGCTGTTATTCTATCCAGCTATTCTGACCCAGCACTCCAGTACTCACACTCAAAAGCCAGCCTCATCCAGTTTCTTATTTATACAAAGTCTATGTCAATAACTTTAATGACGACCCGAATGGCGCAGCGGTAGTGAGGCTGCCTTACGTTCTTAGGGTCCCGAGTTCGAATCCCGGTAGGAGCAAATGTTTGTGTGATGAGCATGGACATTTGTTTCCGAATCATGGATGTTTATATGTATAACTAGCCGACCCGACAGACGTTGTCCTGTCAACTATGAATTTTTAATTCGAATTGACCTACCCACTACCTACCTACCAACTACTACTTACCTACCACCTACCCACTACCTACCTACCAACTACTACTTACCTACCACCTACCCACTACCTACCTACCAACTACCCACTACCTACCTACCAGCTACCCAATACCAACATACTAACAACCCACTACCTACCTACCACCTACCCATTACCTACCCCTACCACCTACCCACTACCTACCCACTACCTACCCACTACCTACCTACAACCTACCTACCAACTACCCACTACCCACTACCAACCTACCACCTACCCCTACCTACCCAATACCTACCCACTACCTACCTACCACCTACCCCTACCTACCCAATACCTACCCACTACCTACCGACGAAAAAACTAAAAAAACAAAAAAAGTATCCTATGTCCGTCTCCCGGTTCTAAGCTACCTCTCCACCAATTTTCAGCCAAATCGGTTTAGCCGTTCTTGAGTTATAAATAGTGTAACTAACACGACTTTCTTTTTTATATATATAGATAAGTATGTATTTACAAACAAAAAGTATATATGTAGTAAACTTATATTGTCACTTACAGGATATCTTCCGTAATTATTTATTAGAAGTATCTATTGCAACTTTGATAACTTTGAAGCCACACTCTCGGATCTTAATTCAGAAATTGACGTTATAATACTTACCGAATGTCGCCTCAACAAAAATAAACCCGTCCCCTCTTTAATCAACTATAATCATTACGCTACTACGTACAATTGTAATCAAAATGATGGAGTGGTCATTTACGCTAAAGCGAAGCTAAATCCAGTTTATATTGAACATAGACTGGACAATGCGTCGTGCATACAATTAAACATTTGTGGGAGTACTATACTAGGAATATACCGGTCACCATCACATCAAAATGCGTCTAACTTTATTACCTCACTTAATACTTTATTGGACACGATAAAACACAATCGGAATATTATAATTTCTGGTGATATAAATATTAACCTATCTATAAAACAGAATGAATCATCTTACGAATTTAGTAATCGGGCCTCTTACCTTAACATGCTGTCCTCACATGGTCTTCTACCAGGACACATAATTCCTACGCGAGAAAATAGCTGTCTTGACCATTTCATTTTAAAGATTGACAAAACCAAGCTATCGGCGAGTATTGCAGTTTTAAACACTACTATAACTGATCACGCCACGGTCTTCATGAGCATATCTAAAATAAAAACTGACTACCGTTCTCCAACTATATTAAAGACCTTCATTGACTTTGAAGCAGCTGCAGAAAAGTTAATTAGCAAAAACCTACCCAGCCTATTATTTAGCGATGACCCTAACTTTGTAATCGAACATTTAATTAATAAACTTAAATCATCCCTGGATGATAGTATTAAGGTAAAGAGGATCTCCAGCAAGCAACGCATTGTTAAACCCTGGATCACCAGTGGTTTATTACGCTGTATCAGGAACAGAAACAGAATGCAGCTAAAAGTAAGATCCGATCCGTATAATGTAATATTAAAAATAACATTTACTAGATACCGTAATTATTGTAACAAATTAATTAAAAAATTGAAACGTAAATATGAATCTGAACTACTAAAAACTAATATTAAAAACTCTAAAGCCCTATGGAAATCTATCAAGCAAATAGCGCATCTTAATACAACAAAAAGTGGAAGCTGTGAATTACTTAATACTCGAAGTTCTCCTATAGCGTCGGTAAATTGTGTTAATAGTTTCTTCGCATGTGTCGGCAAGCGGCTCGCAGAAGGCATCCTCAGTGGATCCACGCAGCCAGCTGGAGGTCTAATATCTACTCCAAAAACACAACCATGTTCTTTCGTTCTTCTGGAGACTGACCCAATGGAAGTTGACAGTGTCATATCAAACCTGAAAACTGACAGTGCTCCCGGCTGGGACGGCATCCAGACTAAATTCATAAAAATCTTACTTAAAAAATCTATTGTTACACCCGTCTACAAGGGTGGTGATAAAAGAGATATCAATAATTATCGACCTATCTCAGTATTGTCAGTTATCTCTAAAGTTATTGAAAGACTAATCAACTCTCGCCTAATTACTTATCTCGAAAAATTTAATATTCTATCCAGTTCACAATTCGGATTCAGAAAAGCAAAATCTACAGAAGACGCCGTCTCAGGTTTGTCCTCCTTGGTAACTCAGTGTCTAGACCGTGGAGAAAAGTGTCTGACAGTCTTCTTAGATTTAAAAAAGGCATTCGACACTGTTTCTGTCCCCATTCTTGTGAAAAAAATGGAGTATATGGGTATTAGGGGTATGCCACTAAATCTCTTAACTGATTACCTAAAAGACCGTACCCAGCGCGTAAAAATTGACAATTTCACCAGTTCTGACACTAAAATTGAGTACGGCGTGCCCCAGGGAAGCGTCTTAGGCCCCACATTATTCTTGATATACCTTAACGAATTAACTAATCTCGAAATTGAGAGAGGACAAGTATTCTCATGTGCGGATGATACTGCCATTGTATTTAATGGTACTTCCTGGAACTCCGTTTTTGAAGCTGCTGAGCATGGTCTCCATAAGGTTGCAAACTGGCTCAAGTCTGCCCTTCTTACCCTAAATATCGCCAAAACGAACTACATTTGCTTTGCTATAAATAAGCGCACACTTCCCCCCCCAAACCTGGTATTGAGGATTCATGCTTGTGACCTCTCTCATACTACGCAATGTGGGTGCGAAGAGATTGGATGTGTTAAATCCACTAAATACCTTGGAGTAATCCTGGACTACCGACTTTCCTGGCACCCTCAAATTGAAGCTATAAATGATAGGATCCGTAAACTCGTATGGGTCTTTAAAAAGTTGAGACATGTCACCTCTCAGGACCTCCTAAAGCGTATTTATTTTGGATTGGCACAATCAGTTATGTGTTATTGTATTCCCATCTGGGGTGGTGCCACTAAAATTAAATTCCTTGAAGCAGAAAGAGCCCAGAGATGCTTGATAAAAACAATGTTCTTTAAGCCATTTAGATTTCCTACTGACGAACTATATCTAAATCATAAAATATTGTCACTTCGAAAACTTTATATTATCAACTCAGTACTTAAACTACATAAAATATTACCTTACGTTTATAGAGCTCAAACAGGTAGAAGAAAATGTAATGCGGCCACTGCTCCTCGCTGTAGAACTCTTTTTGCCAGGCGTCAATTTCAAGCCCACTCTGCCTATCTGTATAATAAGCTACACAACAAATATACAATATACAACCTTCAATTCCATGAATGTAAAAAAACAATCGTTCACGCGCTCGAGCGGCTTGGGTACTGTGATATAGAGAACATATTATTTAAATACGAATTCTAGACAATATTCGTGACTTCTAGTGGTACTTCCCGATCCCAAGATTTACATCGTAGGGCTAGAAGTCTCCTAATTAGGAGTCAATTTCACACAGGCTATATGAGAAATAGTACGTTCTAACTACCATAAAGGCACACACACACACACACACTCACCCTCACACACACACGCACACACAATCACCACACACACACACACCACACACGCATGCACACACACTCATAAAGAGAAGTCATACCAGTATCTCTAACTTTTCATTCATTGTATTCTTGTTTGTAATTACTTAAAATAGTTTAATTATTTGCTTACCTAAAAATATGTTGATCCGAGGGAGGAGCAGAACCACCCAACACAAGCATTACTACATGCTTCCTGGGAGGTTCTAGCCACAGAATAATATTGTGCAAGAAAGTTACAGAAATAAACTATTTTTAATTTTTTTTTTAATTTTAATTAATTTATTGTTTACTGTAGTAGGTATATCAACTGTCTGGTGGCCACGACACAAGCCTTGCTTAGTGTGGCACTATATGGTGCTGTGTGTAATGTCCAGCGATATTTATTTATTTATTTAAATAAAAGAACTGTGCTATAAGTCCGGAGGGAACCTATGATGCTTCTAATAAAATGACTAGCAAAATAATTAGCATTCTTTTGAATTTAGATTTACATAAGTTTACAACTGCAGTAGTGCTCGTAACTAGACAGAAATAGTTCTTGCAGCGGCTACTGAAATAGACACGCTACCTGAAGAAGACTTCAGGTTAGTATAACTAGAACTCATTTTAAATTATGTAGAACTTACGGATGGGTGGAGTTTCTTCTGTCTTACCAAGAGTTTTCGTGTTATCCAATACCTGGGTTGTGGAGGTCAAATAGGCAGTTGCTTCATGTAAAATACTGGTATTCAGCTGTTTCCAGTAATGTGAACGTATATTGGAAGCCAGGGAGAGCAATGATTTTGTGAAAAAACGCAGAAATCTGCTGTATAGGAAAAGCTCAAGACCGGTCTATGTGGCGCCGCTTGAGGGATGACTTTTGACAGAAATGGCTACACCATTTCAACAGGACACATAACTATAGAACACAACTTCATAGACAAAATTAGATATTGATTTACGATGACAACGTATGAGTCCGGAGTGAATTTCTTAAGACCAATCCCATCCGCTATGCTACCGTAGCCTAACCCTATTCTTTCAGGCATAAAGCGCGTGTTATCATCGGCCACAACTGCAGTGGTCCCCGAGTAGGCGTCCGTGACTATGCTTACCATCCTGACTACTTCAAAGACACGTACAGTACCCTAGCTATTATCCAGCTGGAAACCGACCACGTGACCGTAGGTGAGAAAGCCAATCAGGGAAATAAAGACTTGTCAAATGTAACGAAATATGCCTTGGTTTTATTAGCGTGTTTAATGTTCATGTCCAGCCGTGGACGTGAACCCGAAGAATATACAGGTTGGAATTTTACAATGCCACCTGGAGGGAAAGTACTCTAAATACTGGAGATATATAGCAAATTTTACTCAAAGGAGACGTTGCTTTATTTTTAATTTATTATACACTCAGCGGCACGGAATCTTGGCCAAGCGCTTATCTCGCGATAGCACAAGCTTTGAGTGTTTCTAATGAATGTTTGTTATGCAGTTATGTCAAAAATTGTTTACCTCTTAGTTCAAGAGAGAAATTCAATATGTTTAAGTGCACCACGATGAAAGTTTTAATTTTTAGTTGAATTTGGTCATTTGAGCGACTGTTCACAATTTAAATTTGTGTGTTGTGAAAAGTTTACTGTTTGGTTATTGAATTATTGTGATATTGTGCTTTTAACTCAAAATCAAAAATCAAAATCAAAGCATTTATTTCAAGTAGGCCAATAACAGGCACTTTTGAATTGTCGAAACAAAGATGAAAATTAAATGTAGCTACAGTCCCAGTCACAAGACATAAAAACTGTGAAAGTACTGTAGTTGCCCATTCCCTAGCGTAGATCTCTATGGAGAAGAACGGGCAAGAAACTCCATGGACACTCTTTTAAATCAAAATATTATTACAAAATCTTGGTTACATCATTCATGTTGAGATGGTATATTATGTGAGAACAATGTAGCAAGATGTGCACGTTAAAAGTGTCCATAGCAAAACAAAAATAAAATACAACTCAAAAACAAAATAATTCAAATAAACCATGGCGACTAAGAGATGACCAGTCACAACTGACAGCGCCCGTTCACGCACATGACGCATGGATCAGCACCATTCAGCTCAACCATTTTGAAGGGAACTAAATGGTCCGACACACGCGCCACCATCAGCGAGACATTTGAGTGAGCATGACATACTCTCAACCGCCAGGGCACATTCAAGTCAAGAACTGCCGTAGGTTTCCAGTGAATGATAGCTTACTAGTACATAGTACTCACACAATATGGGCTATGCGATTATATAATACTACCATTGAATCTATACAATGCAAAGTTAGTTAAGTACAATCTTCAGCAGCTCCAACTATACCATATAATGCTATCAATTTTTGCGCCCCTGTCCATGTGGAGCAGGACCAGCATTAAGCCAAGCATTTTTATCAGCGATATAATCGCTCAACTTGTAATATGCTTTTTTACATAGTGTGCGTTTAATGCATGTTTTAAATTTCGTCTCATTCAGTTCAAGAATACTTTGTGGAATTTTATTATAGCATCTCAAACAGTACCCCATGAAAGATGAGTCTACTTTAGCGAGTCTAAAGCCTGGCTGAACTAATTCGTTCCTATTTCTAGTACTGTAATTATGTCTGTCACCTCTTTTACCAAAAAGATGCAAATTTTTTCTAACGTACATTATGTTTTCGTAAATGTATTGACAATGTACCGTCATAATGCCAATATCCTTAAACAGTTCCCTTAGAGAATCGCGCCTACGAAGATTATATATAGCTCTGATGGCTCTTTTCTGCAGAATAAATATAGACTCAATATCTGCAGCCCGTCCCCATAGCAAAATACCGTAAGACATTATACTATGAAAGTAACTAAAATAGACCAGTCTAGCGGTATCTACATCAGTGAATTGACGGATTTTTCTAATGGCATATGCTGCTGAACTTAAGCGCCCCGCAAGCGATGTTAAATGAGAACCCCATTGTAGCCTTGAATCAAGCGTAAGCCCCAGGAAAACCGTTTTATCTACGAATTCAAGTTTCTCATTATTCAATAATATATCACAATCACTACCCTTAACATTCGGTAAAGCAAATCTTATGCATTTGGTTTTTTTTTCATTTAATACCAAATTGTTTGCTGTGAACCAATTTTGGACCTGAAGTAGGGCATTATTCACGTCATCTAAATTTTGTGCCCGTCTGTTTATCTTAAAAATTAAGGAAGTGTCATCAGCAAACAACACCATATTTTGAGGTTGGTTTTTCAATAAATAGGGTAGATCATTTATATATACTAGAAAGAGGAAAGGTCCCAATATTGAGCCTTGTGGAACCCCCATTTTTATTTTTAAACCCTGTGAATTAACACCATTTATCTGAACATGTTGTTGTCTATCATTCAAATATGATCTTACCAAACTAAGTGCAAGTTTACCCAGTCCGTAATGCTCAAGTTTCAAAAGTAATGTGTCGTGATTTACGCAATCAAACGCTTTGGAGAGATCACAAAAAATTCCTATGGCATCTTGGGACTCTTCCCACGCAGTAAATATGTGCTTTAATAAGGTTACACCGGCGTCAGTTGTACAACGTCCCTTGGTGAAACCATACTGTTGATCATGTAAGATTCTGTTGGTGTTAAAATGATAGAGCATTTGATCAAGCATTACTTTTTCAAAAACCTTGCTAAAAACTGGCAACACGGATACAGGTCTATAATTGTTAGTATCTTTACTGTCCCCGGATTTGAAAAGAGGTATGACTTTACTGTATTTCATTAAATCAGGGAAAACTCCTTGGTCTACACATAGATTAAAAATTAAAGCTAAGTATGGGGCTATTGTCTCAAGTATGGATGTACAAACTTTGATAGACATTCCCCATAGATCTTCGGTCAGTTTGATTTTTATTTGCCGGAAAGCTTTAATAACTACCATAGGGTTAATGTGTTTAAATTTAAATTCAGCCAGGCAGCCAGACACATTCGCCTTTAATAAACCCATTGAGACTTCAGGAGAGGAATTTAGAGCCTCCGTAGTTTTTAATGGTATTTCTGTAAAGAAATTTACAAATTCTTGAGCTACTTCCTGATTAGAGCTTTTAGGACCACTTGCTGTATCTAATGTGTAGCTAGTGTTACGTATTTTCTTCCTGTTAGTCTCGTTATTTATGACTTTCCAAACTGTCTTTATTTTATTTTCTGCTGTTTTGATCTTGTTGCTAATGTGCAGGGCTTTAGCAACCTTGCATGTATTTCTAAAAATTTTTGAATACTTAGCAACATACTTGTTAAAAGTTTCAGTGTTAATAAAAGGCTTAAGGCCATAAAGCTCAAATAGTCTTTCCCTACTTTTTCTGATGCCTCTAGTTGCCCAATCGCTAAATATGAATTTAGGGCAAATACTTTTTGTCTTCTTTTCAAAAGTTTTGTTGAATTCCGTGTGAACTATTGAAAAGAAACGATTATAAAATTGATTTATATTAATATCGTCATGGCTCATAACACTTAACTTGTTCTGTAGGGAAATATTAAACCTATTTAATTTGCTAGAAGTTATAGGTCTAAATTTAATCTGTACTTTTTGCAATGGTGTATTACACCTATAAGTTACAGTTTGTCCGCTATGGTCAGACGGCAAACAATTTACTATGGCTTTATCTAAGTAATCACAATCGCAGAAAACATTATCTATACAAGTAGCAGAAGATGTTGTGATTCTAGTAGGTTCAACAAAAACGTTAGTCAGGTCAAATGATTTAAAAAGATTTAATAACCGACCACTATTTGAATGTTCTTCTAAAATATTGATATTGAAATCACCACAAATTATTGTAGATTTATTACTGGCTGCAAGTTTTGCCAGGACATCTTCCATTATTGATTCAAATATGGAAAAGTTTTGATAGTTTGGGGGTCTGTACACACACACAATTACATGCTTATCTAGCTCAACACAGGACAGTTCGACGCAATGTTCAACCGAGAGACCTACTATGTCATTACGTTGCTTATATTTAAAACTATTTTTAATTAATATTAGGGAACCTCCACGAAGCATAGTTTTACGATTAAAGCAGCTACCCACCATATAGTTCTCATAATTAATAAGCATTTGGTAATCCTTTAGCCAATGTTCAGTAAAACAAATAATGTCAAACTTACTACTTTCTAAAAACAATTCAATTTCTAATAATTTTGAAGAAATGCCTTGGATATTTTGGTGGAATAATTTTAAGGTGTTCTGTCTCAATAAGTAAAGGTGCTTTAAAACCAATAAAAATTCCAGTAACATCAACACATGTTACACAAGCCAGGGCACGCCACGATAGTGGCGGTAAGTCCCCTCTTTGAGGAGTGGCTGGAGAGGCGCCACGGCGTCCTCACCTTCCGCCTGACGCAGGTCCTCACCGGACACGGATGTTTCGGGAGGTACCTGCACCGAATCGGGCGAGAGGAAACGCCCGGGTGTCTCCACTGCGAGGATTGACCGGAGGACACGGTGGAGCACACGGTGGAAGTCTGCCCTGCGTGGGCGGAGCACCGCCGTGTCCTCGTGGCGGCGACCTCTCGCGTCCGGCCCTGTTTCAATCCATGGTCCGGAGCGAGACGGAATGGGAAGCCGTCACCTTCTTCTGCGAAGCAGTCATGCTAGCGAAGGAGGTGGCGGAACGAGAGAGGGAGAGAGCCTCTCTTCCCGGCCGCCACGAGAGACGCACCGGGCGTCGGGGGCCACGTGGTGGCTACCGGCCACCGTAGACGCGGGCCTGTGGACGGTTGGCTATGGGCTAGCTAGCCGTCCGTCCGTCTAACGACGACAGGCCGTGTCGACGGCGCGTTCGTGTTCCACGCGCGCCTCAAAGAGATGTCAGCATAAGAGAGGGGCCCGCAAGGGCCGAAGCCTGTTCGAAAGGTTGCGGGCCTGTTCGAAAGAGATACCGCGGCCCCGGAACATAAAGGAAGGAACATGGATGGGTTTTAGTCAGTAAAAGTCTGACACTCCCTCCCGCTCCGCCCAGAGTGGGAGGGGTCATTTGATGATTTCCCATCCAAAAAAAATAAAAAAGGTTACACAAGCCGTAGCATTAACTGACCAAGGGCTGACGCAACGTTAAGTTGCTATTGCGCTTAACGTACTACGGTCATCAATGCAGGATACTCTTAAACGATACCAAGAGATATGCCAGTACACCCGCACACCAAGCAGTGAAGGCGTAAGGTGCATATCGGCCCGAGATGACTGCTTTATTGTCCTGAAGATTTTGAAAAACCACTACCTGACCGCTGTTGAGATACGCCAGCGGCTTCAAATTGCGAGAAACGTTAATGTTAGCGACCGTACGGTGAGAAGACGAATGAAGGAAGTAAATTTGCTAAGTGAAAAAAAGCTTGTAGACCAGCACGAGGTCCAGAACTTCTCAGACAGCACCGAGTAGCTCGACTTCGGTTTGCACGAGAACACATCAACGTGACCCACGAGCAATGGGCTAGAGTACTGTTCACAGATGAGTGTCGAATAGCTATACGTGCTCCAGGTGGCCTGAAACGAGTGTGGCAGAGAAGAGGAGAGTGGTTTTTACCCATTACCACCACGCCAACAGTGAGTTTCCTTGGAGGCTCAATAATGGTATGGGAAGTTTAAGTTCTGACGCACGTACAGAGTTGGTTATCGTCGATAATCGGCTAACAGCTATTCGATACATCGAGGATGTTCTTCAGGAACACGAAATGCCTCATTCGGCGGTCATTAGACACGACGAATTCCTCCTAATGCATGATAATGCACACCCATCCGTCGCACATTACAAACAAGAATATCTGGAAGGGGTTGGCACACAAAAAATGCAGTGGCCAGCTCGCAGCCCAAACTTAAACACAATTGAGCACACCTAGTACATGCTCGAAAGAAAGATAAAGTCCAGCTCCAACCCGCCACAAACTCTAAACCAGCTTCGAACTGTAGCGCTGACTGCTTGGGGCCGCATACTACAAGTTGATGTCAGAAACATCATTCAAATTATGCCAGATCGAATGCAGGTGGTTATGAGGGATAGAGGTTGAAGCACCCGATAAAAAAACTTAAAGACAATTACCGAAAAAGACTTTGTTTTTAATTTTACAGGGTTTTTAAATTGAGAAAGGAAAATTCCTTATTTCAGTGCAAGTGCGTTATTTTAATTATTGAGTTGTTGGGGAGGTAATCTTTTCATTTCTAAGTTTTAAAAGCATAAGAGACACTTTTCGAATCCACCTACCCTTAATTTATTGTCAAAAATGCAAATGCAAACGTTTTAATGCAAATAATCAGCAAAATCACGAGTCGCCAAGTTTCCGTGCCGGTGAGTGTATGTATAGATGAGAAGCAAATCTGCAATCTCTACCTTTTTGACATCAATCAATAGGGTCAATCATATGGACCAAATCTCTCTAACAAACATGATAAATTAACTGAAAGGAAAACCATGAATAAAAGAGCTTTTTCCTGTCCAATTTATCCCATTGAATTTATAAGTGTTCTTTAGATTTCATGGTTTTCCTTTCATTTAATTTATCAGGTTTGTTAGAGAGATTTGATCCCTAAGGTTGGTCTTAACGATTGATGTCAAAAAAGTACAGGATGTTATTTTTTCGAACTTTAGTTGGTTCGATTTCCGAGTGTGGCATGCGAATTTTTGAAAATCTGTGAATGCAGATTTCTTTCTTTTTAAAAAAAAGGAATGTTTCTTTCGAGTAAAATTTGCTATCTCCAGTATTTCGAGTACTTTCTCTCCAGGTGCCATTTTAAAATACCACCCTGTATGTTGGAATGTGGGGTGAGACAGGGGAAATTACCCCCCCTCTCGCCTTTTTTTTAGCTAATTATTAAGCTTAGCAATCAGCTGTCAATCTGTCATCTTGATGGAGCTATGAACAACATACGGACGATAATATGGTCCTACTAAGCCCATCAATTAGAGCATTCAGTCGTTTATTGTAGGTCTGTGAGGACTACGCGGTGACTCAGGGGCTAACAATCAGTTATATAACGTCGCTAAGAGTAAGCTAGTTGTTTTAAGTGTTGGCCCCAGATGTGCCACGCATCTCATTAGTATCAAACTTTAAATACCTGGGCCACTGGCTCACCGAGGACCTATGTGATGACTTAGACTTATTTGTCTGTTCAAAGTAATATGCTGGCTCGCGGGTTCGCTTTGTGTACTTTGCAGCGCTTCGGGTATGTTTACCGATGCGAGGGTAAATGATTTCTATGTCATTACTCCGGCACAAAGTGTCAGCTCCCACAGCATGTTGAGAGCATTGAGTGACCTGTGGGACTGCCCGATGCTTGCTAGTTTATTTCATTTCTATTATATGATGTTATTGTCCCTATTTGTGATTTAATTGTTGATTATATGTATGTGCTACTTAATAATAGTTAAATAAGTGAAATTTTATGTCTACACTAGCTCTATGGACTTCAAGGCCTGCAAATAGAAGATTATTACCTACTTATTTAGTTCCTTTTTATACATGTTGATTAATTACATTTTTAATATTATCAATACATATTTAATATATAAAAAACATTTAAAAATATAAAAATCGGGATCAATGTTCCGAGGTGCCGGTAGTCAGGGCTCTAGAGATAGGAACCGCCTCACTATGCGTGCCGTTTCCATTAGCACTGCGCACTTGACCCAACTGCGCAATGAGAGATTCTTATTATTTCAGAGTTGCGACCCATTTGTCCACCTCCAATATATTTCGAGGACCAGAATTTCTATGCAATGGTATTATCTGACAGTAACTATAATTTTGCTTGAGTAACTATTAATAGAATAAACGTATGTAAAACGGCCGGGAAAGTACATGAGGAACTGCCTTTACTCGAATCCTTTTCTTAATTTATATCAATGATGTTCCTCAAGTAACAGCACATGAATGTATCCCATTTGCATAATGACATAGGTATTGCTGTTATTCTGATGTACACCTATCACTGCTTGTCTCTGCATCACCCAAAGGTTGACTAGGTAAAGATGCCTATGGCTTTTAGTCCGCCTCTGTACTATGTGCTGGAAGTGTTCAATAAATAAAAAATAAATATTGGTTATTGTGCCAGACCAACCAGATATTAAATACGAAAATTCTTAAAATCAAACCATACAGGGTGTAAACCACCTCATCACAAAGCCGTTAACCAAGCATTCTGTACATCAAACTAAGTAACTTTACGCAAAAATTATTGCTGGGAAACAACTTTTTTTTTGAGGTTATAAATCATGTTTTGTGGTAGAACTCAATGTGAAGCACTTAAAACATTGTGCTGATGGATGGATTGAATAGTACGGGGGTCTTAGAGGTGTTAAAAGTTAAAATCTTGCAAAAAAAACCTGTATTTTAAAAAAAACTTGTCAAATAGTTGTAACTTTGACCCCCCATATCTCCGTAACTAAAATGAATGATGCATTTATTTGCAAGAATATAGGTAGTTTACATAAGTTCTTAATATCTAAGGGTTTCACTAATATTCGGCATTTCAGCCATACAAATATTAAAGTTTTATGTCTTGTTATACTAATAGCATGTGAAAGGAACTTTGTAATGGAGAGAAAATAAACTCGGATTAACTTTTAAGTATAAATCTATATTAGTAATTCACTTGGAAACAATACAGGACAATAGATAATTTGACTGAATAAGAAAACGCATGTGTCTCCGATGACGTCCGAGCTTGACTAATGAGGCAGAGGTCGTAGGTCGCAGGGCACGCGCCGCGTTTGCCGAAATCACCCGAACATTGGCGAAGATAGCCGATGCACTTCCTCTCGTTATTCTTTACTTCCGTACAGTCGGCCATTCTGATGATGCTGCGCGTCCCGCGTAGCTAGGAGGTAAGTATATGACGACACCTCTTGAGGTGATCTGTCACTGCTGCGAAGAAACGTTAGTGGCGGCACGTATTAATGTGCCTTGCCCAACTTTGCACAGTCAACAGCCGTCTTACTTCAAACCATTATGTATTTGTAATAAAATGTACAACGAGAAGAAGAGAAATAAATTAATGATGTGATGAGCTGTTCACTGTACAACGTTATATCCTTATAGGATGCAGAATTATTGTATTGACACTTCTTAATGTGTCCGGCGCTTTTCGACGACACTTGTAAATGTATCTGTCGTAGAGATGACGACGCCCACGTTTATAGCATCAGCAGATTTATTGAATAACTGTCAATCAGTCGACTACCATCATTAGCTATCTGACTGAAAGAACAATTATAATTATACGTGGGATCATCTATCATCAAAGACGACACCTTTCGTTATCTATCACTGACTGAGTGACGACGACTAGATATCTGTCAGATGACGACACCAGGGCCACAGATCACTGCTGACGTGAATGTGGATTTTAAAGACCTTAAACTGGGGCGCCGATACCCCGGTTATCTGTCATCTATAGACGACACGTAAAAACATGTCTGTCGGCGGTAACGACACGGTGTATCTATTACCAACCAATGGAAACTTAATTTCCTAGACGCGACACCGAGTCGGTGCCTGTCTATACCCGGCCGGGAATTAGTATAATAGATTATGAGCTGACAATCTACAGCAGCTTTATAAGCATAATGGTTAAAGTCAGTAAAAGTCCCGTTAATTGTTACATGCCTCATTTAATTAACTCGTATGGTCCAGGTCATAGTCATAACAAAAGTCTGTTACCCTTACCACAGTTATTATTTTACCACACCATAAGCAAACTAACAAACAACATGCACCATGTTTTGAACACCGCACTTCTTTCTGTCACACATTATAGCAACAACCACTCATTCGAAATCACGACTTATAGATGCATCTTCTACTCGAATAATAAGTTAATAATTATCCTACTATAAACTATCACCTCTAAATCCTACCATGAATAATGAACCTAACCTTATAGAAATAATTGAGCATTAGACATTAAATTAAATAGCAATTTGGCAACCCATTATTCGTAGCCGAAGCTGCATTTATAATTACACTCACAATACAATTTCAACTTGTTCAATATAACATTCGTTTAAAGCACACACAAAATTATTGGGCACACATATCAATTGTTATAAGAAAGTACAAAAACTGTTTAGTCTGAGTCAAGGTCAGTAGGATGCTGCATGAGTTTTAATTTATCCCTGGCGAGGACATTTTTATAGGGACGACCGCGAGTACTAGTGCTCGCTATTAAGTATCGATCATGAGGCAATACTTTGACTACCACATATGGGCCGTCAAATCGTGACATAAGCTTGCCACTACGAAGACCTTTTTTAAATACTTTGCGCTCCGCAAGAACAAGGTCTCCTTCTTTAAATGGAACACCCTCACGTCTCCTCTTATCAAAGGAAGCTTTAGATTGTCGGGCGGCGTCTTGCGATCGAGTAACTGCACCCGCTCTGATTGCGGTGATATCGGACCTTGTCGGCACGACAATGTCGCCTGCGAGTCGCGGACGAAAACCATACAGCAACTCTAATGGGGATTTTCCTGTGCTAACATTAACATTGGAATTAAGACCCAATTGTACCTTAGGCAAAAACTCTTCCCAGCGATTTTGCTCGTCTTCGCCGACGTAAGCAACTAAAGCATTTAATATAGAGCGGTTAAATCGCTCTACTTGGCCGTTGGCTCTCGGACTAGCGACTGCTGTCATAACATGCTTTATCTGCCTATCACGACAGTAATTTTTAAAGTCGTGGCAATCAAATGCTTTGCCACGGTCACTAATAATTCGGCTTGGCAACCGGAATGTTTTAATGAACTGGTCAAAAGTTTTTAACACTCCTGCACAGCTAGTATCGCGGACCGCCTCGATCCATATAAAACGAGTAAAAGCGTCGACGATCGCTAAAATATGCATCTTGCCCGATGGGCTCTTACAGAATGGGCCGAGGTGGTCCACGTGTACTGTGTGGAATGGTACAGCCACCTTTTCAATGGGGTGTAGAAGTCCTACTTTACGACCAGTGGGTTTCTTGGCGTCTTGACACGATACACAACCACCAACATATTTTTGAACAAAACGCCTCATGCCACCAAACCAATATTTTTCTTTCATAGCATCATATGTTTTAGTGTAGTTGGCATGCCCATTATTATCATGGAATGTTTGTACGAGGGACCACCGAGATTGACGGGGCACAACCACTTTATTTTGGTTATTAATCTTCCTAAAAAGTACGCCATTATCAATTACCTAGTCTCGCGCTAAACCGCTGACATTACTGACGGAAAGTTTATCTTTAAGCTGGTTCACAGTGAGGCGGATTGAGTCGTCATCACGTTGCATGCTTTCTATTAGGTCCTTTTCTACGCAACGCATTACGGATTCCACAGGATTGCGACCACGTGAGCCATGGATTTACCAGCGCAATATTCTACGTCAAAGTTATAACCTTGAACCTCGAGCCACCACCTCGCAATACGGGGTTCAGATCTCGCTTGGACCACGTCCACCGCAAAGCATTGCAGTCGGTGACTATCACGAACTTTATACCGGTCAAATAAACTCGAAGCTTTTGCAATGACATTACGACAGCTAATGTTTCTAGCTCAAAACTATGATAGCGTTGCTCTGCTGTAGTCGTTTGACGGCTAGCGTACGCGACTGGTTGCCACGAACCACCAGGCGGCTTTTGTAATAAAATACCCCCGAGACCATGTGTACTCGTGTACTTGCGACTCGTAATCGGGGTTGAATAAAAGTAATACTGGACGGCTCACTAATATTTCTCTAATAGAATCAAAGGCTTGTTGCTGCTCAGAGCCCCAAGCCCATGGTTGGTTTTTTTTTTTTTTGTAAGTAAAGTTATAGGTCGCGCGAGGGTGGCGAATTACGCACATACTTCCTAAAATAACTGGCTAAGCCCATGAATTGTCTTGCTTGGTGTACGTTCTCGGGTACCTACCCGAAAATCTTTAACGGCTTTTAATTTATGCTGGGCCGGCTTTACTTCACCATTGCTAACTTCATGGCCTAAATATTCCACGCGAGAAACGAGAAGTTATCGAGCCTGAGAGTCATTTTAGAATCACGAATGCGTTCTAATACCGCTCTTAAGTGTTGTAGGGATAGCGCGATATTCGTCTCACTAGAATATTTCAATATATCGTCCAAATACTTACGCTGTAGGTATCTTATCTGTAGCGCATTGGAACACCGAAACGCATTCGCTTGTATTGGTAATGTCCGTTCGGCGTTATAAACGCCGTATTAAGATGTTTACTATCGTCGTCTAATTCGATACAACGATCGGCGGACAAAATATCGAGACAGAAAAAAGGCGCGACGTCGGTTATCGCGGCGCGGGCAACACATTGGTTAACCAGTAAGTGAATCTTATTTTTATTAATATTTATTATACTCAATCATTATAGCCCTTTTTTTTTTTACTCATTATCTGCCGTCGATAATTTTAAGGTTATGCTCCGGTAGGATACACTCAGCCCTAGGGGACTTATGTTCCGTACGACGCACAGACGCTTCACCTAACATCACCTCTTCGGACTTCGTAACTTTGCCGTCTGGGATAAACTTAATACGCTCGGCATCCTCGCATATGTTAGGTAAATCACATAAATAAATTGCGTTATACATCTTTAAAGACGGCGGCATCTTAATAACATAAACATTCGGGTATCGGTAAACGGTTGCCCGATAATCACACCAATATTTTGAGCGTAGTCCGGTACAATATAGGTACGTGCGAGTCCCACACGACGCTTCGTCACCACAAATGTGTACATAAGATTCACCTAATGGTGTTATCAGAGTCACCAAACCCACCAATAACGCAGGTATGATCACAAGGTCGAATTTTAATGTTTAACTGTTTTGCAGCGGAGTGAGTGATTGTTATACATGAGCTACCGAAGTCAATGAACGCTTCTATCGGAGAGTTATTAACTTTAATCATCATATTATATTTGGCACTAGCAGATCTATTCGTTATTTACTATAGCGTTAACTGACTGTGATACAGTGGATGCGGGGTTTTTATTCGAATTACGAGCTTTCAACTTTAGGCACTCATCTTTAATATGACCCGACTTACCGCAGTACGAACATTTATTTACTTTGCGAAAACACTTATCTGCTACATGACCCGGCTTATGGCAAATAGTACATAATGAATTATCACGCTTATAACGACAAGTGGATGAAATATGACCCCGTCGTTTACACATAGTGCACCGCACTCCTTTTGAGGTATTATAGTTATGTGTATTATTTGAGCTACTAACCTCAGTTGCCTCAGCGGCGGTGCGTAACGACGACAGATAGTTTAACAATTTACCGGGTTCATTACAAGCTGCCGATACAGCACCAATTTCTACCACTTGGCTCCCGATTGTCCCTATAATAATCTCCGTTGTGAGGGATGGTGGAAGACCACAAGCATTACCCAGAGCCAATTTATCATGATAAAATTGCATAAAATCATCACCAGGTTTTCTAACAATATTCACTAAATCACGCAACATATTTAATTTGCTTTTCTGGGATGGAAAGGCGACCATAAGCTGAGCTTTAAACCCTAACCATGTCATATTAATATCAATTAATTGGTCAAACCACTGGCGGGCATAGCCCTTCAATTTTGAAGATGTGTTGAATATGGTAGTCTTTTCGTCCCAGCCATACATATACGAGAGTCCTTCAATTTTCTTAAGCCAGTTCTCCATGCTAATTATAGATTTTTGTGGGTCGAACTCAGGTATGGGATCACTGCGGCCAACGTATCGTAACTGTGATTGTGAATGGACATACCCAGTTCCAGTGACATTGGTCACCTCATCAAACGGTGCGATCGCGGGGGGCACCTGTAGGTGCGCGGGGTGCGCGGGATGCGCGGTACCTTGGGGCAGCGCACACGCTGTTGCTGAAAGCAGGCCGGATAATGCGGCCGGCATAGCTGACATCGTTGGCGTCACCCCGGTGTGCGGCACGTAGGCAGACTCCACCAGCGGCGTCGCTGTGACTGCACCATGCCCGGAACAACACGCGGATGCCAAGGCATCCAGCGCGTATCTTGACGTCGATGGTTGCTGAGCCGGGGCCAGGGTGCCTGTGGTACTACCCACGGCCCTCGCCGGCGGCACCGGACGTCGAACAGTACTCCGACCACCGCTCACAAGCGACGGCGGCAATGGAGGCGTCAGCGAGCCATCTTCATTAGGGCTCTGGTGAACGCCGTACACTTTCTTCTCTAGCGATTTTAATCGCTCCACTAATTTGTTAACATCCATTTTTGCACGGCACAATGCACAAAATCACCACAGCAAACAATAACTTCTTTCACAATTAATCACAAACGGTATTAAGTAGTATAATCACGGCGGCGCGAGTGAGCGAATTGTGTAAACAATAACCACCATAATAATAAAAACGCGCGAAACAACGCCAAAAACGCGCGAAAACAATGCCGAATATTAGGTACGCTATGACCGATTGGCGCGGCAACGCGGGCGACCAATCACGGGCGACCATTCGGGCGCGCACATTACCTACGGTAATGGCGTCACAGGACACACATGCGTTCTTATTTTCAAAATTTTCAATTTTTTATGCACTTTTGTGGAAATAAGTTCATCGCACTTCTGAACTGAAAGGAACTTTGTAATGGAGAGAAAATAAACTCGGATTAACTTTTAAGTATAAATCTATATTAGTAATTCACTTGGAAACAATACAGGACAATAGATAATTTGACTGAATAAGAAAACGCATGTGTCTCCGATGACGTCCGAGCTTGACTAATGAGGCAGAGGTCGTAGGTCGCAGGGCACGCGCCGCGTTTGCCGAAATCACCCGAACATTGGCGAAGATAGCCGATGCACTTCCTCTCGTTATTCTTTACTTCCGTACACATGCAATACACATTTAGAAATTGGCAGTTACATAAAATACTCATCATAATTAAAATTAAAATTACAACCAATCAATAAAATTAAATATAATTAGATTCATTTCAAATAATAATTTATACATAACAGCTATCAATAATAATTATGTCATGTCAATTAAAATTGTATTTGATGATCCAAAAAGAAAAATTAAAAATAAAATTAAAATAGCAAAAATAATTAAAAATATTTCAATGTCTTTTTAATCATAGCATTAATTAGAGATATGTCATAATAATTTTAGTATGTCAGTTTACATTTTACTCTCAAAATATTCGTTGATGGAATAAAAACATCTCTCACACAACCAGTTATGTAGCTTTTTATTAAATTCTAGATCTGTAGCACTTCTCAATTCTTTAGCTAAGTGATTATATATTTTCACCGCCATAGTATAACAATTTTTGTCGCATACTCTTAGTCTATTACGCGGGACCACTAGTGGCTTTTGTGCTATTGTCCTCTTTGACATGGCCTTTTCATCTTTTTCAAAAAGCGAGTAATTGTTTCTTACAAATTTGCAGGTTTCAAATATATATAGAGACGGGAGGGTAAGCAGCTTTTGTTTAATAAATACAGGTTTGCAGGAGTCTGTCCACTTAAGGTTGAAAATTGATCTCACACACTTCTTTTGGGCTATGAATGCCCTCTGGGCATCTGTTGAATTCCCCCAAACAGTTATCCCATACCTTAAAACAGAACTGGTGTACCAATAAGGCTGTTCCCAGTATGAAGGTTCCCAGGTATGGTGTAGAACAAAAAAATGATCGCAATGATGGGGAGAACAAGTGCCTTTCGGCTTCGTGAAGAGGTGTTTTACACCCTTTAGATTTAGGATTCAGAGGGTAACTCTACCCTCGTAAAAAAGTATTTATAACCCAATGGAAATGTATCAGAGTCAGAGGTTGGACCTCACGATTCATGTACACCTCTTTTCAAAAAGATGGGCTTACCGCTTACTTACTCTTACTACATTGTAAATTTTAGAAATAGTGATGTTTGTTAAAAACCACCCAAACCTGTTCACTAAAGTAACTGAAAATAGAAAGTTACTCTCTGGAGATCTCATCAAACAAGATGTATAAGCACTCTCTTCCAAAACAATTGCATGTCGGTCGGTCAAAATCTCCAATAAAATACCGAAACAAATCAGAGAACTTCAAAAGGAAACTGAAGAAGTGGCTCTGTAATAACGTGTTCTATACAGTAAACGAGTTTTTGACTTATGAACCCATAACTAATCGGTAAGTATCATAGATTCCTATTTTATTGATGTCAAATAGCCTTTGTTATTTCTTTTTCATTTTTATTATTTACTAGCTGACCCGCGCAACTTCGTCTGCGAGTGAGGGTTAGAGAAAGTGTGAGTCAACCTTAAAAAATAGACATATGCTATCGCGACAATTCCTTCGTACGTGATTGCTGTCTAACTTTAACCGCGTTATGCAGTGCACAACATACGAGCTTGCTTTTGCTTGCAACGGAATCAAAGAAAAAGGAATAAATCTTTGTTTTTGGGAAATTTTTCATTGATGCTCCGCTCCTATTGGTGATGGCTGTCCAACACTAAAATATGTTTTTAACTCGAACCACCATTTCCCGAAATTAGCGCGTTCAACCAAACAAACAAACTCTTCAGCTTTATAATATTAGTGTAGATTCAAGTAGGTAACAATTTAATTCCTCGGAAATCTTTGCATTAATCGCTCATATATTCTACTTATGGTTTTCCAAATAAGGGCTTCCCTCGAAAGCTTGCCCATGCTGGCTCACTGGAGACGGCTGCACACATAGGTGTAAGTCGTATCTATTTTGAATATAGTGTGTTTCTTATTTCTACTGTTTTTCCATTGCTTTCCATTTTGTCCTATCTTTTGCCATACGTGTCCATTCTGGACCAGTTATCTTTTTCATGTCGTCTTCCCAACGTTTAGTTTGTCTTCCTTTGCTCCTCTTACTATCGCGCGGGTACCATTCCGTGATTAAACTCGTCCACTTATCTATCCCTTCCCTTGTCCCGTCCATCTCCATTTCAGGGTTTTGTAAACTGTGAGTATATTTTTAAATATTGTTTTACTCTTGATACTTTCTAATCTCACCTTGTCCCTTCTTTTCACTCCAATAACGCTTCTTTCCATTCCATTTTGGCAAACTTGGATTCTTTTGAGTTGTTTCTCGTTCAGTGCCCATGTTTGACATCCGTACGACAAACATGGAAGGATACATGTAGGACTTTGGGATAAATTAAAGGCCGAAATCTTCAACTTTGACTTTTATTCAGCAAAATATCTGAGAGCGATACAAGCACTTGAAAGAACCGTCCGCCATAGTCCTGTTTTCCCTTTCCCCCACACATACTTCATCTCATTCTTTCCTTTCATACGACCACAGATTAAACAAACATTCGCTCATGCACTCCCACATTCGGCCGTCCTATCATGTCTGTCCTCAGACACATCCATACAACCCCTGTCATTCATTTGATTCACTACTACCTTTCACGTTAACTGCCACAAGTGCACAACTCACACACAGTCCCTTATTAAACCAGCTTATGTTCTAATTATAATATTTAACAATGTAATAAAGAAATTAACAATTCAACTCTAACATGAACCACGTTAGACAACTTATCATTAAATTAACTACAAAGTTCCCATTTCCTTAAACAAACAGTGATAAGAACGAGTGCACCAATCTTAGTCTAGAGGTGGTTATTTGTTTACAATTACAAACCAAAAATATTAAAATAGTCTACTACAAATCCCACCTATCAATGTATCACCATTACAAAATATAAGTACCTACTGGTTACATACTCGCATCAATAATAGAAAACTGACAGCAAATTGAGTCTGACATCTGTTACAGTAGTGATTATACGAGTACATTGCATTCCATCATCTCACATTCCAAGCAGCAACAACCGAAAAATTATTAATTAAATTGAACCAACCTAGCATCTTTTCAGTCTTGGTCTAGCACCGGCCACCTTTTCATTTGGTCTGCAGAGCTGGAGGTTTTATTAGATCCTTCACTATTAGCATCCACCTTTTCCACATCATATCGATCATTACCTTTTACTCTAACAACTCTATACGGGCCTAAATATTTAGGTTTTAATTTAAGGCCAGTCCCAAACTGTGTTCTTTTAATGGCAACAAGATCTTCAACTTCATACTTAGAACTGGGTTTTCTATTCCTGTCGAAAGTTCTTCTGTTTTCCTCCTGCACCTTAAGAATCTGCTGCTTGGCTCTAATCCTCAGTTCCTCCCTGTCCTCGTTGTACTGCTCAACTGCCTCTTGATTAAGTAATTGAACCATTTCCAAATCTTGCTTTGATCTCATGTTTTTACCGACCATAAGATGGAATGGAGAAGTGTTGATACTGCGCTGAAAGGTGCTATTCAAACTCCTTTGCAGACGACTCACATGTCTATACCATAATTAATGATTAAACGAACTTACCTGTACGTGAAGTTCTATCATAATTATACTCGCGCCGAGTCCGAAGAGATTAGTAATTTACACATGTAGTAACGCTAGTTGTCACCACTCATGCACTAGTTGAGAAAATAAATATTATGTTAATTTTTTCTTTATCTATGGCAATTCAATTTGACATACCCACAAAACTATTTTTATTTTATTTTATTTTATATCATGTGGGTACTTTGTCCAATTCCGCTCTCAGACGATTATCGCCAATCATTTAGTTTATAGTAAAAGGATCCTGTTGTACATTGATGTATTTCCGAGACTATTGACAGTTTGGGGTGTGTACATACAGCACTGGGAGGGTGGGATTACTAATCTCTTCGGACTCGGCGCGAGTATAATTATGATAGAACTTCACGTACAGGTAAGTTCGTTTAATCATTAATTATACTCGCGCCTCGTCCTCGAGATTAGTAATTTACACATGTAGACTTTGAGAGTAAGTATTTTGGGAATATCATCAATGAATTATGTTTGTAAATATCAAAATTTTAATTGTTTATTTGGTTACAATCAATTAAAATAACAGAAAGAACAATTTGTACTTCTAGTCTTAACAATAATTAGGTTTGAGTATTTATTCAAGGAGCACAATAAATCAAATACAAATGAAAACACTTAGTTAACTAAGGATTAACTATTCTTATAATAGCTATCACAGTTACTAGTAATTATGATGTATTTATAAAATCTGACCTGTGTCTGATTTTAACTGGTCTATAATGAATGTTGATTAATTATTGATTCTGCTAAGGTAGTACTATCGTTTTCAACAACATCTCTGTGGTAGAATTTTGCAAAGGTTGTGGAATTCCTACTCCAGCCTGCTGCTTTACGGATAGTATCTATGCTGACGCCCAGTGAGTGCGCGCGCGACGATGCTGCATGTCTCGTGCTGTGTGCACTGAACACGCTCGTGTCGACCCCACACTCACTGAGTGTTTGCTTTATCCAGCGGCTAAGCGTTTGCGTTCCTACTGGTTTATGAGGTTTTCTAATTCCAATAAATAAATCGTCAGATGTTCTTAATAATGAGGTGCGTTCCATGTAACTCAATAATGTAGTGGCTGGGCAAACGGCTGTTTTTTCAATAAAAAAAGGTAAGTGAATAATAGGTTGTTGAAATCCCGGTCTAGAAGATTTTATAATATCGGGGATTTTAATTGTGATACGCTGGGAAAGGTTTTGAACGTTGCTAACTTTAATCTTTGAGAGAGTTTGAACTCTCTGTGCAGTCGACAGAGCCAGTAAAGTAATGGTTTTATTTGTTAGCTTTTCTAAGGTTAATTCCGCATTAGGATGCCATAACATTAATTTATCCAATACAAGGTTGGTATCCCAGGTAACTTCATATTTTGGTCTTGGTGGCTTTAGTCTAAAGACCCCTTTGAGGAATCTTTTTATTCTCTCGTCACTAATGAGTACTGGGCTCAGCACCAGGGAAAGAGCTGATCTGCAAGAATTAAGTGTACCATATTGGCCACCTTCATTAAAGAGTTGGGTGAAAAAGGTAATTATAGTGGGTACCGAGGTATCGTAAATATTGAATGAATTAATTTTACAAAAATTCCACCATTTCTTCAAGTAAACGTCGTATTGTTTTATGGAGTTAGGCGCTAATGATGCTAACATTATATCTAGTGATGACTCTGGTATATTTTTCCTTGAAAATGCCTCCCGGATAATATGCCTGCCACCAGGGTAATCGATTCGTGTATCCGACGGGAGCTGGAATGAGACAGTAAGGCATGGCTTTTAGGTGGAAATGTTACAGTTTCCGTAATAAGGAGGGATTTAAACACAGGGTACCATGGCTGTGTTGGCCAAAAGGGTACAACCATGATACCCTGTGCCTTGTCTGTTATTATTTTTCTAAGGGTTTTTAGTATGACTGAAAATGGCGGGAATGCATAGAAATCATACTTTGCCCATGAAACTGTAAACGAGTCTATCGCAAATGCGTCTGGGTCTCGGTGCCAGGATATGTATGTGGCACATTTGTTATTTATGCGACTAGCAAACAAATCAATTTGAGGACGACCGAATGTGCGGGCGAGACTTTCAAACGCCCAATCGGACAGCTCCCATTCTATGTCCGGATGAGTTCTTCGTGATTCGTAATCTGCAATTATATTATCACTTGATTTAATGTAAGAGGCAAAGACGAAAAGCTTTTTGCTTTCGCACCAGTTCCAAATATCACTAGTGATTTGTGTGAGATGAGGGTACTGTATACCCCCCATTTTATTTATATATGCTACTGCTGTTGAATTGTCAACGCGTAGTAATATCTGGCAATTAAAAAGGTTTTTAGCAAAAACTTTTAAGGCAATAAATGCGGCAAGCAATTCTAGATAATTTATGTGTCGTTCTCGTTCAGTATTTGACCATTGCCCACTCGCGGAGGTTCCTTCACAGGCGGCCCCCCACCCCGTCGTTGAGGCGTCAGAAAATATCTCAACTTGGTAAACATCAATTCTAATTCGATGTACAGAATGTTCTATTTTATTTAGCCACCAGTCGAAGTCAGGATGTAGTGATTCAGGTAGATTCATAGATTTGTTATAATCATCATGACCTTTCAAGTTGAGATATTTACATCTTTCCATTTCTTTAGTGTGCAGCCATCCGTATTCGATCGCTGGACAAGAAGAAACTAACAATCCTAATAGCTGAGCAAAAGCCCTTATTTTACAACACTTTAATTTTGAAAACATTAAAAGTTGCGCCTTTATTCGTAACCTTTTATCCGTCGGTAAACTAACGTGAAACTCTTGTGAATCTATAATCATGCCTAAGAATCGACATTTGGTTGAAGGAGAAAGTGCACTTTTTTCCTTATTTATAATAAAACCAAGTGAAGTTAATAATCTTTCAGTTAAATATATGTTAGTTAGGCATTCCTGACGGGAATATCCAAATAATAACCAATCGTCTAAATAAACTGTGGACACAAGGCCAGCAGAGCGTAATAATTTAGCTATAGGTTTACATATTTTCGTAAATACGTATGGGGCTGTACATAATCCAAAAGGCAAAACATTAAATTCAAATAATCTACCCTCAAACAAAAATCTTAGATATTTTCTAGATTCTTTATGAATTTTAATTAGGAAATATGCGTCTTTGAGGTCAATTGACGCCATTTGACAATCATATGTTACCATTTTTAATGCCGTTCTTAAATCCTCTAACTTAAAATGATCGGTTTTAACGAACTTATTGAGGCTTTTTAAGTTTAAAATAAAGCGCATCTGTCCATTTGGTTTGGGTACCAAGAAAATACTTGAAACAAATTGGGTTTCACATGGAGAGCATTCTGAAACTGCGCCTATTTTCAGTAAGTTATTAATTGCTTCTAAATAATGTGGTCTTTCATTAGCTGAGTAAGTTGGTCTATCAGGGAGTGTGTGTTGTACAACGGGCGATGTAAATGGTATTTTATAACCTTTTATCCAAGATAGTATTAACTGATCGTTCGTAATTGTGGCCCATTGTTCATAGAATTTAGATAAGCGGCCTGCGTACTTAACTGTATCTAGAAGCGGCGACGGGGGTACGTCGACTGATGGCCCCGCGATGACGTCTTCGATGAGTGCGCGTGCGGTGGCATGTACTGTGTCTGCGGCGGGGGATAGGGCACGCGCGACGACGCGGCAAGCTCGCGGCTCCTCGGCGCTGGCGCCGGCCCCGCAGGCGGCCTGCGCGCCTGGGGGGGAGCTCTGCGGTTTAAAGCTCTAGGTGCTGGTCCCTTATAATTGGTATTCGCAGTCTTGTTGCTAGATTCGGCTTTCAGTTCAGTCCCTGATTTATTTACAGCCTTTGCTGATTTTAATGTCTCGGCTAAGTCTTCACCGAACAAACACGTGTCTATCTTGGTGTTCTTAAGGTGTTCCTTCAAGTCATTTTTGAGGGCAAATAAAATGAAATTTCTGCGTGTGACGGAATCTGCATGTTGTAAATCGCATAAAATTCTGCTTACATCCATTAATTTTTGCAACACATCATTAGTTAATGTCTTTGAATTTAATTGAGAATTAATGATGTCGGCCAAACAAGCAATTGCGCTAGACATTTGTTTCTGCTTGTTTTCTATGCCTTTATCACGTTTAGCTGCGGTATCAGCAATTGCCGCTTTAATTTCCAAATTTATTTTAGGCGCGTCCAGTTGGGTACAATTTTTAGGTAATAAGTATTTTGATGTCAAATTTTTCCGATTTTCCTTAGTCAAGCCATCTTTAACAATATGTAACAAACGATTTGCAAGTTCGTTGCGTATTTCAGGCCCATATTTTTCAGTGCTAGTAGGATCATCGCCTAGAATTTCTAGAATTTCCGTATCTAGATCAGTGATATTATCGTCATGAGCGATAAGCTCTTCGGTGGGTACATGCGTGGAAGTACTAGGACCTGGCTGAGGTTCAGAGGTTTTATTTGAATCCTGAGCCGTTTCATATTCTGGTGGCCATTCTAATAACCAATCATCTGGTCGCAGTGCGGGGGTGTCTGAAAATTATCATAGATATGATATTTTTAAACGTAAGTTGAATAACTTACTTAAAACTGCAGGTAAAAGTGGACCTAAACAAGTCCATGACTAATTTATATCTTCATACAAATAGTATAAATATAAGGTAGACCGTACATAATTATTGTTCACTGCTTAGTCATAGTCATGATTTAATTAGGTCAGGTTACAATCCCCAGCGGAAGGAACGCCAACCGTATTTTAAATGCGTTGAAACAGCCCCAATGACTGTTCAGGTTGCATTAAGGTAACTTTAATACGTAGATACGTACACAAGTCGGTTAGAAAATCTTAAAGTTATCACTTCAAGATTATTAAGTAGGTAAATACCTGCTCCAATATCGACATCTTGTAGAACAACAGCTTCCTCGTCTGATACACTTTCCGAAGAACTAACTTGTCTATCACGAATTTTTCGTTCTAATTTTCTTATTTTATGTTTGTAATGGTTAATGTCTTCTTCAAGAGACCTAGAATTCTTACGTTTCGGCATTTTTATTACAAACTGTGCGAAGACGCTTAATAAATGTTGAGTGGTTGAGCACTAGAATGCGAATGATTGGCGATAATCGTCTGAGAGCGGAATTGGACAAAGTACCCACATGATATAAAATAAAATAAAATAAAAATAGTTTTGTGGGTATGTCAAATTGAATTGCCATAGATAAAGAAAAAATTAACATAATATTTATTTTCTCAACTAGTGCATGAGTGGTGACAACTAGCGTTACTACATGTGTAAATTACTAATCTCGAGGACGAGGCGCGAGTATAATGTAGGATTCTCTATGCATAATTTTGTTAATACTGCTATAATAGTTCTATGCACCCTCTCCACCTGACCGTTTCCTCGGGGTACACCAGCTGTAGTGATCAGGATATGCTGGATGTTCTCCTCCCTGCAATATTCTTGGAACTCATTGCTAGTGAAGGCAGTTCCACGGTCAGTGATAATCCTAGATGGATTGCCGAAATGCTGTTGATGTATTTTCATTTTATCCAGTGTCTCCTTGCTGGTGGTGCTTTTTGTTGGAAATATCCAGGTAAATTTCGTGAATGCGTCCACGACAGTAAGTATATGGTTATACATTTTCCGGGTTTCAGTCAGTGGCCCAATGTGATCAACATGGAGAGTATGTAATGGAACACTTTCCTTTTCCAAGGGATTAAGATAGCCTTCCTGTTTTCCTGACTTATTGGTAGCAAGTAAACATGGTATACAAGTGACAATAAAGTTTTGCAATTTCTTGTCCAAATCCTTGATGTAATAATCTTTCATAACAAGTTCTTTCATTTTTTTAATTGAAAAGTGGCCATTACTATGAACTTGCTTAATGATTTCTTTCTCCAACGAACTAGGTATAACCAGCAGCTTCTGCTCCCCTTTATACAGGAGGCCATCATCAATCCAATAGTCCAAATATGAATCATTCATCAAAATATCATGGATAGCCTTTAGACCCGAATGGCGTAGTGGTAGTGAGGCTGCCTTACGTTCTTAGGGTCCTGGGTGCGAATCCCGGTAGGAGCAAATGTTTGTGTGATGAGCATGGACAACTATCTGGTGTCCACGACACAAGCCTTGCTTAGTGCGGCACTAGATGGCGCTGTGTGTTAATGTCTAGCGATATTTATTATTTATTTATATTTATTCTGTTGGGCTGATCTTACTTGCTCTCTCAGACTACCGGTTGTCACAACCATACAGGGATTACGGCTCAGTGCATCAGCATGCCTCATTCTTGACCCAGCACGATGCTCCACCACATAGTCAAACTGATCCAAAAATAATACCCAACGTGCAACCTTGGCTGACAAATCCTTTTTCTTCAGGGTAGACTGGAATGCTTGGCAATCGGTAACAATTTTGAAGTGACAACCATACAAGTACACTCTAAATTTTTTCACTCCCTCTATTATGGCTAGGGCTTCCAATTCATAACTAGAATAACTGGTTTCGGCATCATTGGTTCTTCTACTCATGTAATATACTGGATGCAATCCCTCTGGGTGAAGAACAATATTGCAGATAGAGCAACACATGATGCATCTGTATGCAACTCTGTAGGTAAATCAGCATTATAAATTTTTAAAACTGGGCTGCTCGCCAGACTCTTCTTCAATTCCTCAAAAGAAGTGCATTCCTCTTCCTCAAACTTAAATTTGACATCCTTCCGCAGTAAGTTAGTCAGCGGTCTGGCTATAGATGCATAGTTCAGTATATACTTCCTGAAATATGAAGTCAATCCAAGAAAACTTTGTACCTGCTTGGTAGTGGTTGGTCTAGGGTACCTTCTTACTGCATCTGTCTTCTCCGGAGTGGGTCTGACTTCACCATTTTTAACTAAATGACCCAAATATTCAATTTCATGACATATGAGCTTCGCCTTCTTCCAGTTTATTTCTAATCCATATTGTTCTGCAATGGTAAGTACATTTTTAAGCCTCTGGAGTGCTTGTTGCTCACCACTTGCTGGAATTAGTAGGTCATCGATGAATATCATAACTTCACCCTTAGCTAACAAGTCTCTAAATATTATGGTTATAAATCTCATAAAATACTTCGGACAAATAGACAATCCGAAAGGGGCACGCAAGAATTCAAATTGACCATGGTGTGTCACGAAGGAAGTGAATTGAATTGACTCCTCACTAACTTTTAAATGGAAGAATCCATTTTTTAGATCGATTACACTATATACCTTGGTATCCTTTAATTTGTCTATTAAATCTTCAATCACTGGCAATGGGAACTTATCTTTTACCATCTTACTGTTTATTTTCCGATAGTCAACATATACTCTAGTGGATCCATCTTTTTTTTCTGCACTAGTACAAGAGGGCTACTATATTCCGAATAACTTACCCTGATAATTCCATATTCCAGCCACTCGGATACCTGATGTTCCACTATTTCTTGTTCCTTGATTGACAATCGACGAGGTTGTTGCACCACAGGGATGTCATCTTTAAGTATGATCTTCAGTTGTAAGGGTGACTCCTTGACTTGTTTGGGTTTATAATTCTCCACACACTCAATTACCTTTTGTCGTAGTGCCGGGTCGGTGATGTGACCTAAAACAGAATCATATAAACACACCTCACTCACATAACAACCCAGCTGAAGCCAGTCCTTGCACACAAACCTGACACAACCTCCCTCCATCACCACTGTAACGTCGCCAAGAAATTCCTGCCCGAGTATAGCATCATATGGAATGCTTTTCCTAGATATTATATAAAATGTAACATTCTGGTAGCACTGTTCATCAACATTTAAATCTAACTTGCACTTTCCTAAAGATCGTACGGTCGCGGAACCAATACCCGACAAAGTGAGCTCGTCTTTAACACATTCCGGCTTTCCGATCGCATTGTAAACTCCCGTCGATAGTATATTCACATCACTCCCCGAATCTATCAATATGTTTACATTGTGTCCGGCGATTTTCACTAGTAAAATTGGCTTCCTCGACTTACAATGTTTATTTTGTTTGTTGACTTGCATTACCACACTTTTGAGTGACAGGTCGCTGTCACTGTCATACTCGTAGACAATCTCGTTCGTTCCGGCGTTTATTTTCTCGTTGGCCGCAGTGTTGCTAGAGTTGTTTTCGTTCACCACTCGCTCTCGCTCTCGGTCTCGTTCAGCATTGGCACCACCCTCACCAACTGTATCGGTATCCTTTGCCACCGATCCGAACATCGCCCGCTTCGTTGACGTGTTGTTGGGTTGCCGATCCTGACGCTCCTGCCGACCGCTTGCCGAAGCCCTCCGATTGTTTACGATCGTCTCGTTGTTCGTCTTCGTGCATGTTGATCCAACATGGCCAAATTCGTTGCACTTAAAACACTTTAAGCCTTTACTCTTGTGAGGACAGTCACAGGATGCATGCCCTAGCTCGCCGCAGCCATAACAACGAATACGCTTGCCTTTTTGCTGGATGCTCGATGTCTTTACTTCTGTATTCCTTTGTTTTGCCTCTTGCAACTTCGACGTTATTTTTTCATAAATCTTCAGTTTATCTTTCAAATCACTGTAACTAGTTACACCATACAACATCACTTTGTTCGTTTCTACATCTTCAATTCCGTCCACTATATACTTTATAGCGACATAGTCAGCCATTTTTCCCCTTTTGCCTAACTCCTTCATCACAAACATGTAATCAAGGCAAGTTTCCTTCGCTTGTTTTTTCCTTGCACTCATAAGCTCATGGATGGTTTTTATATCCACTGTATCAGGGAATTCTCGTTGTACAGCCGCTTTTAAATCGTCCCAACTCTTGAAAGCTCGTTCTGCACGTAGCCACAGCGCCGCTGTCCCCGTAAGAGATCGTCGTGCCACCAGCAGCTGCTGCAGAGGAGACCACACGAATATCTCCGCATTGCTCTCCACGTCGTTGATCCAGTTCGCCACAGGGTAGGTACTGTCGGTGCCACTGAACTTTCGAACCAAGTCCGCCGTCATCTGCAACATGTTCACCGGGCTCTCCCTGTGTTCGTCGTTCTCGGCAAAATCATCTTGCCGGCTTTTTCGTCTTCCGTCTTTAGGCATGTCTGTCGGAATCGTTCAAATCGACCACACACCCGTGAGATGACTATGGCACTATGGCGCCTGCGCGTGCTCGCGTATTTCGCCTACGTCGTAGCCCGCCAATCTTCGTGTCGAAACAGGTTTCTTGTATTTATCCCGGACGAGCCCCCAATTGTAGGACTTTGGGATAAATTAAAGGCCGAAATCTTCAACTTTGACTTTTATTCAGCAAAATATCTGAGAGCGATACAAGCACTTGAAAGAACCGTCCGCCATAGTCCTGTTTTCCCTTTCCCCCACACATACTTCATCTCATTCTTTCCTTTCATACGACCACAGATTAAACAAACATTCGCTCATGCACTCCCACATACATGTGTTGTATATTTTCCTTTTTTCTTTGATAGGCATATCTTTGTCCTTCATGACCTCGCTCAACCACCAAAACCGTTTCCAACTGTTTGATATCCTTCCATCTATTTCTTTTTGCATTGTGTCTTCTGTAGATCTATATTAGTTGGCCTTGATAAATAAATTAGTTAACATATTCTACGAGTATTTTCATCTGACCACCATAATTATTCTAATGCCTTTTTTAGTTGAGTTGGTCATTACCTTCGTTTTTGATATGTTCATTGATAAGCCTACCTTGGCACTTTCATCAGATAGTTGTTGTAGCATGTTCTCCAAACTCTCTGGGGTCTCTGAAATTATAATTATATCGTCTGCGAAGCGTAGATGATTAAGTTTTTCTCCATTAATGTTGAGTCCATTTTCTTCCCATTGTTTCTAAAAATCGTTTCTAGAACTTGACTCTACGACTGTGTTAGTTGACCTTTTTACTCAGTTCAGATATTTTATGACGTGTTCGCTTATTTTTTCCTTTCTGTATAAGTTCCTTCCTCTCATTGATCAATTCCTTAGTTTCTGAAGATAGCATGCTTTCAGTTGTTTGTTTGTTTGTTTTCCTTACTTCTGTTTTAAGTATATTTAATATATTGTTGTATCGTACCTGGATTGGTTTTTGAATTATTTTTGTGTTCAAGTTCATGGCACTTTTCAGGTTTTCAAGGAGTAAATCATTATTTCCTGTAAGTATGAGTGCACTTCTGTCTTTATTGTTATGAACATGTCTCCTTTTTAGTACTTGTCTCCCTGATAATATTGCTCTTATAATTCTACGGTCTGTGTGGAAATTAAGCTGGCTTACAGTAGACGCATCTATAAATACTTTCCTGTTATTGGTCAAGATAAAGTCGATTTCATTCTCGTGCTTGCCATTAGGTGACATCCATGTCCATTTTCTCGATCTCTTTTTCTTGTAGAAACTGTTCAAGATGCTCAATTTGTTTTCTATTGCAAAGGTGACTAATTTTTTTCCGTTTTTACTTCTTTGACCATGACCATGTTGCCCTATTGTATATTCTTCTCCTTTGTTAGAAATCCCTATTTGACCATTGAAATCTCCCATAACAATAAGAGCTGATTGTAGATCTTCGTAAAATTTATCAGTTTTTAAGTTATCCTCTCTTCTGTCTGATTCAGTCGGTGAATATGCTTGAATGATGGTCCACATTTCTTCTTTATCCTTGTGCGAAGGCAATTTGATGTTAAGAACTGCTATTCTTTCACTGATTCCTCTTATTTCTTCTATATTGTTGCCTAACTTATTTCTTATGAGAAATCCTACACCGTATAGTCCCGGTGTCTCACCAATGTAGTGTAGAATGTATTTGCCATTATGGTCCTCAATTCCTTCACCGAACCGTCTCATTTCACTAATTCCAATTATATCCCAATTGATATTGTCTATAGCCAGCTCTAATTCCATTAGTTTTTCAGATGTTCGTAGTGATCTCGTGTTTAAGGTAGCTATGTATATATTATCTAAGTTTGGTCTTTTTGGTTTGCATGTTCTTTCATTTTTCCTGCTTAGAGGGTATTGGTTGTTTTCCCCCACGAGGACCAGTCGGCTTGGGGGAGGGTTTTGTTCATCTATTTTTTCTTTTTCTTTATTTTCATTTAGTTTAGATTTCCGGCTTCCGTTTGTTAGTTGCTATTGGTTCTTATTGGTCATATGGTTAGAAAGAGAATTTGATATATTTCTCATTAAATCGAAGGCATTGGTCCTGTTGTCCTTCGCGGTCCATAAATGTTGTTTCCTTGGTTGGACGTCGTTTTGAGGCGACGAAGACAGTTCCCTCTTTCTCTTATCCTTGGTTTTCTTTTCTTTTATAATGAGTTTGTCGTATTTGAGATACGCAATATTCCCTTTCTTCCTTTCTTCTTCTAATTTAGGGAGTAGCTCTTTCCTTTTTTTTTATTATTTCTTTTGAAAAATCATCAGTCACATATAGGTTTTTGAGTTTATTTTTATTTTCCATAATTACACTTTTCTTCGATGCACTTACTTAAGACAGAATAATTGGCCTCGATTTGTCATCTCTGTTTATTTTCCCAAGTCGGTACATTTTGTTTATTTCCCATTCTTCTATATTGATACTAAGATCATTTTTAAAGACCATCTTTATTTTATCCAATAATTCATTAAAAGGATTTTCCCCCTCTTCCATACCAAATAAGACAATATTATTGTTTTTCTTTTCTCTTTTCAGATGTTCTACCTCTTCTTCCAGTTCGCTTACTTTCTTTTTTAGATTTATGTTTTTCGTTATAATAGGTTGTAGTTTTTCTTCCATTTTTTCCATAATTGTGTTTGTTATAGACTCCGTTATTGATCTTGTTTGATTTGAAAGTTCTATTTTCATTTTTTCGAACAGGAGTTGAAATTGTTCTTCCATTACTAAAAAAATAAATAATTTTGCGTACCTAATTATATTGCTTAAAACGGAACGTTTTTGGTAGATTTATTTATTCGTCACTGGCAACTTTGTATAGTTTCGGTTAGTTGTCAATATCAGTGTCAGAAAATCATTCGTTTCTGTCAACGTTTGTTCCCTTTGTCTATGATACTTGAACTAACCTCACTTTGTCTTGGTGGTTTTGCGATGTTATTCCCGTAGGGAGAACAGGATCTATTATGTTCAACACTAACTTCTTAACACTTTACTTCCTTAAATTATGGTGATTGTGGGTTTCAAACGGTTTGTTTACTATTATTTCAACACGATTCGTTTTCAAGTCACACTGTAACTTACTAAGGTCCATGTTCACCGAAAAGATAACAGCCTGATTAGCCTAAAGCAGCTGTCACTGTGACATATTACCATACAAAAATGTGTTTTAAACAGCTGTTTTAGATAATCAGACTGTCATCTTTTTGGTGAACATGGACCTAAAAGTTAAAAAGTTCTCATCGGAGTGCATTAAATGAGCCGAAACACGATATAGCTGCTGTAAACTTTTGGGGACTTCTGGCTACTGTCTTTCATCTCCATCGTCAGATCATCGATGAAAGTCGTACTCTAGTTAGGTTAAAGGTTCTCATCAAGTTGCTTGAAATGATCCTAAGGGCGCTTTCAATTCACACGTTTCGAGTCGTACAACAAACGCACTGCTTTGGCGCCGCAGCGGCGCGACACGAAACGTCTAAATTGAAAGCGCCCTAAACACGATAAAGCTGTTGTAAACTCTTGCGGATCTGTTGCAAGGCCAACTGCCTTCCATCTTCATTGACATACCTTTGGTGACAATTTTGAAACCAAAATGTTTTAATCTTCCATTTCAAATTTCTAACTCTACGTCCCATGAGGCCGTGTCTTAAAAGTGCATAACCTCTAAAGCTTTGAAACCTTCAAATATAATACGGTGACTTTCGAGACATTCCAATTTTAGAGTATTAGCACCAGGGTTTTATGTGAGTTTCCACCTTTTTGAATAAAATCGGATTGAGTTTTCAAACATGACGTGTTAAAATAAAATGTAGTTTAAATCAAAAGCTCTGATTATTGATATCAACTTCAAAGCAAATCAGCGACATGGCCAAAATAATTGTTTACCCTTTTTTAACCCTTTAGGGGTTCATTTTAATAAAATACGAAACACGTCTTCCATCAATTCTGTTAAAAAGTTTATGCAAAATCTCAAGTACATTGGACCAAGGAATCACGTTGTCTCTTTCAAATTTGCCCCCCTTTTTTACCCCCTTTGGGGTTCAATCTTGGAAAATTCTTCTACACCGGATGCCTGCATCATAAAAAGAACACACCCTGCTAATTTCAGGACTCTACGATCAGCGGTTTAGGCTGTGCGTTGATCCATGAGTCACTAAAGCTAAATCGTCAGTCATTAAATCGCTATTTTGTGCGTATTCAATATTCACCTCAAAAATCATATTTTAAGGAAACTGATAAATTATATTTATCTGTATTAGATTTGAAGTATATGTAGCAACTTTTAAAGGTTTACACTTCATTGGATTTTATTGTGAAGTGTAACGTTACGTTTTCCTGGGGAGGAAAATGTAAGGTTACATTGTGTAAAGTTTAAAGAAAAATGGCAAGAGAAAATATGATGTTTTAATAATACAAGAGAATAGAAATTTACTAAATTAGGGAAGCCGAGGTAACGTGATCAGGGTCCAGGTCGAGGTAAGGGTCCAAAGCTCGCAGCTGGCAGAAACCGCTTGCCGCAGTGACAGGCTCACTCGCAGTCGCCAATCTCCGATGGTTCGAGGGTCGAGGCTCACCCGCTGTCCGTGTCCAGGTTCTCAGAAGTAGGAACAGTAGGAGTAGCAGCCGCAGTAGTAGCAGCAGTAAGTTTTCAAAGCAGAGAGCGTCCAGGGGCTCTCAATAGTGGTAATTGTAGTAATAGTTGTAGCTTTTCATGACGACGCCAGGACTAGCTCTCGCTGGCTTAATGACCACGTCAAATATTTCAGAGTAATTCTCAGCTTGTTGCTGGCTCAAGGACCAAACGCAGACTGAATATTTCAGGCTCGGTTTCCCGTCATGATGAAATTATGAATTTCATAACCACTCAGCTGAAAATAGAAGAATAAAATGGTTACAAAGTAGGTCTAACATCAAATGTATAAAACCTACAACTCCAAGTTATAGCAATAAATTAAAGAGAAAACTAGGCTTGTCATTGTCATTGTCATTCTCTGACATCACAAAAGTAAACAAAGAAAAATGTACAGAAATGCTATAAATAATACTAAATAAAAGGCGGAAAAGGCATGCTAAGCCTCCGCATAAAGGCTATGCAGTTATTCGGAAAGAACGTATGACAAAATTTTGGATTCAAAAAGGTAAGTACAAAAACACAAACATTACAGAAGGTGTATGAAGTTAATTAATTTTAAACACAAAACCCTCTTTATTACGTCCCTGGATGAAATTTGTAAAAAGTGCTGAAACAGGTATTTCTTTATTTTTAATAATAAGTATTTACTCTGAGTTTCATGATTCTAGAACAATCAAAAGTTTTTTTCATACAAACTTTACCCTGTAATTAGGACTTAAAGAATACGCTGATTTGATAGAAGAACTTTAATGTTTAATAACGATGAGAGATAGGTAATTAACAAAGATGCACAGCACAGAGTATATAATCACTACGTTTAAGAGACGGGACTTCCATACATTCCATTGGAAACGCATTACATGGCATCCAACACCAACAGATACCACAAAGATGTCAAACAACAGGTGCACAGATTATATAATCCTTACGTTTAAGCAGGAGTGCCAACCTAATGAACCAAATAGTGCTTACCAAATAGCTTTTTATCGATATCGATAAAATATGCAGCGTAAAAACTGAGGCCCCTACTAAATATGTTTAATGTTTAGGTATTGAATCCGCATTTATGAGTCCAATATTGATGAGGGGGATATTTGGTACTAATACAAGATTGGACTTAAATGCGGACCCGCAATAAAAAAAAATACTGTTTTTGCTGATTTAATTCAAATTTTATTACCGAAATGAAATAACATAATCAGTGAAAAGAAAATCAAACAATCAAATGAAATGAAAATAAAAACTGATTCTTTCTAAATTTTTATCATTATTTTGTGATGACATGTTTTTCAAATAAAAACAAAATCAAAGCATTTATTTCAAATAGGTCAGTTACAGGACTTACAGGTACTTTTGAAGTGTCGAAACAAAGATGAAAGTTAAATCTAGCAACACTCCCAGTCACAAGACATAAAACTGTGAAAGTACTGTAGTTGCCCTTTCCCTAGCGTAGATCTCGTAGATGTATGCAACTTTTCAACGGGAACATATAATTATATTAAATCTTCTGTGCCCACAAACTTGACCCACTATTTGCATCTGAAATTTTAAATAAAATTAAATTTAAAATTGCACAACCGTTCCTTGCTCATTTATGTAGGCTGCGTGCCTACATAAATGAGCAAGAATTAGATATTTAAATATGTAAAACATTGTGCCCCTAATCTTTCACGCAATATTATATTTCTTATTTTTTTTCAATGATAAACAATATCGTTGTTATCGATATGTTTACCAGTTGCAGTACAACACTAGCACATATTTTAAATAAGATAATTTTATTAATTTTACTTGTTCCTAGCCTGCTTTAACGTAGAGCTTAAAAGTAGGCTGCAAAGTATCATATTTAAGTACTTACCGGGCTTCATCTAAAGGAAATCTCGCCATAAACATCCTTATAACATTATTCGAACGACTTGCTCGATTTTCACATATTTCACAAGTAATAAACCGTCTTTTTGGTGGCATTTCAATTCAAAGTTCACTTCTGATGACCCTTCACTAATTTTGATGTGAAATTACACTTAAAACGATTAAAATCCACAATCAAACACGCATTTACATTCAAACACACGGCGCGAAATGAAGTTTTGACAACAAACAACATGGCTGACACTTGACGGGCTATTGCAAGAAAGAGAAACCCCACTGAGGGAGTGTGATAGCAAATCCGCCATTATTTGTCTTGTAAAGTCCATAGATAAAAAAATTGTTCCGAGTTGCGACAGACTGATGCACAGCAGCCATTTCAACAGACCACAGACTACCATAGAGAGAATAAACCCCTTTTTTTAATAACTTACTTATTGTCTATTCTTTCTTCACAACACCTCCCCTCAATAATTATTAAAAAACAACACAAAAACAATACTCTCTAACACCTTCCTTTTCACAAGGTTACACATACTTAAACTGAACGTTACTCTAACATTACACTACTAAAAACAATCAATGATTAATTAAACAATTTTCCCCTCAAACATTTGAATGAAACCCCACCTAGAGCACTGTTTTAGACTTTCACGGTTTTTTACTACACTTAAAGTACTTACGGGATTATATCCGTGATTTTCTTTCTGTTTTTCGAGCACCCCGCTACGCGCCCACTACTGGTCCAGTAGTGCGCGTAATAAAAGACTAAGGAAGAGGGTAGACAGATTTGTCTGCTCATAATTAATAATTTTCGTCCCACCCGCATACCTCTTCAGTATTCCCGCGATCATGATGCTTGCAACAGCGTCGAAATATCGGGTGCTCGAAAAACAGAAAGAAAATCACGGATATAATCCCGTAAGTACTTTAAGTGCCCACCTAGAGCTTTAGTTAAAATATCTGCCACTTGTTTATCAGAACTTACATACTCAACTATTATTATTTTCTTATCTATCTTTTCTTTTACAAAACTCAACTTAATGTCTAAGTGTTTGACCCTAGTAACGCCTGTAGCCATATTAGCAATCTTAATTGTTGACTGATTGTCTTCATATAAGACAATTGGCCCCACACTAATACCAAAATCACATAATATAGAGCTAAGCCAGCAAGCTTCACTAGTAGCATGACTGAGAGCTACATATTCGGCCTCAGTGGATGATAATGCCACAGATTGTTGCTTTTTAGTCACCCAAATGACTGAACCCCCAAAGACTTTAAAGCAAAAACCCGTTGTTGATCTCTTATCATCACTGCCTCCCCAATCACTGTCAACATAACCAACAATATCATTTCTACCATCTCTATGGAAAGTTAAACACAAATCCAATGTTCCCTTTACATATCTAAGAACATTTAGTAACAATTTATACAACAGTTGGCTAGCGCAACTTTGATATCTACTTAGTATGTTGACAACAGCACACAAGTCAGGTCTAGATCCAGCTACAGCATACATTAGACTTCCTATTATCATTCTACATTTATGTTCTATTTCTTCTGACTCTGACTTGTCTCTCTTTAACAAAATAAATTTAAAATTCTTATCAATAGGCAAAGATAATGGTTTACAATCTTTCATACCCCAATATTCTAAAATCTTTTTCAAGTAATCTTTTTGACAAATTGTTGTACAACCTTTATCTAAATCCTGAATTACTTCCATACCCAAAAACTTACCAACTACATCCCTCATTTTAAAAGAATCATGTAATATATTTCTCAACTTATTACATTCTGTATCTGAAGTACTGAAATACAATATGTCATCGACATACAACAATAAAAAAACTTTATTACCATTCTCATGTTTTGAATATAAACAGTAATCTTTATCAGAATGTTTAAAACCCTGTGACCTCATCACTTTATCAAAAGTTTCATTCCAGTACCTCGGAGACCTTTTTAACCCATAAATAGATTTGTTAAGTTTGCAAAACTTGAAATCAGACTCTATACCATCAGGCAACCTTAAATACACATCTTCACTAATGTTACTATTTAAAAAAGCATTACATACATCCAATTGTCTTATTTTACAATTTAACTTAGTAGCAACAGCAATAAATATTCTAAAGGTATTTAGTTTAGCTACAGGAGCATATAAATCAACATCATCACAACTTTGTTGAAAGCCTCTGGCTACCAGCCTTGCCTTATAAATAAATTCTCCATCCTGACTTTCTTTTCTCTTCAATACCCATTTAGTACTTATTATTTCTTTTCCCTTTGGTACCTTTTCAATAAGTGTCCAAGTATTATATTCCTGTAACTGACTCAATTCCTTTTCTATAGCTTTACTCCACTTATCAGCATCCTCTCTCTCCATAGCTTCCTTGTAGCTAGCAGGTTCTTCTTCTGCCACAACTAATGCCATGTAGTCATTGAATCTCGAAGGTTTTTTTACTTGCCTCCCACTCCGTGTGCGTACTGTCTGTTCAGTGTCATCGGCATCAGAGTAATCAGAACTTTCAGAATTACTTGCCTCACTATCACGGCGCTCTTCCTGTTCTGGCTCTCTCTCTGTCTGACCCTGTTCCTGTTCTATGGGAGCCTGTTCCTCTTGTGGCTCGATCTGCACGAGCTCCTGGTCCATCTGTACCGGCTCCTGCCCTCTTTCCTCTTGATCAAATCCTGTATTTTCTATGTTCAAATAGACTACTTTCTCTTTGTCATATTCTTTTTCTTCTGGTAATGACAAACCTTCTGACACAAACACTACATCTCTTTTTGTCTGCACTATTTTTTTCTCCTCAAAGTAAATTCTATATCCCTTTGAACTCTCATAGCCAACAAACACTCCTTCTTCAGCCTTTGAATCCAGTTTACGCCTCTTTTCTTTAGGTATATGTATCCATACTTTAGAACCAAATATTTTATTTAATATGGTAATGGTAATATCAAAATCATACCCAGTCCACATCTGAAATGGTGTCTTCCCTTCTGTTCTGCTCTTACTGGTTCTATTTAGCACATAGACAACTGTATTAATGGCCTCAGCCCACAACTCTTTACCCATGTTTTTGGCATGCAGCATGGTACGTGCCGCCTCCACCAGGGTACGCATGTCTCTTTCAGCCTGGCCATTCTGCTCCGGCGTATAAGCCACTGTTGTTTGGTGCTGTATGCCCTTGCTAGTGAAATACTCCTCCATTTTCTTGTTCACAAATTCACCCCCACCATCAGATCGAAAAACCTTTAAAACATGCCCTGTTTTCCTTTCCGCCGACTGAGTATAGTGCTTAGTACACTGCACAACCTCGGACTTATTTTGCATGAAATAGGCATGACGAAACTTAGTAAAATCATCCTTGATAAGTAAAAAATATCTCGCCCCTCCAAGTGATGTTACTTCAAATGGTCCACATACATCAGCATGCACCAACTCTAAAGGTTGTGTTGTACTGGATACACTGTCTTTAAAAGGGAGCTTATGTGCCTTTCCCTTTAAACAATCAATGCACTTCTTATTGTCCTCAGTATATTTCACATTATTTGTTGAAAGTACAGACTTCACATAGGTTATGTTCTGATGACATAACCTCTCATGCCACTCACTGAGGGTCACTGCACATTGGACATCATGTTTATTAAATTTTACTACATAAACATTGTTCTCTTTAAGTCCTGTCACACACACCTGATTGTTTTTCTTTATTATACATTTGTCCAATGTTAAATCCACACTATACCCCTTATTAGTAGCCCTTGTCACAGAAAACAAATTTAGTTTTAGTTCTGGCACAAATAACACCTCACTTAGTTTATTGTTTATAAATTCAACTTCTCCAATTCCCAAAACTGGTAGACGTCGCCCATCGCCAACAACAACAAAGCGGTTTAACACTTGACGCATTGACATAAACAAATTTCGTTCTGAAGTCATGTGCTCACTAGCACCGCTATCAATAACCCACTTGCTTTCAGATGCATGACATGGTAACCCATTGTTGTCTTTTATTATTGTTGAAAAGGCATTACTTTGTGCTCCAGTTTTTGTTTCTTTTGTGCACTGTTTCTTTAAATGTCCATCTTTGTTGCAATTAAAGCACTTTCTGACATCCTTTTTACTCTTGTAATCTTGAATAAAATGTCCAACCCTACCACACTTATAACATTTTTTCACAGTGTCAGATTTTTTTGCAAATAATGCCACATTTTCACTATCTGTTGACTTTGCCTTCAGTCTGTCTTCCTCCACATGAAGTCTAGCAACTAAACTATCAAAAGTTTGCTTAGAAGTGTCCACCGACTCCCATGCTGACACAAAATGACTGTATTTCTCCGGCAGTGCCATTAAAACTTTTGTAATAATAAATTTCTCAGATATTTCCTCCCCTGCTTGCTTCAACTGCAGTTGTAACTCTTGTAGTTTTGATACAAATACCGAAACCTCCATGTTCTCCTCGAACTTGAAGTTAAAAAATCTCTGTTGCAATATATGAATCGCTGTACTCGATTTCTGCTCATAAATATTGAGCAACTTGTTCCACATAGTCGCAGCAGTTTCACAAGCGATGATATGTATCATTGCGCTTTCAGTCAACCTTGAAACTATTAACCCCTGAGCCTTCGCATCTTTATTTACCCACGCCGCATCTTCACATTTCACCTCAGTGCTATTCACCACCGATAGCACGTCTTGCGCTCTCAGTAACACTGTCATCTGGAATTTCCATAAATTCCAATTTGTCGGACCCTCCAACTTGACTCCCCCTCCCATCGTCATTGCCGCGAGCTGATCCATTGATCCCCGGTCTGCTCCGCCGTCGAACTGTTTACGTCTATCGCGTGTGCTCCCTTGCACCGCTGAACACCAGACGCCGCTGCCCTCAGCACAATTTTACCTTCGACTTTTCTTTTGTGCGAAAAAAACAAAGAAGCACAATCACGCCTCCACGTGATCGCCGTTTGTTTCACAAACAACTTTGGTTCTTCACCTAAAATACAGTGTTACGGAACTGCTGGGCCCATAACCTGTAATTAGGACTTAAAGAATACGCTGATTTGATAGAAGAACTTTAATGTTTAATAACGATGAGAGATAGGTAATTAACAAAGATTTACAGTACCTAGCCATTTCAACAGACCACAGACTACCATAGAGAGAATAAACCCCTTTTTTTAATAACTTACTTATTGTCTATTCTTTCTTCACAACATACCCCCCCCTTTTCACCCCCTTTTTCCAAAATTTTCCATAATTTCTATAGCCTAAATGTTATTCTGAGTTTATGTAAATAGATTAGTGAAGTTTTCATCAAAATCCGTCCAGCAGTTTTTACGTGATGCGCGGTCAGACAAACAAACAAACAAAAATTAAAAAAATGGTTTTATTAAGTTCAGTTCCTTATTTTAAGTCACCCTGATCGATTTTTTTTTTAAATCTTCAATGTACAGATTTTTTGTTCTCAACGATTTTGTGATATGTATAGATATAGATTACTTTATTCTACACATTCATGTGATTCATTTTTACTGTCAAAGATAATATTATGTAATGTTTTTTAATGTTTCGTTAAATTTTGAACTAGGTTAATTCGGAAAAACTCACTGTACAAACAAATAGTTGCTAGTCCATTAAAATCTCCCACCATCACACCAAAAAAAGACTTGAGAGGTGTCAAGGGACACCCGGATGGAACGAAGTTCTGGCTTGCTTTCTATAAGAGAGAGAGAGACAGACAGAGAAACATGCGACGCCGCACAGCTTACAATAGCTTACTATAGCAAAACATTATTTCCCCGTTTTGGTTTTTTAAAACAACTTTCAGCGTTGCGAATGGCAAAAATTACGAAAACGGCCGGAGGGTGTTACTCAGTGCATTCCCAACTACTAGCGACATCTAGTAACACAACGGAGTAGTACTTACATATTTTAACAATAGATGTCGCAGTTACCAATATTATTAGTACGACTCATACACATTAGATGGCGCTGTTCTAAAAAATAAAAAGTGTCGTGACAACTTTTCGTAAGATTTTTTTCCGTCCAGCCCCCTTTCACAACGCGCGATAAGGAACTTCGTTCCAAAAACAAGGGATTTTAATGCTCAAAACAAGCAGGATTTATAAACAAACAAACACAAAATTATTCTGATACAGTAGCCAAAGAAAAGGTCTCAATAAAATCAGCAACATCTACACAAGAACCAAGATATAAGCAAAATAATACGACTACCAGTAAGATATCGACGCTGGAAAGGAAAAGTTGTCTAAGCGACAGTTTTGGCCATATTGAGTTATATACCTTGTTGGAATTGCCTGATTTTTTTGCGTCGTTTGGTCCTACTCACGTCTTTCTACGACGACTTTTGATGTCGCTTCGACATTATGGAGTTGGCAAGATTTCACTTTTTCTTCCTTACTAACCGACTAAATTTTTGAGCATTTTTGAAAATTTGGTGGTTGTCGTAATTGTGAAATGATAAATCTGCCTTTGGTCAAGTTTTACATTTCTGTTCGTATGGTAATTACTTCACTTGGTTAATTTTTCCAGTATCTGGCAATATAGTGTTAGGCGCATAGTATATTTTTTCCTCACAAAGGATTTGTTTTTTTATCACTTAAGTAATTTTGCCTTATTTGGTTTTTTTCCTACATGGCGTTTAGTTAAAATTGGCAGTTTCCTTTTTTTAATATTCATCTGGTTCAGCAAATATTACCTGCCTAAAAATACAACTGATTGTCGGTTAGTCAATTTTTACCTGCCGTTTTCAAGTATTATTTTGTTATTTAGGCAACTTTTACTTGAACGTGTACGATTATCCAATGTTGGTTATATCCTATGGTAATGTCACGCGCAGGCGCAAAGTGTATTTTTACCCATAATAATTCACTTATAAAACGTCGGTTACACCTACGAACAACGCGTGAGCAGTCGCTTGAGCATGCAGTGAAGATAGTTTCAACGTAGCTAAGATACTTCGGTGCGCGGCCGGTCGTCGCTTGGGAGACACGCGCACGCGCTGTTGTCAACTGAGGTCTCGCTTACGCTTAACTTATGTACGACAAACATAAAAACTGTAAGTTCTATTAACAAATAAATTCGTTTTATAATGCTGTTTTTAAGTTACTACATGGTGTACCTTTATTTCAGAACAATGGACCGAAGAAAACGTGGACATAATCTTTTGGAAATGGCTCTTAATAAATCAGGAATCTCTTTTAGAACCAAGGACGACTTACAGTCGGTGTGTATGAACCTACCTATCATTAATTTTCTTTGCATCTCTCATTGTTTCGTATTATCTGTTATGTTTATGTATATTAGAATTCTATTTTGTTATCATAGATAAGGGCTCTCTTTAGCTTGTTACTCATTGAAGGTCACGTCTCGTCACAGGCGCTAGCTATATACCTACTACGGCCAAAGCCGAGTGTATTGAAGTAATATTGGTGCTGCTAATAATTGCCTTTTAGACTATTATCTCATGTTTATAAAAAGTGAGCGCTAGGTTAGAGGAAAGTAGGTAGGTTTTAGATTATGTGTAAATAAGAACATACCTACATAGGTGATACGGCCTCTGTAGCGCAGTGGTTGAGTGTTCGTCTCAAGTTACGGAGGTCCCGGGTTTGAATCCCGGTGGGACAATATAGTGATTTTTCACTTTGTGAGTGTCTTCCAGTTTGGTTAGGACATTGCATTCTGAATCACCTAATTGTCAGAAAAGAAACATGATTCCGTGCTTCGGAAGGCACGTTAACCCGTCGGACCCGGTTGCTGTCTATGATCACTTAGGTCCATGTTCACCAAAAATATGGCGGACGATTATCTAAAAACAGCTGTTTAAAACACATTTTTGTATGGGAATATGTCACATTGACAGCTGTTTTTAGATAATCAGACTGTTATCTTCTCGGTGAACATGAACCTTAGACGGCGGCGGTCGCTACATAACTATGTCAGAGACCTACTCGTAGTAGTTTGGGGTGTCCCACACGATGAGAAGAGAAACTTAATCATTAAATCTTGGCCATATGGTTATTTCCTGATTTTAGATAAAATGAATTAAAGAAGCTACTTCATTTATTTCAGAATGAAACGCTGCGTCAGTGCTCTTCAACTGCGCCTGTAATATCACGACGTATTACTGAAGATGAAGAGAACTATGACCCCGAGGAAGTTTTCCCAGCTCTTACAGATACCATTCAACATATCCACAGTACGGACTTACCTTTGAATGACGATGCTGCATCAGGATTCTCTCACAGTATGAACAGATCTTCGATTAATGATACCGTTCAAGATGATTGGCAGGTTTATCTCGGTCCTTCGCAGACTGAAAGAACAAGCCCTCGCAGTATTGACTTACCTTCACTTAATGGTGTTTTTTTAGAATACGCTCGCAGATTGCATTTACCTTCGATTGACGATCCAGCTGCAGAAGTACCTCGCAACATGGACTTACCTTCGATTGACGATCCAGCTGCAGAAGTACCTCGCAACATGGGCTTACCTTGGACGACGATCCAGCTGCAGAAGTACCTCGCAATATGGACTTACCTTCGATTGACGATCCAGCTGAAGAAGTACCTCGCAACATGCACTTACCTTCGATTGACGATCCAGCTGCAGAAGTACCTCGCAACATGCACTTACCTTCGATTGACGATCCAGCTGCAGAAGTACCTCGCAACATGCGCTTACCTTCGATTGACGATCCAGCTGCAGAAGTACCTCGCAACATGGGCTTACCTTCGATTGACAATCCAGCTGCAGAAGTACCTCGCAACATGGGCTTACCTTCGATTGACGATCCAGCTGCAGAAGTACCTCGCAATATGGACTTACCTTCGATTGACGATCCAGCTGCAGAAGTACCTCGCAACATGCACTTACCTTCGATTGACGATCCAGCTGCATAAGTACCTCGCAATATGGACTTACCTTCGATTGACGATCCAGCTGCAGAAGTACCTCGCAACATGCACTTACCTTCGATTGACGATCCAGCTGCAGAAGTACCTCGCAACATGGACTTACCTTCGATTGACGATCCAGCTGCAGAAGTACCTCGCAACATGGACTTACCTTCGATTGACGATCCAGCTGCAGAAGTACCTCGCAACATGGATTTACCTTCGATTGACAAACCAGCTCCAGGAGTCTCTCGCAGTGTGGACTTACCTTCAAATGATGATCCTGCTGCAGGAGTCTCTCACAATAAGGAGTTGCCTCCAAAGGACAAGGCTGCTCTAGGTGTAAGTGTTCGTAAACGAAAAGCCAAAACAAGTATCCGATATGTTGTTGTTGTTGTTGTGTTGCACTTTATTCTGTCCTGGTGAAGAGAATGGCGCAGTTGATTCTGACGAATGGGTAGAATCTGACACGATAAACAGTGATGAAGAAGAAGACCAGTCGAAAAAGAAAAAAACAAGAAAGAATAAGAAAAAGAAGCGGAAAGAGTTAAGTAAGAATAAAAACAGTGAGTTGCTGGAAAATAATACTGAAGAAAATTTAGATACAGAAAACGAGAACCTAGGACAAAGAGGTTTAAAAAATTGTTACTTCATATTATAATGAAGATGAAGACTGACAATATTACTAGCTGTAAGTTGTTTTCGCACAGTAATGGTTACCTGACGGCTGTTATTTTCCTTTTATCTTGTCATTTCATTCAGTTTCTTATCGGGTTACCTGCTGCCAGAAGAACCATACTAGAATTGATAGAGTATCGTTGATATGGCTACTGTTGTTTATAGAATTTGAATTTAAGTTCGTTTTATTGAAGTTTTCTATTTGTTACGTATAGTTTTCTGAATGCCTATGAGGTAAATTTGATTTTAAGTGTTACTGAGCATCGAGCTGTGACTGAAATGTTACTAGTTTTGTAAACATATTCACATTTTGTACTGATCTCAATAATTAATAGGTCTAAATACTTAAATTTGTGATCTCTATGTTCTTAATATTATTATTGTGGACACCTATCTTACTAATAATACTTGCTTTGATACATTTAATAAAACTCAAAACAGTTTAAATGCATTTTATTTACATTTTTTAATGATATTATTAATCCAATTTTCTGTAATAAATGTCATTTCTGTCAAAATTGCGGGAAAAAGATACATTAAATTAATATTAAGGTTGTTTTGCCTCGACTTCCACATGTTTTTTATTTTGGTAAGGCAACTTTTACTCTTATCTAAATTCTAAAAACAAGACATATTTTACATTTTTACCGTACCTTCCTTTTCAACGCTTGTCGGTTAGTCAATTTTTCCTGTTTCTAATTTCAGGGAAAATTTTACATTTGAAAATTTTTTAATTTTAAAGCGACACTAACTTCAAAACTAAGCATTATTTTTCGTAGTTACGTATACTATAATGTAGATAAAAAAATAAACAAACAAATTTCTAAGAATTACGCATTTTGGACCATTACAAGAATTTACACGAATTTTTTTCTGAAAATTCAAACTTTAAACAGCTCTACTGTAAAGTTACTCTGATGTCGCTTAGACAACTTTTCCTTTCCAGCGTCGATATGTATACTTAGTAATAATAAGGAAAACAAAATACTTTCGATCTCAAATACCACTGCAACTCAAGTCGGAAATATGTCACTACTTAATGCCACACCGTACTATGGACCAAATAATGCTCAATATAGAAACCAAAGTGAAGTCATTTACTATGAACGACTCCTGTATTATATTAATAGCAGAAGAAGACATCAACTCAAATGACTACCCTAATTTGATATTTATTTTACGAGCATCTATTAATAAAATTCAACATACAAATATTATTATCTGCGCACCGACATTATAAATGTGGCAACTATACAAATATATTTAATGGAAAGATTGAATACTTCAATAGTCTACTGTGCCATGATATATTCACCCACGAACACGCTTACTTTCTCGACTCAAGCATGAATCTGACTTATGAGTATAAAATGTTCTATAGAAGCAGCGGAACACTGGCATGCGGACAATTTTTCAAGATCTAAATGACATTTTACTCGACATCAAACTTTATTACACAGAATCAATAGAATCAAACAATATGACACAAGTAAATGAAAATAACCTGACTCGACAATCTGTTGACCAAGAAGGAACCATCATGGCAGGAAACCAGGAGAAACTAACAGACTTTTACTGACTAGAACCCATCCATGTTCCATCCTCGCCCTTTATGTTCTGGGGCCACGGTATCTCCTTCGAACAGTCCCGCAGCCCCGGAAACGTGTTTCATCTGTGGTTTGAATGCTCTATGGTACATCTCTACAATATTCCTGAACTACGTGTGTTCCTCGTAACCAGTTCATGCTTCTGTAACGAATTTCTAATTCTTCTCGTTTCTTTTTGACATGGCCTTTTCAGCGAAACTTTGCATCTTATGTCACACACTTTTGTTGTTTATGTACACTTTTTTGTTTTATTTTTGTTTTAGGATGGGAAATCATCAAATAATTTCTCCCACTCTGGGCGGAGCGGGAGGGAGTGTCAGTGTGTAAACCCATCCATGTTTCTTCCTCGCCCTTTATGTTCCAGGGCCACGGTATCTCTTTCGAACAGTCCCGCAACCCTGGCAGTTGTTTATGTACACTGGGTTGTTTTCTGATCTCTTTTTACTGAAGTCAATGTGATTAGATTTTGTTTCATTAAATTTGAACTTCCACGTTTTGGTGCAATCATAGAATTGATTGATTGCTGTTTGTATTTTTACCACAGCCTCTTTGTGACAAAGATTCACAGCGTACCAGTGTGATTTTCTGTTATGAACTGGTGTAAACAATAGACAGACAATAGATTTCAGCAATCCCAGTCCATTTGCTATCATTTATTGAGGAGTTCCGTTGCCTATCTCCGAAGTTCTTCATCAGATTTTCACCAAATTGAAATGGGACTACTTTATGAAAGTATTCTTCCAATAACCGCGGACAAACATACAATCGTCTTTCATTCAAAATCTACAATCCAAGAAAGCAAAACGGGATCTATGCGGCAACGTCACGTGATATCCAATAGTGTTACATACTAAAACCTTCCCAAAAATGTAAAAAACACTTTTCTGAAAAACGCATCAAAATCGGTTCAGCCAAACGCTAGATAATCGCGGACAAACATACATACATACGGGTCGAACTGAGAACCTACTTTTTTTTGAAGTCGGTTAAAAATAGCTTGGTAAATAACCCATATTTTTTTGTAATATGTAAAAGATAAAAATGGCTACTGTGGGTTATCCTTAGGAGATAAACATATGCTATTGCGGACTTTTTCATTCATCTTTTCAAGATATACAATTCCGTAGTACATACACTTGATCTATCTCGTAAGGTTTAGCCAGCGTTTGCAATGTAAGCGCAGAAAAATACGTTTGTTACGACATCACATTACAAACCTTTAAATTTCTCGGCTTTTCTCTACTATAATATGCATATATTATACATATAAACTTTCCTCTTGAATCACTCTATTCATTAAAGATCGAAGCATACATAGGGACATAGGGACAGAGATAGCGACTTTGTTTTATACTATGTAGTGATAGTGATAGTGATAGTGATGATAGTGAAGTGACATACAAAAATTCAAAAATAAAACATACAAAATAATCTTTCCTCTTTATTATTAGTATAGTGACATCTTAATGTTAACCGAGACCTGGCTACATGATGGCATTTTAGACTCGGAGCTAAGTAATGATAGTTATGATTTATTTAGACGCGGACCCGGTCGGCGATGTACGTGATGCTTGCGGTGCGTATGCTGTGAATAGGAGCACGCGATGAAGGCGCTCGCCGCGCCGCCGCCGCGCCGCCGCGCCGGTACTCCGCGGCCGCACTCTGCGTCGACCGCACGCGCGCCGCGCTCTCCACGCTCTCCGCGCAACACTCGACTTACGAGTCCAAACACGGCACTTGTTTTGTAAATAACACGAAATGTGCCCCAAACTGTCACGGTCGGCACGCTGAGCTCGTGCCCGCGTCCGCTAATGTCAAGCTGGTGTTGTGAATAATTTTAAATCAAGTTAATATTTGTTTAAAAACATTTTACTTTTGATTTACGTGCAAGTAATACAGTTTCAAATTACAAGAGCAATAAATTACAACAACATTTGCGAAGTGGAAACTTACATTAAAGTTGAGTTTAAAAAAGTAACTACAATGGAATTTGAAAGTAAATACACATGGAAGTGTTTACATCGTAAGGATATGAAGTGTCATGTGGTCGCGATGGCAAAGATCAGAGATGCCGCTCGATGGCGCTGTCAGTGACGCGACCAGCATCCCTGATGATAAAGAAGTGAGGTGCGCCGGCTGCGCACGCTACCATGCTGCGTTGCCTCGTGCTGGCGCTGCTGCTGCACGCGCACCACGCTCATCACGCCAGCGACAACAGCTCGCGTGGCCTCGCCGACCTGCACTTGCGGGCGCTGCACGAAAACCGGCTACGAGGAGCGCTCAAACCAAACATCGGTTTTGACACCTTCGAGTATGATCTGCTCAATTTAACGGCTTTATTTGAACATGGACCTCGAACTACGCTCCCGGCTGACCTCGTAGTGTTCGTCGGAAACTTTGCTCCTGAGAAACTGCACCGGCACAAGAGAGAGTTGCACTCCCTCATAGGAACTTTCGACATATCCAAAATGTTTAAGAAACAAAAATACAAGAATAAGCAAGTCGACGAACTGAGACCGAGCGCCTCATCCCTGCGGGGCGGCCGGCCTCCCGCCGCCGCCAACGCTGAGCAGAGTGCACCGCGCGCGCTGAAGCCCGCCAAGCAGCCCGTCACTGCGACCGCGTTACATGCACTCACCATCCCAACGAAGATCATTCCCACGGAACCTTACGAACCGATAGCTTCGACAGTCTCAAAAGATACTGTTAAACCTAAGTTCAAGGCAAAGGTGGCTCGGAAACCTAAAAGTGCGTCAAAAACAACAACGAGTGCCCCGAGTAGCGGGCGGCGCGATTCGCACAAGAAGAAGGCGTTGGAGAGCGAGTCGGTGTGGCCTGTCAAGCTCGCGGCCGTCGTCGAGGGCGACATCGTACTCGGCGGACTTATGATGGTAGGACTCTGCACTATTCCAAGCTCTCGTATCAGTAATAGAGATTTCGATGTCAAGTCGTCGCCTCTGTTACCAAAATGACATTTCTCCTAGGTACTCGTATCTCTCCTAGGCTTTTATGAAAAAAAACTTAACATTCTTACATAGTACGAGTATATTGTTTTTTTTCAGTTTTTTTTCAGATTTTGTTTTGATTTTTGAGTTAATTTTCATTTTGTACTTAATTATATAGAAAATTTACTATTAAGGTTGTGATTTTAACTAAGACCTCAAAATGACTTTAATACACTGCAATATTTGAGATGATATTAATTATTTTTATTTTTTGTACAAAAGAACTTCCGATTGCCTCCTATAAGTTTTATGACGAATATTTTTTCTGCAATAAATAAATAATTCGTAAATATTTCGTTTAACCTCCTTCTCAGCGTAATAAGTACTTCGCACAAACATTTTCATGTAGAAAGACGTCTGCACCATTATGTTCTGAACATATTGTATTTATTTATTTATCATTTATTATCTTTTCACAAAGCTAACTTAAAGAAAATGAGTTAAAAAAAAGCCCTCCAGCAAGCCGCAGGAGGAGGTAGATTTCGAAGAAGGTGCTGGAGCGTCCGACTATTGAAAATTTGTATAAAGAGTTGTACTTATGTGTACAATCTACAAAAAAAAAATATGATTTCAAAATCGTTGTCCAGCGGGCCTAAAATGGCCGCTTTAGAAGAATCATGATTTGAATCATCTTAAAAAAATTAAATTGGTAAAAGGAACCTTAAAATCATAACCATAAAGTCCATTTTAAGAATTTTAAATTTTAACGTGATTCAAATTATGATTCTGATAAAGTGGCCTTTTTAGACCCCCTGTAATGGAAAGTTTACCCTTTTTAAATTCTCTCATAATAGGGTTAGCACGGAAACGCCCTCAAATGTTTAGTTATAATTTTTTATTTCGAAAACTATAAGTTTTATCGCTAAACTTTGAAGGTAAAAATTGTAAAGTAAACAATTTGCTTTCAAAAAAAAATATTTGCGACGCTCAAAATGATTACTGTTTCGGAGATATGATATTTTTTCGCAAAAAATTTGGAATTTTCAACCCCCTCCCCAATTTAGGGGTTGCATCAAAAAAGTTTAAATTTAAATGATGTCCGTATTTGTACTCAGTATGATAAAAATGAGAAACGGTTCAAAAATTTTCCATAGGAAAAAAGTTATGGCCAAAAAACTGATTTTAAAAAACCGCCCCCCCGCCGCCCCCCATGGACGAATTCCGCCCATTCACGAGCTTAGCCTAAGTTTTGACCGTTTCGATTTTTTGGCCAAGTTTGAAAGCAATCGGTTCATAATTGCGACCTGTAGAGTGTGGCTAAATTTTGCTTGTCACCCATATACATACGTATTCTTAAATATCCCCGTAGGTGAGAGACCAATAGGTAGATTTTTTTTTTTTCAAAAAAAGGAAATCTACCTAATAATTTCTTAGCTGTATTCAACCGTTGTGAGAGACGGACATGTTTTTGGGAAAAACCTGTTACAGGTCACCTGGCCTCCTCCAGGATAGAATTAGCTTTTACAGAGATAACGTGTAAGAGTACCTACGCATGAAACAATATGTATAACCAAATTAAAAGCAAAGAACAACTTAAACAATATAAAAATGACAAAAAAATGCCTACTTATAATCTTGCAGAAGTTGTAGAGTCATGTGTGTGAGAGGGGTGTGTAATATATTATGGCATAATGCTCTTTATGTTACTGTAAATGCCCGAAGTACGGTAAATCTTAAGATTTCCCAGTAAATCCTAAGATTTACCAGCATTAGTTGGTAAATGTCCAAATTTTATAAAAAAGAGACAATATTTCGGGCCAGCAGGGTTTGGGAAATGCTAAGATTTACCAATTATGGTTGCTAAATATTGGTTATGGGAATAAAATAATGACTATTCTTTAATCGTTTATTTAATTATCGATCAGTCAAAGCCTTACATAGTTTCAATTATAATTATGATGATACAGTTTTAATGTTATTATTTTTATTACTTATAGTATCGCAGTATTTCTTAACCATTTGTTTATTATTAATAATCAGTCTAAACATTATAATTTGACTTCTGTCTGTGTGTGTTTTTGTTGGCATAGGCCAACGTTGTCAAAAGAAACAGAAGTTATAGATAGATTATACAGAGGCTATTAAGACCTATTTGAGACTATTCTCAAGTAGGTCTTAATAGCCTCAACTGTCACATTTAAATACTTGCGGTTACATTCCGTAATCATCTTTTTACTCCCACCGCGCGTCTCCAACAGTAGCGTGTATTTCTTCGAGAATGTTGAACAAGTCTTCGTAACAAACGTAATATCTGACTTCACCATCTTTTTCTTTTACCGGCGCAATTAACTTTTCTTCGCCGCCAATTGTCAAAATCTCATATCGTTTTACACGCCTGTAATGAACGGCTTCCTTCTTATTAGTGTTCTCAGCAATTTTTATTTCCTCTGAACACTTTGCGTATTTTACCTTATCGAGATATAATTTGTTATCTGTCTTACTTGCTACGAACTCGTCCATTATTTCATAAAACCTTTGATGTACACTCATTTCGATTCATAAATTGCAAAATTAAACGAGCAAAAGAGGCCAGCGCGAGTGGGATACGGGTTGTGGGGGGCTGCAGTCTGCCCGCGAGTACGCCACAGTGATCTAACACGTTTCGACTTGTAAATTTTTTAACATTTACCGCATCTCTGAGGTAAATCCTTAGATTTACCGAGTGTATGTAGGTAAATGTCCGAAATTAACGATGATCATATGTAGAACATTTCGGACCTGAAGCTGGTAAAACTCTTTAATCTGAAGTCTTAAGATTTACTGTACTTCGGGCTTTTACAGTAACATCTATATTATTTAATAACTGGTACAAAATCACAAACAAGTTTTGAATAAGGCAAAATGTTCTAAAGTATCACTTTTCTGAGTTATGGGGTATCAAGGTAAACCGAGTAGCGCGGCGCTTGCCGTCGCTCGTAATTATTTTGTCACCATGACTAGTCAACTAGTGGCGATTAATTGCTGGCGTTCCTGCAACAAGAATTGGACGAAATGGACGAGGTGTCCGCAATCCAGATCGGCCCAACCAACTTCAGCGAGGAAAATATAGCTGCTTCCAAGCTGCTACTGTACAGCTCGGTAAACAAACCTGACCAAATAATGTCCCGCCGGCGCGGTGGCGTGACGGAACTAAGAAAAGCCTGCAGAATATTATCACGCTGTTAAAGGAGACCGACACTGACGGCGTTTGTGGCAAAGGACTAAACAAGCTTTTCCCCGTCACTTTCGACCACGTCGACCTCGACTCTTACGAGTCAATTGAAATTAAGACATCGTTTTTCTTAAGGCCAGCCTAGCGGATGTGCAGAAAAGATTAGATGCATCCCAAAACCCCGTTGCAGATTTGCGTAGAGTTGCATAAAACTGTAGCAGTCACTGGGTCACCATCGAGTCATCATCATCATCATCTCAGCCGAAAGACGCCCACTGCTGGACATAGGCCTCCCCCAAGTGTCGCCACATTGACCGGTCCCTTGCGACTCGCATCCACCGGATTCCCGCAACCTTCACCAGGTCATCGGTCCACCTAGTGGGAGATCTTCCAACGCATCGTCTTCCGGTTCGCGGTCGCCACTCCAGAACTTTTCGGCCCCATCGGCCATCCGTTCTGCGAGCAATGTGCCCTGCCCACTGCCACTTAGTTTAGCAATTCTTCTTCTTCACCATCGAGTGCATCTGATATAAACATGTGTATGTACATGTGGCGGAGTGCGCCTCAATTTATCGGGGCAAGTTTTGCGTCAGCAGTTATATCTCCGTCGTCACCGAACAATGCTGAGTGTACAGAGTGAGTGTCGGTGTCTGTCAGTCATACCGAAGGTGAATCGACTCGGAAGTCGATCGAGCGTGGGATTCAATACCAGAAATGGGGGTGATCACAATCAGCCCCCAAGATGTAGTTCGTTCAGTCCGTCCGTTACCTAATTGGAAATCTCCAAGACCGGCGCGCGGCGGGCTGCACAACTTCTGGATTTATTTTATTTATTTATTTATATGGCACTTCAACGAGTTACTCACTAAAGCATACATAAATATAGATCACAAAGGACATTGCTCAGCGCCCATACATTGTTCGCCCTGGAATCAAGAGCATCGGAAAATTATGTGTTGTGTTGTTGATCATTGGTTAACTCCTGTAAGATCTTATTTTTGTAGCGGACTAGCTTCAGAACAGATATATTTAAGAAAAACTATCAGATTTTGAGGTTATAATCTAACCATAACCACGACTACTACGTTTAGTTTTTCATAGCTCAGAGTGATTTTTCAGAAACAAAAACAACAGCCGTGTGTGTAAATGCAACTTGTAATTCTAAAATCTATTTAACATTACGTTTTGTATGTGTTAAAATAGAATCAGCGCGAAAGTATTTAACGTGAAAACATCCGCCATCTTTGTCAAACGTCATGTCGTTGTCGTATCGAAAAAGATTAGGGATGCCCAATCGATTGTAATAATCAATCGATTGAATTTTAACTGACTTGCGAATGAATGTTTCATTTTTTATAATCTGAATTCTGATTCTGATTCATAAAGTATACTTATTAGGTTTTTTAAATGAAAGTATTCAGGAAATAATAATAAATGGAATAATAGTGATTGTATGTTTATATTGTAGCTTCCATTTGCACTTTATTCGAAATTATTTCTAACAAAGTGCAAATAGAAGCTACAATAAAAACATATAATCACTATTCCATTTATTATTATTTCCTGAATACTTTCATTTAAAAAACCTAATAAGTATACTTTATGAATCAGAATCAGAATTCAGATTATAAAAAATGAAACATTCATTCGCAAGTCAGTTAAAATTCAATCGATTGATTATTACAATCGATTGGGCATCCCTAATCTTTTTCGATACGACAACGACATGACGTTTGACAAAGATGGCGGATGTTTTCACGTTAAATACTTTATAATGTTCATTTCAACAAAAAGCTAGTCCGTGCTACAAAAGTATTTGCAAAAAATATGATACAACAGGCAATGAATTATCGTGCATGTCCGATCCTTCAGTTGCACAGGGCGATTCTGGACATTGTCCTTTCGGTATAGTGAATTTGTCACTTACAGAAGTGCACAGGATGCCTACCACGAGCTCTTAACGCGATCCAGTTTAGGACCTAAACTGAACTGCAGTGCAAGTACGTAAAATTCGATAGGACTCGATTAGATACATTTGACAGTTATTCTCGATAAAATGAGTTTCTGACTCGATAAAACCTCATTTTATCGAGAATAACTGTCAAATTTATCAACACGAGTCTTATCGAATTTTACGTACTTGCACTGCTGGTACGTCTAATTCGTACCATGACGTCAGTTTAACGATTCAATTTTAGGCCATGCCATCTGACAGCGATTGACCTCAAACTGAGTCGCAAGTTTTGGTTTCATTCATTCATTTTGTACTTGTTTGGTACCATGACGTTCTTATAGCAGCTCAACTGAAAGGCTCAACTGTCAAAATAAGCGATTCAATAAAAGTTACTATTTCTCCACATAAACTGAAACGTTTGGTGAATATATTGACGAAAATATAGTTTTGTAGTGCTATTTTAGTGGAATTTTACAAAAACCAATGTAAGTGCACTTTAATCTTCCTTTATAAGTCTGAAATACCTATTTTATATGCAGGCGCTATCACAGCATTTGTTTTTCTTAACTTATTTCAGATGTCTGATGAACTACTTTTGTTTGAGTTTTTTGAGGAAGATTCTGCCTCACACTGTGCACAAAAACGTAAGAGGCTCCAGTTACGCGGCCAGTTGGACCCCTTCAATAACTTTGAGGATGCCGAATTCATTAGGCGCTACAGGCTATCCAAAGAATTAGTGCTCGATTTGTGCGCTGAGTTGACCCCGATGTTCAAAGAAGGGTACGTATCATAATCCCGAATTTTAAAAGACCGAATTTTAAAATACCGATGGACGAAATCCCGAAAATTGAAACGCCGAATGGTTGTTTGACCGAAAGTTTAAAATCCCGAAAGTACATTTGCCCGAAAGTTTAAAATCCCGAAGTTTATAAACCCTAAGTTTAAAATCCCGAAGTTTAAAATCCCGTAGTTCAAATACCCGAAAGTTCATTTGCCCGACAGTTTAAAATCCCGAAGTTCGAAATCCCTCTGTCAAAGTTGGAAATGAGGAGTTGGAGATGGTGGACGACATTTTAAAAGCACCCAAAATTCCGCTCTGTCTAAAGTCTCGCCTCTACAACCAGTGTGTCCTGCCCACAATGACGTACGCTGCTGAAACATGGACGCTCACGCAGGAGGTTGTGTACAAAGTGAGAGTTGCACAGAGAGCCATGGAGCGTGCCATGCTCGGCATAAAGTTAATAGAACGGGTTCCTAACGTCGAAATCCGAAAACGCACAAAAGTTTTCGATATTGGAAATCGCGTTACGGAACTCAAATGGAGTTGGGCATGACACCTAGCAAGGCGCAGGGATTACAGGTGGAGCAAGGCTGTCACCGAATGGCGTCCTAGAAATGGAAAAAGGAACGTGGGTCGTCCGGCGGCGAGATCGGCAGACGACATAGTTGCCGTCGGGGGAATAACCTGGATGAGGCTAGCGCAGGACCGTGGAAATTGGCACAAGAAGAGAGAGGTCTATACGCAGCAGTGGGTGAGTTCGGGCTGTGGACTATGAATAAAAAAGTAGGTGTACAGAACAACAGTTAAATACTGACAAAGTTTTGTTTTTTGTTCTTAAACTGAATAATTTAATTACTAACTAGCTGAAATCCTACACTGGCCAAAAATTTAATTTAATAGGAATTCTTTGAAATTATAATTCGCTATTAAGGATCACAGTCTAATACAAAGTTTAGGTTAACAATCATCTTTGGCTGTTAATACTTACTAATAATTTAAATTCTTACATAAATATTAGCGTATCACCAAAAGTAAAAAGATAGAGTGCAATTAGGTAACTTTAATTCTAAAACAAAGATAAAATAAGTACCTGTTGCTGTCAATATTAAGATTTAGATAGCAATTCATATCTTTTTCTTGCAATGCATCTCTTTATTTTATCTCTGGTGTTGTAGTATTCATATCCTATTTTATTACTACTTAATCAACAATTTTCGTGATTGTTTAATAAAATTACCAATTATTCTAGGTTTTATCAACAATTTAGAATCCCAGGAGTTTTGGGTTGCATCGACTGCACGCAAATCGCCATCATAAGACCCAATGAGCATGAAGATAAATGTTCAACTGGTAATGAAACTTTAAACAGTATTTACATCAAACTTTAACAATAATATAACATTTTAAACTATGGAACTACTAGGAACATTACTATGCATTTAAAACATGCATTAAACGCACACTATGTAAGCAAGCATATTACAAGTTGAGCGATTATATCGCTGATAAAAATGCTTGGCTCAATGCTGGTCCTGCTCCACAAGGACAGGGACTCAAAAATTGATAGCATTAAATGGTATTGTTGGAGCTGCTGAAGATTGTACAACTATCTTTGCATTGTATAGATACAATCTATTTAGTATTATATAAACGCATAGCCCATATTGTGTGAGTACTATGTACTAGAAAGCTATCATTCACTGGAAACCTACTTTAGTTTTTGACTTGAATGTGCCCTGGCGGTTGAGAGTATGCCATGCTCACTCAAATGTCTCGCTGATCATGGCGCGTGTGTCGGACCATTTAGTTCCCTTCAAAATGGTTGAGCTGAATGGTGCTGATCCATGCGTCATGTGCGTGAACGGGCGCTGTCAGTTGTGACTGGTCATCTCTTAGTCGCCATGGTTTATTTGAATTAATTATTTTGTTTTTGAGTTGTATTTTGTTTTTGTTTTGCTATGGACACTTTTAACGTGCACATCTTGCTACATTGTTCTCACATAATATAACATCTCAACATGAATGATGTAACCAAGATTTTATAACAATTTTTTTATTTAAAAGAGTGTCCATGGAGTTTCTTGCCCGTTCTTCTCCATAGAGATCTACGCTAGGGAATAGGCAACTACAGTACTTTCACAGTTTTAATGTCTTGTGACTGGGACTGTAGCTACATTTAATTTTCATCTTTGTTTCGACAATTCAAAAGTGCCTGTTATTGGCCTACTTGAAATAAATGCTTTGATTTTGATTTTGATTTTGATGACTGTGCGAATCCAAGTTAAAACTTTGGTACTTATCTTTACTTTATACATTTGTACTTCTTTTTATAAATACGTGATGCTAATATGTACATCACAAGTGTTGATGCCAGCTACGGTGGAGCTTCGCATGACTCTTTTATCTGGAATCAACAGCCAATTAAGGCGTATTTAAAGGCACTTGATGAGCCAACTTGGCTTCTTGATAAGAAATATTACTTACATTATAGGTTTTTACATGTAAATTTTTATATTCCAATATCATCTTTGATTTCTTTTTGATTCAGGATAATAAGTGAAATATTTCTTTACAGGCGACTCTGGCTATCCACTACGACCAAATAATTATGATGACACCGATATTAGATGCTGCGCCAGATACACCTGAGAGACATTATACAGATATGCATATCCGGGCCAGAAACATTGTTGAGGGGACAGTTGGGCTTCTTAAAGCACGTTTCCGCTGTCTGTTAGTGCACAGAGTGTCACATTATAAGCCAGAAGTTGCAGCCTCTATTGTAAATGCCTCAGGTGTTATTTTACACAACATTTGCAATCGGGCTAAACTTCCGGTTCCAGAACTAACAGATGCAGAGGTATACCAAGAAGCCCAAATGCAATATACCGATGTTAATGTTGGGGATGGCAGCCAACATCATCTACAGCAAGGAACGTGCACAAGAGCTAGGCTTGTTCATCGGCTGTGGGCAGCCCGGAAAGCCCGAAAAATTGTTTTTATATTGTATTTTAGCTGTTTTTTCATTTTGTATATATTGTAGAGGGTTGGGTAATTTTTTTTAAATACCATCAAAGTACTTGGCACAATGCATGAGTCAATGTGGCAATTATGTCGTCAAATTTTTTTTTTTTTTTGGGAATGTCTAACTGGTAGCAGGTTTAGTTTCAATCTTTCAGGAGTGACTGTATTTTGAAATATAAACTTATGTTCTTACCTAGTATTTAATATGCCTTTTATTTGTCTGAGTTCAAGAGCTATGTTTTCTAAAACTTGGTTTCTTAGTTCTTCAAGTCTAACTCTCTCCTCAGACATATTGACTAGTGCCTGCCTTGCTGTAGCTGCAGACATAGGTACCACTCGGCGCTGCCGCTGCCACCGACGCGGGGTACGGCGCGGGGTAGACGAAGCGCGTGGCACCACTGCTGGGGCTGATGGAGGGGGCGGAGTCTGGGCTGGCGGAGGGGACGGGGTCGTTGCTAGCGCGGGCGCGGGTGGTGTAGATGCCACCGCTGTCGGCTCAGGAGGAATCACTAGTACATCTAAAACTGGCTCTATGTTCCAGGGATGAGCCAGTATGCTCTCAGATAGCTCACTATGAGCAGATAATAGTGGAGCGCTCCCTGCCTCAGTTTTTTCTTCTATTGGCTGTAAAAACAATTGAAAGATGTTTATCAGATAGGTACTATATAGTGTATACAGGCCACAAATGCATTATCTTATATATCTTATATTATATTTATATATTATCTATATATATAAAATGGTAAACTGACTGACTGACTGACTGACTGACTGACTGACTGGGTGATATATCAACGCAGAGCCCAAACCGCTGGGTCTACAGATTCCAAATTTGGCATGAAGGTTCCTTATGTAGTCTAGGAGTGCACTAAGAAAGGATTTTTCAAAATTTACCCTCTAAGGGGGTGAAACGGGCCCCCAAAGTTTGTATGGGGAAACAAGATTAGTTAGACTATTTTATTCGAAACTTCACAAGAGTACTCCTATTGATAAATGAAAAGAAACGGGTTTCAGTTTTTTTCAAAATTCAACCCCTAAGAGGGGTAAATGGGGTGACAAAGTCTAAAACACAACGCACAGCCCAAACCGCTGGGTCTATAGATTCCAAATTTGGCAAGTAGGTTCCTTATGTAGTCTAGGGGTGCACTAAGAAAACATTTTTCAAAATTCTCCCTCTAAGGGGGTGAAACGGGCCTCCAAAGTTTGTATGGGGAAACAAGATTGATTAGACTATTTCATTCGAAACTTCACAAGAGTACTCCTATTGATAAATGAGTAGAAACAGGTTTCAGGTTTTTCAAAATTCAACCCCTAAGAGGGGTAAATGGGGTGACAAAGTCTAAGGCCCAGATTCACAGTCCTGACTTTACTTTACAGCAAAGGAGTCTTCACAAAGTAAGCTTTGTATTACCGAAGTATACTTTCTATTTATTCAATTTCAGAGACAGTTGCTTGACTTTCCTTAGAAAAGTACGGCTCCAAAGTAAAGTATAGGGAAAGATGTGTGGCTGTTACGTTTCACATACAAATGTTTTGGAGAACTTATTTTTAAATCAAGTTTTATTTCCTTAAAAAAATAGTTATTAACATATTATTCAAGACGAGTGTTTATATCGTGCTCTTACTTAGATTTATAATATTAATGTTATCATTTTACATGAAAAGTAAAGATTTTTGGAAAAAAAATATGTACTAAGTACGTGGAACGAAACGAAACATCGTTGACGTGTGGTTGACGTTCTGTTTGCTACTTGTACGTAAAAAATGTTTTTCATCTATATTATTTATTAACTTGATTCTATCTATGCATTACACGTTGACGTGCCAACTTTCGTGGCGAAGGAGCTACATAAGCAGCTGAAAGGGGGAAAGCAGAACCGTCGTCGTTGTGAAACCCTTCCGAGGAATCCGGTACAGTGCTGTCCAGCAAAGCAGGAGTGTGATGAGGACGGCTTCACCTTACTTCAGAAGAAGAAGAAGAAGCCTACTTGTCGCAATCAATGCGGTACTGGACTGTCAGGACCAAATATGCTGCTGCGTGCAGCGACACCAACGACGTTGCTGTATGTGTCTCGACTGCATCACTCCACGAAGGTTGAGGAGATCGTTGAGTACATGAAGGTCAAGACCAGCTGGAACTTGAGGGTCGAGAGGTTGGAGCCGCGTCACAACACCAACTTCAAATCGTTTGTGGTGCGAGTTCCGACACAATATCTCGACATGTTTCTCAAGGAAGTTTTTGGCCGAAGGGTGTAATCTACCGTCGTTTTCGCGGCAGGCTACGTGACACCGCACAGCGTATCACGACGCCGCCACTTCGTGTGTGATGATAGTTCATAGCTTATAAGTTAGATTTTTTATGCGTTAGTATATTTTTATGTTGTTATTTTGTGTATTTTATCTATGGGCCTAAAAATGCCTGATAATAAAATTATTGATTGATTGATTACTTTTGGACTCCCGATACTGCCTCACCAGTTAACTTGTAGTTTTTGACCTGCTGCTCGATATGGATAACGTCGGTAAAATTTACCAACTTTTAAATTAAATTGAAAATATCAGAAACCAGTAGACACAGCAAAATTGAAAGAAAACGAACGACGCGACGCAACCACCAACAATTGTGTTGGTGGTTGCGTCGCGTCGTTCGCAAACAATAAAAAATCACTTCGACATGATTTTTCGAATTATAACCCAACCAAAATTAAATGTGTTTCTTTTCTAGGAAACTAGTTTGACATGAAGGGCTACATTATTTAAACGCATAGTAATGCAAAGTTTACTTTGAGGCCAAAGTCATGATTATCGACTACTTAGCCTTTACTAAGCAAAGTACAATTTTTGGAAAGTAAAGTAGAGCTTGACAGGACTTAGAAATATTTTTTTGGGTGAAAGTAGACTTTTACATCAAAGTAAAGTCAAAGTGCGGTCTGTGAATCTCAGCCTAAAAATCAACGCACAGCCCAAACCGCTGGGTCTACAGATTCCAAATTTGGCAAGTAGGTTCCTTATGTAGTCTAGGGGTGCACTAAGAAAGAATTTTTCAAAATCGGGTGGATTTTGAAAAAGGGGTGAACCGGGCCTCAAAATTTTGTAAGGGGAAACAAGATTGGTAAGACTATTTTATTCGAAACAAAAGAGTACTCCTATTGATAAATACAAGATAGCGCCGAGGAAAAGTGTTTGTTTTTCCATCTCGGGTGTCGTTTACATGGTTTTCGAGGTCGCTGATTACAAAAATGAGATCGAAATGGCATTGAAGTAAATTTTTCGTCGTTTTCATGTTTTTTGGGGTCGCTGATATCGAAAATGAGGTCAAAATGAAAATCCAAGATGCCGTCTAGGGTTTTTTTTTTAATATTTCCGTCATGGGTGTCGTTTGCGTGGTTTTGGGAGTCGTTGATAACAAAAATGAGGTCAAAATGAAAATCCAAGAAGGCACCTAGGATTTTTTTTCGTTTTTCCTTCATGGGTGTCGTTTTCATGGTTTTCACTGAACACAAATCTAAATTTTCTTTAATTTTTGTTTGTCCTCGTAGCTACGTATCGTTATGTAATTTACCGGCCATAGTAATTCCATCCTAGACAATAATTTAAGATTTTACACAATACTTCTGCAAATTTCCTCTGTTCTGCTTTGAAACCAACAAATTTATGAGCAACCCAGATATGTATATCTTTAAAAGTCTGCTGGATCTTGAATTTTACTTACTCTTTGTTTTGCGCAATGAAATTCTTTCATTTTTTAATTAAAATTACCCCCAATTCAACGCGAGCAAAGCCGCAGACAAAGCTATCTAATACATCAAAATCTCGTGTCACATTGTTTGTTATCGAAGTCCTCCGAAACGACTTCACCGATTTTTTTTGTGTATTTTTGGGAGGTCAGAGAACAAGTTGAAGGCTACTTTTATACCTCTAGGTGACAAGGGTGGTTTACGCGGACGAAGTCGCGGGCAACAGCTAGTAATAATAATAAATAAATTACTTATTCTTCATGCATTTTCTACTACAGTGCACAATTGAACTCGAAATAAGAATAGAATAATTAATTGATTTAGTCAACCTACCAAATGATATCAAAATATTTACTCAATACTAATTATTTGAATAGTTGTAGCCGTTTGAACATAGGCCTGTCCCTGTGCTAACGCTGTGCAATGTTGCAGGTGCACAGCCGGTCGGAGGGCGCCACGTGCGGGCCGGTGATGGCGCAGGGCGGCGTGCAGGCGCTGGAGGCGATGCTGTTCGCGCTAGACGCGGCGGCGCGCGCGGGCCTGACACCGCCCGCCGTGCGCCTCGGTGCTCACGTGCTCGACGACTGCGACAACGACACCTACGGCCTCGAGATGGCGCTCGACTTCATCAAAGGTACAAACAGCGCATATTACTCAAACTTAAGCACCAAACAAAATTCGAAATATTTACTCTTTGCTTTGATCAAAGTAACATGAATAAATGTATGATATATTTATATTATACTAGCTGACCCGCGCAACTTTGTCTGCGTAAATTGAGATGTAAGCTTTCCTATCTTTCAAATTGGGTCAAAATGCACACGGCGGTGTACAAATTTGATTAAAATCGGTTAAGTAGTTTAGGAGTCCATCGCGGACAAACAACGTGACACGTAATTTATGTATATTATTAAGATAAGGTCCCACTAAAATAGATGGACACCATTATTTTGTTTTTTTCGGAAATTCCCTTTTACTGGTTAGGTGTAAGACCTTGCTTTTAAGGCTGATGCTTCAACGTTGCCCGCGAAATTCAAATTTGCAGGCCAGTGCTCAGTTGTATGTTGATGAAAATATCGTTCGCAACTGTGAGACAAGAGAACCAAGGTCACCGACGTAGCCCGAAGAATTGCTAAACTTAAGTGGCAGTGGGCAGGGCACATTGCTCGCAGAACGGATGGCCGTTGGGGCCGAAAAGTTCTGGAGTGGCGACCGCGAACCAGAAGGACTAGGTGGACCGATGACTTGGTGAAGGTTGCGGGAACCCGGTGGATGCGAGTCGCAAGGGACCGGTCAATGTGGCGACACTTGGGGGAGGCCTATGTCCAGCAGTGGGCGTCTTTCGGTGGAGATGATGATGATAATGATGATGAACTGTAAGACATAGGTATGTAGTTACAGAATTATGATCATCAAAATTATCAATACAACCCTTCAAGTTCACAAACGAATTTTTAAAGGTCAAAGTCGTACGTCGACCTTTATGAGCTTGTCCCACAATCGCGAACGATATTTTCATCAACATAAGTACAGCCTAGCACAAATTCGTTAGTTGAATTTCGCGGGCTACCCTGACGCTTTCACCTCAACCAAAATTGATATTTCTAGGTCAACCGGAAGTACCCTATAAGCTTGAGGTCGAAAACCTATATGGTAGTTCCCGTTGACTTAGAGTCACGAAATTTGGTGAGAATCCTTGCGAATGTCTTACAGCACATGAAAAGGGAAAAATCTGAAAACCGTAAATGTGTAATTATAATGATAAATGATATTTATTCAGCAAGTAGTTTTTCTCAAACACTTTTACACTTTCTCTGCTATGTGACGCAGACGAAGTTGCGTGGGTCAGCTAGTAAGTCAATAATCTATGAATACTGCTCAATCATATTTCATAACTCCTGTAATCCCGAAAGGTCCCTAAAAGGTGTACCTACCTAAAAGTACACACTCATTTCGCCTGTTATATTTGTCTTATGTGAAAAGGTGCGAGCCTATTGCCATCAACTGAGCACAAGTCGAAGCTTCGTGAATGTAACTATAAATTCCTCATCCTAATGGTAAAAGCCCAATAGCACTTTGCCCGTCCCAGGAATCGAATCCAGGACCGATGAGGTATCAAAGGTATACCTAATAAGAGGCAAAGACGAATTCCTGGTATTATGTCTACGATAGATGATATTCCTAGAGCTCCTTGACACATGGCTCCTTCCGAGGGGCATCTTTGCGTATTATTTCCGTCACTGAGCAGCTGTACTGAGAAATAAATGATAAATGACTTTTATTCAGCAAGTAGGTTTTCTCAAACACTTTTACACGTAATTTTTTTTAAACTAGATGGGGCCGGTGTTTCGTACCTGCTTACTCTGAGAAGAAACAGCCGAAACAAACTCAGAGGTCATAGTCTCTTTTGAAGTCCAGACAATCTTGCTTAATTCACATGCGGGCTATGCAGATTAGTGTCTGAGATGGTCTTTTGAAGAAAGAACCACATAAATTTGAGTGGACCTGTCCAGTCAGGGCAAGCATTTGTCAGTTATCGTGTAGCTCGACTTATAACTCAAGGAGCTCAACGAAACGACGAACAATACCAAAGAAAGGACATTTGGGTAGGTCGCTTATAGTACCCAAACTGCCAGACAGTCGTGGGAAAAAAAACCAAAATGTAACCCACATGGTCCTCATATTCACAATTATTAAATAAAATAAATAATAATTTGCAAAACGAATGTTAATAAAAATACGATAAGTATGTCAAATACACACATAAAATAAACAAAAAATGTAATAAAATACTGAACTAAGTATTCATGTCAAATCATTCAATGTCACAGTGTATAAAATTTAATAAAGGAATCAAGCCGCGTTCCCACTAGGCAACATTTGGCGCGCGACACGTGACGCTCAACATGTTCGGCAGCGTTGCACAACATCGCGCGACGTTGTCAGCTGGCGCGCAACATGACAAAACAAAACAAAAGTTGCTAAAAAAAAGTTCCGCGGTGACTTTCAACATGTTGGGCAACTTGTTGTGCAACATGTTGCGCGTCAATTGTTGCCTAGTGGAAACGCGGCTTCAACAAAGTCCGAAATTTCAACATTCACAGAGCAAATTTCATTGGAGCAGTTTAAATCCAAGCCTTTTTATCTTCGAGATAGTGATTGACATGATAGAAGGCTTTCAGGCATAGCTTCCGTTTTATAAACGATTTGAATTTATTCAGTCTTAGTGCTTGAATATGGCTCGGAAGTTTATTGTAAAAACGTATACATTGGCATCTGAACGTACCCCCTATTTTTTGAGCCTCGTTGCAGGAACAACAAATTTGTGTTTGTTCCTCGTACCTAAATAGGTACGAGGAACAAACACAAATTTGTTGTTGTTGTTTTTAATTTGTCTAAAAATACAGTGATATCCACAACATAAATATGTTGTGGATATCACTGTATTTTTTAGACAAATTAAAATTTTTGTGTGCGTACAAAAGGTTTTCATAAATTAACTGAGAGGGCACACTAAAAATATTAATCTCTTTAATTTTTTCTCTGAGGGATTATCTGGGACTTAGTTTATAAATTGAACGAATTGCCCTTTTTTGTAAAACAAATATTGTTTGAATATCGGCGGCATTGCCCTACAAGAGAATACCGTACGACATCACGCTATGGAAATAACTAAATTAAACTAAACGAGCTGTCTCTAAATCAGTTAAGTCACGAATTCTTCTAACGGCGTATACTGCAGAGCTAAGTTTTTTCAACAATTTGTTTATATGCGGGCCCCACTGAAGCTTGGCATCCAAAGTAATGCCTAAAAACACTGTGCTATCTTCCGGTTTCAACTCTTCATCCTTAATTAGTACAGTAGTTTCCACTTGTCTACATGGGGTATCGTAAACTTAATACATTTCGTTTTTTTTTTTTTTATTTAAGAGTAGATTATTAGCATTAAACCAATTAACGACTTTTGCCAGGGCGCTATTAACATTATCCGTAACTGGCTGCTGACGTTTAAATAAAGAGAAGTGTCGTCTGCAAATAATACTACGTCATGATTATCCTTTATGAGGTAAGGCAAGTCATTTATATAAATAAAAAACAAAAATGGACCGAGAATAAAATTGAGCCCTGGGATACCCCCATTTTTACTACGGATCTGGGTGATCTTTTCCCGTTAACATCAACTCTCTGAATCCTATCACTCAAATATGAAGTAAGAAGATCCAGAGAGGCGTTACGGATTCCGTAGTGGTGTAGTTTCAGGATTAATGTTTCATGAAGAACGCAATCGAAAGCTTTAGATAAATCGCGAAAAATCCCAAAGCGTCGCATTTGTCCTCCCAGGCATTATAAATGTGTCCTAAAAGTTCAACACCGGTATAGTTGAACGACTCCTTGTAAAACTGAACTGTTTTTTTATGCAATAACTTATGTTTATTGAAAAAACTTTGCATTTGTGCCAAAATTAATTTTTCAAAAATTTTGCTAAAGTTGGATAGTACTGGAATGGGTCTATAATTAGTGGGGTCGGATGTACTACCCGATTTAAACAATGGTATTATTTTACTATAATTCATTAGAATGAATGTAATGTTGATAATGTTAAAAATGCAATGCCAATTACGAATTTGTTATAATTACGATAAATTAAGTGTATATTTGTTTCATGTATTTATGGTAGAATTAAAGGCTTTTTTATTTTTTATTTATTTATTTTTTATAATTCATTAGATCAGGAAACTCACCACGGTCAATACAATCGTTAATTATAACAGCTAAAGAAGGAGCTACAACGTTTATAATGGATTTAGCAACGTCCACAGAATGACCCCATAGATCGGCGGTCTTTTTAATATTTAAGGTGTGAAAAGTTTTAATAATATCTTTAAAGGTGACTTATTGAAAGGTAAATTCGGAATCACAGACTGAAACTTTTTCCCTTAGTAAAGACTCGGCAGCAGCAGGTGACGAGCTAAGCGATTTAGTTGTCGATACGGGAATCTCTGCAAAGAAATTTTCAAAGGCTGTGGCAACTTGAGTGTCTGAATTTAAAATATTATCGCCAATAGCAAGGCTGTAGTCACTATTTCGGTTATAAGACCTTCCCGTTTCGCTATTAATAATGTTCCATGTCATTTTAATTACATTACTACTATTTTTAATTTTTGAACTCAAGTAACGTGACTTTGCTAATAAACAAACATTTTTAAATAATTTAGAGTAATAATAATTCATAACGTACAAATTAAATTCTACTGTGTTAGTATAAGTCCACTCTTCATACAGTCGTTTTCGACTCTTATGAATATCAATGGTGGCCCAGTCATTGAAAGAAGCGTTACTATTTACCGAGATTGTCTTATGGATAAATGTGGTTTCAAATTGTGCGCAATACATGTTGAAAAAATCGTTATAGTGTTGATTGGGATCATCATTGTCTCTCCACAAAAGTGGTAGTTTTGATAAAAGTTTAGTTTTAAAAGTTTCCAGGCGATTTTTACTTTTTGGATTAACAATGATATCCTTTTTTAACCGACTTCAAAAAGGAGGAGGTTCTCAATTCGTCCTTTTTTTATTTTTTTTTTATGTATGTTCTCCGATTACTCGAAGATGGTTGGAGCGATTTGAATTATTCTTTTTTTTTTTGAAAGAAAAAAGGTGCCATAATCATCAAGTCGGGATCTGATGATGGGATCCTGGAGAAATTGAGAGAACTCTTCAAATTTTATAGGCACACAAATATGATTTGGGTAGATTTTGGAATAGTACTTTCTTAAAGAGGTCCCATTTCAATTTGGTGAAGATCTGATGAAGAACTTCGGAGATAGGCAACGGAACTCCTCAATAAATGATAGCAAATGGACTGGGATTGCTGAAATCTCATGTCTATCTATTGTTGACACCAGTTCATAATATAACATCACGCCTCTACGCTGTGAATGGGTAAGCACAAGTGAACCACTAAAAAGTGATTATTAAAATCTTTTTTTACAAGTAATAAAACCAACTCCAAAAAAAAACAAAAATGTGAAAAATGTCTTTAACTTCAGAAGTCGGTGACAAAAAACTAAGTAAATCGATCAAACAAAGGTCACCGACTTCTGAAGTTAAAGTTATTTTTCACTTTTTTTTTTTGGAGTTGGTTTTATTGACTTTCTTGTTTACATTTGGAATTGTGATCAATTGCCCACAATGATCTGAATCTATTAAATTAATAACTACCTTTTGGGTGGGGATAATATCAGTGTAAATATTATCTAGGCAAGTGGCACTAGTAGTGCACTATTCTAGTGGACTCGAGAAATTTATTTTCAAGATTGTATGACTGAAACAGGCTTAAAATTTTTGTACATAGCCCAGAATTTTCTAACAAAGTAATATTAAAATCAACACAAGTGATTATAGAATTCTTAGAAGTACAGATTATATGCAACACTTCATCCATTACCTTTTCAAAACAATCATACAACCCTGAAGGAGGCCTGGAGTTGAATAACATAAAACGGCGAAACTCATCGGTTTAAAGAAATTTATTTCTCATAAGAACATACAGTCCGCTTATAATGAGATACAAAGTAATAAAATTATACAGTACAATACGATTTCCTCCGGAGTATTAGAAATTACAATGTACATACATATTCCTTCAGCTTATTTTTAAATATGTTCACGGCGACAAAACGGCTGATCGGATCGTTATGAAAATTGGCAAGGAGATGTATTTCAACCTAGGGAAAGACATAGGCTATATATTATCACGCTAATTACTTACGGGGGTGAGCAATATGCATTTCGTCTATATTTGTCAACTGTTTGACAACCGTCATAACATGCATTGTAATAGAATAACTATTTTTAACACATTGTCATTAGAACAAATAGCCCATCGGTGACGGCTACCGCCTTTCGAACAATGAGTCGCAAGTTCAAGCCTCAGTTATAAGACATGCGAATACATATTGATTTTGTTTAATGCTGTAAGATTTCCGATAGTAACTTTGGTTCGCACATTCAAAACCCACACGGTTTTCACTTTTTGTAACAAAGTATTTTGTTTTTTTTTTTAAGCTTTAAGATTTCCAAATCATTGTTTAAACAAATACTTTTTTTAACACTTAAACGACAGTTTGGGAATCACTTATTTCAAATAATAAATCTGTAAATATGGCACTTAAGCTGTTAAAGGATCACACACGGAACCCTTTTTCTACTATTTCATAAGTGTTCGTCTATGTCTGTGTGTCTCTACGTAGCCCTTTTGTTATAGCATCTTGTGTAAATTATAAAACCAATGTGGTTCGATTCAATGCACAAATTAATATTGTGCATAACTTAGAGAAGGTTTCCATTTTTGTTTCTTTGTAATCGGTGCTCTCCATCAAAAGATATATTATGACTTTAAAGTTTTTAAGGAGAACTTATCATCATGATCTAAGGATACGAGTACATGCAGTGACATCTATTGAATCAAAATGGTACTAATGAATAAAAATCACAAGATAGAGAAGAAGAGAATAGTCAACATGACCCTGCTTTCAAAATCTGCATAGCCGGTAGAGTATCTGTTCGACCGCTTTCCATGCATATGTTCTAGCAGTTTAACTTCGTGCTCTATAGTTAATAGCGTTGTTCATTTGACTCCATTTTCTGAATCACGGTGTTATGATTTTCCGCGAAAGAATGATACTGACATTCGCCCGTTTCAGATGTCTCAAGTTTTTTTTTTAAGAGGTTTTTAATCCAACGCCTGTTTTTCTTTATGTATTGGTACCTATATTATGGCTGAGCAATACTTAAATGACGTGATGAAAGTTGTAAGAATCCCCTGAATGTGAGTCGCACGAGACCCGTCAATGTGGCGACAAATGTCCAGCATTAGACGTCTTTCGGCTGAAATAATGATGAATGATGATAATTCCAATGGAGTAGGGCAGGTCACCTAGCAGGATGCTGTGATTACAGGTGGAGTAAAGCTGTGACCAAGTGGCGTTCTAGAAATCGAAACAGAAGTTTTGGTCGTCCAGAGGTGAGATAAGCAGACGATATTGTTGCCATTACGGGAATATCCTGGATGAGACTGGCACACGAGCGTGGAGCTTGGCACAAACAAAGAGAGGCCTGTACCCAGCAGTGGGTGAAGTCGGACTATGGATGATGATGATTATGACGTATAACTTTTACCAGAGAAGTCCGATTGTCATGATTATTTTTATTGAAAAGCGTGTATCGCAAAGTTTGTCTCATTTTATATTGAAAATAGTCGTGTTCAAATCAAAGTCACGCACTTCTGATTTTTCAGATTCATGTACGTATTGTATAATCATCGCATGCTGAAACATCGTGAGGAAACCAGCATGCCTGAGAGATATTTGATCGACGGCATGTAAAGCCAAGACTGAGGACTTTGGGCGGCATAAAAACTCTCACACCAGGTTAGGCACTAACCACACGATAAAGAAGAAGATCGTGTTGGGGCTTATTTCATAAACCTTTTTGACAACTTTAGACCTGGCTGAAGTTTAACTGTGATCGAAGGTCTAGCGATGGAGACGTAAGACAGTCACAAGAGGTCCGAAACAGTTTACAGCAGCTATATCGTGTGTCGGCTCATTTCATGCACCTTGATCAAGTTTATACTTGAGACCTAGCTGGAGTATGAGTATCATCGAAGGTCTAACGATGGACACGAAAGGCAGTCGCAAGAGGTCCGCAACACTTCAAATCTGCTCTATCGTGTTTATTTCGTACACCTTGATGAGAACTTTTAAACCTAGCTGGAGTATGACTGTCATCGATGGTCTAACGATGGAGACTGAAGGCAGTTGCAAGAGATCCTCAACAGTTTACAGCAGCTATATCGTCATTGGGCTCACTAACGCACCTTGATGAGAACTTTAGTAATAGCTGGAGTATTACTGTCATCGAAGGTCTCATCGGCTCGGCTCGGCTAGGAGACGAAAACATTTGCAAAAGGTTTTCAAGAGTTTACAGCATCTACATTTACGTGTTGTGTTGACCTGCTTGGAGTATGACTAACATCAAAGGTCTGACTTTGGAGAAGGAAGGCAGATGCGATAGGTCCGCATCAGTTTGAAGCAGCTTTAACGTGTCGCGGCTCATGCCAAGCCACTTGATGAAGACTTTCGACCTACCTGGAGTATGAAATCGTCGAGTGCCCAAGGATAGAAACGTAAGGCAGTCGAAGGAAGAGCCCATAATTGAAAAAACAAAAGTATAATATTTTGGCGCTAATGTAACTATTCGAGAAAAAATAAATTGTTACTTACTTGAATCTGTACTAATATTATAAAGCTGCAGAGTTTGTTTGTTTGGTTGGTTGAACGCGCTAATTTTAGGAACTGTTGGTTCATCTTACGCAGACGAAGTTGCGCGGGTCAGCTAGTATTTAATAATTTAGTTTTTTCATAAATGGTTTTTGTTGGAGTTAGATAATTATAATGAAACAAAGCTTTAATTATTTTATTTTGAACTCTTTGAAGTGAATTTAAGTTAGTTACTGCTGCGGAACCCCATATCTCAATTAAATATTCTAAATGCGATTTGACTAACGAGCTATAAATCAAAGTACGTACTTTATTTGGTATACAGTTTGCTACTTTCCGTAATGCTCCCAATAACGACGTTAAGGCGACTACACGAGCTAAACGCGAGTTTTATAATTACTAAAAGCATATGATTCACTGCTATAAACAAGACCAGAAAAATATATGATATTCTTCAGGATATATGCTAGCATGATACTGTTTTGAAAACATAATACAATTAATTTGGCTCGATAAAAAGAAATCACGAACTTACCTCTAAAAATATCTTTCAAACAATAGAAAACATACTAATATGCATGCGATCATTCTGATTTTTTGGCAAATAATTCTACAAGCAATATATCAGCATGATACTGTTTTAGTTTTTTAATCCAATCAATAGTTTTTTTGTAAATCGATCGAAACCACTCATTTCGCGCTATTTGGCCCGCAGTGGCTGACGTAACAACCACTTTGTAGTGCAAGCTGATTAGAACTTTATTCTAACAGCATTTCAAACAAAGTTTGAACCACCACAAATAGAGTTGCTAATTTAGCTCGTATAGGCGCCTTAATTTACTTCTGATGTGGTCGATGTGTAATTTCCAAGTTAGTTTTTCGTCTACCCTCAATCCCAGATATTTTTCATTGGTTGATCGTTTTATTGTTTCGTTATTTATTTTAAGTGGCGAGAAATCCGGTATGCGCTTGTTTTTGGTGGTAAAAATCATGAATGAGGTTTTCGAAGTATTAATTGTAAGAAGGTTGTACTTTAACCACTCGCTTATTAGATCAAGGTCATGTTGAGCGTCCTTTATAATATTAGGAATTGATTTGTCAAAGTAAAAGAGACAGGTGTCATCTGCATATAGTGTTAGGTGTCCCGTTAACCCTATTTTATTAATGTTGTTTATATAAATCAGGAAAAGTAACGGACTGATAATTGAACCTTGGGGACAGCCATATGAGATAGTTTGAAACGAGCTAGTGTGATTATCTCCTATTTTAACAACTTGACGCCTATTCTCCAAATACGACTTGAACATTTTATGTGCCGTACCTGTAACACCTATGTTATCTAGCTTCTGAAGCAGTTTTTGATGACTCACGGTATCGAACGCTTTTTTTAAATCAATGAAAATTCCTAAGGCATAGCGTTTTTGATCTATGTGTGTTTTAATTTTGGTTACTAGATCCGTTGCAGCAGAGAGAGTACTTGTTTTTGGGCGAAATTCATATTGTTCGTTTATTAGAATTTTTTTGTGTGTCAAATAGTTATTTAGGCGGCTATATAATATGCGTTCGAATATTTTGGACATTACAGGTAACACTGACACTGGTCTGTAGTTGCTTGGGTCAGTTCTCTTTCCAGATTTGTAAATAGGACTGACCCTAGCCACTTTTGAGGGTGTCGGGAAAAGTACCTTGTAGTAAACAGGCATTTATGCAGTTAGTCAACTGCTCAACGATTATATTTTTCAAACATTTTATTGCCTTAGTACTAATACCGTCTAGACCAGTGCTAGTGTTACTATCGAGGTCGTCTATGATTCTAATTATTTCCTCCGTGGTGCAAGGCGTTAGTTCGTTTAGTGTTATGTCATGTGTATAGGTGTGATCGTACATTAATGTGTCGCCCGTATTTGTGTGATATATGTCTGGTATTTTTTTTTGCTAAGTCTGCGCCTATAGATGAGAAAAAAGAATTGAACAAGTCACATATTGAGTTACCTTGTTAGAAGTCCAGCGTTTGACATTAGTTTAGGAGGAGCAGCGTTGTCTTTGATTTTATTCCATCCTAAGTTATTAATCAGTTCCCACATTTTTTTTGGTTGATTTCTGCAGCTTTGAAATAAATCGTAGTAATAGGTCTTCTTATTCGTGTTTGTTAGCATCTTCACTTCATGTTGTTCTTTCTGGAACTTTTTCCGTAAACAGTCATTATCTGGGTCCACTTTAGTTTGTTGCCATAAACTATTTCGTAGATTGATTGCGTTTATAATGTTCTGATTAATCCAGTCTTGTTGGGGGAGATTAAGAATTTTGATCTTATCTATTTTGTTCTTGTCTATCTGTTCTGAGATAAATGTCTCTAGTTGGTTGTAGTCGTGGTCGTTCCTGCATTTTGCTGTTAATGTGTTGTTGTACAGATTTTCGTAATTCAGTGCCTTATAAAGTTTCTTTTTGTTTTGTTGAGGAGACAGACTTCCTATTTCTAGATAAATCTGCTTATGGTCGGAAAGACTTGATTCAATTATCGATATGCTGAGAGGATGGTTGTTTATATTAGTACATACATGGTCCAGTGTAGTGTTTGTTGTGGCCGTGTCACGTGTGCTGTAAGATTTGTTGATTTTATTTATTATTCTATAGCCGGCTTCTTGGACTCCATGTTGGTATTTGGATACATTACTGTTTGCATTTAATAAGTCTATATTGAAATCTCTAAAAACTATTGATCGTTTTCGTCGCTCCAATTGGGATGAATAAATATATTTCTAAAAAGTTGTTAACGTTGGTATCCCCCGGTTTATAGATCGCTCCAATATATAATGATAGTTTGTTTATATGTATCCATAAATAGTGGTTTCCGATCTCACATAATTCTTCAGTTATATCATATTTAATACTATCGTGCACATAGATGGAAACTCCTCCGCCTTAACAATTCTGTCTATAGTTGTAGATATGATTATAGCTAGGTAGTTGGTATAGTTTAATCGCATCAGACTCTGAGTTAATCCACGTCTCAGTGAAAATCAATAGGTGAGTAGTCATTCTTATGGCCTTTAGGATGCATTTTATTTCATCGAACTTTCCAGGCTTGCGGATACTGCGTAAGTTCGCATAGAGAAATCTTATCGAAGACGGATGCAATGGAATGTCCTCATATTTATTTACTAATTGATGGCATAATTTCCCAGAACTATCCGTGGGTTTTGTATTTTGTAATGGGGTACTTTTCAATTTTTTTTGGTTTACAGCAACTATTGTAGGTGTTCCTTTCACATATTTAATAGTGAGGTTTTTTTCACCATCTAGTGTACGCATTATTAGCTCTGCCTTCAGAGATTCTAAGTATTGTTTTTAACCGACTTCAAAAAGATTTTTTATGTGTGTTTGTTACGCGATTACTCCGCCAATTATAAATGGATTTTGATGGTTCTTTTTTTATTTGAAAGATTATACTCCTGAGGTGGTCCCATTTAAATTTGGTGAAGATCTGTTGCTGGTCTTCGGAGATACACAATGGAACTCTTCAAAAACAGACAGCAAATCTGTCGTTATTGCGGCAATCGCTTGGATGTTTATTGTTTATACAAAATCATGACGTAACATCACGCCTGTATGCTATGAGGGGGTACGCAGATGTGTACAGTATACATTTCGATTTCTCCCCCATTTGTGGAGCGATTCTCAAAATTCTTTTTTTATTTGAAAGAGTATACTTCTGAGGTGGTCCCATTTCAATTTGGTGAAGATCTGATGCTGGTCTTCGGAGATACACAATGGAACTCTTCAAAAATAGACGGCAAATCTGTCGTTATTGCGGCAATCGCTTGGATGTTTATTGTTTATAAAACATCATGACGTAACATCACGCCTGTATGCTCTGAGGGGAACGCAGATGTGTACAATACACCCAGATTTCGACAGTTTAGGTATGTTAAGTTCCATTTATTGCGGATAAGCCTATTACCATGACAGGTATTGATTACAATGTAAAATAAATGCTTGTAAAATATTTGTAGATATTAGAACTAAAAACGGAAAAATAAAAAAAAACTTTTTTGCAAAAAAATAAAACACAAAAATAACAAAAAGAAAAACACTAAAAAGTGAAAAATAAGTCGGTGACAAAAACATTATATCAATCAAACAAATGTCACCGACTTCGAAGCTTGACCTTTGTTTGATTGATTTGGTGTTTTTGTCACCGGCTTCTGAAGCTAGTTATTTTTCACTTTTTAGTGTTTTTCTATTTGTGTTATTTTTGTGTTTTTTTGAAGTCGGTTTTATTTTTTTTGTTTAGGGGTTTGATCAGAAAAAATCTGCATGTTTTCAGGTAGTTTGGATCTATTTTTTAACAGGTATTTGGCAGTCTCGGAATTTCCGAAATAAACTTTTACGGGTCGATTCTTGTTTTGCACATATTTTCCTAGTCTTTGAGACTTGATCGGATTAGGGCAGTCTTCAAAAAGCATTGTAATTAACTTCATTACTTCCTGATTATCGTGGTGTTGTCTTGATTTCCAGTTTTTGTCGTTTGTTTCCGGTATACCCACAATCACAATATTTTTCTCGCGGTCGCATCGATCTTTAAGTAATAGGATGAGGTTTTCGTGACAATTGACGGGCGATTTTAGTGCCGAATATTTTGTGTGTTCATTTTTGATTTGGGATATTTCGGTTTCTATATTTTTTATTTTGTCCTCGGTGGCGATTGTTTTCGCTTTGATATTTGCTATTTCTGTATTTGTATGTCCGAGCTGTTGAGAGAAATTTTCAGTAGTTAGTTTTATTGTCTTAATTTCGCCCTTGATATCAGATATTTGTTCTTTAATTTGGTTTAGGTTTTCAGTTTGTGTTTTGCCAAAATTGGTTAGGAAGTTCATCATTTCCATGCGGAAGTTCAGGAAGTCCTTTTTATAATCAGTTTCTTCTGTACGCTCCTTCCGCTTTCTTGAAGTAATGTTAGCTTGTAAGTCTTCAAGCTTGAAACTCATAATGTTACTTACAAAATATCTTCCGTGATTGACAGAAGATATCCCGTAAACGACATTTTAAGTTTAGTTGTGAACCTTGATAGCTTAAAACAATGTTTATAAAAAACTGAATTTACTATAACAAACTTATTATTTGCGGTTGGTGCAATAGCTGTTTCATGTGATCAAACAGCAAAGTTAAGTTTTTCTTTTGAAAAGTTTGTACGGAACCCTCGGTGCGCGAGTCCGACTCGCCCTTGACCAGTTTTTAGGGATATAATTATTTGATCCTCTAAAATCTAATTGCTGTATTGGAAATGATCACTTAAAATTAAAAGTTTTTTTTGTTATGTTTAGTGTTTATATTAATTTTATTATTGCGTGTATAAGGCGCAAGGGACACAGAAAAGACGTAAGTCCAGGACGGGGCGCCGACAAGGCGCAGACGGGGCGCCGCGCCGTCGCATATAGAAAAGACGAGGCATGGGCCGGGCGCGGACGTGACGCCGGGCGCCACGAGAGAAAACAGCTCGTGTCCCGGCACCCGCGCCCCACACCGCCCGCACTCCAGTTCTCACCCGTCCCTCGTCTGCTCGCGCCCAGCGGCGCCCTTGCCTCGTCTTACGTCGTCTTTTCTATGTGTTTTACAACAGGGCGCAGACGGGCAAACGTCGTTTCCGCGCCCGTCCGCACCCTGTTCTGTGTCAGTCTTACCTATTTTCTGTGTGTCTTGCGACTTATACATAATATTGATCTATGGACAAATTAGAAATGAATTGCATTCATGGTAACATGATAATTATCTATACTTAAGAGACCGGCGGAGCATGCGTAGTTCATGCATACGCAATACACCAGCGTAGCGGGAATTCGAACCTTAGTTATAATTGATGATTAAACGAACTTACTTGTACGTGAAGTTCGATCATTATTATACGAAGTGCTTCGTTCGAAGAGATTACATTATTACATAGTATTATTATTACATAGTTTCATTAAAGTTTAATCATCATCTGTATTATTAATAATAGCTCTTGCTAAGACCGACGGGTCATATTTAGTTATATTTCTCTGATAAAATTTGAAAAAAGTATCTGAATTATTAGACCAGCCAGCGGGTGGAGGCGTGTCTCGTACTATGCGCCGAGAATTTGGATACGTCAATCCCGCTCGCATGGAGCGTAGGTACTCTTTATCCACAACGTCTGTGTGGTCGCCGCTTTATGGGGCTTTTTGCATCCGATAAATAAAGTATCATCTTTACGTAACAATGAAGTTTTATTAATGTAATCAACCTATGTCTGTGCAGGACATATTTCATTTTTCTGTGAAAAGTAAGGCAATACCAAGAGAGGTTGATTGGTTCCTTGTTTTGATGTGTTTATTAAGTCAGGTATTTTTATTATGATTTCGTAAGGTTTGATTTCAATGTTCTTTATATTCATTTTCGAAAAGGTCTGGAGCCTATGGGCCGTAACAAGAGCTAAAAAGGTTATAATTTTTTTTGTCAATTCATCTAGCAATAATGTTTCAAAGATAACAAGTAGCTAAGTGAGTTAGAACGCATGAGGTATCCCACGTTACATTGTATCTAGGCATGGGTGGACGTAAACGGAACACACCTTTGAAAAAACCTTATTATTCTGTCATCTTTGGAGACACTTGGACCCAATGTCAAGGATAGGGCCGATCTAAAACTTCGAGCTACTATATTTAGTACCAGCATCAAAAAACATGGTTAAAATTCTCAATACATCGGTAATCGATGTGGCATAACAATCAAGGGAATTCTGAATACAGAAATCGAACATTACAGAACAGAAATTTTTATAACAAACATCGTACTGTTTGATAGAACTGTCGGCTAAAGAGGCAAGCATTATATGTTTCGACGACTCTGGGACGCTTCTTCGCGATAAGGCTCCCCTGATAAAATCCCTGCAGCCAGGGTAAGATGGTTTTGAATGTTGCCATTGCTGGAATGATCAAAAACTAAATTGTAACTGTCTGATTTAAAAGTAATTAATTCCGATATTAATAAGTTTTTAAACAAGGGAAACCAAGGCTGCGTAGGCCATAAAGGTACTGTTACGATGCCTTTTGCTTAATCATTCATGATTTCTTTTCTTTTTTTTTTTAAGGTTTTCAAAATTAGCAGCAATGGCGGAAATGCATAGAAATATATCTTAGACCAGCTAATTGTGAAGGCGTTAATTGCGTAAGCGTCTGGATCTCTATGCCAAGCAATGTATTTTATAAATTTTCTGTTAAAACGACTCGCAAATAAATCTATGCATGGTGTGCCAAACTTTTCATGCAAGTATCAAGGAAAACATATTTTCCGTCAACGACCATTCTACGAGTATATCTGGATGGTTGCGTCTTGATTCTTGATCTGCTATGGCATTGTCTGATTTAATGTAGGTAATACGCATACACAAACGGGACTCGTACCATTGCCAAATCTCCTTGGCTACCTTGGTTAGGTGTGGATATTGAATTCCACCCATTCGATTGATGTAACTAATAGCGGTTGAGATAACTACGCGTAGAAGTATTTGACAATCGTGAAAGTCCCTTGCAAAAACTTTAAGTGCAAAACAGGCGGCCAAAAGTTCCAGGTAATTTATATAATATATGTTGTTTTTGCTCTGCCAGTAACCACCGGCCACACGCCGTCTCTGAGCCACACGCTGCATCCCACCCCGTAGTTGAGGCGTCAGAGAATATTTCCACAAAGCCGTATTCTACGGCTGGGGTAACAGAAATTAACAAACAATTTTGATACGCTTCAATCTCATAAACATGTGAATCTCGTAAATAAGGCGTTGCTTCTTATCATCGATCGGGTAAAATAATAAAGAAATTTTGGGAATCAAGAATAAAACCCAAAAATTTACGTCTCATGGAAGGTTGTAAGCAACTCTTTGTGTTGATGATAAATCCTAAGGCTGTCAGTAATTTAATTGAAATATGAATATATTATTATCTTAAGCAATCGTTGTATGAATATCCAATTAAATATAGGTCATCTAGATAATATATGGTGGATATAAAGCCAGCCAATCTGAGTAATCCAACGACGGGTTTCATCAATTTAGTATAAACATATGGAGCTGTGTTTAAACCGAATGGTAAGTAAGACATTAAATTCAACAAGTTATTTAACTTGTTGTGAAATTGAAAACGGAGATATTTCTTGGAGTCTGGATGGATTTTTGATAAAAAAATATGCATCTTTGAGGTCACAGGTTGCCTTAAAACAATTTTTAGTAATTAATTTTACTGCTATCCTCTAATTTGAAATGGTCAGTTTGTATATGTTTATTTAGATTTTTAGATTAAGTATAAATAAACCTTTTCTTGCCATTTGGTTTAGGTACAAGAAAAATACTAGATATAAATTGATTGGCGCACGGAGCGCATTCGGATATAGCTCCAATCGTCATAGGACTACTTATCAATAATTATGTGAAAATCGCTAATCTCAGTTTGTGTCAAAAACAGGAACAGAAGGTACAATTTCCTGTGAGACTTGTTTAGAAAATTGTATCTTATATCCTTCAATCCAGGATAGAACAGTTTTGTCTCGTGTTAGTTGAGACCATTGTCTTGCAAATGACGCTAAACGACCAGCATAAATTGTACCTCATTTACTGGCGGCGGGTCGGCCGCGGCTGATAGCTCGATGTCCTCGACCAGCTGGTGTGCGGCGGCGGCGGTGGCCGGCTCACCAGCGGCACGGGCGGCGGTGGCGCCCTCGCTCCAACAGGCGGGAAAGGCTGGCGGCTCCTCTGCAGTCCCGAATGCCTGCGAGTCGAAGGGGGAGCCTTCCAGTTTAAGCCACGCGATTTGGATGGTTGAGGTTGAGTGGTCTTCCTATTTCTATCGTAAGCGACTTTTATATCGGCACCTGACTTCGTCACAGCTTTGGCAGTCTTCAAGGTTTCAGCCAGGGTCTCTCCGAAAAGATACTTGTCTATTTCTTTGTCTTTTTTTTTGTTTATTTTTGTCTGCATCAAATAGTCGTTAATGTCTTTCTTTAAAGACGACAAAATCAAAATCAAAATCAAAGCATTTATTTCAAGTAGGCCAGTTACAGGCACTTTTGAATTGTCGAAACAAAAATGAACATTAAAGTAGCTACAGTCCCAGTCACAAGACATAAAAACTGTGAAAGTACTGTAGTTGCCCATTCCCTAGCGTAGATCTCTATGGAGATGAACGGGCAAGAAACTCCATGGACACTCTTTTAAATCAAAATATTGTTACAAAATCTTGGTTACATCATTCATGTTGAGATGGTATATTATGTGAGAACAATGTAGCAAGATGTGCACGTTAAAAGTGTCCATAGCAAAACAAAAATAAAATACAACTTAAAAACAAAATAATTCAAATAAACCATGGCGACTAAGAGATGACCAGTCACAACTGACAGCGCCCGTTCACGAACATGACGCATGGATCAGCACCATTCAGCTCAACCATTTTGAAGGGAACTAAATGGTCCGACACACGCGCCACCATCAGCGAGACATTTGAGAGAGCATGACATACTCTCAACCGCCAGGGCACATTCAAGTCAAGAACTGCCGTAGGTTTCCAGTGAATGATAGCTTACTAGTACATGGTACTCACACAATATAGGCTATGCGATTATATAATACTAACATTGAGTCTATACAATGCAAAGATAAGTTAGTACAATCTTCAGCAGCTCCAACAATACCATTTAATGCTATCAATTTTTGCGCCCCTGTCCATGTGGAGCAGGACCAGCATTAAGCCAAGCATTTTTATCAGCGATATAATCGCTCAACTTGTAATATGCTTGTTTACTTATTGTGCGTTTAATGCATGTTTTAAATTTCGTCTCATTCAGTTCAAGAATACTTTGTGGAATTTTATTATAGCATCTCAAACAGTACCCCATGAAAGATGAGTCTACTTTAGCGAGTCTAAAGCCTGGCTGAACTAGCTGGTCCCTATTTCTAGTACTGTAATTGTGTCTGTCACCTCTTTTACCAAAAAGATGCAGATTTTTTCTGACGTACATTATGTTTTCGTAGATGTATTGGCAATGAACCGTCATGATGCCAATATCCTTAAATAGTTCCCTTAGAGAATCGCGCCTACGAAGATTATATATGGCTCTGATGGCTCTTTTCTGCAGAATAAATATAGACTCAATATCAGCAGCCCGTCCCCATAGCAAAATACCGTAAGACATTATACTATGGAAGTAACTAAAATAGACCAGTCTAGCGGTATCTACATCAGTGAATTGACGGATTTTTCTAATGGCATATGCTGCTGAACTTAAGCGCCCCGCAAGCGACAAGGCAAAATAGCGCCTTTTGACTGAGTCTGAGTGTAAAGTGTCGCTCATTAACTTTGCCGCATCCATAAGTTGTTTCGAAAAAGGCCAGGGCTGGCAGTCTCGACAGAGATAACGACAAAATCGCTAACTTTCGATCGCTGATAACTGACGAATATATTCGGTTGCAATAATTATGCTTACGATAAACGCATCTAGGATGTAAAGACTTTCATTACTCGCAAGCATCATTATTGGAACCCAATTTATTCGTGAGTAATTAGCAACAGAAAGTTAACGATTTTGTCGTTATCTCTGTCGAGACTGCAGGCCCAGGTCTTTGTCCTTTTCTTGCATTTTGCTAGTAATGACGTCACTCAAACAGGCCAAAGCAGTACTAACCTGTTTTTGCCTGTTTTCTATTCCCTTGTTGCGTTTCACGCTTGCTTCGGCTGCCTTTATTTCGGGATTGAGTATCGGTGGAATTATTCTAGGGCAGTTGGCTGGTGTCAAGTGCTTTTTCCCTAATTCCTTCCGTACGTCGTTGTCCAGTCCATTGACAATTAAATGCTCTAGGCGGTTAGCTAGGCCACCGTGAATATCTTTGCCATATTCGGTGGTTTGTGTGGGATCATCACCTAGTATATATCGATCAAGTCATCATCGGGTGTAATTGTTACCTCGTTGGCTGCAACAGCGATTGCGCAAGGCTCAGCGACCGGGGCGAGGCTCAGCAGCTTGCGGAGGAGGCGGCGGGGGCCGCGCCTGTAACAGCGTGCTTGGAATCTTGGATGTGGCATGGATAGCGCCCGGAGTTTCGGCGCGGGGGACGGCTCAAGGGATGGCGCGGGGTACGGCGCAGGGGTCGGCGCGCGGCGGGAATGCGCGTGCGACTCCGTTGACTCGTCTGACGAGACGGCCCGTATAACTGATGCCAGTCTAGGTTGCAGCTAGACTGGCATCTTGCTAGCTAGGGTAGCTTGCTATATTGCAGTCATAGTCCGAGAAGGTATCCATTGAGTTTTCCGCTGCTGCAAGTCAAAGAGAAAAGGTTGCAATTCCAGTGAATTGAACGTCTTTCCTTAACTGAATGGTAGATGTTGCAATTCCATTGAATTGAACGCACCATATATAACGATATAAACAGCCCTTTGTACTGTTCGAGTTCGAATAAAAAGTAGGTAGGTATGAGTCAAATTCCAGTGAATTAGACGAACCTTTGTTTATGTATTGCACGGCCCCGACATTTGTTTATTAGCAATAACAGATAAAATACCTTCATAGCTATGCGCAGATAGCTCGGAGTCCTCTCGGGATGAAGACGATATTGAAGAACGTTGTCGCTTCAAACGTTTTAATTTTATTTCCAGTTGACGCAACTTCTTGGTTAAAATGTCGATGTCAATATCACGCTTCCTCTTCGGCATTTTGGTTTTGTCATAAAACACTAGAAAAACACTAGCAAAACACTAGAAAAAACAAAAGCACTGTAACGTGAATGACAAGCGGAGTTTTAAGGCACGACTACCTCGCAAAGAAAAAAAAAAAAAAAAAAAAAGAATACCCTCTTATCTCTCAAAATACAGTGCTATGTGGTGAATCCTTAGTGATACTACATGTGTAAATAAGTAATAGGTTTATTATTTCAGGTTACTAATCTCGAGAACGAAGCACGAGTATAATAGCTTAAGACGCCTGCGGAGCATGCGTATTTCATACAAACGTAATACCAAAATAATTTGTAAATTAAACATATTCTTAAGGTAGTGTGTATTTATTTCGATTGAATTACAGAATATCTAGGTTCCCAAGTATATATTTTGGTTGGACACCGATTTAAACAAGAGTTATGCGAAAAATAAGTTTTCTATGGATATTTTAAATTCCTCATATCTCGTCTTTGTACCATTGTCCTCTCAAAATATATATTTGGGAACATAGATATTCTGTAATCCAATCAAAATAAATACACACTACCTTAAGAATATGTTTGATTTACAAATTATTTTGGTATTACGTTTGTATGAAATACGCATGCTCCGCCGGCCCCTTAAGAAAACGATTATTTTAGCAGACCATGTTTTCGGAAACATAGTATTTTTTCGCGACACATAGTATTTTTTGCCCAAACCAAATATTAATTGAGTATATCAAACATAAATATAATATTACCTTGAATGCAGTTCATTAATTAAATTAATTTATCCGTAGATCAACTAATATTGACGCAACAATTTAATTGTTGCGTGGTCGTTGTGTTTAATTGTCTATACATATAATAAAATCGTTAAGACCAAAAAATCTGTACATTGAAGATTAAAAAAAAAAAATCACCCAGGGCGACTTAAAATAAGTAACTGAACATATTAAAACCATTTTTAAAATTTTTGTTTGTTTGTTTGAACGCGCATCACGTAAAAACTGCTGGACGGATTTTGATGGAAACTTCACTAATCTATTTAAATAAACTCAGAATAATATTTAGGCTATAGAAATTATGGAAAATTTTGGAAAAAGGGGGTGAAAAGGGGGGGTATATTTGTATGAAAAAAAAAAGTTATATTGTTCTAGAATCATAAAACTCAGAGTAAATACTTATTATTAAAAATAAAGAAATACCTGTTTCAGCATTTTTTAAAAATTTCATCCAGAGACGTAAAAAAGAGGGTTTTGTGTTTAAAATTAATAAACTTCATACACCTATAGAACAAAATCCAATGAAGTATAAACCTTTAAAAGTTGCTGTAAATACTTCAAATCTAATACAGGTAAATAATAATTTCTCAATTTTCTTGAAATTTGATTTTTGAAGTGAATACGCCCAAAATAGCGGAACTCAAGAAGATCGGCTTTCCTCGGTATAAGTAGTTGGTAATTTATTTTATTTATTTTATTTTATTTTATTGTGTTTGGGTGGCTTACAGCTAACAATACAAACATATATAGTGAGGCAATCAACGAAAAGCCATTTACAAGCCTCCACATTTAGCACTAAACTATTGTTGCACAAACTTATAATAAATAAATAAAAAATAAAAATTTATATCACAACTTAAGCACAAACTTATATCTAAGCATAATTAATAATGTAACTTATCATAATATAAACAACAAAGAATAGGTGTTAAGAAAAAAAACTATTCAAATTCATCACAAACAACATAGGTTTTAGACAATGCACTACTAATTGCCGCTAAGCTACTTGCAAACAAATCGATTGATGGGTGTTCATTCGTTACAATAGCGTTAAATGCTTTGATTGAACGAAGGAAAAAAGAATTACTACGGTAAACTGTGCGAGCGTAAGGAGCACGAAGAAGATTTCTCAAGCGAGAATGACGAGGAGGAACATTCAGGGACAGCTTAGAAAGAAGTTCAGGACACTCAATTCTTGATTGAGCTATTTTTACTAGGAACCGCATGTCAGATATATTTCTCCGAGTTACAAGTGGAAGTAAGTGAAATCGTGCGCAGCGTTCCTTGTAGCTCAGATAAGGAATTTTAAATTTGTAACCTAAGTATCGCGTGAATTTCCTTTGTAACTGTTCCAATCTGTCTGAATGAACTGCATAATTTGGATTCCAAATTTGACTACCATATTCGAGATGACTGCGGACGTAAGCGCAATACAGAATTTTCAAGGTTTTCATTCTCTTAAACGAACTGGCATTACGGATAATGAATCCCAGGGCTTTGGATGCTTTTTTGGCAATATGGTCAACATGACACTCAAAGGTGAGCTTACTGTCCAGAAAAATACCAAGGTCTCTGGTGACATGAGTTCGAGATAAAGGCTGATTAGCGATTGAGTAATTAAATATTATTGATAGGTTTTTCCGGGTAAATGTAATAACTAAGCATTTGGAAATATTTAGGTCTAATTTATTTATTCTACAATACTCAACTAATCTAGAGATGTCTGCTTGCAAACGTATAGCATCGTTCAGATTTTTAACTGATGCAAAGATTTTCATGTCATCTGCAAACATTAAGTGTTTAGAATGTTTGAAACACTCGCCAATGTCATTAATGAAAAGAACAAATAATAACGGCCCCAGCAGGGAACCCTGCGGCACACCAGACGGAATGGTTGACCAGGAGGATATAAAGCCACTGAGGACCACTGCTTGAGTCCTATTTTTTACATAGGATGAGAACCATCGGTATAGGTCGCCCCTAATGCCCAAGTCGATAAGCTTCCTCAGCAGAATGTCATGATCGATTCTATCGAACGCCTTACTATAGTCGGTATAGATTGCATCCACCTGGGAACCATTATCCATATGCTCTGTAATAAAGTCTGTGAATAGGACCAGGTTAGATACTGTAGACCTTCTTTTCAGAAACCCGTGTTGTTCAGGGCTCAAGCTAGATACCACACTGCTGTACAACTGATTATAGACTATGCGCTCCAATACTTTAGCTAGTAAACAAAGTTTTGAGATTGGCCTATAATTTTCAATTTTATCTTTAGCTCCCTTTTTATGTATGGGTGATATAAAAGCTGATTTCCAAACAGTAGGCACAATGCCATCAGATAATGACCGTTTAAATAAAAGTGAAACAGGCAAAGCTAGTTCATCAGCGCACTTAACTATAAACACTGCAGGCAAAGAATCTGGGCCGGCAGATTTAATTAAGTCGAGAGATTTTAAATACTTATGAACAGTCACTATGTCAATTTCAATTGAACTCAAATCACAATTGGAAGCACAGCCGGTCGAGCCACAGTTGCGGTTTGCAGAAGAAGCGTCTAGGAAGGTTGTTCGAAAGTAATTAGCGAAAAGTTCACAAATTCCTTCTCCCGAGTCACTTCTACTGTCACCATATGACATACTTGACGGGAAATTGCTGTTCATGCGTCTGCTTTTCACATATGACCAGAATAGTTTAGGACTAGTACCTATTGAAGACTCGATTTTAGTTATGTAGGCCTTATAACAAAGCCGTTCGATATCATTGGCTCTATCTCGAAGTAATTGATGTGTTACGCGATCAGAAATGTTACCGTAGACTTTAAATTTCCTATAGTGTTTAAACTTTTCTTTAAGTATCTTAATGAGCGCCGAGTTATACCAAGGTGGATATTTAAAGAGCTTGCACAGGCGCTGGGGGATGTGTTTATCTCTGATTTCGTATAACGTTGAATAAAAATTCCCAACAGCTTCATCAACAGTACCTTTCAATAATATGTCGTCCCAGTTGATGCCTCGTAGGTCAGATCGAATAAGTTCGTAGTTGCCTTTGTTGTATTGATGCACCATGCGTGCGCTGGCGTTAAGTGACTGTGGTTGTTCAGTAACAAACTGGATTAACAATGCAGGGTGATATGAATCCTCGATGGTTAGGGGTTCTAAACACGCCGAGACGGTGACGGGAGAATTTGCGAGGACCAGGTCTAGAATTCTGCCGTGCCTGTTATTTACAAGATTAAATTGCTGTAAGCTACAAAAATCAATGGTATCAACAAAATGGGTAAACAAGCTAGTTTGGGGCACGATAGGCCTAATTCCATCATTTGAAGTCGTCCATGTTATCGAGCTCATGTTAAAGTCTCCAAGAATAATAAATTTATCTGCGGGGTGGTTATTTACCACGGCCGAAAGATTGTCTAAATAAGCATGTAATTGACTAGCAAAGCTATTACCTGAATTCTGTTCACATAGATAGAGAGTACATATGTTAAGTCGGTAGGTACGTTTATCACAGGCACTTAATTGAACAGAAATCCAGATGTCTTCCGCACTGGATTGCCAGTCCACATTCTCAACTACAGCTAGCTCACGACGCACAGCGACTAGCACTCCGCCACCACGCGTCTGCGCTGTGGCTGCGTAGTCACGGTCGCGCCGCCACACTAGGTACCTGTCGTCAAAAAGTTCACTGTCCAATATCCCATCAATGAGCCAGGTCTCAGTTAAAGTTATTACATCATAGTTACATCTAGCTAAATTCCTGTAAAAGTCGATCGACTTCGTCCGCAGTCCTCGAACATTCTGATGATAGATGTTTAATTCATACATTATAGAACGCAGTATCTACAAATAAGTAGCTCATAACAAAAGTAATAATAAATAAAGTAATAATATATGACAACTCCGAATAAAATGTACGATTCTCAACAAAAAGTAAATAATCAAAACTCCATATAAAGCCCAGAAACACAATCATTATGAATAAGTTACCTTTTATTTTATATAAACTGTTAGCACATGCGTAAGTGTTCGTTATTACGGATAGGTCAGAATAAAACTTTAAATGTATGTTCATTTTAATATAAAGACCAAGACAGTTATTATTTTTCTCCAAACTCAAACCACAAAACACGAACAAGAAGCATTTCAAATGAACAGAAAACATTTCAACACCCATCAAAACGTATCTGTTACGAGCAGCAAGCCGTTGAACATACCTATAATAGCAAAATATTACACATTTCGGCGCAAAAGAAATCGGTGCGTAAACAAAGCGAGTGCGGTCAAATGGACTTTGAACTGAGATAAGCGAATTGGCGCATTCTATGTTTCGCACGCAGCTAATTAGTGACACTTTCAATAATCGTTTATGTTTAAGTGTATTGTTTATAAGGCATAGCAAAGATGAGATGAATTTAACCTTAAGATATGCACAATCAGCGTTAGAAATAGGCAGTAAAAAAAAAATAGACATAGTAGTTGAAATAAAAATAGACTAATGCATTTTCTGTAGGTCCCGTTCTGTTGTTACGATGAAAGACTTGGAGGTGGCATCTCGTCTTACAAAAATCTTCATGTGTTTCACCCACACATACTGGAAGGTTTTTTCCTTGGCAAGAGATTTAGTTTGCGAAAGTAACATTTTGTTCTTAATAGTAAGGTGATCATTGACAAAAACTCTTCCCAAACCAGTGATTCCAATATGTTCAGGAAGAAGGGGATCCTTGTAAGACCGGGCAGCCGCGATGAAATCCTCTTTCACATATCTGTTCATAAAGGAAACAATGATGTGCTTACTGGTTGATATGTTATTATTAGTCGGTACTCTGTGTACAAAATTAATTTGAGTCTTCACAATAGGGTAGGAAACTTTGTCACCGATTTTCCTCACTATTTCGAAGAGGTTCTCTCTATCCTTCATCGGCACCCCCTTAATTTCCACATTATTGCTGCGGAGCCACTGATCCATGTCTTGATGCTCGTCCTCAAGTTTGACAATCGCTGACTTGGTGTGTGTACTATCCATATCCACCGCTTCTACTTTGGTTAGCCTCTCCTCCAAAGCAAGAACCTTCCCAGGAAGTTCCTTGAGATTAGACAGCTCCTGCCGCAAGAGTTGCACTTCAGATGCCAAACTGGTGAGAGGAATAAGGTCTTGACGGATGCTGGACAGTTCCCGCATAATTGTATCCAGTGTAATCGGAGCAGGAACCACTGGCGAGGCTGTGCTTGAAAGTGGTTGAGTGCTTGTATGACCTGGATTCTTGCAATTAGCGCATCTCCAGGTTGCCTGACGCTCCCCGAGCTTGCGATAACCCTTCTCCGTGACTCCAGAACACGGGAAGTCAAAGTGTTTGCAACACACCGAACATTGAATCGCTTCTGCGACTTCTTCACCACACCTTCCACAGACTACCATAGTTTATAAGTTTATAGCACTTGACAACAATAACAGTCGATAATATCGCGAACGACCGCTGACAACTTAATGGTAGACGCGCGACGCGTTCTCGCTTGGACGTCTGATCGGAGCAGCGCTCGCACGGACACTGAAAATAAGAATATTATAATTCCACCCTGTATTAAGAAGTAATACAGGGTGGAAACGGTAAACAGGGCAGTAAGGGGAACTGCAGCTACACGAAAAAGGTCTTAGAAACAATCCATAATTTTTCGTGAAATTTTGATTCCCATTCACAGATTAAAAAAAAAAACGTACAGGTAGCAAGAAAATTGCTATATTACACAACATTTTTTTGATGCCAATCGATCCTGTTTCTAATACTCAACGGTTAAGGTAGCTCCCTTTACTGCCCCGTTAACCGTTTCCACCCTGTATAATACATATTACAAATAAAATAATACAACGAACTACTGGTCCAATCTATTTCAAATTTTTAACAGAATTGATGGAAGACGTGTTTAATTGAAATTCTAACGGGGTTAAAAAGGGGTAGAAAATTATTTTGGCGGTTATTTGTTTCGAATTTGATATCAACACTCCTTAGTGCTTTTGATTTAAACTACATGTTATTTTGATAAATGTTTGAAAACTCAATCCTATTTTATTCAAAAAAGGTTGAACTCACATAAAAACTTGGTGCTAATACTCTTTAAAATTGGAATGTCTCGATAGTCACCGTACTCTGTGGTACTATTGAAGGTTTCTAAGCTTTAAAGAGGTTGTGCACTTTAGGACACGGCCTCATAGGCACGTAGAGTTCGAAATTTGAAATGGCTTACAGTTGTAAGAGGTCCGCAACAGTTTACAGCAGATATATCGTGTCGCGGCTCATTTCATACACGTTGATGAGAACTTCAGACCTAGCTGGAGTATGACTGTCATCGAGTGTCTAAGGATGAAGACGTTAGGACGTCGAGAGAAGCCCTTTAAACTGTTTTTATAAACATGGTAATTTATCCTTATCAAAGTAAATACGATGTTAATCACAAGTATTTAATTTTAAACATAATTGCCCTTGGATACGTAATTTGATTTCAATGAATATCAGAGATACACCGTTTTAAATAACTCAGCAGCAAAATAATGATCATGTACCGGATGCGCTTTTCATTATGCGGAATGATGTGTGCGTGATGTGATGTGCTCTTTGACAATTGTATTAGAGGTGCTTACGACCCACTCTCTGTAACCCTGTCTTTTACTTATGTGTCGCAGACGAAGTTGCGCGGGTCAGCTAGTTTTAAATAATTTCGTTACAAAATTAAGTGCTGCGTCTCGACGGACTAGGCACACGCAGTTATTCGAAGTACCACCACACAGTGGTACAAACTACGCTCAAACCTCAGTCGTTGGTCGGACGCTAAGTAATTACTTAAGTAGGAGTATAACGAAAGATTCTCTCATCTCGATAAAATTATTGAATACTAAAAAAAGGTTTATTCAGGAAACAATTAATGACGTCAGTATAATTATGACGAACTGACTAATACATTTATACATAATAAACAAATAAATAGGGTTGTATAGAAGGTATACAGACAATTACCACACACACACCGCTATAACACACTCACACACCCACTATAACTCCTCAGGCACACACTCTCACACGCTGTATTCTTGGCTAAGTATATATAATACTAGCTGACCCACGCAACTTCGTCTGCGTCACATAAGAGAGAAAAAGCTCACAAAGGGAATAAAATTTCCCCCGTTTTTGCAACATTTTTTATTTTTGCTCCGCTCTTATTGGTCATAGCGTGATGTTATATAGCTTATAGCCTTCCTTGATAAATGGACTATCCAACGCAAATTTTTCAATTCGAGCCTACAGTTCCTGAGATTAGCGCGTTCAACCAAACAAACAAACAATCAAACAAACAAACAAACTCTTCTGCTTTATAATAAATATTAGTATAGATTAAATTGTAAATCCTTAATTGGCTGTAGGATTAGGTAAAATAGTTTAGGTTAAAATTGTAACGATCTGTGGATTTTGTGACAGATAAATAAATAAATAACAATTCTACATTAATAAAATATAAATAAATAAATAAAATCACTTATTTTCAGATAACTAAGCCCATATAATGTTAGTACAAACAATTCCTTAATACTATGTTAGTTAACACAATTCTATTCACAATTTAAACATTACACTTGTCATAATCTTTGGTAACCTTGTCAAGCCCCATGCATTACATGTAGCACCAATTGTCCTACCTACCAATTGTCGGCCCATCCAGCCTTTCCGCAAGTACCTTCAGAATGCCATTCGTGCTTTCCCCCATTCGGCGTATTATTTAGGCAACTTTTTATCGCATTATCGTAAAATAGTCATCTGTGTGCACATCAGCGAACATACCTGATGCACTGCAGTAAGGTGGAAGCCTCAACAACACCCTGAAGGTATTGTTATATTGGATGCGTAAGGCATTGTCCGATTTTTGGGTACGATGAGCCCAAATGCTGCTGGTATAAAAAGTTTGGCAGTAGGTATGCTTTGAAAAGTGTAATTTTGACTGGTATAAAATACAGTCATCATTTATTTCAATTAGATTTTAGAGGATCAATAAATGATTTCCCCTTTTTTAATGAAACATGATTTCAGCCTGAAACGTTTTCGAGACTTGTATGTTTATTGTAGGCTCGATAAGTAACATAGACGACGAGGAGTACGCGTGCAACGCGACAGCCGTGCGCAAAGTGATCAGCGGCGTGGTGGGCGCCGCCAGCAGCGTCACGTCCGTGCAGGTCGCCAACCTGCTGCGCCTCTTCAAGATCCCGCAGGTAAACCCCCGCCACGCGCCGGTTGTAATACAGCCGCACACTGCAGCTCTGTAACGTGCGCCTCTCCCGCAGGTGTCCTTCTTCTCCACGTCGCCGGAGTTGTCCAATAAGGCCCGCTTTGAGTACTTCACGCGCACCATCCCGTCAGACTTGCACCAGGTGCGCGCTATGGTGGAAATCGTCAAGAAGCTCGGCTGGCGCTACGTCTCTATCATCTACGAAGAGTCGAACTACGGCATTAAAGTATGTGGTTTCATATCAATTTTCATAATTTTTCTATACAGTAAAGTTGACAGCTAACACTAAAACTATTTGGATACCACCGAGGAGCTGTTAAACAAGCTTGAGTGCTTACAAAATCTTTGTATTCGTTTTGTGTATGGTCTGAGGAAATATGACCACTTCCGCAAGGAGCTTAAGTGGCTCCCTATCCGTCTTCGCAGGAACACTCGGATATTATGCCTCCTTTACAATATCCTTTATAACCCTGCATATCCCAGCTACCTGCGCGATCGTTTTTCCTTTACCCGTCCTTCTGATGCTCTCTGTAGATCCCACCTCAGGCATCATCTTAATTTCCCATCCCATAAAACTGAATTGTATTCCTACTCCTTCTCTGTTCACGCAGTACGTTTGTGGAACTCACTTCCGCCTAACATTCGTGATTCTAAAACTTTATTTCTCTTTAAAAAACAAGTCAAAGAGCATTACCTCTCTTCTATACAGTAATATTCTACATATATGTATGTATGTTATAGGTAAATATTTACAATAGTAGTTTATTTTGTTTTTGATAATATGTGTATGTATTTGTATGTTATATGTTTATTTTAAATAGTCATAGTTTTGTTTTAAGCTTTAATTTAAATTTTCTTGTTTGACTTTTCTACACACTGTGTTTACATTTCTTATCAGACTTTCCTCTCGCAGGTCTGCTGGAAGAAATTTCTTGTGAAATAAGCAGTACCTTTGTGCTCTTCTATGTTAATATATTGTCCTTTTATGTATTTTGTGTGTACATGAATAAATAAATAAATAAATAATAAAAAAAAAGTGTAATTTTTTTTTAAACTTGTTTCCAGGCATTTGAAGAGCTAGAAACACTTCTGGCTAGGAATGACATATGCATCGCTGTGAAGGAGCGGCTCGTGAAGGACTCGGGCGAGGCAGACGAGCGCGCGTACGACGCCATCGTCGCCCGGTTACTCAGCCGGCCGCGCGCACGAGGTGCGCCACGGACACGTAGCACTGCAGTGCAGTGAGCGCGTTTGTTTGTTGGCTGTGGTGGGTGACGCGTGTGTGCTTGCAGGGGTGATCGTGTTCGGCTCGGATCAGGAGGTGGCGGGCGTCATGGCGGCGGTGGTGCGCATGCGCGCCACGGACGCGTTCGGCTGGGTTGGCTCGGACGGCTGGTCGGCGCGTGCGCTCGTATCCGACGGCAACGAAGCCGCCGTGGAGGGCACCATCAGCGTGCAGCCGCAGGCCAACCCAGTGCGCGGCTTCCGGGAATACTTCCTCAACCTCACCGTCGAAAACAATCCGAGGAACCCCTGGTTTGTCGGTAATTGGTATTTGAGTTCACTTTTTTCGAGTTTCAATAGTCGAATAGCGTCCGTTTTGATTTTTCTTTATCGCCTTAATCAAATAATGTCGTTTTTAGAGTTTTGGGAGGATCAGTTCAAGTGTCGGTACCCGGGCAGCGCGCGCACGCCCTACAATGTGCAGTACGCGCGCGCGTGCTCGGGCAACGAGCGCCTCTCCGCCGACAATATCGAGTTCGAGGCGCAACTGCAGTTTGTGACGGACGCCGTGCTCGCCTTCGCACACGCCATCAGGTACAGCGGTACTGTGTACAGTGTTCAGCGGCACAGCGTGCCTCACCGTGTGCTCACTCACGTTCGGCGTGTTGCAGGGACATGCACGCGGAGCTGTGCGGCGGCGCGCCCGGCCTGTGCGACGCCATGCGCCCCGCCAGCGGAGCCACGCTGCTGCGCTACCTCCGACAAGTGCGCTTCATAGGTCTCCTCACACGTCATAATATTCTGGCTTCGATTACATTACTCGCTTTACAATGAGAATTAGTTTCAAGTTCGTTCGTACGGTTGTAATATTTCAATGAACAATACTTTGGTTATTTGATCACTGTATTTATTATTACATAGAAATGTGGCAGGATCTTTCTCTAAAATACCTTGCGTAAACCAAACCCATTATTATTATTATTATAAATTTCGTATTAAATTGGCAGGTCTTAGCGGAGACGAATTCCATTTCGATAGCAATGGTGATGGTCCTGCGCGTTATAACATCTTGCACTTCAAGCAAGTGTCGCCCGGAGTGTATCGTTGGCTGCGAGTGGGACGCTACCTCGACGGCGAGCTCGAGCTGGACATAGATGGTACTGCACCACAACTATACAACTCGCGCGTGCCACGTCACGTTTGTTCAACATGTGCAATAATTATAATAGATGTACATGCATAGGCAAAACACACATTAGAAAAAAAACACATTAAAAGTCAACTTTCGTACATTTTCTCACAGAACAAGCACAACCAAAAATCTTCTTTAGTTCATCCTTTCACAGAAAATCGAACATCCATGACGTACAAACGTCTACCCATCTCGTGGCAAACAATCACACTGGTGTCGATGTCAGTGCGCGAACCAACCAAGAGTTAGAATGAGAAACGCACGCAGTATCAATTGGTGTTCGGGAACAAACAGTCTCACACGCTAAATGTTGGATGTGCAGAGATACAGTTCAAGTGGAGCGAGCGGCACCCGCCGGAGTCGGTGTGCAGTGCGGAGTGCGAGCTGGGGCAGGCCAAGCAGTACGTAGAGGGGGAGTCCTGCTGCTGGCACTGCTTCAACTGCACGCAGTACGAAGTGCGTATTCACAACACTCACTACATATCGTTCAAGCCACAGAACAGTTGTTAAAGTTTTGAATGAAATGTTTAGATACGGTCGCCGGAGAAGGAGACAGCATGCGAGGAGTGCCCGCTGGGCACGCTGCCGGGCGCGACGCGCACGCACTGCGCACGTGTGCCCGAGCTGTACCTGCGCCCCGACTCGCCCGCCGCCATCGGCGCCATGGCCTTCTCCTCGCTGGGCCTGATGCTCACCACGTGAGTGTGCGACACACGCACTGCGTGCCAGTGTCGGTGTGTGAGTCAGTGTGAGCGTGTGTCGTGCGCAGGTTCGTGGGCGGCGTGTGGGCGCTGCGCGGCGACACGCCGGTGGTGCGCGCGAGCGGGCGCGAGCTGTCGCTGGTGCTGCTGGGCGGCATCATGCTGTGCTACCTCGTCACCTTCGCGCTCGTGTTCCGCCCCACGGACGTGCTCTGCTCTCTGCAGCGGTACGTAACGTACCGACACCGACCCGTGCTAAATAAAAAGACATGGAGTACAGCTACTATTTAGGAGAGCGTGATATAGGACGAAGTGTTCCCATTTTGTTGATGTCATATGAAAACGTTCTTGAAATTAAAAAAAATATGTATCGTGATAGCCCAAAGCCTCACCTCACATGCATGAAGTTATAAGTAGTTGTATATAATCATGTATTACTGTGGCGGTACTGCCTTGAAATCCATAGAAAGCCCAAATATACAACTGACCATATATGGGGGTAAAAAAAAAAAGGTTTCGCTCTCTGTTCTGCGTTCAGGGCTGGCAGTCTCGACAGAGATAACGACAAAATCGTTAACTTTCGATTGCTAATTACTAAGGAATGAAGTCGGTTGCAATAATGATGCTTGCTGATACTGAAAGTCTCTACATCCTAGACGCGTTTCTCGAAAGCATAATTATTGCAACCGAATTCATTCGGTAGTAATCAATGATCGAAAGTTAGCGATTTTGTCGTTATCTCTGTCGAGACTGCCGGCCCTGGACATTGGTTCCTATTAAATATGTCACACGTCAGTTATGTGACGAAATTTGTTTCAATTCGTGTTTTACCAAAACTACAGAATGAAATAACAGCGTTCATGTGCTTTTGAGAATTTTGATTCTTTTCATGGCACGGCAGAAAAGTTATTGAAATCATCGTAGCTGGTTGCACTCCAAGCATTCTTATCATTAAAGAAAAATATGCAAGGCCAACAGAAAAATTTGTCGACCACCCATTGAATACTGTACGCTGATCGACTAAAATGCCTAATATGCTTTTTAGTTTTCTGAGAAATATTCAAATCAGGGGTAGGTTTAGGTGAAGCAACAAGATTATATTTTTCTGAAAAACTCAAAGTATTTACCTTGCCCAGTACCGATTTCACACACTTTAATCCTTCACAAGGGAATTGCATACGTTTCCGAATTCATTGTAGTGTTGAAAAACTAATCACAAATCTTAAAGTCACAAGAAATTGAAAAAAAAAAACACAAAACAATGCACCAATAATAGCTCACTTCTCAAAGCAAATATAGACTAATAAATTTGAAATCGTACGTTCTTAATAAAAATCACGCAAATGACGTAATGCGCCGCGTCTTGCGCATGTTGACGCGAACGCCCATCTTCAATTTCAATTCCAACTAGAACCTAATATTGTTATCAAAAACAGAGACTATTTCCTAGAAAAACTGAGACGTCACACTGATTCGAGTAGCCGCATGCAAGCCAGCGAGTGTGAAAAAGTATAGTGTTAGAGCAAGCGAGCTAGAAGAGATCATTTTGGCGAATGGATGACACCTGCAGTTCAGTGAGAGTATAGACCTGGCAACCTCGCATTGCAATGCGATGCGCTTCGCGTGTGGCGCGCAGAATTGAACATTATTTATTTATTTCATTGATCGACATGCTTGTTTTCGTAACTTTTTTTTTTCTTTTGAGTTGGCTATAGCAAGCCCAGCTTTTCAGCTTCTACCATAGGTGCGCCGCTGATTACTGTATGTATAACGTTTATAACATTGTATTAGTTTTAATTGTATTGTTTGTCCACATTATGTATATCCTCTTCTGCAAATCTCGCAACAGAAGTAAGGTTTGCTATAAGAAAACCCAGTTCTGGGTTAAGCTCGTCGTTGTACATAAGCTCTTTATTTTAATTAGGGTTCCGTACCTCAAAAGGTAAAAAAGGAACACTTGATCACTTAGGAGTCCAAATGCAAATTGATCACAAAGGATTACTTTCTTGCCTGTCTGTCCGTCTGTCACCACCGAGTTCTCAGGAACGGGTGGACCTAGCAAGTTAAAATTTATACTAGGTAATGAGGTCTATAGTCCGTATTAGATGTATCAAAATCAAGGTTCTGAGTCAATGCAAAAAAAAACAATATGGACAAATTTAGATTTTCGCCAAAACTTGTAAGTAGCAAAATTTTCAACGTTTTTTAATTTTCCTTTACTTGTGCTATAAGACCTTGCTCTTAACCAAAATTGACAATTCTAGGTGAACCGGAAGTACCCTATAGGTGTTGGGTCGGTAAGCTACATGGTAGTTCCTATTGACCTAGAATCACGAAATTGTCGAGAAGCAATATCTTACAGCACATGTACAGGAAAAATCTGAAAGCCGTAAATATGTAGTTAAAAAAAAAGCGGTTTCACAATTACGAACTTATCATTTGCGGTTGGTGCAATAGCCGTTTCATGGGATCAAACAGCAAAGTTAAGTTTGTCCTTTTAAAAATTTGTACGGAACCCTCAGTGCGGTGTCCAACTCGCTTTTGACCGTTTTTTTGTTCAACATCATACCTGGGAACCTCCTAGTTACGGAGATATTGGGGGTCAAAGTTCCAGGTCAACAGCACAAGATAAGGGAAAATTCCGAAAAATTATAAAAGTTAAAAATTAAGGTAAATATTGGTACTTACAAGTTTTCGCGAAAATCTAAATTTGCCCATATCTTTTTATTGTGTTGACTCAGGACCTTCATTTTTAAACACCTATAGGGACCATAAAATAGACCTTAAGGGTCTGGTATTTTGTACTTGCTAGGTCCACCCGTTCCCGAGAAAATTGGTGGTGACAGACGGACAGACGGACTGATATTTTTAGTAAGTTATACTGTATTAATCAGACATTTGCGGCAGTTTACTTTGCACCCGTCGCGCTTCTGTGCATCTATTCTATACGTTGTTATTGAACATGCGAGCGCTCGGTGCTCGACACTCCTCGTAAGTGCTCGGGAGCTACACGCCGGTGTCGGGTTGCAGGTTCGGCACGGGGTTTTGCTTCACGGTGGTGTACGCCGCGCTGCTCACCAAGACTAACCGCATTGCCCGCATCTTCGATGCCAGCAAGCATTCGGCACGCCGGCCTTCGCTCATCTCTCCCAAATCGCAACTCTTCATATGCGCTGTACTAGTATCTATTCAGGTATTAAAATAACCCTAAGTCTTTTTAATGCTCACATGAGTGGTATCAGACACTGGTCACACTCGTCCGAGGGGCGCTTTTGTCGCAGGTGGTGATCGTGGTGGTGTGGCAGATCATCTCACCGGCGCGCGCCATTCACCACTACCCATCGCGCGAGGACAACATGCTGGTGTGCGACGCGTACGTGGACGCCTCCTACACCATCGCCTTCTTCTACCCCGTCGTGCTCATCGTGGTGTGCACCGTGTACGCCGTGCTCACGCGCAAGATCCCCGAGGCCTTTAATGAGAGCAAGCACATCGGTACGCGCCGCTTCGGTACTGCATGCTGCGTGCCTTTTGCTGACGTGTCTCAATAGCACATACCCCGTTTTGCAGGGTTCACGATGTACACGACGTGTGTGATCTGGCTGGCGTTCGTACCGCTGTACTTCGGCACGGCAAGCCACGTGCCACTGCGCGTCACCAGCATGGCTGTCACCATCTCGCTCAGCGCCAGCGTCACGCTCGTCTGCCTCTTCTCTCCTAAGGTAAACACTTGCTAGTATATGTGTAATGATCTGGCTTCGTTCGTGCCGCTGTACTTCAGCACGGCGAGCCACATGCCACTGCGCGTCACCAGCATGGCCGTCACCATCTCGCTCAGCGCCAACGTCACGCTCGTTTGTTTCTTCCCTCCTAAGGTTGGAGCCGCATCGTATAATTTTCCAGTGTTATTTAACAAGGAATTTTTGTCATGTTCTGAAACGCTGTTTCAGTTGTACATTATTATCGTGCACCCGGAGCGCAACGTACGCGGGAGCCTCATGCCGCCGCGATGGCGCTCGGGGGGCGCGGCGGGTGCGGACGCGTGCTCGCGCAGGGGCGCGGCCGGGGGCGCCGTGTGCGCCGCGCTCGTCGGCACAGCCCCGCTTCCGCGCGCGCCCGACCTCACCCCCTCTACAGATCTCTCCACGCTCTGCGACACGGGTCAGAACTATTTTATGTATAGTGGACAGTTAAATATAATAAAGGGTGTAAAACACCTCTTCACGAAGCCGAAAGGCACTTGTTCTCCCCATCACTGCGATCATTTTTTTGTTCTGCATCATACCTGGGAACCTTCTAGTTACGGAGATATGGGGGGTCAAAGTTACAACTTTTTGACAAGTTTTTTTTAAATACAATTTTTTTCTTGTAAGACTTTGACTTTTAACACCTCCACGACCCCCCTACTATTTAATCCATCCATCAGCATTATGTTTTAAGTGCGTTACATTGAGTTCTGCCACAAAACATGTTTTTTAACCTGAAAAAAAAAAAGTTGTTTCCCAGCAATAATTTTTGCGTAAAGTTACTTAGTTTGATGTACAGAATGCTCTGTTAACGGCTTTGTGATGAGGTGGTTTACACCCTGTATACTAGCTTCTGCCAGCGGCTTCACCCACGTAAAGTTTGATAATTTTCCCATGGGATCTTACTACCGGGACAAAAAGTATTCTATGTGTTAATCCAGGTTATAAACTATCTGTGTGCAAAATTTAATCCAAATCCGTTAAATAGTTTTTTGCGTGAAAGAGTAACAAACATCCATACATCCTGTAAAGAAACTCATTTTCCAGTATTAACAATATTTGTATTTATACATTTGTACTGTTACTTAGAATAGGTACAACTTGGTATTTATCCTCATCAAGCTTAAAATAATATCAAATCTATATAAATCAAAGAATAGGTTCTTGAGAAGAAGCTTTTTGTTTTTTTCCCCAAAAATCGAATACCATTTTTTTTATTTCTTTTTTTTATTATTGGCGGGAACTGTTTCAAAAACATGACCAAAGAGTTTTTATGAACTCTTTGGTCACATCAAGTACTATTAATATTTTATGTTTGTTTTTGATAAATCACAACAGATTTTATTCATATTTGAAAATCATGACATTCGGCCATCCGACACAGTGTAGCCTCCTGGCACACAACAATCACAGAAATAAAATTATCAAAAAATCATGACATTCATATGTTAAAAATTACAGTAAGAATACTAACGAAACATACACTTTTCTATGCATTATAAAAAAAAAGGATATGAAATTTTAAAGCTTGACAACCATAGAATATTTAACCACTAGAGAGCATAAAGGCCGATTTCTTCTAAGAACACAACTCACTACTGCGGACCGGGGGACGAGGAAGAATGCGCGGAGATGAAAAGTTATGCCTTCCTTTTTGTAACTAGATGTCTTGGAATATTTCCCACACCAGTTTACCGCGTATGGAGGCAATTTATGCGTTTTAAATCGTATAAATAAATCGTAACAATTTATAATTATTTAGCGTGCTTACGGGTCTAACAATTGGTCACAACTAAAATGGTTAATCGTACGTCGTCGCCGTCGCCTATACATATTATAGGCGACAAAATACTAATAGTTTTCGTGCGTCGTCGGGGCATGCGCAGTCAAGTGGTTTTATAGTCTTTGTTGACAACATATTTAACTAGATGAGTTCTTATCTCTCTATCTTACACTTGGAAATCAAACAATCATAGACAAATACACACAAAACAAATACTATTATACAAAAAAAAAACCGGCCAAGTGCGAGTCAGACTCGCGCACCGAGGGTTCCGTACAAACCTGTAGGTATATAAGTAAAAGTTATGGTAATTTAAGATTTTCGGAATTTTTCCTATATGTGTACTTTATAACGTTGCTTCATGCCAAATTTCAAGATTCCAGGTCGTCTGGAAGTATCCTTTAGGTTTTGATTCCCTTGCGAGTAGTTGCGAGTTTCAAAATATGCGGCTTTAATTGCTGTATCTTTTGATTGCGTTGACGTAGAAGTTTGATTTTGTTACAGCTTAAAGATATTATAGACTTGAGTATTTGTTAAGAATTTCAATATAATACCACTACGCGTTCATGAGTAAAGGGGTAATAAGTTTAAAATTATTAAAAATATTTTTATTATATGATGTAACTAAAAATTTATGCTTTTCGCAATTTTTCCTTTATCTGTGTTATAAGACGTTGCTTCGTACCAAATTTCAAGATTCTGAGTTCACGGGAAATACCCTGTAGGTTTTGATTCCCTTGCGAGTGTCGAAAATTTGCGGCATAAACGGGAGTATCTTTTGATCGCGTTGACTTAGAAGTTTGATTTTTTCACAGCTCCAAGAGACCATAGACTTGAGTATTTGATATGAATTTCAGCTTGATACCTCCACGCGTTCCTGAGAAAAAAGGTCTTGACAGACAGACAGACAGACAGACAGACAGACGGACAACAAAGTGATCCTATAAGGGTTCCGTTTTTACCTTTTGAGGTACGGAACCCTAAAAAGGATAAAGGTCAAAGGTTTTATACAAAATAAAACTAAAGATAACACACACATTTTTGTCAAATAAAAAAAAATATACCTAATGTCCATTATGAAACTTAAAACTAAAATAAGTTGCAATTACTTAATCAATGTTTAAAATTACTATAAATTACAAACCATTTTACAATTGATTTGATTGATTATTTTACGTAGGTACTAGAGCTTGTACAAACAACAACAAAGACAAAGCACAGAGCGCAGAGCTTGGACAAAGACAAAGAAAATATTTTGTAATAAAACAGACCACAAGGAAATATTACTCAGAGTTACTCTTGCCAGCAACTTCAGAGCTACCAACATCGAAGCTACGCATTTCCAAAGTTTTTAAGTGTACCCATATATGGTCGGATTCTATCAGCTGCAATAAGTTTTATACGGTTTGCCATTCTTCGTAAAACTAGGGACATCTGTAGAACTTTAGTAGCCTTATATGGACCTACAAACTTCGACAGAAGCAAATAATTTTGATAATGATAAGGAGGGTTCCTTATCATTATCAAAATTATTTCGAGAAATTTTAACTAAATCACCGACCTCGTAGGTACCTACTTAGATCTGGCATTCGATTTGCATCATGCCTTCACTTAAATATTATCACTGATTTGTTGTCTGACTGGTTGCAACTCTAAATGAGTACTTAAACTGTTATAGGCGTTAAGCTTATTCGACAAAACATCGCGTAATTGAATCCCAAATATAGCCTCCGTCGCAGTCCTCTATTTTGAGGCATTAACATTGTTATTAATACCCCATTGAATATTTCCCGAACACTTGTCCCAATCGCGTTCATGGCTTGAAATTTTTTTTTGAGATGACTATGAATTTAAGATGGCTCGGTTAAATCTCGCTGCCTGAACATTTTAGCACTGGGACAAGCTACTGCGTTTAAATTATGTCTAATACCATGTATATTACAAAAGGTTTTAAAATCTCGTAATGCTTGTGCCACAGTCAGATACAATCTTAGCCGGTACACCGAAGTCGCAAAACATTTTCTCCAAGACCTTAACCGTGGTTTTTGTTTTCATATCTTTAACCGCTTGTACGAAGACATAGATACCGACTTTGTAAAACCGTCTACTACCCCAACAATATCACAGCACAATCCGATAGTATCGTTTTCCTAGGGATGTCATTAGATAGTCAGATCTCATGGAAATTACACATAGATAAAATCTACGATATGGTATTATATTATGGGGCGGCTCAGTAGAACTTATTAGAGTATTCCTGGCGCAAAAACAGTGCATTCGTGCACTTTGTAATGTGGATTCACCAACGTCATGCAAACCATTGTTCCAAAAGCTAAATTTATTAACAGCACCGTCCATGTATATATTCGAGTCTTGTATTTTCGTCAAAACACATCAGTACCTATACAAATCGTTTGGTGAATATTGTAATTTTAATACCCGTTAACCCAATAGCCTCCCTTTGCCAAACATAAAAACTGATCTGTATTAGAAGAAACTGTTGCCCCATGTCTATTAAATTATTTAACAAATTACATAATGAACTAAAAGACCTACCCCTTAGTTTATTTCGAAAAAACTGTACTCTTGGTTAATCACAAAATGTTTCTACACTACCCAGGAATACCTTAGTAACAAGAATAGAAAATCATTATGACACCTCACTAAGTTCCTATTTCAGTGCAATAATAGTTAGATATTTAATTTAGTATGTTTAGTCATATCACCTATTTTGTTTGTTACTTTAAGCTTTCATTTTATATTTCGTATACCAGAAATGGTTTATAAGAGGATCCTTATTGTTAGATTTGAAATGCAACAACTATTCACCATCTATTTACCCATATTATGCGAACAAATTATTCGATTTGACTTGATTCGATTTGATAAAATGTGGGTGGATCCATAAGGCTCGCGTGAAACGGTATTTTGCACTTTTTTTACTGCCGCGCTGTCCCCGTTATAGGCGCACTCTAAACATGCCTCAATATATATATTATTACTCGGATTACAAATTATTAATTATCAATACATACCAAATAACAATATATAATTATATAACATATTTATTTTTACAAATTTTATTTGCAAAGGACCATTACAAAGCGCTCCGCTTTAATACATTTTACAACATACTAGTTGTTACGAATGTGTCTACATTCCTGATTTCAGGTTTAAGGATTTTAAATATACCTACGGGATATACTGGTTTTAAAGACTTCACTTCTTTATGTAATGTGAAGTTCTAAAATAACTTTTCAAACCGGCACGGCAGAAGGGGCTTAGCTTGGGCTTTTGTAAAATTCTGTCCAAAGAGTGATGTCTGCATTCGAAAGCCTCTAGTCAACGAATACATCAATTCGTCGTACCTAACAAATGCATTAGTCTTGTAAAACCATCGGAACGTTGTCAAAGTTCAACTAAATTAAGTAATTCTGCATCGGTCTTACACACGTATACACTCACTACAAAATCAATGAATGCCTCCAAAGGTTTATCATTGCAACGGTTTTAAAATATTTGGAGTTGCCGTTAGTGTTAGAACTACTTTTAGTATACGGGTCAGGCCGTAGATTTTGAATTCATAGCTACAAAGAGTTTTAACTTGTACCTATTCATTATCGTGTCCTATCCGATAACATTGTTTGCACTTAATGAGGGGCTTTGGGCATTTAAAATACGATTGACCTTTCTAATCATACTTGTAACAAGTGATGGAATTGGCGACAGCACCATTTGAACTTCCGCCGGTATTACTAAAGCCTGACTATTGCGTTGTACGTTCACGTAATTTATTATTAAACTGCGGTTGAGGTCTCTGAGATGCAAGATAGTTAAGTAAATCTTCGCGTCCAAACTATTCTGAGCTTGTGCCCCATTCCTAATCAAACGGTCGCTTATACCGTATACAATACAAACAACAGCTTTTTTTTTTTTACTGGTAATTTCACATCTATTTAATAATCTTAATTCATCGTAAAAATATTCACGAAGACTTTCATCATCATGTGAAGCATTACGATTTAACATCTCTTCTACCAGATGTACGTAACTTTATTCATTAAGGAAAGCTTTTGTTTGAGTTTATTCTGCCACTCAACCCAAGTGAAGACAACCGTTGGTAACGATGCAAACCATCGCTTTGGAAGACCAGCAATTTTTGTAATGTGAAGTGGACTGTTTGTTTCTTATCCCATCCTTATATGACAGCGCATTCATTGACCTTTTGCAACCAGCTTATAATCGTTTGAGTTTTGAGGATACCTTTAGCAGAAAACTCATATGCACGGTTACGTATCTTTCTTGGGTCAGCCTCTTCACTTGTACAAGATAACGATGGGCTTCTTCGCCTAGCCTTCATTTTATTAGATTTACGCCGGCACCTCAGACGCGTGCCCGGCGGGGTACCAGGCTCAACATCAGACATCATCGTCACAGCTCACTGAAACATTGTACATTACTTGAGGAGTAATCCGTCCAAACTATTTTCATAAAAATGCCAAATAATGACCCATCACAACAAACATAATTATCATTAATTAATCATTACTGAAACAATATAAAACAATAAAAAATATTTGTTTCATAAGCATTTATCTATGCTGCAGAAGTGCAGACAACACATCATTAAGTTTAATCTATTTAGATGGGACAATAGCCCAGAGTCTATTCCAAAATTATTATAATTATCCATTCTATCTGTCATTGTTACTAATGTCAGTACTGTTCTGTAGCTACTAAACTAATATCTAATCTGTGGTTTTGTTCACCGGTTCAGTACTGTTTACGAAAATGATTTGACGAAGCAATCATTTGCATTTTTTTTTAATACATCTGCAGTTTTGTCGTTAAAATAGATTAATAGTCAAGTTCCCCAACAATGCTACGCCTGTTTGACATTATTTTCTGGTTGCCAGATAGTTTAGCATGTTGAGATGGATAAGATCATCACATATGAAAATATAAAAGTTTATTAACACATCATAGTTATCATAAAGTCTTTTATCAGATCAATCAATTCAGGTTATCAATATTAGCAACAAAGGTACTCTAGCTCAAGCTACTAGGCATTCACGATAGTTTATCCGACGACTAGTGATTCACCCAACAACCAGTAGGAAACATACCTACTCCGAAATCCAGTGAAATCACCAAGTACGCCCACTAACATAAACCGACGACCAGTGACTCACTCAACGAACCAGCGGGAACCTCACCCACTCAAAAATCAAGTGAAATCACAAGTACGCCCCCTAACCAAAACCGACGACTTGTGACTCACTCAACGCACCAGCAGGAACCTCACCCACTCAAAAATCAAGTGAAATCACAAGTACGCCCCCTAACCAAAACCGACGACCTGTGACTCACTCAACGCACCAGCAGGAACCTCACCCACTCAAAAATCAAGTGAAATCTCAAGTACGCCCCCTAGCTAAAACCGACGACCTGTAACTCACTCAACGCACCAGCGGGAACCTCACCCACTCAAAAATCAAGTGAAATCACAAGTACGCCCCCTAACATGATCCGACGACCAGTGACTCACTCAACAAACCAGTAGGAATCATACCCACTCAAAAATCCAGTGAAGTCACTAGGTACGCCCCTTAACATTATCCGACGACCAGTGATTCACTCAACAAACCAGCAGGAACCATACCCACTCAAAAATCCAGTGAAATCACTTGGTACGCCCCGTAACATAATCCAAGTCATAAGTCAAAAGTCACTCATAAGTCAAATAATCAACAACCAGTGACTCGCTCAGTATCCAGCGGGAAACATACCCACTCAATTTAGCCAAGCCACATAGCATGTCACTCATAAGTCATTTAATCAACAACCAGTGACTTGCTCAGTATCCAGTAGGAAACATACCCACTCAATTTAGCCAAGTCACATAGCATGTCACTGATAAGTCATTTAATCAACAATCACTGGCTCGTCCAGTATCCAGTGGGAAACATACCCACTCAATTTAGCCAAGTCACATAACATAGACCCCGTGAACAAACCTAGTTCACAGGGTAATCATTTAGCAAATTATCATGGCAATAATTACATCAAAAAATAATAAACAACTGACAGTTACCTCAGGATGCCTGTAAAGAATCACAATAAAACATGTACAAATGTTATTCATTTCAATCCCTCTATAGAAGCTTTTATGATAGCATAGCCATAGATATACTAATAGCAACAAAAGAAAAATAGCATTGTGTATCAAACATTGTAGATAATCATTAATTCTCATAATATATGCCTCATGGTAAATTCTTCAAAAGTGAGAGTAACAGTTTTTATCAAATTATTATCAAGCGATTCATATAAAAGTTTTACATAACCTTTTGGTTTATCCCACTTCTGAAATGTAAAGAAACTCATTTTCCAGTATTAACAATATTTGTATTTATACATTTGTACTGTTACTTAGAATAGGTACAACTTGGTATTTATCCTCATCAAGCTTAAAATAATATCAAATCTATATAAATCAAAGAATAGGTTCTTGAGAAGAAGCTTTTTGTTTTTTTCCCCAAAAATCGAATACCATTTTTTTTATTTCTTTTTTTTATTATTGGCGGGAACTGTTTCAAAAACATGACCAAAGAGTTTTTATGAACTCTTTGGTCACATCAAGTACTATTAATATTTTATGTTTGTTTTTGATAAATCACAACAGATTTTATTCATATTTGAAAATCATGACAATCCATATTCACAAACTCTCGCATTTATAATATTATTAAGTAGGATAGGTATTTTTGGATCACGCTTATTAAGTTTACGAGTGTTCTCAACAGAGAAGACAACATCAACGGACAGGCAGGTGCAGACGGAAGAGACGACATTATTCCCCCGGCTGGCAGGCGTGATGGCGGGCGCGCCACGCCGGGGTACGGAGGAGAACGGCGTGCAGCTGGACGCTCGGCGCCTGGCGGGGCTGCGCGCCGGTCTGCCCGGCTTCCCGCCGGCCATGGCCGTCGCCATCGCGGGTGCGCACGTGCCCTTATAGCGCAGGGACGTGGGCCGTTCCGCGAACAGACGCGTGCCAGTGTTGGTGTAAATTTGTACAAAATATCATACCCTTACGACGCGACGAGGCGCTCCGTCAAAAACGTTCGTACTCGTAATTGTTGTGAGTGGATCGTTGTAATTGTTGACCATTGAAAATACGTTTAAGAATGTTGTGTGCCAAACAACTGTAACAATGTAAATAATATAAAAGTTACAAATAAGGGATTCCGAATGAGAAGATGAACCAATTTGTGATATTAGATAAGTTATTGAAATAAATAAAAAAATTAAATGAATTGACACCAAAGTTTATTTTTTGCATCATTTTATTAACCTGTTTATTGTACTTCCAATTTGCTATCGACATAATCATTTTTTTGCTCCCACAGCCCTGGAACTGCAGACCATGCTCCAAGAACTGAGCGCAGCCAGCTTCAGGGTGGGACTCGTAATGAATCGGTCCTAAATTCCAGATCATGACCAATAGCACTAAGTGTAGGATCGAGGAAGATGGACAGGAAATACATCAAGTTGATGAGTATTTATATACTTGGGCCAGTTAGGTAGTATCTTTCGAAAACAGGCAAGAAAGAGAAATTGATCGCCGAGTCGAAAATGCCTGGAAAAGCTACATACTATTCCATGAAGGCGCTAATGAAGGGTGGTCTTGCGATCTCCCAGAAACTCAAACTCATCGACATGTGCATTCTGCCCGTCCTAACCTACAGTACCAGTAAAAATGATAATCGCCCACCAAAATCGAAAGTACCTATCAAATTCAAAATCAGCGGCACCAAAATTGAATTCTTGGTCACAAACCTCAATTTCATTAATAAAGATCAATGTAACTAATCTCACAATCATCGCATGTACTGTATATCTCGACCTGATTCCGAAAATGAGGATTCCACAAAAGACCTGTCATAATTCAGCCAAGATGAAATCGAGGCGGCTCTTCGACAGCTTAAAAATGAAAAATCCCCTGATGAGTATGGGATAGCGACAGAGCTCCTGAAAGCGGCCTTCGAAGCCTGCAAGAGAGCTTCAGGAGCTTTTCAACTATGTCCTGTAATCTGGGAAAACCCCAAAAGCGTGAAGGAATGGCGTGGTAGTTGTTTTCTTTAAGAAGGGGAATAAGACTCGATTTAAGAATTACAGACACATTTCGCTCCTTAGCCACGTGTATATGTGTTTTCAAGAGTCGTCGGATCGTCTAGCGCAGAGACTCGAGGACTTCCAGCCACCAGAGCAGACCAGGTTTCAAGGAAGATGTAGCACCATAGACCACATCCACCTGTGGCAGATCAAACAGAAGTCCGAAGAGTATAATCGGCCGCTCTGTCCTGCATTTGTGGCACGTGCCTTTTTTTTTCGGATGAGAAATCTTCAAATGACCACCCCTCCCACTCTGGGCGGAGCGGGAGGGAGTGTCAGACTTTTACTGACTAAAACCCATCTATGTTCCTTCCTCGCCCTTTACGTTCCGGGGCCGCGGTATCTCTCTGGAACAGTCCCGCAGCCCCGGCAGGTATCAGCCCTTGCGGGCTATCCCTTTATGCTGACATCTCTTTGAGGCGCGTGTGGAACACGAACGCGTCGTCGACCCGGCCTGTCGTCATTAGACGGACGGACGGTTAGCTAGCTCATAGCTCACCGTCCACAGGCCTGCGTCTACGGTGGCCAGTAGCCACCACGTGGCCCCCGACGCCCGGTGCGTTCCGCCACCTCCTTCGCTAGCATGACTGCTTCGCAGAAGGAAGTGACGGCTTCCCTCCCCTCCCTTGCCCTCATTTTATATCCTGGAAACAGTAATGTTCGTTAAATCAAATTCTAACTTATTTTTTTATTTTTTATTGGAAGGAACAGCAAACAGTTACATTATCAGGACTTAAAACTATTTTAACAAGGTAGCAAATTGGTTATAACGTAACCCACAACGCTGTCCACAAATAGACACAAAAGTTACAAAAAAAGGTTAATCGCTAGGAACATAATATATAGCAGTACGTGTAGCAAATAATATAAATAAAATAAATAAAATAAAATAAAAAACCCTTTATTTCCCAACAAGAATATAACTAAAATTGGCATAATAAGAATTCATATTAAATTACATTTAGGACCTGAAATCACTTGGATTAATGCAATTATCATCAACTAGCTGTTGCCCGCGACTTCGTCCGCGTAAACCACCCTTGTCACCTAGAGGTATAAAAGTAGCCTTCAACTTGTTCTCTGACCTACCAAAAATACACAAAAAAAAAATCGGTGAAGTCGTTTCGGAGGACTTCGATAACAAACAATGTGACACGATATTTTTATGTATTAGATAGCTTTGTCTGCGGCGTTGCTCGTGTTGAATTTGGGGTAATTTTAATTCAAAAAAACCGGCCAAGAGCGTGTCGGGCCACGCTCAGTGTAGGGTTCCGTAACTTCCGTAGTTTCCCGTCTGTCACAATAAGTGTTCAATCCAATCCGATTTTAATAATTATTTTTTTGTTTGAAAAAAGATACGTTCAGGATAATAAAATATGTTAACGAAGTTACAAAAAATGCCTTCATATACGATTATACTACGAACTTAGTCCAGAGATTATTTTGTACAACTTTTTGTCTTTTTGTACAAAAACTTGTTTCCATCCAAGTTCAAAATAATTGTCCTAGAAAGTCCTTATAAAGTTCTACTTTTCAGATTTTCTAAACTTATGGTTCAAAAGTTAGAGGGGGGGGGACACATTGTTTTTTACTTTTGGAGCGATTATTTGCGAAATTATTGACATTATCAAAAAATGACTTCAGTAAACCCCTATTCATTTATAAATACCTTTCCAACAATATATCACACGTTAGGGTTGGAATAAAAAAAAAATCACTTCCCACTTTACATATAGGGGGGCTACCCTAATAAAACATTTTTTTCCAATTTTTATTTTACCACTTTGTCGGCGTGATTGATACACATATTGGTACCAAATTTCAGCACTAGCTAACGGTCACAGAGATTAAGCGAGGACGGATGGACAGACAGACATGGCGAAACTATAAGGGTTCCTAGTTGACTACGGAACCCTAATGAGGGAATTTCATTGCACAAAACAAAGAGTAAGTAAAATTCAAGATCGAGCAGTATTTTAAAGATATACATATCTGGGTTGCTCATAAATTAGTTGGTTTCAAAGCAGAACAGAGGAAATTTGCAGAAGTATTGTGTAAAATCTTAAATTTTGTCTAGGATGGAATTACAATGGCCGGTAAATTACATAACGATACGTAGCTACGAAGACAAACAAAATTTAAAGAAAACTTAGATTTGTTTTCAGTGAAAACCATAAAAACGACACCCATGAAGGAAAAAGGAAAAAAAAAATCATAGGTGCGTTTTTGGATTTTTATTTTGACCTCATTTTCGATATCAGCGACCCCAAAAACCATGAAAACGACACACATGTCGAAAATTTCGATTTTCATTTCGATCTCATTTTTGTAATCAGCGACCTCGAAAACCATCTAAACGACAACCGAGATGAAAAAATAAATACTTTTCCTCGGCGTTATCTTGGATTTATCAATAGGAGTACTCTTGTGAAGTTTCGAATAAAATAGTCTAACTAATCTTTTTTCCCCATACAAACTTTGGGGACCCGTTTCACCTCATTAGAGGGTGAATTTTGAAAAATCCTTTCTTAGTGCACCCCTAGACTACATAAGAAACTTACTTGCCAAATTTGGAATCTGTAGACTCAGCGGTTGGGGCTGTGCGTTGATTTTTAGACTTTGTCACCCCATTAACCCCTCTTAGGGGTTGAATTTTGAAAAAACCTGAAACCCATTTCTACTGATTTATCAATAGGAGTACTCTTGTGAAGTTTCTTATGAAATAGTCTAACTAATCTTGTTTCCCCATACAAACTTTGGGGGCCCGAATCACCCCCTTAGAGGGTGATTTTTGAAAAATCCTTTCTTAGTGCACCCCTAGACCACATAAGGAACCTACTTGCCAAATTTCGAATCTGTGGACCCAATGGTTTGGGCTGTGCGTTGATTTTTAGACTTTGTCACCCCATTTACCCCTCTTAAGGGTTGAATTTTGAAAAAAACTGAAACCCGTTTCTTCTCATTTATCAATAGGAGTACTCTTGTGAAGTTTTGAATGAAATAGTCTAACTAATTTTGTTTTCCCATACAAACTTTGGGGGCCCGTTTCACCCCCTTAGAGGGTGAATTTTGAAAAATCCTTTCTTAATGCACCCCTAGACCACATAAGGAACCTTCTTGCCAAATTTGGAATCTGTAGACCCAGCGGTTTGGGCTGTGCGTTGATATATCACCCAGTCAGTCAGTCAGTCAGTCAGTTTACCATTTTATATATATATATAGAAGAAGATTAGCACATTCACAATACTAAATTAAAAAATCATAATCAAATCATGCAAAATAAACCAAATAAATTAAATAATTAGTGACCTTATACAATCAGCCATAATAAATTAAATTAACAATACAATATTAAATAACGATTGATAAAATATTAACAATTTACCAACATGTTTCAGGTCGTGATTAAATTAACTTTCATTATCAAATAACAACATAATTAGGTAAGTGCATATTAGAATTAAATAAGTTATCTTCAATTAATTTTCGTTTGTTTTGGGTACCCATTTACGGGTGAAGGCCTCCTCCATCGGTCGCCATTTCACTCTATCTTGAGCAAGTCTCGTCCAGGTATGACCAGCAGTGGCTATAATGTCGTCACACTGTGACGTGATGGGTGCAGATGATGAAATAATAAACGTTTCTTATGTGACTTGGTGGTTTATTATTGTAGAAATCGTATGATTAAAAATAAAAAAAACTGAAACAATAAATAAAAAATACATGGTTAAAAAAACAGTCCTAGTATGACGAAATTTTTAATAGGCGGCGAGGAGCCGCAGTTACAAGATAGTATTTTATAATCAAAAACTTACCCCGTGCGTCGGGTTTTTTTTTAGAACTTCATTAAATAGAAACCAGCTGTGCTAGTTAGAGCAAACACTCAATACTCTGGTAGTAGGAAGAAACTTAGGAAGATGTATATCGTTACATAATTTTGGTAGGACTGATGATAAAAATGGCTGTGCAGTCAATGCGACAAGCCAATTTTAAATTCGAATTTTGAAAGGACTGTTACATTTGTTTCTTTGAGTACGTAAGCACTATGGAGGTTTTTTAGTCGTCGTGGAGGTTTTACGTCCACGAGACTGTAAATGAAACGACATCGTTACAATACCGGGGTGGCCGGCGCAAAAAAAAAAAATCTTTAAGGATTTTTTTTTTTTTTTTGCAAAAGAAGGAGAATTGGTATGAAGAGGTGAAAGTTAAAGAAAAAGTTAGTTGAAAGTTAGAAAAGAGAAAAAAAAATTAGTAAGTTAAGTTGTTATAAGTCAGAGTTAAATTAAAGTTTAAAAAAAATACGGGAATGATAACGATGTCATTATCACAATTACATTAAATTTGGTAGGTAAGTAGTTACAAAACAAGTCACTTTTATATAAAAATAATAATATAGGTAATAACATATTTGTTAATTAATGGAAGTGCATGATAGAATTTGAATGTAAGAATGTTAATTACAGTGACAAATTTACACTAGGTTGGTTCCGGTTCCATTCAAATACTAACATTCATAATACTAACATTCATCGTATCTAACAAAGTCTTAATCAATAAGTCTGAATTAAGGCAACAGTTAAAAAGAGAAATCTTATATAATAGAAGATGTTTCTCAAGGAACTAACCCAGATTAGTGCAGGCTTATTGAATTATTGCCAGTCACCACCCGCTGGCGTTTGGTGATCGTATTCAGTGTTTTTGTGTGTGATGAATGTCATGTGTAAGTGTGTGTGTTAAGTGTTATAAAAATTTACAAGTTTACTAACCCTAATAATGGTCAGGAAAAATATTAATCTGCTTAGAGATTATAATAAGTAGGTACTTGTGAAGAGTACATAATATTTTAGGTTTACGGTGGCTTATTTTTTTAATTAGGTGTCGTAACCCGCACCTTTTAAATAACCCACTTAAAATTCAGGTTCAAGGATATAAAATTACTATCTAACTTAAAAGTAAGGTTCATAAAGGCTTATTTTACGAGTTATGAAAACCGCTCGACACCATGGCTTATTTTAGGAGTCGTGTACCGCTCCATAATAAAAAAAGAAAAACAAAATCAAGAAATAAAATATGGTATTAACAAGCCAAATGTTTCATGAGGTATTCCTTGTGGAGTATTTACAACTAAATAGTTTTTACAAGAATAGTAAATAAAATTATATACTAAACGGAATGAGTTTATGCCTTTTTTTAATAAAACCATTTAAAAAAAAAAATAACAAGTAAAACCAAATGATAGCAAAAGAATACAATATTTAAAAGAGTGATAAATTAAAGTACAATAGTCCGTGGTTAAATATTGAGTTTGAGAGAGGACTCGAACAGGGTATGAGAGGTAAGAGGGTATGAGAGGTAAGAGGGTATGAGAGGTAAGAGGGTATGAGAGGTAAGAGGGTATGAGAGGCACTCAAGTCAAGTGAGTGATAGAGGTTTCAAGTGAGTGAAAGAGGTTCAAGTGAGTGACAGACAGAATAAAGGTAAGAGAGGGACTAAAGAGGGTTTAAATGATATGTTTAGGATTAAAAAAATCGTTCACATTGGAAACCGTTTTGGTGGTCAAATACGGAACTAACCTTAGTACTGGCAAAAAGACTAATACTCCATGAAACGAGTTCAAAGACTATAATACTGTGGCCTGTTACCTAGCAACTACCTATGTATAGTCACTAGTTAATCATAAATATGACAAAAATGAAAATTTATACAATTTTCTTTAAAATGAGGAGGTTGAGGTATGATTTCAGGTTTGTTAAGTTGTGAAATATCCATATTGTATATATGGCTTTTAAATTGAACAATAGGTATAAAACCTTTTCAGTCAAATAAAGAAAATTGTTGAAAACAAATAGTGACAACGTCTGAGTATGACAGTATATGTATTTAAATATTCAGATTATGATGTTAATTTCAGATTATGTATTTTATTATATTATATTATTGTATAGTTGTGTATTTAGTGTTAAAAATATATTCTGTTAGCTGCATGTAATGTTTGTAAGAACTTAGCTTACGTATTCTCGAGTCGGCTTCGAAGGCCCAGAGAAATACGGGCTAAGCGTGTAGTAACTTGGATAAGGGTACTCCCCAAAGCCAAGGGTGAGGTAACCAACGTGTTTTGGAATAACTGCGAGGGTTTAAACTCCAAGAACTCGAGGGTTTATGTAGCTGTCGTTAGACAAGCCGTAGGTGTGAGTAGGTGATGTCTGTAAGGCTGTGTTGTAATAAGTATTGAGTTTTGTAAGTATTTGGTATATGAGTAATAGGTAGGTAATTAGTTTGTGTATGAATGCCTCCGGTACTAAGACAATCGGGAACCGATTACATTTGTAACCTGCCTTAGTAGCGTCGAGCGTGTTATTGTCTGTAAAATGTGTGTATAGTGATTGTAGTTAAGATAGTTGTGATACGTTCTGTTTTGTGTTATGAAAAATGGGGATGAAGTTTGACTGTAGTACTTACATAGGGTAGAATATGGTATAACACTAAAAAGTAATCACTATCACGCCGTTGGTTTATACGCGCTGTAAATATTAATAATAGTCCCTAATCTTCATTTTTTGATCCAATTAGGGTGGTCAGTGTCCTCGGCGCAGTCACGTAGAATGTAGCGGGAGATGGTGTAAAACGCTTCTGGTAGCTGGCGTGTCGGCCTCGTCTGGCGTGTCAGCGCTTTCTCGCCAAGCTTCTACAACCTCATCCCGGGGTAGTTCTTCCGGAGAGCCAGTGTGACGTGGATGGGTGCAGATGATGAAATAATAAACGTTTCTTATGTGACTTGGTGGTTTATTATTGTAGAAATCGTATGATTAAAAATAAAAAAAACTGAAACAATAAATAAAAAATACATGGTTAAAAAAACAGTCCTAGTATGACGAAATTTTTAATAGGCGGCGAGGAGCCGCAGTTACAAGATAGTATTTTATAATCAAAAACTTACCCCGTGCGTCGGGTTTTTTTTTAGAACTTCATTAAATAGAAACCAGCTGTGCTAGTTAGAGCAAACACTCAATACTCTGGTAGTAGGAAGAAACTTAGGAAGATGTATATCGTTACATAATTTTGGTAGGACTGATGATAAAAATGGCTGTGCAGTCAATGCGACAAGCCAATTTTAAATTCGAATTTTGAAAGGACTGTTACATTTCTTTCTTTGAGTACGTAAGCACTATGGAGGTTTTTTAGTCGTCGTGGAGGTTTTACGTCCACGAGACTGTAAATGAAACGACATCGTTACAACACCAACGGCGCCTAGGTCTGCCGCGGGGGCGCGGTGTATCTCGAGGTATCCAGTGAAGAACCCTCTCACTCCACCGTCCGTCTGTGGCTCTTGCTACATGACCTGCCCAACGCCATTTTAACCTACATGCTAGTTCGGCAGCATCCACAATGTTTGTATGCTGTCTTATATCCTTGTTTCTCTTTCTGTCCCTTAGCTTAAGCCCTAGCATGCTTCTCTCCATTGCCCGTTGAAAAACTTGAAGTTTGTTTACCAACGCTTTTGTTAATGCCCAGCTTTGGCAACCATAGAGCAGTGTAGGAAGTATTACATTGTCCATAGCTTTCTTTTTCTGATGTGTTGGTATGCGTGATTTAAATACTTCTTTAAGCGACCAGTATCGTTTCCACGTGTTTTTTATCCTGCGATCTATCTCATTTTCTGTTAGATTGGAGAAACGAATGCATTGTCCGAGATATATGTAGCTGTCTACGTACTCTAATGGTGTGTTTTGTATTTTAATTGGAACTCTCGTACTGTTAGTTAGTAAACATGTTTTTCCAGCATTCATGTGAAGGCCGCATTTGCGACTCTCCTTATCGAGGGATATCAACATGTCTTCTAGCTCCGAGTGCCTCTCGCTAATAAGGATTATATCGTCCGCAAATCTAAGATGGTTCAGAAATTCGCCATTTATTTTGATGCCCATATTTTTCCACTGGAGCTGTCTAAAGATGTGTTCTAAGACTGCGTTGAATAATTTTGGTGATATGGGATCACCCTGCCTTACTCCTCTCTGGATTTTGAACGGCTCTCCTTTCTTCTCAAGTTTAACCACTGCTTTACTATGTTTATAGATTTCTTTTAACATGTTTATGTATTTTTCATGTATACCTTGTTGTTGTAGTGAATGCCATAGAGAGTCATGAGAAATAGAATCGAACGCCTTAGAGTAATCTATGAAGGCTATGTAGAGTTCTTTATTATGTTCGTTATATTTTTCAATTATCTGTGTGATGGTGAAAATGTGGTCGTTAGTAGAGAAACCCGCTCTAAATCCTGCCTGTTCTCTAGGTTGATTCTCATCCAGCGTCTTTGAAATTCTTTTTAGTAATAGGCTGGTAAATAATTTGTAGAGTGTTTGTAACATACTCAGCGGTCTATAATTGCCTATATCACCAGGATCACCTTTTTTGTTTATCAGTGTTATTATTGCAGATTTCCAATCAGATGGTATTGATTCTTTTGTTAGAATTCCGTTGAATATAGTGGTTAGAATAGGTGTGATGGGCTCTACGATAGCTTTTAACATGTCGTTTGTTATACGGTCTTCTCCAGGACACTTTGAAGACTTGAGTTGTTGTATTGAGTTGCTTATTTCGCACTCTAGAAACTGTGGAACGTTTTCTGAATCAGTCAGTTCTAGTTCTTTCCTCACTCGTGTCTTGGATCTGAAAATTCGTACAGTTTTGTGTAGAATTCTGTGGCTAATTTTAATATATGGTTTCGGTTAGGTTAGGTTTTTTTTTTTTTTTTTTGTTTTGGCAGGAGTGGGAAATCCCCGCGGACACCTCGACTACCTCACAGGTTGTGAGAAAGTCGAGGTAGTGCCGGACTCGAACCGGCTAAAACCACACTCCTGCCCCACCAGTGTCCCTCTGACGTGGGAATCAGAGCCCTTGTGTACAAATTTTTAATTTAATTGGCGACTGAGTTTAAAAAGGCCGAAGAGACCACGCTTTATGCGTTAAATTTTTACTATTATTTTTAATACTGTTCAGAACTTTATATATTTGTATTTACGTTTTTTGTCTTTATTTACTTCTAAATATTACTATCTACTATAATATGTTACTTTTTAACTAAATTATTTCATTATTACGTGTATCAATTTAAAATCTACTACTTTAATTTATTTAGCAATTCTTACATTTTACTTTCTATTTTACTAATTCGAGAATTTCTATCCCCATTATTTCTGTCCTCTTGTTTCCCTTGTTTCGTTTTATTTGTCATAATTTTGTTTTTAGGTTTGCTTATTATCAATACAATATATTTACTATTTAATACTATATAATAGTTTTCCACTCCAAACATTATGCGAACATGTACGAAACAGATTTGCAGCCAATCTGACACAACATTTCGATTCCACTAAAGTTGACCCACAAACTAGCATAATTGAAGCCACTTTCTGATGAAAGTGACTCCAATTACCCCCATCCATTAAGCCAACCTCAGTGGTTCGCTCAATGCGTCTGCCATCTGGTTGTGTCAGACTGGTAATCACTAAATACGCGGAAGTGGGCGTATTGGCAACTTTAGCAATAGGCTATGGTTGCTCGTGCGAATGCGTCCCACTTCCTGCGTATTGGGCATTCTTTGCTGAACGCATTGTGCGAGTGTTCCCCGAGCTTAGCTCTGGTGCAGTTCACGCACGCCGCTGCTTCGCCAAGATCTTTAACTGGGCAGTCCACCCTAAGGTGTGGACCGCCGCAGTGGCTGCATAGGTCAACAGGCTCTACGCATAAACGCTTGCCGTGACCGTATGCTAGGCAGCGCGTGCACTGCACCAGAGGCGTCTGGTCTTCGACGTGCACTCTCTGGTGGTTAGGTTAGGTTAGGTTAGGTTAGGTGGTGGCGGCGGTCGCAGCGGTAGGGGGCTGTGGTGCCGCAGCGGTGCAAAGCCGGGACATAAGGCCCGGCCGCAGTGGCATGGGTACCATTCGCCTCGAGTGCCCAGTCGCCGCTGCCAAAGCCGTCCTTGCCAAGGGACAGCTGCTGGTCGGGTTTAGCTCGGGTGCAGTCCGGGCACTCGAGGACCAGCCTCTGCGGTGTTTCCGGTGCTTCGGCATCGGACACACCCGGCCCATGTGTCCGTCCACGGTAGACAGGACGGACACGTGCTACCGCTGCGGCAAGAACGGCCACAAAGCCGTCTCTTGTGGGGCCGCCAAGCCACATTGCGCGGTGTGTGCCGCCAGTGGCCGCCCGGCAGGCCACGTCATGAAGGGGAGGAACTGTAATCCTCCCCATAAGCGGGGCAAAGCGCAGGCGCCGACCGGGCCTGCTACTGCTGCTACTTGCTCCGTCGTTCCTGCGGCGGCTGCGGAGGGGGGTGCGATGTCCGACTGATGGATAGGGTCGAACATCGCATCCTTCAGGTGGTGCGGCCTTCCACTGACTCCCCTCCCCTCTCGCTCTTAGAGAGGGGACCGGGATACGTGGCCGCCGCGTGGGGAGACATGGCCCTGGTGGGGGTCTATTTCTCCCCAAACCGCCCTGTCATGGAACGCGAGCGGGAGGACGACCCTCTCGCTGCGCCGCTCCGCAGACGAAGAAGGGGTCGGAGAAGGCATCGTCCTCTCCCTCCTCGACATGGTGGCGACGGGCGGGCGACAGGCACGGAGGTGCCTTCGCCCGCATTGCACCCGTTACCACCCTCGTCAGTCATTCCCGGGCCCCTGTAAGAGGGGCCCGCCATGAAGGGCAATCGTCGGCGGAGGACTGGACGTAAAGGCTATGTCGGTTTCCCAGTCCCCCGCCACTCGGACGAAGCGGGAATGTCGCTGGGTCGTTTTAGTGGGTATACCAGGTCAGACCCGGGGAGTCCCACATACCCCTCTCATCGCCCGATGGGAGGGTATGCGTAATGCATTTATTCCCAGCGATAAAAAAAAAAAAAAAAAAAAAAGGTTAGGTTAGGTTAGGTTTTTTTTTTTTTTTTTTTTTTTTTTTTTTTTTTAATACTACTTCCTCTGACACATTATCAGAGCCTATGTTAACTTTTACTTCACTTTCATTCCAGTTCTATCAATTATTCCTCTCGCACTTTTATTCCACATACTTTGTCTTTCTTGCTTTCTATCTCTTCCATGCAATTTCCCGGTGGGATTCCGGTCTAGTCTATCTAGTCTATGCTATCTTATCTTTAGTGATTTCTTTGTTTGGGGTTTCGGGTTTACACATACACAATTAATCTTTATTTAATCAAAGCCCAGTTTACATATTTAGCACATTAAATCTACAGATAACTGCTCGTTATATCTACAGATAATTTGCAGAGATATCGGGCTTACAGTACCCACATTTTTCGTAATTACAATTATTTGTTTATTTTCTTACATTACTATTTTACATCTAAGTGCTTATTTAAAATCTTAGACTATGCTTATTTCTACGTTTTAATTACAATGTTCTTAATCAATTAAAGTGTATGATGTACGATATATTCCATAATATACGGTCATCATACTTATTGTTACTTATTTCTCTTTACGACTGTTTCTGTTATTTTTAAGCAATAGTTCATAAAATCTTTCCTACTTTTATCCTTCATTATGAATTTCACATTCTCTATTGTAAGTTTTATATCCAACAGTTGTTCGATCTCGAATCTTTCACGCCCAAATACTGGGCATTCCAGAATTATGTGGGGTACGGTTTCTTTCACGCTTGGGTCACATATGCATGAAGGATTCTCCCTACACTTAAATCGGCATAAGTATTCCGAGAATCCCCCATGGCCAGTCAGCAATTGGGTGCTCAGGCATGTCGGTTCGAAGCCGCGAACAACTCTGTATGCCGTCGTCACATCCGGAAAGAAGATTTTTGTAATACCGGCGACTTCTCCGGACTTGTACCGCACGTCCCATTCGCGAATCGACTCCAGCCGAAGCTGTCGCTTCGCGAATGAAACGGGGAACAAATCATAGTCGGGTTTTCTTTTTATTGACGCAGAGGCGGCCTCCTTGGCAAGTTGGTCTGCCCTTTCGTTTCCCTCCAATCCCGCGTGTGCTTTAATCCAAAACAAAGTCACAGCTTTGTTCTGTCGAGATATCTCTGATAAGTTCTCGCGAGTTTCTTCAGCTAGTGGATGGAGGGAGCCGAGGTTGGAGATCGTTTGCAGCGCCGCCATAGAGTCGCTATAAATGCCAAAAGTGAGTGCATTATGTTTCTTGATGCGCCTCGTAGCTTCACAAACAGCCAGCAATTCCGCCTGGTATACTGTGCAGTATGACGGCAAGCAGAGTTTGACGGCTTTGGTCTCCAATTCATTTTCCCAAAAAGACAACGCCGCACCAACCTTTCCGCCGATCTTGCTACCGTCTGTAAAGATTTTAATTGCACAGTTACTGTTTGCGTCCAAGTCGCTCCGGTTTTTTAGACATATCAGCCCGAGGTCTGCGAGAGCTGCAGGGTGAGGCGCTTCTGTTGCCGGCGCTAATCGCTCGATCTCTCTGTCCCCCAGCTCAGGCAGGGGCACCCCCCTCTTGATCCTGTATAGTGAGGCTACCTCACGTACACGAAGATCCAGTGGGAGCACTCCTGCCAGAACCAGCGCTGCGTTCAGGGAGACCGTGCGATAGGCCCTGCACATTTTTTGCGCAAACCCTCTCTGTACAGTTCCGAGCTGTTTCTGCACTCCTAGTTTTCCGGCAGCTGGCGCCCAGACGCTCGCCGCATACAAGATGATGGGCTCGATGGTCGCGGTATATATCGTGCGTATTACCTCAGGGTGTAGGCCCCAACTTGCTTTGGCTGCTCTAGCAAGTTGTTTGTAAACATTGATGGCCTTTCTACAGACATTTGCCACGTGAGCCTTGAAAGTGAGCTTGTCATCAATCGTAACACCCAACATCTTGATTTGTTTGGACAGGCCAATGTCAATCCCGCCCATGCACAAGCGTGGAGTGTCGAATTTAAGCTTGCGTGTAATAACCATAGCGCATGTCTTGTGAGGCGCGAATTTGAGCTTATTTTCGACACCCCACCCCTGAACAAGTTCGAGAGCAGCATTGGCCTGTCTTTCCACCTGCTGAGCCGTGTGACCATCGAATACCATGACGACGTCATCGGCGAACGCCTGCACATAATGACCTTCGGCTTCGAGAGCACCCAGCAGGGGGTCCAGTAAGACATTCCACAGGATGGGCCCACCTACGGACCCTTGAACGCACCCCTTGTTGGTCGCCTTGGTGAAGGTTTCCCCATTGTACCTTACCGTGACTTTCCTTTGGTCGAGGTAACTGTCTGTTACTTTCCTGATGTTCAAAGGACAGTTTCCTTTGGCCAGTTGGACTCTGATCGCTGGCCACCAAGCGCTGTCGAAAGTGCCCTCTATATCCAGTGAAACGACGGTTATAATTTTCTTCTCGTCTAGTTTTGTATTAATGTGTTGCATCAGTTTATAGAGGGCATCTTCGCAGCTCTTTTGGGGCATGAATCCAAACTGGTTTTGGTTCAGCCTCGGCAGAAGGTGGTGTTTGAGTCTGGCGACCAGCATTTTTTCGTACACCTTGCCCAGTACCGGTAACAGTCCTATGGGGCGGTAAGACTTTGGGGTGGTGTACGACTCTTTTCCTGGCTTCCTTAGGACTACGACTGTCGCTTCCTTCCAGACAGCTGGGAAGTAGTGGAGCTCTAAGCATTTATTCAGTAGCTCCAGGAAAAGCTCAGGGTCGCTTTTTACCGCATAGCCACATATGTCAGCTGTGAAGCCGTCAGCACCAGGCGCTTTCTTGGGGTTCAAGGAATCCAGAGCGCTGAGCAGTTCTGTCATTGTGAAAGGAGGATCGTTCTGTCCCTCCAATAGTTGGTGGTTCACAACTGACGCTAGCTCTCTTGTGACTCGGTGCGCCTGGTTATCATTCTCCTCTAGGTCTTCAGGGTAGAATGTCCTCGCTAACAACTCCACAGAGCCTTTTGCGTCAAGGGTAGTGCCGCCATCTTCCAAGGGTACGTCTTCCTCCCTCTTCGCCGTTCTCCCTATAACCCGATAAATCCCTTCCCATACATTTTCTTTGTCCTGCTTGCCACAGAAATCTTTCCAGCTGCTGATTTGGGCCTCCTTTGCTCTCGTTTCATACTCATTTCTGGCTTCTGCGTAATCGTCGTACACTCTTTGTTTTCGTATCGGTGCGGCGTTCCCGATTCTGCGTTTCCTAGTGGTGACTTCCTGCTTCATCTTCGCGAGCTCATCCGACATCCAGGGTAGGGTAAGTGTCTCCGTGTTCTTCTTTAAAGGAATTGAAGTGTTGCTAGCAACGGTGATGGCTTTATTGTAATTATTTAAGAATTTATCTAGTTTTTCAACTGTATTGATAGTGCAAATTTTATCGAATTCTAAGTTAAAGTCTATTTTTAGTTTTTTAAAAATATCAACAAAAGTTTCCCAGTTAGCCTTTTTTGTATTGAAAAGTCTTGTGGTTCGTTTGACACTTACCCCAACTGATTTTTTGAGCTTAATATTGAAGCTGATGCCATTATGGTCAGCACTCGTGAGATTAACGATGACTTTCCAGTCCTCCACTAGGTCCAGCATATCAAGAGTGCAAGCCGTCACGTCAACGAAACTGGTGTAGCGTTTCCCGCCACGAATAGTATCAAACGTAGGGGTGTCACCTTTGTTGAGGATGTGGAGGTCCATCTCGTGGAGCGTGCCAGCCACATCATCCCCTCTGCGATCGATTTCGCGGCTTCCCCACCAGGTGCTCTTTGCGTTGGAGTCGCCTCCGATGATGAGCCTCCGAGCTTTGGCTGAGGCAATCTTTTTAACGTGATCCAGGTACGGATCGATGGGTAGGTCGGGTTCGAAATAATATGATGCCACTGTTACGTGCCATTCTTTGGTGCTTACGCTCACCACTACGACGTTGTTTGTGGTGAGCTCCGGGTGCTGAGTGATGTCGAGATCTGGGTCAAATACGGCGATGGCTGCTTTAGACGTTCCTCCTCCAGTGTTTTGGAAAATCCTAACACCGCGGTATGACTTCATATTATCCGACCCACCCACATAAGGTTCCTGGATCAACGCTATTGCTACCTTTCTGTTGGTTGCTTCGATCATTAGCTCTTCGGTTGCTAACTTTTTGCGCTGGAGGTTGCATTGGAGCACCCGGTATAGGTGCTTGTCCTCTTGGACGCCCTTAGCAATACGCTATAGTCATACGAGCTATGGTGTCACGCTTTCTCCGTATGGGGCATTCTTGGCTAAAGGCGTTGTGGTCATTTCGGTCGAGCTTGGCCGCTGTGCAGTTTCTGCAGGAAGGTACACCTCCTGCAAGCCACTGTGGGCACTGTGCCCTAAGGTGCGGTTCTCCACAGTGACTACAGAGGTCTGCTGGGTCTGCACAAAACCTCTTGCTATGACCATAACCAAGGCATCTCGAGCATTGTACCAGTGGTGACTGATCCAACACCCGGATGCGTTGTAAGTCGATATAGACTGCTCCAGCGTCGGTCGCTCTTTTCCAAATAGCCGGGGATATACTCAGGACGAAGTGGCTGGTGTGCGGGTTTCGGGCTTTCCTTTTGTACTTGATTTCCAATCTATCTTCATTCTCCTCTAGGCCGTGGAAGATGCCCCGGTTTTGGTTCCTGAAAGCCCTCAAGACATCCTCGTCAGTGTTAACTGTTAGTACGTCGGCAAGCTTCAGGAGAGGGTCTCTGTTCTTGACCTCTTCCACGACCAGGCTCTTTCCGGAATTTTCTAGCCTTTGCTTTACTTTCTGCCTGTCTTCAGCTGTGTTGCAACTCATTATAACTTTTCTGTCCTTGCCTTTCCGAGTCCTTTCAACTCTGATCCACCCATCTTTGGCGTTCACCGCCTCTCTAACTTTTGTTAGGACTTGGTCTCCAGTGTCGTTTTCGTCTTGGGACGTAACAACTACCGAGTGCAGCGCGTTCTGCGGGGATGGGTGCAAGGTGGATCGGACTACCGTAGCCTCTGCATAGGTTTTTGCGCTTATGAGTTGGTGCTGTTGTTCCATCTTCTCTTTCAGCTCGTCCATTTTTCTGCCATTTTCCGAAAGTAGCCGGCTCTGCTCTTTTAGCTGTGCGATTATCTGACTGTTTCCTTCGTCGGTCCCTTTTTGGGGCGTCTTGTCGGGTACTATCTGAGAGCTCTCTATATTTTCATGCGAAGGTGTCTCTCCAGTTTTTTTGAGCCTTTTGATCTCAATGTCCGCTTCTTTTATTATTTGGAAGAGTTTGTCAATGGCTTCTAGTGCATTGGCTTTAATGTCCGCTCTAAGGTTTCGAGAGTTGTTAATGTTCGTCTTGGCTTTCACGACATTTGCTTTGGCTTCGGCCAAGCGCGTTGGGAGAAACTGTCTAGGCAGAACTTGTATTTCCATTTTGCTGGTGGCTGGTGTCAAGTTATGTTGTTCTGTTCCTGCAGCCTCCAGCTTGTCAATGCTTCGCCTAACATTTGTCGATGTTGTTTGCGTCCTAGGCGGAGAGATTTGTTTCTCAACTATGCGTCCAGCGCTAGACGAAAGCGTCTGTGTCTTAGGCGGAGATTTTTGTTTCTCCCTTTCCTCTACAGGTTTCGTTGGTGTTCTGGCGAACATTGTCAGAGGAATGCGTCAAATTGTATATAATGGGAATAACCTTTGAGACGCTGCTAGTTAAAGGCTTTAACCACCTTCATTTTCCAGTTGCACGCTGCTGGTTAAAGCCTTTAACCACTCGCATTTTCAAATACCCGCCTTCAAAAAATGCATTAAAACTCGACTGTACTTACTATGGCCATGCATTTATGGTCTCCACTACGTTCTCAACAATATTTCCCAACTCTATAATAATTATCTGTGCCCAAATGCATCGACAAACGTCAAAATGAAATAAAAAACTTTAGTGTAAACAAATCCGGCCATTTTTTTCCGTGTTGCGCCGGCGCCGTTTCGTATTTAAATTGTTTTCTTATCGAAATAGTCGTATTTTAGTATAGTATTATACATCAAAATGAAGGTGAAGAACCGTGCTACAATATAGTGGCTAAGCAATTTAGTTTCGGAATCTCAAAGTTGCAGTAATTTAATTTTTTTTTATTTAAGTGATAGGTATGTATACCTAACGTGCTGTATGTAAACATTGAATATATAATTTTATGTGATTAAAACGTGTGTATTATCGGAGAAATATCAATAATTGAGTATGGTGAGTACATTTTAGAATTTTAGAAACAACAAAAAGAGGACTCGTAGAGTTAAAAAGTTACGTAAACATGTGTGTTAAAAAGTACCAGCGGCCCGACCGCTACTGGGGAACCTATATCACCAGTAACTTTGGATTCTAATAGGATCTACATTCCAATTAGAATCCAATAAGATTTTGGTCTTATTGGAAAGGGAATATAATCTAGTTTCCAATTAGATTTTTTTTATTGATGAGGAGTTTTTCGTAAAAAAAATATTTTTAATCGCGAAGTAGCCGTTACGTGACTGTTTTTCAAACTCAACATTTATTTTAGAGTATTAAATTAATATTATATTTCTTGGTTTTTGGTTAAATAGATTCCTTAACTATTCAGCTATTCACAGTAAATTTTATTTTGGTCTAAGTCTTGTAGTTTGCGATCGTCAAGTGTTTTTATATACAAGGGTCAAATTACACGAAATAACCCTTGACCTTGTAGCGTTAGCAGCGGTTTTCTCCCGCCCAGTCTAGCGGTCGGAGCGTTTGAGAGGATAAAGGAAAACACAATAGTGTGTGTAAAAGTCAAGCGTGGTCTGCACACAGAGTAAAAGAAATGTGTGCAGTCAAGAACAAAAAATAATTAAAATTACAAAATTAGGTGCAAAAACAAAAGCAAGAAATAAGTGCTTGTCAACAGTCGTAAAGAGAAAATGTGCAGTCCGGCTCAATAAAGCCTTCGTGGTACACCTTAATTAAGTAAACTATAAGCTAACAAGTCTAAAGTGACTTTTGTCTCTATGTAGAGTCATATATAATTGCTGATTTCAATAACAGTAATCCCGCTCCGCAAGAAAAACGTTCCAGGTTCCTCAGGTCTTGATTCAAGATCGAAAAATTTTTGTGCTCTATGTAGAGTCGATTTAATGAATTCAACAGATAGAGCTCCCCGAGCCCTTAAAAACGACACCAAGCACGGCTCCGTAGCTCAAAGGGTTCCAGAGATACAGCCGTTTAAGTTTTCCGGGTATTAAGCCGGATAACTCCCAACAAAACGGATATTGGCTGTATTACCCGAACGCCTCGGCCGAAAAATACCGTGTTTGGGCTATAAAGGAAGTGCTCGACGAGATCTACCCGTTGAACCGATTTTCAGCACTGAAAAACTATTTCCCTGAAAATGGCTGTATCTCTGGAACCCTTTGAGCTACGGAGCCGTGCTTGGTGTCGTTTTTAAGGGCTCGGGGAGCTCTATCTGTTGAATTCATTAAATCGACTCTACATAGAGCACAAAAATTTTTCGATCTTGAATCAAGACCTGAGGAACCTGGAACGTTTTTCTTGCGGAGCGGGATTACTGTTATTGAAATCAGCAATTATATATGACTCTACATAGAGACAAAAGTCACTTTAGACTTGTTAGCTTATAGTTTACTTAATTAAGGTGTACCACGAAGGCTTTATTGAGCCGGACTGCACATTTTCTCTTTACGACTGTTGACAAGCACTTATTTCTTGCTTTTGTTTTTGCACCTAATTTTGTAATTTTAATTATTTTTTGTTCTTGACTGCACACATTTCTTTTACTCTGTGTGCAGACCACGCTTGACTTTTACACACACTATTGTGTTTTCCTTTATTCCCATTATATACAATTTTAGGTTAGGTTAGGTTAGGTTAGGTTTTTTTTTTTTTTTTTTTTTTTTTTTTTTTTTTTTTTTTTTTTTTTGTAGTGTCTTGTGTTCCTCTGACATTGGTCGTCAGAGACCTTAGTAATCGAAATACTCTATTTAATCGGACTACATTCATACTAGTTCTCGCTTTTATGCCTCTCGTACTTTCATTCTACATACTTTTTCTTTCTTTCATTCAGTCGTCTTTCTGTCTTAAGGGTAGGACGCCCTTCTATTTGTCCCTAATATACTCTATTCTTGTTTTCTTTCTTATTTTGGGTAAAACACAGACACAATCGTTCTTTATTTATCTTTACAGTAATTCTTATTCTAACTTATTTCTATTTCTTAATGCTATTTTAATCTATGTTTTACATCTTTTACAACCATCTTAATATAATCTTATATAATTTGTACTGCTTTTAGTTACATTATTCTAAGGAATCCTATTTTACATATTTCTTAATACTATTATAATCTATGTTTTACATCTTTTACAACCATCTTAATATAATCTTATATAATTTATACTACTTTTACTTACAATATTCTAAGAAATCCTATTTTACATATTTTTCATTTCTTAATACTATTACATTGTTGGTGTTAATTCATACAGCTATCTTCTTACTCTATTCTTACTTCTAAAACTATTATTTGCGACTACACAGACTCCATCACGGGACTCTATACGAGACTGAACAGGAAACCTAGGTTTTTATTTATATGGTTTCTGACGTTTCTTAGCGATTTCTTTCTTCTGTTTCACTGCCCGAACCCAATGTTTTATTTAATATTAATACAGAGATCAATTTGAGCCAAAATTTCAAAAGTTAACTTTTAAAATTTTAACTCAAATCAATCTCTATCAATTCTAGTTTAACGGGAATCTATGCTTTCATCTAAATATCTTTTCTTTTTATAGAAATGCCTATATTTGGAAAAGCATAGATTTTTAGCTCTGCTTGTTGCGCTGTATAACTTTTGTTGCTACTTTGATGCAGTATTCTAATAAAATTTTCCTCGGTTTTGCTTCAGACATTATTGTGTTTAAATTATTTAAGCAAATTTTTGATTCCAGCCTTCGCTCGGCGTCGTACCTTTCTGTTTCAAAGACCGGGCATTCTATCAAAATGTGTGCGACCGACTCCACCTTGTCTGGTTCACAGATGCACCATGGGTTCTCCTTACACTTGAAGCGGTGCAAGTATTCGGAGAACCCACCATGCCCCGTCAAGATCTGTGTCAGAATACCGGCTGGTTTCAACTTTAACACTATTCTGTGGGCGTCGATCGCATCGGGAAGGAACATTTTAGTCACCGAGGCCGTTTCTCCGTTCTGGTACCTCCGGTTCCACTCGTCCAGGGACCCCAAACGGATCTGTCGCTTGACGAATGAGACCGGGCAGCGATCTGTGATGTATGTAGTAGTCATAAGTAATAGTGGGTAGGTTGATATTGTTTTAATATAAATTATAGTGGGTACTTGGTTTCACTTGTCAAGGATTTTGGCCAGTCATTATACGTTGCATCTAACCGTGACTACATCTATTACTTATTCCCGTATTTCGAGTGCTCCAAACCAAGAATTCTTCAGTGGCGACGAGGATAAACTATTAATGGTGAAAGGTGTTACTGGTGATTACCCAAAAAAAAGAAAAATATGTCAATCGGTAGGATTACTGAGTTCGACATCCACAAGGACGATTGGAGGTTATATGTTGATCGATTAGAGCAGTATGGGTTACGAGTGCGGAAAGACAAGTGTTCATTCTTTGCTAAATCTGTAGTTTACTTGGGGCATGTCATCAGTGCAGACGGTGTACATACTTGTACAGATAAGGTCAAAGCGATTATAGAAACGCCGGCGCCGACGAATATATCGGAGTTGAGGGCCTTTATAGGTATGGTTATGTATTATGCTAAGTTCATAAAAAACGTAAGTACAATTTTAGCCCCAATGTACAACTTATTAAGATCAGGAGTAAAATATGTTTGGAGTGAAGAATGTAAAAATGCTTTTGTTAA